>CM060902.1:523285350-524623266 GCA_030737815.1 Allium fistulosum
CTACTTTAATCGATGCAATTGTAAAATCTTGGAATTTTACTATTTTGATTTTGAATATTTAATCAATTTTAAATATTCAAAAATAATCAATGTTTAAAAATATAAATAATCTATATTCAAATGTAGGGATTATTCAAATATTTGAATTGTGAATTAAATATTTAAATGGTGAGTTAAATATTAATTAAATGGATTTAATAGCATTATTTAACTCCCTTTAACAAATAAATAATAATGGAGAACCCATTTCATAAATTTATTTACAATAATAAATAGTTCTATTAAGTAACAAGAAAACCAATTGTTAATAAAACGACTTGATTTTTATTGTAGTATATTTTAATGAATTTATCAGATTTTTCCAAAAAAATTAATTTGGAAAATACTTGAATTTTCATTTGATGATTTTTTGGCAAACGACGATATTTTTATGATTTTATAGAATATGATAACCAATATATATTATCATAGTTTTAGAATCGTGTCGCATTTTTTGGCGTGATTGTATTTTTGTTCTATCGTTCGCAGTTCATATACGAACAAAACTCTGTGTAGCGTTGCATTGGAAATTTCAAAATAAACTAATCAGATCTAAGAATTGTCAACAAACGTACTTCTTCTTTCCTTCGTCCTCTACTTTTCAAACTCTTGTAAATGAACAAAATAAGCAATCTAGATTTCAAAAATTAAAATAAAATTATTTACTTAACCAAAAATTGCAAAACAAAGATCCATGGGTTATATTAGCTAGATCTACAATCCTATACCCAGTATGAGTGGCACAGTTAGATTTTGAGGTGGTCGGCAGTATAGGTAAAACTAGGGTTTAATTTCGTCTTGGATATAGGCGGAAATAGGTGATGGCATCAGCGGGGTTGCATTTCTTGTGAAAAGAGAGGTCGAAGGTGAAGTTTTGGAATGGTGCAATTCATTCTAGCGTGGTGCAACTTTTCTTACGACCTGTGTTGTGCTCCAGGTTGCGATCGTGACAGGGCTATCGAGGGTAGCAATTTAGTATGGTCATGTCGGGTTCGAGATTACCCGTTCGTCAAATAGTCGAAGGATGCTCTGTATCTTAAGCCAAACATGCATGACATTTGGGTATGATATTGTGTATAACCAGGAAGAAAAATCAGGGAAGAAAGGATTTGAAATGTATTTAGGTAATTAGTTGTTAATTAAATAATTAATGACTATTTTAATCTCAATAGCTTATAAAATTCGTATCTTGCTCGTACGAGGTCAGATTAGGACGCGGTCATTTGCATTGAACTCCTAGGAATGTTAGATGTGTACTGGAACTGATTTCATTGGATTTGGAGTTGGTTGAATTTTGGGCTAAAATAGATCGAACTGAAATGCGAAAGCAATAGCTGAAATTTCAGTGAATTTACTCACCTTTAAATAAACTATATGATGTCTATGTTGCTATAAATTATTGTTGAATGCTTAGATGATAGTTTATATTATTGTTTGGCTGTTTGTTTAGATTTTTATTCCTCGCTCGATAAGCAAATGACATAGATAACCATTGTGTTGCGGGGGACGAAATGAAAAGGAAAGTTGGAGTGTAAGTAGTGAATAGGTCGCTACAGAACACTTCTTAATATACATACATATGTGTGATTTACAAACGATTTTTGTAGAGAGACCCTAAGGCGTTTCTCCCCAATATTAATTTACTTATATTCTTATGTCACTTGTATTATTGCTTGGTTGAAACTATTTATGACATACTGTTTGTTTGATTGGGCAAGTGTCATTACAGCGATTATTGCTATATCGCCAGTTATGAAATATCATCCCCTTAAACCCTTGTTGTGCGTTGAACTTTAGCTTGCATTTTTATAAAATAAATGTTTGGTCGTGTTTTCACACTTTGAAAGTTGTTTAAACTACAATTTCAAATATTTTGAGAATTTTGAAAATAAAGGATGAGTGTTGGTTAAAATTTAAAAAGGAGTTATAAAATTAATTAATCATTTTAAATAATGATGTTTAAGGTAAATTAATCATTTAAATAATGATGTTTAAAATTAGTTAATCATTTTAACTAATGATGTTTAAAATTAGTTAATCATTTTAACTAATGATGTTTAAAATTAATTAATAATTTTTAATAATGATTTTAAGATAAATTAATTATTTTAATGAATGATGTTTAAAGTTAATTAATTGGTTAAAAATAAATGTGTCTAAAATAAAGTTACTGATTTAATAGAAGTGTTTTTAAAGACTAGTTAACTGATTTAATAACAATGATTAAAGTTAATTAACTGGTTTAATAAAGGTTTTTAAAGTTAATTAATGGATTTATTAATTGAATTATAAGTTGATTAATTGTCTCTTGGGATAATTAATATGGTTTTAAATTTATAAAAGAATTATATCAATCATCTTTCAGGATGGTTATCATTGTTTAAAATTTATAAAAGCATTTTAATTGATTTATTATCTTTCGGGATAATAAATATTATTTGAAATTTATAAATGATAGTTTATAAATGAAAAAATATATTTTAAAAAGAATTGTTTTCAAAAATCAAGCTAAGTGTAAATTGTTTTGGGTTTATAGTAAACCATGTTTTAATTACATTTGTTTTTTACCTTTCTTTTTAATACACTTAGAAACATAACTTGCTCTTTAAAAGGAATATTTTCAAGGATGTTTTAATGCGTTTTACAAATATTTATGATGTGAAAACCAAGCACAAGTTCGGTTTTAAAAGTTTAAAAGTTTGATTCGGTTAAGGAAAGGATAAGAAATTTAATTTCCATAAATGATATCGCTTATATAGAAGGGATTTAGTCACTCTCGTAGCACTAAACATCTAGGTATGCAAACTCATTCCTATCTCGAAAGTTAAAAATGTTAACAAAGCAATGCCTAGAGGTAACACTACCTTAACTTGTCCGACTTCATTTTCAATTGAGGGACAATACAAGTTTGAAATCGGTGAGTAATGGTGAAGGTATGAGATTTAATTTCTATATACGATCATTTTGATTTTCCCCGATAGTTGATTTATTGATTATTGATTCATCTTTTTTCTTTGTGTATCTTCAATTTAAGATTATTTATTGCTCATTTATGCATTGCTATCCTTTGTCGGAAATGATTAAAACGAAAGAGCGAGTGGACATCTAGCTATGTTGGGTTGCTCCCATTAGGGTGTCTTCACATCAACTCTAGATTAGGTTCGGTTGTATGCACACAGAAATGTGAAATACTCGGATACTCGGTAAGGTTGGTGGTGTTCGGCTAGTACATTTTCGAGAGAGTAACAGAGAAAATGATCCTCTCAAGTATATTGTCTAGAGGTATACTTTCGGTAAGGGGGCACACCTTTCTAATCATTGTTTAAAATTCCTTTTTGTTGTTGTTGATTCAAATATTTGAATGGTTTTCTTAATTTCATTGAGAAGTGACAGGAGTTCTTCTTGATGTTTAATTATTAGTGTCTATTCTCTATGTTTGGAATTCGACCTTGTTTATACCCGTCCTTTCAAGTTTGGTTTGTTTTAATTTGCTTCCATTCATTCATGTGTGGAAGTTGTTATTATAAGGTAAAAACATGTTCCATATTTAGCGGTGCGGTCTCATAGAATTATTATATGTTCACCACATTACTTGAGTTTCCTCACGCTGGTTTTCCAGACTGATCCGGGTGTTATTTTATTATAATGCTCAGGTCAGACCGAGTATTTTTCCAGTTGTCGTTCCTAGGACATGGAGCTCATGTAGTAAAGCTAGATGTTCACCTACCATAGTATTTTATTTCCACTATATTATTATATGTACCCATCAACAACCTTAAGGTCAGGAAGTTATAACTGTCATGGTTGATGAGGTTTGTTTTTAACTCTGATATACCATGTATTTTAGAGTGATAGCTTTCACTGTTTTGTTGTATTATATGTTGTCGTTCCGCTATGAGATTCTGCCTGTTCCTTTTCTTTTTCTTATTATTTTACCCTAACAATATGCCTTTTCAGCGATTGGATGTTCGACATTTGAATACGTGGATGTATTTGGTGTCGACTTTCGATGGTCGAAAAGCCGGGTCATTACAGCTGGTATCAAAGCCAAAGGTTAAGCAAGAACCTTGGCTTTGGTGGGGTAAACTCATTAGATATAGGATAAATGACACCCTAGAATGAGTTGAGAGTATTATATATACAAGAGCGTATTTATTATTGTTATAGAAACATATTGTGTTAATTGATCTATTTAGTGGTTTATGAATTCTGGTCGAGACGTGGGACGCCACGATATCAATAAAGATTTCTAAACTCTCGATCAAGGCAAATGGACACGATATTCATTTTTAAAAATTTGGTAAATGAAATATTTAGCCTAATTTGCATATTTTATATATATAAAGGAACAATTTTCAAATTTATATAGTTATTTATGGTGTGTTTGTTTGGTGATGATAATATTAGTTATTATAATTATTATTTGATTGGTTGTGCTTGGATAATTTAGTTGCATTGACTATCATTTTCAGTTGTTAATCTACGCTTGATCAGTTTATGAGCATTTATTGTTTGATAATTATAAGAACATTAAAATGAAACCCTTGTGAATTAAGTTTCGTAGTTTGACTGTAAGATGTTCGATAATAATGTTAAGTGAAAAGTCATCTTTTAATAATGTTGAATTGAAAGTAAACTTTTAATATAATCTAAATGGAAAGATAAGACATTTAGAGGATAAATTATGAAAATTTTATTATAATAAAGGAAGTGCTGGCGAATTTTCCATAAAACAGGGGACTTTAAAAGTTTAAGAACTCATTTTAATTAATAGTTTTTAAAACTTAAGGGTTTGGAGACATTTTACTCCTTTGGGAATTTCGAGGATGAAATTCTTTTAGGGGGAATGTAACATCCTAAAATTTTACTATTTTCATTTTGAATATTTAATCAATTTTAAATATTTAAATAATCAGTGTTTAAAAATATAAATAACTTATATTCAAATATAGGTATTATTTAAATATTTGAATTGTGAATTAAATAGGAACCTATCTAAATTTTTCTTTTGCTAGGCCCTATTAATTATGAATTAAATATTTTAATTATGCATTAAATATTTGAATTGTGAATTAAATATTTGAATGGTGAATTAGATTTTAATTAAATGGATTTAGTAGCTTTATTTAACACCTTTTAATAAATAAATAATAATGGAGAACTCATTCTGTAAATTTATTTACAATAATAAATAGTTCGAATAAATAACATGAAAATCAATTGTTAATTAAAAACGAGTTGATTTTTATTGTAGTATTTTAATTGAATTTATTTGATTTTTCTAAAAAAATAACTTTGAAAAATATTTAAATTATCGTTTGATTATTTTTGGTAAACGATGGTATTTTTATGATTTTACAAAATATGATAATCAGTGTTTATTATCGTTGTTTTGGAATAGTGTCGTATCTTTGAGCGCAACCATATTTTTGTTTTTTCATTCAAAGTTCGTACGCGAACGGAACTCCGTGTAGCGTTGCGCTAAAAATTTCAAAATAAATTAAACATCAGATTTGAGATTTGTCAACGTGCGTACTTCTCTTTTCCTTCATCCTATACTCTTTCAAACTCCTGTAAATGAAGAAAGTAAGCAATCTTGATTTCAAAAATTAAAATAAAATTATTTACTCAACCAAAAATTGCAAAGCAAAGATCTTTAGGTTTATCTTGGTTAGATCTATAATCCTATACCTGGTATGAGTGGTGCGGTCACATTTTGAAGTAGTCGGTAGTATAGGTCAAAATAGGGTTTGACTTTGTCTTGGATATAGGCGGAGATAGGCGATGGCGTCGGCGGGGTTGTTTTTCTTGTGCGAAGAGAGGTTGGAGGTAAAGTTTTGGGATGGTGCAATTCATTCTAGCATGGTACGAATTTTTGTACGACCTGCGTTATTCTCCATGTCGTGATCATGACGAGATGGTCGAGGGTAGCGATTTTGGTATGGTCACGTCGAGTTTGAGATGAACAATAGTGAAAGCCGTTCATCGAATAGTCGAGGGATGCTTCGTATCATAGGTAAATGTGCATGAAATTTGGGTGTGATATCCTGTACAGGTGGGAAGACAGATCAGTGAAGAAAGGATTTGAAAAATATTTGAGGTAATTAGTTGTTAATTAAATAATTAACGACTATTTTTAATCTTGATAGCTGATAAAATTCGTATGTTGCTCGTATAAGGTCAGATTTAGATGCGGTTAGTTGCATTGGACTCGTAGGAACATTAGCTACGCACTGGAACTAATTTTATTGGATTTGGAGTTGGTTGAATTTCAGGCTAAAATTGAACGTTGTTCGATTTTAGATCAAACTGAAACGCGAAAGCATGAACTGGAATTTCGGTTAATTTACTTACCTTTAAATAAACTATACGATATCTTTGTTTCTATAAATTATTGTTGAATGCTTAGATGATAGTTTATGTTCTTGATTGTTTGTTTGTTTTGATTTGAAATTCCCGCTCGAAAAGCGGATGGCATAAATAACCATTGTGTTGTAGGGGACAAAAACAAAAGGAAATTCTGAGTGTACGTAGTGAAAAGGTCGTTACAGAACACTTTGAAATACACATACATATGTGTGATTTACAGAGGATTTTTGTAGAGAGACACCAAGGGGTTTCTCGCCAATATTAATTTACTTATATTCTTATGTCACTTGTATTATTGTTTGGTTGAAAATGTTTATGACATACTGTTTGATTGTGCAAATGTAGTTATAGTGATTATCGCTATATCGTCACTTATGGAATATCATCCCCTTAAACCCTTGTTGTGCATTGAACTTAAGCTTGCATTTTTACAAAATAAATGTTTGGCCGTGTTTTCACACTTTGAAAGTTTTTTAAACTATATTTTCAAAAAATTTGGGAATTATGAAAATAAAGGATAAGTGTTGATTAAATTTATAAATGGAGTTATAAAATTAATTAATCAATTTAAATAATGATGTTTAAGGTAAATTAATCATTTTAATAATGATGTTTCAAATTATTTAATCATTTTTAATAATGATGTTTAAGATTAATTAATCATTTAATTAATGATGTTTAAAGTTAATTAATTAGTTAAAAATAAAGGTGTTTAAAATTAATTTTATGATTTAATAAAAGTGTTTTTAAAGACTAATTAATTGATTTAACAAAAGTGATTAAAGTTAATCAATTGATTCAATAAAGGTGTTTAAAGTTAATTAATGGATTTATTAAAGGAGTTATAAGTTGATTAATTGTCTCTTGGGATAATTAACATGGTTTTAAATTTATAAAAGAATTATATCAATCATCTTTCAGGATGGTTAACATTGTCTTAAATTTATAAAAGCATTTTAATTGATTTATTATCTTTCGGGATAATAAATGTTGTTTGAAATTTATAAATGATAGTTTATAAATGAGAAAAAACTTTTGAAAGGAATTATTTTCAAAAATCAAGCTAAGTGTAATTTGTTTTGAGTTTGTAGTAAACAATGTCTTAATGACATTTGTTTTTTACCTTTCTTTTTAATACACCTAGAAATATAACTTGCTCTTTATAAAGAATATTTTCAATAGTGTTTTTAATGCGTTTTACAAATATTTGTGATGTGAAAACCAAGTACAAGTTTGGTTTACAAATTTGATTTTGTTACGGAAAGGATACAAAATTTAATTTTCGTAAATGATATCGCTTATATGGAAGGGATTCAGTCATACTCATAGCACTAAACGTCGACGTATAGAATCTTGTTTCTATCTTGAAAGTTAAAAATATTGTTAAGGTAATGCCTAGAGGTAACACTACCTTAACTTTCCCGGCTTCATTTTAAGCTAAGGGATAACCTAAATTTGAAATCGACAAGTAGCGGTAAAGGTATGATATTTAATTTCCATATACGATCATTCTGATTATTTCCGATAGTCGATTTATTGACCGTAGATTCAGCTTTCTTCTTTGTATATCATCAATTTAAGATGATTTATTGTTCATTTGAGCTTTGATATCCTCTGTCTGAAATGACTAAAACCAGAGAGCGAGTGGACGTCAACCTGTGTGGGGTTGCTTCCATTATGGTACCTTTACATCTACTCTAGATTGATTGGTTGTATGTGCATGGAGATGTGAAATACTCAAATACTTGGTAAATTGGCGGGGCCCGGCTAGTACATTTATGAGAGAGTCATAAAGAAAATGACCCTCTCAAGTATATTGTATAGAGGTATACTTTCGGTAAGGAGACGCAACATCCTGGTCATTGTTGTGAAATTCCTTTTCCTCGTTGTTGATTCAAATCTTTGAATGGTTTTCTTAATTGCATCGAGAAGTGACAAGAGTTCTTTTCGATTTTTAATTATTAGTGTCCATTCTTTAAGTTTGGATTTTGACCTTGTTTATACCCTTCCTTTCAAGTTTGTTTTTTTAATTTTCTTCCATTCATTCATGTGTGGAAGTTGTTTTTGTGAGGTAAACACCCGTTCCGTGTTTAGCGGCGTGGTCTCATGGAATTTTTATATGTTCACCATATTACTTGACTTTTCTCACGTTGGTTTTCCAGACCGATCCGGGTGTTATTTTATTACAACGCTCGAGTCAGACCAAGTATTTTTCTAGGTTGTCGCTGGTGGGACATGGAGCTCATGGAGGAGAGCTGGATGCTCACCTACCGTAGTATTTTATTTCCATTATATTATTATATGTACTCATCAGCAATCATAAGATCAGGATGTTATAACTGTCAGGGCTGATGAGGTTTGTTTTTAACTTTGATATACCATGTTTTTAAAGTGCAAGATTTTACAGTTTTTGTTATATTATATGTTGTCGTTCCGCTGTGAGATTCTGTTTCTTCTATTCTTTTTCATTTTATTTTTATTTTACCCTAACAATCTACCTTTCCGGCAATTGGATGTTCGACATTTGATTATGTGGATGTATTTGGTGTTGACTTTCGATGGTTGAAAAGGTAGGTTGTTACAATAGTAATGTTTCATTGAATTAAGAGCAGCGGCAAATGCTCATTTATGTGGGAGATTGTTGGAAAATGGAGTGAATGAGGCATTAATTGCCTAGGGAATATTTATAGTCTCACATCTTGTCATAAGTATTAAAAAATGTGTATATATATATAAAGATGCGAGGACCATAATAATTATATGGTTATTAAAGGCTTGAACTAAGAGGGTTTGACTTAGCAGGTGGTGCAACGCACCAGCCTACGCCCGTGCCCAAGGCTATGTTCGTGGGCGAATGGGCGTTTGAGGCATATTGTGGCACCTAACATTTTGCAGTTGGTAGTTGACAATTAGGAAAAATTTGAACATGATTATTTAGTTTTTCTTTTTGCACCAACCCAGAAAATGGTCAAAACCATCGCGCCTCTTAAAAGAACCATTTCAATGATAAGAAAATAGTCAAAGGGTCGCAACCTTTCCGAAAGACATCACCATGAGTTCTCTATATATAGGCCCCAGAGATTTCTGAACGAATGTACAGAAAAATCCAAAAACACTCCATCTCCTTTTGTATCACCCCTAATTTTTAATAACATCATTCAGGGGATTTAATTAGATAAATTAAATAGAGTAATGTAGAGACTAAAGTGATAAGGGAATTGAGATTTTAAAAATAATTAGGGCCGTGCCTTAAATTAAATGGATTTATAAAATAGCTCATAAGTAAATTCATAAGAATGGTTTATAAGATGAAAACTAAATTAAGTAAGGCAAGGGTAATATGGGAAATCGCTATATATCATAACCCTATTACCAATAAACCCTTACCTCATTTTCATTCATACGTTCACAAAACAAAAACATAAACAAAAGGAGATTAAGACCGACCATAACCCTAGGGGAAAAGGGGATCGAAATCAATTAGAAGCTAAGGATTCAAGCAAGGAAGAATTAAGCAAGAACAAATCTTAAGTTCCTTATTCAAACAAGGTGAATAATAATCTAAACCATCTCATATATGTCTTAATCAACATTGTACTTTCGGGTTTAAAGTTTTAAAACTGTTTGGATGGATTGTATGCTGATATGCTTTGATTATTGCCATGTTTGATTTAAACAATTATTTTTGTGAGAAGGTATCATTTGATTTTAAGGATAAAATCATGTAAAATAGGTTTTGAATGCTATGAGGATTGAATATGTTATGTAAAACATTATTTTAGAGATGGATTTAAATTTTCATAATATTCCAAGCTATCGATAATTTTTAGTGAATTTTGGATGGAAGAAAAAGACAATTCGGGTTTAAAATTTATTACGGCAATTATATGAAGGATTTTGGGTCTGAAAATTACATATGTTAGAAAACATATTAAAAGGGAATTATGAAGATTTTTAGGGATTTTTTCTAAGTTTTTTAATATGGTTATTAAATTATTTAAGTTGAAGGACTTAAATGTTTAAATGTTTTATGTAAGGGAATAACTTATTTGTTAAAATAATCTCGATTATAAATTATTGAATTCGGCAGCACTTTTGGAAAAAGTATTTTTGATAAAAAAGGGCAACCAATTACATTTTGACAAATATGGCAAGTTAGGTGAAAAGAATTTTCTTTTAAAGGCTAAAAATCAGTTTTGCTTGGATTTACTACTTCGCCACTTCCATCTGTTGGCTTTCGACACCATGCCTCGACCAAAGAACCCATTCAAAACCAATGCATATGGTATCAAGCAATTGATACATAGTGCATTGGAGAAAGGCAGAAGGTACAATGTCGAAACCTTGCTTATGAAAGGGCAGAAGCTATTCTTTTTAACTTTGAATTACTTCTGTTTATAAATGATGCTTTCGAAAGGTTTGACGCCAACTATATTAGCTTTCGAATCAATTAACTTGCCTTTGTTTTAGAAAAGAGTTTTCAAATGGGATGCCGCCTTTTTGTTTTAGGAAAAGCTTTCGAATGAGTTGCCACCTATTTAGTTTTGAAAAAGAGCTTTCAAAAGGGTAGCCGCTTGGGAACCTATTCAAAACCTAGCTGCCACATTCGTGCCTTTCAAATTAGTTAAAAGCTGCTTTATAGCTTTAAATCAATGCTTTCAAAAGGGAAGCTTTCGACCTTGTAAAATTTGAAGCTGCCTTCCCATTGCTTTCTAAATGGTTCTTGTAGCCGCTTTTGTCAATGCATTCAAAAGGGTGGTTTCAAAGCTATCCTTTTCCCCAAACACTTTTATTGGAAGATCAATGTTTTCGAAAGGGTTACTTTCGCTTTTGTTTTCTTTGGCCCGGAAGTTATATTTAATGTTAAATCCAATGGTCTTGAAAGAGACTCAAATGGTTTTGGAGCCATGCTTCCAATAATTTTCTTTGAACTAAGCACCTTCTAAAGTTATGCTTTAATGCTTTTGAAAGGTATATCTTTATTGGTTTCAAAAGGAAGGTTTCAATGATTTCAAAAGGAATGTTTTAAGTGTTTTGAAAGGAAGGTTTGAATACTTTTGAACGGTATGTTTTTAATGGTTTTGAAAGAGAAGGCCTAAGGTCTGAAAGCCTAAATTTTCAAACAAGAAACCCAAACTCAATTTTTAAAATTAAACCCATGGCAACATGAAAGATTTTTGTAATGGTATTTAACTTTGATGTTTTTGAAGAAGCTTTACTTGCTAAAGATAATAGGTTGAAGGTATTAACCATGTTTCATTTGAAAAATGATTACAAGGAAATTAAACCATAGATGGTTATTTATTATGTTATGATCAATTACCTTGTGTGCTTCTTCTGTAAACATATTCACTTAATAATTAGCCCATAACTGCATTTTGGTAAATTAAGGGCAGAATAACCAGCTAAGTTGACCCAGTAGTGAATATACATTACGTTAACACCTGTGTGAGTAGAATTGCATCCAAGAGGTCAGGTAGACTAGAATATAGGATGCCTAAGGACTGATCAAAGGATTATTGGTTAGACAGGTTCTTAGTATGCCTATGAAAACTATGTATGGAAATAGTTATTGGCAGGGGCCAATAGGTTCTTAGTGATCCCATGAAAACTATGTCCGGACGAGTTATTGAAAGAGATCAATAGGTTCATAGTGATCCCATGAAAACTGTGACATGTGAGGAGTTATTGAAGAACTCAATAGGTTCATAATGATCCCATGAAAACTATGATATGAGAGAAGTTGTTGGAGAATCCAATAGGTTCATAGAGATCCCATGAAAACTATGATTGGGTGAAAGTATTGGTAGAAACCAATAGGTTTATAGTGACCCTATGAAAACTATGAAAGTGGATAGGATTTCCATAAAGAATTAACAGGTTATTAGACAGCCCATGAAAATTAATAGATTAATAGTAATCCTAGAAACTCTAATTTAAGACAGATAGTCAGGTAAAGGGGGAATGGAAATCGAAGACATATTGCATGTTTGCATATCATCATAATGTCTTTTATTATGTTATGTTTTAACCATTGTGGATGTTGGTGCACGGTATATGGTTATTATTAATTGAGTTAAGATACTGGTGAGGGGAAAACCCGTTCCACTAAGTGGCATAGTCCCACTAAATATCTATATAGTTCGAGATGGTAGGTTATTATTCATACCAGACTTTTTGTTTAACTCGAAGTTTATATTTTCCCCTTAAACTCTCGGGTGCTCAATTAATTTTGAGTGTTAAGGTTTTTAGATTCTCCTTAGATGAATAAGCTTCCAGAGACATGGAGGAGGCAAGCTAGCTATTAGGAGTTATTTCTGTTTGATTCCGCTGTATTTTGGCTGTAATGCAAAAGTTGTTTAATATCCTATGTTTAGGCTCTGATCATCCAAGGAGGCATCTTCATATGTCGCTCTTGGCGTATTTTGTAATAATTATATTTCTTTGAACATGGTTTGCGAAATTGGGATCATGTAATGAATTTGAAATATGATTTGAAGTGGAATGAGAAATTGGTTTTATGAGTTTAATTTTTTTTCATATTCACGTGTCTCTATTATTTCAATGTATTTAACATTACCGCATTTGGTCACCGAGAATTAATAACTATGGATGATTACAACATCCATAACTATTAGTTTTGGGCCTCCAAGTGGAGGATGTTACAAGTTGGTATCAAAGCATAGGGTTATGCGAACTTAATTGAACCTAAAAGATTTTCAAAACATAATCCTATGAATCGGAAAATAAGATCGGGGTTTGGGTTAACGTTATAGTAACGTACTTGTATTTGTTATGTATATATCTATAAGTACGTACTCCCCTCTCTCTTCGACCATTCTTCTGTATCTTATTAAGGCTTGAATGCAGATTTACAAGAAAGGAAGATATGGAGGTAGAAAACGGAAGAGGAAATCTAGGTGGAAGAAGCACCACAACTAATGGAAATGCTCGAACTAACACCAGGAGGAACCCGGGTCGATAGGAAAATGTTAATCTAAATGCAAATGCCATTGTAGGTGCCGAAACCCCACCAGTAGATATGGGGATGATGTATCAGTTCTTTGTCAATCTGATGCAAGCTGGAGCAGCCGCATGAGTAGTTGTTGAAAATTATGTGAATGTTGGAGGAGCTAATCCCATAGCCGCAGTTAGCAATAACTATGCCAAGCTGAGCAGATATTACACCAGTCTTGGTGGGAAGCCGTTTTTGGGAACAGAGGATGCCATTAAAGTAGAAATCTGTTTATTGCGTTGTGAAAGGATCTTCGCTGACTTGGGATTAAATGACGAGCAAAAGAGGAGACTTGCCTCTAGACAGTTTTAGGGAACAACACTTCATTGGTGGAATAGTATTACCGTGGGAGTTCCTAAGGAAGAATTGACTTAGGCAGAATTTCATTGGAGATTCGAAGAGAGGTTTTTGTCTGAAATTGCCAAGTCAGTATTGCTGAGAAAGTTCATGAACTTAGTGCAGGGTGAGATGTTGGTGATTGAGCATGCTACAAAGTTTGATGAGTTGTCCAGATATGGATATGCTACCATTGGCACCATTATTAAAAGAAATGAGAAGTTTATTCGAGGGTTAAGACATAAGATTGCTATAGCGACTATGCCATATCTCCGTGACCCAAGTACAGTTGTAGTGGAGATGGCAATCCGGAATGAAGAGATGCTTTCTACTTATGGGAAGGAGAAGCAGGTTGAAACCTAGGGTTTTCGGGGGAAGAAGAGGAAATTCTTTAAGAAGAAAGGAACCCAAAAGGGAGGAGCTGCCAAGAAGTTGAATGCTAATCTAGTTTGCTTTAAGTGTGATAAGAAGGGACATTATACTCATGAATGTCAAACTGGAAAAGGGAAGAAGGTTGCAGATAAGAAGGGAGTGAAGTGCTTCAACTGTGACTAGATTGCGCATTACAAGAATCAGTGTCCAGAACCGATCAAGGTGGACAAAGGAAAGGTCCTTGCTGTAGGACCATCGTCTGCTAGGCCAACCACTGCTGAGAAGGGAAAGACTATGATGGAAGGTACACTTTTGTTTCATAGTATACCAGTTAGGGTACTATTTGATACCCGTGCACCGCATTTATTTATATCTCAGTGTTTGGTAAATAAGTTATGTTTAGAACCCTCATACCTTGTTACTTCCTTAAGGGTTGCGAATCTGATAAGAGGGTATGCAACTCTGGGCATGAGATGTGACCAGTTAGAACTTGAGTTGTTAGGTCATAAGTTTGCATGAAGTTTGTATGTTTTTGATTTCATAGGCTTCGGGATAATTCTGGGTATGGACTGGTTAGAAAGATACGATGCCAGAATATTTTGCCCAGATAGGGAAATAATGCTAAGATACCCTAATTGTCGTAACCGAATTATATACTCGGTGGAGAAATTAGACTTAAGTGCATGTGCATTGCTAAATGCAATGGAAGAAGGAGAAGAGTCGAATCGGGTTTTTGTAGTAAGAGAGTTACAAATGTTTTTGAGCCAATCACGGGACTACCACCGAAATGAGCCTTTAAGTTTTAGATAGATCTTGTGCTAGGAGCAGAACCTGTACTAGACCAGCTAGCGGGATAACACTGACCAAGATGAAGGAATTGAAGGTGCAGCTAGTGAATTTAGAAGGGAAGAATTTCATTAGACCAAGCAGTTCGGCTTGAGGAGCGGCCGCGGTGTTCGTGAAGAAACCAGATGGGTCGTTAAGGATGTGTATCGACTATCGTAAGTTGAATGAGAGGACGATCAAGAATAGGTATCCTTTGCCGAGAATCGATGATTTATTTGATCAGTTGAGTGGAGCTAGAGTATTTTTCCAACTGGATTTGGCAACAGGTTTCCATTAGCTAAGAGTGACAGAGGATAGTATTGCATTGACGGCATTTCGAACTTGGTATGGTTCTTATGAATGGTTAGTAATGCCTTTCGGGTTAACGAATGCGCCAGTTTTCTTCATGTACATGATGAACCGGATTTTCTAAGAGCACTTGGATAGGTTCGTATTAGTATTCATAGATGACATTTTAATATACTCTAAGGATGTAAGAGAACATGAAGTTCATCTTAGAGTAGTGCTTGAAACGTTAAGGCAGCATCAACTGAAAGTGAAGTTTTTGAAGTGTCGTTTCTAGAAGAAAGAGGTTAAGTTTCTTGGTTATGTGGTTTTAGAGAAGGGTTTTTCAGTTGATCCAGATAAGATCAAAGCTGTTAACAACTGGAAGAGACCAGCGACTATGACTGAGATCAGAAGTTTTCTTGGACTTGCTAGCTATTACCGCAGATTCATTAAGGATTTCTTGCAGATAGCAGCACCTTTGACTAAGCTAACCAAGAAGGTCGTGAAGTTTATTTGGTCTGACAAATGTGAGGAAGCATTCCTTAAATTAAAGCATTTGTTGACCAACGCGATTGTATTAGTAGTTCTAGATGGGAATCAATGTTTAGTTGTGTATACAGATGCATATGGAACCGGGCTAGGAGCTGTGTTGATTTAGAAAGGTAAAGTCATTGCTTACACTTTACGACAGCTTAGATCGCATGAAGTGAGATATCCTACCCATGATCTAGAGTTGGTAGCGGTGATCTTCGCACTGAAAGTATGGAGAAACTATCTCTTAGGGGAGAGGATTGAGTTATACACGGATCATAAGTCCTTAAGGTTTTATTCTCTAAGAAGGAGTTGAATATGAGACAGTAGAGGTGGCTGGAGTTTTTAGCAGCTTATGATTTTGGTATAGAGTATACACCAGGAAAAGGAAATAAAGTAGCAGATGCTCTTAGCATAAAACAACAGAATGTGGTGTTAGCTATGTTAACCGAATGGAAGGATCTAGAGGCTTTGACTATTTGTAGTGTGCAGTTAAGATCGACTACTAGTTCTAGTTAGAGCACTACCATGTTTTTCCTGCTTATAAGTTCAACCAGTTTTGATTGAAAGGATTTTTTTTAAGTAGAAAGGAGTCCCATTGTTAGCCAAGAAGATTAGAAGGCTTGAGGTTGGATCGAAGATTGATGATCTAAAATATTTTAATCTTGAATATAGGGGGTGGTTGAGAAAGAAGGGATGGTTTTGTGTTCTGAATGTTGAGGACTTAAGGAGAGAAGTTCTTAGGGAATGTCATCGATCGAAATTTACGATTCATCCTGCGGGAACCAAGATGTATCAGGACATGAAGAGGAGTTCCTACTGGGAAGGCATGGAGAGGGACGTTGGCTTATGGGTAAAGCAGTGTGTGAACTGTCAACAAGTGAAGGCCAAACATCAGAAGCCAATTGGGTTGCTTCAACCTTTGGAGATACCAGTTGGAAATGGGATTCGATATCCATAAATTTTATAGACGGGTTGCCAAGGTCGAATAGAGGAAATGAAAGTATATGGGTCATAGTGGACAGGTTGATCAAGAGTGCCCATTTCATTCCAGTTAAGTCAACCAGGATGGCACATGTTCTAGCTAAATTGTTTATGAAGAACGTAGTTAGACTGCATGGAATTCCTAGTAGTATAGCATGTGATAGGGATACTTTGTTTACTAGCGAATTCTGGAACAATCTACATGATGTGTTAGGTACCAAGTTGAAGATGAGTGCTACTTATTACCCTCAAACAGATGGGCATATAGAGAGAGTCAACAAGGTACTCGAGGATTTGTTGAGAGCTTGTGTGCTAGATTTTGGTGGATCTTGGGAAGATCACCTACACTTAGTTGAGTTTTCCCATAATAAAAGTTATTAGACTAGTATAGGAATGGCACCTTTCGAAGCTTTGTATGGGAGGCCATGCAAGTCACCAGCATGTTGGTTGGAAACTGGAGATAGATTAGTCTTAGGTCCAGATCTGGTAAAGGAGGCAGCCGAAAAGATTGAGTTGATCCGAGGTAGGATGAAGGAAGCTCAGTCTAGACAGAAGAGTTATGCAGATAAGAGGCATAAAGATCTAGAGTTCTTAGTTGGAGATAAAGATTTTCATTAAGGTATCACCTATGATGGCCGTGGTACGATTCAGAAAGTCAGGGAAACTGGCACCGAGATATGTTGGACCATTCCCAATTATAAAGAGGATCAGAAAGCTCGCATACAAAATAGAGTTGCTGAGCAGTTTGGCAGGTATCCATAATATATTTCATGTGTCTCATCTTTGTAAGCGTGTGCATGATCCAAATACTTCTATTCCTCCGACTGTATTAGAAGATTTAATAATAGAACCGGATCTGACATTTATTAGGGAACCAGTTCGGGTTGTAGCATGAGATGAGAAGAAATTAAAAAACAAGACAATCAAGTTGGTGAAAGTTAAGTGGAGCGACAACAAGAAGGACTGTACTTGGGAGACAAAAGACATGATTAGAGATACTTATCCTGATCTGTTGTAAGGGTATATTCTTTATTTGCTTTATATAGACTATTTTCTAGTTAGGTAAGCTAGTATGGTAGTTAAGAGATGTTACAGATGATTGCTATGATTAGTATTTAGTCCTTGCTGAATTTCGAGGATGAAATTCTTTAAGGAGAGAAGCCTGCAACACCCAAATTTTTAATAATATTATTTAGAAGATTTAATTAGATAAATTAAATAGAATTGTGTAGGGACTAGAGTGATAAGGGAATTGAGATTTGAAAACTAATTAGGGTCGTTCCTTAATTAAGTGGATTTATAAAATGGCTCATAAGTAAATTCATAAGAATGGTTTATAAGATGAAAACTAAGTTAAGTAAGGCAAGGGTAATATGAGAAATAACCGCATATCATAACCCCGTTACCTCTAAACCCTTACCTCATTTTCATTTATACGTTTACAAAACAAAAACATAAACAAAAAGAGATTAAGGCCGACCATAACCCTAGGGGAAAAGGGGATCAAAATCAATTAGAAGCTAAGGATTCAAGCAAGGAAGAATTAAGCAAAAACAAATCTCAAGTTCCTTATCCAAACAAGGTGAATAATAATCTAAACCATCTCATATATGTCTTAATAAACATTGTAATTTCGGGTTTAAAGTTTTAAAACTGTTTAGATGGATTGTATGCTGATATGCATTGATTATTGCCATGTTTGATTTAAACAATTATTTTTACGAAAAGGTATAATTTGATTTTAAGGATAAAATCATGTAAAATGGATTTTGAATGCTATTAGGATTGAATATGTTATGTAAAACATTATTTTAGAGATGGTTTTAAATTTTCATAATACTCCAAGCTATGGATTATTGTTAATGAATTTTGGATGAAAGAAATAGATAATTTAGGTTTAAAATTTATTCGGCAATTATATGAAGGATTTTGGGTCTGAAAATTACATGTGTTAGAAAACATATTAAAAGGGAATTATGAAGACTTTTGGGGATTTTTCCTAAGTGTTTTAATATAGTTATTAAATTATTTAAGTTCAAGGACTTGAATGTTTAAATGTTTTATGGAAGGGAATGGCTTATTTGTTTAAATAATTTCGACTATAAATCATTGAATTCAGCAGCACTTTTATAAAAAGGATTTTTGATAAAGAAAGGGCAACCAATTACATTTTGACAAGTAAGGCAATTTAGATGAAAAGAATTTTCTTTTAAAGGCTAAAAATCAGTTTTGCTTGGATTTACTACGTCACCACTTCCATCCGTTGGCTTTCGACACCATGCCTCCAGCAAAGAACCCATTCGAAACCAATATATATGGTATTAAGCAATTGATACGTAGTGCATTGGAGAAGGCAGAAGGTATAGTGTCAAAACTTTTCTTTCGAAGGGGTAGAATCTATTCTTTTTAATTTTGAATTATTTTTGTTTATAAATAATGCTTTCGAAAGGATTGAGGCTAACTATATTAGCTTTCGAATCAATTAACTTGCCTTTGTTTTAGAAAAAAAAATTCAAATGGCATACCACCTTTTTGTTTTAAGAAAAGCTTTCGAATGAGTTGCCGCTTATTTAGTTTTGAAAAAGAGCTTTCGAAAGGGTAGCCACTTGGGACCCTATTTGAAACCTAGCTGCCGCATTCATGCCTTTTGAATTAGTTAAAGGCCGCTTTCTTTATAGCTTTAAATCAATGCTTTTGAAAGGGAAGCTTTCGACCTTGTAAGATTTGAAGCCGCCTTACCATTGCTTTCTAAAGGGTTCTTGTAGCCGTTTTTATTAATGCTTTCGAAACGGTGGTTTCGAAGCTATCCTTTTCTCCAAACTCTTTTATTGGAAGATCAATGTTTTCGAAAGGGTTACTTTTACTTTTGTTTTCTTTGACCCAGAAGTTATATTTAATGTTAAATCCAATGGTATTGAAAGAGATACTTTCAAATGGTTTTGGAGCTATGCTTCCAACAATTTTCTTTGAACCAAGTGCCTTCTAAGATAAGCTTTAATGCTTCCAAAAGGTATATCTTTATTGGTTTCAAAAGGAAGGTTTCAATGATTTCGAAAGGAATGTTTCAATTAAAGAAAGAACTACAACAAATGGTTATATTATTGCACAAATCCTCTTACAAATTTGAATTAAACTAAACATGTATATTTTCTGTTAATTGGATTTTTGACCAGGCGGTTATTCAATTGGAATTAAAACGTCAAGATGACGACAAAAAGATTCATAAACTTGGGAATATGCCCAGAAAGGAAGAAGATTGGAATCAAGAAGTTTAATGGGGAATTTGAGCTAAGCAGACCTCTTGGTATCGAGAGGCAATATCTCCACTTAGGACCCCCTAAACTCCTTATACTTCGATTACTACTTGAAGCAATTGTCATGGAGTACTCTTCTTTAAGAATAGACGAACAAATCTAAGGATTTCTTGAGAAGAAATGTAAAAACCATCTTTTCAACCCTCAGAAGTCATACATCCACGGTATTCACGTGACAAATATCCAAGTGTCGGAAAGATAGATCTTTGGGGAAAAAGAAAAGAAGAATGAAGACAAAAAGAAACTAAACAATACAGAATCTAACAACGCAACAGAAAAATATATATATATTAATCAACATAAAAATTTACATAGTCATTTCAAAATGATACATTAGATTCATAACAATACAACTTCTACCCTGGGACAGTTATAATTGTTTGTTCCAACTTAACTGATACAGAATACTTATAATACTATGGAAACAAGATAAATTACTAGCTATTGATGAAGCCACAAGCTCCAAAATCCTCCAATAACGCATCCATTGAAACCTAAACTACTTGGCTACTCATGCAAATTTGAGCACCCAAGAGTTTTAGGGAAAGAAAATAAAACTCCAGATCAGACGTGGGTTTGGTGTGAGTAAACTCAAACAACTGGATTATTACTAAAAAATGCTTTTTAGAAATCAAAGGTATCCCTTAAGACCACGCCGCACATAATCACTGATTTGTTTTTACCTTTCGATAACCAAACCATTTATAATGCAAAAATGCGGTGATATTATAATATTGTCTAGGATTTAAAGTATTTGATAGCTATAATGCGTGTACATGATAGCAATAATAGGTATACAGTAAAAACCCAAAGGCGCTTATTGAAAAATGGATTTCCAGTAATGACAAGGTAAGGGCCAACCTTTCGAAATATACGCCTCTAGATAAAATGTACCCGAGGGCCTCGCCGAGCACCTCTGTTAGCAAGACGACCTATCCCTGACTAGATAGTATCGAATGTGGATAGCATACTTCATCATGATCCACCACGAACGTTATTAGTTTGGAGTGGTTTGGATAAATCATACTTATCTGAAACGGTGTCTCCCAACTAAGTGGTAATTCCTGGTTAACTCAATTCTAGTTCTTTGGAAGTATGCAACAAGTATTTGAGTCCTCATCAGGGAACTCAAATATACATAACATACTTCCTGAGTTAAAAACAGGTCAATTGATAGTCGGTTATTTAACTATCAAATACACAATCAAACAACAATCCAAAGATTTAATTTTCCCATAGCAACCACTAAGCCCCAAAAATAAGTTTTCATTTATTTAAGTCTCTTTTCAAAATATTTATCAAAATATTCTTATACTTATCACATTGGAATAAGTATGTTCACACAACATTATGAAAGATTTCTCATTTCAAAATCATATTAAAAGGATCAAATAATTGTTATTTAAATTAGAGATAAGGATAACTCCAAAGGATAACCCCAAACACTATTCCTTTGGTGTTAAGCATGGAATAAATGTCCACACCAACATAATTAAGAAGGCCAAATAAGGGAAATGCCATCTCTATTTCTTTTATAAATTCCTTCAATAAATCTTTTTTATGAATCATTTCTATTTATGAAATCTCCTTTGCTTAAATTTTAAATCCATTTATTAAACTCTTTTGTTAATATCCAAAATTCATTTATAAAACTTTTAAAAATCTTTCTTTATAATACCTTTATTAAAATCCTTTATAAAATATTATTTACAGCTATCATTTGTAAATTTTCTTTTAAATAAATCCTTTATAAAATAAAATCCCTTTCATAAATAAAATATCGTTTATAAATCCTTTTAATAAAATAATTGGATAACTTACAAAATTATTTGAAACACTTAACCACCCATTTATAGAATTTGAGTTAATTTAAAACATAACTTTACAATTTGAAAAGAGGCTTAGCAATCACAATGGTACTGTAAACCCCATAAAATGAACCACAACTAAATAAAGCAAATTGAATTAAATACGATAAGGCTTAGATATAGATACTTTATAAAAGTTGGAATTTGACCATGAAAGTTATTTCGTTGCTTTCGTGGCGAAATTCTGATCTATTTCCATATATAATATGTTAAAAACAGAGCTCAAACAAACAAGTTATGAGCATCTGAAGTTCTTAGATTTAAATTAATTTAGTTTGAATTCAAATTCAAATGAGAAATCAAACGTAGGGTTTAAATTTCAAAAATTATCTTGGGGCTAAGTAAACATTTAATTAGCACTAACGTTAAAAGTTAAGTAGGAAATAAAATAATACGACAATAGAAATAAATAAACGTCCATGAATAAAAGGAGCGGTTGATCTAAATAGGTCAACTGGTCGACCATAGCAGTCGGTTGGTCACCCAAGGGCGGTCAACCGCTTAGCAATGGTAGTTGCCAGTGGCGGCTAGGGTTTTAGGTTATGTTTTATTCGATTCTTCACTCCAGATTTACCCTTTTCCTACCTACTTCCATCCTACGGTTCTGGTGCATTTCAACTCCTATAAACAGAACCATATCCTCTCCACTTTTATTCATTTTGGGGAATACAAGGAAACTCTTCTATTGCTATCTCTCTAATAAGATTCATAAACTCCATAGAGAATTCATGTAAGGATTCAACTAATTTCATATTTGTTTCTTCTTCCTCTAATCTATTCTTATCCTATTCTTCTCCAATTATTCTGAATCTAATGAAAATATATACCTCTTCCTTATTGTGTGTATATTATACAAAAGAGAGAGGTTCCAGAAGAGATCAGAAGGCTAGAAATCCATTTGAGTGAAGCTAAGGCTAATCCATGAGTGGAAACCTTGGTATTTCTTCTCAGCAATTGTTAAGTGTATTTCTTTTGGATTTGAATATGCCTTGGGGATTTTGGGATTTCAAAAATATGGTAGATAAAATCCCCCAAAATTCCATTTTATTTCGATATGTCAATTCTATGCTGAGATTCCTAATTATTTACATTAATTTGATGGGATTTGTTTAGTTTATGCAATCTTTGATAATTTCATAGTCTATTCCACTTCTCCTTCTTCTTTGGGTTAAATTGTGATTCTTCAATAAAATAAGGGGTTTAGATTATGAATTCTATTTGTAGTTTACACCACTTATTCTTATATATTTCTTTGTAAAGAGGGGTTGAATATAATATGGGGTTTAGATTGCAATTCTTATTGTTTAAGATATTCCATTGAATTGGTGTAATAAATTAATTTCTATTTTATTTATAATTCTGTTATTGCAATTTTGGTTATGAATATTATTTCTTGTTTGGATATTAGAATCCCATGAAATCTTGGGAATTTAAAGAAGAAAGACTTGTAATAATAATTTGTTAGGAAATTGACATTTAACGCTAGTTTAGGGCGTAAAATCTATACATTTAGAACTTATTAGCCGCGAATATTTATTTATCTCTATTTACATAATTAAGATATAATTGTTGCATATACGAAATAGTTAACTAGGCATTTATTTACATTTATTTCCCCTATTAGGAAGGTAATTAATTTTAATGAGAAAATAGGAGGAAACTCTTATGTAGCCTAATTATTATCTTAAGGAGTAACAAGGAAGATTCCTTATAAGGCCTTATTTATGAAATGGTGAGATGAGAGAGAGAGAGAGAGTGTGTGTGTGTGTATATATATATATATATATTTGGAGAGTAATTGATTTTGTAGCTAAGTTATAGGGATACGATATCAATAGAGTTACATGATGGAAGTCCCCCCTTCACTTTAAGGCATCAACAGTTGTGTACACTTTTATTTATATGAGATATCCTTATGATAAATATTTGTAATAACGCGAGATTAGTTTCAAATTCTATAAGGGAAATCTTCCTGGAAAATCTAGCTACCAGTTCCTACGGATAGCAGACTAATGTGAGACGTCATTATGAGTGTGGACCATAAGATGAAGGGCCTGCTTCGGGGTTTGAGGTATTAAGTGGTTGGACCCACCTTTTTTGCCAGATAAAGTATTAAATAGCCAAGGGGTTATGTTAGGTAGTATCTCTACAGGGGTCCACTTCTGGAAATAGGTCTTAAATGATGGGGTCGACCTTATTTAAGATCTTAAATGAATAGGGTCTACCTATTTTCCACTGGAAAGTATTAAGTGGCCTATGAGATTCTATATAATGTCAGCTAGATAGAAGCATGCTTCTGGAAATAGGTTTTAAATGATGCGGTCTGCCTATTATCCATTGGGAAGTATTAAGTGGCTTGGGTACCGTCTCTCACATTATTAGCTATTTATGACATATGATTGGGATAAGATTCTAGAAACCTACTTTGGAATGAAAGGTATTAAGTGGTTGGACCCACCTTCTTTCCTTATAAAGAGGTATTAAATTATCTTAACGGTTTTATGTTCATAGACATATTCTTATTTCGAAATATACTGCCCAATTAATGAAAAGGTAAGTATCGAGGTTTTTATTCATCAGACACTTGTTGTTTTGACTCCCTCCTCATTACAACACAGGTTAAGGAAGGAGTGATGGTGGTGACAATGCTTAAAGATGGAGAAGCTTGGCTAGTGGCAGTATTTATTATTATTTGCTTTCATATGTATCCATGGATTTAAACAATTGTTGTAACAGATATTATACTACGGTTTTTATGAGATTTTGTGTTATGACATTTTTATGGTTTTGTAATAAATGGGTACAGTTTACTGTTGTATTTTGTTCCATCCGCTGTGAGTTCTAAAAGTTTAGCTATGGCTCTGCAATGTTATTTCTTTTTACTACCAAAAGCTTGCCTTAGAATGGATCTAAGTTTCGATGGGCCTTTTCTGGGTCAAAATTTAGGTATGTTCGAGGGTGGGTTGTTACAGGTACTAAACTAAGTTATCATTCATTAAGCTTGTCTTCCAATTCACGTAACAGTTATTTACATAAGCCAACATATATGTAAATATAGTCCACAACCAAATCAGGGAATAATATATCAGTATAAACCAAATCAGTGGATAACCTATCAATATAAAACAATTGGCAGATACATTTCCAAATAACATAATAGCAGGATGGTGATTTGTCTTGCTAAATAGATGTCCAACAATCTATTAAGTTTAATTATAGAAGAACTAGAATTTATTTTGCTAAAAGATGTCCAAACAACCAGTTCAATTAAGTAATAACAGAACAGGGATTTATGCTACTAACAGAAGTTCAAACAATCTATTAATTTTAATTATAGCTCATTCATGGTTGTTTGGCTATTTAATTGGCATAGACAAGACCCTTGGTTTAAAATCAGTTTACTTAAAGAGAACTGACTAAAAATAGTTTGATAGAGTTTAAAATTAAACCTTTATTAAATAATAATTAAATATTTATTTAATTACTACTTAAATCATTTTTTAATTACTAATTAAATCTTAATTAACTCTAATTTAAAAATTAATTAACCCCTAATTAAATCTTACTAGATCCAATTAGATTAATTAATTAAACCCTGCTTGATTAGTAATTAATTACTAATTATCCCTAATTAAATAATTATGTAATTAAATAAATAAATTTAATTATTTAAAATTATTTCTTAGTTACTTTTTAACTTTAATAATTATGAATTAATCTTAATTAATTTAATCCATAATTAACAATAATTACTTAACTTAATTATAATTAATTAATAATATTGTTAATTAAACAGTTAAACAATTAATTAATAATTAACTCATATTTAGTTACCAAAATAATTAACTTTTGTACTTAATTAGTATTTTGAAAAAAAATTCAAATACCATTTCAAAAAAGTCATTTTAAGATCTAAAACACTAACCTTTTCTAAACTGCATTCATAGCGACTATCACTATGAATGCAACTCGTTAAAGTTAGATCTAGTTTAGATTTTACTCTAACCCAACTTCTAACTTTATTTTTTTTAACTTTTCTTCTTCTGAAAAAATATGGAAAAGTTTTTATTTTGAAAATTAAAACAAAGTTATAATCTTTGAATCTTTTAGTAACTTGAAAACAAATAAACAACTTTTTCCTAGTGATCTGAAGCTCAATAGCATATAAAGATGCTAACTTTCATATCACATATCCAACATACATGCTCACAAATAAAGTTAACAACTTTATTACAAATCTAAACTTTTAAACTACATTTCCCAAATCTAACTACCACATCACAAACAACTAACATATATATCAAACCAACGCATGAAAATCCAACGTTTTCAAGCAACATATCATAAACAAATTTTGATAACATAAAAGTTTAAAACTTTTCCCAAATATAAATTGTTTACTCATCGAAATCTTTTCAAATTGCATAAAGGTTAGAAATTTGAAATTGCTTTGGAAAAAAGCTTGTTTTTTTGGAAACCCTTAAAATGGGCTTAACCTAGGCTCGAAATGGCTTGGCCATGGAGCTAGATGGGCACGCCCATGGTGTTAAGGTAGAGGTAGGGCTAAAAACTTGAAAAGAAGAGAAGTAGAAAGGAAAACAAGATTTTAAAAGGTTTTGAAGTGGGAAAATATGATTTTAAAACTTGATTTTTTTTAAAGAAAGCAATTAGAGTATTTAAACAGGAACTTGAGATTTTTAAAAAGTTAAGTGAATGGATAAAATGGAAAGAAAATTTGGGAATTTGTATATATAAAAATGGATGAAATAAAATTACTAAAATAACCCTAAGTACCATTACCTTCTATTACACTTTTGCCACATCATCACCTTATCCAGCATCCTTAGTTCACATGCCTAACCCAATGGTCACCCCCTTTTACCCAACATGGAAAGGCCTTAAGTATACTAAGATGTAAGATGATAAGGACAATGCCATGATTTTTCTTTATATTTAATTTTTAAACTTGAAAATTATCACATCACTTTCTTTCCCCTTAAGTACACTTATGTTATTAACCTTTACTTTATTCACTAATCCATGTTTATATTATTTAAAATGTGTAAATGTGTTAAGGTGTTTACAACTTTTTTTTTAAAATTTAATGGTAAAAAATTAAAAAATTTCATAATGCTTTTCGATCACATTTTCTAATTTCTTTTGAAATAAATATTTTTATAAACAAAATTTAAAAATCTTTTCACCAACACTAGTTATTATTTAAAAGGGGTTCTTGAGTTATAAAATATATTAATTAATTATTTAATAATAATATATTAAATATCACTATTTAAAGTGATTAAATTTCGGGTCATTACAAGAAAGCAAAGAAAGCTAGAAGGGATAAGCAATATGAAGAAGGTTGTCAGAAACGACTACACCTTCATGGAAAAACAGTTTGGAATACAACAGATCGATAGTAGGAAGACAAAGTAAAAGGGATAGGTGGATTTTCACCCCCGAGAACCACTCGTTACTGAAAGATCTTTATTGGTTTATGAGTCGATTTTTACTCTCCTGAACACTTGGACTAGCATCTGGATGTTGCACTTCTTGGGCCTCCGATTCAACTGGAAAATTCACCTATAAATACAGACCCTACGAAATCTAAGAAAGGACTTTTGGCACTTCTTCTTCTTCATTTCCTATCTCTCCTCCATAAGAGTCACAAATGGATGGACTTGAAACTTGATATGTAAACGTAGAAAGACAAATGGAAGGACTTAGAAAAAGTTTGGAGTGGTTTGGCTCAACCATTTAAACTTGACCCTGAGTTGTGCTATAGGTCAGATCCGACCTATAGGTGCTCACCGAATTACTTCCTGGACTTCATTCATGGCTCACTTTACTCCGTTGCATCATCCTCTATGACGACCGCCCACGACCCCTGCACTGAACCTAGAGATAGTGCGCTGTAAAGTGTGCCAGGCAGCCATGGACGATTGTCAGGGTAAATTAAAAACAGCAGAATCTATCGTATTACTCACAGCGCATGGACAAAATACAATAGAATATATATATAGTGAAGCTTCACAGAATAGAATCTCATCAATAAAACTTCATAATAGTTGAATACAAACATCTGAATAGTCAATACATCAAGCCTCACTACATAACACTCAGAGAATATACAAGCAGCGAAACATCCAGTACATATAGTAAAAAGATAATATGCAATCCTCCAACTCGTCTTCGTCATCAGCATCGTGGAAAGCAAGAACAACACCTGTCACCTGCTACCTAGTCTGCCCATCCCAAAATGGACGAACAGCCCAAGGCAATAAGAGTTAAAACATAAAGCCTTGAGTCAGACAACAGTCTTAGTGAGCGATAAATTAACTAACAACATACCAAAAGAGCATAAAGGAAAAGGAATAGGAATACAACCCTCCCACTCCACCTCTTTCTACAGTGATAGCCCCCAAACACACACTAAGTAGAAGCAAACATAGCAAAGCATACAATTTAAAGTAAAGCAATTATCACTCGAGTCAAGGGCGATGTTTTCCAAGTACAAACCCCCAAGGCCTAAACCAAGATCAGATAAGCACCCAGAAAATACCGCTCTTGAGACCGAATGACGATACAACCAAACATCCATGACTCTGGCTATCACTGTTATCATTGCTTCGATATCATAGTTAATTGAATCACCGGCTCATTATTTCATCCGTCCGTCAAGGGCTAATGGAAACCCCGGTTCTAGACATAACTCTGCACGTCATCGTGACCCGTGCCTAGGACTATCGAATCTGCCCAGAGTACTTGACTACCAATCAGTAGCCTTCAGGGACTATCGAATCTGCCCAACATACTCTTGCTTTGAGCATGCTAGAACCTTCAACAACGATGAGATCTCAGCCTTCTAGTCATCCTCCTCGACGACTATTTCCATACTAGCTCAAGCGCCTCTCGAGCAAACCATTATCCTCAAACTCGAACCATATCACCGAGTTATCAACATGCTTGGAATGATCCCGTCTGGATTAGACCAAGACTATCCCATACTATACTTCGCCTCATCATCATCATAGCAAAGCTTCATCTCAACATCATCATCAAATCTATCCATATGAGCTTCATCATCCGCTACATATGCCACAAGTAGCTTTTCCAATTCAAGAGCCTTTCCCTTAGCTTTCGAATCATCTTCGACCATCTTGTCTAAACCAAATCATCAATCATCTAATTCATAGCAGTCTATCAAATCAAACATTAATCCAAGTAAACAAGCATTCAAATATGATCTAAATAGACAATTATAACAATAATGGCAATTTTGTAATTAAAGAGTCAAAAGCCTAACAACTATGAAAACATGAGCAATATCTCTATAATCTTGATGAATGAACTTGCATAGGTTAACATGTAGTAAAATGGATGCCAAATCACTATGAACAATGGATCTATATGGATCTATACTTAGGATTAGGAAAATGCATGGAAATCACTACTTTAACACAAAATCAAGCCAACGATCCGATATACTCCTTTGGATCCATGTGAGAGATAATCACCACTCACCAAATCACCTAAACAACCCTAAAGCAACACACTTCAGATCTAGACAGCGAAGGATCTAACTCGATCTATCACAAATCCGCTTTAAACGATGAAATCTCTCTTTGAAGAATGTAGATCTTCAATCTAAGCTCTTCGATCTTCGATTTGATCTTCGATTTGGATGGAAGGAATCACAAGATTAGAGTGGAGAAAAGAAGTGAAGAAGTGTAGAAGTCGAGCTCTCAAAATGGCAGCACTTCGTCGCTTCGAAATCCAGATCCCAAAAATGAAGAAAAACCCTCCTATTTATAGGCTGATCCTTAGGTCGCTCGCTCTTAGGTCGTCCACGACCTAAAAACCCACGACCTAACAAAAACCTACGACTTACGACCTAGCGCAAGTGCGCGACTTACAGATCCAACGACCTAACACATGCACGCTTATACAGCCTAACAACTTAGCATATGCGCGCTTCCTCGCGACCTACGACTTAACTGAGTCGCGACCTAGCAACAGTTCCGACCTAACGACTTAACGGAAGCCACGATCTAACTATGTCACGACCTAAAACAATGCGCGACCTAACTATGTCACGACTTAAAACAATGCGCGACCTAACTACTCAATAACCACGCGACTTAACTGGGTTACGACCTAACCCCTTACGACCTAATACTTAGCGACCTAACAACCCACGACCTAATTCCTAAGTCGTCTACGACTTAACCTCCTTAGGTCGCTCACTGCTACCACCAGCTTCCTTAGGTCGTTGCCGACCTATCCTTCTTAAGTCGCTAACTCGCCCAGTTTCTTAAGCCGCTAACTCTTAAGTCGCCTACTTCTATAAGTCGCTCCAATCCCTAAGTCGCTAACCCCTTAGGTCGCCAATTTCCTTAGGTCGCCAATTTCCTTAGGTCGTCTACTCCGACCTAACTTCTATATCATACGACCTAACTTCTTAGGTCGTTCCAATCCTTAGGTCGCTCCACTCCACTAGGTCGTCCACTCCTTAACTCGCCATCTTCCTTAGGTCGCTCCAAACTCTCATACGACCTAAGACTTAGACTCTGGACTACTTATCAACAATGCGACCAAATGTCAACTGTTTTACGACGTTTCGATCCGTAAAAATACGGGTCGTTACATTCTTCCCCCCTTAGGAATTTCGCCCCCGAAATTCCAAACAAACAGAGCAATCAAAGACTATTCTGCATGCCTACCATCCATAGCAATCAATAAACCATGCATCTAATTCTAGCTTAGCATGCAGAATTCTAAAACTTAGAACAAGTTACAATGTCGTTAGATGATACGACACCTTAGGGCCATACCTTGAAGAGTTCAGGATGAGCTGCTTTCATCCTCTCTTCCACCTCCCATGTACAGTCGTTATCATCATCACTCCATTGTTTCTTGAGCAACTTAACTACCTTCCTCCTAAGCTGTTTCGTGTCGGTTTCCACAACACGAAGCGGCTTATGAGGTCTCCTATCGACTGGATTAACTTCGAAATCTTCACAGCTATCAGCAGAAACCACTGTATTTGAGTCGTGCACATACTTCCACAGATACAATACGTGAAAAACATTGTGCACACTCGACATCTTCTCTGGTAACTCCAATCTATAGGCGAGCTTTCCAATTCGCTCGATGATCGGGAATGGTCCAACAAATCTCGGAGTCAATTTTCCTTTCTTCCCGAATCGAATAACATTCTTCAGTGGAGAAATCTTCAGAAAACCCATATCACCTACGTCGAACTCCAAATCCTTACGACGCTTATCGGCATAACTTTTCTGATGGTCTTGGGCTGCCTACATTCGTTGCCGAATGATCTCTATGCATTTCGAAGTCTGTCGAATCATCTCTGGCCCAAGTATCAACTTTTCTCCTGTTTCTAACCAACATGTCGGAGAGTTACACGGTCTTCCATATAATGCCTCATACGGTGCCATACCAATGCTTGACTGGTAACTGTTGTAATATGAAAATTCCACCAAATGAAGGTGATCTTCCCATGATCCTCCGAAATCCAAAACACAAGCTCTGAGGAGATCTTCCAAAACTCGGTTGACTCTCTCGGTCTGACCATCTGTTTGAGGGTGATAAGCTGTACTCAAACACAACTCGGTTCCCAAAACTTCCTTAAAGATCTTCCAAAATCCACTAGTGAACAATGGATCTCGATCGCTCACTATACTCTTCGGAATACCATGGAATCGAACTATCCACTTAACATACAATTCTGCCAACTTTGATGCAGTCCTAGTCGATCGAACAGGAATGAATCTTGCACTCTTAGTCATACGATCTACGATGACCCAAATCCCTTCATTTCCCGTTCTTGTTCTAGGTAACCCATCAATAAAATCCATCGATATTTGTTCCCACTTCCATGTAGGAACTTCTAATGGCTGAAGCAATCTACTTGGCTTCTTCTGTTCGGCTTTTACCAACTGGCAGTTCATGCACTTGGAAATAAAATTTCCAACATCCTTCTTCATACCTTCCCAGTAATAGGTTCTCTTCATATCCCGATACATCTTATTTCCACTTGGATGAATTGTCAGCTTCGAGTGATGACTTTCCTTCAGAACTTCACTTCTCAATTCATCTATATCGGGAACAACTAGTCGTCCTTGTTTCCAAAGCCAACCCTCTCGATCGACCTCGAATCCTTTATCCTTTTCTGGGTCCAATCCAGATTCCAAATCACGGATAATCTTGACAAGCTTATCGTCTCGTTTTTTGCTCTCTCCAATCCTTTCCACAAGAGTCGGTCTTATCGATAAGTTTGCCAACATCTCAGGTTCCAATCCACATCTAGGCCTGAAGTCAAATCCAGCTAAATACTCGAGATTCTTCCATTTCGAAAACATGGCTCCCAATCCTGCATGTCTTCGACTTAACGCATCTGCCACCGCGTTATCTTTTCCCGGAGTATAAGCTATACCAAAATCATATGATGCCAAAAACTCTAGCCATCGCTGCTGCCGAAGATTCAAATCCTTTTGGGAGAAAAGATACTTCAACGACTTATGATCCGTAAACAAATCGAATCGAACTCCCAATAGATAATGTCTCCACATCTTCAGAGCAAAAACAATCGCCGCTAACTCCAAATCATGAGTCGGATAATTCCTTTCATGCGGCTTCAGTTGTCGACTTGCATACGCAACAACTTTATTCTTCTGCATCAGCACTGCTCCAAGTCCAGTACCACATGCGTCAGTGTAAACCACCATCTCATCATTTCCACTTGGAATAGTCAAAACAGGAGCACTTGACAATCGCTCTTTCAGGATTCTGAAAGCTTGCTCACACTTATCATCCCATCTGAACACTTGGTTCTTTTTCGTCAATCCTGTTAACGGTGCAGCCACCTTGGAGAAGTCTTTGATAAATCGACGATAATATCCTGCTAATCCAAGAAAACTTCTCACATCAGATGCATTCTTAGGTCTGACCCAATCCTGGATTGCTGCCACCTTGGCGGGATCAACCGCTATTCCATTTCCAGAAATAATATGGCCTAAGAACCTCACTTCACTCTTCCAGAAGTGACACTTCAAAAACTTAGCCTTCAGCTGATGTTTCCGCAAGATTTCCAAAACAATGCGCAAATGCGTCTTGTGCTCTTCTCCCGTCCTGGAATAAATCAGAATATCATCCACGAACACTAGCACGAACTTACTCAACTGATCTTTGAACACTCTATTCATAAGATCCATAAAATATGCTGGCGCATTAGTCAATCCAAACGGCATTACCAGCCACTCAAAGAAACCGGATGGTGTCCTGAAAGCAGTCTTCGGCACACTATTCTTAGCCACTCTTAACTGGTGAAATCCCGTAGCTAAATCCATCTAAGAAAACACCTTAGCTTCGTGAAGATGATCAAACAAGTCATCTATTCTCGGCAATGGATACTTGTTCTTCTTAGTCACTTTATTCAGCTCACGATAATCCACACACAACCTCAACGATCCATCCGCTTTGGTTACGAACACAACTGGTGCACCCCATTCGGACACACTACGCCGAATGAATCCTTTCTGCAAAAGATCATCAACCTGCACCCTCAACTCTTGCTGTTCTCTAGGTGCCATCCGCCTAAGAGGCATCACAACAGGTCTGGCTCCGTCAACTAGATCTTTACGAAACTCGATCTCTCTATGCGGCGGTAACCCTTTGACCTCGTCAAAGACATCCTCAAATCCATTAGCGATTGGCAACGATGACAGTCCATCCCGTGGAACAACCAGCGAATACATGAAGCTCATGAAGACGCCTTCTTCATGCTTACATCGTATCACAATCTTTCGCCCCTCCACATTCTCGACTGTCACCTCCAACCTCTCACAATCAACCTTTGCCGCATATCTCTTAAGCCAGTCCATACCCAAAATAATTCCGAACCCCGCAAAGTTCAGAATAAAACAATCACAAACAAAAGAGCAATCATGACTCGATACAATCAGACCACGGCATAGCATACACAAACAAGACAAACCCCCAACTGGATTAGGCACAACCAATGGCCTATCAACAATATCCGGTTCTAAACCCAATCGGCCTACAAGTTCATTACAAACAAAAGAATGCGACGCCCCAATATCAAATAGCACTCTAACTGGAACACCACATAGGAAAAGAGTACCTTGAACCACTACACTCTTTCCTTTCTCTTCAACGGTAGGAGCTTTCGAAGATGATGGAACAGCTCCCAAAGCATAAGCTTACACAATCTGCTTGTCCTTCCTCGGTTCTGGACAATTCCTCTTGATATGCCCCGGCTTGTCACAGTTGTGGCATTTCATCGGCACCTTAGGATTCTTGCAATCCCTGGAGAAATGGCCCTTCTGCTGACAATTGAAGCAGGTCACTTCGCCCTTCGGCTTCTTCTGGCCATCCTTACCCTTTTGTTGCTGCTGCTTCCTCTTCTTGTTTCCACTCTGCTGGGGTTTAGACTCTTCCCTGGTCACATCAACAACAGATCCTTCCTTAGGAAACAGATTCTCATGCCTCAGAGCTTTCTCTACAAGCTTCTCAAATGGATCGTCCAAATGATCCACCAACTGCCTCCCAAGATAACTGTCCAAGCCTGTCACAAACTTCTCGTTCTTCTGATACGAAGACTCAATATACGACCGGGCATACTTGGATAAAGCTTCAAACTCAGAAACATACTCAAGAACTGGTCTTCCACCTTGCTTGAGCTCCACAAACTTCTTGAACAGAACAGACTTCTGAGATGTAGAAATGAACTTAGCTTCAAATCTGGCTTGGAATTGCTCCCAAGTGATCTCTTCCTCCGGAGTATCAATAGTGATAGAGTTCCACCAATCAGAAGCTCTCCCTTGAAGCTGTCTTGATGCTAACTTCCTCTTAGTCGCATCCTCAATTCCCAAGTCACCAAAGATCCTTCTACAAGCATCTATCCACCTCTGGACTTCAATGGTTGACTCCGTTCCCAAGAAAACCTTTCCTCCAAGAGCAGCATAGTCTTTACACAACTTAGCAAAATCCACCGGTTTTGGAGTTTGAACTTGAACTCCAACATCCACCGATGGCCCCGGAGCTGGCATCCTTCTCATGATCGAAGTCATCATAGCTTCGAACATAGCAGCATAATCAGCAGCCCCCTCAGTAGCACAGCCTTCCCTAGCAGCTGGTCTCCCTCTTCGACTCATTCTCAATATCTATAAAAAGGAATGATTAGCACACCTAGAGAAACAACTGCATAAAGGACTCAAACTCTACTAAGCTACTATATTATATATAGTAATCATCCATCAAAATACAATTACGTCTCTCATACGTAGTTACGTCAGTGAGCGTTGGGTAAAATCGATTAACCAATACTCTGATACCAAATGTGACGACCGCCCACGACCCCTGCACTGAACCTAGAGATAGTGCGCTGTAAAGTGTGCCAGGCAGCCATGGACGATTGTCAGGGTAAATTAAAAACAGCAGAATCTATCGTATTACTCACAGCGCATGGACAAAATACAATAGAATATATATATAGTGAAGCTTCACAGAATAGAATCTCATCAATAAAACTTCATAATAGTTGAATACAAACATCTGAATAGTCAATACATCAAGCCTCACTACATAACACTCAGAGAATATACAAGCAGCGGAACATCCAGTACATATAGTAAAAAGATAATATGCAATCCTCCAACTAGTCTTCATCATCAGCATCGTGGAAAGCAAGAACAGCACCTGTTACCTGCTACCTAGTCTACCCGTCCCAAAATGGACCCAAGGCAATAAGAGTTAAAACATAAAGCCTTGAGTCAGACAACAGTCTTAGTGAGCGGTAAATTAACTAATAACATACCAAAAGAGCATAAAGGAAAAGGAATAGGAATACAACCCTCCCACTCCACCTCTTTCTACAGTGATAGCCCCCAGACACACACTAAGCAGAAGCAAACATAGCAAAGCATACAATTTAAAGTAAAGCAATTATCACTCGAGTCAAGGGCGATGTTTTCCAAGTACAAACCCCCAAGGCCTAAACCAAGATCAGATAAGCACCCAGAAAATACCGCTCTTGAGACCGAATGCCGATACAACCAAACATCCATGACTCTGGCTATCACTGTTATCATTGCTTCGATATCATCGTTAATTGACTGACCGGCTCATTATTTCATCCGTCCGTCAAGGGCTAATGGAAACCCCGGTTCTAGACATAACTCCGCACGTCATCGTGACCCGTGCCTAGGACTATCGAATCTGCCCAGAGTACTTGACTACCAATCAGTAGCCTTCAGGGACTATCGAATCTGCCCAACGTACTCTTGCTTTGAGCATGCTAGAACCTTCAACAACGATGAGATCTCAGCCTTCTAGTCATCCTCCTCGATGACTATTTCCATACTAGCTCTAGCGCCTCTCGAGCAAACCATTATCCTCAAACTCGAACCATATCACTGAGTTATCAACATGCTTGGAATGATCCCATCTGGATTAGACCAAGACTATCCCATACTATACTTCGCCTCATCATCATCATAGCAAAGCTTCATCTCAACATCATCATCAAATCTATCCATATGAGCTTCATCATCCGCTACATATGCCACAAGCAGCTTTTCCAATTCAAGAGCCTTTCCCTTAGCTTTCGAATCATCTTCGACCATCTTGTCTAAACCAAATCATCAATCATCTAATTCATAGCAATCTATCAAATCAAACATTAATCCAAGTAAACAAGCATTCAAATATGATCTAAATAGACAATTATAACAATAATGGCAATTTCGTAATTAAAGAGTCAAAAGCCTAACAAGTATGAAAACATGAGCAATATCTCTATAATCTTGATGAATGAACTTGCATAGGTTAACATGTAGTAAAATGGATGCCAAATCACTATGAACAATGGATCTATATGGATCTATACTTAGGATTAGGAAAATGCATGAAAATCACTACTTTAACACAAAATCAAGCCAACGATCCGATATACTCCTTTGGATCCGTGTGAGAGATAATCACCACTCACCAAATCACCTAAACAACCCCAAAGCAACACACTTCAGATCTGGACATCGAAGGATCTAACTCGATCTATCAAAAATCCGCTTTAAACGATGAAATCTCTCTTTGAAGAATGTAGATCTTCAATCTAAGCTCTTCGATCTTCGATTTGATCTTCGATTTGGATGGAAGGAATCACAAGATTAGAGTGGAGAAAAGAAGTGAAGAAGTGTAGAAGTCGAGCTCTCAAAATGGCAGCACTTCGTCGCTTCGAAATCTGGATCCCAAAAATGAAGAAAAACCCTCCTATTTATAGGCTAATCCTTAGGTCGCTCGCTCTTAGGTCGTCCACGACCTAAAAACCCACGACCTAACAAAACCCTACGACTTACGACCTAGCGCAAGTGCGCGACTTACAGATCCAACGACCTAACACATGCGCGCTTATATGACCTAACAACTTAGCATATGCGCGCTTCCTCGCGACCTACGACTTAACTGAGACGCGACCTAGCAATAGTTCCGACCTAACGACTTAACGGAAGCCACGATCTAACTATGTCATGACCTAAAACAATGCGCGACCTAACTATGTCACGACTTAAAACAATGCGCGACCTAACTACTCAATAACCACGCGACTTAACTGGGTTACGACCTAACCCCTTACGACCTAATACTTAGCGACCTAACAACCCACGACCTAATTCCTAAGTCGTCTACGACTTAACCTCCTTAGGTCGCTCACTGCTACCACCAGCTTCCTTAGGTCGTTGCCGACCTATCCTTCTTAAGTCGCTAACTCGCCCAGTTTCTTAAGCCGCTAACTCTTAAGTCGCTTACTTCTATAAGTCGCCCCAATCCCTAAGTCGCTAACTCGTTAGGTCGTCTAACCCTTAGGTCGCCAATTTCCTTAGGTCGTCTACTCCGACCTAACTTCTATACGACCTAACTTCTTAGGTCGTTCCAATCCTTAGGTCGCTCCACTCCACTAGGTCGTCCACTCCTTAACTTGCCATCTTCCTTAGGTCGCTCCAAACTCTCATACGACCTAAGACTTAGACTCTGGACGACTTATCAATAATGTGACCAAATGTCAACTGTTTTACGACGTTTCGATCTGTAAAAATACGGGTCGTTACATCCTCAAGTAATGGTATAAGGAATTGATGACTTACTCTAAGTGTTGGCTAAGCATGAAGCTTTGAAGATGGATACACAAGAGATCATAAGATTTAACCCAGAGTTGATTGCAAATTGGCTTGAACCGCTCAACTAGATAGAAGGAAGAGATCATAAAAGAAGTTGGATGAATTTGGCTAAGGGTTTAGACTCGACCCCGACCTATCATGATAGGGCGGACCTGATTTATCCCCGTAACTCGAGGTGGCTCAGGATTTCTTTTGCGATCTTAGCTTGGCTTCTAGACTTCATTGGTACTGGGCCTCTACCTCAATGCTTCCCAATTTCCCTATAAATACCAACCTACCTACTGCCAAAAATGAGGCTTCTTCTTTCTGTTAGATCTCCTTTAACACTCTTGGACTTGGAGCTTCCGTTACATTTTCTTCACCTCTATTCTCCTCAAATAATATTCTTAACTCCATTGTAAATCTGGGATCCACTAGATTATGGTTCGATTGGATCTGACTGGTTGTAATCCAGAGGGAGATCAACTAATAAAAAAATTAAAGTGGATGTAGGCCGGAGATTAGGATGAACCATTATAAAAACATTTGTGCGTTCTTATCTATTTTCTGCCTTTTCCTTTTCTTTTTATCCAAACTGATGCTTTCATCCTAATTTTGGGTGTTGATCCATTTTTTAGGTCAATATTTTGATGCTTTCACTGAGAATTTGAGCTAGATCTGAAGACTTGAAGCTTGAATATGAGATTTGGAGAAAATGAAGAGGCCTAATACTAGATCTAAAACCGGAGCAAGTCAATCAGACTTGGGGGCAGCTAAGAAGTGTCCTCAAATTCTCATTAATCCATCTATGTGACCAAAGATGAGATGGAGGGGATAATGAAGGAAATGCAAGATAGCATAATGGCTAGGCAGTGGGAGATACTAGAAGGGTTCATGGCTAGACAGTAAGAGATGCCAGAAGGGTTCCTCCAAAGGATGGGACTTCAGGGAAATACTGGAGCTGTAGGAATTTAGAACCAAGTGCCAGCAAAAAATGCATCAGCATCTAGAGTTGGAGTGAAGCAAGTTGGAACAACGCCTCCACGAATAAAAATAACCGATACTTGGGGGCAATATTGGAACAGCTGCCGGAATGCTGGAGCTAGGAACATGAATCTGAATAGGATTGATCAAAAATCAGAGGAATATGTACCAAAGCTTCCTTGAAGGGACGGAGGTCAGAATGATAATGCACGGTTAGAGAAGTATGTGCCAGAGTACGTGCTGACATTCCGCTATAGGAACATAGAGCAGAATGCAGTTAGTGGTCTGGGACTTTTGTTGGATGGCACTGGGACACAGAAAGCTGATAATGATGGTAGAGAATCGAAATGGCTAAGGAGAGGACTGAAGTTCTCTTCTTACACTGAGTTGAAAAAGACCTCGGAGAGGATCTATTTGGAAACTAGGGGGCACATCCTCTATTAGAAGCTGGCTAGGTGAGAACCTACTAATCGAGAGAAAAGATCCAAAAAGTACTGCATCTTCCATGAGCTGGATGGACATGAAGTGAACGAGTGCAGACCCCTTCACGACTTGATCGAGGAACAAATTCGGAGTAACTAGCTGCAATAGTACATGAGAAACCAAACTGTGATGGTGCGGCCAGAGCAACCACCTTCTGCAGCAAACACATCCGGGTACAACCAGGGATCTAGTCCAAGACTCAAAATCCCATGATCGGGTTGATCGGGGGTCAAGTTCGACTCTTGCACTCTACTATTTTCGTGCTCTGGATAATTCTAGACTACTTAGACGTGCACAAAACCTAGATTGGTCCCTAGTCACACTCTAAATCAGATGTCTAGGATGACTTCTTAGAATAATAATAACCTCAGACTGCTTACACATGTACGAGACCTAGATTGGTCTCTAGACACACTCTGAGTCGGATACCTGGGATGAACACTTAGGATTTCTGTTTATTTGATTTAGTTTGAATATTTAACTTTGAAAAACCCACACTGAACGTGATGACTCCTATCAATCACTTTTAAGTCCCGTCCAAAGAGACGAGGCCGGAGTGCAGAGTGTAAGTCCCCTTGCCAAAGAGCGAGCAGATGGACTTGTATAATATTGATCGCTTTAAGTCCCGACTAGAAAGACGAGACTGGAGCGTAGGGTGAAAGTCCCCTTTCCAAAGAGCGAGCGGATGAGCTTATATGATATTGATCGCTTAGAGTCCCGACCAAAGAGACGGGACCGGAGTGCAAGAAGTAAGTTGCCCTACCAGAGAGTGAGTGGATGGGCTTACTTGTCGTTGAGTCTCCTTGCCAGAGAGTGAGTGGATTGGGCTCAGCAAGGACCCGGAGAGGTCAACGATAGGTCCCATTATAGGAGAGTGAGTGGATGGGCCTACTCAGTCGTTGGGTCCCTTTTCGGAGAGCAAGCAAATCGAACTCACCTTACCACCTAAGAGATTGAACCCCAGACTGGATGAAAAATGGTTCAGAGAGATCAGATCATAGATTGGAAGATGAATGGTCTGTTAAGACCATGCCCTGGAGTGGATGAAAATTGGATAAAAGGACTTGAATGCCTTGCACTCGGAGAAAGATAAGCCCTGGGCAAACATGGGATGACTTTGATTCGAGAGATTATACTTCCAAATGATAAATCAAAATTTAGATAGCCAGAGAGCTTGATTGGAATAGCTGGAGAGCTCAACCATCAGAATTTGATTATAGATTACTGGAACTTGTTCTTGAAGAGAGCACACCTTACATTTGAAAGGCATAATTTGGCAGGCAAGTGTTAACCCGATTTTTGGCAAAGCAGATTTCAATTCGACTTACAGGATTTAAATGAGAACGAAATGAATTGAAATCTAGAAGGCACACTCAAATGAAAAAAAGAAATAGCTCGCGAAAATTCCATCCAAAAATATGCCAAGTCCATAACTCGGTCCAAAGTTATCACCATAGGTTGGTACCGAGTTATCACCAAATCAGCTTCAAGTGGACGTAGAAGATTGAAACAAAATCAGAATGGCTTGAAACTTGACATGTGCACTTAGAAAGATAAAAGGAAGGACTTAGAAAAACTTTGGAGTGGTTTGGCTCAACCATTTAAACTTGACCCCAAGTTATGCTATAGGTCGGGTATGACCTACATGTGCTCACCGAATGACTTCCAGACTTCATGCATCGCTCACTTTACTCCATTGCTTCATGCTTAAGTAATGGTATAAGGAATTGATGACTTACTATAAGTGTTGGCTAAGCATGAAGCTATGAAGATGGATATTCAAGAGATCACAAGATTCAACCCGAAGATGATTGCAAAAAGCGATTCGAACAACTGTACTAGATGGAAGGAAAAGCTCGCAAAAGAAGTTATATGAATTTGGCTAAGTGTATTGACTCGTCCTCGACTTATCATGATAGGCCGGACCCGAATTATCCCCATAACTCGGGGTGGCTTGGGATTTCTTGTGAAGCCTTGGATTTTGGACTTCGATGTTACCGGGCCTCTACCTCAATGCTGCCCAACTCCCTTATAAATACCAACCTCCCTACTGCTAGAAAATGGCCTTCTTCTTTTGGCTGGATCTCCTTCAACACCCTTGGACTTTGAGCTTTCATTACACTTTCTTCAATTCTATTCTCCTCAAATAACATTCTTAACTCCATTATAAATCTGGGATCGACTAGATTGTGGCCAGATTGGATCTGACTAGTTGTAATCCTGAGAGAGATCAACTAATAAAAATGATTAAAGTGGATGCAGGCTGGGGATTGCGCTTAATCACTATAAGAACTTATGTGCATTCTTATCTTTTTTCTGCCTTTTCGTTTTCTTTTATCCGAACTATTGCTTTTATCTTGATTCTGGGTGTTGATTCATTTTTTTGGCTAATAGATGTTCTAGGCTTTAGATCAGAAAATCCCTTGTACAGGTGACCCTCTAATCTATAATCAGTAATATATAAAGTGGATGAGGCCAGAGATTTCTAAACCAGTATAAAATTCTTATGTCTCTTTTTTATTTTCTTACAGTATTTTTGCTATATCTCACCATTTCAAACAAGGTTTTAGGTGTTGTTCCAATTTTGGCGTCAACATTTTGGTGCTTTCACCAAGAACCGAACTCAGAATAAATAGTTTGGAGAAGATGAAGAGGAATAATGCCAGATTTAGGATTGGATGAATTCAACCAGAGCATGAGGGCAGCCAGAAGGTGTCCTCAAATTCTAATCATTCCATCTATGTGACCAAAGAGGAGATGGAGAGAATGATGAAAGACATGCAAGATGGAATAATAGCTCGACAACACGAGAAGATAGATGAATTTTTCCAAAGGATGGGACAATAAGGAATAGACGAAGTAGTTGGAAGTTAGAACATAGGAACCAATGTAGGAATATCTGGAATTGGAGCGTAGCAAGTTGGAACAATGCCCCATGACCAGAACCAGTCGGTACCGATCGAAATCATGTTGGTAACAAGAGGAATCCACTCGGGAGAAATTTCGGTTTGAACTTGGGATGAGCAGGGACGTCGGGAGTGAATGTTGTTGGAGCTGGAAATGCAACGTAGAACGAAGATGGACAACAACCAGAGGAGTACGTACCAGAGTTTCCCTATATGAATGAGGGTAGAGTGAAGCCAGAGATGCGGATCAGAATGCAAGTGCATACCCAGAGTACGTGTCGTAGTTCCCCCATAGGAGCGGGGGACAAAATGCAGCTATTGATCGAAGACCTTCCTTGGATGGCAACAACCAAATATCTGAGTTGGTTAGAAGGATAGTGAAGGGTGGACCACCAGACTAGAGTTTGGAGGATTTAAATGGGAATCCATTTAGCCCTAACATCCAAAATGCGAGGAATCCTCCCGATTTCAAGCTTTCGACGTTGGAAATGTACAGTGGGCAGAAAGATCCAACACTCTTCTAATGAGATACATCTGACATATGGAGGTGTTGGGTTCTTCTGAGGAGGTGATAGTGCGAAGCTTCCCGTTATATCTAACAGATTTAGCAGCGATGTGGTTCAGACAGCTTGAGAATGGGTTCCATAAGCACATGGACTGAATTAGTGGATAAGTTCTCGAGATAGTTCAAAGTTCATATCACTTGACCAAATGATGTGATGACATTATCAAGCGTAAAGTAAAGGGATGAAGAGACCTTAAGAAGTTATCTAATGAGATTTAATGCAACAGCCGCCATAGTTGATAAGCCATCAATAATCCTGATGGTGGCAGTGTCTGGAGCCACAAGCAAGATCAACTTCAAAATTGCATTAGAAAGGGATCCACCAATGGATCTCATGGATTTTTTTATCATGAAGCTGAGAGGAATCTGCATCTAGAGGACACTAAGGCGGATAACGCCAATGTTAATGCTATGGCTTTCCGAGGACCGTCTAGATTTGAATTTGGCAAAGATAAGAGGAAGCGAAAAGCTGATAAAGACTTCGAAGGAACAAAGTGGTGAAGGAGGGAATCAAAGTTCTCTTCTTACACTAACCTAACCAAAACCCTAGAGGGTATACTAGATACCAAGGGCCAAATCCCCCATTAGAGGCCAACTAAGAGGGAACCCCCTGATCAAGAGAGAAGGTCAGGAAAGTTTTGTCAGTTCTATGAGCTAGATGGACATGAAACAATCGAGTGTAGACACCTTCACGACTTGGTAAAAGAATTGGTTCAGAGTAACCAGCTACAATGGTATGTAAGGAATCGAACTATGGTAGTGTAGCCAAAGCTACCACCATCTGCAGTGAATGCATCAAAACACGACTAAGGATCTGGATCGAGGCTGGTAATCGCATGATTGGGATGGACAAGAGTCAGGTTCGTTTTCCATGCTCTGCTTTCCATTTTAAATAATTAAGGTGTTAATAACCTCATGCCGATAGTGCATACACGTGCAGAAGACCTCGATTGGTCTCTAGGCATGCTTTAAGTCATATGTATGAGATGAATTCTTAGGATGTTTGCTTGCTTTCTTTGATTTGAATATTTGATTTTTGGAAACCCTTGAATGTGATGGTTGATATTGATCATGGTAGTTCCATCTTAAGAGACGGGGTAATGACCACAAGAAGTAAGTCCCCTTATCGGAGAGTAAGTGGATGGACTTGTCTGGACGTTAGGCCCACTTCGTCAGAGAGCGAGCGAATTGGGCTTAGCAAGGATCCAAAGAGATCAAAAGTAAGTCCCCTCACTGGCGAGTGAGTGGATGGACTTGCTTAGACGTTGAGGCCACTCGTTGGAGAGCGAGTGGATTTGGCTCAGCAAGGATCCAAAGAGATTAAAGTAAGTCCTCTCATCGGAGAGTGAGCAAATGGACTTGCTTGGATGTTGGGTTCCCTTGTTGGAGAGCAAGCTGATTGGACGCATCAAGGATCTGAGAGATCAACCCCTAAATAGATGAAAAATGATCCGGAGATATCAAACCCTAGATTTGAAGTTAAGCGATCCGGAGAGGTCCAATCCTAGATTGGATGTTAAGCGATCTGGAGAGATCGAATCCTAGATTGGATGTTGAATGATCTTGAGAGATCAGATCGTAGAATGGACGTCGACTTGACCTTAGAATTAGAGTGCCTATAGTTAGACTAAAATAGATTAATCCCGAACGAACACGGGATGATTTCGATGTACAATATGATAACTCTAGATGAAAATAGACTAATTATGATTCATAACTAAAACTTAAGTAAAGACTAAATTCCTTAGCTATGATGGTCTAGAATGACCATGGATTTGTAAGAGAATCCAAAGGAATCGAATAATTCACCAAGTTCGGGATCGATGAATGGTCAAAGTGCTTAACTGCAGAAGATTGACTACTGCTGAAACTTGTTTTTGAACAAAGCACACCTTACATTCATAGGGCATACTTTGGGAGGCAATTGTCAATCGATTTTTGGACCAAGCGGATTTTCAACTGGAATTAGAACGTCAAGATGAAGACAAAAAGATTCACAGACTTAGAAACATGCCCAAAAGGCAAGAAGATTGAAATCAAGAAGTTTAAAGGGGAATTTGAGCTAAGTGGACCTTTTAGTACTGAGAGGAACCTCTCGGTACTAAGAGGAAATATATTCACTTGGGACTCCCCAAAGTCCTTATGCCTCGAGTACTACTTGAAGCAATCATCATGGAGTACTTTTCTTAAAGAATAGATGAGCAATTCTAAGGATTTCTCGAGAAGAAAGCAAAAAAAGAACCGGAAGGAATAAGAAATATGTAGATAGTTGTTAGAAACGATTCTACCTTCATAGAAAAAGAGTTTGGAATACAACAGATGAGGAATAGGAAGACCAAACAAAAGAGACAGGCGGATTTTAAACCCTAAGAACCAGTCGGTACCGAGAGGTCTTTATTGCTTTATGGACCGGCATTCACTCTCCTGAGCACTTAGACTAGCATCAGAACCTTGCACTTAATGGGCCTACGATATTATTGGCGTATTCCCTTCTAAATATAGACCTTATGGCAACTATGAAAGGACTTTTGGCACTTCTTCTTCATTTCCCATCTCTCCACCATAAGAGTCACAAATGAAGCTACTATTTGTTGTTCTAGGCTTTAGGTTGGAAAATACCTTGCACTAGTAACTTTTAAATCTAAAATCAATAAAATATAAAGTGGACGTAGGCCAAAGATTGCCGAATCACTATAAAAATTCTTGTGTCCCCTTTAATTTTCTTAGAGTATTGGCTAGATTTCACTATTCAATAGGTTTTTGGATGTTGCGCCATTTTTGGCAATAATAATTTCCATATACATGATTATTACAATTTAATAACTTAAATCTAAACAACATATATTTGCAAACATTATAGCATATGATATATGTATATATACATTTATACAAATAAGTTTTGAATTTAAAGTTAATAGTTTTCATTAAACTTTTAGTTTAGGAAGGAAAAATACTTTAGATTTGAACGAGACCTTTAGTATAGAAGACTACAAAGAATTAGAATTTGCACTAAAATCAATTCATTAATCTTAAGTCAATTTTTTCCTTTTAAACAAGGATTGAAACAATTAATATAGTTAAGGATATGCCTTAGGGTCAATCCTGTAATTTGTTGTAAATTAGTTAACCCTGTAATCAGTTCTCGTTCGTAATAAATATGTTTTTCTTTCTATTGTATATTGTTATAAACGATCAAATGCTTGATTAAAATATATTTAACAGAAAGTCCATAAATGGTGTGCTTCTGATAGTAATTACAAATAGTTGTAATCATGAGTATTATGTCATAATATTATAATTCACATCATTTTAAATGTTCCTAGTGAAGATGCATTAAGATTGGATATCAATGTATTGGTTGAGACTAGAGTACGTAACGCTCTCCAAAAGTTGGACAGTGTATTATTCATAACTGCAAGAGGAAACTAGGGATCGCATACTGATAATTATTAGATAACTATGGAACAACTCACTCAATAGTTTTCTATTTGTTAATATAACTAAGGTTAAAAAGAAAATATCGATATGACTGATTTACACAACTCTCGACTTAAGAATACCATTGATCTTCAATATGAAAGCTCCACTTTGGTTATAGTCAAATCATGTCACGACGTCCATCAAGTGACTATAGTTGGGTCGAGCGGAAGTATTGGAAGTTAACATTATTTAAGAGAGGATTCATCTCCTCGGTTATATGAGGTTAGTATCACGGCCAACTCAAGTCAACTCAAAGTCAAAATCTCTAGCCAGAGTTATTCGGTTAATAATAATCATTATTATTGAACCAAGGACGTTGTATTTGGACTATAGAGCTGAATGTGGAATTTTGACCACTATCAAATTCCATTAGTTTAAAGTGATATAGTTTTGACGAAGAGAATCGGTGTAGAAATAGTCACAACCGGGCAACGCTTAACAAAGTAAAATTGGATTTTATTGAAACCAAGTAAGCGATAAATTTAGCCAAAATGTCACACCACCTACTAAGTAATGTATGAACGTTAATACTTGAATAGTTTGATATTAATCGCTGACTAAATTTACACCTGACGAGTCACATAACCGAAACGTTGAATTCTCCTTTTACCAAATGATTTAATTAATTTGTAGTTGTTATAAATTAATTAATATTGAGAAACATTAATTATGAAATTTGATTTTGATTTGATGAACGAATGTTATTTAATATATTTATAATAGTTATAAATATATCAATCGATATATGATATCCATAAGCATTAAATGGGTTAATTGCAAAATATTTGTTTGGGTCTTAAAAGAGTTTAAAACCCAATTAAAGGGCTGGTTGGTTCGGCTGCATCATGGGGCTATAGGCGAACCAAATATGAGAGGGAGCGGCATGATTTGGATGGCTAAGATGGAAGGAGATTGAGTAAAAGACGAGATCCCAAATTTTCTCATTTGTTCCTCTTTTTAAGCATCTCTAACTTCATGTGATATCTATCTTTTGGAGCCTCCATCCCCATACATTGTTGGTCGAACTCCCTCCCATATTCGAGGTGTACTTCAAGGCATTGGAAGTAGGGTATATTTCTAACTAAAATATGATCATTAATGCTTATATTTAATACTTTATTATATACATATATTTTATATTGTTAGTTAGATGACGATTCCGATATACAATTATATTGTCACAAATTGATTTGGTTGAATGTATGTATATACTTGTAAAAAATGTTATGCATACACCTATAATGGTACAACTTAGAAATAAAAAAACATTTTTTATTTATTACTTAATTTAATAATATATATATATATATTATAAGTATGCAAGTATATAGTTTATAATCTAATTACTTCACCATACTTTATATAAATATGGTTATGTAAATTTATATATAAAATATTAAATTCAACAGTAATAAAATATTATATATATATCTATTGTTATTTAAATATTATTTAAACCATTTAATTATATAAATTAATATGTTAATATATAAAAATTATGTTTTAAATTTTATAAAATTATATTATCACAAAATATATGCTCAGTAAAAAATATAAAAAAACATTTTTTATTATTGAAAAATATTTTAGTAAAAACTGAAAATTATATAATTAGTTTTAAAATTATTTTTAAACCCCAAAATTATGACATAAATTTCCAAAGTACAAAGTATCATTCAGAATTTTATTGGAAATTTAAATTTCAAAATTGTGTTTTGAATTTATTTTATAATAATAATATAAATTAAAACCGTAAGGAAATTAATTAAAATAATATTTAAAATTTTAAAAAACATTTCCGAGTCATGCACAAGACTGGGTAAATAATTTTTATAATTATCTTTGCATATTTATAAGTATTAATCTATATTTTTAATATATTATTATACATTTATAAATAAGTTATTAATATATATACATACATATAAAGTATTATTTACATATATATATATATTTTTTGGTTTTTTTAAATTTATTATTTATTTTTAAATACATTTATAATTAATTTAAATATGAGGTCCTTTAAATAAATAAATATATATATAATGTTTATATTTCATAATTATGTTTATTAATATATATATTTATTTATATATGTTTATTTATAACAAATTAATTAAGTATATATATATATATATATATGTATATTTAAAATATTTCATATATGTAAATAAAAGTATATAATCATACTTTGGATAATACATTTGTATATTGGATGAGCTAACGTGTCTGTTGCGATGCAAATCCCAACGTCTATTTACGGGCATGTTATACCTTGCATAGATTGATATGTTACACATGCACACACATATGTGTGTATATGATACACAAACACAAACACACACTCACACACACACACGCTCACACACACACACATACATACATACATATATATATAACATGACAAAAATTAAATAATACTGTATCTTTTATAAATTTAAATAAAATAAAGGGTTTTATTTTGATAAAATTTAGAAATATTCTAAACAAACACAACTTTAAGCCCAATAAAGATCCAATATGTAAAAAAAAATTGAAATTCACACATTACTTCTATTACAGGCTGGCCTTGTTCCAACAATGATGTCAAAGCCCAATGGCTTATGCGGTCTAAATTAGCAATGTTAAGATTAACTATTAAGCTCACAACCCAGATAGTAGGGTGTCAAGGAAGGTAGTGTCTAAGGTTGGGTTTGGGTAATCAAATACTCTACCCTACCCGGTTACCAGCCTGACCCATATAGATATATAAGCCCATAGGTTGAGGCCTAATTTGAATTGGGCCATGGGCTAATTTTCAAAATTGTTTGTAAATTAATAATTAATTTACTTTTTCCAATTTTTTGCTCTATTCTTTTCTTTTAACAACTCATTTGATTTATTTAAAAAAAACTTTCAATCTGATTAAAGTTACTTTACAGTTCATTCTATAAAATATTCATATTGACATTGCACGATTTTATTCAATTCGATGTCCGCTTATTAATTTTCCATTATTTTAGTCATAAACAATTATTTACTCTTATAAAAATATTTTGTATATTTATTTAATTTCAATATACTATTTGAAAAGAATTATAAATTTCAATTTATTAAATCAAAACCTTTTACAAACAAATTTAATTAACTATAAGTTTTAAAATATTAATTATTAAAATTTTAATTAGAACAAATTATAAGATTTTAAATTTTAAATTTAAATTTAAAATAAGATATAAATATATTATAAAAGTTATATTTATAATAAAAAATTTCAAAAGGTTTGAAAATACACACACATACAAATATATATATATATATATATATATATTAATTTCAAAATTTTAAAAGTTTATTAATAATATTAATAAAATAAATTAATTAAATAAGTTAATTAATTAATAAATGTATACATGTATTATATATTATGATATATGTTATGTTGTTTTAAAATGTTTAAAATAACATAAGTATAAACGTATGTATGAGAAATGAATTTTGAAATTAACATAATTTAATTAAAATTGTTTAATTAAATAAATTAATTAAAAAGTTAATTAATTAAATTGTATACACATGTATATGATATATCTGTTATACTATAAAGGTTATCGTTGTTCGCATCCATAGGATATAAGCAAAAGGATCTATGTCGAAACTGAAGAATAATGTCACAATTAATGATACCGAAGGCTTACTAATCTCGAAAGTATATGATTTCAAAGCTCAAAGTCATGTTGAAGTTAAAGCTAAGAGCTTCATGTTGAAATTAAGGAATTCGTGTTGAAAAGCTAAGCAGACAAGAAATGCAAGGTCTTTCAAACGTGCTATATCATATCAATATAAAAAGATGTCAAAGGGGAGCATGTTGTAGATCATCTATATAACAATGGGTATCATACATTGATCAATGCCTCACATTAATGAAACGGTAATAATATCCAAAAGCTACATATCGTAGGTCATCAACTAAAGGTAATGTCGAAAGTATAGAGGAAGTATCCCATTAAAGCCAATGCCAAAGGCTTACAATGTCGTCCTTCATCAACAAAGGTTAATAGACCATGTTGCACATCATCAATGAAGACAAGTGAGTAATGCCATAGGTCGTCAAGGTGACTAACGATATTGAGTGCAATTAGTATCGCATCCCACATATCACCAGTGGTGACATTCTATAAGGCTAATACAATATTTCACCTAAGCAGGAATTGATGTCATGGACAATTGGTATTATATACCATGAGCCATCAATGTTTTAGCAACATAATGTATTATCCATGTCGCACCTCATTCATGTCGTGTCCTATCAGTGACGCACTTAATCCATGAAGACAAGATGGATGTCACATCTAGCTAATACCGCCTCAGGTTGATACCACATCTCTCCTTCTGATGCTGCATCTCTTCAATGTCACTTTCATTTGATGTCATTCCTCTTTGATGCCTTCATCACCAATGCTGCCTCTCGTTAATGCCGCCTCTTAGTGATGCCTTACCTCTTCAATGTCGCCCATTATCAATACCGACTGATTATTAATGTCGCCTCCTATCAGTACCACCTAATATCAATACCGCGCCTTAACGATGCCATTGTCCATCAAAATGCAAAGGAAGGCCGAGGTTCATTAATGACAAGGCGCAATGTCAAGCACCATCAAGATGATTGATGCGGAAGCGATTCCGAAGGCGGCATAAAGAAGCCATCTTGAATCCCTCTACCTCTATAAGTACATACCTTGGGGCAAGAAGTGAAGGGTGATCATTTCTTTTCTCTACTCTCAAATTGAACTTTTGTAACCCTAAATTGAATTTGGGAAAATTTTGATTTGATTGTAATCATCGTGGACATATGAACAAGGACTTGAATATGCCTATTACCTTGACTATGCACTTTGGACCTTATTCGAACATGGAAAATGCATATAATAAAGCTCTTTAGATCCAAATCTTGTCATGATTTTATTTCATATAGAATCACCATAGCTTCGCTCTAGACTAGTGTTTATATGCATAATCACTATCTTGCCTATTACATATAGACATTGGATGATGAACCATAAGGACTGCCTAACTAGTTCATTAACATGATTAATGGGCTACTGCATATATTCACAACTTATTCTTTCTCTCCTTCGATCATGTGACATGGGTTTTCGAATATCTTATTCCAAAAGACCATAAAGGCTCTCGAATATCTTATTAAGAGACCATACGGGCTTTCGAGTATCTTGTTTCAAAAACCTGTATGCATCATGGAAAAATTTCTTGATGACATCATCTTGTATTTATCCTTGAATGCTAAGCCCATTCTTGGTTATTTGGCACTATTTGATCAACACCAACTAAGCTTCGCATAGTCGTGTCATCATATATGTTAAAAATCAAGAATCGGCTCATCATACATGGCATCATGGGTGTTATACCAATTTTTGTACTGATATTTTGGCGTTCGGAGGAGGGCTCGAACCTCTGCTCCTATTTAACTTTCCCATCAAATTGATTAAATGAATTTTTGTTCTAGGAAAATGGTGAGACCAAGGCGAATTGATATTTTGAATGAAGAAATCACATAAAGGAGGAATTAGAAGAAAATGTCATCCCCAACTTCAATGTAGGAAATGCAGAACCTGGACAACTGTTAGATCCAGCAAAGCCTATTAGTAGCAAATCCAAGATTAAAGATCCGACTCAATAGATGATAATGATGTAGGAGTTATTAAGAGAAATACTTGCAAAAAAAATCTTCCAAGATCATTGAAGAAGAAGAAGTTCAATCTCCAAGAAGGAATTTGGATGATTCTATGCTTAGGAGCAAGAGCAAAGGCAAACTCACTATGGCTCTACAGAAAAGGAGAGGAAATCAAGAAGCTGAAGAAGCAGAACTCTCCCCTAAATCCTTGGCAAATAATAAAGCTAAAGTCGATCATCAAGGAAGATTGGCAGATATGTCTAATGAGCAGTCTAGAAGCTCAATTTCCAAAGAGTACAAGTGTGATAGGAGCAATTATCACAACGATGAAGCTTACTTGAGGTACATAGTTGAAAAGATGGCAAATGATATGTTTAACCTTAAAGAGAAAAGAACCCTCAATGTTAGAGGCAACAATAACTTCCAGGAAGCCCCATTCATAAGTAGGACCGTGTCCACAAGGATTCCATCTCACATTAAAATTCCATCCTTGAAATACAATGGGACTATTGACCCAGATGATTACCTACTGGCATTCGAAAATTAGATGGATCCCTATAACACATTGGGAGCTGTACGCTGCCGACTTTTTCCTACCACCTTCCAAGGAGGAGCAGCTAAGTGGTATAGACACTATTGGGAGAATACCATTTACTCTTGGAAGTAATTCTCTTATGAGTTCTCAGCACAATTTTGTATTTGTATGGATCCTATTATTGACTTCAGTGTATTGGCTAATGTCAAGCAAAGGCTAGGAGAGCTATTAGATTACTATCTTAGGTGATTCAATGTAGAAGTGCTAAAAGCAGAAGGTATGGCCATCAAAGACAAATTAATGGCAGTTTGCTCAGGGCTGATTGAGCAAACACCTTTTTGGCGAGAGCTTTATCATCACGGAAATAGAGATCTCCAAGACTTTCATTTTCAAGACGATAAGTTCATCTATATGGATGAAATGTTTCACGCTAGAAAGAAGTCTTTGGCGAAGAAAGAAATGGGAAAATCTGGCTTCAATAACGACAATAAGAAACTAAGTTGAGAAGAGATCCCGAAGTCCAATTATGTTGCTTTTAAACAAGCACATTTCCTATATCTTCACTACAACAAAAGAAAGCAGCTACTTTTCAATTCATTTTGTATTTGTATGGATCCTATGATTGACTTCAGTGTATTGGCTAATGTCAAGCAAAGGCTAGGAGAGCTATTAGATTACTATCTTAGGTGATTCAATGTAGAAGTGCTAAAGGCAGAAGGTCTGGCCATCAAAGACAAATTAATGTCAGTTTGCTCAGGGCTGATTGAGAAAACACCTTTTTGGCGAGAGCTTTATCATCACGGAAATAGAGATCTCCAAGACTTTCATTTTCAAGACGATAAGTTCATCTATATGGATGAAATGTTTCACGCTAGAAAGAAGTCTTTGGCGAAGAAAGAAATGGGAAAATCTGGCTTCAATAACGACAATAAGAAACAAAGTTGAGAAGAGATCCCGAAGTCCAATTATGTTGCTTTTAAACAAGCACATTTCCTATATCTTCACTACAACAAAAGAAAGCAGCTACTTTTCAATTCATTACAAAGCTAAGAATTACCCTAAACCAAAAAGAGGGGGAGAGTACTGTGCTTATCATAAGGCAAATGGGCATAAGATATATGAATATCGTGTGTTGGTTGGGATAATTTAGAGCATGATCTATTCAGGACACTTGAAAGAATTTATCAAAGATAATCATAAAATGCCACATCCCGATGAAGGCAATCAAAGACTCTGGAGCAACACTAAGAATTTTGTGGAAAACAATACTCAATCAGATTTTATTCCACCCATCAACCGAGTTGATGTAATTCATGGAGGCCTGCATTTGGCTAGAGCAACAGAGGAACCGTAAGCCGATACATTAGGAAGGCAAAATATTGGATTTTCAAGAAGAGCTGCCACTTAAGAACCCTTGGTTTAAAATCCAGATGCATAATCTAACCATAACCCCATAGGAGCTGAGAGGGGTTCACCATCCACACAACTACCCATGGATGATCATTACACAAATCGTGCTTTCAGTGGTGACTAAAATTCTTGTCGTCGTTAGGAGTGCTATAAATGTTGTTTTAAAATACGCCTTTGATCAGATGGGAATTTTGAAAGATAAGCTAGAACCATTTTGAGTCCATCTTTGAGTTTAATAACAAAGGATCAACTCCCATAGGACAAATAAAGCTTCTAGTACAGATGGGAATTCCACCGCATTCCAGGACCTTCGAGACCTTATTTGTCATTATGGACAAGCCTACTTACTATAATGCCTTCTTTAGGAGGCCAACTTTGGACGAGGTTGATGCTTTTGTCCCATCAAAATATCTGATGGTGAAGTTCCTGACCAAGTACAGATAGGGAACATTGAGGGGAGAGCAATTCAGCTTTCGAGAATTGTACTTTGCCACTCTTGATCAATACCAACAAGATAATCTTCCTAACTATGACTCGAAGAAAAATGAATCTATTATAATTGAGACAGGAAAGCCCTTGGATAGAAGTCCTTTAGGTCAATCATCCAAGGCAACAACAAACACTGCTGAAAATGCTAAGCATGCGCTAAGAAGACCTAACTTCTCTAAAAGAAACGAAAGAGGAAAGAAACAAATTTGGCATAAGAAGGAATAGATGAGAAAGAAATTATCTGTAAGGACCTGTTTCTTCGACTCCCAGAAATCGACATTAATACATCATCGGTATTCATGTGCCGTAAATCCAAGTGTCGGAGAAGCGGATTCTTAAGGGTAAGAAAGAAAAATAAGACAAAACATATTCTCACATATATTATTTCAACAGAAAATCTTTACAGTGTAAATTAAAATACATTTATCAGAGTTAAAACATAGACAATTACAAATTCCTGTCCTTAAAAATTTATGGAATACGATAGTACAAGAGTGTGGTGGAAATAGATAAAAAATCTTCAAAAAAATCTTTAGACTCCATGCTTCGAGCTGCATCCAGCTTTCTACTAAACTAAACCTGACTACTAGGCTGCTCGGGTAAAATTAGAGCACCTAGAATTTAAGGAAAAGGGAAAATAAACTCCGGGTCAGTCATGGGACTGGTGTGAGGACTCAAAATATGCGTTTTAAAAACAAAAAGGTATCTCATAAGACCACGCCACACATAAACATGGAACGGGTTTTCACCTTATGATGACCAAAACTTTCCACGTCAAAATAATTGATATTATTTTTAATGACATATCTTTAAAAACATTTGCAAGTAAACTTATTAATCTTAGCCAAAATTGTTACCATTATTAAATTCCATCATACTAGGCTCTACAAACAAAATGCCGGCTCTTATTGGAAAATGAATTGCATACAAATGATCAGGTGAAGGAATTACCTTCTGACAATACATCTCTAGAGGAATGTACCGAGGTCAACAGTACATCTACATCTCTACCAACACAAGACCGACCTACCTTTCCTTAGATAGTACTGAATATATCATCACCTCGATCATTACCGACCTATCTGAGCGCTCGATTACCATACACCACATTAATTTACATCCCGAACGTCATAGCAGGAAGAAATATATCTAGAAGCGGATAATCATAGCCTAATGGTTGTGAACCACATAGCCTTGCTGCATCCAACCCTATTTCGGTCATTTCCATATGTGAGGCCTGAGGTAACGATTACCTTTTACTTTGCACATTTCACTCTGAATGCCACACCACCATTCCATCGATCTCTATTGACTTCCATAAACATACAACCTCTGAGCTCGTACATCTCAGAGAAGGGTGTTAAGCTAAGAGAAGTTGCCTTCTCCGCCACCAAGCAGATGCATGTTTATAAAAGTCAACGATGAAATCTCAAGAATGCAATGTCAGGCATCCATCCATACAATTCCGTTCAAGGTATAAACAAAACCGAAGGTACTCTCCTACCACATCCTATCGAGAACTGACCCTAGGATTAGTAGTGAGAAGTCCTTGTAACCTAAAGAATTTCAGAAATGAAAAGACCACTGCTACTTAGTATTTGGGAGCTAATCAGAATTATCAACAAGAAGTCCTCTCATCCTGAAAATCCTTGGTCTTCATTCTTCATTCTCTCTATCAAATCTTTATTTTTCGAACGCATACATTGGTTTGAAGTGGTTTTCGGATAGGGATTTTCTAGATCCGACCCTGGTTCCTTCGAATCCAATCATCGATAAAAAAAGGTTTTGTGAATAGGGAATCATTCTTTAATTGATTAAGTTATTTTTATCAAAAATCTCCCTCGGATATATATATTTCTAAAACGTTCATTGCGGTATATACAGAATCATTAAACCTCTCTTATTAAATCCTTCGATTACTTAAAAACCCTTTTTAAACCTGGACTAATCCGAAATCATTTCTTTTATACTTAGGAAAATATTCCCAAAATCATTTTATTTAAATCTTAACAAAGATTTCTTAATTTAAACTCTCAATTCTTGATTGAGTTAAAACCATGTTATCTAGGATGTTAATCCAAAATCGGTAAATATTAAATGAATAGAATCTATAGAAATCATCTAATTCTACTCAATATCAATCCTCGTATTCAACAAATACTATGGGCGGAATAACGGCAAAATCACTTTTTAAATTCCACGAATAGTACGAGTTCCCACTTCGGGCTTTAACACCGAGTACAGTAAGATCATCTCCATAAAACCAAGTTGTAAGTAAATTTGGAAAATTAAATCCTTTTACACTTAACTCGTTTCTAACATTTTAACCTTATCTATCCCTCGCCCAGGGAAGAGGCCAGGTGAGCCAGGGCACTGGTTGCTCCTGACTATCTCCATAGTTTAAGCACCTCACATCCAGATCTCACGAATAGAAAAATCCAGTCTACTCGTCGGCCTTTAGAGCCATGATTAAACCACTTATTTATAATAGCTTTTCTTTAAATCATTTATTTGAACTTTCTTCAATAAGACAGAAAACCTCCAAATCATTATTAAAACTCGTAATTATCCATTTGAAAAAAATTATAAAAGATTTGGATAAGGATCGTTAAGTTTAAAACCATATTTTGAAAGTTATAGAAAGCGTTGCGAAAAAGTGCTGTGGAAAGTGCCTTTTAAGCTATATTGATCAAAACGACTTTTTATCATTTGAAAAATCCATTTTTATTACTCAAATCACTTTTAAAACATTTTAAAAGATTTATAAGATTTATTCCACACTTTTAGAATAATTTAAAACATCATTTTCAAAGAAATCCAATTTGGATTCCGAACTGCAAATTTATGATTTTTTTCAAAAACTTGTTTTACTCATATTTCAAAATCTACTTATCGAAATCTCAAGTTTCTTTCTTCATTGGAAAACTATGGATATAATAGTTCAAAAAATGCGTATCTCGAATAATTCCGAGATATATTCCATCTTTTACACTTGTTTGACTTTTATAGCGCGAAATCGTGAACCACCATTACGCGACGTGCTAATCTTTAACTAAATTTCTCATTTCTTTTCAAACTTCACCAAAACACTTTTGAATGTTTATTAAACATTTCAAATATATTTTAAACCATTTTAAAGTGGTTTAACAATTCCATACACACCATTTTATTAATTCAAGGAAAGTGATTTCCTTTGTGCTTATCGACGTTTATATTCGTGACTTGCATATATATTCAACATTCATATGAAAACAACCAAACTTGATGATCAAGAATAATAAACATCCATTTGCAAACATCATATCATCATTCAAAATATAATATAGTAGTTTAGGAGTTCTTACCTTATTTTCCCTTCGAGCTAATATAAAATCGGCTATAGCTCCGCTATCTCGAAATCTACGCTCATGATCACTAGCACTATTGCCTTTGGAATGACCTGGCCTTACTTGGAACTCACAGCCATACCTTGGAAGAGGTGGAAGTGCTCGACCTAGGGTGGATCTAATGTTGGCCGTGGGTTTATGTGGTGGAAAGGAGGTGTTTTGACTTATTTTTGAAGTGGATTGATATTATATACTTGTGTATATATTTTACTAATATTTTTCTATAACTTTTTTCTCATTATTTCCTTAGGCATAGAAGCCATTAAAGAAGCTCTGAGGAAGCTTAAGCAGAAGGAAGAAGAAAAATGAAAAAGATGAGAAGAGAGCAGGGTATTTATAGGAAAAAAGAGGAGTATAAAGGAATATATGCATACACCACTTCCAAGCTTCTACAACACACCACTCGTTTAAAATACACGGCAATAACCATTCCCCCATGTGCACATCACTTCCATCCACTCATGTATGCATATGTTGACTTGTTTTAGCTTAAGGAGGAAGCTTTACTTAAAATATCTTAGTTTTTTGTACTATGTATGTATTTTTAAATGTAAAGTATATATGCATGTATATATATGTTCATGTGCATGTTAGCGGATGCATTTGTATGTTATATATGTGTACATGACATATAAACAACGTTGCATTGATTTTGAACAACTTTTTTTCGATAAACTGTGGCCGATTAGAGAACCGATTCCCGGTCACATTTTCACTTATACTTTAATGTAAATATATTTGTAAACAAAATTTCAAAATAAATTTCTTATCATTTTAAATGAATTAAATGATCGCATTTCATTTATAGAACCATATAAATTTATATTAACAATTATTTACAAAAATTACTATTATACTGATAAAGTGATATCGATTTTTCCTTATATTTTCAAATCAAATATATATCTTTATAAAACTATTATAAATGATTTATTATCAATTTATAACCATTCAAAATAAATTATAACCTTTTTAAAATCATTATTTGAATAATTATAAGAATTATTTAACCACTAAATCTCAATTTAAATTTAATAAATCAATTATCATATTTAAGGGCATTACTACTAATGTTATAAACAAATTTTATTTTCATAAACAAACCAATTGATTTTATTTCATATTCTTTTTTAATTATAAAAATAAGTGTATGTATCCAACTTCGTGCATGATGTTTTACGATTATAGGGCTGGTTATTGACAAAACAATTGTCATCCATTTTATCGATTTAGATTTCGAGGAAATATTTTTGTAAATATTTATTCAAAATAAAATTACTATTACTTATTATTACTCAAGACAATATTATTTATATTATCAATCTTTTATTTGAATAAATTTAAAAATAAATATAATTTATCAAAGTGATAAATTTGCGAGTCATTACGGACTCCCCCTTTTAAAAGAATTTTGTCCCTGAAATTACCTAAAACAAAAACCCAAAGGTTTTGCCCTAAATATTTATTTTTAACTTAAATCCATATGATGTACACAGATCATCTGTACACAATATCTGATTCAATTTACTATTCGAATCCACAACTTTACTTCCAAACTAGTATTGATCCCCCGATCCTTTAGTGCGGACTCTGACCAGGCTTTTTGATTAGAACTTCAGTTCTCCTTACATAGCTCTCAACTACGATAGAAAACTCTAGCATCCAACCACAAACCCTCATCAATGTTCGTCGTCAAAAATCGAGTGATGGATTCTTTTTCGGATAAGTGCCAAAACACGTCAAAGTTATATACTCGAATCTTAGATTAAATCGCGCGACGAAATAATCCACATGCTTCATATGTATTTATTAACGTTCCCAAAATTCTTATGAAAATATTTCATAAAACATTCATCTTTATTCAAATTTTATAAAGATACTTCTTTATAAATAAACATTTTACCCTTTATTTTTATTTCCAAATATTTATTCACAAAAATATTTCTATCTTTTTTTCCAAAAGAAATCAATTATCCTTTATTTGGAGTAATACCATTATCATTCTTATTTCAAAATTCTTTTGAAATTTCTTTGTTAGTAAATATCCTTCTAAATTTAATTCAAACTTATTTTATATTACATAACTTTTCCATAGATACTTTTTCAAAACATTAGGATATCCATCTTTCTCAAACATCATTTTATTTTTGCTAATCACACTTTCTTTTATAAAATATACTTTTATAAAATATTGTTAAAAAGTTTCTTAATTTAAACACTTTTTATAAAGGTACTTCTTTATATTATGTGATCTTTTTATTATAGTACATCTCTAAACATATCTTAATGGTTTATGGAAACTCATTTTCAAAAAAATTCATAAAATTGATAAATTAACATAAATTTCCTTTAACTAAAATCAAATGTGAAAACTTTCTTTGTTTAGTTAAACTTCTTTATTAATTAACACTCCATTATAAATTAAAACTTCCTTTATATATATATTCTCCTTTTTCTTACGCTAGTTTTAATACATAGAAGTATTCATATACTTATTCAGTTGCTTTAAGTATATTCATAATTTACTTAACAAGTTTTACTTACTTCAAATTATAATCGAAGAGACTTAAACAATTACTACCAAAACATTATTAAAATGAACTTCTCTTTTATAACATGATAATTATAATATTTTCTATCTTTTTATAAAAGACTTTAATTCTTGCTATTATCTTTAAAATCCCATTATTAAAGATCTAAATACACCCATAAGATTTCTTCGAAAGTGTCATTCAAGGGTTTAAAAACAAATGTTGCTAAAACATCGTTTACTACAAACCCAAAACCATTCATTATTAACTTTAACCATTTCTTTTAATGATCAAAGCATACCAATACTTATCAATTAAGATAATACACTTTGATAAAAATTGACAACCATTAATTTGTCAAATAAGTGATTCACATTATCTTTTTAACTTTAGAAAATTATATTGATTGAGTAACTTAATAATGATACCAAGGAACTGGGTACTACCAATAGTATCACATATTTCCTTTACAAGAAGGGGAATACTTAAGAGAAGCATTTACCATCTGAACACATCTCCTACCCATTTTTAGTTACTTTCGAGCTACTTGAATCAATTAAACATAAGATTTTTTTTTCATTTTCAAAATCTCATTTTTAGAAATAATACCATTATTATTCCTTTTCCAAAAATCATTTGAAATTCTTTTAAAAAAGGCGAAATTTAAATTCTCACAAATTCCTTTATAAAGCATGTTTATAAACCCAGTTTATAAAATTATGTATATAAAACATATTCATAAGATTTATTTATCTTAAGTAAATTCCTTTAATAACATTTATTGAATACCTCATAGTCAAATTGTGAAATTAAATTCACGAGGTGTTCGTACTTAAACTTTAAATTAAACAACCAATCTAATAACTGAGTATTATCCTTTCTTTAATCAAATAACTATAATACTTGAAAATTATTCTTTATATTCAAAATATAATCTTAGGTAAAATTATTTCTTTTACCAATTTTCAAAGCCAAAATCATTTGGATCTTATGGGAAAATCTTCCTCGATCGGAAACCCATCATTTCTAGGCGGATATTCTGGTTGTTCCTCTTCGCCGATAGAGAGAACTATGAGGCTATCCTTCTTGCCCCAATTCACTCTAGAGGACTCCCGTTTCGCATAACTTCCCTCATATGGTTTATACAAGGCAAATAATTTGTTTCCTTTTTTAGACACAGGTAGTAGGTAATTGCTAGCGTATTCTTAGGTAGAGAGGTTTGGTCAATACTCAGAAAATGTCTCGAGGTTTCTAAAGATAGCTTTTAAAATTCTTTATACAAAAGATTTTATTATTTCGAAAACTCTTTGAAACTTTTACCAAAATATTCTTCTCTTTCAAATATATATATTTTTTAGGTAAAATGATTTCATATAAAACTGAATTCTTTTGTATATTTTATTAATAAATACGCGCTCATATATAATACTCTCAAACTCATTCTAGCGTGTTACTAACCCTATCTTTAATGAGCTACTCGTCCTAGGGCATTGTTAACCCTATCTCTGATGAGTCTTTTACCCCTATCAAGCTCAGGTGTTCGCTCAACTTAAGCTCTGATACCACAATGTAAGGACCTGTTTCTTTGACTCCCAGAAATCGACATTAATGCATCCTCGGTATTCACGTGCCGTAAGTCCAAGTACCGGAGAAGCGGATTCTTAAGGGTAAGAAAGAAAAATAAGACAGAACAGAATCTCACATATATTATTTCAATAGAAATTATTTACAGCGAAAATTAAAATACATTTATCAGAGTTAAAACATAGACAGTTATAAATTCCTGTCCTTACAAATTTGCGAAATACTATAGTACAATTGTGTGGTGGAAATAGATAACAAACCTTCAAAAAATCTTCAAACTCCATGCTTCGAGCTCCATCCAGCTTTCTTCTAAACTAAACCTGACTACTAGGCTATCCGTGTAAAATTAGGGCACCTAGAGTTTAAGGAAAATGGAGAATAAACTCCGGGCCAGTCACAGGACTGGTCTGAGGACTTAAAATACGCATTTTGAAAACAAAAAGGTATCTCATAATACCACGCCACACATAAACATGGAATAGGTTTTTACCTTATGATAACTAAAACTTTCTACGTCAAAATAATTGATATTATTTTTAATGACATATCTTTGAAAACATTAGCAAGTATGTAACATCCCAGAGATTTTCAACTTTCGAAAATTCAACATCGATACTCACTTTATCGACTGCTGAGCCATCGAATGCCGGAAACCCGAAAAGTTATGGTTTTAAGAAAGAAGAAAAAGGTAGAAGAAGAAGATAGAAGAAAAAGAAAGAAGAACAACAACAGAGCAAGAGAACAGCAACAGAAACAGAACAATATCAGAATCTTACACATCGCAGCGGAACAATATATAATAGATAAATGAATAATCTTTAAACAAAGAACTATATCATTTTATACATACATCAATCATCAGAGTCAATATACAACTCAATACAACAATGGACAGTTATATAAACTTGTCCTCATACAGAATACACAGCGGAATAAATACTATCAGATACAAATACTACGTCTCGTCATCCAGCTTTCTTCCAAAGCTCCAGAATATCCATAATATCCTGATAATATAACTCTAGGCTGCCCGTGTGGAAATTGGTGGGCACCCAGAGTTTAGAAGGGAACAATAAACTCCGAGTCAGTCATGGTGACTGGTGTGAGATCGTAAAACAGTTATTCTTTAAAATAAACAACAGGTAAACTTTAAAGTCAATTCGCAATGCTTTTGGAAAATGAAACTACCATAAGACCTCCCACCACACACACAATGCAAACGCAGACTTGGAGGAGATTTCTTCTTATGATAGTCAAAGATGCTTACTACGCAAAATCAAATCATTTTGATATTATTATTAGTGCATAGTGGAAAATCATTTCGAAAGTATAATATAAATCTTAGCCAACATACGACCAGTATCGTATGCCTACTATAGCTACCATCTAAACAGTGGTGACCACCGTACGTAAATGGCAGGTTCTACAACTAATACCGTACAAATCACGTATTGGAGTTTGGATTTCCAACAAATGGTCAGGCTAAGGAACTTCCTTTTCCACGATGGGTACGTCCCTGGAATAGACGACCCGAGAAATAACCTAACATTACGGTTAGATCTCTGCCAACACAAGGCCGGGTTACCTCTGCAAAAATAGGTAACTACTGACACGCGTATGCCATCCCCCGATCGTAACCGATCTTCCCGAGGATCCCCGATTTCCAACAAACCACATAGATAATAATGCAGCAACCACATAGGTTAAGTATCTGGGCTCCATACCATGATACCACCTCTATCCAGAAGGAATGACATACACTAAGGGACGCTACTCCCTAGAACCTTGCCGCATCCTTCCTGTTTCGACCATTTCCGGGGTGTGAGGCTCGACGAAGTCTCGTCCACAAAGCTACGCTTTCTACAAAAAAAGCCCTGCTTCGGGTCAAACAAAATGATCAACCTATGATCACAAAGATATAAGATCAAACAAATGATCATATCACAAATGATCAAACACTGATCATTTCACAGCAACACTCAGTATGCCACGTTACCAAATTGGGATATATCGCTGATAAATTTCAACTACATAACCTCTGAGCTCGTACGTCTCAGAGAAGGGTGTTAAGCTAAGAGAATAAATTCTCCGCCACCAACAGAAATGTATTTGAAAGAAATCAGCTTTATATCTCAAATTGTAACGTCAGACACACAATCCATACAAGTCTGTTCCGGGATCGAACAGAACCGAAGGCACTTCTCACGAAGCCCTTGCATTTCCGGATAAATTTCTAATCACGTCCGGACTCCCCGTCACTAAGGGTGATAAAACCTCTAAACCGGAGATCAGCCGATGTAGAGTAACTCGACGGTAATCCTTCCGTTTTCAAAAATATCCGGTCTTCAACACCGGTCTTCAAATGCGATTCATAACGACGTATCACATATTCGGAATGGGTTATACGACCCCATGGTCCTTTCCCGGTTAACCCGAATAGTGAGCGTTTATTTAAAAACAAAGTGTGGCATTCAAATTCATCCAATTCACAACAAATACCTATCTAAAGGTAATTATTGATAGTCGGTTATTTAACTATCAATAAAGATGCGCAACATCATCAGATTCCAAATAATTTTCCAAATTACTTTATCTTCCAAAATATCTTTACTAGATATAAAATTTCCACACTTAACCGTTTGAAAACAAATTTCAAATATTCACATTTCATTTTATCTTTGAAGATAAAATCTCAAAACAGTTCATTTCATATTGGAAAAGCATTTCCATACTTATTAAATAATAAGTATTTCACAATCATTTATTTTCAACACTTGGAAAATATTCGATATACTTAAATCAAATTTAAGTATAAATTCATTTCTTTAAGGAAACCGTTTACTATAACAACATTTATTTGAGTCAAAACGAATGTTACGTAAAACATCGTTACGACGACTCAAAATCACTAGTATAGGGATTCGAAATTAAAATAGATATATAAATCCCAATACTACATAAAAACATTTCCTTTCGAAAATCATTTACTATAACAACAGTGTTATAGTCCATCATTTCCTTATTTCTCGAAAACGTCTATTTCAACAATAAATGTTGAAATCTATGATTTCGATATTTAACACGTTTTAAAACATCTTTTAAAACAATTAACTTCATTTTTTTAATATCGCTTTCCCAAACATAACCATTTTTACAAAAAAAAATATATTCACTGTCCAAAATCGTGAATATACTTCATTTAACCCAATTCCAATCATTTTTACACATTTTCATTTCAATAGAAATTCGCTATCCAAAATCGCGAATATATCTACTTTAATAACCTTCTATATTTAATTTATCAAATCCAATTGATTTCGAATTTATAAAACAACGTTTATAAATTCTATTCCTATTTTATAACAACTTCGATTTGTAAATCTCCTTTATTAACCAGTTCGATCAATATTTCATTTGAAGGCAAAAAACCCAATTTATAAGTTAATTTCTTATAAATCTCCTATTCGACATTTTCATCCATTTTATAACTTCACAATTTATAATCTATAAATTTCATTTACTTACGAATTCCATAAATTTTCATTTTTACACTTATAAAAACTCGTTTTACAATTCCAATATTTTGATTTATAAATATCACTTTTTATAAATCTTTTTATACAAATCGTTTATAGTTATTCAAAAATCCCAACTTAAACCATTTTTTAAATAAATCGACTTTTATTTCAAAAACGACACTTCGGTTATATTTCACTAAAAATTATAACTTTTATAACTTTAAAATTTTATGTTTATAAATCGATTCAAAAATTCCATAAAACGTATATTTTCAAAAAAATCACTTTAAAAACCCTTTTTAAAGTAAAAGTCGTTATTTTTACATTTCAAAACTGAATCCGATGATGCCACAACACCAATCAGTCCATCACAACAGTCAATATCATATATCAATATGATAACAGAATATATCACAATATCTGTAAATAAATAACTACTGGTGAGGAATCCAGTTGGATCCCTCCAACCTGTTTCCCTGCATCCACAGATGTTAGCACAATACCAATTCCGCTCCAGTACGGAATTATCGCGGTATATAGGTTTTTATAAATCCGCTTACTAACGGCGCAATAGGGTCTCATCCGCTATACGAGGCGGGAAATCAATCAATCCAATATATACATATGCCAATATGTATATATTGCTATATATAATAGATATATCCTACTATATCTAATATCACATCCAAACAGATCAATAAATAACTGCAATTCAATTATAAATCTGAGTGAGAAGATCTCACCGTGATTTCAATTCCGTTCCAGTACGTTTTATTTCGAATAAAATTAAACGTGCGTTTAATTTTACCCGAAATTTTCTTTAACTCCAAACGACTCCAAATCAGTTGCACTGCGTAGAGCTTGTCGAGACGATTCCAACGCACTTTGTTTCGTAATTTTCTGTTAACGTATGACAAAGTTATCACAGTTAAAAGATTTAACGAATTTAAATATTATAATTATTTACAATTAAATTTTACATTTCCCATTCAGTTCATCACAGCCGTTCATTTCAAAGCCCTACATCTCAGCCCTTGCACGCATCTTCTCCCTCCCAGGTATTTCACGCGACCGAGAACCCAACGCCGCCCTTAAACCCTAAACGACGCGACCACCTTCCGACCTCCAGACCCCATCAAACTACCCCCACCGGAACCGCCTCCGCGAATGCCACCCACGGCCACGAGCACGGCCAGCTCGGTCGCCGCCAGCGCACGCAATTCGAGAATGAACGTACCCCCTTTGACTGCAAATTGCCGTTGAATTCTTGCTCCATTTTTCATCATCACCGTTCAACTTGAAGCTCTCGATGCCCTCTATCTTTTCTTAGTTGACAATTTCTTGGATTGAATGATGGATTCGAAGATAAAGGAGGGGGAAGAAGATTGAATTTCGGCCATTGGTTTGAAGTGGCGGCTGGGCTGAACGAAACCCTAGGCTATTTCTTTCTTTTTTTATTTGTGAATAAAAGGGGGTATTTATAGAGAATAAAACGACACTATTCATCCCGGTTTTCCAAACTCCGATTTACGCGCTGTAACTGGCGTTCCTGGGGTTTACCCCGCGTTCCGGACGCAATGGAACAGGTTTCGGGAGCTAATTCGATCGTCTGTGCAAGATATGGAATTAAACGATCGATTTAAATTAAACCGATTTAAATCGATTTCGAGGCGTTTTAATTTGTACCGAGCAAATGGTAAATCCAAAAATTACGAAATTTGAAATCTTACAATAATATCACATTACGGATCCGATGAAACTGGTTTCGTCGAAATCCGAGACTTTTTGAAAAATGACTATTTTAACTCGCCGATTTAAAATTAAAATAATTTCAATGCGTTTCGAACTGCCACGGTCAAACGACAACTCCGATTGCTACGAAAATTGGAATCCGATAATAACTAACTATTACGGATCCAATGGAACTGGTTTCGTTCAATTCTGAGACTGTTCGAAAATTGGCTATTTTTACAGTCGATAATTAAATATTAAAATATTCGATTTTCACAAATTAATTCTAAATTCGATTCTGAAAGTTCTATAACCTTTCTATAACTCCAGTATGATTAAATAAAATTTTCCAAATCAATTTCAATCATATTAAACTCGATTTTCAATTATCTCTGGAATTTCAATTATTAAATTATCGATTTAATTGACCAAATTAAATCCAATATCCTTTAAATAAGTTATTCGACTTATTAAATTCATTTATTAATATTTAAAATCAATTAAATATTCAGATTTTAATTATCAAAAATTCTGGGTCGTTACAGACTTCCCCCCTTAAAAGAATTTCGTCCTCGAAATTACAAGTTAGGGAAAAATGTCCTTAACTCGACTACTATCTTTCACATCTAATAGTTTTATCAATTTATCAAAACAAATCTTTCTAGTAAAGATTCGTTATTACTTCAACTAACTTTCTAACTTCAATTATAAGTTTCAAACAACATTGTTTACTTCTAAATTCAAATTCGAGTTTAAATTCAATTTTTAAACTTTCAAAATTTCTCAAAAATTTTCTAACGCCCTGAATTTACGAAAATTTTTGCCAGCGTTTCCTTTGCGCGGCTAATACGGCACTACTACAAAACGTCCCTACGGACTCTCAGATTTCAAAAAGAAAAAGAAAAAGCCAAGCGGCTAGAGAAATAAGTCATCAAATCTCATATTCAAATTTAAATACATACCTTTTTCGAGCAATTCAAATTATCTTCGAAATCAAAATTCCAATTCCTTTTATAACACCTGTATGTCCTACTAGCCATAATATCTAGTTACACATTCAAACCAATTTGCCAATTCTATTACAAAATTTTCAATATAAACTACTTATACCTTTTTAGCTTATTATTGAAGTTGCATATTCAATTCCGTTCAATCTTTACATTTCAATTCCATTTGAATTCAATTCCATTTGAATTCAATTCCAACATTTAATTGGATTCAGTTCAATTTCTGAATATTGAATTTTATTGATTAGCTTTCATTCATACTGCACCATTTTAAATTAGTTTCAGTTACTAATCCATTTCAATTTCTAATTCACTTATTCAAATTCGGTTTCAACATTCAGCTTTAATCTTATTCACTTCATTTATTCAAATTTATTTACTCATTCACAAATTCTTTCATTTTCAATTTGAATCTCATTTCTATCAAATTCCAAATATTTTATAAGTCTTCGACTTATTTACATCTTGATTTATAAAATCATCTATACATTCATATTACTAATTCATTTCATTAATGAATTTTTAAATTTTCCAATATCTATCTGGAATTCCATTTTCATTTATAAATCACATTTACAATTCATATTTACCATTTTATTCATATATGAATTCGTTTCCTTATGCTTCCAATTCATATTTAAAATTTCATTCGTTAAATGGATTTTTTATTTAAACTTTAAACTTTACAAGTTATCAACTTCATAATATTTCATAAATATCTTTATATAGCATTCCAGAGTTTACCAACATTTCAAAGCCATTTTGAAAACAATTCAATTTATCCCTTGAATTTTCAAAACAAAACCCAAATTTTTCAAACAACTTCCTTTTAAAACAATTTGGCAGCAATTTCTCTTTTGGAAACCCGAAAATAAACACCAACGATGCCGCGGTCATCATCGAAGTTATTTTCCAGCGACCAAAAAGAGTTTAGAGATTTCATCTCTCAAAATACTTTTCAAACCTTTGAAATTCATTTTCAAATCAAAAATGATTTAAACTTTTCAAATCTCCAAAATTTTCAAATTCTCTTCAAAACATTTCCAAAAACTTCTCTGGAATTCCGTTTTAAATTATAAGTCACAATTATAATTTATATTCTTAGATTTCATTTGTATGAGAATTTATTCCTTAACTTTGGAGTTATGATTTCAATTTCTTATTCAATTTCAATTATAATAATTCACTATTATTACTTCCTAACATCCATGCAACCATATACTATAGTACTTCATAGAAAAACATTTATTTTCTATACAAAAATAGTTTTGGGCAAAATTATTTCATTTACCCTATTTAAAACAATACTGTGCCGAATTGTTCTATACAAGTGTTTAGAGATCCCTATCGATAGAGTTGTACGGACAATACCGACCAGAATCCATATACCACCCAACAAACCAATCATCACAATATAAAACAACTTTATATTCACTAACAAATACGCACTCGTATCTATTATTACACTCAACTCATTCTAGAGTACTACTGACTCTATCTCTAATGAGTAACACCCAACAGAGCAGGGTTGTCGCTTAACCATATGCTCTGATACCAAATGTAACATCCCAGAGATTTTCAACTTTCGAAAATTCAACATCGATACTCACTTTATCGACTGCTGAGCTATCGAATGCCGGAAACCCGAAAAGTTATGGTTTTAAGAAAGAAGAAAAAGGTAGAAGAAGAAGATAGAAGAAAAAGAAAGAAGAACAACAACAGAGCAAGAGAACAGCAACAGAAACAGAACAATATCAGAATCTTACACATCGCAGCGGAACAATATATAATAGATAAATGAATAATCTTTAAACAAAGAACTATATCATTTTATACATACATCAATCATCAGAGTCAATATACAACTCAATACAACAATGGACAGTTATATAAACTTGTCCTCATACAGAATACACAGCGGAATAAATACTATCAGATACAAATACTACGTCTCGTCATCCAGCTTTCTTCCAAAGCTCCAGAATATCCAGAATATCCTGATAATATAACTCTAGGCTGCCCGTGTGGAAATTGGTGGGCACCCAGAGTTTAGAAGGGAACAATAAACTCCGAGTCAGTCATGGTGACTGGTGTGAGATCGTAAAACAGTTATTCTTTAAAATAAACAACAGGTAAACTTTAAAGTCAATTCGCAATGCTTTTGGAAAATGAAACTACCATAAGACCTCCCACCACACACACAATGCAAACGCAGACTTGGAGGAGATTTCTTCTTATGATAGTCAAAGATTCTTACTACGCAAAATCAAATCATTTTGATATTATTATTAGTGCATAGTGGAAAATCATTTCGAAAGTATAATATAAATCTTAGCCAACATACGACCAGTATCGTATGCCTACTATAGCTACCATCTAAACAGTGGTGACCACCGTACGTAAATGGCAGGTTCTACAACTAATACCGTACAAATCACGTATTGGAGTTTGGATTTCCAACAAATGGTCAGGCTAAGGAACTTCCTTTTCCACGATGGGTACGTCCCTGGAATAGACGACCCGAGAAATAACCTAACATTACGGTTAGATCTCTGCCAACACAAGGCCGTGTTACCTCTGCAAAAATAGGTAACTACTGACACGCGTATGCCATCCCCCGATCGTAACCGATCTTCCCGAGGATCCCCGATTTCCAACAAACCACATAGATAATAATGCAGCAACCACATAGGTTAAGTATCTGGGCTCCATACCATGATACCACCTCTATCCAGAAGGAATGACATACACTAAGGGACGCTACTCCCTAGAACCTTGCCGCATCCTTCCTGTTTCGACCATTTCCGGGGTGTGAGGCTCGACGAAGTCTCGTCCACAAAGCTACGCTTTCTACAAAAAAAGCCCTGCTTCGGGTCAAACAAAATGATCAACCTATGATCACAAAGATATAAGATCAAACAAATGATCATACCACAAATGATCAAACACTGATCATTTCACAGCAACACTCAGTATGCCACGTTACCAAATTGGGATATATCGCTGATAAATTTCAACTACATAACCTCTGAGCTCGTACGTCTCAGAGAAGGGTGTTAAGCTAAGAGAATAAATTCTCCGCCACCAACAGAAATGTATTTGAAAGAAATCAGCTTTATATCTCAAATTGTAACGTCAGACACACAATCCATACAAGTCTGTTCCGGGATCGAACAGAACCGAAGGCACTTCTCACGAAGCCCTTGCATTTCCGGATAAATTTCTAATCACGTCCGGACTTCCCATCACTAAGGGTGATAAAACCTCTAAACCGGAGATCAGCCGATGTAGAGTAACTCGACGGTAATCCTTCCGTTTTCAAAAATATCCGGTCTTCAACACCGGTCTTCAAATGCGATTCATAACGACGTATCACATATTCGGAATGGGTTATACGACCCCATGGTCCTTTCCCGGTTAACCCGAATAGTGAGCGTTTATTTAAAAACAAAGTGTGGCATTCAAATTCATCCAATTCACAACAAATACCTATCTAAAGGTAATTATTGATAGTCGGTTATTTAACTATCAATAAAGATGCGCAACATCATCAGATTCCAAATAATTTTCCAAATTACTTTATCTTCCAAAATATCTTTACTAGATATAAAATTTCCACACTTAACCGTTTGAAAACAAATTTCAAATATTCACATTTCATTTTATCTTTGAAGATAAAATCTCAAAACAGTTCATTTCATATTGGAAAAGCATTTCCATACTTATTAAATAATAAGTATTTCACAATCATTTATTTTCAACACTTGGAAAATATTCGATATACTTAAATCAAATTTAAGTATAAATTCATTTCTTTAAGGAAACCATTTACTATAACAACATTTATTTGAGTCAAAACGAATGTTACGTAAAACATCGTTACGACGACTCAAAATCACTAGTATAGGGATTCGAAATTAAAATAGATATATAAATCCCAATACTACATAAAAACATTTCCTTTCGAAAATCATTTACTATAACAACAGTGTTATAGTCCATCATTTCCTTATTTCTCGACAACGTCTATTTCAACAATAAATGTTGAAATCTATGATTTCGATATTTAACACGTTTTAAAACATCTTTTAAAACAATTAACTTCATTTTTTTAATATCGCTTTCCCAAACATAACCATTTTTACAAAAAAAAATATATTCACTGTCCAAAATCGTGAATATACTTCATTTAACCCAATTCCAATCATTTTTACACATTTTCATTTCAATAGAAATTCGCTATCCAAAATCGCGAATATATCTACTTTAATAACCTTCTATATTTAATTTATCAAATCCAATTGATTTCGAATTTATAAAACAACGTTTATAAATTCTATTCCTATTTTATAACAACTTCGATTTGTAAATCTCCTTTATTAACCAGTTCGATCAATATTTCATTTGAAGGCAAAAAACCCAATTTATAAGTTAATTTCTTATAAATCTCCTATTCGACATTTTCATCCATTTTATAACTTCACAATTTATAATCTATAAATTTCATTTACTTACGAATTCCATAAATTTTCATTTTTACACTTATAAAAACTCGTTTTACAATTCCAATATTTTGATTTATAAATATCACTTTTTATAAATCTTTTTATACAAATCGTTTATAGTTATTCAAAAATCCCAACTTAAACCATTTTTTAAATAAATCGACTTTTATTTCAAAAACGACACTTCGGTTATATTTCACTAAAAATTATAACTTTTATAACTTTAAAATTTTACGTTTATAAATCGATTCAAAAATTCCATAAAACGTATATTTTCAAAAAAATCACTTTAAAACCCCTTTTTAAAGTAAAAGTCGTTATTTTTACATTTCAAAACTGAATCCGATGATGCCACAACACCAATCAGTCCATCACAACAGTCAATATCATATATCAATATGATAACAGAATATATCACAATATCTGTAAATAAATAACTACTGGTGAGGAATCCAGTTGGATCCCTCCAACCTGTTTCCCTGCATCCACAGATGTTAGCACAATACCAATTCCGCTCCAGTACGGAATTATCGCGGTATATAGGTTTTTATAAATCCGCTTACTAACGGCGCAATAGGGTCTCATCCGCTATACGAGGCGGGAAATCAATCAATCCAATATATACATATGCCAATATGTATATATTGCTATATATAATAGATATATCCTACTATATCTAATATCACATCCAAACAGATCAATAAATAACTGCAATTCAATTATAAATCTGAGTGAGAAGATCTCACCGTGATTTCAATTCCGTTCCAGTACGTTTTATTTCGAATAAAATTAAACGTGCGTTTAATTTTACCCGAAATTTTCGTTAACTCCAAACGACTCCAAATCAGTTGCACTGCGTAGAGCTTGTCGAGACGATTCCAACGCACTTTGTTTCGTAATTTTCTGTTAACGTATGACAAAGTTATCGCAGTTAAAAGATTTAACGAATTTAAATATTATAATTATTTACAATTAAATTTTACATTTCCCATTCAGTTCATCACAGCCGTTCATTTCAAAGCCCTACATCTCAGCCCTTGCACGCATCTTCTCCCTCCCAGGTATTTCACGCGACCGAGAACCCAACGCCGCCCTTAAACCCTAAACGACGCGACCACCTTCCGACCTCCAGACCCCATCAAACTACCCCCACCGGAACCGCCTCCGCGAATGCCACCCACGGCCACGAGCACGGCCAGCTCGGTCGCCGCCAGCGCACACAATTCGAGAATGAACGTACCCCCTTTGACTGCAAATTGCCGTTGAATTCTTGCTCCATTTTTCATCATCACCGTTCAACTTGAAGCTCTCGATGCCCTCTATCTTTTCTTAGTTGACAATTTCTTGGATTGAATGATGGATTCGAAGATAAAGGAGGGGGAAGAAGATTGAATTTCGGCCATTGGTTTGAAGTGGCGGCTGGGCTGAACGAAACCCTAGGCTATTTCTTTCTTTTTTTATTTGTGAATAAAAGGGGGTATTTATAGAGAATAAAACGACACTATTCATCCCGGTTTTCCAAACTCCGATTTACGCGCTGTAACTGGCGTTCCTGGGGTTTACCCCGCGTTCCGGACGCAATGGAACAGGTTTCGGGAGCTAATTCGATCGTCTGTGCAAGATATGGAATTAAACGATCGATTTAAATTAAACCGATTTAAATCGATTTCGAGGCGTTTTAATTTGTACCGAGCAAATGGTAAATCCAAAAATTACGAAATTTGAAATCTTACAATAATATCACATTACGGATCCGATGAAACTGGTTTCGTCGAAATCCGAGACTTTTTGAAAAATGACTATTTTAACTTGCCGATTTAAAATTAAAATAATTTCAATGCGTTTCGAACTGCCACGGTCAAACGACAACTCCGATTGCTACGAAAATTGGAATCCGATAATAACTAACTATTACGGATCCAATGGAACTGGTTTCGTTCAATTCTGAGACTGTTCGAAAATTGGCTATTTTTACAGTCGATAATTAAATATTAAAATATTCGATTTTCACAAATTAATTCTAAATTCGATTCTGAAAGTTCTATAACCTTTCTATAACTCCAGTATGATTAAATAAAATTTTCCAAATCAATTTCAATCATATTAAACTCGATTTTCAATTATCTCTGGAATTTCAATTATTAAATTATCGATTTAATTGACCAAATTAAATCCAATATCCTTTAAATAAGTTATTCGACTTATTAAATTCATTTATTAATATTTAAAATCAATTAAATATTCGGATTTTAATTATCAAAAATTCTGGGTCGTTACAAAGTAAACTTATTAATCTTAGCCGAAATTGCTACCATTATTAAATTCTAGCATACTAGGCTATACAAACAAAATGGCAGGCTCTTATTGGAGAATGGATTCCATACAAATGACCATGTGAAGAGACTACCTTCTGACAGTACATCTATAGAGGAATGTACCGAGGTCAACAGAACATCTGCACCTCTACCAACACAAGACTAGCCTACCTTTCCATAGATAGTACCGAATATGTCATCACCCCCGTCGTTACCGACCTATCTGAGCGCTCGACTACCATACACCACATTAAGTTACATCCTGAACGTCATAGCGGGAAGAAATATATCTAGAAGGGGATGATCATACCCTAATGGTTGCGAACACATAGCCTTGGTGCATCCAACCCTGTTTCGATCATTTCCGGGTGTGAGGCCTGAGGTAACGATTACCTTTTACTTTGCACATTTCACTCTGAATGCCATACTGCCATTCCATCGATCTCTACCGACTTCCACAAAATACAACCTCCGAGCTCGTACATCTCATAGAAGGGTGTTAAGCCAAGAGAAGTTGCCTTCTCCGCCACCAAACAGATGCATGTTCATAAAAGTCAACGATGAAATCTCAAGAATGCAATGTCAGACATCTATCCATACAAGTTCATTCTAGGTATGAACGAAACCGAAGGTACTCTCCTATCAGATCCTATCGGAAACTGACCCTAGGATTAGTAGTGAGAAGTCTTTGGAACCTAAAGAATTCCAAAAATGACAAGACCACTGCTACTTAGTATATGGGAGCTAATCAGAATTATCAACAAGAAGTCCTATCATCCTGAAAATCCCTATTCTTCATTCTCTCTATCAGATCTTTATTTTCCTAACACATCCATTGGTTCGAAGTGGTTTTCGGATAGGGATTTTCCAGATCCGACCCTAGTTCCTTCGAATCCAATCATCGATAAAAAAGTTTTTGTGAATAGGGAATCATTCTTTAATTGATTAAGTTCTTTTTATCAAAAATCTCCCTCGGAGATATATATTTCTAAAACATTCATTCCGGTATATTTATACAAAATCATAAACCTCTCTTATTAAATCCTTTGATTACCTTAAAACCCTTTTTAAACTTGGACTAATCCGAAATCATTTCTTTTATACTTAGGAAAATATTCCCAAAATCATTTCATTTAAATCTTAACAAAGATTTCTTAATTTAAAACTCTCAACTCTTGATTGAGTTAAAACCATGTTATCTAGGATGTTAATCCAAAATTAGTAAATATTAAATGAATTGAATCTATAGAAATCATCTAATTCTACTCAATATCAATTCCCGTATTCAATAAATACTATGGGCAAAATAACGGTGAAATCACCTTTTAAATTCCATAAATAGTACGAGTTCCCTCTTCGAGCTTTAACATCGAGTATAAGAAGATCATCTCCACAAAATCAAGTTGTAATTAAATTTTGAAAATTAAATCTTTTTATACTTAACTCGTTTCTGACATTTCGACCTTATTTATCCCTTGCCCAAGGAAGAGGCCAGGTGAGCCAGGACACTGGTTGCTCCTGAACATCTCCTTAGTTTAAGCACCTCACATCTGGATCTCACGAATAAAAAAATCCAGTCTACTCGTCGGCTTTTAGAGCCAAGATTAAACTACTTATTTGTAATAGCTTTTCTTTAAATCATTTATTTGAACTTTCTTCAATAAGCTAGAAACCTCCAAATCATTATTAAAACTCTTAATTATCCATTTGAAAACATTTATAAAAGATTTGGATAAGAATCTTTAAGTTTAAAACCATATTTTGAAAGTTATAGAAAGTGCTGTGGAAAGTGCCTTTTAAGCTATATTGATCAAAACGACTTTTTATTATTTGAAAAATCCATTTTTATTACTTAAATCACTTTTAAAACATTTTAAAAGATTTATAAGATTTATTCCACATTTTTAGTGGATGCATTTGTATGTTATATATGTGTACATGACATATAAACAATGTATTGATTTCGAACAACTTTCGTTCGATAAAACGTTGCCGATCAGAGAACCGATTCCCGGTCACATTTTCACTTATACTTTAACTTACATATATTTGTAAACAAAATTTCAAAATAAATTTCTTATCATTTTAAATGAATTAAAATGATCACATTTCATTTATAAAACCATATAAATTTATATAAACAATTATTTACAAAAATCGCTATTATACCGATAAAGCGATATCGATTTTTCCTTATATTTTCAAATCAAATATATCTCTTTATAAAACTATTATAAATGATTTATTACCACTTTATAACTATTCAAAATAAATTATAACCTTTTTAAAATCATTATTTGAATGATTATAAGAATTATTTAATCATTAAATCTCAATTTAAATTAAATATATCAATTATCATATTTAAGGGCATTACAACTAATGTTATAAACACATTTTATTTTCAAAAACAAATCAATTGATTTTATTTCATATTCTTGTTTAATTATAAAAATAAGTGTATCTATCCAGCTCCGTGCACGACGTTTTACGATTATAGGGCTGGTCATTGACAAAACAATTGCCAGCCATTTTATCTATTTAGATTTCGAGGAAATATTTTTGTAAATATTTATTCAAACTAAAATTACTATTAATTATTATTACTCAAGACACTATTATTTTTATTATCAATCTTTTATTTGAATAAATTTAAAAATAAATATAATTTATCAAAGTGATACATTCGCGGGTCGTTACATTATCATTGATTTAGACTACAGAAGTGAACAAGAAAGGATGAAGCCCACCGAGGATCTCGAGGAGATATGCTTGGATCCAATTGACCCAACGAAGATTGTAAAAATTGCGAAAGAGCTGAATGACAAACTGAAAGGAGAATTGGTTCGGTTTCTTCAGTCCAGCAAAGATGTGTTTGCCTAGGCCCATTCCAATATGATTGGAATAGATCCGACCATCATGAGCCATGCTTTGAATATAAACCTGAATATCACACCTATCCGACAAAAGAAAAGGCAGTTTGATAAAGTTCAATCCAACACTTTGAAGAACAAGTCAAGAGATTGGTCGAGAATGGGTTCATCGGAGAAGTACTTTATCCGAATGATTGGCCAATATAGTACCAGTCAAGATGTCTAACGAGAAATGGAGGACATGTGTTGATTATACTGACTTGAATAAAGCATGCCCTAAAGACCGCTATCATCTTCCAAGAATAGACCAGTTGGTCGATGCGACGACTGGACACAAAATCTTATCATTATAGATGCGACAAGTGCAATTAATGCCACATCTTGCATGTCACTAATGGGAGACATTTTATAAGGCCAATACAATATTTCACTAAGGCAAGAATCGATGTTGTGCACCATTGGTATCGTGCACTGTGAGCCATTAATGTTATAGCGGCATGATGTATTATCCATGTCGCACCTCATTGATGATGTGTTCTATTAATGACGCACTTCATCCATGAAGATAGGATGGATGTCACATCTAGTTGATACCACCTCAAGTTGATATTGCATCTCTTCAATGCCGCTTCCTTCTGATGCTACATCTCTTCGATGCCGCTTTTCATTTGATGTCGTTCCTCTTTGATGCCGCATCAGCAATTCTTCCTCTTATTAATGCCATCTCTTATTGATGTTGTACCTCTTTAGTGTCGCCCATTATCAATGCGGCCTGATTATGAATGGTGCCTCCTATCAATACCGTCTAATATCAATACCATGCTTTAATGTTGCCGTAGTCCATCAACATGCAATGGAAGGTTGAGGTTGATTAAAGACAAGGCCTAACATCAAACACCATTATGATGATTGATGCCAAAGCGATGCCGAAGGTGGCATAAAGCAGCCATGTCGATCCCCTCTACCCCTATAAATACAGATCTAGGGCAATGAGTTAGGGGTAATCATTTCTTTTCTCTAATCTTGAAATTGAAATTCTGTAACCCTAAATTGAATTGGAAAAAAGCTTGATTTGTCTGTAATCATTGCGGAACTATATGAACAAGGACTTGAATATGCCTATTACCTTGACTGTGCACTTTGGACATTATCGAACATGGGAAATGCATATAATAAAGCTATTTAGACCCAAAAGCTTGTCATGATTTTATTTTGTATAGAATCACATAAGCTTCGGTCTAGACTAGTATTTATATGCATAATCACTATATTGCCTACTACATATGGACATTGGACGATGAACCATAGGGACTGCCTAACTAGTTTATTAACATGTTTAATGGGATATTGCACATATTCATAACTTATTCTCTCTCCTTTGATCATGTGACATGGCTTTTCAAATATCTTATTCTAAGAGACCATACGTGCTTTTGAGTATCTTATCCCAAAAACCCATGGGCATCGTGGAACCATTTCTTGATGACATCATCTTGTACTTAGCCTTGAATGCTAAGCCAATTCTTGGTTCTTTGGCACAACTTGGTCAACATTAACTAAGTCGTGCTTAGTCACGTCATCATATATGCTGAAAAATCAAGATTCGGCTCATCATACATGGCATCATGGTATACAATAAATATTCAACGTAAATGTTATATTAAGATAATATAAAATTAATTAAAAGTTAATTAATTAAATAAGATTTAATTAATATAATATTATACATAAGACTATTGTATAAGTAATATGAAATATTAAAGTTATATAATAATAAAACTTACATAATACGAATGTATAAATTATAGGTGGAGCATTAAGAAACCTAACCAGACTTAAGGAATAAATACATACGTAAATATATGTATACCATGATTTTCAATCTGTTCGACACTTGAATCACGAAAGTAAATCATAAGAATTACATTATTCCATAAGTCGGTATCACTCAATGTAATATATTGAAGATTATGAATCTTCAATGTAATGTTGTCCTCTACCATATATATGTTAATAAATTACTTTCATACTCCTTAGTTATTGAGAAAACTAAAGCTAAGGATGTTATGTGCAGTATTATTACTATATTGAATAAACGAGGTAAGATAACTATATGTATTTGTTAAGTAAACTCAAGGTACATATACTATACTTAGGCTGTCGTGATATGGTAGGTACGAGTGAATAATTTCATTTCGATTTGTTAAGAAAAATCAAGGTCGAAAAGAAATTAGGACAAGGTATCAAAGGGTTAGGAGTTGTATATGATACAACCGATAAGAAGTTACCCATCGTCCATCGAGCTATGATTTGTTGGGCAAACTCAAGGTCAGAATTCCAAGGCGAACCCTAACACCTACTAGTCAAGTCGAAAGACTTCTATGTTTTGACTTAGGGTTTGGCAAAACATAAAAGACTAGTGGGTGCTTATTAATAAAATAAAACATAAAGTTTAACTTTGCTAATATTATAAGAACATCTACTATGATTTGTCCTACTAATATACTACTTAAACTTATAGAAAATGACAACTCCAAAACTGTTTTATTAAAACGACATGCTTGCTAGACCAAACTATATCGACTGGCTAAGAGCAATTAAAATAGCGTTAACTTATGATAGCCAATAGTCAACTATTACATGCGAACCTAAAGAACAACCCGCTGTTGATGTCTACGTTAGATAAGCTATTGTAGAGGCAGCATAAAAATATGTTTGTCCATGAGATATTTGATAGCCTCAAGGTCCTATATGGTGAACAGTCACGATCCGCTAGGTACGAGCTTATGAAGAAGCTATTCAATACCAAAATGATCAAAGGACATAAGTGGATGATTACATGTTGACGATGAAGGGCTATATTAATAGGCTTTCACAGTTGGACCAACAAATAAGCAATGAATTATAAGTTGATTTTATCTTTGGTTCTCTTACTCCTCAGTATGAACCGCACATACTGAATTATAATATGAACCGGTTAATGTGAATCTCGTGGAGTTGCTCAATATGTTGAGGTCAACCGAGTCTGCATCAAGGATCAAGGGGTTTTACTTGCTGTTAAGGGTGGCACATCATCTTCAAAGAGTTCGCAGAAGTGGAAAAGAGAAAGCAAGAAAAAGAAAAGTAAGAAGATCGATGAGAAGGGATAATGTCACCACTTCCATAAAAAAGGTCACTGGAAAAGGGATCGTCCTAACTACTTGAAGATTGTTAGAGAAAAGAAGCAGAATGGTTCTGCTGCTCCATCAGGTACATTATGATTCAAAATTGTTTTTTAATCAATAAAATGTCTTAGGTCATAGCGGTAGAGTTAAGGGTATGTCATATGGGTAATTTTGTAATTTATTGTAAACTAATTAACTCTGTAATCGATTCTTGTTCGTAATAAAGGTGTTTTTTCTTTCTGTTATATATTTATTATAATGTATTATAAATAATTAAATGTTTAATTAAAATATATTTAACAAAAATTCCTATAGGACATGTTTGTGATAGTAATTACAAATAATTATGATCAATGAGTATTATATAATAATAATATTATAAAACACGTCATTTTAAATGTTCCTGGTCAAGGTGCATTGAGACTGAATATCGATGTATCTGTTGAGATTAAAGTACGTAACGCCCTCCAAATGTTGGGTAGTGAATTACTCATGACTGCTGCGGGCACCTAAAGGTTGCATAGTAATAGTTATTGGATAACCATGGAACGACTCACTCGATAGTGTTTTGTTGGTTAATACAACTAAGGTCAAATAAAAAATATCGATATGATTGATTTACACAGTTCTCTCAACTTGAGATTATATCAACCTTCAACATGAAAGCTCCGCTTTGATTATAGTCAAATCATGGCATGACATCCATCGAGTGACTATAGTTGGGTTGGGTTGACTATTGGAAGTGAAGCACTATTCAAGAGACGATTCGTCTCCTAAATTATATGGGGTTAGTATCAGCATCAACTCAAGTCAACACAAAGTCAAAATCTATAGCCAGAGTAGCATGGTTTATACTAATTGTTATTATTGAACCAAGAACATTGTGTTTGGACTATAGAGTTGAATATGGACGATATTGAAATTTTGACCATTATCAAATTCCACAAGTCCAAAGTGATATAGTTTTGACGAAGATAATTGGTGTAAATAAATGTCACAATCGGGTAATGCTTAACGAAGTAAAATTGAATTTTACCGAAACTAAATATATGATAAATTTGGCCAAAATGTCACACCACCTGCTATACTTCGATGTTAATCACGGACCAAATTTATACCGATAAGTCATACAGCTGAATTGATGAATTCTCTTATGACCAAATGATTTAATTAGTTTATAATTGGTATAAATTAATTACATAAATTAATATTTATAAAATATTAATTATAAAATTTTGAATATGATTTGAGTAATTAGTATTATTGAATATATTTGTAATAGTTATAAATATATCGTCAATATACAATATCGATAAGCAACTAAATTAGATTTAATTAAATGATATTTCTTTGGGCTTAAATGAGGTATTGGCCCACGATGATAGGTTTGTATTTCCAATGGTAATGAGGGCTACATAGATGTTAGAATTAGATGGCTTAGATTTAGTGGGAATTGGTATGAGATACGATCCATTATTTTCTCTCTTCCATCCACTATTTAAACACCTCTAACCCTAATTAAAAATGATTTTTTCACTGCTATTACTCACATCCATTGCTGGACGACTTCATCCCCTAGGAGCCCAAGCAACTCGAACTCAAATCAATTCAAAAGATGGGTGCTATATGACAAAGGTCTACTTTTTAAGGATTAGCAGTCTACCAAATCGAAAAGCTTTCAAAGAAGAGAGTTCATCATTGCAAGGTGTGCTTCAAAGCATTAGTTTTAGGTATGTTTTTACTGTATTATATAGTTTAAATTTTTGGATAATATTTTATTTTCCATATATATTATTATTATATTGTTAGTTAGGTTACGATTCTTATATACTGATATTGTTACATACTAGATTAGTTATATGTATGTAGTCATTAAAAAACAAATTTCACATATAGACCAATATGCACAACTGGATATTTTAATTATAATAATAATTATTTTATTAATTAATATATACTAATAAGGATTTTTTTTTGAAATGGTACTTAGATACAACATGTCACTGGGATAACATATCACAAATCACTTGTCAATATATATATTCGAATCACGCTACGCAAGTTTCGAACTTGTGACCTCTCGCACCAAAGTCGAATCACTTAACCACTGGAACAATGGTGCTTGTCTACTAATATGGATTTTATTATAACATTTAATTGTACTAATATTGATTTTACTTAATTATAAGATTATTTCAGCATAATAACTGAACATGTAATTTTACAGCAATTATAATTTTCGACAGTTATAAATTATTTTTGATAATTATTTACTATTGTTTAATATTATTCAAATCAATATACTGTCTAAATAATTCATATAAAATAAAATATATTTCGGAAATTAACTTTTAAATTTTGTGAAATTCTTTTATCATGAAATAAGCTATTAGCCAAAAAATGCGAGTTTAAAAAAATCTTTCTTTCTATCTTTTAAAATTATTACAATATATGGTCGAAATGCAATCAATTAATAAAAAATAAATTTTGACCGTGAAAGTTATGAAAAGAATTTCAGACCTCAGAATATCATATTAGATTTATTGGAAATTTAAAATTTTAATAAAATACTTCAAAAGTATTTTTTTGATTTTTGACTAATAAAACAATATATATTTTAATGTAATAAAATTTATAACAAATTTTTATTGTGCTATGCATACGATCTGGAACTATTTAAAAAATTAATTTCTTTTTAAATATATATATATACATACATACATACATTTAGATATTATAAATATGCTTATAAATAAATATAGATTAGTTTAATTTTTTTATATTATGTATTTATATATATTATTTTAATATTTTACATATATATATGTTCAAATATTTTCATTCTCATAAAATTATTTAAATAAAATTAACATATATATTTATATATACTTATATATAAATATATATCTGTGTGTGTGTGTTGATATATAATATTTATATAAATAAAAAGTTTAAATAGATACATATATTTGGACTTCGTACAATACATATCGGATGATAGAACATGTTTGTTGTAATGTAAATCCTAACGTCTATACATAGACATGTTATATCTTGCACGAATTATCATGTTACACATGCACACACATACATATATGTATATGGTACATGTGTATATTTATATATGTAAAATATAAATCAAATAAAATTGTATATAATTTATAGATTTAAATAGAATAGATAACTTTATTTAAATAAAATTTAGAAATGTTCTAAATAAATTAGACTTCATAGTCCCAATATTGATCCAATAAGGGATTTTTTTTAAATTCACCCATAACTTCCGCTGTAGGCTGGCTCACTTCCAACACTTAGATACCGGGTCTAGTACTCATATTTGTAATTCGTTATAGGGGTTTAGGAACTGGCATTGCATGATAAAAGGAGAGATGAGGTTCTAAGTTGCTAATGGATCTATTGTAGATGCAACGGCTGTAGGAGACTTTCATTTAGTTTTTCCTAGTGGAGTAGTATTAGTATCAAATAAGTGTTATTTTGTAAAAGACTTTATTTATGGGATTATTTATGTTTCTCGATTATTTCAGACTAGATACATATATCATTGTGCAAATAATGTTATGAACATTAGTTTGGATGAATATAAAATCTACGATGGTATTCTTGAAAATGACATTTATGTAATTAATACTAATTATGTATGTTTTGTGAATAATTCTTCTAACAATATAAATGATAGTTATCTTTGTAGGCTAGGTCATATTAGCGAGAAATGACTAAATAAAATAAAAATCGAAGGTTTTCTCCCATCACTTGATTGTGAATCATTTAAATGGTGTGAGTCGTGTATTAAGAGTAAGATGACTAAGTACACTTTCAATGAGAGCAATGAAAGAGCTAATGAACTCTTAGGGTTAGTACATAGTAATGTATGTGGCCCGATGCCTATAATGACCAAAGATTATAGTTCTTACTTTGTTACCTTCATGGGTGATTTCTCAAGACTAGGATATGTGTATCTTATGAATAACAAATCTGATGTCTATGAGAAATTTGTTGAATATAAGAATGTAGTAGAAAACCAAACATGCCGTAAGATAAAGATTATTCGAATAGATTGAGGAGGTGAGTATGTTGGATAAGATTTTTAACAATGCTTAAAGGATAATGGGATTATCTCTTGGGTTACTCCACCATATACTCCACAACACAACAATGTGTCGGAGCGAAGGAATCGAACCCTATTAGATATGGTTCATTCCATGATGAGTAAGGTCGTGTTACCTCTATCTTATCGTGGATATGTACTAGAAACTGTGACGCATACATTGAACTTGTTACCTACTAAATCAGTGCCTAAACTACCATATGAGATGTGGTATGGTAAGAAACCCCAACTCAAATATTTGAAGGTGTGGGGTTGTTTGCCATACGTTAAGAACATTGGTTCGAATAAACTAGAGGCAAGAACGGTATTGTGTAAATTTATAGGAGATCCTAAAAACTCGATATATATATATATATATTCTACAATATGGAGAAACAAAAGATTATTGTTTCTCGACAAGCTGTCTTTTTAAAAAGGGAATTTCTATCGAAGGAAACTAACAATAAGGTTGTAGGCTTATATGAGATCCAAGAAGTTAACAGTGAGGGCGAACTAGTAGGAGAACCAAGTTCACCCATATATGAAAATACACAAGATATTAGAAAATCTAGTAGGGAATATCACACACTGGAGAGATACTACGGTTTTCTCATGGATGACGAGAAGGAGGAATGTGTTTTAGACGATGAAAATCTCTATCTATTCAAAGAAGCGCTGCAAAGTAAAGACTCCACCCTCTAGCTTGGAGCTATGAAATCCGAGATAGAATCCATGTAGAAAACAAAGTTTGGAATTTTTCGGGCGTACCCGAAGGGATAATACCCATTGCTTGCAAATTGATTTTTAAGGAAAAACTAAATGTAGATGGAGAAGTAGAGACTTATAAGGAAAGGCTAGTTGTGAAAGGATTTCATCAAATTTAAGGTATTGATTATAACAAGACATTTTCACCCATAGCCATGCTTCAGTCCATCTGGATTATACTAGCCATTGCTACATTCTATGACTGTGGAATATGGAAAATGGATGTAAAGATGACATTTCTAAATGGTGATTTAGAAGAAAACGTCTATATATCGTAGCCCAAGAGTTTTGTGGTCAACGGGAATGAGGGTAAGGCTTGCAAGTATTTAAAGTCCATTTATGTACTTAAACAAGCTTCAAGGAGTTGGAATAAGTGTTTTGATAAGGTAATCAAACAGTTTGGTTTTTATCATAACATAGAGTTAGCGTGCGTATACAAAAAGGAACAGCAATGCTATAGTCCTTTCTAAAAAGGACGCTCCTCGTATCGATGAGGAGAAAGAGCATATCAAAAGGATCCCCTATGCTTTAGCCATAGGATCCATAATGTACACTATGCTATGTACTAAATCAAACGTGGCATATGCATTAGGATGCATAAGACAATATCAGTCTTTTCCCGAAGAAAAAGATTGGACGGTCGTAAAATGTATACTAAAGTATATAAGAAATACTAGGAACTTATTCCTTATATATGGGAATGGAGACCTCCTTATGAAGGGGTATACAGATTCGAGCTTTCAAAGTGATATAAATGATAGTAAATCGTTGTCTGGTTATGTCTTTATGCTTAATGGCAGAGTCTTTAGTTGGAAAAGTTCCAAGCAAGAAACAGTTGTTGATTCCACAATGGAGGCCGAGTACATCGCCCTTAATGAAGCAGCAAAAGTGGCAGTCTGAATGCACACGTTTTTGAGTGAGCTCGGAGTGATTCCCGATACTAGGAATCCTAATGGCATGTTCTGTGATAACAATGCAGATCACAAAGGAATCTAGAGAACACAAAAAGTCACGGTATATTTTTTGGAAGTTTCACCTAATTAGAGAATTCATTAAGAAGAAAGCAGTCGTGGTATAAAGGGTAGATAATAAGGACAACATAGCATATCCATTCACTAAGAATCTAGCTCAATCGGATCTCGATAAATTGATATAAGAAATGGGATTGAGATTCCATAGTTTCCCCCAAGTGCAAGTAGGATATTGATAGAGCTAGTGGAATGCCCTAGGGTAATTATATAATTTATTGTAAATTAATTAATCTTGTAATCAATTCTCGTCCGAAATAAAGGTGTTTTTCCTTCCGTTGTATATTTGTTATGATGTGTTATAAATAATAAAATGCTTTAAATACATTTAAGAGAAAATTCATAAATTATATATTTGTGATAGTAATTACAAAGTTGTAATCATGAGTATTATATCACAATATTGTAAAACATATTATTTTAAATGTTCCTAGTAAAGATACATCGAAACTGAATATCGATGCATCCGTTGAGACTAGAGTATATAACGCTCTTCAAATGTTGGGCAGTGTATTACTTATGATTGTTAGGGGCACCTAGGTGTTACGTACTGATATTTATTGGATAAATATGGAACGACACACATGATAGTTTTCTGTTGGTTAATACAATTAAGGTCAAACAGAAAATATCGATGTGACTGATTTACATAATTATCTCGACTTGAGAATACTATCGATTTTCAAAGAAAGCTCCGCTTTGATTATAGTCAAACCATGGCAGGACGTCCATCGAGTGACTATAGTTGGATTGAGCAGAAGTATTGGATGTGAAACATTATTCAAGAGAGGGTTCGTCTCCTCAATTATATGGGATTAGTACGACGGTCAACTCAAGTCAACTTAAAGTTAAAATCTCTGGCTAGAGTAGTTCGGTTAATAATAATTGTTATTATTGAACTAAGGACTTTGTGTTTGGACTATAGAGTTGAATATATGAAATTTTGACCGTTACCAAATTCCATAAGTCAAAAGTGATATAGTTTTGATGAAGAGAATTGGTGTTAAAATAGTCACAATCGGGTAAAGCTTAACAAAGTGAAGTTGGGTTTTACTAAAACCAAGTAAGCGATAAATTTGGCCAAAGTGTCACACCACCTACTAAGTGATGTGTGAACGTTAATATTCGAATAGTTCGATATTAACCACTGACCAAATTTACATCTATGAGTCACACAACCAAAATAATGAATTCTCCTTTGACCAAACGATTTAATGAATTTGTAGTTGTTACAAATTAATTAAATTAATTAATATTTGTGAAACATTAGTTATGAAATTTGATTTCGATTTGATAAACAAATATTATTTAATATATTTATAATAGTTATAAATATATCGATCGATATACGATATCGATAAGCGTTAAATAGTATTTAATTGCAAAATAATTGTTTGGGCCTTAAAAGAGTTTAAAGCCTAAGTGTAACACCCTTAATTTTAGTTTAACATTATTTAGGATATTTAATTGGATAGACTAAATAGAATTATGTAAATAGTTAAGGAGAATGAGATTTGGTCATCAATAAGGTCGTGCCTCAATAAATTAACTAATGAGGTTATTTTGGAAAACTTAATATATAGAAGGGTGTATGAGAAAGGCAATTTAGGTATAGATATATCTTATATCCCTTAAACCCTTCCCTCTCATATATTTCTCATTTTCACAAAACATAAACAATTAAAGAAAAGCAAGCAAAGGTCGGCCATTCTTAAGGGAGAAGTCACGAAATCAAAAGGAAAATTCAAAGAAAGGAGTAGGAGAAATTAAAACAACATCAAATCTCAACTCCAACATTTGATTTTAAGGTGAATAATGCTAAAATCATCTCTTTTATCTCTTGATTGATTCAGTTATGGAAATCATCCAAATTGAACTTTTTTTTGCTAAGTTATGGTTGAAAAAAATCATAGTTTGGATAGAATAGTGATTTATGGAATTTTTATGAAATTGTTTAAGTGGGTTTTAAGGGTAAAACCTAAGTTTTCATCTCCAAACGACTTGATTTTCGAATATGCGATGGAAAATGATATTTTGGAGATAAGTTTTTACTTTCATAATTTTCAAAGTTAAAATAAATATTTTATAAATTTATTATTGAGGAAACTGGAGTATTTCGGGTTTTAATTATTTAAAATAATTAAATATTGTTTTTGACTTTGAAAATTTTAAAAGATAAGGATATTTTCTAATTTCTATGAATTTTTTGGATTTTCCCCAAGTGAATATGACTTATTATGAATTTAATATGCTAGATAAGCATTTAAATTAATAATTAACTAAGGTTATTAATTAATTAAAGTTGATAAATGTTTTGGAACTCTCTAATTTATATACGACAGTATTTCTATAAAGGAAAGGTTAAAAGATGTTTTTATCCAATAGAAATTGGATAAAAGTTTGCGTTTGGTGAAAAGTTTATGCTTTTATTGGAAATAAACCAATTTTTATATAAATTACGATAATGCCATGTCATCGGTACCATCTTCGAGCCTAATACATGGCTGCATCCATGAGTGTTGAAGTCGATGAGGTGGGAAGTGCATGATAACTACTTAGGTAGTTATGGAGTGATTCTCACCGTATCGAAGTAGACATCGATGATGACCACTATTGACGAGGTCACACACCTTTAAGTGTTTAAAGCTCAATGTTGTGATCATTGATGTCGGCCCAGACATCAATGTCGCCACATATATTCACCATTGTTCCAAAGCGACGCCGCATATCACTATTTTGAATGTTTTCGACGTCCTTATATAAAAGAAGGAAGTGTTGCCACTTGTCTTGGTATCGACTCTATACTTTTGGCAGTATACTAGCCGATGTGAGTTAAGTAAACTGTTTTATAATGTCGTCGACGGTCTTGATGCCACTATTCATCTAGGTCAGCGAGGTCTTTTTCATTGTTTTGGCTACGATGTCGTGCGACATCATGACCGTGAATATTGGCGTCGATGGATAAAGTGTATGTAAGTTGACAACATCATTTTCGATAAGAGTTTCGTACTTAAGTAAATTTACTGGGTAAAGGTTCGACGAGATAAAGTGGGGCAAGGTTGTCACCTATCAATTTTATTAAGGGCGAAGACCCATTAGTTGTTTTCTTCGACATTGTAATTGGGGATACCAAAAAATTATAAATTATAAATGTTAGCACCAAAATTGGTCACTAACCTCGTTCAGAAAGATTGTGTAGAGATATAAGTGATGAATGTAAATTAAACAGAGAAGACAATGCTAATTTAAATGCAGAAAGTAAGAACACCAAATTTATAGTGGTTCAGCGTAATTGCCTACGTCCACTTTGTTCAACTTTATTGATCTTCTTTATAATTGATTACAAATACAATTCGTGAATCAAATGCTTGAATGAAGTTGTTTAAGTAGAGAAGATGAGTCTCGAAAATGGCAGAGTCTCCCCAGTATTTTCTCTCCCAAAAAAGGCCCTATTCCACTGTGACTCTGCCCCTCTATTTATAGACAAAGATGGGCTGGACTTCCCAAGTGGGCTGATGGCCGAACACTCCAGCCCGAGTACAGTGGTCGCTGTATGCCGAGCAAGGTTTGTCGAACGCCGCTACGCCGAACCATTCCTTCTATGCCGAACGGTGTGTTGGTGTCGTGGGAAGTGTAGGATGGTTGTCTGTTGAGGCCGAACGTGCCTCCATCTCAAGCTCTTGAACGAACGGTGTATGCAGGCCGAACGATACCGGTATCTTGAGTAGTTGTGCATACTGAATGTCTTCTGGATGTCGAGTACTACGCCGAACACCATGGGATGCCGAGTACTCCTGTTGCCGAGTACTACGCCGAGTACCTTGGGATGCCGAGTACTCCTGTTGCCGAGTACTACGCCGAGTACCTTGGGATGCCGAGTGCTCTTGATGCCGAGTTCTCCTATCACCGAGTTCTAATGATGCCGAACGCTAGCGCTGAGCATTGGTTGTCGCCGAGTGCCAGTTGACGCCGAACACTGCTGGATGCCGGACACTATGGATGCTGTGTACTTCGCCGAACACTGCTGGATGCCGGACACTATGGATGCTGTGTACTTCGCCGAACACTCCTAGATGCCAAGTGCGTCGCCGAACACTGCTGGATGCCGGACAGTCTGAGATGCCGAGCACTAGTTGCCTGGTCAAATCTCCAGGAAACACTTGCCCCCCAAAGTGTATCGCGTGGCCGAACGTGATGCGCTTTGAATCTGGTCCAATTTTCCTTGATGATGCTTTCTTGAGGAGGCCTGTGACGGAGGTGCGTGACGAACGTGGTTTTGACGCTGAACGGTACGTTCGAAGCCGGACAATGCTCATGTGCCGAATGGTACTTCGTTTCGATGCCGAGCACTCTGGTATTGACCGGTTCTACCGGGTATAGCCTTTTCAACTTCTACCTCCCTCTATATAACCAGGTCCTTCCCGTCCCTTCTCCTTTACCTTTTCGTTTCTGCCATTCTTCCAAGATTTCTAACCTTCTCTAGTCGAACAGATTTACAACTTGAACATTCCTTCCTAAGCTCCTAACTGCAATCTAGGTACCGCTCCTCGTATAACTTGAATAAGTTTCAAATGAGTCAAGTGTGTCCTGTAGGAAGTTTTCGAGTAGGTTGTCCTCATTGCCGAACGATAATGCGAGGCGAGGAGGAAGGATTCGAGGTGTTTGCACATGTGGCTATTGTACTTAGCTCCATCGCGTCGAACCAAAGTCAAAAATGAAGGAAAAGGAAAACGTTGGAGGTTGTAAGGGTGTTGAATGGCATAGCTATGGTTCGGCGTATGTTGTCATGCGCCGAACGATAGAGGCTGCCAAATAGTATTTCGTCTGAATGTGGCCGAACACTCGCTAGAATGCCGAACAACAACTTAGCCGAAAGAACTAAAACCGAACACTTACTAAAATGCCGAACAATAACTTAGCCGATCAAAACCCAAGCCGAACATTCTTAGATGCCGAACAGTATCTTGGCCGAACGATACGATTACCGAACAGAACTTAGACCGAACAATTTCAACGCCGAACAACATTCAAATGCCGAACAAACACATACATGCCGAACAGAACTTAGGTCGAACAATTTCAATGCCGAACAACATTCAAATGCCGAACAAACACATGCATGCCGAACATAACTTAGGTCGAACAATTTCAATGCCGAACAACATTCAAATGCCGAACAAACACATACATGCCGAACAGAACTTAGGTCGAACAATTTCAATGCCGAACAACATTCAAATGCCGAACAGTATAAATGTCAGACTACACTTAGACCGGTCACTTTATAAATCATATGTTTCCTGCATCTGGAACTGTACTCACCTCAAGGCGAGCTTTTTGAGACGGCCAGCGATGACGGTCTTCGAAGGCGACGATTCGAAGCTAGTTTTTATATCTTTAAAATCTTTAGATTCTTATCGCTTGTACACAATTGCTTGCACTAGTTCACACACCACATGGGGGGAAAACTCGTGTTGCTAATTCTAACGTTCAACGTTTTTTAAGTATAGTTTTCTCAAGCACTTAGCCAGGTTCGTTATTTATTGGGGATGTCGAGAAAATCTAGCTCTGCCACCATATCCGACAGGCCTGGGCCGTCATCAAGGAAAGGAGCCGCTGATACTTCTAATCCGTCGACTTCTCCTGCTCGTAACTTGGCACCTGATGCTCTGGAGGCAACAATCTTACTAGACAATCCGATCGATTCACAAGCCTCGAAGATCAACAAAGCTGCTCTGCGACGGATATGCTCCATTCACGGGATTCCTTCTGCCGATGTGTTAGTTCCTTCGAGACACGATCGCCCTCATTTGCCCCCAGTCGGGTACACTACCTGCAACAAGTTCATGTGTTGGATGGGCAGCGTGCCTCCATTCAATTTATTTCTCCGGGATGTACTGCAGTATATAGACATAGCTCCATCGCAGCTGCACCCGAATGGCCATGCATTTCTATATGGGACTTACTTACTTTTCATGGCTGTCTTCTCCAGACCTCCAACCGCCGGTGATATCAGATACATTTATATGTTCAAGAGACGGAAAGACAGTCCTTCCTTTATGTTCCTCGAGCCATACCACAAATGCCAGATCTTGACAGGGGCATGTAGTAAATTCGCCCTGTACAAACAGGAATGGTTCTATGTGCGCTGCCCTTCTTGTTTCGCTAGGAGATGGGTTGAAGGGAGTAAGTCTCTCTGCTGAGTCACTATTCGTATTTGATCGGAGTCATGCTTTTCCTAACTCTTCATTTCATCTTTTCAGGTATCAACCCGCGTCCGGAAGGCCGAGGATATTCTGAGGCTGTCGATGCCATTAGAGCTCTTCCTGCCGAGGATCGAGACATCCGGACTATCATTTCAAATGAATCGCTATCGGGGTTTGGCTTGCTAGCCCCTGGTCGTCGGATCAGCCTTCCAGAGAGTGTCATCATTCCCAAACATCCGTCTGGTAAAGGGAAAAAACAGGCTGGGTCGTCGTCACGCCGCACTCCCGATACGCACGGAGAAGGCGAGCGTAAAGAAGACGAAGCTCCTGAGACTCAGGGCGAGAACGTGGGTCCCGCTTGGAATCCGACAATCGAAGTTCAGGATATTGAGACATCATCCTCCCCTTCGAAGGGAAAGAAGAAGTTGAAATATACAGTTCAAAAGGAGAAAGTTGGTGGCACTTCAAAAGTTACGCCTACCCCGCCTGAGAAAGAGGCTTCTTCGCAGCATCTGGAAAGTTCCTTGAGGGGTCTATCGAACCTTTCTATTCCCGAAGACATACTTAATTACGGGTTTGATGATCCTGAAGCCCTCAAATTCTCTTTACCCGTGAAAGGCAATGCAGGAGTTCAACTTCCGGCCCAAGGAGATACCACTCCGATTAGCAAAGATAAACGAACGGGTCCGTCGGGGGGAACACTAGGACACACACGCACATGCACATTCCATAATATACTTCAAGTCTTTTTTCCTATCTCGTGAATTTCCCTTAACTCGTTGTTATCTCCATTCTTTGCAGGTGATATGGGGCGTTCTCACGGACTCGATCGCCTTCAGGGCTCTTCTATATTTCATCACTCTGGACGAGATTCTGGTTCAGGCAGACGCTGGGACAGAGGCGACTATGAAGATAGGGACAATCGCCCCTGCGAGTCATCTCACCGCAAGAAGGCACACTCTCAATCTTCCCAGTCCCGTGATCTTCCTCCTCCAACTGAGCCGGATAGGGAGAAGTCTTTACAAAAGGGTTATCAATCTGATGCTCCTCGAGAACAACATTCCAGTTCATCGAGTACAAGGCAAGTCCGAGAGCAACGAAAAAGAGTGGAATTCTCAAAGCCTCCTCCTCCTACTCCTGCGGTGGACCCAACTGTAGCGGAAAAGATGGTCGATCTTAAGGCCAAGTTTCCAAAAATTTGCTTCGATGGTCTGAAGTTCCTCCCGGCCATTCATCATATTCTCGGGCATGTGAAACAGAGTGCCATTGCCTGCAATAACGACGTCTATGTTCAACATGACGCGTTTGTGCACTTGGTGGAGAAGATCTCGGAAGTATCCGTTGAGCGTCAACACGAGATTGATCGTCTGAATCTGGAGGCCGACAGCGATAAGAAAATCATCAAACTCCAAGACGAAGAGCTCGCTTCGTATAAGTCGAAGCTGGAAGCCGCTGAACAAAGCGCAAAAGATATTGCAGAGGCAGTTACTCGTTTAGAAACGGCTCACAAAAAAGAGCTTGACGAAGCAGTCCAGCGCAGCGGTGCCCTCGCCCTAGAAAAAGACTCTGTCCAAAAAGAAAGGGACGCGCTCGCCACCCAAGTCAAAGAGCTAAAAGAATTACTCTCCAAGGAGAAGGAGGATAAGGTAGCTGCTCAAGAAGAATCACAACGATACTGTGATGAGATCATTGCTACCCGACTCCTGAAAACAAAGCTCGATGACGAACTCGCTGGGGTTGAGAAAATGAAGGATGAGGCCCGTGAGGAGGGCAAAAGAGAGGCTGCGGAGGAGATTGATTCTCGCCTCGAGGCGGCCGCGGAAGCCGGCAGGGAAGAGGTCAAAAACATGTTCGACCCGTTGATTGCTGAATATGGAGCCCGCGTCCTTATGCACCGTGACTTAACATTCTTGGGCGATGGCTACCTTGAGTCCCTAGCCGAGGCCTGGGAAACCTTGATAAGGATCAGGAAGATCTAGTCGGGTTCCGAAGAGGTTGATGAGGAGGCCTTGGTGAAAGAGTTCCTTAGGGGGAATGAGCCATCGGATTTATCCGCAGCATTGGCACTTTACAGCAAAGGCTCTCCCCTTCCAAAAGAGAAAGATGGTGAAGCTGGCCCGTCTGGGTTTAATATTACTGCTCTTCATACTGCTGCTCAATCTGCTGCCCAATCGGCCAGTCGGCCGACACTTGATCCATTTGAGCAGCATGTTGGTTATGACCCCGAAGACCCCGGGCTCAGTGCTCATGTGCTATCACCTATCCTGGAGGGTGAAACCGCACGCACCACCGATAGCCAACCGGGACCTGGTAGGAAATTCTTCTTTCTCTAGAAGTTGAAAGATCCCGTCATTTTTCAGCAGTGGCTATTCGTTCTAATGCTCATTCCTTATGTTTTCGTGCAGGTTGCTCTGACGCCGAGCCAACTCCGAGGAGCGATGACGCCAAGGAGGAAGCAGAGAAAATAAGCGACGTTGCTCACGCAGGAGTAACTCCCGGTCCAGACGCTCAAGTGATCGGGGCGCTAGATGATGACAAACTTGATACTTCGTCTCCTGCCGAAGGAAGCGATGAAATTGAAATCACTGGCGCCTCTGAGCATACTTCAAAGATGAGCATGAAGGACTGTCTCGCCGACGAGGAGAAGAAAAAGGTCAAAGTCAAAGTTGAATCTGAAATACTGGAACTCACTGACCCGCGGAACAGACCTTTGAAAATCATTCTCCCGGGCAGGTCCAAACCACTAGATGTTCCGTCTCCTACTCCTGACTCTGTTTCTCTAGCAAGCAAAAAGTCCAAGAAAAAGCATGAGGGAGAGGAGTCGTCGGAAACACCAAAGGAAGACAAGAAGAAGAAGTCGAAGAAATAATCGATGCACTTGTTCAACAAGTTTCCTGCTTAAGTTTTGTAATTGTTTTTATCTTCCACAACTTGTAGTTTGTATAGAGAGGTCTGAATTTTGTAGGAGTGATCATGTATCCCCATTTTGGACTTATTGAATAAAGTTTTTAGCTTCTTTTTCGCTTGAGTGATTCTCTTGTCTTTCCTTAGTTTGCTGACTAATTGTAGCCATAACTCAAGTTCTTATGAGTTGCATTATCTCCCGGTCCATTCTCGTGTTGTTCAAACATTTTCTAGACATGGCGTGCTTCTTGTACCACATCTCTCGAGTACTTGGACCTTCCGCTGACTCTAGTCCGCGCTCTGGGGACTTAGAGTACTCCGCTCTGCACTCTGGGGATTCGGAGATTTGAAGTCGTTTATACTCTAGTCCGCACTCTGGGGGATTAGAGTACTCTGCTCCACACTCTGGGGATTCAGAGATTTGAAGTCGTTTATACTCTAGTCCGCGCTCTGGGGACTTAGAGTACTCCGCTCTGCACTCTGGGGATCCGGAGATTTGAAGTCGTTTATACTCTAGTCCACGCTCTGGGGACTTAGAGTACTCCGCTCCGCGCTCTGGGGATTCGGAGATTTGGAATCGTTTATACTCTAGTCCGCGCTCTGGGGACTTAGAGTACTCCGATCCGTGCTCTGGGGATTCGGAGATTTGGAATCGTTTATACTCTAGTCCGCGCTCTGGGGACTTAGAGTACTTCGATCCGCGCTCTGGGGATTCGGAGATTTGGAATCGTTTATACTCTAGTCCGCGCTCTGGGGACTTAGAGTACTCCAGTCCGCACCCTGGGGACTTGGAGGTTTAAGTTGAGAGCAGTCGTATTTCCACTCTTTAATTTGTATTCATCTACTGTATCGAGGCTAATGTCGTCGAATGAACAATCGAACCACGTTTGCTCACGGAATGAGATTCTGCCCCCCAGGATGAGGGATGAAATTTGAAAAATGGACGATCGATTCTCGTCCGCATGGTGATTATAGCTCTTCCAATCAAGTCAAGGAAGGAGGTATTTTACAGATGGTTGAATCACATCCATGTTGGGTTAGATAGCCAAATCTCTTACAATTTGCTCCGTATCTCCTTCTAGAAAATAAGGATAATAGATTGTTGAGTAGACAAAGTAAGTTGCATATGTTCCAAGGTGCAGTCGTGTCCATATATTGACAGTGATGGTTAGCGAGTACACAGTCTACCATAGCTACTTCAAGTTGGGCTTTCGAACAACCTTTCGTGTTCAGGGTAGGATTTGATGTGTAGATGATCAAATCACGTCCACTTTTGATGGATCCCGGCATCACTGAGCTTCATGAGGGGTATCTGTATTTTGTCGAACTTTGTTCTATGACTCGATTGGAGTGGATGATCGGGCCATATTCATTCCAAGCAGTTTAGGTCTCCAAGTCAAATGTGGAGGTTGATGGATGGATGGTCGGTTGTTCGAATCGATCATAAGTTGATCATACGAACTCAGATCGTCTTGAAACTTTGGCTTCCCTGGCTTTGATTGTTATGTCTTGTTAATCGTGGCTCGATCCAGACTCGAACAAAATCCATCGACATCCATAGTGAGCCTTTGTGTAACCGATCTCCAAGACGAACTGTCACTGGTTTCTAATCAAGTTCTTGGTGTCACGGCCTTGCCAAAAGGCGGGATAACATTTGCCCCCCAAAGGACGTCTTGTGTAAACATGACGTGCTTTGAAAAACCGCAGTCTTTCATGCTGAATATTTCCGTTCAGTTGATTGCTTGACAGTCGTTTCTCAATCGTTTCATTGCAATCTTCTTTTACACAAATGTTCAACTAGCATGCTTTGCTTTGGTTCTGCCCCCAGTTCTGGGGATGAGTATGGAGTTGATGTATGTTTATACTCCGTCTCGCACTCTGGGAGTACGGAGTTGAGTAGATGTTTATACTCCGTCTCGCACTCTGGGAGTACGGAGTTGATTAATGTTTATACTCCGTCTCGCACTCTGGGAGTACGGAGTTAAGTAGATGTTTATACTCCGTCTCGCACTCTGGGAGTACGGAGTTGATTAATGTTTATACTCCGTCTCGCACTCTGGGAGTACGGAGTTGATTAATGTTTATACTCCGTCTCGCACTCTGGGAGTACGGAGTTAAGTAGATGTTTATACTCCGTCTCGCACTCTGGGAGTACGGAGTTAAGTAGATGTTTATACTCCGTCTCGCACTCTGGGAGTACGGAGTTGATTAATGTTTATACTCCGTCTCGCACTCTGGGAGTACGGAGTTGATTAATGTTTATACTCCGTCTCGCACTCTGGGAGTACGGAGTTAAGTAGATGTTTATACTCCGTCTCGCACTCTGGGAGTTCGGAGTTGATTAATGTTTATACTCCGTCTCGCACTCTGGGAGTACGGAGTTGATTAATGTTTATACTCCGTCTCGCACTCTGGGAGTACGGAGTTAAGTAGATGTTTATACTCCGTCTCGCACTCTGGGAGTACGGAGTTGATTAATGTTTATACTCCGTCTCGCACTTTGGGAGTACGGAGTTGATTAATGTTTATACTCCGTCTCGCACTCTGGGAGTACGGAGTTGATTAATGTTTATACTCCGTCTCGCACTCTGGGAGTACGGAGTTGATTAATGTTTATACTCCGTCTCGCACTCTGGGAGTACGGAGTTGATTAATGTTTATACTCCGTCTCGCACTCTGGGAGTACGGAGTTAATTAATGTTTATACTCCATCTCGCCCTCTGGGAGTACGGAGTTAAGTAGATGTTTATACTCCGAGTTGGACCTTTCCCGAGCTGTCTCCAGACTGCTTCACAGCAATGTTACTTTTTATTGACTCCTGGACAGGCCCTGGCGCCTTATCTCGTCGTACCCACCTAGCTTCCTCTCTTCTTATGAACTGGTGTGCCTTAGAGTAGAAACGCTCTAGCGTAGCCGGAGGTTTTCCTGCTAGCCAGTCTCCAAACCCAGAGTCTAGATCCACACCTCTCATTACAGCCATTAGAATTGCATGGTCATTGGGATTACTGACTTCAGTTGCTGCTATGTGGAACCTTTGTAAATATTCCTTCAACGACTCCTCGGGATTTTGGGTTACACTTGACAGAGACATCACGTCCTTTGGGCGCGTAGTGTGTATCCTGAACTGCTCAATAAACTTCTTTGCCAACTCCTCGAAATTTGATACGGATCGTGGAGGAAGTCGGGTGAACCACATAGTAGCGATCCCAGATAGAGTGATCGGAAAGCACCTACACTTGGTGGCATCATTCGCTCTAGCTGAATCCATCATCCATTCATACCTCATGACGTGCTGTCTGGGGTCAGTCTTCCCTTCATACGCAGGGATAGTAGGCATACTAAACTTCCTGGGGTACGCCGCTTGCAACACAACATCTGTGAACGGAGTATGACCTCTTGACACTCCCTAATCATCATTCGATAACCCCTGATTTTCTTTCATCAACTGCCTGATCATGGCTGTCAGATCTGGTGTCTGTATGGAAGGAGGAAGGTTAGTGTCTGTTCTACGTGCCTGACCATGCAGGTGCCTCCTCTCCTGGCGACCTGCCAATCGTTCGTCCTGAGGTCCGACATCGTTAGCGTTTTGATGATCTGGACCTCCATCCTCCATTTGTACTCTGGTCCTGAAGTTCCCAGCTCTTGCTTGGTTACAGTCTCCAATCGTCTGAACATCAGCTTCTGCTCGTGCAGCTTCAGTCTTACGTCGTCTGCGCCTGGGAGGTTCATCAGAGGAAGTTGAGCTGTCAGATGAAGAGTAAGGAGCGGGATTGCCCCCAGCATTCTGTTGCTGCTGTTGAGTGAGTTGTGCCATCAGGTTGGCGTTAGCTTGCATCTGCTCTCCTAGTTGTCTCCTGCTTTCCCTGAGTTCTCTCATCAAGTCATTGAACTCTATTCTGGTGACAACTGGAGTCTGTTCTTGAGCGGCAATTCCTGCACTCGGAATCGCTGGTTGATTGCTAGGTCCTGCTTGTTGCACACTAGCAGTTTCGTGGGCATCCGCATTATGAGAAGCTGACCTGGTACGTGGTCTTGCCATTGTAGAGCTATTGGTATGAACTCTGAGTAGAATAAACGGATGTCCTATCAGTGAGTCGGATCTTCCTTGGGGGATTTGTTCAATCCAGTAGCTTCAAAGCAGATCCTTGAGGTCTGAGAATTCGATTCTTAGTGAAAGCACCAAAGTGTTAGCACCAAAATTGGTCACTAACCTCGTTTAGAAAGATTGTGTAGAGATATAAGTGATGAATGTAAATTAAACAGAGAAGACAATGCTAATTTAAATGCAGAAAGTAAGAACACCAAATTTATAGTGGTTCAGCGTAATTGCCTACGTCCACTTTGAGGTTAAACTTTATTGATCTTCTTTATAGTTGATTACAAATACAATTCGTGAATCAAATGCTTGAATGAAGTTGTTTAAGTAGAGAAGATGAGTCTCGAAAATGGCAGAGTCTCCCCAGTGTTCTCCAAAAAGGATCCATTTCATTGTGCCCCTGCCCTTCTATTTATAGAGGAAGATGGGTTGGACTTCCTTCATGGGCTTAGGAACAAGGTGCCTCTGCTCATAGTGGGTGAATCTACGCACCAGGCCAGGCAGGTCGAATGCTCTTGCTTTATTGTGGGCCTGACAACTTGCTACCACCTCCAGTCTCTCCTTGATCAGAATCTTGTCTAGTGCTAATGATAATTTCTTCAACCGTCGTTTTGTAACCGGGCCAAGATGCCGGTTAACACTTGCCCCCCAAAGTGTGTCGTGTGAAGCAACACAACACGCTTTGAATCAGCGAGTATTCCTTGTCTTCAGAAAGAAATCCACCATGTTTCTTGAATAGTCATTATCCTCCAATTTATCCTCCCAAGGTGTTATATCCTTCTTTGGTCATCGTGATGCTCGGTCGATTCCCAATATTATAAATCCAGGGTTGTAGTTCATTAGTGGCCATCCGTGTCTGATTCTGCAGAGCTAATAAGCTTCGGCTATATGATCTAGTCTTCTCTTAATAACCCTTAGTGAGAATTCAATTTCTGTTGATTTCAAGAAGTTGAACTTTTTCGGATGTACACATGCACGTTCGGGTACATGTTCTTGCCATTGGCTCTCGGATGCGTTTTATATGCTCATAAGTCATCACCAACTCCATCTAGTTTAATTGCAATTCAATCGCGATTCCTTGTTTGTATTTTCTGTGAAATAAGGGTTGCAATCAGCCACTTGAGGAGTTTTCCAAACCTCTCTTCAGTACAGACTCTATGATTTTGTTCACAGCTTCAACCTGTCCATTTGCAGTTATAATGGATCATGGAAGGTCATAAGGACAGATGACGTTACAGATAAAGAAGTTGATTATTTTCTTCATCTTGGTCGTGGTTAAGAGTTCTTCATCTACCCATTTGGTGACGTAATCAATTGCTATGATGGTGTATTTCGCACCACCTTTAGGATCGACAAGAAGATGATTTCAGTGCCCCCAAGTGCCAAACGGCTATGAACTAGCCATTTGACTAATTTCCATCGGCGGGGTTCCCAGATTTTTTGCATACATCTTGCACTCGTCACATTGTCTAGCATGATCAACCGCATCTGGGTTGATAGTTGGCCAGTAATACCTATAATAGAGTATCTTCTTTATCATGGTTTTCCCCCTGATGTTATTACCGCATTCTTCTTCATAGACTTTGCTCAAGATATCATCATGGGCGATATGCTGAAGCAAGGGGATGGATAAACTCCTTTTGACACACGACTTATTCTTAGATTATCTGGCGTGAAGCTTTGAGGAGGATGTGTCGTTTTCCATTCCTCCGTTCAGTAAGAATTCCTCATTGTAGATAGTCTTTGATAGGAGTCAACCATGACACCTTTTCATTTTGTTCGCTGAGTACGTGTGTAATGATGTAATACGTGAAGTCGGTTAGTAGCTCTTGGACTTGGCCGAGATAAGGAGCAAGACAATGCCCCCTAGCAAGATCAACTTCCTTAAATTTGTATACTACCAATCAAGAATCACAAAAGATATGTAAAGTTTTCACTTCAAATCCTCTAGCAAGTTTGAGGCTGGCAGTCAAGGCTTCATACTAAGCATCGTTGTTTGTTACAAGTAAATCGAGTTTTAGGACGTAGCAGATTGATCGTTCCTCAGGAGTCATTATCAAGCCATAACACTGATCATTGGATGCTCCATCTACGTACATTTTCCATCTTATGGTTGGTTCTCTGCTACTCTTCGAGTAGTCATCTGAGGTAGTGAATTTGGGTGTGAGGTCTGCTAATTTCCGTCCTTGGATAGCCCTTCGTGGGAAATAAGTGATATTGAATTAGCTTAGTTCGATATTCTATTTAAGTAGTCTTTCAGACGTCTTAGGTCATTGTGTGTCCTGTCGCAACGGCTGGTAGGCATAGACATTGATGGGGTGAGCCTAAAAGTAAGAGTGGATCTTTCATGATGAAATCAATAGAGATTGTGCTAGCTTTTGTAGCTTCGGGTTGATATCCAATGCATGGCTTGCGATAGTTAATGAAATCACATATGCATGTCAGAATGGGTCCAAGGGAACATATCATCATTTATTCAGAAAAATCCAACTAATTCTTTTATCATCACTGCACTGGGTTGTGATCCGATATTCAGCACCCGGAAAAGGTCGCCATGGCTGGCTGCTATGTTGACCGTCAGCTTAGCAGGTGCCATCCCAGATTCTTTGAGTAAAGATGTAACTATTTTGCATAACATTCAATGTGAAATATGGTTGGGACAGTCAATGTTGATGGTTACTCTGGTCGAATCCTAGAGTCTTGGCATGAGTTGTTAAGTCAAATAATGAAGGGCTCTGAATGCTCTAATTGATTATCTGCAAATGGCCAAAGATCAGGCTTAAAAGCACATTGAAGGAAATGTCGAGTAGGGGCCAGCCTCGAGTTGCGTGCAACTGCATAGCTGGATCTTGCTATGAGTTTGAATTTGCTTGTATATTCGAGTAACGCATTTTCTATTCAATGCATTCATGATCCTTCACTCGCCCTTCGGGTTGGAGTGACAGTCAGTTGCCCCCAAGCTTTGGCATCGATTTAATGATTCTATCTCTAGGCATCCTCTCGGTCGTTGCCTTGAGTAGCTGTAAGCACTATATATAAGTTTTAATACTGAGCTATCGTGGCCAGTTTTTGGATGACCATGCGTCTTCTCCCAGTCTCGGGTTGATAAATGTACTGCATGGACGGTTGAGTCTCGTCCTAGCTATGTTTATGTTTTCACCTAAACTCCAAAGACATAGAGGTGATTGGTGAATAGTCGGTTCACATTCATCTTGCTTCTCGCTCGTGCCCCCAGGTCTAGGGCATATACCGATAAGTAGGAAGGCCAACCATGCCCACTTTAGCTTTACTCTCTTTCCCGTTGAATCGTGGGATCATGTAAGTCGATAGGAGACTAGGTCTCGCCTATCTTGGATTTTATCGTGGTTTTTCATTCCAAGAGGAATACTTCGATGCCACGTAAGTTTCAGGGCGTAATTTGGACAGTGGATGGTCATCCACGTCCACTTTGGTTCATGCTCTGTAATTAGATCTCGGGGTAAAGTTGGCTACAAATGCAGTCGGGTTATGCTCATCCAGTTTCATACTCCTCCTGACAAATCGAACGAGGGTGCTGGAGAATTTTTGACCAAGTATTCGTGGTTTACCCTCCTTTCCATACTCTGGGGGTCATAGTTTTCAAAAAACAAACATCCGAGTCACATTCATATGTGCTTGGTGCGGATCGGCATTGACCCTTGGTCTGAGGTATGATATAGTAGGTTGCTCGTAGCTTTGGATGCCGTTTCGATTGGTTCTGTATTGAGGCCTCCATGCAGTCGCTGCCTCAAGTTATAAAGAACGCCACGCTAGAGCTATAGTAAGCTGTCGTATTCGGCTTTTTAGTGTTTTGTACCCCTGCCCCCAGCATTGATTTGACCAGGTCACTAGTTGGATGGTCAAACTCCATCCTCACCGGGTTAATAATCCTCCTGTCGATTCCAGGCCGAAGTTTGCAGAATAGAAAATAGTCGGAATCCACTCGTCTATTTATCTATGTTTATACACCACTCTACATTCTGGTGACTTAGTGTTATTCTCCCTCTGGTTTACTCACGCCCAATTTGTGTTCATGCTTCGGTCCACGCTCCGGGGACTTAGAGATTTGTCGAACGGTTTACGCTTTAGTCCAAAGTTCGAGACGCAGAGATTTTCGTCAACTCGTTTATACTCTAGTTCGCACTCTGGGAACTTAGAGTAATCTGGTCCGCTTCTGGGATTTAGGGATTTTTCTGAAGTCGTCTATAATCTAGTCCATGCTCTGGGGACTGAGAGTACTGTAGTCCGCACTCTGGGGACGTAGAGGTTTTTGAGTCATTTATACTCTAGTCCGCACTCAGGGACTTAGAGTACTTTAGTCCGCATTCTGTCTCCCATTCCAGAGGGTGAGACCTCTCGGATGGCTGAGAGTTTGCCCGAACCTGGTAGATAATCCTTCTCTTTAAGGTTCTCTTTAAGATTTCGAAAGTCGTTATTCTTTATGCAGGACTATTGCATTCTTGTTTTCCACGATTTTGTGCAGGCCGTTCTGACCCCGAGCCCACTCCGAGGAGCAATGTCGCCAAGGAAGTGGGGGAGAAAACAAGTGAAGCCACTCATGCAGGGGAGGCTTATGGTCCAGACGCTCAGGTGATCGGAGCGCTTGACGAAGACAAGTCTGAAACCTCCTCTCCTACCGGCGGGGGTTATGAAGTAGAAATTACAGGCGCCTCTGAGCACACATCCGGATTGAGCATGGAGGAGTGGCTCGAGAAAGAGAGGGAGGAGACAGTCAAGGTCATAGTAGATCCCCGAGTTGTGGACTTGGACGATCCTTTGAACAAGCCGTTGAAGGTCATCCTTCCTGGCGGGTCCAAGCCCATGGAAGGCCCCCGTACTCCTTCAGTTGCTACCCCTCTATCAAAGAAGAGTACCAAGGGTAAATGCTCTGGAGAGGAGCCGTCTGGAAAGAAGTTGAAGAAGCACAAGAAGTGATTACTATCCTCGTTCAACGAGGATTAGTTTAAGTCATGTAATTATTTTCATCTATTTCCTTAGTCCTTGTAGATAGAATGTCGACTCTGAACTTTGGAGGGGTTGTAATAGAAACTCATTTCTGAATAAGGTTTAGTTCCTTTTTCTGTCTTACAAAAGACTCTTATTGTTCAATTTTCTTTGTGATTGTGATTTTAATCCAAGCAGTTGTGAGTAACATAGACTTCTCAGTCCATCTTCATATAACTCGGAAACTCTTCGGGAGTCGTTGAACTTCCATTCTGTGCTTCGAGCACTTAGAATACTTTCTAGCCCGTATGTCAGGGATTTGACAAATTCAAGTCATTTGTGTCATAGTTCATATTCAGGGAACTTGGAGATCCGATTCGCTTATATTCGAGTCTGCACTCTGGGGAGTTAGAGTACTCTAGTCCGCACTCTGGGGACTTGGATGTTTAAGTCATTTATACTCTAGTCCGTGCTCTGGGGACTTAGAGTACTCCAGTCCGCAATCTGTTTAAGTCGTTTATACTCTAGTCCGCGCTCTGGGGACTTAGAGTACTCCAGTCCGCACTTTGGGACTTGGAGGTTTTAGTCATTTATACTCTAGTCCGCGCTCTGGGGACTTAGAGTACTCCAGTCCGCACTCTGGGGACTTGGAGGTTTAAGTCGTTTATACTCTAGTCCGCACTCTGGGGACTTAGAGTACTCCAGTCCGCACTCTGGGGACTTGGAGGTTTTAGTCATTTATACTCTAGTCTGCGCTATGGGGACTTAGAGTACTCCAGTCCGCACTCTGGGGACTTGGAGGTTTAAGTCATTTATACTCTAGTCCGCACTCTGGGGACTTAGAGTACTCCAGTCCGCACTCTGGGGACTTGGAGGTTTTAGTCATTTATACTCTAGTCCGCGCTTTGGGGACTTAGAGTACTCCAGTCCGCACTCTGAGGACTTGGAGGTTTAAGTCGTTTATACTCTAGTCCGCGCTCTGGGGACTTAGAGTACTCCAGTCCGCACTCTGGGGACTTGGAGGTTTTAGTCATTTATACTCTAGTCCGCGCCCTGGGGACTTAGAGTACTCCAGTCCGCACTCTGGGGGGCAGAATCTCATTCCGTGAGCAAACGTGGTTCGATTGTTCATTCGACGACATTAGCCTCGATACAGTAGATGAATACAAATTAAAGAGTGGAAATACGACTGCTCTCAACTTAAACCTCCAAGTCCCCAGAGTGCAGACTGGAGTACTCTAAGTCCCCAGAGCGCGGACTAGAGTATAAACGATTCCAAATCTCCGAATCCCCAGAGCGCGGATTGGAGTATTCTAAGTCCCCAGAGCGCGGACTAGAGTATAAACGATTCCAAATCTCCGAATCCCCAAAGCACGGAGCGGAGTACTCTAAGTCCCCAGAGCACGGACTAGAGTATAAACGACTTCAAATCTCCGGATCCCCAGAGTGCGGAGAGGAGTACTCTAAGTCCCCAAAGCGCGGACTAGAGTATAAACGACTTCAAATCTCTGAATCCCCAGAGTGCGGAGCGGAGTACTCTAAGCCCCCAGAGTGCGGACTAGAGTATAAACGACTTCAAATCTCCGAATCCCCAGAGTGCGGAGCGGAGTACTCTAAGTCCCCAGAGCACGGACTAGAGTCAGCGGAAGGTCCAAGTACTCGAAAGATGTGGTACAAGAAGCACGCCATGTCTAGAAAATGTTTGAACAACACGAGAATGGACCGGGAGATAATGCAACTCATAAGAACTTGAGTTATGGCTACAATTAGTCAGCAAACTAAGGAAAGACAAGAGAATCACTCAAGCAAAAAAGAAGCTAAAAACTTTATTCAATAAGTCCAAAATGGGATACATGATCACTCCTACAAAATTCAGACCTCTCTATACAAACTACAAGTTGTGGAAGATAAAAACAATTACAAAACTTAAGCAGGAAACTTGTTGAACAAGTGCATCGATTATTTCTTCGACTTCTTCTTCTTGTCTTCCTTTGGTGTTTCCGACGACTACTCTCCCTCACGCTTTTTCTTGGACTTTTTGCTTGCTAGAGAAACGGAGTCAGGAGTAGGAGACGGAACATCTAGTGGTTTGGACCTGCCCGGGAGAATGATTTTCAAAGGTCTGTTCCGCGGGTCAGTGAGTTCCAGTATTTCAGATTCAACTTTGACTTTGACCTTTTTCTTCTCCTCGTCGGCGAGACGGTCCTTCATGCTCATCTCTGAAGTATGCTCAGAGGCGCCAGTGATTTCAATTTCATCGCTTCCTTCGGCAGGAGACGAAGTATCAAGTTTGTCATCATCTAGCGCCCCGATCACTTGAGCGTCTGGACTGGGAGTTACTCCTGCGTGAGCAACGTCGCTTGTTTTCTCTGCTTCCTCCTTGGCGTCATCGCTCCTCGGAGTTGGCTCGGCGTCAGAGCAACCTGCACGAAAACATAAGGAATGAGCATTAGAACGAATAGCCACTGCTGAAAAATGACGGGATCTTTCAACTTCTAGAGAAAGAAGAATTTCCTACCAGGTCCCGGTTGGCTATCGGTGGCGCATGGGGTTTCACCCTCCAGGATAGGTGATAGCACATGAGCACTGAGCCCGGGGTCTTCGGGGTCATAACCAACATGCTGCTCAAATGGATCAAGTGTCGGCCGACTGGCCGATTGGGCAGTAGATTGAGCAGCAGTATGAAGAGCGGTAATATTAACCCCAGACGGGCCAGCTTCACCATCTTTCTCTTTTGGAAGGGGAGAGCCTTTGCTGTAAAGTGCCAATGCTGCGGATAAATCCGATGGCTCATTCCCCCTAAGGAACTCTTTCACCAAGGCCTCCTCATCAACCTCTTCGGAACCCGACTCGATCTTCCTGATCCTTATCAAGGTTTCCCAGGCCTCGGCTAGGGACTCAAGGTAGCCGTCGCCCAAGAATGTTAAGTCACGGTGCATAAGGACGCGGGCTCCATATTCAGCAATCAACGGGTCGAACATGTTTTTGACCTCTTCCCTGCCGGCTTCCGCGGCTGCCTCGAGGCGAGAATCAATCTCCTCTGCAGCCTCTCTTTTGCCCTCCTCACGGGCCTCATCCTTCATTTTCTCAACCCCAGCGAGTTCGTCATCGAGCTTTGTTTTCAGGAGTCGGGTAGCAACGATCTCATCACAATATCGTTGTGATTCTTCTTGAGCAGCTACCTTATCCTCCTTCTCCTTGGAGAGTAATTCTTTTAGCTCTTTGACTTGGGTGGCGAGCGTGTCCCTTTCTTTTTGGACAGAGTCTTTTTCTAGGGCGAGGGCACCGCTGCGCTGGACTGCTTCGTCAAGCTCTTTTTTGTGAGCCGTCTCTAAACGAGTAACTGCCTCTGCAGTATCTTTTGCGCTTTGTTCAGCGGCTTCCAGCTTCGACTTATACGAAGCGAGCTCTTCGTCTTGGAGTTTGATGATTTTCTTATCGCTGTCGGCCTCCAGATTCAGACGATCAATCTCGTGTTGACGCTCAACGGATACTTCCGAGATCTTCTCCACCAAGTGCACAAACGCGTCATGTTGAACATAGACGTCGTTATTGCAGGCAATGGCACTCTGTTTCACATGCCCGGGAATATGATGAATGGCTGGGAGGAACTTCAAACCATCGAAGCAAATTTTTGGAAACTTGGCCTTAAGATCGACCATCTTTTCCGCTACAGTTGGGTCCACCGCAGGAGTAGGAGGAGGAGGCTTTGAGAATTCCGCTCTTTTCCGTTGCTCTCGGACTTGCCTTGTACTCGATGAACTGGAATGTTGTTCTCGAGGAGCATCAGATTGATAACCCTTCTGTAAAGACTTCTCCCTATCCGGCTCAGTTGGAGGAGGAAGATCACGGGACTGGGAAGATTGAGAGTGTGCCTTCTTGCGGTGAGACGACTCGCGGGGGCGATTGTCCCTATCTTCATAGTCGCCTCTGTCCCTGCATCTGCCTGAACCAGAATCTCGTCCAGAGTGATGAAATATAGAAGAGCCCTGAAGGCGATCGAGTCCGTGAGAACGCCCCATATCACCTGCAAAGAATGGAGATAACAACGAGTTAAGGGAAATTCACGAGATAGGAAAAAAGACTTGAAGTATATTATGGAATGTGCATGTGCGTGTGTGTCCTAGTGTTCCCCCCGACGGACCCGTTCGTTTATCTTTGCTAATCGGAGTGGTATCTCCTTGGGCCGGAAGTTGAACTCTTGCATTGCCTTTCACGGGTAAAGAGAATTTGAGGGCTTCAGGATCATCAAACCCGTAATTAAGTATGTCTTCGGGAATAGAAAGGTTCGATAGACCCCTCAAGGAACTTTCCAGATGCTGCGAAGAAGCCTCTTTCTCAGGCGGGGTAGGCGTAACTTTTGAAGTGCCACCAACTTTCTCCTTTTGAACTGTATATTTCAACTTCTTCTTTCCCTTCGAAGGGGAGGATGATGTCTCAATATCCTAAACTTCGATTGCCGGATTCCAAGCGGGACCCACGTTCTCGCCCTGAGTCTCAGGAGCTTCGTCTTCTTTGCGCTCGCCTTCTCCGTGCGTATCGGGAGTGCGGCGCGACGACGACCCAGCCTATTTTTTCCCTTTACCAGACGGATGTTTGGGAATGATGACACCCTCTGGAAGGCTGATCCGACGACCAGGGGCTAGCAAGCCAAACCCCGACAGCGATTCATTTGAAATGATAGTCCGGATGTCTCGATCCTCGGCAGGAAGAGCTCTAATGGCATCGACAGCCTCAGAATATCCTCGGCCTTCCGGACGCGGGTTGATACCTGAAAAGATGAAATGAAGAGTTAGGAAAAGCATGACTCCGATCAAATACGAATAGTGACTCAGCAGAGAGACTTACTGCCTTCAACCCATCTCCTAGCGAAACCAAAAGGGCAGCGCACATAGAACCATTCCTGTTTGTACAGGGCGAATTTACTACATGCCCCTGTCAAGATCTGGCATTTGTGGTATGGCTCGAGGAACATAAAGGAAGGACTGTCTTTCCGTCTCTTGAACATATAAATGTATCTGATATCACCGGCGGTTGGAGGTCTGGAGAAGACAGCCATGAAAAGTAAGTAAGTCCCATATAGAAATGCATGGCCATTCGGGTGCAGCTGCGACGGAGCTATGTCTATATACTGCAGTACATCCCGGAGAAATAAATTGAATGGAGGCACGCTGCCCATCCAACACATGAACTTGTTGCAGGTAGTGTACCCGACTGTGGGCAAATGAGGGCGATCGTGTCTCGAAGGAACTAACACGTCGGCAGAAGGAATCCCGTGAATGGAGCATATCCGTCGCAGAGCAGCTTCGTTGATCTTCGAGGCTTGTGAATCGATCGGATTGTCTAGTAAGATTGTTGCCTCCAGAGAATCAGGTGCCAAGTTACGAGCAGGAGAAGTCGACGGATTAGAAGTATCAGCGGCTCCTTGCCTTGATGACGGCCCAGGCCTGTCGGATATGGTGGCAGAGCTAGATTTTCTCGACATCCCCAATAAATAACGAACCTGGCTAAGTGCTTGAGAAAACTATACTTAAAAAACGTTGAACGTTAGAATTAGCAACACGAGTTTTCCCCCCACGTGGTGTGTGAACTAGTGCAAGCAATTGTGTACAAGCGATAAGAATCTAAAGATTTTAAAGATATAAAAACTAGCTTCGAATCGTCGCCTTCGAAGACCGTCATCGCTGACCGTCTCAAAAAGCTCGCCTTGAGGTGAGTACAGTTCCAGATGCAGGAAACATATGATTTATAAAGTGACCGGCCTAAGTGTAGTCTGACATTTATACTGTTCGGCATTTGAATGTTGTTCGGCATTGAAATTGTTCGACCTAAGTTCTGTTCGGCATGTATGTGTTTGTTCGGCATTTGAATGTTGTTCGGCATTGAAATTGTTCGACCTAAGTTCTGTTCGGCATGCATGTGTTTGTTCGGCATTTGAATGTTGTTCGGCATTGAAATTGTTCGACCTAAGTTTTGTTCGGCATGTATGTGTTTGTTCGGCATTTGAATGTTGTTCGGCGTTGAAATTGTTCGGTCTAAGTTCTGTTCGGCAATCGTATCGTTCGGCCAAGATACTGTTCGGCATCTAAGAATGTTCGGCTTGGGTTTTGATCGGCTAAGTTATTGTTCGTCATTTTAGTAAGTGTTCGGTTTTAGTTCGTTCGGCTAAGTTGTTGTTCGGCGTTCTAGCAAGTGTTCGGCCACATTCAGACGAAATACTATTTGGCAGCCTCTATCGTTCGGCGCATGACAACATACGCCGAACCATATCTATGCCATCCAACACCCTTACAACCTCCAACATTTTCCTTTTCCTTCATTTTTGACTTTGGTTCGACGCGATGGAGCTAAGTACAATAGCCACATGTGCAAACACCTCGAATCCTTCCTCCTTGCCTCGCATTATCGTTCGGCAATGAGGACAACCTACTCGAAAACTTCCTACTGGACACACTTGACTCATTTGAAACTTATTCAAGTTATATGAGGAGCGGTACCTAGATTGCAGTTAGGAGCTTAGGAAGGAATGTTCAAGTTGTAAATCTGTTCGACTAGAGAAGGTTAGAAATCTTGGAAGAATGGCAGAAACGAAAAGGTAAAGGAGAAGGGACGGGAAGGACCTGGTTATATAGAGGGAGGTAGAAGTTGAAAAGGCTATACCCGGTAGAACCGGTCAATACCAGAGTGCTCAGCATCGAAACAAAGTACCATTCGGCACATGAGCATTGTCCGGCTTCGAACGTACCGTTCGGCGTCAAAACCACGTTCGTCACGCACCTCCGTCACAGGCCTCCTCAAGAAAGCATCATCAAGGAAAATTGGACCAGATTCAAAGCGCATCACGTTCGGCCACGCGATACACTTTGGGGGGCAAGTGTTTCCTGGAGATTTGACCAGGCAACTAGTACTCGGCATCTCAGACTGTCCGGCATCCAGCAGTGTTCGGCGACGCACTTGGCATCTAGGAGTGTTCGGCGAAGTACACAACATCCATAGTGTCCGGCATCCAGCAGTGTTCGGCGAAGTACACAGCATCCATAGTGTCCGGCATCCAGCAGTGTTCGGCGTCAACTGGCACTCGGCGACAACCAATGCTCAGCGCTAGCGTTCGGCATCATTAGAACTCGGTGATAGGAGAACTCGGCATCAAGAGCGCTTGGCATCCCAAGGTACTCGTCGTAGTACTCGGCAACAGGAGTACTCGGCATCCCAAGGTACTCGGCGTAGTACTCGGCATCCCAAGGTACTCGGCGTAGTACTCGGCAACAGGAGTACTCGGCATCCCAAGGTACTCGGCGTAGTACTCGGCAACAGGAGTACTAGGCATCCCAAGGTACTCGGCGTAGTACTCGGCAACAGAAGTACTCGGCATCCCATGGTGTTCGGCGTAGTACTCGACATCCAGAAGACATTCAGTATGCACAACTACTCAAGATACCGGTATCGTTTGGCCTGCATACACCGTTCGTTCAAGAGCTTGAGATGGAGGCACGTTCGGCCTCAACAGACAACCATCCTACACTTCCCACGACACCAACACACCGTTCGGCATAGAAGGAATGGTTCGGCGTAGCGGCGTTCGGCAAACCTTGCTCGGCATACAGCGACCACTGTACTCGGGCTGGAGTGTTCGGCCATCAGCCCACTTGGGAAGTCCAGCCCATCTTTGTCTATAAATAGAGGGGCAACATCACAGTGGAATAGAGCCTTTTTTGGGAGAGAAAATACTAGGGAGACTCTGCCATTTTTGAGACTCATCTTCTCTACTTAAACAACTTCATTCAAGCATTTGATTCACGAATTGTATTTGTAATCAACTATAAAGAAGATCAATAAAGTTGAACAAAGTGGACGTAGGTAATTACGCTAAACCACTATAAATTTGGTGTTCTTACTTTCTGCATTTAAATTAGCATTGTCTTCTCTGTTTAATTTACATTCATCACTTATATCTCTACACAATCTTTCTGAACGAGGTTAGTAACCAATTTTGGTGCTAACAATAAATTTCGACATTGTAATTGGGGATACCAATGAAGATTATTTTTGACGTTGTTTTAATACGCGTGTGTTATATTCTAATTCATTAACGGCGGAGAGCCCATTGTTTTATGACATCGATTTTTAAACATTGAGGATACCAACTCTATTTTGATTGTAGATGTCGACACTACCATTGGGGACACTAAAATAGGTTAGTTTCGACAAACTAAATGTTTTATAAATGAGACTTTATCATTGGGGATATCAATGCATTTTCTTAAATAAGTTTGACTTTGATCATTTGAGGATACCAATGTATGTCATTTTGAATTATAACTTTAAGTGGAGATAATATAAATGGGGATACCAATAGACATATGTTAAACATGGGGGTAACATGAATTAAATTGTTAAATAATGGGTGCATAGTCATCCTAGAAAACTATGGGATGTGAAATGGATAGTCCACATCATACCGAAGATGGATAGTCTTTATAAGGTTAATGAATGGTTCATAGTCATCCTAGGAAAACTCTGAGATGTGTGATGGATAGTCCACATCATTGTAAATTAAATGGAATATGTATGATGGATAGGCTAAATAAATTAAACAATGGAAGTACATGTAATAGGTAGTCAATATGGTAGGGGATGGCTAATCCAAGTAATAACTATATGTGAGATGGATAGTCCACATAACTATGAATATGTTCAAATGTGAGATGGGTAGTCCACATGATTATAAGATGGGTATTCAGATTGAAACAAGATGGATAGTTAGTTTAAACTATAACAGGTGGTCATATGAAATTTAGATGGGTAATCTAATAAATTAGGATGGGTAATCCCATATATGTTGCATAACTATAAATGCTACTTTTTTCCTAACCATTATGGTTACAGGAGCATATTATATGGTTAATTAGTTTTGGTTAAGATACCAGTGAGGGGAAAACCCGTTCCTCTCAGCGGCATGGTATCATTGGATATCTATTTAGTTTGAGATGGTAGGTTATTATTCACACCAGACTATTGTCTAACCCGAAGTTTTTGGTTTTTCCCTTTAAATTTTCGTGTACTCATTTGAGTAAGTTGGGAGTTAGGGATTTCAGGTTTCTAGTTAGACAAAAGCTTCCAAAGACGTGTAGGAGGCAAACTACTATTAGGAGCTTTATCTAATTCCACTGTGTAGTTTGGTTTTGTCTATTTGGATGTAATGGCAAAGTTGTATAATTGCCAAATATTTAACTTTGATCAACTAAGGGGGCATCTTCATATGTCGCTTTTGGAGTATTTTGTATAGTTATATTTTCTCTGAATATGCGAATATGAATGGGATTATGTAATGAATATGAAATCATATTTTGAAATGGAATGTAAAAGTTATTTCTGAATTATGTTTTGAAATTTGTCATATTCATGTGCTTTTGATTATTAAAGTGATTAGCATAACCGCATTTTGTCACCAGGAATTAATAAATATGGATGACTGCAGCATCTGTTGCAGTTAGTTTTGGGCCTCAGAATGGGGGATGTCACACTAAGAAAAGGGTTGGTTGATTCAGCTGCTTCTTCAGGCTATAGGCTGCTCAAATATGGGAGAGTGGCTTGATTTTGGATGGCTGGGATGGAGGGAGATTTAGTAAAAGATGGGATCCCAAATCAAATCAATTCAACTACAATTCGATAGCTGATGGTCAATAGTTCAAGGACTAGCACTCTTTTGGATTAGAAATTGTTTCAAGGAGCATACTTCATCATTTCAAAAGTTGATGCCAAAAATGGCACCAACACCCAAATGTCAGATGAAAGCACCAATTCTAACAAAATAAAGGTAAAAGCAGAAATAGAGACACCATTTTTATAGTGGTTTAGCAAATCTTATGGCCTACGTCCACATCTTTGTTATTAATCATTTTCTCTCTGGGCTACAACTAATTATATCAAATGTGAACATAGTCTAGTGGATCTCATATTTACAATAGAGTTTCTAAAGTATATTTTAGGGAGCAAATAAGAGTGAAGAAGATGCAGAGTGTGAATCCCCTCTTTAGTTGTTGTAGGGCCGGTATTTATAGAGAAACTCGTAAGTAGACTCAGGAGCCCATGTTGAATAAAGTCCAGATGCAGGGCCAAATGTACATGAGGGAATACGTTGACCCAATCTCCTATAATAACCTCTCGTTACCGAGAGGTTCCACATGGTACCGAGTGGTTTGTTATGGTGAAAACTTCTTGTTTTCTCCTACTTAGTTTTTGAGACGACCCGGCATTTTTGAACATTTTAAATTAAAATACATATGTATATAAAACTGCAGCTATACCGTTTTTAAATTAAAATTTTATCAATATATATATATATATAAATAAAACATCAGAAAATACCTCATGGAATCGATTGTGTCGAACACAAACCAGCTTCGACCTGCCACTGACATCTTGAAGCCCTAACTGCCACCATCGACATTACCTACTGATTCCACCTCCGGTTGCCTATCGCGCTCCCCTGACCATGGATTTGTCCTCGTCCACGAACATCACGAGCCTCTGTCCCCTCGTACGATCGTGACTCAATGCCAAAACTCACTGTTGCGGTATTTTCCTCAGACGCGCGCGAGATGACGCGCCCTCTTCCCATGCAGAGATCGAAGTCACCGCACTCGTCGATCGGCCTCGTGACAAGGTCGCGGTCGATTCGATTGATTTCGAACGAGGCTCGCACTCCATTATTTTTCTTTATTTAGTATCGAACGATTTGGTTTCGAAAGGAACTGGAGCTAAAGATTTCAATGCTCGGCTATTGATTTTATTTTTAGGGAGAAATCGATTTTTGTTTTCTGCCCTCCCCTTTCTTCGTTCGTTTATTATTATATATATATATATATATTTTAAAAATACGGCTAAGATAATTAAAGGAAGACGACATGTGTAAAGTCGAAAGGACACGTGCTCAAAAATTCAATACGTGTATGTAAGGGCTTGCAATTATATTATTTATGTTTAAATTCAAATTTAAATCGTTTCGATTTCCACAACTCACAATCTCGATCTCCAATCGAGGTGTGCCGCTAGGCGTTTATAATGTTATACCCCTATTTCGAATAGAGTGGCATATGCAGGGACAGGACAAGATTGCAGCAAGACATGCTTCGTGGATTGCATACTTACAACAATTTACATTTGTGGTGAAGCATAAATCAGGAATTACGAATAGAGTGACATATGCATTGAGTCGAAGGAATCATTTGCTGACTACAATGAAAGTTGAAGTAACGGGGTTTGATGTGTTACCAGAACTGTTTGTTGATGATCCTTACTTTGCAAAGTATGTAGATGAAGTCAAGGAGGGGAAGACGGATGAGTTTGTAATGGTGGATGGTTTTCTTTTTAAGGGAAATCGATTATGTATACCGGAGTGCAGCTTACGTATGAAGATTGTAAAGGAGTTGCATGAGGAAGGTCATGTGGGCAGAGATCGTACTTTGCAATTGATTACTCAATCTTATTATTGGCCTTCGTTGAAACGGGAAGTTGGAAAGTTTGTGGAGAGATGTCATATTTGCCAAGTTTCCAAGGGAACAGCGACAAATGCGGGATTGTATATGCCGTTACCCGTGCCGGTTAGACCATGGGTTGATATCAGTATGGATTTTGTTTTGGGATTACCGAGAACTCAGAGGGGGAATGATTCGATATATGTTGTAGTGGACAGGTTTTCGAAGATGGCACATTTCATCGCTTGTAAGAAGACAGCTGATGCCGTCCGTGTTGCCGAGTTATTCTTTAAAGAAGTGTATCGCTTACATGGTTTACCAGAATCCATTGTTTCTGATCGGGATACTAGATTTCTAAGTCATTTTTGGCTGAGTTTGTGGAAGATGGTGGGAATAAAGTTAAATTTCAGTAGTGCTTACCATCCGTAGTCCGATGGTCAGACTGAAGTTGTTAATAGATCTTTGGGAAATTTGTTGTGGTGCCTGGTGAAGGATAATCTGAAGAGTTGGGATACGAAGTTATGTCAAGCAGAGTTTGCTCATAATCATGCTATAAACCGCAGTATGGGTTTCAATCCATTTCAGATAGTGTATTCAAGCTTACCAAAGGGGCCGTTGGATTTGGTGATAGTACCACAACCAAAGGGAACTGTTAAACGGGCTATTGATTTTGTTGATGGATTGGCAGAATGTCATAAAATCGTTCAGGAACGATTGGAGAAAGCGAATGACAAGTATAAACGATCTGCAGATTTGAAGCGAAGAAACGTCGAATTTAATGAAGGAGATTTAGTATATGCTGTGTTAACAAAAGATCGTTTTTCCAGTGGGAGCATACAATAAACTTAAAGCACGAAAGATTGGTCCTATAACAATTGTGAAACAGATCAATGAAAACGCTTATAAGTTGAAGCTGCCGGAGGATGTGTACACTTCTGACGTGTTTAATGTTAAACATCTTATACCGTATCATGGGGATGAGCTTGTTGTGGAAGAGGAAGGCGCAAATTCGAGGATGAATTTTTTTGAACCAGGGGAGGATGATGCAGCCCAGAATGGTGAAGTGTTAGGTCACGAGCGACCTAACCAATTCTTGAGTCAAGAACGACCTAACGGGTCGCGAGGTAAGGGGCTGCGACCTAACCAGGCAGTGCAAAGTAAAGCAGATTTAGGTCGTGTACGACCTAAGCCCAAGGTCGCTGAAGGAGGATGCAAACGACCTAACTTACATGCCGCTTCTTTAGGTCGCGAACGACCTAACCTACATGCCGCTTCTTTAGGTCGCGAACGACCTAACTTACATGCCGCCTCTTTAGGTCGCGAACGACCTAACCTACATGCCGCTTCTTTAGGTCGCAAACGACCTAACTTACATGCCGCTTCTTTAGGTCGCGAACGACCTAACCTACATGCTGCTTCTTTAGGTCGCACACGACCTAACTTACATGTCGCTCTTTTAGGTCGTGAACGACCTAACTCTGCCGTATCGATAGGTCGCTCAAGTGATAGGTCGCAGGAAGTTTGTGCAGAAGCTAACTTTTAGGTCGCTCCCGATGTTAGGTCGTGTGAAGAATTCCAGAGGATAACTTCTTAGGTCGCTGAAGCTTAAGCCGCATCCATTTTAGGTCGGTCGACCTTATGTGCTGAGAAGTTAGGTCGCTGCCTTGTTTTTAGGTCGCTATGTGTATGTTTTAGGTCGTAGGAGTTAGGTCGTTGCCGACCTAAGTGTTGTGTTGTAAAATGTGTGTTGTAAGGTCATGAACGACCTAGTGATGTGTGAGTTGTACGTCTATAAATAGACATGTTGGGTCATTTGTAATAGTTTAGTTGATTTGAATGAAAACTTTTTTTTGTTAGCTTTGTGCTTTCATTAAAATTGGTAGTTGAGTGTAATCTCCTATCTCCTCTTTCGACATTCGAGTGCGCTCGAATCACGATCGTAGAAGCCAATTCACGGTATCAAGTGCGCTTGATCAACGTCTGAAGAATTGCAGATCTTCTTTCACGGTATCGTGCGCGATCAACGTGACGAAGATAGCTAGAATTCGGTATCTTCAGATCAACGAATTTGGGCCATTCAGTATTCTTCATTCCATCGATTGCTACTTTCACAGAATCATCATTTTGTTATTCCGCTGCTGCATCATTTGGTATCGGAGCTAGACTTAGCCAATCATAGCTAAGCCGAGTCTTGGAGCCAATTTATTCGAAGAGTTTGAGGAGTTAATTGAAGCCGTATATCATTTAGAGAAGTTGGTTGTTCATCGCGTTCATCACAAAGTCGCAACAAGAGTGAAGATTTTGATCCATATCATTTTTGATCGAAAGAAGAAAGGTGTTTGAATTTGGCCATGGGAGTGTGCGCACCAAAATTTGAAATTTGGAGTTAGAGCCGAGAGTTTGAAGTGAAGGCCGTGCATCATATTGTTCATATCGAGAGTTGAAGTTTGTTTCATTTGACAATGCCGCCAAGAAGAGCTAATCGCCATCAGAATGTTGAAGCTTTGTATAGAAGAGAAGAAGCTGATGAGATGGAGCAAAGAATTAATGAAAACTTTAGTGAGAAGCTTAATGAAGGGATTGGTCGATTAGAGAAGATGATGTTGGAGATGAATCAAAATCGGAGAAGGGTTTCACCTGAATCTAACCATAGGGGAAGTAGAGTCTCACCACATTCCAATCGAGAAAGAAGTGTTGATAATGATCATAGAAGTGTGAGTCGAGATTGTTATAGAAATGATGATGATCAAAGACGTGATAGGAATGTGAATGATCGTGATCGGAGGAATGTAGATAGAAGGGATGTTGGTGGAAGACAGGATGGTAGTAGAGATGTTGGTGGTCAGGATCGATATCGTTATACATCAGATTTTGAAGAGGAGTTCGATGGTGGTAGTGTTCATGGACGAGGATGAGGACAAGGAAGAAATCAGTCGGAGTATGATCACAAGTGGGAATCTGGGATGAAGACTGAAATACCTGAATTCAAGGGAGGTATGCAAGCCGAGGAATTTCTTGATTGGTTAGCTTATGTTGAGGAAATATTTGACTTCAAGGAGGTTCCGGAGGATCGTAAAGTGAAGTTGGTTGCTACTAGGTTGAGGGGAAGAGCTATGGCATGATGGCAGCAAACCAAACTTACTAGAGAACGGATGGGGAAGTCAAGGATTGTTGCTTGGGAAAAGATGAAGAAATTGATGAAGGCTACTTTCTTACCCTACAACTACCAATCATTAATGTATCAGAGATTACAAAACCTGAGGCAAGGGACGAAGGCTGTTACTGATTATGCAGATGAGTTCTACCAGTTGATTGCTCGAAATGACATTATGGAGACAGAAGAATAATTGACCGCTAGGTTTGTTGGAGGACTTAGAGCACAGATCCAGGATATGGTGAACATGTTTGACCCTAGATCTGTGGCAGAAGCACATCAAAAGGCGTTGGCTTGGGAAAAATAAGGAAGACGTGGGGGAGGTGTGTTTCCAAGTTTTACAGGGCAGAACAAAGGAGCGGGTAGTAGTTCTAATGTTCCTAAGGCATCGAATAAGCCTGTTGTTCATGAAGTGGCTAAGCCAAAGGTCAACACTAATTTCAAATGCTATAATTGTCAAGAAGTGGGTCACAAGAGCAGCGAATGTCCAAAACCGAAGAAGAGAACTATGATTGCTGAGGCAGGGGAAGATGAGGTAGAGGCTGAATGTTCTAATTCACTACATGATGAGGAGGAAGAAAATGTGTCGGGAGACGAAGGGTATTCATTGATGATGAAGAGGTCGTGTTTAACACCAAAACAGGAGGAGGAAACTAGCTGGTTGAGGAGTAACATCTTTCAATCAACATGCACTATCTTGGGAAGGGTTTGCAAGTTTGTCATCGATGCGGGAAGCTGTGATAATATTATCTCTACAGAAGCTGTGAAGAAGTTATCATTGAAGACAGAGAAGCATCCGAAACCTTACAAGTTAGCCTGGTTGAGGAAAGGTGGGGAGGTGAAAGTTGGGCGAAGAGCTTGTGTTAAATTTTCAATTGGGAAGAAATACAAGGATGAAATTTGGTGTGATGTTGTGGACATGGACGTATGTCATCTATTGCTGGGGAGACCATGGCAATATGATAGGGCTGTGCAACATGATGGACGTACTAACAGTTACAGTTTTATGTTTGAAGGAACTAAAATCACTTTGATTCCTAAGAAGCGACAACAAGAAGAAAATAAGTTGGAGGAGATTGAAGAGTTGAAAACTTTGTTATCATTGAAGGAGTTTGTTAAGGAGGTAGAAGAGGAGCCTGAAGTATTCTTGTTGATTGGACGAGAGAGTCATGAAGTGGTTGAGATCCCTGAAGAAGTAAAACCGGTGCTGGAAGAATTTGACGATGTATTTCCTGAGGAGCTACCAACGGAGTTACCGCCGTTGAGAGACATTCAACATCAAATTGATCTTGTACCAGGAACTGTGTTACCTCATAGACCACACTACAGAATGAGTCCAAAAGAACATGAGGAGCTGAGAAGGCAAGTGCAAGAGTTGCTTGAACAAGGGCGGGTGCATGAAAGTTTAAGTCCATGTGATGTGCCAGCATTGTTAGTACCGAAGAAGGATGGAACGTGGAGGATGTGTACGGATAGTAGGGCACTCAATAAGATAACTGTCAGGTACAGATTTCCGATGCTGAGGCTTGATGATTTGTTGGATCAGTTGAGCGGGGCTACTATCTTTTCGAAGATTGATTTGAAAAGCGGTTATCATCAAATTCGAATCAGACCAGGGGATGAATGGAAAACAGCGTTCAAGACACGAGAAGGGTTGTACGAATGGCTGGTTATGCCGTTTGGTCTTTCGAATGCACCGAGTACCTTTATGTGGGTGATGAATCAAATCTTTAGACCATTCATTGGGAAGTTTGTAGTGGTGTATTTGGATGATATACTGATATATAGTGGAAGTCCAGAAGAGCACTTGCAACATCTGAGAGAAGTGTTAATGGTACTGTGACAGGAACAATTTTATGCTGCAACGAAGAAATGCGTGTTCATGACGCATAGTGTTTTATTTTTGGGGTATGTTATATCGGGAGGAGGCATACAGGTGGATCAAAATAAAGTTGAAGCAATCAGAAATTGGCCACAACCCAGGACGATTACAGAAGTTAGAAGTTTTCATGGTTTGGCGTCATTCTACCGAAGGTTCATTCCACACTTCAGTAGCGTGATGGCACCAGTTACTGATTGTATGAAAGGGAAGCAATTTTCATGGTCGGCGGAAGCAGGATTTGCCTTTGAGAGAATCAAGGAACTTTTGATGACAACACCGATTCTAGTGTTGCCAGATTTTAAGTTGTTGTTTGAATTACATACTTATGCATCAAAGGTTGGAATTGGAGGGGTGTTAAGTCTGAAGGGTCGTCCTATTGCAGATTTCAGTGAGAAGTTATCAGGAGCAAAGATGAGATATAATACTTACGATGTGGAATTTTATGCTATTGTGCAAGCTGTGAAACATTGGAGGCATTATTTGTTTCATAAAGAATTTGTTTTATATACTGATCATGAGGCGTTGAAGCATATGCAGGGACAGGACAAGATTGCAGCAAGATATGCTTCGTGGATTGCATACTTACAACAATTTACATTTGTGGTGAAGCATAAATCGGGAATTACAAATAGAGTGGCAGATGCATTGAGTCGAAGGAATCATTTGCTGACTACAATGAAAGTTGAAGTAACGGGGTTTGATGTGTTACCAGAACTGTTTGTTGATGATCCTTACTTTGCAAAGTATGTAGATGAAGTCAAGGAGGGGAAGACGGATGAGTTTGTAATGGTGGATGGTTTTCTTTTTAAGGAAAATCGATTATGTATACCGGAGTGCAGCTTACGTATGAAGATTGTAAAGGAGTTGCATGAGGAAGGTCATGTGGGCAGAGATCGTACTTTGCAATTGATTACTTAATCTTATTATTGGCCTTCGTTGAAACGGGAAGTTGGAAAGTTTGTGGAGAGATGTCATATTTGCCAAGTTTCCAAGGGAACAGCGACAAATGCGGGATTGTATATGCCGTTACCCGTGCCGGTTAGACCATGGGTTGATATCAGTATGGATTTTGTTTTGGGATTACCGAGAACTCAGAGGGGGAATGATTCGATATATGTTGTAGTGGACAGGTTTTCGAAGATGGCACATTTCATCGCTTGTAAGAAGACAGCTGATGCCGTCCGTGTTGCCGAGTTATTCTTTAAAGAAGTGTATCGCTTACATGGTTTACCAGAATCCATTATTTCTGATCGGGATACTAGATTTCTAAGTCATTTTTGGCTGAGTTTGTGGAAGATGGTGGGAACAAAGTTAAATTTCAGTAGTGCTTACCTTCCGCAGTCCGATGGTCAGACTGAAGTTGTTAATAGATCTTTGGGAAATTTGTTGCAGTGCTTGGTGAAGGATAATCTAAAGAGTTGGGATACGAAGTTATGTCAAGCAGAGTTTGCTCATAATCATGCTATAAACCGCAGTACGGGTTTCAGTCCATTTCAGATAGTGTATTCAAGCTTACCAAAGGGGCCGTTGGATTTGGTGATAGTACCACAACCAAAGGGAACTGTTAAACGGGCTGTTGATTTTGTTGATGGATTGGCAGAATGTCATAAAATCGTTCAGGAACGATTGGAGAAAGCGAATGACAAGTATAAACGATCTGCAGATTTGAAGCGAAGAAACGTCGAATTTAATGAAGGAGATTTAGTATATGCTGTGTTAACAAAAGATCGTTTTCCAGTGGGAGCATACAATAAACTTAAAGCACGAAAGATTGGTCCTATAATAATTGTGAAACGGATCAATGAAAACGCTTATAAGTTGAAGCTGCCGGAGGATGTGTACACTTCTGACGTGTTTAATGTTAAACATCTTATACCGTATCATGGGGATGAGCTTGTTGTGGAAGAGGAAGGCGCAAATTCGAGGACGAATTTTTTTGAACCAGGGGAGGATGATGCAGCCCAGAATGGTGAAGTGTTAGGTCGCGAGCGACCTAACCAATTCTTGAGTCAAGAACGACCTAACGGGTCGCGAGGTAAGGGGCTGCGACCTAACCAGGCAGTGCAAAGTAAAGCAGATTTAGGTCGTGTACGACCTAAGCCCAAGGTCGCTGAAGGAGGATGCAAACGACCTAACTTACATGCTGCTTCTTTAGGTCGCGAACGACCTAACCTACATGCCGCTTCTTTAGGTCGCGAACGACCTAACTTACATGCCGCCTCTTTAGGTCGCGAACGACCTAACCTACATGCCGCTTCTTTAGGTCGCAAACGACCTAACTTACATGCCGCTTCTTTAGGTCGCGAACGACCTAACCTACATGCTGCTTCTTTAGGTCGCACACGACCTAACTTACATGTCGCTCTTTTAGGTCGCGAACAACCTAACTCTGCCGTATCGATAGGTCGCTCAAGTGATAGGTCGTAGGAAGTTTGTGCAGAAGCTAACTTTTAGGTCGCTCCCGATGTTAGGTCGTGTGAAGAATTCCAAAGGATAACTTCTTAGGTCGCTGAAGCTTAAGCCGCATCCATTTTAGGTCGCTCGACCTTATGTGCTGAGAAGTTAGGTCGCTGCCTTGTTTTTAGGTCGCTATGTGTATGTTTTAGGTCGTAGGAGTTAGGTCGTTGCCGACCTAAGTGTTGTGTTGTAAAATGTGTGTTGTAAGGTCGTGAACGACCTAGTGATGTGTGAGTTGTACGTCTATAAATAGACATGTTGGGTCATTTGTAATTGTTTAGTTGATTTGAATGAAAACTTTTGTTTGTTAGCTTTGTGCTTTCATTAAAATTGGTAGTTGAGTGTAATCTCCTATCTCCTCTTTCGGTATTCGAGTGCGCTCGAATCAACGATCGTAGAAGCCAATTCACGGTATCAAGTGCGCTTGATCAACGTCTGAAGAATTGCAGATCTTCTTTCAAGGTATCGTGCGCGATCAACGTGACGAAGATAGCTAGAATTCGGTATCTTCGGATCAACGAATTTGGGCCATTCAGTATTCTTCATTCCATCGATTGCTACTTTCACAGAATCATCATTTTGTTATTCCGCTGCTGCATCATTTAGTCTTTATATCACTTATTTTTAAACTGGATCTCCAATTCCATATGAATTCAATTTACTTCATTTTAGATATTTAATTCTATTTACCTTTATCTCAAATTCCAATTTGAAATCATTTGTCGTTGGTGAAAATTTTAAAAATTTTCTAACTCCCAAAATTTTCGGAAAATTTTGGCAGAGTCTCCTTTGTACGGAGGAGCTTTTGCAATTTGACAGGAGATATAAATATATATACATCGACCCACACGGTCGGAAAACAAAAAAACAAACAACAGTTCATATTTCCTATCTTTTTATTACGTAGGCATACCTTTTATTTATCATTTTTAAGCAAGCGGCTTATTATTTTAGCAAATATCGAAATCAAAACCAGCCAAACGGCTTTCTTGTACCTATACTCACTCAATTTAAATATGTAAGTGCCATTTATATGAAATTCATTATCATTTCACTCTTTAAAACAACTACAACCCATGAATACTAAAAGCAATGCACACTAACACTTTTCATAACAAATTTCAATGTTCCAACATTAATTTTAATTGCTTACAACCAATCACCCATCGTTTTACTTAATCAGAATGGTTAATAACTCACATGCTTACATTCAATTCATTTTTTAAGCAAAACAAACTCATATTTAATTCAATTGATTTCAAAATCAATTTATTTAACTTCTACCAACTCATAGAATTTTAATTACTTTCGTTCACGTCAAACGACAATTTTATTCTTATGCAATTTGACGATATTCATGTGAATTAATAATTACTTAAGCTTATAACCATTCTAAATTGATTCAAACTCAATTTATATTTAATCCCTTCCAATTTAATTCATTCACAACCATTTCATTTAGCTCGACACATTCCATGCTTGTATACTACTAACCATTCCCAAATTAATTCAACCCAAGCTTTTATTTAATGGTCTTCCATTCTTACTCGAAGTCGAGCTTCTAATTATTCTTAACTTAAGTTAATTTACTTCAATTTATCCCAACTTCAAACTTAAGTTCACTTCTAGTTAATTTGATTCTCATCAAATCAAATTCCATTTAATTCAGTTAGCCCATCCATTTTAATTTTTAATTCACATTCTCAATTTATCAAAATAATATCCAAGCACATATTTAACTCATTTATACTCGAATTGGATTTTATTTGCAACTCAAATCAGTTTCTATTATAATCCAATTCCATTTCATTTGACAACATTTCCACTTACATTTAATTCATCCCCAATCCAAGTTGAATTTTATTTATAACCCGAGTTTATTTCACAATTCAACTTCTATTTTACCAAATTGGGTTCCATTCCCATATCTCACCAGCATATTCAATTTCTATTTTATTCCAAATTAGTTTACTCCCACTTCCAATTCAATATTTGATTTCTATTTTCAATATCAGCCATCGAAATCTATTTATTCCCATTCAACCTTATTTAACTTAACCCCGGTTAAATCTAACCTCATACTATTCCTTTAACTTCACACAATTCATCTACATTTTATTAAGTAAGAACTTAATTTCATTTAATGTATCCACCATATGATACAATTCCATAAGCATTTTAAATTATCTTCCAGAGTTTAAGCAACATTTCAAAATCATCCCTTGAAATCAATTATATCCAAAATCCTTTGCATTTCTAAAATCAAACCCAACTTTTGCAAACAATTTCAAATTTAAAACAATTTGGTAGCAATTCCTCTCCTAGAAACTCGAAAATGAACATAGATGATGCTACAGTCATCACCAAAGTTATTTTCCAGCGACCGAAAGAGTTCAATGCTTTATCTCTTTAAAAAAAATTCAAATATTTTAATTTCAAATCTCTCCAGATTTCAAATCCAATTCAAAAATATTTCCCAAATAATATCACCATTATTTCTCCAAAACCCTTGAAAACTATTTTCAAACCCAAAGGAATTTAAACTTTTCCCAAAATTCCAAACTCCAAATCCTTTCAATTCATATTCAAACATTCCTCTGGAATTTTTATCATAATTTATTTCAAATATTTCTCTGGAATTCTTTTTCCAATTATATATCACATTTACAATTTACGTTTACAAATCCCATTTGTATATGAATTTATTTCTTAGCTTTTAGTTATGATTTCAATTTCTTATTCAATTTTTACACGACAATGATAATAATTTAATATTATCACTTCCTAACAACCAAGCATCCATATATAACTAAATAATTTCTGAAAATTATCCCTTTCATATACAAAAATAAATTGGGTAAAATTATTTCATTTACCCTATTTTAAAATAATACTGTGTCGGTTTATCTTGTTTAAGAGTTTAGAAATTCCTATCGATGATATGGCATCCCATATATTGACCAGAATCCATAAACACTCAATCGACAAGTCAACACAATATAAAAACAATTTTTTTATATCCACTAACAAATACGCGCTCATATCTATTAATATGCTCAAACTCAGTCTAGAGTACTTACGGACTCTATTTTCAAATGAGTAATTCCCACCAGAGCCAAGGTTATCGCCAGCCTAAGCTCTGATACCAAGTGAAACGACCCGCAAACCCGTACCCTTTGAATCGACACTATTTTTCAACATATCGACTCAAAGTGAACGGAAATACGAACCATTAGGGTTAAAGAAGGAGGTAGAAGAAAAGAAAACAATACAACAAAATCTCACATCGCAGCGGAATAAAATATAATAGATAATAACTGATCTTTATAGGAAGAAACTATATCTGTTTATACATACATCATCAGAATACAACATCAGAGTACAATATAATCAACATCACAATTCAGGACAATTATAATAATTTGTCCCACATACAGAATACACAACATACACAACACAGCGGAATATACATCATATACGTGTGATACGTCTCGCCATCCAGCTCGTCTCCTGAGCTCCACAGCATCATAACCTGTATCCTATAATACTCGGTCTGACCCGAGCATTATAATAAAATAACACCCGAGTCAGTCTGGAAAACCAACGTGAGAAAACACACTCAATTGGATTATTAAAGTTTACCAAACCCTTTGAAATCAAAAGCATCTCGTAAGACCACGCCACAAATAAACATGTCGGGTTTTTACCTTACGATAGCCAAAACACTTTTTATCAAATCGGTCTGATATTATAATAGCGTCTATTGAAAGTAAAATAGAATCTAGCTGAAATGCTTGCATCTCACGTTTCAGCAATAGTTGGGCACAATCAAAATCGTACAGGCGCGTAGGGAGAATGGATTTCCAACTAATGACTAGGCACTGGGGTACCACCAGTCACAGTACCTGGTCTAGATCAGCGTACCGAGGACCATGCTCGATCCCCTGCAACACAAAGCCGGAACTACCCTTTACTGGATAATTCCGAGTAAGATCACCCCACGGTTTTGAAATAAATTGAGTAAGTAAAGGGATTTATTTCAAAATGGAGAAATTTGGAAATCAATTTGAAATTGATTTAAGTGTATAAAAGTGGGATTTTAAAAGAGAAGTGAGACTTTGGAATTTATAAACTGGGTTTATAAAAGTGAAGTAATATATCAGTGGATATTTGGAAGAATAAATTCAAGGTGGGAATTTATAAAAAGAATGGGTAAATTTGATTAAAAATAAATAGTGATTTATTTTTAAAGATGTGAAAGAGAAGTATATTTCCCTGGATAGCCAAGTATGTTTTCAAAGAAAATTCTTAAGTATAAGTTAAAGTTTCAAAGTTGTTTTAAAGTTATGTTTTGGAAAATTTATTATATTTAAAATGTTTAAATGTTAAAGTAAGTATTTTTCAAATTTATAGTAGTAGTAATTATTTAAAGGTTAATTGGTATTATGTTTGAAAAGATAAAAATTTAGTTTTATATTTTACAAAGTAGCTTTATTTTAAATATCCTTGAAGGGTATATTTTTATAATAAAGTATTAAAGTAGTTTTAAATTTAAATGTTTAAAAGTATATTCTATAATTAAGTGTTTTAAATGATTTTAAAGTCTAAGTATTTGTACTTGGTGATTTCAATGGAAATAGAAAATATTGGGAAATTTATTCCATGAGAGAAAGATGGTTTGAAACTGTTTTCAAAGGGTTGAAAAGTGGAAATATATCTTGCGAAGATATTTTGAGGTTAATAAATAATTTGGGAGAAATTATTTAAAGGTCTGATGGTTGTTTGTGAATGTTATTTGATAGTTAAATAACCGACTATCAATATTGGCCAATGCGCTGATCGTTTCGAAGAGACCGGGATCAGGATTTATTTTCCGAAAACCACTTCGATCCGGTTTGTACGTTTTCGTGGGGAAAACGAGTTTGGAGTCGAAGATGGAGCAGTGAAATGTAAGGGCTAGTCGCTACTAATCCTGAGGATAATTCCAAAATGGATGTAGTAGGAGTATTTCCTTCGGTTCCGTTCAAACCCGGGACAGACTTGTATGGATGAATGCTTCCAGAACATCGTCGGGTGGACGATGAGCATTCTAAGTGAAACGGTTCTAAAAAGGTAACGCTTAGCCTCGAGCCTCATCAACTGGGAATGGCTGAAAATCAGGGTTATGCAGTAAGGCTATGTGAGTAGCACCCATTAGGGTGAGGTCATCCCTGTCTAGATTTCCCTTTTTATATTCGGCTTAGTGGTGCGGTTGCTGATCCCAACCGTGGGGTGATCTTACTCGGAATTATCCAGTAAGGGGTAGTTCCGACTTTGTGTTGCAGGGGATCGGGCGTGGTCCTCGGTACGCTGATCTAGACCAGGTACTGTGACAGGTGGTACCCTAATGCCTAGTCATTAGTTGGAAATCCATTCTCCCTATGCACCTGTACGGTTTTGATTGTGCCCAGCCATTGTTGAAACGTGAGATGCAAGCATTTCAGCTAGATTCTATTTTACTTTCAATAGACACTATTATAATATCAGACGGATTTGATAAAAAGTGTTTTGGCTATCGTAAGGTAAAAACGCGACATGTTTATTTGTGGCATGGTCTTACGAGATGCTTTTGATTTCAAAGGGTTTGGAAAACTTTAATAATCCAATTGAGTGTGTTTTCTCACGCTGGTTTTCCAGACTGACTCGGGTGTTATTTTATTATAATGCTCGGGTCAGACCGAGTATTATAGGATACAGGTTATGATGCTGTGGAGCTCAGGAGACGAGTTGGATGGCGAGACGTATCACACGTATATGATGTATATTCTGCTGTGTTGTGTATGTTGTGTATTCTATATGTGGGACAAATTATTATAACTATCCTGAATTGTGATGTTTATTATTGTACTCTGATGTTGTATTCTGATGATGTATGTATAAACAAATATAGTTTCTTCCTGTAAAGATCAGTTATTATCTATTATATTTTATTCCGCTGCAATGTGAGATTTTGTTGTGTTGTTTTCTTTTCTTCTACCTCCTTCTTTAACCCTAATGGTTCGTATTTCCGTTCACTTTGAGTCGATATGTTGAAAAATAGTGTCGATTCAAGGGGTACGGGTTTGCTGGTCGTTTCAGTTTTTCTATGTCCGATTGAATGCATTTCTAACTCTTTTTCATGAAGATCAAGTTCCTTCTGATGATTTGCTTGATATCGCTCGACATTTCCTGCTTTCTTCTTTGAAATCCTCAGTATTGCTTGTCTATCTTCTGGAAAAAGCACTTGACAATGATTGTTTGAAGTAGTCTCGGAGTATAAAGAGATTGGGAGGTGCCAAGTTGAAGAAAAACCTCTTGGTACCTCGATACTGAGTGGTCTACTTATCCCCAATTTCCATCAAAACTTCTTGAATCCAATCTTTTAGCCTTTCCAAGCATGTTTCCAAGTTCGTGACTCTTCTCATCTTCATTTTGGCCTTCTATGTCTAGTTGAAATCGGCTTGGCTAAAAAGAGGGTTAACATACTTCAAGGCATAGGAAGCATGGTACATTTCTAACTAAAATATGATCATTGATGCTTAGATTTAATATTTTATTATATACATATATATTTTATATTGTTAGTTAAGCGACGATTCCGATGTAAAATTATATTGTCATAAATGGGTTTTGTTGTATGTGTGTATATACTTGTAAATGAGTTTTTGTTATGCATACACCTATAATAGTACGGCTTAGAAATAAAAAAAATATTGTTTATATTTTTTTACCTAATTTAATAATATATATTATAAATATGCAAGTATATAGTTTATAAGCTATTTACTTTGTCATAGTTTGTATAAATATGGTTATATAAATTTATATATAATTTATTATATATATATTATATTCGGCAACAATAAAACGTTATATATATTTATTATTATTTAAATATTATTCAAACCATTTAATTACATAAATTATATAAAAATTACATTTCATATTTTATTAAATTATATTATCACAAAATAAATGATCGGTAGAAAACATTTTTTTATTTTTAAAAAATATTTTTTTAAGCCAAAATTAAATAATTATTTTTAAACCCTAAAATTATGAAATAAAATTTCAAAATACAAAATATCATTCAAAATTTTTGGAAAATTAAATTTCAAAATTATGTTGCAAAATTATATTATATTAATATTTCAAATTAAAACCATATGGAAACTAATTAAAATAATATTTAAAATTAAAAAAATAAATTTATTTCTAACCCATGCATGCACAAAACCAGGTAAATATTTTTTGTAGTAAAATTATTTTTGTGTATTTATAAGTATTAAACTATGTTTTTTGTAACGACCCACGAATTTTCGATAATTAAAATTTGTGAATTTAATTAGTTTAGTGATTTAATATTGGGAGAAATAAAAAAATTGGTGAGTTATTTATGAAATAATAACTAGATTGAAATATAATAATGTTAATTTAAGTAAATCATTAACAACTTTAATGATAGTCCAATCAAATGAAATAGTTTAAATGTTATACTTGGTTATAAATTGAATATATGGAAACAAATGTAAATATGGGATTAATTAATGAAAGTATATCATAGATGGTAATTGAATAAAATCATTGGTATGTAAGCAATTGTAACATTGGTTGTAAATAATAACTTATAAGTGTGATTAAAAATTTATGGTAACAATTATTATATGTTACCTGTTTATTTAGGCTATTAAATTTAATTGGAAATCAATTATAAAATATAATGCAATTAAATGTTACATTAAAGCTATTTAAAACAATAACTATAAATTGAGAATGTAATAACAGGAATAGAAATGTAATTATATTCATATGGTAATAATTGACTAAATACAAAGAATGAAATCAAATATAATCAATTTTTGGAATTTAAATTATAATAATTGGAGTTATTGCAATTAGTTGTAATTAAATATTACGTTAATGAGAATTTAGATGAAATGGTAAAATATTAAGGTACTAAGGTATAAAGCAATGATGATTATACCCATAAAATGATAATTGATGGAACAACAGTTGAAAAATCAAATAAATGAATTTATTGAAAATTTAATTTATAATTACTGAATTTACTGAAATTGAAATCAAACACTGTAATTGGTAAATTAATTAACTTTAAATTGATATCTAAATTTGTTTAAATTATTGTAATTGATTAAGAAATCAAAATGATAAAATTTGTCAATTATAGAATTTAAATTGAAAATTTGATTTAATTAACTTAATATTAATTTATTTAATTAATGTGAAAATAGCTATTTTGACTACTGTCTCGGATTTCGATGAAACCAGTTTCATCGGATCTGTAACAGTGAATTATTGTAGGATTTTAAGTTTCGTAACGATCGGACTAGTCGTTTGATCGTACGGGCTTGAAACGCCTAGAATTGAATTTAATTGAAATCAATTGAAATCAATTTGAAATAAGCTGATTTTAACATAACTTCTTCATACGATGGAATTTGAACTTGAAACCTATTCCATTGAGTTTAAAAATATTGAAAACATCTATTTTGATATATGGGTTGACCCATTTTCGTTCTGGAGATAGAACGGGCTTTTCGGGTTGTTTATCGTACCAATCAAAATCAATCTTGTCTGTTCTTTCTATTTTCTGATCTGCCTATAAATACCTCGTTATAAACCCTAGTGTTTCTCAACTCAGTTTGTCTGTATGTACAATTTTATTTGTTCCCTTCTTTCTAATGGCAGACAAACCCTAATTCCCAATTGCAATTTCAAATCAAATTCAATTCCAAAAAAATAAAACTCCTCCAAACCCTATCAAATTTTATACCGTTTTGAAGCACTCGACGAGCACATCTCAATTATGTGATTCGTTTTTCAATTCGATGCACTGTTTTTCCGAAAGTTCATGGATTTGTTCCGGCCGTCCATTGGTTAGAGTTTCGATCTAATGGTTGATCGTCAATTTCACGACGATCGGGTGGTACGGTATTGTAGATGGAGTCGAGCAGGTTCGAGTGGTGGTGTTCGTTCATCCCCAGGTGGTCGTGGTTCGTCGGAAAAATTGGATAAAAGGGGAGGCAGCCGTGGATGACTGGGTGACTTAGGGAGGCCCACGTGGCCATGTTATGGTCAGCCAGGACAGGCGGCGGCAGCGGCGTACTCCGATCAACCCAGAAGTGAAAGACGTTGCGGTGATAATTGCGCGAAGTAGCGGTGGCTGTGAAGTATTCGAGCAAGATGTAGGTTAGGGTTGGAGATATCGGTTGTGACGTGGCCGATTATGTCAGGGTAATTCTTTTATTTTCATAATTATTTAAAATTTCGATTCCAAAATGTTCTAATCCATGTAACTTGTTCATTCAAGATCGGATTTACGCGCGGTTTGATCCACTGGGACCGTATCGAAATTCCGGATATTTTGACGCTGGTTTGGACGAATTCTGAGACTATCTGAATTTAGGCCCTAGTTTGGATTTAAATTCGATTTAAATTCAAAGGTGAGTGTTTTGACCCACTCACAACTTCTAAAATTTATTATGTTTGTTAAATAAAATTTATGATGTGATTGGAAATTTATTTATGACTGTTTTGTATATTTTAAATCGGCATCTCAGTTAATTTGAATTTATTTGAATTAAATCGTTATTTAATTTATTATTGGAATTAAATTACCACTTAAATACCTGTTATTGTAAATTAGTTAATTGCTGATATTTATTTGGTTGATTTGGATGATGATTATGATGGATGCTTGATTGTTGATATTGGATGAATGGATGTTATATTTTATATCGTTATAAACTGCAAGTTCACTATGGGTTGAAATGATACATACACGAATGATCTATAGATTAGAGAAAAATCGTTATGGGTTGAAATGATAGACTCGAGCGATTTTATGGATTTTATTGTTAAATTCGGGATTGCGGTTTGAAATGATATATAACCGTAAAATTTTAAATTGCGGATTGAAATGATAAATATCTGTATCACTTGACCCTAGGGTAGAGAATTATATACGGACACTGGATTGGTTAAATTAAATGATCTTTGAATCCTTAATTTTTGAAATTAATTGAATGATATTTTTAAATAAGAATTTGATTTATATAAATTGAATTATTATTGGAATTGGTTTAAAGGAATTGTTTAAAGGAATTTAATTGAAATTTTAAAGTTGATTTTTGAAGTATAAATTGAATTTACCGGAATTGAGTTATTAAAATTGTTTGAAATATAACTTTGAAATTGTATTGAAATTGGGTTTTGTGATTTGGAAATGTGAAATTGTCCAGATATGTTGAAATAAAATAAATAGTTAAATTTATATGAATTCCAAATTTCATATTTAATATAAACTGTTTTAAAAATATATTATTTCAAAATTCCTAATTATTAAGATGAAGAAATTTTTTTATTAAACTATTTTAGCCTATATTAACTATATAAATTACTTTAAACTATTTTTGAACCAAGTTAATTTATTTCAAACTAATTTAACCATTTAATTTGATTTAAATCTAATTAATCTATTTTAAAGCTATTTAATCTATTTTAATTATATTTAAATCTATTTTTAGATCTATTCAACTATCTTAAATCAAGTTAAACTAATTTTTATCTATTTTAAATTATTTTAGAGTACTTTTACTATTTATAACTATTTATAACTAATTTTAACTATCCAAAACTACCTTTCTAAATTTCAAACTAAATAAGGTAGAGGTGTTTATATTTGAAATCCTCGATTTTAAGTGAATATGGTTAAATGATATTATAACCTCAGTTGGGATTTGAATGTTGTATTTAATTGAATATGATGATTTTGAAGTAAGGAGTTAACCTATTTTGGAAAATTATGATTTGGAAACGATATAATCTTCAAAGGTGAATATGATTTCAAAGTGAATATGATTTCGAAAGTATTATGGTTTTGGGAATATGATATTTTGGTATAAATTGTGAACCGACTTTTGAAATGTAAAAGAACCATCTGGTGTGAAATAAGCGATTGGTTGTTAAAGAAACCGGGATCGGATATTGTCATACTCTCTGCCAATACTGAAAACCACTTTAACAATTGTGTACATGGTGAAGGTTCCAGAAATGAAGTAGGATGGTTTGGCGAACGATTTCTGTATATGGTATGAAGTGACCCTAACTCCCGTGAGTCTACTTAGATGTGACTAAAATAGGAGCAATTGACGGGCCAAGTGAGTTCATTCCTCCGATCGGGCACATTCCTTCGATACTATATTTTGACTTTGTGATTGATTTGATGGCCACCCTTGATTTTGATTTAGGAGTGTGTTCCGAGGTGGGCGATAATAGCTGTTATGCGTTACCACTAGCCCGGAAGTGTGATTGGTATATCTACCCTGGCATTGCCTAGTTGTGCCGTGTTCACATGCCCTAGCGTTCCCACTACGAGTTTGTTTTGTGTCGTACCTATGGAGTATCCTCTGGTAGCCTCCCGATCAGGAGGTATTACGGCACTGTATAGACTATTGGCACTATAAAATGTGTTAAGGGGGATATGAGTAACGCCTTAACGTTATTTTAATAGTTTACTTTACTATAGACATATTATAATAGCGTATTGTACTACATAGTGGATAGTTTAACGGATCCTTAGGAGATGTGAATCCCGAACATCTCTTAAGTTACTGCACTCACGTTAGACACTGGATAGGAGATGTCAAACCCCGTAAACATCTCCGACGCCATTCCACTCATATTTATTTACTGTTGATTTAACTTGCATAAGATCTTTTAGTTCTGAGTCGAGTTTTTTGTCTTTTCAATTCACTTGGGTCAGCCTAAGCATTTCAGGATTTGAAGACTTGTTTCTGAAGGACGAAGACAAAGATTGTGTTATTATTTACTATATTATTCCACTGCATCATACTTGTAACGACCCAGAATTTTTGATAATTAAAATTTGAATATTTAATTGATTTTAAATATTAATAAATGGAATTTAGAAGTCGAATGATTTATTTATCGAATATTGGATTTACCTGGGTAATTAAATCGATAAATTAGATAGTGAAATTCCAGAGATAATTGAAAATCGAGTTTAATATGATTGAAAATGATTTGTAAAATTTTATTTAATCATATTGGAGTTATAGAAAGGTTATAGAACTCTTAAAACTGAATTTGGAGTTAAATTGTGAAAATTGAATATTTTAATATTTAATTATCGACTGTAAAAATAGCCAATTTTCGGACAGTCTCAGAATTTAACGAGACCAGTTCCATTGGATCCGTAATAGTTAGTTTTTATCGGATTTCAATTTTCGTAGCAAACGGAGTTGTCGTTTGACCCTGGCAACTCGAAACACATCGATATCGTTTTAATTTTAAATCGTCGAGTTAAAATAGTCATTTTTCAAACGGTCTCGGATTTCGACGAAACCAGTTTCATCGGATCCGTAATGTGATATTATTGTAAGATTTCAAATTTTGTAATTTTTGGATTTACCATTTGTCCGATACAAATTAAAACGCCTCGAAATCGATTTAAATCGGTTTAATTTAAATTGATCGTTTATTGTCATATCTCACACAGACGATCGAATTAGCTTCCGAAACCTGTTCCATTGCGTTCGGAACGCGGGGTAAACCTTACGAACGTCAGCCGGCACGCTCGAATCGGAGTTCGGAAAATTTCGGTGAATAGTAAGTTGGGCAGTTTTCTATAAAAGCCCTTTCTCCTTTCATTTTGCAAAAGAGAAACCGAGCCTAGGGTTTCATTTCAGCCTGGCCGCCATTTTCAAAATCAAAGGCCAGGAACTCGAGATCTTCTTCCTCTATTTTCTTTTAATCCATCAACTATTACCAGAAATGCTTAACTACAAGTTTGTAGATCTCGTCGAGACCTTGAAGATCAACGGTGGTGATTTAATTCGGAGCAACGAGGTGGAAGTTATGGGGGCCGAAGTGATGGTCGTTCGTGCTCGTCTAGGGGGAGCTGGGGTTGACCGAGCTCGCCTATACTCACGGCGAAGGTAGGCGTGGTGATGGGCTACTCGATGATGGTCCCTGATCTTTGCCTCGACGCTCGTGGTGATGGCGGCAAGTAGGGTTTGATGGCGGCTGATGGGTTCTCGCGTGAACGATGCCTGGGAGGATGATAATTGCGTTCGGTGGCCAGATTTGATGCTGGGGGGATGAACGGTCCAGATTTGCTAGGTTTAGAATTTTAAAAGAAAAATGTAAATTTAATTTTATTATAATCGTATAAACTTTGTAATAACATAACTTTTTGCTGCGAGGTCGGAATGGAACGAAACGAAAAGCGTTGGCTTCGTTTTGTCGAGCACTTCGCGATGCAACTGATTTGGGTACGATCGGAGTCAGTGAAAATTTTGGATAAAATTAAACGGCTGTTTAATTTTATTCGAAACAAAACGCTGGAACTGAATTTAAAGCTAAGGTGAGATCTTCTCACTCAAAATTGAATGTGGAATTATTTACAGTTATTGATTGATGATTGACTGTTTGGATGTGCTATTAGATATGATAGGATATATCTATATATATAGCAGTATATACATATTGGCATATGTATATATTGGATTGTTGATTTCCCGCCTCGTATAGCGGATGAGACCCTATTGCGCCGTTAGTAAGCGGATTTATAAAAACCTATATACCGCGATAATTCCGTACTGGAGCGGAATTGGTATTGTGCTAACATCTTTGGATGCAGGGAAACAGGTTGGAGGGATCCAACTGGATTCCTCAACTGTATTTACTTATTTACAGATATTGTGATATATTCTGCTATCATATTGATATATGATATTGACTGTTGTGATGGACTAATTGATGCGTTACATCATCGGATTCAGTTTTGAAAATGTAAAAATAACGACTTTTACTTTAAAAGGTTTTTAAAGTGATTTTTGAAATATACGTTTTATGGAATTTTTGAATCGATTTATAAACGTAAAATTCTAAAGTTATAAAAGTTATAATTTTTAGTGAAATATAACCGAAGGGTCGTTTTTGAAATAAAAGTCGATTTATTTATAAAATGGTTTAAGTTGGGATTTTTGAATAACTATAAATGATTTGTATAAAAAGGTTTATAAATTTGATAATTTATAAATCAAAATATTGGACTTATAAAACGTTTTTTTTTATAAGTGTTAAAAAGAAGTATAAGTGAATGAAATAAATAGATTTATAACGTGAAGTTATAAAGTGAATAGATACTGTAGAATAAAGGATTTATAAGAAATTTACTTATAAATTTGACTTTTACACTTAGATGAGATATGAATAGAAATTGCTAAATGAAATGATTTTATAAGTGGAAATTGTTATAAAGTATAAATGCGATTTATAAACGTTGTTTATGAATCCGGAATCACTTATTCTTATAAGTGAATTTTTTTGAAGTTAATAAAATGAGATTATAAACCGGAGTTGTTATAGAAAATAGAAAATGGAATTTATAAACGTTGTTTTATAAATTCGGAAACAAATCGATTGAATTTGATAAATTAAATATAGAAGATTATCAAAGGAGATATATTCGCGATTTTGGACAGCGAATTATTATCAAAATAAATCGTGTAGAAAATAGTGAAATGTAAATAGTAAAGTATATTCACGATTTTGGATAGTGAATATATTGTTAAGTAAAATGAACTTGTTTTGGGAAAGCGATATTACAGAAATGAAGTAATTGTTTTAAAAGATGTTTTAAAACGAGATAAGTATCGAATACATAGATTTCAACATTTATTGTTGAAATAGACGTTTTCGAAGAATAAGGAAATGATGGACTATAACACTGTTGTTATAGTAAATGATTTCCGAAAGGAAATGTTTTGATGTAGTATTGGGATTTATATATCTATTAAAATCCGAATCCCTATACTAGTGATTTTGAGTCGTCGTAACGATGTTTTACGCAACATTCGTTTTGACTCAAATAAAAATGTGTTTAAAGAATGATTTCCTTAAAGAATGAATATATACTTAATATTGATTTAAGTATATCGAATATTTTCAAATGTTGAAAATAAATGATTTGTGAAATACTTATTATTAAATAAGTATGGAAATGCTTTTCCAATATGAAATGAACTGTTTTGAGATTTTATCTTTTGAAGGATAAAATGAAATGTGGAAATTGAATATTTGAAATTTGTTTTCAAAACGGTTAAGTGTGGGAATTCTATATCTAGTAAAGATATTTTTGAAGATGAAATAATTTGGAAAATTATTTGGAATCTGATGATGTTGCGCATCTTTATTGATAGTTAAATAACCAACTATCAATATTTACCTTTAGATAGGTATTTGTTGTGAATTGGATGAATTTGAATGCCACACTTGTTTTTAAATATACGCTCACTATTCGGGTTAACCGGGAAAGGACCATGGGGTCGTATAACCCATTCCGAATATGTGATACGTCGTTATGAATTGCATTTGAAGACCGGTGTTGAAGACCGGATATTTTTGAAAACGAAAGGATTACCGTCGAGTTACTCTACATCGACTGATCTTCGATTTAGAGGTTTTATCACCCTTAGTGACGGGAAGTCCTGACGTGATTGAAAATTATCCGGAAATGCAAGGGCTTCGTGAGAAGTGCCTTCGGTTCTGTTCGATCCCGGAACAGACTTGTATGGATTGTGTGTCTGACGTTACAATTTGAGATGTAAAGCTGATTTCTTTCAAATACATTTCTGTTGGTGGCGGAGAATTTATTCTCTTAGCTTAACACCCTTCTCTGAGACGTACGAGCTCAGAGGTTATGTAGTTGAAATTTATCAGCGATATATCCCAATTTGGTAACGTGGCATACTGAGTGTTGCTGTGAAATGATCAGTGTTTGATCATTTGTGATATGATCATTTGTTTGATCTTATATCTTTGTGATCATAGGTTGATCATTTTGTTTGACCCGAAGCAGGGCTTTTTGTAGAAAGCGTAGCTTTGTGGACGAGACTTCGTCGAGCCTCACACCCCGGAAATGGTCGAAACAGGAAGGATGCGGCAAGGTTCTAGGGAGTAGCGCCCCTTAGTGTATGTCATTCCTTCTGGATAAAGGTGGTATCATGGTATGGAGCCCAGATACTTAACCTCTGTGGTTGCTGCACAGTTATTATTACTTTGTGGTTTGTTGGAAATCGGGGATCCTCGGGAAGATCGGTTACGATCGGGGGATGGCATACGCGTGTCAGTAGTTACCTATTTTTGCAGAGGTAACCCGGCCTTGTGTTGGCAGAGATCCGGTTAGGTTCTCGGGTCTTCTATTCCAGGGACGTACCCATCGTGGATAGGAAGTTCCTTAGCCTGACCATTTGTTAGAAATCCAAAGAAACAATACGAGCCTTTACGATTTCAATTGTATAACCTGTCTCCTCAGGAGGCAGCTATAGCAGGCATAATATAATGGTACCTATGCTGGCTAAGATTTATATTATACTTTCGAAATGTTTTCCACTATGCACTAATAATAATATCAAAAAGAATTTGATTTTCGCGTAGTAAGCATCTTTGACTAACATAAGAAGAAATCTCCTCCAAGTCTGCGTTTGCATTGTGTGTGTGGTGGGAGGTCTTATGGTAGTTTCATTTTCCAAAAGCATTGCGAATTGACTTTAAAATTCTCTGCTATTTATTTTAAAGATATAACTGTTTTACGATCTCACACCAGTCACCATGACTGACTCGGAGTTTATTGTTCCCTTCTAAACTCTGGGTGCCCACCAATTTCCACACGGGCAGTCTAGAGTTAGATTATTAGGTTATCTGGATATTCTGGAGCTTTGGAGATAAGCTGGAGGACGAGACGTAGTATTTGTATCTGATAGTATTTATTCCGCTGTGTATTCTGTATGAGGACGAGTTTATAAAACTGTCCATTGTTGTATATTGACTCTGATTGATGTCTGTATAAAAAAAAAAACTGATAAAATTCTTTGTTTTAAAGATTACTGATTTATCTATTATATATTGTTCCGCTGCGATATGTGAGATTCTGATATTGTGTTCTGTTTCTGTTCTGATGTGTTTTCTGTTGTTCTTCTTCTTTCTTTCTTCTTTTCTTCTTCTGTCTTCTTCTTCTGCCTTTTTCTTCTTTCTAAAACCCTCACTCTTGGAGTTTCCGGCGTTCGATTTCTCGGCAGTCGATAAAGTGAGTATCGATGTCAAATTTTCGAAGGTCGAAAATTTTGGGATGTGACAAAGTGGTATCAGAGCGTTATGGTTAAGCGACAACCCTGCTCTGTTGGGTGTTACTCATTAGAGATAGAGTCAGCAGTACTCTAGAATGAGTTGAGTGTAATAATAGATACGAGTGCGTATTTGTTAGTTAATATAAAATTGTTTTATATTGTGATGATTGGTTTGTTGAGTGGTATATGGATTCTGGTCGGTATTGTCCGTACAACTCTATCGATAGGGATCTCTAAACACTTATATAGAACAATTCGGCACAGTATTGTTTTAAATAGGGTGAATGAGATAATTTTGCCCAAAACTATTTTTACATAGAAAAGAAATGTTTTTCTATAAAGTACTATAGTATATGGTTGCATGGATGTTAGAAAAGTGATAATATAGAAATGTTATCATTTTTATATGAAATTGAATAAGAAATTCAAATCGTAACTCCAAAGTTAAGAAAATTTATTCACATACGAATGAAATTGAGAATGTAAATTATAAATGTGATTTGTAATTTAAAAACGGAATTCCAGAGAAGTATTTGGAAATGTTTTGAAAAGAATTTGAAAATTTTGGAGATTTGGAAAGTTTAAATCTTTTTGATTTGAAAATGAATTTCAAAGGTTTTGAAAAGTATTTTAAAGAGTTGAAAGCTCTAAACTCTTTTCGGTCGCTGGAAAATAACTTCGATGATGACCGCGGCATCGTTGGTGTTCATTTTCGGGTTTCCAAAAGAGGGATTGCTGCCAAATTGTTTTAAATGGAAGTTGTTTTGAAAATTTGGATTTTGTTTAGGAAATTCAAAGGAAATTCGAATTGTTTTCAAAAAAAATGGTTTTGAAAGGTTGAATATAAGTTGTATAACTTATAAAATGAGAAAATGAAAGTGAAATAAATGATGTTTAATGGGAATATAACTTAAAAAATGATGAATCAATTTGATTTTGGGTATCAAAATTTATTACTGAAATGAATATGAACTTGAGTTATATAAGTGAAATTCAACTTGAAATGTTAAGTGAATTAGCAATTGAATAAATAAGTGTATTGGATGTTAATCAATCTAATGAAAGTAAATTGATATGGAAAAATGAATAAGGATTGAATCCGAATAAACTACTTTGATAATTAATTGATTCATGAAATGGAAGTTAAATTAGTTAAATTGAAACTTGAATTTTGAACTAAATAAAGAATGGTTCGAAATTACAAATAACTTCAATTAAGTAGAAACAGATTTGAATAGTGGATAAGAATTTGAAATGAATTAGTAATTGAAACTAATCCAAAATAAGCAGTTATAAATGAAAGTTAATCAATAAAATTCAATATTCAGAAAATTGAACTGAATCCAATTAAATGTTGGAATTGAATTCAAATGGAATTGAAATGTAAAATTGAATGAGAATAGATATGTAACTTCAATAGTAAGTTAAAAATGTGTAAACAGTTTATGTTTGAAATTTTGTAATAGACTTTACAAATTGGTTTGAATGTTATAACTAGATATAATGGCTAGTAGGATATACAGGTGTATAAAGGGATTGGAAAATTTATTTCACAGATAAATTTGAATTGCTCGAAACAGGTACGTATTTGAGTTTTAATATGAGTTTTTGATGATTTCTCTCTAGCCGCTTGGCTTTTTCTTTTTCTTTTTGAAATCTGAGAGTCCGTAGGGACGTTTTGTAGTCGTGCCGTATTAACCGCGCAAAGGAGACGCTGGCGAAATTTTTCGAAAATTTAGGGCGTTAGAAAATTTTTGAGAAAATTTTGAAAGTTTAAAATTTGAATTTAAACTCGAATTTGAATTTTGAAGTAAACAATGCTGTTGAAACTTATAATTGAAGTTGGAAAATGAAATTAAATGATAACGAATCTTTAGTAGGAAGATTTATTTTGATAAATTGATAAAACTATTGGATGTTGAAAAATAGTAGACGAGTTAAGGACCTTTCTTCCTAACTTGTAATTTCGAGGACGAAATTCTTTTAAGGGGGGAAGTTTGTAACGACCCAGAATTTTTGATAATTAAAATTTGAATATTTAATTGATTTTAAATATTAATAAATGGAATTTAGAAGTCGAATGATTTATTTATCGAATATTGGATTTACCTGGGTAATTAAATCGATAAATTAGATAGTGAAATTCCAGAGATAATTGAAAATCGAGTTTAATATGATTGAAAATGATTTGTAAAATTTTATTTAATCATACTGGAGTTATAGAAAGGTTATAGAACTCTTAAAACTGAATTTGGAGTTAAATTGTGAAAATTGAATATTTTAATATTTAATTATCGACTGTAAAAATAGCCAATTTTCGGACAGTCTCAGAATTTAACGAGACCAGTTCCATTGGATCCGTAATAGTTAGTTATTATCGGATTTCAATTTTCGTAGCAAACGGAGTTGTCGTTTGACCCTGGCAACTCGAAACGCATCGATATCGTTTTAATTTTAAATCGTCGAGTTAAAATAGTCATTTTTCAAACGGTCTCGGATTTCGACGAAACCAGTTTCATCGGATCCGTAATGTGATATTATTGTAAGATTTCAAATTTTGTAATTTTTGGATTTACCATTTGTCCGATACAAATTAAAACGCCTCGAAATCGATTTAAATCGGTTTAATTTAAATTGATCGTTTATTGTCATATCTCACACAGACGATCGAATTAGCTTCCGAAACCTGTTCCATTGCGTTCGGAACGCGGGGTAAACCTTACGAACGTCAGCCGGCACGCTCGAATCGGAGTTCGGAAAATTTCGGTGAATAGTAAGTTGGGCAGTTTTCTATAAAAGCCCTTTCTCCTTTCATTTTGCAAAAGAGAAACCGAGCCTAGGGTTTCATTTCAGCCTGGCCGCCATTTTCAAAATCAAAGGCCAGGAACTCGAGATCTTCTTCCTCTATTTTCTTTTAATCCATCAACTATTACCAGAAATGCTTAACTACAAGTTTGTAGATCTCGTCGAGACCTTGAAGATCAACGGTGGTGATTTAATTCGGAGCAACGAGGTGGAAGTTATGGGGGCCGAAGTGATGGTCGTTCGTGCTCGTCTAGGGGGAGCTGGGGTTGACCGAGCTCGCCTATACTCACGGCGAAGGTAGGCGTGGTGATGGGCTACTCGATGATGGTCCCTGATCTTTGCCTCGACGCTCGTGGTGATGGCGGCAAGTAGGGTTTGATGGCGGCTGATGGGTTCTCGCGTGAACGATGCCTGGGAGGATGATAATTGCGTTCGGTGGCCAGATTTGATGCTGGGGGGATGAACGGTCCAGATTTGCTAGGTTTAGAATTTTAAAAGAAAAATGTAAATTTAATTTTATTATAATCGTATAAACTTTGTAATAACATAACTTTTTGCTGCGAGGTCGGAATGGAACGAAACGAAAAGCGTTGGCTTCGTTTTGTCGAGCACTTCGCGATGCAACTGATTTGGGTACGATCGGAGTCAGTGAAAATTTTGGATAAAATTAAACGGCTGTTTAATTTTATTCGAAACAAAACGCTGGAACTGAATTTAAAGCTAAGGTGAGATCTTCTCACTCAAAATTGAATGTGGAATTATTTACAGTTATTGATTGATGATTGACTGTTTGGATGTGCTATTAGATATGATAGGATATATCTATATATATAGCAGTATATACATATTGGCATATGTATATATTGGATTGTTGATTTCCCGCCTCGTATAGCGGATGAGACCCTATTGCGCCGTTAGTAAGCGGATTTATAAAAACCTATATACCGCGATAATTCCGTACTGGAGCGGAATTGGTATTGTGCTAACATCTTTGGATGCAGGGAAACAGGTTGGAGGGATCCAACTGGATTCCTCAACTGTATTTACTTATTTACAGATATTGTGATATATTCTGCTATCATATTGATATATGATATTGACTGTTGTGATGGACTAATTGATGCGTTACATCATCGGATTCAGTTTTGAAAATGTAAAAATAACGACTTTTACTTTAAAAGGTTTTTAAAGTGATTTTTGAAATATACGTTTTATGGAATTTTTGAATCGATTTATAAACGTAAAATTCTAAAGTTATAAAAGTTATAATTTTTAGTGAAATATAACCGAAGGGTCGTTTTTGAAATAAAAGTCGATTTATTTATAAAATGGTTTAAGTTGGGATTTTTGAATAACTATAAATGATTTGTATAAAAAGGTTTATAAATTTGATAATTTATAAATCAAAATATTGGACTTATAAAACGTTTTTTTTTATAAGTGTTAAAAAGAAGTATAAGTGAATGAAATAAATAGATTTATAACGTGAAGTTATAAAGTGAATAGATACTGTAGAATAAAGGATTTATAAGAAATTTACTTATAAATTTGACTTTTACACTTAGATGAGATATGAATAGAAATTGCTAAATGAAATGATTTTATAAGTGGAAATTGTTATAAAGTATAAATGCGATTTATAAACGTTGTTTATGAATCCGGAATCACTTATTCTTATAAGTGAATTTTTTTGAAGTTAATAAAATGAGATTATAAACCGGAGTTGTTATAGAAAATAGAAAATGGAATTTATAAACGTTGTTTTATAAATTCGGAAACAAATCGATTGAATTTGATAAATTAAATATAGAAGATTATCAAAGGAGATATATTCGCGATTTTGGACAGCGAATTATTATCAAAATAAATCGTGTAGAAAATAGTGAAATGTAAATAGTAAAGTATATTCACGATTTTGGATAGTGAATATATTGTTAAGTAAAATGAACTTGTTTTGGGAAAGCGATATTACAGAAATGAAGTAATTGTTTTAAAAGATGTTTTAAAACGAGATAAGTATCGAATACATAGATTTCAACATTTATTGTTGAAATAGACGTTTTCGAAGAATAAGGAAATGATGGACTATAACACTGTTGTTATAGTAAATGATTTCCGAAAGGAAATGTTTTGATGTAGTATTGGGATTTATATATCTATTAAAATCCGAATCCCTATACTAGTGATTTTGAGTCGTCGTAACGATGTTTTACGCAACATTCGTTTTGACTCAAATAAAAATGTGTTTAAAGAATGATTTCCTTAAAGAATGAATATATACTTAATATTGATTTAAGTATATCGAATATTTTCAAATGTTGAAAATAAATGATTTGTGAAATACTTATTATTAAATAAGTATGGAAATGCTTTTCCAATATGAAATGAACTGTTTTGAGATTTTATCTTTTGAAGGATAAAATGAAATGTGGAAATTGAATATTTGAAATTTGTTTTCAAAACGGTTAAGTGTGGGAATTCTATATCTAGTAAAGATATTTTTGAAGATGAAATAATTTGGAAAATTATTTGGAATCTGATGATGTTGCGCATCTTTATTGATAGTTAAATAACCAACTATCAATATTTACCTTTAGATAGGTATTTGTTGTGAATTGGATGAATTTGAATGCCACACTTGTTTTTAAATATACGCTCACTATTCGGGTTAACCGGGAAAGGACCATGGGGTCGTATAACCCATTCCGAATATGTGATACGTCGTTATGAATTGCATTTGAAGACCGGTGTTGAAGACCGGATATTTTTGAAAACGAAAGGATTACCGTCGAGTTACTCTACATCGACTGATCTTCGATTTAGAGGTTTTATCACCCTTAGTGACGGGAAGTCCTGACGTGATTGAAAATTATCCGGAAATGCAAGGGCTTCGTGAGAAGTGCCTTCGGTTCTGTTCGATCCCGGAACAGACTTGTATGGATTGTGTGTCTGACGTTACAATTTGAGATGTAAAGCTGATTTCTTTCAAATACATTTCTGTTGGTGGCGGAGAATTTATTCTCTTAGCTTAACACCCTTCTCTGAGACGTACGAGCTCAGAGGTTATGTAGTTGAAATTTATCAGCGATATATCCCAATTTGGTAACGTGGCATACTGAGTGTTGCCGTGAAATGATCAGTGTTTGATCATTTGTGATATGATCATTTGTTTGATCTTATATCTTTGTGATCATAGGTTGATCATTTTGTTTGACCCGAAGCAGGGCTTTTTGTAGAAAGCGTAGCTTTGTGGACGAGACTTCGTCGAGCCTCACACCCCGGAAATGGTCGAAACAGGAAGGATGCGGCAAGGTTCTAGGGAGTAGCGCCCCTTAGTGTATGTCATTCCTTCTGGATAAAGGTGGTATCATGGTATGGAGCCCAGATACTTAACCTCTGTGGTTGCTGCACAGTTATTATTACTTTGTGGTTTGTTGGAAATCGGGGATCCTCGGGAAGATCGGTTACGATCGGGGGATGGCATACGCGTGTCAGTAGTTACCTATTTTTGCAGAGGTAACCCGGCCTTGTGTTGGCAGAGATCCGGTTAGGTTCTCGGGTCGTCTATTCCAGGGACGTACCCATCGTGGATAGGAAGTTCCTTAGCCTGACCATTTGTTGGAAATCCAAAGAAACAATACGAGCCTTTACGATTTCAATTGTATAACCTGTCTCCTCAGGAGGCAGCTATAGCAGGCATAATATAATGGTACCTATGCTGGCTAAGATTTATATTATACTTTCGAAATGTTTTCCACTATGCACTAATAATAATATCAAAAAGAATTTGATTTTCGCGTAGTAAGCATCTTTGACTAACATAAGAAGAAATCTCCTCCAAGTCTGCGTTTGCATTGTGTGTGTGGTGGGAGGTCTTATGGTAGTTTCATTTTCCAAAAGCATTGCGAATTGACTTTAAAATTCTCTGCTATTTATTTTAAAGATATAACTGTTTTACGATCTCACACCAGTCACCATGACTGACTCGGAGTTTATTGTTCCCTTCTAAACTCTGGGTGCCCACCAATTTCCACACGGGCAGTCTAGAGTTAGATTATTAGGTTATCTGGATATTCTGGAGCTTTGGAGATAAGCTGGAGGACGAGACGTAGTATTTGTATCTGATAGTATTTATTCCGCTGTGTATTCTGTATGAGGACGAGTTTATAAAACTGTCCATTGTTGTATATTGACTCTGATTGATGTCTGTATAAAAAAAAAAACTGATAAAATTCTTTGTTTTAAAGATTACTGATTTATCTATTATATATTGTTCCGCTGCGATATGTGAGATTCTGATATTGTGTTCTGTTTCTGTTCTGATGTGTTTTCTGTTGTTCTTCTTCTTTCTTTCTTCTTTTCTTCTTCTGTCTTCTTCTTCTGCCTTTTTCTTCTTTCTAAAACCCTCACTCTTGGAGTTTCCGGCGTTCGATTTCTCGGCAGTCGATAAAGTGAGTATCGATGTCAAATTTTCGAAGGTCGAAAATTTTGGGATGTGACAATACTGTTTCGCTGCATTGTCATTTATTTATCTCTGATATGTGTAACTCTGATTCTGTGTTGTATAAGTATAATCAATGTTTTGTAAACAGCTTCATGAACTGTTATTTTGATTATTATATTTTGTCGTTCCGCTGCGAGATTCTTTATTTGCTTTTATTCCTTCTCTTTTTCTTTTTTACCCCAATAATATTCTGCCTCTTTGTACGGTTTGAGTTGACGTGTGTGTCTGCTTAAAGCGTCCAAAAAGGCAGGTTGTTACAGTTGGTATCAGAGCCAGGTTTAGCGATAACCTTAGCTTTGTGGGGTCTGACTCATATTAAATAGGGTAGTAATACCCTAGAATGAGTCGCTGAGAGTATATATATGAGAGAACGTATTTGTTAGTGTTATAAAATGTTTTATATTGTGTTAATTTGTTTCGTTTTGTATTTATAAATTCTAATTGGTGCATAGGACGCTATGACATCGATAGGGGTTTCTAAACACTTAATAGGGCAATCCGACACAATATTTGTTTTGAAATATAGGTAAATGTAATAATTTTTCCTATTATATATATTTTGTATATAAAATAATAAATTTTATGAATGATATATTTGGTTGTAATATATTTGTTTGTTAGGTAGTGAAATTTAAAAATATTGGTTGAAAAAAAAGAAAAAAAATGTAAATAAATAAATATAGATTGGAATTTGAGAACTCAAGTTCCGGATTTTTTTTTGGAAAAACTCTTTTCGAAAGATTTTGGAATATATTAGTATTGTTTGGAATTATTTTCTGATATAGATATTTCGATATCATTTGAAAGAAATGTTTTAAAAGAATTTTGGAAAGAAATAAGTTCTGTACTCCCCTCTATGTCGCTGGATAATAATTTCGATAATGATTGTACGCATCATCAACATTCATTTTCGGGTTTCAAAGTGGGAAGGCCACTGTAGTAGTTTTACTGTAGATTTATTTTGGTAAACAAATATAAATTTCAGATTGTTTTAAATATAATTGGATATATAAGTTATAAGTATATACATCTATCTATTATTTTTAAATGGTTTGAGATGGAACCCAACATTGAGTTCTTAAATTTCTATAAATTAGTGGTTTTAATTATTGAAAATGAAATAGAATTTAACTATTTAATAATTGGAACTTCTAAATGAAAATAAGAAATTAAATGCTAAAGTTATAAATGAAAGCATATGAGAAATTTGAAACTGACAACCTGTATGTAAATAAATAGAATATAAAATATAAGAAATTGTAACTATTGGACATGTATTTACTAAAATGAAATAAGATAAACTTGTGTAACTTTCAATTGCATTCTTAAAGACATATATATAACCTGCCAAATATTAAAAGTTGTAATGTTTAATAAGAAAATGTAATGGAATATTATACAAGTAAAACTTAAAGTAATGAAGGTGTTCAATGAAATTCTTTTATAAATAAGAACTTTGATATTTTAGTTGTTATAAACTTAAGCTATTATTGAAATGCTACTAATTAAATGTAACAGAAAGGTGATTATAAACATAAATAATTGTTTGAAGTTATGTATAATTGAAATAAGTAGAAAAGATAAGTACTGTAAGTAAAAGATGATAAACTTAAGTTAATGTTTGAAGCTTTTGATAATTAAAGTGAATAATTAAAAGGAAACTATATTAAAATTTAATGGCTATAACTTCAGAAAAGTTGAAATAATCCAGGAAATAGATTTAATATTCAGTGGCACTATATAAGAAAATGAATGAAAATTTAGAAGTAAGAAACTTAGGTATGAACTTATGCACTAGTGAATATTAATATCTAATGGAAATCAAGTATAAATTTATTAGTGTGAACTAAACTATAATAAAATGTATGTAATACTTGAATAATAAAATCATTGATTATTATAAACAATTGAATGGAAATAACTTATGTAGGAAATGAATATAAAGTAATGAAAAGAAATTTTCATTAAATGAATAAATGAAACGAATTTTGTAAGTGATGAATGAAAATAAGTGAAAATAAGTACTGAATGAATAAATGTGAATTTATTTACAAAGAAACCTATATGGTATTTTAAGAATTGATTTACATATGTTTAAATAATTATATATGAGTAACATATGTAAGAAAATGTAAATAACATATGTGAATAAATTAGTGGAAATAAATGGAATTAAGCGCTGAATGAATAAACATGAATAAAATTTTGTAAGAAGTAAATGCAAAATTAAAGGAAGTAATCATTAAATGAAGAAAAATGAACAACAAATCTTGTGAAAAGGAACTAATAAGAATAAACCTGAATAATTTTTGGAATTTGATGTCTGTTTGGTTTATGGGTTGTTTGGGTAAAGATACTTTTAATTGTTTGGATGTATGGATAATCTATTGAGTTTTATCTAAGACTGTTGAGTGTATGGTATACTTAGTAGTTATTTATCATTCTGTACGATTGAAGTGTCTAAACCCGAACAAACCATTTGTTTTACTTGCTATGGATGAATGGTTGATTACTTTGATTCATTGTGATGATTGTATGCTTGTTTGTAAGTGATTGTTGTTATGTTGCATTGTTTTGTTTTGTTATTGGTTGAAACAACTTAAATTATTTCTCTTTTATATAATTATTAACATCCTTGGATTATATAAGTGAAATACAGGTTATGGAAGCAATAGCTGCTGCTTTTGGTTTCATAAAATAGCGTTAATTGCCCGACAAATAGGTACGTTCTCGGATTACGGTTTCCTAGCGATATTATATTGTTTTTCCCGCTATTGGGATATATTATTTTGAAAAATTATGATATATATTGTTATTACTGATATTACTATTTCTCCCGGACCTTGCCGTACAAAGGAGACTGCCGAAATTTTCTATAAATTTTTGACTTAGACAAATTTGTGAAATGATTCCAAACTTTATTAAATTGAGTATAAAAGGATTTAATTGTTTATAAATTGATGTATTTTATTTTATTTATTTAATTTGGTAAATTAATTGTTTATAAATTTAATATTTTGAGTAAGATATATTGATTTCTTAATTCCTTCTTTTCCCTTCTTTTCCTTTTCGAGGACGAAAAGTTTTGAGTGGGGGAGAGTGTAACCCCCGAATTTTCGATAATTAAAATTTGTGAATTTAATTAGTTTAGTGATTTAATATTGGAAGAAATAAAAAAATTGGTGAGTTATTAATGAAATAATAACTAGATTGAAATATAATAATGTTAATTTAAGTAAATCATTAACAACTTTAATGATAGTCCAATCAACTGAAATAGTTTAAATGTTATACTTGGTTATAAATTGAATATATGGAAACAAATGTAAATATGGGATTAATTAATGAAATAGTATATCATAAATGGTAATTGAATAAAATCAGTGCTATGTAAGCAATTGTAACATTGGTTGTAAATAATAACTTATAAGTGTGATTAAAAATTTATGGTAACAATTATTATATGTTACTTGTTTTTTAGGCTGTTAAATTTAATTGGAAATCAATTATAAAATATAATGCAATTAAATGTTACATTAAAGCTATTTAAGACAATAACTGTAAATTGAGAATGTAATAAAAGGAATAGAAATGTAATTATATTCATAAGGTAATAATTGACTAAATACAAAGACTGAAATCAAATTTAATCAATTTTTGGAATTGAAATTATAATATTTGGTGTTATTGCAATTAGTTGTAATTAAATATTACATTAATGAGAATTTAGATGAAATGGTAAATATTAAGGTACTAAGGTATAAAGCAATGATGATTATACCCATAAAATGATAATTGATGGAACAACGGTTGAAAAATCAAATAAATGAATTTATTGAAAATTTAATTTACAATTACTGAATTTATTGAAATTGAAACCAAACACTGTAATTGGTAAATTAATTAACTTTAAATTGATATCTAAATTTGTTTAGATTATTGTAATTGTTTAAGAAATCAAAATGATAAAATTTGTCAATTATAGAATTTAAATTTAAATTTTGATTTAATTAATTTAATATTAATTTATTTAATTAATATGAAAATAGCTATTTTGACTACTGTCTCGGATTTCGACGAAACTAGTATGATCGGATCCGTAACAGTGAATTATTGTAGGATTTTAAGTTTTGTAACGATCGGACGTGTCGTTTGATCGTACGGGCTTGAAACGCATAGAATTGAATTTAATTGAAATCAATTTGAAATAAGCTGATTTTAACATAACTTCTTCATACAATGGAGTTTGAACTTGAAACATGTTCCATTGAGTTTAAAAATATTGAAAACATCTATTTTGATATATGGGTTGACCCATTTTCGTTCCGGAGACAAAACGGGCTTTTCGGGTCGTTTATCGTTCCAATCCAAATCAATCTTGTCCGTTCTTTCTATTTTCTGATCTGCCTATAAATACCTCATTATAAACCCTAGTGTTTCTCAACTCAGTTTGTTTGTACGTATAATTTCATTTTTTCCTCTCTTTCTAATGGCAGACAAACCCTAATTCCCAATTGCAATTTCAAATCAAATTCAATTCCAAAAAAATTAAAATCTTCCAAACCCTATCAAATTTGATACCGTTTTGAAGCTCTCGATGAGCGCATCTCAATTCTATGATTCGTTTTTCAATTCGATGCACTATTTGTCCAGTAGTTCATGGATTAGTTTCGGTCGTCCATTGGTTAGAGTTTCGATCTAACGGTTGATTGTCGATTTCACGACGATCGGGTGGTACGGTATTGTAGATGGAGTCGAGCAGGTTCGAGTGGTGGTGTTCGTTCGTCCCTAGGTGGTCGTGGTTAATCGGAAAAATTGGATAAAAGAGGCGGCGGCCGTGGTTGACTAGGTGACTTAGGGAGGTGCGCGTGGCCATGTTATGGTCGGCCAGGACAGGCGGCCGCAACGGCGTACTCCGATCAACCCAGAAGTGAAGGACATGGCGGTGATAATTGCGCGAAGTAGCGGCGGCTATGAAGTATTAGAGTGTGATGTAGGTTAGGGTTGGAGATATCGGCAGTGATGTGGCCGATTATGTCAGAGTAATTCTTTTATTTTCTTAATTATTTAAAATTTCGATTCCAAAATGTTCTAATCCATGTAACTTGTTCATTCGAGGTCGGATTTACGCGCGGTTTGATCCACTGGGACCGTATCGAAATTCCGGACATTTTGAAGCTTATTTGGACGAATTCTGAGACTGTCTGAATTTAGGCCCTAATTTGGATTTAAATTCGATTTAAATTCAAAGGTGAGTGTTTTGACCCACTCACAACTTCTGAAATTTCTTATGTTTGTTAAATAAAATTTATGATGTGATTGGAAATTTATTTATGACTATTTGGTATATTTTAAATCGGCATCTCAGTTAATTTGAATTTATTTGAATTATATCATTATTTAATTTATTATTGAAATTAAATTTCCACTTAAATACCTGTTATTGTAAATTAGTTAATTGTTGATATTTATTTGGTTGATTTGGATGATGATTGTAATGGATGGTTGATTGGTGATATTGGATGAATGGATGTTATATTTTATATCGTTATAAACTACAAGTTCACTATGGGTTGAAATGATACATACCCGAATGATATATAGATTAGGGAAAAATCGTTATGGGTTGAAATGATAGACTCGAGCGATTTTATGGATTTTATTGTTAAATTCGGGATTGCGGTTTGAAATGATATATAACCGTAAAATTTTAAATTGCGGATTGAAATGATAAATATCTGTATCACTTGACCCTAGGGTAGAGAATTATATACGGACACTGGATTGGTTAAATTAAATGATCTTTGAATTCTTAATTTTTGAAATTAATTGAATGATATTTTGAAATAAAAATTTGATTTATATAAATTGAATTATTATTGGAATTAGTTTAAAGGAATTGTTTAAAGGAATTTAATTGAAATTTTAAAGTTGATTTTTGAAGTATAAATTGAAATTTACCGGAATTGAGTTATTAAAATTGTTTGAAATATAACTTTGAAATTGTATTGAAATTGGGTTTTGGGATTTGGAAATGTGAAATTGTCCAGATATGTTGAAATAAAATAAATAGTTAAATTTATATGAATTCCAAATTTCATATTTAATATAAACTATTTTAAAAATATATTATTTTAAAATTCCTAATTATTAAGATGAAATTTTTTTTATTAAACTATTTTAGCCTATATTAACTATATAAATTACTTTAAACTATTTTTGAACCAAGTTAATTTATTTCAAACTAATTTAACCATTTAATTTAATTTAAACCTAATTAATCTATTTTAAAGCTATTTAATCTATTTTAATTATATTTAAATCTATTTTTGGATCTATTCAACTATCTTAAATCAAGTTAAACTAATTTTTATCTATTTTAAATTATTTTAAAGTACTTTTACTATTTATAACTAATTTTAACTATCTAAAACTACCTTTCTAAATTTCAAACTAAATAAGGTAGAGGTGTTTATATTTGAAATCCTCGATTTTAAGTGAATATGGTTAAATGATATTATAACCTCAGTTGGGATTTAAATGTTGTATTTAATTGAAAATGATGATTTCGAAGTAAGGAGTTAACCTATTTTGGAAAATTATGATTTGGAAACGATATGATCTTCAAAGGTGAATATGATTTCAAAGTGAATACGATTTCGAAAGTATTATGGTTTTGGGAATACGATATTTTGGTATAAATTGTGATTTGACTTTTGAAATGTAAAAGAACCATCTGGTGTGAAATAAGCGATTGGTTGTTAAAGAGACCGGGATCAGATATTGTCATACTCTCTGCCAATACCGAAAACCACTTTAACAATTGTGTACGTGGTGGAGATTCCAAAAATGAAGTAGGATGGTTTGGCGAACGATTTCTGTATGAGGTATGATGTGACCTTGACTCCCATCTGTCAGCTTAGATGTGACTAAACAGGAGCAATTGACGGTCCAAGTGAGGTCATTCCTCCGATCGGGCACATTCCTGCGATACTATATTCTGACTTTGTGATTGATTTGGTGGCCACCCTTGATTTTGATTTGGGAGTGTGTTCCGAGGTGGGCGATAGTAGCTGTTATGCGTTACCACCAGCCCGGAAGTGTAATTGGTATATCCCTGGCATTGCCTAGTTGTGCTGTGTTCACATGCCCTAGCGCGCCCACTACGAGTTTGTTTTGTGTCATACCTATGGAGTATCCTCTACTAGCCTCCCGATCATGAGGTATTACAGTACTGTATAGACTATTGGCACTATAAAATGTGTTAAAGGGGATATGGGTAATGCCTTAATGCTAATTTAATAGTTTACTTTACTATAGACATATTATAATAGCGTATTGCACTACATAGTAGATAGTTTAATGGATCCTTAGGAGATGTGAATCCCGAACATCTCTTAAGTTACTGCACTCACGTTAGACACTAGATAGGAGATGTCAAACCCTGTAAACATCTCCGATGCCATTCCACTCATATTTATTACTGTTGATTTAACTTATACAAGATCTTTTAGTTCCGACTCGAGTGTTTTGTCTTTTCAATTCGCTCGGGCCAGCCTGAGCATTTCAGGATCTAAAGACTTGTTTCTGGAGGACGAAGACGAAGATTGTATTATTATTTACTATATTATTCCACCGCATCATACTGTTCCACTACATTGTCATTTATTTATCTCTGATATGTGTAACTCTGATTCTGTGTTGTATAAGTATAATCAATGTTTGTAAACAGCTTCATGAACTGTAATTTTGATTATTATATTTTGTCGTTCCATTGTGAGATTCTGTATTTGCTTTTATTCCTTCTCTTTTTCTTATTTACCCCAATAACATTCTACCACTTTGTACGGTTTGAGTTGACGCGTGTGTCTGCTTAAAGCGTCCAAAAAGGCAGGTTGTTACATTTTTAATATACTATTATATATTTATCAATAAGTAATTTATATTATATATTACTATTTTGTTTACATATGTATATACTATTTTCGATTTTTACAAAAAAATATTATTTATTTTATTTAATATATTTATAATTGATTTATCTATCTGTGTGTATATAATTTTAATATTTCAAAATTATGTTTATAAATATATGTATATTTATAAAAAAATAATTAGTTAAAGTTTGTATATATATTTAAAATATTTTATGTATGGAAAAAAAATTATATTAACATCCATTTGGTTAACATTTGTATATTGGAAGAGCTAACATGTCTGTTGCGATGTAAATCACAATATCTGCACATTGCATGGTATACCTTGCACGGATTGATATGTTACACATGCACACACAAATATATATATGTATGTATGTATGTATATGATACACGTATATATAACAAGAAATAAATTAAATAATGTTGTATTATTTTATAAATCTAAATAAAATAAAAGATTTTATTTAAATAAAATTTAGAAATATTCTAAATAAGCAAGACTCCAATAAAGATCCAATAGGGCAAAAAAATTAAAATTCACCTACAACTTCTGCTACGGTCTGCCCAGCTCCAACAACAATTATACATAAGAATTTACTATATGAAATTAAAGATCAATTTCAAAGAACAATAGATAACTTAACATATACAATTCACTAGCATTTGAGTATGTAAATGTTATATAATTATATATATAAAATCTCATCCAAAGCTAGTTTTCAATTTCACAAGTTTCCAAAATATACTAAAAGAAATTTGAATAAAGTAGGCATATGTAAATTTTATGATAAGAATTTATAGATCTAAACAATATAGAAAACATGACAAATTATCAAAAGTACATGGGGTTCAAAACACGTCAATTTATGATGAACATGCATTAAAGGGAAATGATGAACAAACATAGATCTAAATCAAAATAATACAATAAACATGATTTAATAAAAATAGACATAAGGCAGATTTAATTTACATATGGAAAGATAAATAATTAAAACATGAAATGAATCATAGTAAATCTAATTATGTTAATCATATAAATACATAAGTGAATTTAAATAAGAAAATTACCTTTTGATTCAGCCGGTAAATCACACCTTGAACAATGAATCAAAGCTCCTAGATTTAGAAATCAGCCTTCAGATTTTGCAAGGATCAAGAGGGATAAACCACTTTTAATGAATATATTTGATTTTTATTTTATTTTGGGAATTTTTGAAGCCATGGAAGCTCTCGTATTTATAGCCATTAAAGAGGAATAAGTGGACTGAAAAAGAATAAAATGTATAGCAAAAGCTTATGAAAAGAATGCAATAAAGAAGGCAATCAATGAAAAATTAAAGAGAGATTTTTTTCCTTCTTTATATTACATTTGAGTTAAATGAAATAAATGTTGAATGGGTTGGGGATCATTTGAGGCCTATGTTCCCTCCATGTTTAGCCGATCACATAAGAGGAGTGTAACATCCCATAAAATTTAATAAGAAATTTAAGAATTAAAATAAGGTTAACAATGAAAATTTTGTAAATGTTAGAATTTGGTCATGGAAGTTGCACCATTACAACCGTGGCGGTTTTTTTGATCAATTTCCATATATAATATGTTGAAATTAAAGTTCAAATGGAGAAGTTACGGATGTTCGAAGTTTTCGATTTTAAAATTTAAATATTTGAATTTAAAAGTATGAAGTTTGAATTTTAAAATTTGAATTTTAAAATTTGTATTTGAAAAGTAGCTTAAGGGTTAAGCAGGATTAAACGTTAACGTGTGACTAATTGGATTAATTAAGTTAATAAATAAAATAAAAACGAAAAGAATTTAATGGCCACTATAAAGGGACCAGTCGACCCCTGAATTGCGTCCGGTCGATCGCTAACCTTTGACCGGTGGGTCAAGGCAGTCAATCGATGATGTTGAACGGTGGCTAGGGCTTGTGCTATTTTGATGGTCTGGATTTTATTATTTATACCCGATGGTTCCGGTTCCTTCTCACCTCTATAAATATACCCCAAGACCCACTTTTCCTTCATTAAATTTTGTATGCGACGGCGAAGCTCAGTCAAAATCTTTCCCCTTAGGGATTCAGAAACAATAAATTTTCTGGTAAGTAATTCTAATTTCTATTCTTTCATTTAAATTAATCATTCTTCTCTCCAACTTTTGATTTCTGAAATCTAATCTATATGTATACAATTTATTTGTTGTATTTCAAAAGGGGGAATATCTAACAAAGAATAGGAGCGGTATAAATCAAATCTCATCTTCTTCTACTTTAGATTTCCAAATTAGTTAGGATTTTAGGTAAGAGGATTAGATGTTTTCTCCTTTTGATATCTAATTCTATTCCTCTATAGTTTTTGATTTTAAATCTAATTTCTATATACAATTCACTTTGTTGTATATTCCAAAATAGGGAGATCTGAAAGGGAATTAAGTGTGGTGGAATCAAATCTCGTTAGGAAGCAAACAATTCTCTATGAGTGGAAATATCAAGTTTTTTACATTTTTGTAATTGAATAGTATTTATTTGGATTATGTATGCCTTCGGAAATTCTATAAATGCAAAATCCTAAAACAATAAAACCCTAGAATTTCCCTAAGTAAATATCTATCTTTGTATATATTGGAATTATAATTGTTTGGGTGTTAACATATTAGAATCTAATTAATTGTTTAGAATTGGATAATCTATGGTCCATTCAACCCATTTCCCCTGTTTTAAATTGGTGTGTTAAATGGTTCAAAAAGAAAATAAATTAGAAATGGTGTGTAAAGTATGAATTGAATTGTTTGCAGTTTGCATCGCCTATTTCTATCTCTTAAATGAATAAGAAACTCCTTTCTTACTCCAAAATGATGTAAATAGAGATTGAATTGAACATAGGCGGTCTAACTTGTGATGATCTATTTCTTTAAAACAGAAAAGGGATTCTAATGTATTAATATGGAACAAGTTGTAGGTATTCCATGTTTGTACAAATCTATTTTATTTGGCTTTGGGTAGTAGCATTTCTTGTTGAAATATTAGATTTGTATGAGATTAATATTTCAAACTACCTTGTAAGCGGATTATTGTAACGTAAATATTAGACCTTAACTTCCACGTGTAAAATATATGTATATGATATCAATGTATTGACTGTTAAAACCGATAGTGTATTGATTATAGCGTATTGAGTGTGATAAATAGTATTATTAAAATAGCAAGGTAACATTAATTTATAGGAAGGAAGTTAGTGTAAATTAAGGAATTAATCTCTAACTGGAGGCGTAATAAAGAGATACCTTATGTGGCCTCAACTATTAATCGTGTAGGAAGATACATGTATATAGTAGTATAAATATAAGTTATGACTAAGTTATAGGGATGTGAGTTTAGTCCAAAGCTACATGGAATTCTGCCTAGTTAAATCTGGCTATTGGCGGTGTGGCTTTGCGGACTAATGTAGGACATTTCCTATAAAAATAACCGCAGTGGATGCGAGGTTAGTCCGCCTAGTCAATCTGGCTACTAGTACCAACGAATAATTAAACTAATGTGAGAAGTTTCCAGTATGTTACGGGTCATAAGTTGTGCTATGGATGCGGTAGGGGAAATCCTTAGTAGGGGTCCGCTTTGGTTTAGAGGTATTAAGTGGCTATGGTACGGTCCGCCTCTTTCTTAGGTGAAGTATTAAGTGGGCTAATAGGATTTCCAACGATGTCAGTAAGGAAAAACCATGTAGAGACCCACCTTTGGATTAGGTCTTAAATGACGAAGATCTGCCTATTTTATAGGTCTTAAATGATCAGAGTCTGCCTAATTCCCATTAAAGAGGTATTAAGTGGTTTTGGGGTTTCCTCTTACATCGTAAATGCTAGTTGCATTAGAGCTGTATAGTCAGGCTGGGAGAGTTTTCGGGCTTACGGTTGACTTTTGTATAGTTGGACTAGAAGAGCCTTCGGGCTTACAGTTGACTTTATACGAATGTTATATAGTTGGACTGGAAGAGCCTTTGGGTTACAGTTGACTTTATATGTATGATATGTAGTTGGACTGGAAGAGCTTTTTGGTTTACAGTTGACTTTATATGTATGTTATGATTTTATACGTAAGACATATTTCTTATTTAAATAATACTGCCCAAGTACAATTATGGTCAAGCTTGAGATTTTCATATCACTGGACACTTGTTGTCTTGACCCACTCCTCATTACAACACAGGTTAGAGAAAGTAATGCTGATTTAGGAGATGAAGGTCGAAGTGAAGACTTGTGGCAGTTATCTGCCTATTTATGCTTTTTAAATATTTTTAATGTACCCAGTTCAGTTAATTATGTCATTTTATAATATTGTACTATGAAGTTTTTATATGGACATGTGTAATTTTGGCAATAACATGTTATGTTAGTGGAATGTTTTTTTCTTATGAAATAGGTACTTATTTCTGATATTATATTTTATCTGTTCCGCTGTGAGACACTGAAAGTATAGATAGATAGCTATATGTACTGTGTATTGTTTTAATTTTAACAACCTAACAACTCGCCTTGAGATGGGCCTAAGATTCGATAGGCTTTTATTGGGTCGAAATTAGGTCCTTTTTGGGGCGAATTAATACAGGGAGAGAGGATAAGTTTACAAAAAAAGTAATAAAGGGAAAAGAATATACAATCTATGGATATCGTGTATCGATATGCGCATTTATAACTTTTATTTACGCACTTTATTAAATGCTAATAGTATAAAACAAATCAAACAAAATATAATAATTAATATTTCATAAATATTAATTAATTTACAACGATTATAAATTAAGTAAATCGTTTGGTTTATTTGTAGTATTCATCATTATAGTTGTGCGACTCAAAAGTGTAAATTCTTTCAGCGATTAATATCGAACAATTCGAATATTAGTGTTCATACGTCACCTTAGCTAGTAGTGTGACATTTTGTCTAAATTTACCGCTTAAATATTTTTCGGTAAAATCCAATTTTAGTTATTTAAGCGTTACCTAGTAGTGACAATTATTTGTACCAATTCTCTTCGTCTAAACTATATTACATTAGGACTTACGGAATTTGGTAATGGTCAAAATTCCAATATCATCCATATTCACCTTTTAGTCCAAATAAAAAGTCATTGGTTCAATAATAATAATAGTCATTATTAATCGTACTTCTCTGGCCAAACTTTGACTTTAAGTTGACTTCATTTGACCGTGAACTAAGCTCATATAACTGAGAAAATGAATCCTTACTTGAATATTGTTTCACTTCCAATGCTTCCACTCAACCCAACTATGGTCGTTCGATGGTCGTTGTGCCATGATTCACTATAATCAAAGTGGAGTTTCCACATTAAGATCAATGTTTTCTCAAGTCAAGAGAATGATGTAATTTTGTCAAATCAATATTTTTTATTTGACCTTAGTTATATTAACCAATATAAAATTATTGCAAGGACCCAGAATTTCAGTCAATTGAAATTAGAATATTCAACTGATTTTAAATATTGAAAGGTTGAATTTATAAGTTAAATAGATTTAATTTCAAATAATAAATGTTATTTAAATATCAAAAGTGGTTAATAATTGAATATTGAATTTAAAGTGAATGAAAATGAATTCGGAAGCTGATTTTAATTCTATTTGAGTTAGGATGGAATTAGAGAAATTTTAAATTTGAATTAAAAGTGAATAAACAGAAATTGGAAAAAAATAATTTAAATTACCGAGTGAAAATAGCCATTCGGGACACTGTCTCGGAATTGGATGAAACCAGTTTCATTTGATCCGTAATAGTATATTATTATAGGATTCCAAATTTCGTGTCGATTGGACTTACGGTTTGATCGTGCGAATTAAAAACACGTAGAAATTGTTTAAGGAAATTTAATTAAAATAATTCGATTTTGAGATGTTATCTTCCGTATACTTTCGAATTAGCTTTTGATATGTGTTCCAATGCGTTTGGAATACAGGTATAACATATAGAATGCCGGGCGGCACGCCTTATTTGGAGACCGTGATTTTAAAGTATAAATTGACTTTTAATTAATTTAAATAAAGTATGACTGATCAAATCAAGGCCCGTGACCCATCATAACAGCCATACCCCCATCGTTCCTTGACCGTGACCTTACACTGCCTCTTCCCTTTAAATGGCCTGGACAAAAGAAAAGATGAAGTTCATTTTTCATTCTAAAACTTCAAAATCAAAAATCAAATTGAATAAAAAATGAAAATTATGAAATAAAATTTAAAATTCATGTTTTGAGTTTATCTACAGCTTGGCATTCATATTGGATGGCGTGGCTCCATTTTAGAGTGTGAACAATCAAGGCCATAGGAGTGTGGCTGAGCTAGGGTTTGGAAAATAGGGGAGTGTGGTGCTCGATTTGCTAAATGGGTATGAGATTTGCATTTGTAGTTGGAGTTCGCACTTCGTGGCCAAGTTTGTGGAGGTGCTAAAATATTAACATAGTAATTGATGAAAGAACGTTGTTTTAAATTTAATCAAAAATTAGAGTTTTGAAATTTGTAAATAATTAAGTTTGAAACTATTTAATAATTAAGTTTTTGAAATTATTTAATAATTAAATAAAATTGAATTCTTTGATAAGTGAAATTGAACTTCTTGAATAAGTGAAATTGAATTTCTTTAACAAGAAATGAAAATGTGATATTTTTGAAATTAATGTAAGACATGTAATGTAAAGAATTTGATTTGATGAATTTAATTTAATGCAATTTGTAAGTTTTGATATAATGGAGTTGAACTTAAGTAAGTGATTTAATGAATTGGAAGTTAAATAGAAATTGTTTTAAATGACAAACTAACTTAACAAATATTGAATGAAATCGATAAATGAATTTAAATTGATTTGAATGTTAAATTAAATTGATTTAAAAGATTTCGGAACGAAACTTATATACGAACTTGTATCAATATTTGAATTGTTTTAAATAAAAAGTGAAATTGTATTATAAGATTTTGAAATGGTAAATTTGGATGTTTTGAAACGTAAATTTTTGGAAATTGGTTTAGAAAGACAAATGAAATGTTGGTTTACAAATTCTATTTGAAATTGAACTTGATTTGGTTTTGAAATATATAAACGACCAATCAGTGTAATAATCACGAAAGTTATTAAAGAGACCGGAATCGGTTAGGGACATACTCACTGTCTAAACCAAAAACCACTTTAATAACTATACGCGGAGTGTGATCCAGAATGAAGTGGTTGGAATGATGTACGTGATGACTGAAGAAAGAGAACAATAATGGATAGCCTTGACACTTGTGTCAAATTGGAAATGACTAAAACAGGAGCCGTGCCGGGCCAAATGGGGTTAGCTGCCTCGAGCGAACACACTTCTTCGAAAACTACTCATTACTTGTTGTCGATTGGTGCACCCTTGATTTTGGGAGTGTTGTTTCGCGGTGTTGCGATCGCTGCGGCGATGCATTCTCACCAGTCCGGATCAGGCAAACGGTAGTGTCGCTACCTTGGGTATTGCCTCATGTGCCTTGTCATACTTGTATCCCTATATACGCGACCACTACGATTTGTTTTGTGTTATACCTATGGAGTACTCCCTGATAGCCCACTAGTTTACGGTGGAGTTTACAGTGCTGTATGGACTATAACGCTTATATAAAATGTGTTATGGGGGATAATGGTAACGCCTTAACACTATTTTGATACTTTATATTACTGATAGGCATTATCTACTTATCGTACACTACTACATAGTAGATAGTTTAACGGATCCTTAAAGGATGGTTATTCCAAACATCCTTTGAGTTACTTGTATTTCAGTTGCTATTTCACTTGAGTTGGATTTATTAATATAAGAATGTTAATCCTGACTCGAGTGTTTAGTGTTTTGCTTTACGCTCGGGTTAGACTGAGTGTACCAGTATTCGAGACTCACCTTTAGAGTTGGAGCTTTGCTTGAAGATTCAGCCATCTATTCTGCTTTCAGTATTCGATGATTCCAATGATGTATTCTGATTTGTACCTTATGTATAGTGTTACTCTTCTGTTGTATCTTGTTTAACTCTGATGTATCTTATATATTTATATAGTAGCTTCATGAACTACTATCTCTTTTACTTCCGCTGCATATTATTACTTTGTGTCTGTGATCTATGATTATTTAATTACTGTATATGTTCAGTTTTGCCAAATTTAAATTAACAACGCGGTATTTTGAATTATTCAAGTCCGACATGTGCGGATGCGAATGGTCCAAAATAGCGGGTCGTTACAGTACAAATTGGGGATGGGGTGGTGGAGCTTGCGAAGGTGGAGACGTTGGTGAAGTCGGTGGTAGAATTTGTGGAGAAACGAGTGAGGTAGGAGGAGAGAGAAGGAGAGAGCATGGTGGGTATTCTTGTGCATGTACATGTTATAGAGTAGAGGAGGAAGATGAATTAAGGTTTTGAAATGGTATTAGTTTAAATAATTATGCAATTAAGAAATTTAATATATTATTTAAATTGTGTAACTTATAAAATCCATAACTTCTCCGTACGAGGTCCAAATCAAATGCGACAAATTGCATTAGAATTGTATCGACGAATACTACGCATAGGAATTGGATTGGAGTCATTTGGAGCAATGACTATTCGATTTTAGTTCAAACTAGAAAGCTTCAATGACAACTAGAATCAAAGTGAGTAAAACTAATTCTCTCTGGCCACTTATTTTTTTTATATAAGTGGAAATGATTTTATTTATGTTGTTTGTTACTTGTGATTGCTACTTTGGTTGTTTACTATATTATTAGTAGTGGATATATATATATGTATGTATATATATATACCCATCTATTAGAGCGGATGAGACCCTATACGTTCCCGTGTATGAGCGGATGACCCTTTGTACACGTGTCTGCCTCGAAGTAGACATTGTATATTTTATTCCATATGTTGTATTTGTTGCAGGTGAACAAGTTGGAGGGATCCAACTGGATTCCTCACACTGTTAATTTTATTTTTCATATATAGTGATATATGATGTGTTGGATGCCATATTGATGACATGAATATAAGTTCCCTTATTTAGTGCTATGGTAGCACTGTGCCTCTTTCTAGTACTTTTGAAATGCTATTAGGTGGAAATTTTGATAGTTAAATGGTTTTCAAAATTAAATATATTTATAAAGTATTTTGAGTTATTTAAATAAGGAATTTATTTTATATAAAAAGTATAATTTTTTGGATATTAAATGAATAGTTTTACGAAATATTTTAATAAAGATTTTCTAGACTATATTATATAGATTTTTAAAATATTAAATATTAAGTCTGTTTTTATAATAAAGGAATAAAGTTTAAATAAAAGAAGGTAGAAATTATTTTGTATAAATATTAAGTAATTGTTTATTTTAAAGTGATATAATTATGTATACTAAAGAATGAATTCAAAAAGTGATATTTTATAAATAAGCATAAGTTTGTAAAAGTAACGATAAATTTATAAACGATGTTTTATACATTAAGGGAAATATTATCTTCGGGCAAAATTGGAGAGATAAACCACATTTGTGGATTTATAAAAATATAGGGAATGGTTATTTTAGGAAAGAGGTTGCTTCTATTTTTGGGAAAAATAGAAAATGGGAATAAACTAAGAGATGTTTGAACTGGGTTTTATAAAATAGAAATGAGAATTTTAAACCTTGTTTTTAAATATGAAATGGATTTGTAATCGATATTTATAAATGGATTTTGGAAATAAAGGAGATTTATAAAGAAATAGATTTATAAACGAAAATTTTATAAAAAAAGAGATTTTATAAAAAAAGAAGTTATTAAATGGAAAACGATTTATAAATTTATTTTTATAAATCTGAAAATGATTTATATTAAGAATTAAATATGCATTTTTATAAAGGGAATATATTCACGTTTTAAAGTGAATAATCTTTTGAAAGAGATGGTTTTGACAGTGATGTTTTTAAAATTGAGCTAAATGATTTTAAAAGCGATTTTAAAATGTGTTAAGCGACAAAAACATAAATTTCAACATTTATTTTTGTAATAGATGTTTTCGTGAAAGGTAAGGAAGGCATAGACTATAACACTATTGTTATAGTAGATGATTCCAAAAGGAAAGGTTTGTATAGTATACGGGATTTATGTATATATTCTATATTTGGTGTTAATATTTGAGATAGGTAACTTCTATCTATTTTGAAGTTAAGAATGTTGTTCAGTCAAGGTCTGAGAGGTAAAAATACGCTAACTTGATTGGCTTCATTGTTAACTAATAAACAGTTGAAGTTCTATATCGAAAATTGATATTCAGTATAGATAGTTGAATCCTTGTACTAGTGTTTTGGGTTGTCGTAACGATGTTTTATGCAACATTCGTTTTGACCCAATAAAGTGCGTTTGGAGATAAAGAGTTTTCTCTAAAAGATTTAAAATATACTTATTTTGATTTAAGTATACCAAGATATTTTCTAAGTGTAGAAAATGAGATGGTTTGTGAATATACTTATACTGTTGTGATAAGTATATGGAAATGTTTTCTGAATGTCGTAAGTGATAAAGTGATTAGAGAATATAACTTAGTAAAGATATTTTTTTGGATAAATATTGGGAAAGTGATTTAATTAATATAAGATTTATTAAAGAGGCTCAGTGTTGCTTGGTGCTTAACCAGTAGTATTTCCATTTGGAAATAAGTCTTTGGATGAATGTTTGTTCCTTTGATAGTTAAATAACCGATATCAAAGTATTGACCAATTTTAAACTATTGTTGTTAGTTCGAAGAGACCGTGATCAGGTTTATTATCCGAAACCACTTCGAATTGACATAAGCGTTGCGAATTGGAATATGTTGAAGATAGCCAAAGACGGAGTTAAAGTGCAAGGGCTATTTCTATTTTCCTTGGGAGGGATTCTTCGTAATTGATGAAATAGAAAATAGTGCATTCAGTTTCATTCAGTCCTAGAACAAACTTGTATGGATGAATGCTAGCGTTGCGTTGATGCTTGGAGAGCAGTGTTAGCATTCCAAGTTGGTTTTCTATATAAAAGGTAAACGTAGCCTCAAGCCTCATCAACTGGGAATAATTGAAAATCAGGGGAGATGCGGCAAGGCTAAGTGGGTTGCACCCATTAGGGTATGTTGTCACCTTTCTAGATACACTACATCTACATATTTATGGACTGGTTGTGCATGAGATCTTAGTAAAAAGGTTGGGAACAACCGGGATGATGACATATTCGGTACTATCCAGTAAGGGGTAGGCTAGTCTTGTGTTGGCAGGGATCGATAGGTTCGATCTCGATACATTTTTCTAGAGGTGTACTGTGATGGGCGGTACCCCAGTGCCCAGTCATTGTATGGAATCCATTCTCCAATAAGCGCCATTCGGTTTTAGTTGTATACCAAATATGATGAAACGTGCGATGCAAGCATTTCAGCTATATTCATATTTTACTTTAAACTCTTAGATATTATTACAATATCAAATGATTTGATAAAAAATGGTTTGGTTATCGTAAGGTAAAAACCCGTCCGTGTTTATGTGCGGCGTGGTCTTATGAGATATCCTTTGTTTTGAAAAGGGTTTTGATAACTTTATAAACTTCAGTAGAGATGAGTTTTCTCACGCTGATTTACCAGACTGATTCGGGCGTTCTTCCCTTTCAATGCTTGGGTCAGACCGTGTATATTTACAGGTTGCTTAGGTTGCATTGGAGCTCATTATACGAGCTGGATAACAGAGAGGTGTTTTCGTACTTGTTTATTTCCGCTGCGTTGTTTATATTAAATTATCGGCAATTGTGAGGACAGGTTGTTATAACTGTCCAAGCTGATAATTAGTGATTGTGTACTCTGATTGATGTATTTATATTACCGTTTTTCTTTTCTGTAAAGATTATTGATATTCTATTATATGTTGTTCCGCTGCAATGTGAGATTTTGTGTTGTTTTAGTTTCTTCTTCTTCTTTCTTTCTTCTCACCCTCTCTCTTCTTTTTCATGACCTTTTGTCATTCCGTGCCTTTTGGATCGGACATGTGTGGTTTATTGTCGATTTAAAGGGTACGGATTTGCGGGTCGTCACAATTATCAAGTATGTCATTCCATAGTTATCTAATAACTATCAGTACGTAACCCCTTAGTACCCCCAGTGGTCATGAGAAATACACTGCCCGACATTTGTTGAGTGTTATGTACTCTAATCTCAATGGGTATATCGATATCCAGTCTTGATACATCTTGAACAGAAATATTTAAAACGATATGTTTAATTTCATTGTGATGGATTACTCATGGTTACAACACTTTGCAACTACTATCACAAAATATACCATTTATGGATTTTCTATTAAATATACTTTTAATAAATTAATTAATTAATATAACACTTATATCAAGTATATAATAGAAAGACAACACCTTTTTGTTTAAAAAAAGATTGATTATCGAGTTAGATATATGTAACAAGTTACATAGTTGCCCCTAAGGTATACCCCTAACCCTATCAATCTCCCACTTGCACATGGTCAATTATGGAATCTGTATCCCAACCCTTCAATCTATTTGATGAAAACTAGTTGAGTTATACCTTTCATGAATGGATTTTCTATGTGGTTTAATTATCTACTTTGTTAATCAGCTCTCTCCGACGTTGATAATTTACTTTTATCATGTGGAACTATTCGGAGTATGTTTCTCAACATCTAGTGTGCTCTTATTATTTCATTATTATCATATAACAGTGATTAGTATTCTTAACACTTGAAATCACCCCTACCTCAGTTATAAATTTGTGCATTTATATATATATACTTCCTTTTTATTGTGATGCTATTCGAGGTGATGTATGTAACCTTTTCATTGAATCAGCGACAAAATTTCATTTAGACCATTTTCAACTTAAAGTTTCTTAATTAAAGTTTGAACATGAATTTAATATCGATATATTATACTTGATAGCATCTATGAAGTTCGAGTCCGAACATTCTTTTATAAGGGGTTTGTTTTTTCTATAAACTGTTCTCTAGTATTTCATAAATACATGAAAACACCTTGAACAAATATTTAGTGATATAAAATATATTTCGTATTTTCTTCATGTTTTAAATGCATTATGTAACGAACCACCTTTTTGAACAATTTAAATCGACAAGTAAACACACATGCCGATTCCAAACCATTCAAAAGGGAGGATTGTTAATGGGGCAAATAAGAAAAGAAGAGAAAAGGAACAAGAAACAACCACAGAATCTCGCAGCGGAAAGATAAAATATAATAATCAAATAAACAGTTCATGAAGCTGTTTAATATACTTTTGATATTATCATTTATACAACATTTATCAGAGTTATACATATACAACAGAACAAATAAAATAATGCAGCAGACAGCATGATGCATGTATAATAATAGTAATAGTATACCAAATCTTCGTCTTCGTCCTCCAGAATAGATCTTCAATAAGCTAAAAAACTCAGGACTGACCCGAGCGTAATGAAAAGACAAAACACTCGAGTCAGGACTAAAATATCCTTATGTAAGTTAAATCAATCGTAAATAAAGATGAGTGTAACGGCGTCAGAGATGTTTACGGGGTTTGACATCTCCTATCCAGTGTCGACGTGCGTGCAATAACTCAAGAGATGTTACGGGATTTTCCATCTCTTAAGGATCCGTTAAACTATCTACTATATAGTACAATACGCTATTATAATATGTCTACAGTAAAGTAAAAGTATTAAAATAGCGTTAAGGCGTTACCCATATCCCCCTTAACACATTTTTATAAATATTCCCATAGTCTATACAGTACCGTAATTCCTCCGTAAACTGGAGGGCTATCAGAGGGCACTCCATAGGTATGGTACAAAACAAACTCGTAGAAGGCGCTCTAGGGCATGTGAACACGGCACACGAGGAAATGCCAGGGTAGATATACCGTTTGCGGATCCGGACTGGTGGTGACGCATAGCAGCTACTACCGCCCACCTCGGACACACTCCCAACAATCGAGGGGTGGCCACCAAAACAATCACAAAAGCAATAGAATGGTATCGAAGAAATATGCCCGATAAGAGGAATGACCTCACATTGGCCCGGCGTGGCTCCTGATTTTAGTCACATCTAAGCTGACTCACGGGAGTCAGGGTCACGTCATACCATATAGAATCGTCGCCAAACCATCCTACTTCATTTCTGGAATCTCCACCACGTACACAGTTGTTAAAGTGGTTTTCGGTATCGACAGAGAGTATGCCCATATCCGATCCCGGTCTCTTTAACAACCGAACGCTTATTACACACCGGATGGTTCTTTTACATTTTCAAAAATCAAATTCATAATTGATATCAAAATATCAAGTTCGCTTCAAAATCAAATCCATTTCAAAATCATCGTATCTACGCAAAATATACGATTTCATTTCAAAAATCATTTCGCCCAATATCTCATTTCAATTTAAAAATCATTTCACATTTCAATTTAGGTTGTAACTTCATTTAGCCCAATTCGTATTTAAATCCAAGATTTAAATATAAACATTTCACCTTATTGACCATCTGGAAATTTTGGAAAAATAGTTTGAATATTTTAAAGTAGCTTAAATAATTAAAATAGTTAAATTACTCTAAAATATTAAAGATAGATTTCAAAATAGTTTAAATTTGATTTAATATAGTTAAATAGATTTAAAATAGATTAAATAAACTTAAATAGGTTAAATAGCTTTAAAATAGATAAAATATAATTAAAATAAATTAAAATAGTTAATTAGTTTAAAATAAATTAAATTGGGTTAAGTAGATTTAAAAATAGATTAAAATAAGTTAATATGTTTAAATAAGTTAAAATAACTTAATATAATTAATATAGGTTAAAATAGTTTAGTATAAAATAGTTTAAGTATTTAAAATAGTTTATATAGCAGAATAACTTCAGAAAACCAAATTTGAAATAGCTTCAAAGTCAACCATTTTAATTTCCAACTTACCAATCTGAATCAAATTCAAATTTCCATTCAGTCGATTAAACCTCACTTTCAATTCAAATCAAATTTTGATTTCAAATTTAAATTTAATTCCATCTCAAATCCAATTGTCTCAATTTCGATTTCAAAATGTTGTCTTTATCACACTTTTACTTAATAATATTCAAAATCCGAATAAAAATTGAATCCTTTAAAATCGAATCAATTTACGAAAATTCAATCATATCACAATTTTAATTTCAAAGTCTTAACTTCAATTATTAACCAATTTGTTTAACAAAAATTTATTTCAACATCTCAACATCACATTCGAGATGAATTCAATTTTATAAAATTTGATTTTTTTTAAAATTCCTTTAAATCAAACCATTTAAAGTAAATCCCAAATCAAAGAATTTAAAAATCATTAAATTTAACCAATCCGATGCCCATATATAATTTTCTATCCTATGGCCAAGTGATCAGTTATTTCAATTAAATTTCAGGAATAGATATATATCACTTCAATTCGAATCATAGTGTCATAGGTATATATCATTTCAACCTATTTCTCAATTTATTCAAAATGATTTAATTTAAAACTGTAAATAATACACAGGGTGATGACAGGATATATACAACAAATAAACATCCAAACATTCAAACATCAATCAATAGCATCCATCGCAACCAATCATACAAACAGACAATATAAATCACAGAAATTTCATAGTTATAAATGTTCGGTAATTTACTTGCGATTAAATTTCAATTCTAATTAGACTGTCGATTTCAATTCCTAACATTTAATTCAATGACATCAAGATGACAGTTAAATTTTTATCAACAACGACTAATAAAACTCATATCACTTCGCAATATTAAATTTAACTAGCATTAGAATATTCTAGTACGTTGTGAGCGTTATAAAACACTCACCTTGATTTTTAAATTTCAAATCAAATCGAACGACGTTCGATTTAACCTAAAATTTTAACGAGCTCGAAACACTCCCGGGTCTGTACAGCAGCAAAGCTCTCGACTCTGCGTTTCCAACGTCGCCAGTTCCGTTTGATTCTGATAACGTATGAAGGAGAAATGACATTTTAAAGTTTATATACACATTTATATAAATTAAATTACAATCTTCTTTTTTTTTATTAAATCCACCTGAACGCATCAGGGCCGCACAAAAAGAATGAAGAGGATCAGGCCACACGTTCCATCTTCTCCAAACGCGTCTACCAGGAATGAACAAACCCAAAGCCTCAACCTTTGACCGACCCTAGCCTCCACATCGTCGCCAACGAGTCCCTTCCACCATCACCGAACGTCGCGCCCATTCCACCCCATCATCGGCCGAAGACCGCACCCCCATCACCTCACCAGCGACGCGCAAATCGACCACGAACTCGCGACCTTCCAACACCATTTGCCGAAAATCTGAAGCCCCATTCTCGATCACTACCGTCCAGAATGAAGATCCCAGAGCCCTCTACACGTTCGTAGTTAGGAGTTTTCGAAATCGTCGAGTGGATTACGAGAAAAACGAGGGGGAAAACGGTTGCTTATCGGCCATCAAAATTGTCTCTGGCGGCCACGAGATGAACGACTAGGGTTTTCAGAAAAGAACGCGTATATATATACACGTATATATATATTATTATTATTATTTACAAATAACATGATTTTCGAACGAACTCCAAATTAGACGTGCCGACAGGCGTCCGTAAGGTTTTACCCGCCTTCCGAACACAATGGAACGTGTTTCGGAGGCTAATTCGATCGTTTGAGTGAGTTATGGAAATAAACGATCGATTTTAAATTAAACCGATTAAATGAATTTCTAAACGTTTCCAGCTGCCACGGTCAAATGGCAACTCCGATTGCTCCGAAATTTGAAATCCGATAATAACACACTATTACGGATCCAATGGAACTGGTTTCGTCGAATTCCGAGACTGTGCCTCGGAAGGCTATATTTTTACTCGTCGATTAAATCGACGACTTTTCAAAATTCATAGGATTTCTTACAAATCCAATTTTAAATGTTAACAAATTCATTGTTGTTTAAATAAAATTTTATATCCATCTTCGATATCATTTTCAATCATATTATATTCAAAATTCAATTATTCAAATATTTGCAAATTTAAATTTTAAACAATTTAGATTGTCCGAAATTCATTATCCTGAAATAATTGAAAATGAACTTATAAAATTTTACTTTAAAACGAATTCAAATTATGGAACAATTATTTCCGTTATACAATTATTCAATTCCCGTTATTAAATTTTATTCAATTATTCAATTAATTTCCAATATTAAATTTAAACAATTTAATTGTTCAATATTTAACAAATTCCAATATTACATTTTAAATGAATTCTCGTTATCAATCAATTACTTTATTTACATCCATTAAATTCAACATTATTATTTAGTCCAACTATTAATCGTAAACTCATTCAATAAGTAGCATTTATATTTCAATATTGGATTTTTTTTAAAATAAATTTCCGTTATTAGTCAATTGCCTTATTCACACCCAGTGCATCCAACATTTGTTATTCAACTTCAGTTATTGATTGTAAACCCAGTTAATATATAAAATTTCATTTCATTTACAATTGGTTTTCAAATCCAATTCAACTGACAAATAAACCGGTAACTTATAATAATTATCACCATTAACTTTAAATCACAGTTATAAATATATTATTACAAATAAGAGTCACAATTACCTATACAATACTAATTTGATTTCATTATCATTGACTACATCTTATTTCATTAGTTAATGTAACGATCTGGATTTTCGCGTTCGAAAATCGACATCCATACTTTACATCGTACTCGAATGTCATAGATTCGACCGTTCAAATCCGATTCGCCGGAGCTTATAACACAGTTAAGTAAATATCACAGCGGAATAAAAAGAATATAGATATACAATATCTGATACAATATCCAGATACAATGATGATACAATGAATATCTATATACATCAGAGATATGATACAACAAATAGCAGCGGAAAAGAAAAACGATAATATCAGCAGCGGATAATCTCCATCTTCAAAACGCCAATCCAGATGTAGCTTGAACTCCCAATAACGATACACCAAGAATAAGCAAGTGCAGTCCGATCCAAAGACTGAACTAGCTCCAGAAAATCTACTAATCCTGAATATCTGAAAAACCAAACTCTAGACTGCTCGTGTAGGAAATTTTGAGCACCCAGAGTTTAGGAAAGGAACAATAAACTCCGGATCAGTCATGGGACTGGTGTGAGCAACAAAAACAGTTTATCTTTAAAATAAATAGCAGAGAATTTTAAAGTCAATTCGCAATGTTTTTAGAAAATGAAACTACCATAAGACCTCCCACCACACACACAATGCAAACGCAGAATTGGAGGAGATTTCTTCTTATGATAGTCAAAGATGCTTACTACGCAAAAATCAAATCATTTTTGATATTATTATTAGTGCATAGTGTAGAAAGTAATTTCGAAAGTAGAATATTAATCTTAGCCAACATACGACCATTATCGTATGCCTACTATAGCTACCATGTTCAATAGCAGGTTACCGCCACATTCCATGGCAGGTAATACAACTAACACCGTACAGGGTTCGTATTGTTTCATTGGATTTCCAACAAATGGTCAGGCTAAGGAACTTCCTATCCACGATGGGTACGTCCCTGGAATAGACGACCCGAGAAATAACCTAACATTACGGTTAGATCTCTGCCAACACAAGGCCGGGTTACCTCTGCAAAAGTAGGTAACTACTGACACGCGTATGCCATCCCCCGATCGTCACCGATCTTCCCGAGGATCCCCGATTCGCAACAAACCACAAAGTAATAAATTTGCAGCAACCACAGAGGTTAAGTATCTGGGCTCCATACCATGATACCACCTTTATCCAGAAGGAATGACATACACTAAGGGGCGCTACTCCCTAGAACCTTGCCGCATCCTTCCTGTTTTGACCATTTCCGGGGTGTGAGGCTCGACGAAGTCTCGTCCACAAAGCTACGCTTTGTTCACAAAGCCATGCTTCGGGTCAAACAAATGATCAACCTATGATCACAAAGATATAAGATCAAATAAATGATCATATCGCAAATGATCAAACACTGATCATCACACAGCAACACTCAGCATGCCACATTACCAAATTGGGATATATCGCTGATAAATTTCAACTACATAACCTCTGAGCTCGTACGTCTCAGAGAAGGGTGTTAAGCTAAGAGAATAAATTCTCCGCCACCAACAGAAATGTATTTGAAAGAAATCGGCTTTATATCTCAAAGTGTAATGTCAGACATGTATCCATACAAGTCTGTTCCGGGTTCGAACAGAACCGAAGGCACTTCTCACGAAGCCCTTGCAAATCCGGATAATTTTCAAATCACGTCCAGACTTCCCATCACAAAAGAGTGATATAAATCTCTATACCGGGAGCTACCCAGTGCAGAGACATTCGACAGGTTGTCCTTTCATTTTCGAAAATATCCGGTCTTCAACACCGGTCTTCAAATGCTATCCATATACGACGTATCACTATTCGGAATGGGTTATATGACACAGATGTCTTTTCCCGGCTAACCCGAATAGTGAGCGCAATATTCAAAAACAAATGGATAATGGGATTTCAATTTAGTCACAATTTAAACCCAAACTTTCTCTTTCAAATGGTTAAACAAATTTCCATTTTAATCTTTTTTAAACAAAAAGATTTAATTCACAAAGTTCACTTAATTTCACAAAGATTCATTCACAGATTTTCCAAATCGATTTCCATTCCCATTTAATTAATTCGTTGAATCTTTAAATCAAAGATTTAACAAATAGCTTTCAAAACAATTCCATCTCGAATGGTTTAACAAAACATCATTTTAAACCTGTTAAAAATAAACAGATTTAATTCATAGCTTTCGAAAAGAATTCATTTATAACTTGGAAAACCATTTTTCAATTTAATCTTGAAATTCCTTTACCTAAATTGGAATTTCATTTCTTATCTAAAAGCTTTTATTCTTTGAAAACAAACAGTTTTCATTTTGAAAATCTGATTCATTTATACGAGTTAAGGTTCTTGGGTTAAATCCAAATTCCCAACTTATACTTTTAAAATGGTTTAAATTCATATAAACACATTTATATCATCTTTACTCCCTAGTTTCCAAATCATAGATTTAATTTCAAACTTGAATTCAAATTTAAATCTAACTATTTAAATTTTCAAAACTCGGTTAAGTTATTTAAAATAACTTTTATCTTTGAAATTCCATTTCAAAAGCTTTTCATTTTAAACCCAAATTTCTAATTTCAAAATCAATTGAAATTAAAATTTCAATTTCAAAACATCAAATTTAAATTATCTGTGACTTAACCGATTTCCACGTGAAATCCATATTTGTGTGTGTATAAGTGTAGTCCAGGGGTTTCACACACAATAGTGCACAACATCAATCATCACAGATATATCGATAAGCGGTGTAATCAATAACGCTTATCTTCATTCACAGTTTCATAGATATAATAAACTTATCGGTCACAAAGATTCACAATTACACTTCGATGTGGGTTTCGGATAACCAACTGGAATCCGACTCCCTGTCGCATCGAAACTCAAATGTCGTTCTATGGGTCAAGGGTTTCATATTCACATAGTAACATATCACAGAAATAGAAATTACATCTCAGATCACAACATAAATCAGGATATATCACAAAGCATCATATATCAGGGATATCAAACAATTCGACAATCAACAGAATCCAAACATTCATGAGTAAGGTCAAACATCCAATAATCATTTATAAGCAGGATTAATTAATCGTTTAATCCTGATTAATTCAATTAATTTCCAGTTAAATAAATTTATTATCAAATTCTGATTGATTAATTACAAATCATAAATTACTAATTTATCTAATGATTTTCTTAAATTAATTAACTTCAATTAATCAAAATGTCCATAATTGATTACAATAAGTGATTAATCCTAAATTACTTTCATTAAGTATTTAAACAATTTATAATCGATTATCTAAACTAATAAATCCAATTTATTGTTAAAATTTATCACCTTAATTAATACTTAATAATCTTTAGTTAATTATCTTCATTAACTGATAACATTCCTTTTCACTTTTTATTAATCTCTAATTTCAACTATAAAGTAATTATCCTTAATTACTTTCCAATTTAATTACTTAATATTAATTATTCATCTTAATTAACATTTAAAAGTTTTCTTTAAACTAAAAAAAAATCAATTTATTCTTATTTACATACCTTAGTTGTTAATAAATTTAGTACTTAACTTAATGTTTACTTAATTTAAAACATTAATTAACATTTTAAAATAATTAAAACTTGTATTAAAGTCTTAACTCAAATTGTTAAGCACTTATTAAATCTACAATGTTTAACACTTTTATTTTATTTTAGCTTAAGTTTTAATCTCGAATAACTGCTCCCAGGCTCGCGTGTTTCAAACTCGAGAACCTTGCGATTTAACCCGGAGCACGCATCCTCTTCCTCGAGCCAAAATCCCATCTGCTTCGAGTTCTCCCCCAAATCAACCCGAGACACTTCAAATTTTGGTTTATTATTTAGTTAAGTTATTTTTACCCGGTACTCCATCGTCCCACTCGAGTTCGACTTCGAGTCCAACGCCTGCTCGCTCGTGCTTGAACCCGAGCCTTCTTTCCCAATCCCCTTTCCACTGACACAACCCAATCGTGTGCACGTGTACCAACAACGGAGGCGTCTCCGATCAACGCTGCTAGCCTCCCCAAGTCGTAATCCATCCCTGTACCAACCTCCGATCATAGAAGCTCCGCCACGCCGCCTAGAACGAATTTCGAATTTAAAAATTCGAAACCTGGAAAACTTGAAAGCAATATCGTCTCAAAACCTGGCAATGCGTCAAACTCAACGCCTCGTCCACCAGAGTTCATGAAATTCCGGCTACGACTTCGACTACCTCCCCTCTTCCTCCACTTAAAGTTGCGTGCAACTCGATGCACTATGGACGACGAACGAATCGAGATACCAATGCTCAGTCAAATTAGGTTTACAGAAAGAAATCACTCACCGTTGTCGCCACCGTGGCCATGGCCACCTCCGAATATTTTTCGCTGCCTCTCCGTAGGCTCCTCCACCCCCACTCGAAGATCCAAACTCGATTGAGTCTCCAATCGCCTGAACTTGATTGAAACCCATTATTCGATCAACCCAAAACTGCTCTCGACCCACACACCTAAAAATTTTGATTTAAGCTTTAAAAATCATGTTTTCGTAGGATAATACTTGTCATATGCTTGAATCATCGATTTTTATTACACTCGATTTATCATTGGCATGCATGATCATCAGGACCTTGAAGTTTCCAGGCATACTTTGATCTTGGAGATAAATTTGTTTCTTTGATCTTATGACCACGCCAACATTTTTATATTTGAAACTTCCAACCTAACAGAGATCAAGAGATTTGATCTTTGAGGTTTTGATTGAGTCTTATGCTCTGAAGCAAGAAAACAGGGATGTTTTCAACATATACAGGCATACACCCCTAACTGTATTTATACCCAGAGGAATTCCACGTATATAGATACATACTAAGCAACTTCAACCTCAGGCATGATAATTATCAAATAATAATATACTTGGGTTTACATTTGGTTACTCACCTTTCCTGAAGGAACAAAGAAGAACAGAGATGATGGACAGAGAATACTTATTGAACCAGGCCTTAAAACTGTTAGTTGAAACTTCTCTTTTGATCCCTGATTGCAGTTGATTGCTTGAATCTGGAAACTTTAAATTGTTGAAGCCTTGATTGGTTTTGATGAATTCATATTGTTGTTGAAGTTTAAATTGAATTTTTGTTTGAGTTTTCACTATGATGCTTGCTCCCATTTTACTCAGTTGTGATAATGAACTGAAATGAGATCTAGTGCATATAAAAAGAATTGTACAGAGGAGGTAGGTGTTTGTACAATAGAAAGCATGGCCGAAATGTTTGTACAGGTGACATGATCTTGTGATGGCTTGCCTTAATGATGTTGTACAAACAAATATATGTATATATTTGCTTTCCTTTATTTTCGGCTGAAAGATTTTGTTATGGTGGCCGACATTGGCTAAAGATATTTGCCTTTACAATATCACTTATCAAATTTTTGTTTGTTTACTTTGTACTTTGTTAGCTTGTTTCCTTTTCCTTTCTTGCCTGCATATTCTTTGCTAAGTGTTCATAGATATATTACTTTGTGTTGATGTTGTATTGTAAATAAATTCCTATTTTAAATTATGTTGTTTGAATCTAACTATATATTATTTTATATTTTATAATTTATCTTATTATATATATCTATTTGAATTTGTCAAATTTATTTTCTATTCCTAGTTTCAATATTTATTGTTATCTTACTTTAATGTTTATTATCTTATATAATTTTATAACTCAAACCATTATTAACCATCAACTCAAATATATATATAATATCATTTATCTCTAAACCATTTATTTAAGTTTTAAATTCAAATAGAAATATATATATATATCTACATATATATATTAAATTTACTCGTATATACCTAAATATATATATACATTCAATATACACACATATACTCACATATACACTATTTACAATATTTTAATCTCAAATGATTTATTCAGAATATACTTGGATTTCGGGGAAACTCGCTCCATTTAATCAATTTAATTTCACAATTTTTATTCAAAAATTTATTTAATTACCCCATTTAATTCATAAATTCAATAAATTATTAATTTAAATAAATTTAAATTTCAGGGTCGTTACAAATTTCCCCCCTTAAAAGAATTTCGTCCTCGAAATTCGTAGGCACGAAACAAAGACAGAGGTAGACAGATTCGATCTCCTATAACTCCTCAAACTCAAGATACGGATTCCGAATACAAGTAGGAATATCTCAGAATACATACCAATTGTCCCTCTTCGGACTTTGGTTTTCAAAAGAAATTTCAATAGAATTTCAAATTTTTGGTTTCAAACCATATCGTTTTATTGATTAAATTCAAATTTTAGCTTCATATCCTATTAATCGATTTAACTCAATTTAAAATTTCCAATTTCACATTCATTAAGGTTTAAATCAAAAAGCTGATAAGAAACCGATGAAAATACGAAGTAAGAATCTTCGACAGCGATTCATAGGGCCATCACCACACCGAAACTTCTTTCTAAAGCTGATACAAAGAAATCAAAAGAATTTTGAAACGAATCAAAGAATATTGATAGAGAAAGATTATTTCCACTGTTGCAGGATATTGACCATTTATAGTCGTACTCCACTGTCCCCAATCTCGTCTTCTTCTTGCACTCATACTCACTATCAGTGGATAGTAAGAGAATTTACTGAGACGTTCAGACGAATATCTGAGAATACTCATTCTAGAGTTTACTTCACTCTATCTCTAATGAGCTACTTAATGTGTTACACTCCTGAGCTAAAGTTCAACCTTAGCTCTGATACCAAATGTAACGATCTGGATTTTCGCGTTCGAAAATCGACATCCATACTTTACATCGTACTCGAATGTCATAGATTCGACCGTTCAAATCCGATTCGCCGGAGCTTATAACACAGTTAAGTAAATATCACAGCGGAATAAAAAGAATATAGATATACAATATCTGATACAATATCCAGATACAATGATGATACAATGAATATCTATATACATCAGAGATATGATACAACAAATAGCAGCGGAAAAGAAAAACGATAATATCAGCAGCGGATAATCTCCATCTTCAAAACGCCAATCCAGATGTAGCTTGAACTCCCAATAACGATACACCAAGAATAAGCAAGTGCAGTCCGATCCAAAGACTGAACTAGCTCCAGAAAATCTACTAATCCTGAATATCTGAAAAACCAAACTCTAGACTGCTCATGTAGGAAATTTTGAGCACCCAGAGTTTAGGAAAGGAACAATAAACTCCGGATCAGTCATGGGACTGGTGTGAGCAACAAAAACAGTTTATCTTTAAAATAAATAGCAGAGAATTTTAAAGTCAATTCGCAATGTTTTTAGAAAATGAAACTACCATAAGACCTCCCACCACACACACAATGCAAACGCAGAATTGGAGGAGATTTCTTCTTATGATAGTCAAAGATGCTTACTACGCAAAAATCAAATCATTTTTGATATTATTATTAGTGCATAGTGTAGAAAGTAATTTCGAAAGTAGAATATTAATCTTAGCCAACATACGACCATTATCGTATGCCTACTATAGCTACCATGTTCAATAGCAGGTTACCGCCACATTCCATGGCAGGTAATACAACTAACACCGTACAGGGTTCGTATTGTTTCATTGGATTTCCAACAAATGGTCAGGCTAAGGAACTTCCTATCCACGATGGGTACGTCCCTGGAATAGACGACCCGAGAAATAACCTAACATTACGGTTAGATCTCTGCCAACACAAGGCCGGGTTACCTCTGCAAAAGTAGGTAACTACTGACACGCGTATGCCATCCCCCGATCGTCACCGATCTTCCCGAGGATCCCCGATTCGCAACAAACCACAAAGTAATAAATTTGCAGCAACCACAGAGGTTAAGTATCTGGGCTCCATACCATGATACCACCTTTATCCAGAAGGAATGACATACACTAAGGGGCGCTACTCCCTAGAACCTTGCCGCATCCTTCCTGTTTTGACCATTTCCGGGGTGTGAGGCTCGACGAAGTCTCGTCCACAAAGCTACGCTTTGTTCACAAAGCCATGCTTCGGGTCAAACAAATGATCAACCTATGATCACAAAGATATAAGATCAAATAAATGATCATATCGCAAATGATCAAACACTGATCATCACACAGCAACACTCAGCATGCCACATTACCAAATTGGGATATATCGCTGATAAATTTCAACTACATAACCTCTGAGCTCGTACGTCTCAGAGAAGGGTGTTAAGCTAAGAGAATAAATTCTCCGCCACCAACAGAAATGTATTTGAAAGAAATCGGCTTTATATCTCAAAGTGTAATGTCAGACATGTATCCATACAAGTCTGTTCCGGGTTCGAACAGAACCGAAGGCACTTCTCACGAAGCCCTTGCAAATCCGGATAATTTTCAAATCACGTCCAGACTTCCCATCACAAAAGAGTGATATAAATCTCTATACCGGGAGCTACCCAGTGCAGAGACATTCGACAGGTTGTCCTTTCATTTTCGAAAATATCCGGTCTTCAACACCGGTCTTCAAATGCTATCCATATACGACGTATCACTATTCGGAATGGGTTATATGACACAGATGTCTTTTCCCGGCTAACCCGAATAGTGAGCGCAATATTCAAAAACAAATGGATAATGGGATTTCAATTTAGTCACAATTTAAACCCAAACTTTCTCTTTCAAATGGTTAAACAAATTTCCATTTTAATCTTTTTTAAACAAAAAGATTTAATTCACAAAGTTCACTTAATTTCACAAAGATTCATTCACAGATTTTCCAAATCGATTTCCATTCCCATTTAATTAATTCGTTGAATCTTTAAATCAAAGATTTAACAAATAGCTTTCAAAACAATTCCATCTCGAATGGTTTAACAAAACATCATTTTAAACCTGTTAAAAATAAACAGATTTAATTCATAGCTTTCGAAAAGAATTCATTTATAACTTGGAAAACCATTTTTCAATTTAATCTTGAAATTCCTTTACCTAAATTGGAATTTCATTTCTTATCTAAAAGCTTTTATTCTTTGAAAACAAACAGTTTTCATTTTGAAAATCTGATTCATTTATACGAGTTAAGGTTCTTGGGTTAAATCCAAATTCCCAACTTATACTTTTAAAATGGTTTAAATTCATATAAACACATTTATATCATCTTTACTCCCTAGTTTCCAAATCATAGATTTAATTTCAAACTTGAATTCAAATTTAAATCTAACTATTTAAATTTTCAAAACTCGGTTAAGTTATTTAAAATAACTTTTATCTTTGAAATTCCATTTCAAAAGCTTTTCATTTTAAACCCAAATTTCTAATTTCAAAATCAATTGAAATTAAAATTTCAATTTCAAAACATCAAATTTAAATTATCTGTGACTTAACCGATTTCCACGTGAAATCCATATTTGTGTGTGTATAAGTGTAGTCCAGGGGTTTCACACACAATAGTGCACAACATCAATCATCACAGATATATCGATAAGCGGTGTAATCAATAACGCTTATCTTCATTCACAGTTTCATAGATATAATAAACTTATCGGTCACAAAGATTCACAATTACACTTCGATGTGGGTTTCGGATAACCAACTGGAATCCGACTCCCTGTCGCATCGAAACTCAAATGTCGTTCTATGGGTCAAGGGTTTCATATTCACATAGTAACATATCACAGAAATAGAAATTACATCTCAGATCACAACATAAATCAGGATATATCACAAAGCATCATATATCAGGGATATCAAACAATTCGACAATCAACAGAATCCAAACATTCATGAGTAAGGTCAAACATCCAATAATCATTTATAAGCAGGATTAATTAATCGTTTAATCCTGATTAATTCAATTAATTTCCAGTTAAATAAATTTATTATCAAATTCTGATTGATTAATTACAAATCATAAATTACTAATTTATCTAATGATTTTCTTAAATTAATTAACTTCAATTAATCAAAATGTCCATAATTGATTACAATAAGTGATTAATCCTAAATTACTTTCATTAAGTATTTAAACAATTTATAATCGATTATCTAAACTAATAAATCCAATTTATTGTTAAAATTTATCACCTTAATTAATACTTAATAATCTTTAGTTAATTATCTTCATTAACTGATAACATTCCTTTTCACTTTTTATTAATCTCTAATTTCAACTATAAAGTAATTATCCTTAATTACTTTCCAATTTAATTACTTAATATTAATTATTCATCTTAATTAACATTTAAAAGTTTTCTTTAAACTAAAAAAAAATCAATTTATTCTTATTTACATACCTTAGTTGTTAATAAATTTAGTACTTAACTTAATGTTTACTTAATTTAAAACATTAATTAACATTTTAAAATAATTAAAACTTGTATTAAAGTCTTAACTCAAATTGTTAAGCACTTATTAAATCTACAATGTTTAACACTTTTATTTTATTTTAGCTTAAGTTTTAATCTCGAATAACTGCTCCCAGGCTCGCGTGTTTCAAACTCGAGAACCTTGCGATTTAACCCGGAGCACGCATCCTCTTCCTCGAGCCAAAATCCCATCTGCTTCGAGTTCTCCCCCAAATCAACCCGAGACACTTCAAATTTTGGTTTATTATTTAGTTAAGTTATTTTTACCCGGTACTCCATCGTCCCACTCGAGTTCGACTTCGAGTCCAACGCCTGCTCGCTCGTGCTTGAACCCGAGCCTTCTTTCCCAATCCCCTTTCCACTGACACAACCCAATCGTGTGCACGTGTACCAACAACGGAGGCGTCTCCGATCAACGCTGCTAGCCTCCCCAAGTCGTAATCCATCCCTGTACCAACCTCCGATCATAGAAGCTCCGCCACGCCGCCTAGAACGAATTTCGAATTTAAAAATTCGAAACCTGGAAAACTTGAAAGCAATATCGTCTCAAAACCTGGCAATGCGTCAAACTCAACGCCTCGTCCACCAGAGTTCATGAAATTCCGGCTACGACTTCGACTACCTCCCCTCTTCCTCCACTTAAAGTTGCGTGCAACTCGATGCACTATGGACGACGAACGAATCGAGATACCAATGCTCAGTCAAATTAGGTTTACAGAAAGAAATCACTCACCGTTGTCGCCACCGTGGCCATGGCCACCTCCGAATATTTTTCGCTGCCTCTCCGTAGGCTCCTCCACCCCCACTCGAAGATCCAAACTCGATTGAGTCTCCAATCGCCTGAACTTGATTGAAACCCATTATTCGATCAACCCAAAACTGCTCTCGACCCACACACCTAAAAATTTTGATTTAAGCTTTAAAAATCATGTTTTCGTAGGATAATACTTGTCATATGCTTGAATCATCGATTTTTATTACACTCGATTTATCATTGGCATGCATGATCATCAGGACCTTGAAGTTTCCAGGCATACTTTGATCTTGGAGATAAATTTGTTTCTTTGATCTTATGACCACGCCAACATTTTTATATTTGAAACTTCCAACCTAACAGAGATCAAGAGATTTGATCTTTGAGGTTTTGATTGAGTCTTATGCTCTGAAGCAAGAAAACAGGGATGTTTTCAACATATACAGGCATACACCCCTAACTGTATTTATACCCAGAGGAATTCCACGTATATAGATACATACTAAGCAACTTCAACCTCAGGCATGATAATTATCAAATAATAATATACTTGGGTTTACATTTGGTTACTCACCTTTCCTGAAGGAACAAAGAAGAACAGAGATGATGGACAGAGAATACTTATTGAACCAGGCCTTAAAACTGTTAGTTGAAACTTCTCTTTTGATCCCTGATTGCAGTTGATTGCTTGAATCTGGAAACTTTAAATTGTTGAAGCCTTGATTGGTTTTGATGAATTCATATTGTTGTTGAAGTTTAAATTGAATTTTTGTTTGAGTTTTCACTATGATGCTTGCTCCCATTTTACTCAGTTGTGATAATGAACTGAAATGAGATCTAGTGCATATAAAAAGAATTGTACAGAGGAGGTAGGTGTTTGTACAATAGAAAGCATGGCCGAAATGTTTGTACAGGTGACATGATCTTGTGATGGCTTGCCTTAATGATGTTGTACAAACAAATATATGTATATATTTGCTTTCCTTTATTTTCGGCTGAAAGATTTTGTTATGGTGGCCGACATTGGCTAAAGATATTTGCCTTTACAATATCACTTATCAAATTTTTGTTTGTTTACTTTGTACTTTGTTAGCTTGTTTCCTTTTCCTTTCTTGCCTGCATATTCTTTGCTAAGTGTTCATAGATATATTACTTTGTGTTGATGTTGTATTGTAAATAAATTCCTATTTTAAATTATGTTGTTTGAATCTAACTATATATTATTTTATATTTTATAATTTATCTTATTATATATATCTATTTGAATTTGTCAAATTTATTTTCTATTCCTAGTTTCAATATTTATTGTTATCTTACTTTAATGTTTATTATCTTATATAATTTTATAACTCAAACCATTATTAACCATCAACTCAAATATATATATAATATCATTTATCTCTAAACCATTTATTTAAGTTTTAAATTCAAATAGAAATATATATATATATCTACATATATATATTAAATTTACTCGTATATACCTAAATATATATATACATTCAATATACACACATATACTCACATATACACTATTTACAATATTTTAATCTCAAATGATTTATTCAGAATATACTTGGATTTCGGGGAAACTCGCTCCATTTAATCAATTTAATTTCACAATTTTTATTCAAAAATTTATTTAATTACCCCATTTAATTCATAAATTCAATAAATTATTAATTTAAATAAATTTAAATTTCAGGGTCGTTACAAATTTCCCCCCTTAAAAGAATTTCGTCCTCGAAATTCGTAGGCACGAAACAAAGACAGAGGTAGACAGATTCGATCTCCTATAACTCCTCAAACTCAAGATACGGATTCCGAATACAAGTAGGAATATCTCAGAATACATACCAATTGTCCCTCTTCGGACTTTGGTTTTCAAAAGAAATTTCAATAGAATTTCAAATTTTTGGTTTCAAACCATATCGTTTTATTGATTAAATTCAAATTTTAGCTTCATATCCTATTAATCGATTTAACTCAATTTAAAATTTCCAATTTCACATTCATTAAGGTTTAAATCAAAAAGCTGATAAGAAACCGATGAAAATACGAAGTAAGAATCTTCGACAGCGATTCATAGGGCCATCACCACACCGAAACTTCTTTCTAAAGCTGATACAAAGAAATCAAAAGAATTTTGAAACGAATCAAAGAATATTGATAGAGAAAGATTATTTCCACTGTTGCAGGATATTGACCATTTATAGTCGTACTCCACTGTCCCCAATCTCGTCTTCTTCTTGCACTCATACTCACTATCAGTGGATAGTAAGAGAATTTACTGAGACGTTCAGACGAATATCTGAGAATACTCATTCTAGAGTTTACTTCACTCTATCTCTAATGAGCTACTTAATGTGTTACACTCCTGAGCTAAAGTTCAACCTTAGCTCTGATACCAAATGTAACGATCTGGATTTTCGCGTTCGAAAATCGACATCCATACTTTACATCGTACTCGAATGTCATAGATTCGACCGTTCAAATCCGATTCGCCGGAGCTTATAACACAGTTAAGTAAATATCACAGCGGAATAAAAAGAATATAGATATACAATATCTGATACAATATCCAGATACAATGATGATACAATGAATATCTATATACATCAGAGATATGATACAACAAATAGCAGCGGAAAAGAAAAACGATAATATCAGCAGCGGATAATCTCCATCTTCAAAACGCCAATCCAGATGTAGCTTGAACTCCCAATAACGATACACCAAGAATAAGCAAGTGCAGTCCGATCCAAAGACTGAACTAGCTCCAGAAAATCTACTAATCCTGAATATCTGAAAAACCAAACTCTAGACTGCTCGTGTAGGAAATTTTGAGCACCCAGAGTTTAGGAAAGGAACAATAAACTCCGGATCAGTCATGGGACTGGTGTGAGCAACAAAAACAGTTTATCTTTAAAATAAATAGCAGAGAATTTTAAAGTCAATTCGCAATGTTTTTAGAAAATGAAACTACCATAAGACCTCCCACCACACACACAATGCAAACGCAGAATTGGAGGAGATTTCTTCTTATGATAGTCAAAGATGCTTACTACGCAAAAATCAAATCATTTTTGATATTATTATTAGTGCATAGTGTAGAAAGTAATTTCGAAAGTAGAATATTAATCTTAGCCAACATACGACCATTATCGTATGCCTACTATAGCTACCATGTTCAATAGCAGGTTACCGCCACATTCCATGGCAGGTAATACAACTAACACCGTACAGGGTTCGTATTGTTTCATTGGATTTCCAACAAATGGTCAGGCTAAGGAACTTCCTATCCACGATGGGTACGTCCCTGGAATAGACGACCCGAGAAATAACCTAACATTACGGTTAGATCTCTGCCAACACAAGGCCGGGTTACCTCTGCAAAAGTAGGTAACTACTGACACGCGTATGCCATCCCTCGATCGTCACCGATCTTCCCGAGGATCCCCGATTCGCAACAAACCACAAAGTAATAAATTTGCAGCAACCACAGAGGTTAAGTATCTGGGCTCCATACCATGATACCACCTTTATCCAGAAGGAATGACATACACTAAGGGGCGCTACTCCCTAGAACCTTGCCGCATCCTTCCTGTTTTGACCATTTCCGGGGTGTGAGGCTCGACGAAGTCTCGTCCACAAAGCTACGCTTTGTTCACAAAGCCATGCTTCGGGTCAAACAAATGATCAACCTATGATCACAAAGATATAAGATCAAACAAATGATCATATCGCAAATGATCAAACACTGATCATCACACAGCAACACTCAGCATGCCACATTACCAAATTGGGATATATCGCTGATAAATTTCAACTACATAACCTCTGAGCTCGTACGTCTCAGAGAAGGGTGTTAAGCTAAGAGAATAAATTCTCCGCCACCAACAGAAATGTATTTGAAAGAAATCGGCTTTATATCTCAAAGTGTAATGTCAGACATGTATCCATACAAGTCTGTTCCGGGTTCGAACAGAACCGAAGGCACTTCTCACGAAGCCCTTGCAAATCCGGATAATTTTCAAATCACGTCCAGACTTCCCATCACAAAAGAGTGATATAAATCTCTATACCGGGAGCTACCCAGTGCAGAGACATTCGACAGGTTGTCCTTTCATTTTCGAAAATATCCGGTCTTCAACACCGGTCTTCAAATGCTATCCATATACGACGTATCACTATTCGGAATGGGTTATATGACACAGATGTCTTTTCCCGGCTAACCCGAATAGTGAGCGCAATATTCAAAAACAAATGGATAATGGGATTTCAATTTAGTCACAATTTAAACCCAAACTTTCTCTTTCAAATGGTTAAACAAATTTCCATTTTAATCTTTTTTAAACAAAAAGATTTAATTCACAAAGTTCACTTAATTTCACAAAGATTCATTCACAGATTTTCCAAATCGATTTCCATTCCCATTTAATTAATTCGTTGAATCTTTAAATCAAAGATTTAACAAATAGCTTTCAAAACAATTCCATCTCGAATGGTTTAACAAAACATCATTTTAAACCTGTTAAAAATAAACAGATTTAATTCATAGCTTTCGAAAAGAATTCATTTATAACTTGGAAAACCATTTTTCAATTTAATCTTGAAATTCCTTTACCTAAATTGGAATTTCATTTCTTATCTAAAAGCTTTTATTCTTTGAAAACAAACAGTTTTCATTTTGAAAATCTGATTCATTTATACGAGTTAAGGTTCTTGGGTTAAATCCAAATTCCCAACTTATACTTTTAAAATGGTTTAAATTCATATAAACACATTTATATCATCTTTACTCCCTAGTTTCCAAATCATAGATTTAATTTCAAACTTGAATTCAAATTTAAATCTAACTATTTAAATTTTCAAAACTCGGTTAAGTTATTTAAAATAACTTTTATCTTTGAAATTCCATTTCAAAAGCTTTTCATTTTAAACCCAAATTTCTAATTTCAAAATCAATTGAAATTAAAATTTCAATTTCAAAACATCAAATTTAAATTATCTGTGACTTAACCGATTTCCACGTGAAATCCATATTTGTGTGTGTATAAGTGTAGTCCAGGGGTTTCACACACAATAGTGCACAACATCAATCATCACAGATATATCGATAAGCGGTGTAATCAATAACGCTTATCTTCATTCACAGTTTCATAGATATAATAAACTTATCGGTCACAAAGATTCACAATTACACTTCGATGTGGGTTTCGGATAACCAACTGGAATCCGACTCCCTGTCGCATCGAAACTCAAATGTCGTTCTATGGGTCAAGGGTTTCATATTCACATAGTAACATATCACAGAAATAGAAATTACATCTCAGATCACAACATAAATCAGGATATATCACAAAGCATCATATATCAGGGATATCAAACAATTCGACAATCAACAGAATCCAAACATTCATGAGTAAGGTCAAACATCCAATAATCATTTATAAGCAGGATTAATTAATCGTTTAATCCTGATTAATTCAATTAATTTCCAGTTAAATAAATTTATTATCAAATTCTGATTGATTAATTACAAATCATAAATTACTAATTTATCTAATGATTTTCTTAAATTAATTAACTTCAATTAATCAAAATGTCCATAATTGATTACAATAAGTGATTAATCCTAAATTACTTTCATTAAGTATTTAAACAATTTATAATCGATTATCTAAACTAATAAATCCAATTTATTGTTAAAATTTATCACCTTAATTAATACTTAATAATCTTTAGTTAATTATCTTCATTAACTGATAACATTCCTTTTCACTTTTTATTAATCTCTAATTTCAACTATAAAGTAATTATCCTTAATTACTTTCCAATTTAATTACTTAATATTAATTATTCATCTTAATTAACATTTAAAAGTTTTCTTTAAACTAAAAAAAAATCAATTTATTCTTATTTACATACCTTAGTTGTTAATAAATTTAGTACTTAACTTAATGTTTACTTAATTTAAAACATTAATTAACATTTTAAAATAATTAAAACTTGTATTAAAGTCTTAACTCAAATTGTTAAGCACTTATTAAATCTACAATGTTTAACACTTTTATTTTATTTTAGCTTAAGTTTTAATCTCGAATAACTGCTCCCAGGCTCGCGTGTTTCAAACTCGAGAACCTTGCGATTTAACCCGGAGCACGCATCCTCTTCCTCGAGCCAAAATCCCATCTGCTTCGAGTTCTCCCCCAAATCAACCCGAGACACTTCAAATTTTGGTTTATTATTTAGTTAAGTTATTTTTACCCGGTACTCCATCGTCCCACTCGAGTTCGACTTCGAGTCCAACGCCTGCTCGCTCGTGCTTGAACCCGAGCCTTCTTTCCCAATCCCCTTTCCACTGACACAACCCAATCGTGTGCACGTGTACCAACAACGGAGGCGTCTCCGATCAACGCTGCTAGCCTCCCCAAGTCGTAATCCATCCCTGTACCAACCTCCGATCATAGAAGCTCCGCCACGCCGCCTAGAACGAATTTCGAATTTAAAAATTCGAAACCTGGAAAACTTGAAAGCAATATCGTCTCAAAACCTGGCAATGCGTCAAACTCAACGCCTCGTCCACCAGAGTTCATGAAATTCCGGCTACGACTTCGACTACCTCCCCTCTTCCTCCACTTAAAGTTGCGTGCAACTCGATGCACTATGGACGACGAACGAATCGAGATACCAATGCTCAGTCAAATTAGGTTTACAGAAAGAAATCACTCACCGTTGTCGCCACCGTGGCCATGGCCACCTCCGAATATTTTTCGCTGCCTCTCCGTAGGCTCCTCCACCCCCACTCGAAGATCCAAACTCGATTGAGTCTCCAATCGCCTGAACTTGATTGAAACCCATTATTCGATCAACCCAAAACTGCTCTCGACCCACACACCTAAAAATTTTGATTTAAGCTTTAAAAATCATGTTTTCGTAGGATAATACTTGTCATATGCTTGAATCATCGATTTTTATTACACTCGATTTATCATTGGCATGCATGATCATCAGGACCTTGAAGTTTCCAGGCATACTTTGATCTTGGAGATAAATTTGTTTCTTTGATCTTATGACCACGCCAACATTTTTATATTTGAAACTTCCAACCTAACAGAGATCAAGAGATTTGATCTTTGAGGTTTTGATTGAGTCTTATGCTCTGAAGCAAGAAAACAGGGATGTTTTCAACATATACAGGCATACACCCCTAACTGTATTTATACCCAGAGGAATTCCACGTATATAGATACATACTAAGCAACTTCAACCTCAGGCATGATAATTATCAAATAATAATATACTTGGGTTTACATTTGGTTACTCACCTTTCCTGAAGGAACAAAGAAGAACAGAGATGATGGACAGAGAATACTTATTGAACCAGGCCTTAAAACTGTTAGTTGAAACTTCTCTTTTGATCCCTGATTGCAGTTGATTGCTTGAATCTGGAAACTTTAAATTGTTGAAGCCTTGATTGGTTTTGATGAATTCATATTGTTGTTGAAGTTTAAATTGAATTTTTGTTTGAGTTTTCACTATGATGCTTGCTCCCATTTTACTCAGTTGTGATAATGAACTGAAATGAGATCTAGTGCATATAAAAAGAATTGTACAGAGGAGGTAGGTGTTTGTACAATAGAAAGCATGGCCGAAATGTTTGTACAGGTGACATGATCTTGTGATGGCTTGCCTTAATGATGTTGTACAAACAAATATATGTATATATTTGCTTTCCTTTATTTTCGGCTGAAAGATTTTGTTATGGTGGCCGACATTGGCTAAAGATATTTGCCTTTACAATATCACTTATCAAATTTTTGTTTGTTTACTTTGTACTTTGTTAGCTTGTTTCCTTTTCCTTTCTTGCCTGCATATTCTTTGCTAAGTGTTCATAGATATATTACTTTGTGTTGATGTTGTATTGTAAATAAATTCCTATTTTAAATTATGTTGTTTGAATCTAACTATATATTATTTTATATTTTATAATTTATCTTATTATATATATCTATTTGAATTTGTCAAATTTATTTTCTATTCCTAGTTTCAATATTTATTGTTATCTTACTTTAATGTTTATTATCTTATATAATTTTATAACTCAAACCATTATTAACCATCAACTCAAATATATATATAATATCATTTATCTCTAAACCATTTATTTAAGTTTTAAATTCAAATAGAAATATATATATCTACATATATATATTAAATTTACTCGTATATACCTAAATATATATATACATTCAATATACACACATATACTCACATATACACTATTTACAATATTTTAATCTCAAATGATTTATTCAGAATATACTTGGATTTCGGGGAAACTCGCTCCATTTAATCAATTTAATTTCACAATTTTTATTCAAAAATTTATTTAATTACCCCATTTAATTCATAAATTCAATAAATTATTAATTTAAATAAATTTAAATTTCAGGGTCGTTACAGTTAACCTAATATTTACATTTGTTTTTCTTATATTCCCTTATAACCAAGTTATAACATTTGAGTCATTTTACGTGATTGGAATTTCATTCAATTCATTAATAATTAACTCAGATAACTATTGTTGCAATTCATTCTAGTTATTATTATCATAAATAAATTACAAATTTTTAATTATTTCAACATTAACCCATGAAATCTTATTAAATTAACTATTTTAATTATCGAAAATTTACGGGTTGTTACACATTAACAAATCACAATATTGTAAAACAACAAAACATGATGCTAATTCCTATTGCCAATGCATAAGGAATCCATTTCACATGTTCCGTATTAAACAATTTAATAAGGTGTTTCTGCATATTATTTGGGACATTCCTAGTATCAATTCTGCTAACTATGAAAGACATCATTTGCAAATCCAACGTCAAGTATTAAAAAAACTAAAGCTGATTTTGACATAAGTACATCATTAATAATTGGTAGTGTGTTGTTTACTTATGGTTTAGAAATATCTATGTAATTTTTAACTTTCTTTATTATGAACACACACTTCTTTTGCATTTTGATTCGTTAACTAACAGTCAAATTATTTGATATTTCTATAAAAACACTTGTTTAATTTTGACGCATATCGACTGACACTTTAGTAGCACTTCTTGATCTTATCTAAAAAACCTCAAACTTAATATCGCTCCCACCGATTTAGAGAAAATCTTGCTGTTATATGCAAATAGTCAGTTCTAAATCATTATTTAGAATTTTACATTACAACACATATATACTAAAACACAAAGTTATACCATGCAATAATTTTGTGAGTGAATCCGCTAAATCTGAATTAACCCGAGCACGTTGAATAACGAATCCATTATGTTAATTTCAACAATTGAAATTTATGAGATTATTCTTATCAGCGTTGCTCAGTAAACTCGAACTTCATTAGTCTTGCTCTTAAAGATATAATTGCGACCAATGGATCATATCCCATTGGGTACAACTATCAAAATCATATTTTGATATTGTACTTGGTATCCATTTTCGAATTTGTGCGTCATATCATATCACATCATATCATAGAGTCAATACTCATAATGGCTTAATTGACAACTGAGGATTATTTATTCTCGACGTTGACAAGAAACTCATAGTTTCTCTTTAATGTGTGAGAATACTTATTAGATACTTTAATGCGATGTGTTCGTTTAGGTTGGGTTAATTTCATTTTATCCCTCGTAATTAGTTTTATCTTTAGATCGTATCCAAATCCATTTTAATGCCAATAATTTCTCAAAGAAATTCCTTTGCTACGAAGTCAGTATTTCATGAAACAACAATTGTTTCTCATAGCAACAGAATATGTATTCATAAACGCTTTATGAATTGCCTTATATATAAAACAAATTCAATTTTTAGTTTATAATACATACGTTCAAAATACAAAATTTTCATCCACTGAGAGTCATTGCCAAACTCCTTTTAGGGCGATTCATATAAGATCCCTCATGAACAATTAATACATATAGTCTTTCAACTCGTACAACCTTCCAACTCCTTGGTCTAGGATATGTTAGGTTTCTTATAAACCCTTATCTTGTACGATATTATAAACTATTCTTGAGATGAAATTAATTGGACCTTGTGTACTACTCTTAAGTGCATGACCTTATAGAAAGAAGTTAACTCAATTTCACCCACAATTGTACTTTGTTCAACGAAGTTCGATTACTCCTTATCGATACATTATAATGCACCATAGGAACGAGTGACTTTTGAGATTGAATCTTTATTCATTTTAGATACGTTTGGAACTCTTTCCAATATAGTCACCTATTCAATCAAATCAAATCATTTTTTTGCATGTTATTTGATTTATTTCCGACTTGTATTCTATGAGCTTATCACAGACATACTACATTTGTATCAAATACACATGTTCATGTTTTTGATAACTCATCAGTGAATACAACAAAATACATGGAACCATTTTTGTAGCGACCCGGGATTTTCGACCCTCGAAAATCGACATCAATACGTTCACTGTATAACATGCCGAATATTCAAGTTCTGGAAATACCGATTACTAAGGGTGAAGAAGAAAAGATAGAAGAAATGGGAACAACAATTCACAGAACCTCACAATCGCAGCGGATCAAAATATAATATATAATAACAGATTTTATACAAAAGAAACTGTAACTGTTAATATACATACAATCATTAGAGTACAACCATCAATACATCAATATGGACAGTTATTATAACTTCTCCTCAATAGTGCTGACTATACAGTCTACACACACAGCGGAATATAATCAAGTATGGGTATAAGTCTCTGTCATCCAGCTCGTCTCCTGAGCTCCATAGTTTCCTAACTTGAATCTGTAATACTCGGTCTGACCCGAGCATTATAATAAAATAACACCCGAATCAGTCTGGAAAACCAGCGTGAGAAAACACACTCAATTTGAATTATTATTATTTTCAAAATCCTTTGAAAATAAAGGTATCTCGTAAGACCACGTCACACATAAGCACGATGAGTTTTTACCTTACAATAACCAAAACATTTTATATCAAAATCATCTGATATTATAATAGTTTCTATAGAAATTAAATTAGAAAATAGCTGAAATGCTTGCATCTTACGTTTTAGCATAATTTGGCACAATCAAAACCGTACAGGCTCGTAGTGGATATTGGATTCCAAACAATGACTGGGCTACTGGGGTACCGCCCGTCATAGTACACCTCTAGAAAAATGTACCGAGGACCTCGCCGGGATCCCCTGCCAACACAAGACCTGCCTACCCCTAACCTGGATAGTACCGAATATGTTATCACCCTGGGCGTTCCCATCCTTATTGAGCGCTCTTCTTTTTCCATGCATAACCATATCCATAATTTATAATATATCCAAGGGTATCTAGAAAGGTGATAAATATAACCTAATTGGGTGTGACCCCCTTAGCCTTGCTGCATCTCCCCTGTTTTAGTCATTCCCGGTTGATGAGGCTTGAGGCTAACGTTTACCCTCAGAATAGCATTCATTCTTGGAATGCTAATCACTGCCTTCTAGGAAACGATGCAATGATAGCATTCATCCATACTAGTTATCCTGGGTCTGGACAAACCGAATCTCCTTCAATAGCACCATCTCCATTATCTTTGAGATATCACAATTCGTAACGCACAAACCGAATCAAAGTGGTTTTCAGATAATTAAATCTGATCTCGGTCTCTTCGAAACGATTAACGAATTTGGCCAGATTTGATAGTCGGTTATTTAACTATCAAATTACACACATAAGTAGTCACTAGGCCTTATTTATAAATTTTCCAGAATATTTATTTTAAAATATCTGTACAAAGATATGTATTCAAATTTCTTTCAATATTCCAATATTTGAAAACAATTTCAAATACTTAAATCCATAACAGGATATTTCCAAACCATCTCAACATGTAGAAATATTTCCAAATTTCCATTTTAATACTTAGGAAAATATATAAGTCTTATTTTCCAAAATCATTTCAAATATCAACACTTAAGAGAATATTTCGTAACTTATCTCATAAGTCTCCGGAATCATTAATAAATTCCCTTTTAAAATTTCCAAAACCCAGTATACTTATTTATAAACCCATTCAATAATTTATAACTTCTTTTATGAATTCAGATTTCATTTTCGAAGTTCCCATATTCAACATTTTTGAAATTCCATTTCCTCCAAATCCCTCATAAAATTCCTCTTACTAACATCATATCCATTTTATAAATGCCGTTCACAAATCTCGAGAAGATTTATAAATACTTCAATTATTCCAAAACTATATATATATAATAAGTATTTTAAATAATAATTCATTTTTAAAACATATTTAAGTAATTATTAAAATATTACAACACTTTATATAACATCGATAATTAATTTCCAATTCATTTTTAAATAACTAATTGATTTACAAAGCTGATTATAAAAAAAATAGAATTTATTTCAGTAAATATTAAATACTTCAATAACTAACTTTTCGAAATATTTTAATCTAAATAATAGTTTTTAAGCTACATAGCATAATAAATAAAAATCTCGTTTAAACAATTTTAATTTCTCGACAAAAATCTATTTTAAAAATCCAATATTGCCAATCTCAATTTATAAATCCCTCTCGGTTCATATCACATCGACTACGTTTCCAATTTCATAGTCATTCCCACATTTCAAAATAGAATCCACTATTTTTTCCCAAAACCCGATTCCCATATCTTGATGTAATTCACACTGTAAATTTATATTCCAATTTATCAACTAATATCATTTTCCCTTATTTATAAACATCGTTTATAAATTTACAAACTTCCCTGAGATTCACTTGTTTATAAAACTAATCTCTTTATAAAATTTCGTTTTATGAATCCATTTCTTTAAAATCCCATTTATTTTACAAATCTACTTCTAAATATCGATTTTCAACTTCTTTTCAAATTTAAAAAAAATCACTTTAAAAGTCCATTATTAAAAATCCTATATATAAATTATTTTAAAATTTCTATTTTAAACATTTTACGAATAGATAAGTACAAACCCCAATATCAAATCATTTTATTTTATCCAAATCAATTTTCTTTAAAATAATCCAAATTTCGATATAAATATTTTACACACTTTATTAAGTGCTAATGGTATATAAACAAAATATAATAATCAATATTTCATAAATATTAATAAATTTAATTAATTTACAATGATTATAAATTAATTAAACTGTGATTTATTTGAAGTATTCATCATTACAGTTGTGTGACTCAAGGGTGTTAATTCAGTCAGCGATTAATATCAAACAATTTTGTATATTAGCGTTTTCACATTACCTTAGTTAATGGTGTGACATTTTGTCTAAATATATTGCTTAAACATCTTTTCGGTAAATTCTAGGGAATATGACAAAATTGTAGAAAGAAAGGGCATAAAGCAGCCGAATGTCGTGGATCCAAGAAGAAGAAATCCAAGAAATCAAAAGCACACATGATAAAAAAATTTGATAGTGTTTCTGACAAGGATCTATGTGCAATAGTGTCTGAATGAAACCTAGTTGGCAACTCCAAAGAATTGTTCATTGACACAGGAACCACTCAACACATATGTGCAAATAAGTGGATGTTCACAACTTACAAACTTGCTGCTGAGAATGAAAAACTATTCATGGGCAAATCATCTGCTTCAAAGTCTAATGAAAATGAAAGAGCATGCTGAAATTGACTTCTAGAAAGGAACGTACCTTGAGTGATGTTCTTCATGTCGAAGAAATCTGCAAAAACCTTATTTCAGGATCCCTACTCAATAAAAATGGCTTCAGACTCACTTTTGTAGCCGATAAGTTTGTGTTGTCAAAGAGCAGAGTGTATATTTGAAGGGGTTATGAGAGTGATGGTTTATTTAAAGTAAATGTAACAACCATTGTATCAAACGTTGCTATGAATAAAATTGAATATTCCACTTATATTGTTGACTCTTTTAACATAAGGCATGCTAGATTAGGTCATGTGAATTTCAATGCATTACAAAGATTAATTAACTTAGACTTTATACAAAAGTGCAAAATAGATAACTACTGATAAATGTCAAATTTGTCTAAAGAAAAATTGACAAGAACTTCATTTCATTATATTGGAAGAGACACTGAACCCCCAAACCTAGTACATACAGATGTATGTGACTTGACAATATGTTAAACTAGAGGAGGCAATAGATATTTTGTCACATTTATAGACGATTGCACAAGGTATTGCTATGTATACCTTCTTAGAACAAATTACGAGGAATTTGAAATATTTAAATATTATAAGGCTGAAGTTGAAAATCAACTCAATAAGAAAATCTAGGCATTAAGGAGTCATAAAGGTGGAGAATACAAATTTCCTTTTGGGGAATTCTATACCTAACGTGGTATTATACATCAAACCAGACTCCATATTTTCCTCGATCTAACAGAATCACCGAAAGGGAAAGCAAAACTGTTAAGAAAATGACGAATGCCTCACTAATTAGCTCTGGTCTACTAGGCAACTTTTAGGGAGAATTTATATTAAGTGCTGGCCAAATATTGAATAAGATGCCTAGAAAGAAAACATCCAAAACTCCATATGAGCTTTAGAAAAATAGACCACCATCATACAAATACTTGAAAGTATGGGGTTGTCTTGCCAAAGTAGAGATTCCCAAATCAAAAAAGGAAAAAATTGGACCAAAAACTATTGAATATGTATTCATAGGATATACAAAAAATATGCTGCATATTGGTTCTTAGTACATAAATCTAAAATTGGTGGCATTCACGAAAATACCATTATTGAATCGATAAATGCAAGATTTCTTGATTATATTTACCCTCTAAAACAGTCCATTGGACCCAACATTCAAAAAGTAAAATAGAAATTGAAAATTTTGATTCATGCGAGGGTAATGAAGAATAAACTATTCACAACAATCAACAATATAATGATGAAGAAACAAACGAACCAAGGAGAAGTAAAAGGCAAAGGATTTTAAAAAAATTTGGACCAAACATCTATGCTTTTTTATTAGAAAACGTGCTACAAACATACACACAAGAGACGTCTTCCTATAAGGCCCCTTACTTGAAAGAACCCATTCATAGTGAAATTGAATCCATTATGAATAAATATACATTGGAATTAGTAGATCTACCTCCAGGACACAAAGATTCAGGAAATAAGTGGATCTTTATGTAAAAAGTGAAGCCCGATGGCTCAATAGACAAAAATAAAGCATGACTTGTGGTATAAGGTTATAGACAAAAGGAAGACATAGACACATTTGACACATACTCACCTGTAATGTGAATAACATCCATTAGAATACTGATAGCATTTGCATTCATATTAAACAGACACCAAATGGATGTAAAAACAACATTCTTGAATGGAGAACTGGAAGAAGAAATGTACATGAAACAATCTGAAGGTTTTAAAAATTTAGGAAATGAAAGAAAAGTACGTAGATTAGTAAAATCTTTGTATGGGCTTAAATATGCACCAAAACAATAGCATGAAATTTTTTATGAAACAATGCTTTCAAATGGATTTCATATCAACTAATGTGATAAATGTATGTATACTAGACAAATAGACAAATGATATGTCATTGCATATCTATATGTAGATGATCAACTAATACTAGAAAGCAACAAAGAGATAATAATTTCTATAATGATTATGCTCTCTGCCAGATTTAATATGAAAGATTTGAGAATTTCTGATGTAATCCTTGTAGTAAGAATACATAATACTTTCCAAGGATATGTATTATCTCAATCGCACTTTATTGAGAAAGTACTTGGAAAACTCAAGCAAAATAACATAACATTTGCCAAATCGCCTGTAGATTTGAATCAAAATTGGGTCAAGAATACCAATGAAAGAATTTATCAACTTTAGTATTCTTGTATACTAGGTAGTATTATGCATATCATGAACTGCACTAGACTAGATATAGCATATGTTTTAAGCAAACTTAGTCGATATACGAGCAACCTAGGAAACAATCATTGGAAAGCAATAATTCGAGTACTGGGATAACTAAGGTATACACAAAAGTATGGGTTACATTATTATAGATATCCTTTTGTGGTACAAGTGTATTGTGATGCAAATTGGATAACTGAGTTAAAGAACATAAAATCCATAAGTGGATATGTGTTCACTCTAGTGAATGGGGCAGTGTCTTGGAAGCCTTCAAAACAAACTTGCATAACAAGATCTGTAATGGAATCAGAATTCATTGCCTTAGACAAATCCATAGAAGAAGTAAAATGGGTTCGAGGTTTATTAGAAGATATTCCAAATTGGGAAAAATCCAAGCCACCAACAAGTATACATTGTGACATCCAATCTGCCATTAGAAGAGCCTATAGTAAACTTTATAATGGAAAGTCTTGACATATTCATCATAGACACAAAACTATCAGACATATTCTCTCAAATACAGTTATCACTATTTACTATGTAAGGTCAACAGATAGTATTGTGGATCCACTAACCAAAGGCTTGCCTAAGGAGAAAGTTAATACCTTGTCGATGGGAATGTGTTTAAGGCCTATAAAATAACCAAAAGTTTTCCTCAATGGAAACCTAACCTAGTTGGCTGGAGATCCCAAGATCTAGGTTCATAGACACAACTATATTCAGGATAAATTTAGCAGCACTAGTGAATATTCAAACCATTCTTATGATAACCAATACACAACTGGCTGGAGGACAGTTTAAGAATAGCTTTTAATGATGTCTTGGTAACTTAGAAAACACATGGAGTATAGCGGGATATTCTTCATAGAATCACCTACGTGAGCGAAGGCACCATTTCAAAGGAAATCGCAGGGCCAAATTCTCTAAGCACTTATAAGACCAAGTAGGTGTTCATGGCAAAAACGAACACAAATAGAGAACCAAGAAAAATAAGAGAACATTATTATGTGTTGTCTGTAAATCAAACTTACACCAAAAAGGCTTATAGTTCAAGGACCACAAAGTCTACCGATTCGCTAGTAAGTCAAAAAGGCATTCAGTAGGAAAGTTCAAGGCCTCATGCTACTTTAACCAATGCTATAATGTGTCATTGAATTAAGAGCAGTGAGAAAATGGTCATTCATGTGGGGAAATGTTGGAAAATGGAGTGAACGAGGCATTAATTGCCTAGAAAATATGAATAGTCCCACATCTAGTCATAAATATTAAAAAATGAATATATACATATCAAGATGTGAGGACCATAATAATTATATGGTTATTAAAGGCTTGAACCAAGAGGGACTGACTTAGCAGGTGGTGCAACTCAACACCACATACCCACGCCCGCGCCCATGTCTATGTCCGTGGACGAATTGGGGTTTGAGGCATATTATAACACTTAGCAATTGGTAGTTGAAAGTTCAGCAAAAATCGAACAGGATTTTTTATTTTTTGTTTTTTTACGCCCAGAAAAAGATTAAAACAATCGTGCCACTTCAAGCCAAAAGAAGCGCCTCAATGGTCAGAAAATGGTTAACGGGTTGCAACCTCTTCGAAAGGACCTGAATATCAAACACTAGTTTCTACTCTATATATAGGTCTCAAAGTATTCTGAACAAATATATGGAAAAACCAGAAACACTCCATTCCTTCCTCCTCTATACTATCTGAATTTTATTTCTCTTGCGTTCATCGTCGCTTGCACTTGCAAGCACTGCTTTGTCGGGTTGGTCCATTTTATCCTGGGAAGCAAATTACTCATAACCTTCAGTGTGGTAGAAGAAGCAATATTGTTTCAAGGAAACAATACTCTACTAGACTCGGACATTCCTATTCTTCAACGGATTATTAATATGGTGAGCAATATTTTAAGCACACAATCCGTTTATCTAAACTCCTATTATAACATCTTTTTATCAATACTCTCATTTACATTAGGTTTTACTATATACACCAACTTTTCTCCTTCCCTCATCCACCTCTTTTCTCACTTGCCAATATTTTATACAATACTTCTCTCACTCTTGTACACTCATTTCTCATTTACTAGACATTTTAAGAAAAAGATAGTCATTCTTTCATATTCTTAAAATAGTGCCATAAACAACAATCTAGAACTCAAATTTGATAAACACCAAACCATTTTTCAACATATTTTTCTACCAATTTGTAATTTGACTAGAAATTTTTAGTTTATTTAATAGTTCTCTAACCTTAATTATTATGATTTTAGAAGATTTCATTTGAAATCCCTTTCCAAACAATAAAGAGTGAAAATAAGGCCGGGATGAACTGCAACAAAGCAACTACATAAGTTGAAATTTTGAATCGAGATTCTCCGTTGAGTTTGTAGAAATCTTATGCTTTAACAATAACGATAGTGTTTGAAGTGGGTTGTTTTTCAACTTCTTTTGGTATCTCTTTAAGTGGCATTAGGAAGTTTATTAGTGAGTGTATATAGTAGCACTCTTTATTTTTCTTGCAAATACTTAATTCTTAGAGTTTCAAGTTGGGTTTTTACATTTATCCTTAAAATCATTTCGATTCTTTACTCTCTCATCATGTTTAATTAATTGTACTATTAAATACTTTGCATCGGTAATTTAATTTAAATACTATGCTGCATTTTAGATGTACTAGAAAGTGACTTATTCGCATTGTTCTGAAAATCAAAATATTAATTTCTATATTCCTTCTCTAAACATCATATATTATGAAGTGAAGAATTCTCAAAGCTCGTTACTAAGATTTTATCAATGTTCAAGCTTACCGAAGTTTCTAAAATAATACAAAGTAAATAGTTTGTCATATGGTGAAACCGATTGATAAAAAAAATCATATAACATATATCAAGGAATGAGGTCAAAACATTAATAGAAAAAGATACCTTGAAATTATAAGAATTAAAAAAAGTGAAAGTAACTACGAAAGTTATCTCTTAGACATGAATATGTGACCTTGAAACCGGTATATGCATTTTATAATATCATACATGCTTTTTTATGGAGTATGGTTCATTCCCATAGGATTATGAAGTTAGCAAGGATTAAACCTTCTACCTTACATGTGAGCGCCACATGTCCTAACCAACTACACTATCCTTGTGGATAATCAACATATATACTTAACTTCAAAGAATTTTTTTAGTAAGTTACCAAAATATTTGATTATTATCACCATAAATGTGCATGGAATATGTATCTGAAAAAACAATCAAACATAGAATAGAATCAATATTTCTTCCACATTATAAACTTACTACATATTAAAACACGTAAATATGATAGTATTATGATTTTCAAAACAATGTTAATAAACTTACTACATAATACTTAAAACACATAAATAAGTAAATACGATTGTATTTTGATTTTGAAAACAATGCCAATAAGTAAACTTAAAACACATTAGTAAGTAAATACGAATGTATTTTGATTTTGAAAACAATGCTAATAAGCCACTTCCAGTGCATCTAAAAATGCAGTTGAATTATACATTTTTTCCTCCGTTGTTTCTCCTTGAGTGTGATATAATTTATTTCTTTATATTGGTTTTAAATCATGTCAAATATTTTTATTTTCTTAGTTGAAATAAGGAGAAATATCCATAAAAAATGGAAATTTCAAACTTGTCATCCTAATAAATCGAAACTCTGTTAGAATATTCACTAAAATCTTAGACTTCAGAATTTAAAGAGAAAGCAGAAGGATAATCAAAGTAGTGAGAAATCTATTGTAACTATGAAATAAAAAAGATTATTACGAGAATATGGTTCATAATAAGAGTACTTATGCATAAAGTTTGAAATAATTAAAATGGTCCTACTTAATTTGTTTGATTTGAATTAATTTCTTAAAATTGTCCTATTCTAATTTATGTGCTTCTAATAGTAAGTTTGGAATTTGGATATAATATTGATTTTCTTAAGTTTCATTCTATTACATATTTGGCATACTCACAGTTACCTTGATCAAATTACACATGCACACAGTTGTTTTTTGCAATAACATTATTAGCACAAGAGTGTTGGAAATATTATTTTTGCACCTATTCTTTTCTATCTTAAAATGTAATTTCACTTGTCACACAACCAACACATCTTATTTTAGAGATATGATTTTAGGGCAAGTATATGAATTTAGTTTAGTAAATTAACCATTGTGCATCCAAGAGAAAGATATCCAATTATATTCTCAATATCTTAATATATAATAATTAACAATTTTTATACAACTTGCAATTTTGTATTTTATATATTTAGTAATGAATGAAATATGGTGAACTTTTATTTTAAAAACTTCATATAGATCGCATAAACGGAAGTTTTTATTGTCGACTAAAAATTTGATTATTTTAATCGAGTTACCAATTTAGCTCATTATTTTAAATTAAAAGTAATATATTTTTATTCTTATCTGTTTCCTATTTTATATCTCTTTCCCTATTTTACCATGCTTTTTTTAGCATAGCATGTTCATGTTTTATGAACTTGCTACATTGCATGTTTTTATTGAACATTGGAATTAGTTGTTTGGTTAATGGTTTGCTGTAACAGCTACATCATCATCTTTTACAAACAATGGTGCTAGAAATGATGGTTGTACCTTGAAAAATTATTGACATAAAGGTAAATTAATTATTTAAACAACTCGTGTGTGTAGCATAAGTTCGCAGTAGCAAAATAGTACGGAAAACTAAAGAGATTGTGTATATGTTTTTTGTTACTAAATATCATATTAGAAAGAAAACAATAATACAAACTTGAACATAAAATAGTTGAAGGTAACTAAACAATGATGTAACTTATACTTGAAACTGAAATGGTTGGTCAGAGTTAAGGAGATATTTATTAGTAATTGTAGAAATCATAAACTATAGCAATTTGTATATAAAATAGGGAGCGAAATAATAAGATATTTTATAGTTCGTAGAACTTAGAATAGAGTTATAAATCTATAAATTAAGTAACATAAGAAGAAATTATAGAATAATTATATGTATTAATATATTGGATTATAAATATAAAATGATATGTATGAAAATAAATAATTTAATTTTTTTTATAATTTAAATAAATTTTACCTAAGTATAAAATTTAATAAATTTATTATATATTTAGCAATTAATTTATATTTTTGTTAAATGAGTATATAAATAAACTAACATAAAATTAATATTATTATTTTTGTATCTTTATGCATTAAAATAATACTTTTGCTAATAAAATGATACAAAATAATATTTTTCAAAATATCATATTAAAAATTTATATATTTAAAATAGTTATAATAGATTAAATTTTTATTCTAAATATTAAAAATATAATATTTTATTTTAAAATTATTTGAATTTAACATTACTATTTTTGAATTTTAGTAAGCTATATTTTAAATTATATGAATTATTCAAAAAAAGATTTAGATGAGATTATCAAATTTTAATATATATATATATATATAATAGAAGATAATCAATGATAACACTAATTTATTTATTATTTATTTGAATTATCAGCGATTTAACGATAAAATAATAGAGAGAATAAAGAAGAAAAATTAATAAGAGAATTAAGGAGAAAGATGTATTTTCTTTTACTTTAGTATTATTTAATAGATTAATACATAAATTAACGTATAGACTAATCAATTTAATATATTAATAGATTAAATTATATGTAATTATACTTTTCTCAAGTTGTAAATATCTAAAATAATATATTTGGATTATAAAATAACTTTAAAATTTAAAATATACATTATGTATAATATTTTATCAATTTATATTTGGAAACTAAATACATACGAGTTAATAAAAAATGTCATTAATATTTTTATATTTTAACATTTTAAAATATTATGTTTTTGGTTTAAATATTATTTTTGAACATAATAAATTATATGTTAAATGTCATAGATAACTAATTTACATAACATTATTAGTTATAAATAATCATATAATTTTATTATTTTCAGATTCTAACTATTGAAAATAATATACTTTATATTAAATTAGATTTGAAGTAATATTTTTAAATTATAATGTTTTATTAAATTGTACATTTAAATATATGTAAAAAAATTTAGAGAGCAATATATTGTTATTTCCAACTTTTTATGTTTTAAAATATTAGTTCCTAATTTTAAAATAATTTAAACAATATTCTCAAATATTAAAAAATTATATATTAAATATAATATTTAACTAATATACGTATATATGTAAAATATTTACAAGTAATTGTTTATCTAGTAAATTTCAAAGTTTAAATATCGAAGTTATATTAAGAAAATCCATGATGATATGTGTATTTATGAGCATGCCCATGTGCAAATGTGTAGATGATGGGTTTTGGATGTTAAATTACAAAATCAATCGAATTTTAATCTATAATAGAAGATAGTTAAAGAGAAAACTAATTGTTTTTACTTACTAAAATTGTGGGTACTAATAATAGTTTGTAATCCATGCATTGCATAAGGTAATGTTGTAAACACATAGTATTTATATTTGAAAATGATTAAAATAAAAGTTTACCATGCATTATATAATATATCAGTCATAAATTGAAATTATTATTATTATTTATGAATATAAATTTTGTTAACTAGATTTAATTTTTGAAAGAAAGATCTGTTTTATCATTATGTTAATACGAAGTTGGAATATAGGTTGAAATTATAATTATTTTAGAAATTATTAGACAAATAATTGAATATTAGTTACTTGAATCTATTTTTTTGAACATGGTTCATTAACGCCAACAACTGTCATCTCGAGAATCGAACTTGTGACCTTTAATCTTGTAATCAAAACAACCAACCAACTAACCAAGCCAACCCTCTTGGCAAGTTACTTGAATTTATTTAAATAGTTTAAATGCATAGTCTTTGTGCAACGATCTGCCATTTTTACACTAAAAGACGACACCTAATACATCCACGGTATTCACGTGCCGAACAACTAAGTGCCAGAAAAGACAGATTGTTAAGGGAAAGAAAGGAGAAAGGAGAAAGAAGGCAAGAAGAAACTAAACAATCACAGAATCTCACAAGGCAATGGAATAACATATATTAATCAACATAATACTTTACAAAGTCATTTCAGAAATGATACATCCAAGCCATGCTACTATAATTCTACCCTTGGACAGTTATAACAACCTATCTCTACTTAACTGATACAAGATACATATAATATAGAGGAAACAAGATAATAACTAGCTATCGATGGAGCCTCCTACTCCAAGCTTCTCCAAAATGCATCCGTGGAAAAACTTGAATTACTTGCCTACCCCTAAAATTTTAAGCACCCAAAAGTTTTAAGGAAAGAAAATAAAAATCTGGGTCGGACATGACTCTGGTGTGAGTAAACTCAAACAACATAATTATTATGTTAAAAAAACTCCATTAAAATCAAAGGTACCTCATAAGACCACGCTGCACATAAACACAGATAGGATTTTACCTTATGATAACCAAAACATTTTCTATAGAAAATCTATTGATATTATAATAGTGTCTAGAGTACAAACACTTATTAACCATAACCAAATCTGTTACATTAATTAAATTCTAGCATACTTGGTTCTACAATCAAAACCGTAAAGGCATGTATTGGAGATTGGATTTCATACTATGACAAAGTAAGAACTACCTTCCGATGGTACAGCTCTAGATAAATTGCACCGGGGTCTGACAAGAACATCTTATACCCTTGCCACATAGGACTATCCTACCACTTGACTAGTATTACCAAATATGATCACCCCACTTTAAGCCGTGAAGCATACATGAGTAGATAATAATCGATCTAGGTTTGGGATGACAATACCCTGATGGGAGCAACCTACTTGGCCTTGCTACATGCCCGATTTTTGTCATTTCCTAGTTGATAAGGCTTAAGGCTACAGTTTACCTTTATATAGCACTTCCCACTAGGAATGCTATACTACCCTCCAGGAAACAATGCAATGCTAGCATTCTTCCATACAAGTTCATTCTAGGACTGAACGAAACCGAAGGCACTACTTCCACTACATCCATTTTGAAATCACCCCCAGGATTAGTAGCCCTTACACCTCAAAAGCTTCATCTTCGATTCCATACTCTTTAAGATGTCTTCACTTCGAAACGCTTGAGTTGGATCGAAGTGGTTTTTGGATAACATACACGATCCTGGTCTCTTTGAAACAACTTTCAATAGTTTTCGGTAAATTCAATCCCGGTTCTTTAGGAAATAAGTAGACAAAAGATAAAAGCAGAGATTACCTCCTAACCGTTAGTGGATGGATTTCCTTATCATTTATCCTAGAAGAATGAAACGAATTTATACACACAGTACAGCATTATTGGGGATTGTTGTGCCATTTAAGTCACGTGTTTCGCTAGATATTTCCAAAGCTACATTTTGGTTCAGGTTTGACAGTCGGTTATTTTACTATTAAATAAACAATCACTCAAACATTGATTTAATTCCATATGGAATCCACTAAAAGCCTTATTCAATTAATATTTAATTAATTAAAATCACTTTATAAACATTCGATCAAAAGATCATTACAAAACACTGTCCCCAAACCTCTTACATCGCTTTTATACTTGGAAAAACATTTATATACTTATCTCAATGGTATAAATATATTATCAAAGAATTTGAAAAATTCCCCCTTTCAAATTTCTTTTTGAAAACGTTACTTGCTATAAGTCGATCCACTTATCCTTTATAAAAATTCCCTTTCAAAAGCTCCCTTCACATTTAAATACCTTTATAAATTTACAAAATCAATTTATAAAACACTTTTATAAGTCTACAAGTTAATTTACAAAACCTCTTTACAAACCTCTAAAACCATTTATAAAAAATCTCCCCATTTAAATTCCTTTGATAAATCTTCTTTAAGAAAATTCCTTTACAAAATATCTTTTGCAACCCATCCTTTTAAATCACTTTAAATAAAACTTTTTACTTAGTTAAATCCATTTTTATAAACAAGTTATTATTTATAATTACCTTTATAAAATAATTATATAACTTGAAAACCATTTATAGACCTTAAACCCCAAAATTGATTAAAAGTTAATTCAAAACCATACTTTATAAATTCAATAAGAAGCTTAGTAAACCTAATGGTACTAATTTAAGTTACCATTTAATTTTAATTTCACTTCCAAGACATTCAACAATTTATTTACATAAGTCAACATATATGTAAATACACTTCATATCCAAATCAGGAAATAATATGTCAATATAAACTAACCAGCATAAACTTGTCCAAATAGCAATAATAGCAGGCTGGTGATTTGTCCTGCTAAATAGATGTTCAAAACAATTCAATCAATTTATTACAGAATGTGGATTTATTCTGCTATTAGCTATCCACAAAATCAAACAATCAATTTATAGCAAAACAGAGATTTATTTTGCTATCAAATGTCCATACAATTAAATAATCAATTTATAGTAGAACAGGGATTTATTCTGCTTTCAAATGTCCACACAAACACAAACAATCACATCATAACCCATTCACAGTCATTTGTTTGCTTAATAGTACCAACATTTGAATTCCTTGAGTTCAAAACAATCTTTGAAAAAGAAGTGCCTTTAAAACAATTTGATTCTTGGAAAACAAAGAATTTAAAACTCAAAACTCCTTTTTTTAAATTATTAATTACAAGTTAAACTCTTTATTAAATCATAATTAATCTTAATTAAGTCTTAACTTAATTTAATAATAAATTGAGAAACAATTAAACCTTTAGTAACTAATTAAACAATAATTAACTATTATATAAATAATTTAAACCCTAATTAATCCTTTATTAATTATTAAGTAATAATTTAAACATTCATTAATAATTAATATTAATTAATCTCATTTAATTTATTAAATAAACTTTGATTAAAACTTAAATAATAAATTAAACCATATTTAATTTTAGTTAAGTCTTAATTAATACTAATAATTATCCTAATTAATTTAAAATTAATTAAATAATTAACTCTAGTTAAATAAAAATTAAAATAACTAAACCTGATTAAATAAAAATAATTATCTTTTATCTTAATTAATCCTTAATTAAAATTTCTTAATTAATTAATAATTAACTTAATTAATACTAATTAACTACCAATTACTTAACTTAATTACTTTATTAAATAATAAATGATTATTTTTTATTAATTAATTAATTAATTATCCAAAATATACCCAATTAAGTAATAGCTAACTTTTATGTGTACTAAACAAGTTTGAAAATAATTTCTCAAAACATTTAAAAGAAACACCTTAAAACTTGAAAATCGGGAAATTTTCCGAACTGCATCTTTAGCGACTATTGCTATGGATGTAGTAACTTAGAAGTTATTTTCTTTTTTCAAAGTTATTCCAATACTTTAATTTTCACTTATGCTTATATTTTAAAACATTATTAAGAAAGTTTTAGAAAACCTTTACCAAAGTTAGAAACTAAAATAATTAATAAAATGTTTAATAAATCAAACAAGTAAACGATTTGTTTTTCAAAAGTGGATCTCGAGTCCTTCCAACATTTCAATTTCTAACATCCAATCCACTTAACCCCAATCCAAGCATATACATACATACCAAATCACATTATCCCAATAACACAATTGTGACGACCCGCCCTTCTCGACCTTCGAAAATTGACACAATACGCCACTGTATAACATGTCAAAAGATCGAGTGCCGGAAAAGACAGATTGATGAGGGAAAATAAGAAGATAGAAGAAAGAAGGAACTAAAACAAATAACAGAATCTCAAAATCGTAGTGGAACAATATATAATAGATAATAAATGGTCTTTGCACAAAAAAAACTATGTCTGTTTTATACATTACATCATTAGAGTACAACACAATCAAAACAAGTACAGGACAGTTATATTAACTTGTCCTCACAAAAGCTGACTATACAGCTTATACAACACAACGGAATATACATCAAGTACGCGTGATACGTCTCGCCATCCAGCTCGTCTCCTGAGCTCCACAGCATCATATCCTGTATTTTATAATACTCGGTCTGACCCGAGCATTATAATAAAATAACACCCGATTCAGTCTGGAAAACCAGCGTGAGAAAAATACACTCAATTTAATTATTAAAGTTTCAAAATCCTTTGAAATACAAAGGTATCTCGTAAGACCACGCCACAAATAAACATGTCGGGTTTTTACCTTATGATAACCAAAACATTTCTTATCAAAATCCTCTGATATTATAATAGTGTCTAAGTACAAATACTAATTCAAATAGCCCAAATTGTTACATTCATTAAATTCCAGCATACTAGGTTCTACAATCAAAACCGTAAAGGGCACGTAGGGAGAATGGATTTTCAACTAATGACTAGGCACTAGGGTACCACCTGTCACGGTACCTGGTCTAGATCAGCATACCGAGGATCACTCCCGATCCCCTACAACACAAGACCGGAGCTACCCCTTACTGGATAGTCCGAATAAGATCACCCCGTGGTTGGGATCATCAACTGCCCACTATGCTGAATAAAAATGGACATCTAGACAAGGGAAATCTTATCCTAATTGGTTGATAGCCACTTAGCCTTGCTGCATATCCCCTGATTTTCAGTCATTCCCGGTTGATGAGGCTTGAGGCTATGCGTTAACTTTTTAGAACACATTTCACTTAGAATGCTCATCGCCCTCCTGACGATGGTCTGATAGCATTCATCCATACAAGTCCGTTCCGGGTCCGAACGAAACCGAAGGCACTACTCCTACTACATCCATTTTGGAATCACCCTCAGGATTAGTAGTGATTAGCCCTTGCACTTCACTGCTCCATCTTTGACTCCAAACTGTTGTCTTCATCACGAAAACGTACTCGTTGGATCGAAGTGGTTTTTGGATCACAAATCCGATCCCGGTCTCTTCGAAACAACGTTTGCTATTTCCCGGTAAACTCAATCTTGGTTCTTTAGGAAATACAGAGACATAAATAAGATCGGAGTTCACCTCCTAACCGTTAGTGGACGGGTTTCCTTATAACCGTCCTAGAAGAACGAACGAGTTTATACGTACAGTATAGCACCTCGAACGGTAACTGTACCATATAATTTCCGTACTCCTCCTAGATATTTCCAAAGTCATATTTGGGTCCAGATTTGATAGTCGGTTATTTAACTATCAAATAAACAATCAATTCAACCAATTATTTCATTTCCACTGAGAAACTTCAAGTCTTATTAAATTAGATTTTTAATAATTATAATCACTTTACCCAAGAATATACACTTAAAACATTTGAAATAAAACTACTTAAAACCCTTTATTTAAAATAATAGTTATGAAATTTTATAATCATTTTCCAAGTAAAACTTTAGCCACAAACTATCTTTAAAAAATAAATATTGTATAAAGTATAAATATTATATAATTATCTTTTAAAACATAATACTAATTTAACCTTTAAAATAATTACTACTATAATTAATTTGAATTATATTTACTTTAAAATTCTAAAACAATTAAAAATAATAAATTTCTCTAAAACATTCTTTTAAAACAATTTTAAAACTTTTAACTTTTACTTAGAAATCTTCTTTGAAAAATATACTTAGCTTTTCAGGAAATACACCTTCCCTTCCAATGTAACCCGTCTAATCATTTATAAATCCTTCTCGATTTATCCCAATTTAATTTACGTCCCAATCCCGTAAATTTTCTTTTCCACACTTCTAAAAATAAACCACTATTTATTTTTAAAACAAATCACCCTTTCCATATAAATTTCCACCGTAAATTTATACTTCCAAATTATCCACGGATAAATATTCAATTTATTAATAAACCCAGTTTATAAATTTCCATTCCTCATTATTCTTTAAATCACAGTTTCCAAAACACTTAATCGATTTCAAACTGATTTCCTAAGTTAAATTCCCTTTAAAATTTATCTCTCGATTTATCCATAATCAATTCCAAAATCCATTAACACCAAATTCACCCTTTATTATGATTTAAAATCCTTATGAAACGTCAATTTCATTCTTTATTCCAAAATTTCTCTTTCATTTCCTTTAAGAACCCAATTCATTATATTTCTATATTTAAAATACCAAAATATATTCATCCAAACCATAGCACCGAATAACATAGATTTCCGATACAATCTATCACAAGATATCAATAAAAACATATCACAGATTATGGAAATAATTTCAATATTTTAAGGAATCCAGTTGGATCCCTCCAACCTGTTTTCCTGCATCCACAGATGTTAGCACAACAAATAAAATACCAAATCCCACTTCGAGGGGGACATCGCGGTATAAAGGGTCATCCGCTATTATGCGGGGCGCATAGGGTCTCATCCGCTATATAATGTGGGAATATCAATCACTCCAATATATATATATATACTACTATATATAAATCATATCCAAACTGATAATAATATTCACATTCAATCAATCAATCAATAATTTAAATTCCAACTATTTAAATTAACTAGTCATCCAGATGTGAGTGAGATTAACTCACATTGAATTTCGCAGCCGGACGTTCAAATTTTAAATTAAATCGAACGCCTTTGATTTAATCTAAAATTTCCACGAGCTCCAATTGTCTCTCGGTCTGCACTATAGCGTAGATCCCGTCGTTGCAATTCCGGCGCTTCTTGTTCCATCGAAATCTGACCATGCATGCAAAAGTTATGGCTTTATAAAGTTTGAATATAATTTAAAACAAATTCACTTTTTTTGTATTATACCAGAACAAATCGTAGCCGTGGGAATCTGAGATGAAATCAAGGCCGTAGCCTTTGTCTTCGACAATGCACGTCTCCAGGGTTTTCAAAACCCAAAGCCGCCAACCTCCTCTCAATTTCTGCCGCCTCCTCGTCGAGAACGACACCGATCAGAGTATGCCACGCGAAAACGTACCACGCCACCTTCCTTCGGCCCGAGTTTCGCCGAGCTCGGTTCATCATAGGCTGAGGAAAACGCCACCAAACGATCGATGAATGCGGCTAAACATCTCCCTCCACGCCACGTTATACACGATCATCACCGTTCACTTCGTACATCCTTACGCCCTCTACGATTTACTAGTTGGAAGATTTTGAAATAAGTGGGTACATGGGAAGAAAATCGAGGGAGAAAGGTGGAAGATATGGGCCATTGAAATGCTTTAGTGGCGGCCACGAATTTCCTCCTTAGGGTTTCCTTGTTTTTGCACGTGAATATATATATATATATATAGATATATAAATTTAGATATTAATTTAATAATATTTTCACAAATTCATGCCTTACCAAACGAATTCCAATCAAAACGTGCCGACAGGCATTTATAATGTTTTACCTGCAGTCAGAACACAATGGAGCGTGTTTCGAAGACTAATTCAATTGTATGTGGAAGATAGCTTTTTGAATCGATTTAAAATATTAAATTTTCGATTTTAATTTCAACGCGTTTCTCACCCGTACTAACAAACGATAACTCCAAATGCTACGAAATTTGAAATCCGATAATAATACACTATTACGGATCCAATGGAATAGGTTTCGTCAAATTCCGAGAATGTGCTCCGGAAGGTTATTTAACTCGTCGATTAAATCGAGCGATTTTCAAAATCGTCGAAATCATTTAAAATTTTAGTTTTAAAACTTTACTAACTTAATTATAAATAATATAGAATTTATATTCATATTAGAAATCATTCTGATTCATTATAAATCAAAATCTGATTATTTACATTATTATTATATTAAATTCCATTATTAAATTAATATAAAAATGACAATTTTAAACTTATCGACTTTTGGTTCCATCCAAAAGTCCAATACTATAATTCAAATCCAACTAGAATTTAAATAAATTTTAGAAACCATTTTCATATCCATTTATTCACAGATTTCCATTTTTATCCCAATTCCAAATATTAAATTACTATTTATCCAAATACAATTTAATCATTATATTTGAAATTATAACTCATTTTACTAATTCAACCAAAATCTTTGTATTTCAAAAATCAATTTATAATCCACATTCAACATTTAAAATAAATTAAATGTTCAAAATTAACGACCAAAATTCCAGGTCGTTACATTCCTCCCCCTTATAAAAATTTCGTCCCCGAAATTTGCTAAGGTAGAAAAATGTTCCTAAACCCATTAATTATCCCAAAACCCACTTAACTAAAACTTACATTCACTTTCCAAAATCCTTAGTTTAATCCAAAACCATTTGCTTTCATTTCTAACTCAAAACTTTGATTTCTAACATCGTTCCAAAAATCAACTTTCTAGTTAACCAAAATTTTCAAAACTTTCAAAAAATTTCTAACACCCAAAATTTTTTAAAGCGTCTCCTTTTTATGGAGAGCGTTTTACAATATCACAAATATGATAAATATATGTACATCGACCCATACGATCGGAAAAAAAAAATATAACAATATATTATCATTTCTCAATTTTATTGCGTAGGCGTACCTCACATTAGCGTTTTTAAGCGACCAGCTTATTTACTATGCATCTACACAACCCAAACTCTATCCAATAGCCTCATGTACCTGTACTTACTCAGTTTAAACATGTAAGTGCCATATATATGAAGTTTAAAAACATCCCACTTATTTGCAATAGTTAAACACGTGAATTCTAAGCAATGCACACTAAACACTTTCCGTAAGAAATTTATATAGCTTCAATACTAATTCAACTGTTTTCAATTAATTCATATACCATTTTCATTCAATTTGAATGGTTTACAACCCACTTGCTTATATTCAATTAATTTTTAATTTTAAGCAAACCCATACTCATTTCAATTGATTTAAAAACCAATTTTATTCACTACTTTTAATTCATTTACTTTCGTTTATGACCAAACGACTAATTTCTATGCAAGTTTGCTGTTATTCAAGCAAATAACGATTTCTTAAGCATATAACCATTTTAAATTAATTCCAACTCAATTTATATTAATTTCATTCCATTCGAATTATTCACAACCCATACATTCTCATTTGCATTACATTATTAATTTAAATCCCTACTCTTGCATTTCAATTTCATTATCCAAACAGGTTTCATTCAAAACCATTTTATAAAGCTCGACAACAACCATTTCACAATTTACTTAAGCTATCTCAACTCCATAATAATTCCATTTCTTCTTGCATAAATTTTATTTCCATTTTAGTTTGATTCTCATCCAATCAAATTCCAAAACGTTTACTAATTTTAATTCAATTAGTTTACTCATTCAATCCCTTTAAATTTTAATTCACCTCCTTAGTTCATTCCTGAATTTATTTTATTAATAACATGGCCATTTTCAATTATTCTATACCCAAACTGGATTTATTTGCAGCTCAAACCATTTCTATTTTAATCCAACTTCATTTCATTCGAAAATATTTCCATCATATTTAATTTATTTACAATATATGTCGAATTTTATTTATAACTCAAGCTTTATTTCAAAACTCCACCATTAACCCATAATTCAACTTCTGTTTAACCACACTAGGTTACATTTTCAGATTTCATTAACTAGTTAGTTATCTAATTAGTTCACTTCCAAATCTTAAAGCAACATTCTATTTTATTTCATTTACCAAAATATCAACAATTTTATTTTGGATTTTATTTTACCTTTCAAATTTTTATAAGCTATCAAAATTTTATTCATTCCAATACAATTTTTTTTAATTTAGCTTACGCTAGATTCATTTTCAAACTATTCTTTTGAATTTAGTTGAGTAATAATTTAATTCATTCAATATCATTTTCAACTTAATTAATTTCCTTTCAATTTAATTCTTTTCCAATTAAATTCTAGTTCAACTAAATTTAATTTAACCAACTTAAATTCATACCATCTCTTTCACTAATTTAAATAAGAATTTAATTCCATTCAATATTATTTATAACTCAACTGAATTTTGATTTCAATTCAATCCAAATTCAAGTCAAATTCATTTAATTTAAGTTAAATTCAATTCGATCCAATTTTATTTCTCAATCCCATTTTAAATTTTATTTTACAATGTATAAGTTCAAAAACTTGTTTACTTACCTAAGTCCATCCATATTTTATATTTTCTTTACTTAATTTCAATTCACATTTTATTTAGAATTCAATTTTTAAACTTTCCATTCTTTTTTTTAACACTCAACTATTTTATTTAGGTTTTACAATTCCATTTCTTTATTCATAAGTTCATCAACTTATTTACTTAAAATCTTATATTACTCATATGAGTCGATTTACATCTTATAATCACAACTCTAGATTATATATATAACACTTAATAGCTTAAGGATATAATTTCATTACATAATTATAACCCACAATTATAATTATTTTACATTTCAACTTTCTATCCGATTTAATTCAATTCCAATTTCAATTTTATTTAACTTATCTTAAGTTAAATTCCAATATATCTTATGTCCTTAGATTTACTCAAGTTAAGTTTTAACTCCAGGGTTAAAATTTTCATTTTCCTTTCTTATTTATATCCACTTCAATCTATAAATTCAATAACAGATTCATCTTAACTTTACAAATCTCTTAAATAGAGATTCCAGAATTCCATTACCTGGTTTAATTTCAAAACATTTTGAAATCATAAATAGCACATATCCACTTTGGTATATCAAACCATACCCCTAGATTTCCAAAACACTTGGTTTTACCAAAACAATTTCCCTTTTGAAATTTCTAAAACAAACTTGCTTATCAAACAAGTCCAAACAAATATCATAACCAATCACCACGGTAGCAATCCATCACTTAGAAACTCGAAAATGAATTCTGATGATGTGGCCATCATCATCAGGATTATTTTCCAAGGACTGAAGTGAGTTCAGTGCTTCTTTACTTTTAAAAATTTATTTCAAACAATTTCTATTCAAAAATATTTCCCCAAAATAATACTCCATTATTTCCTTCAAACACTTTGGAAAAGTTTCAAAAATTTCCAAGATTTAAAATTCCCAAACCTTTTTGTTCAAATTTATTTAAAAACATTTTCCAATTTGGTTTGGAATTTAAATTCTGGTTTAAATCAAATCTTGATTATGTTCCATTGTATTATTTCATACTTACATAATTTTATTTGATTATAAATATAGACCATTTCAAATTTTAGATTCCTATTTGATTATAATATTAACAACCAAACATCCAAATATATATAATAATTCCAGAAAATTATTTCTTTTATATCAAAATATTATTTTGGGTAAAATTATTTCATTTACCCACTTTAAAACAATACTATGTTGGTTTATCTTGTTTAAGAGTTTAGAAACCCCTATCGATATGGTTGTACTTCCCGTACCGACCAGAATTCATAAACACTCAACCGATAAGTCACCACAATATAAAAACAGTTTTTATATTCACTAACAAATACGCGCTTATAGCTATTAATACACTCAAACTCATTCTAGAGTACTACTGACTCTATCTCTAATGAGTAATTTCCCCCACCAAAGCCTAGGTTATCGCCAACCTAAGCTCTGATACCAACTGTGACGACCCGCCCTTCTCGGCCCTCGAAAATTGACACAATACGCCACTATATAACATGTCAAAAGATTGAGTGCCGGAAAAGACAGATTGCTGACGGAAAAGAAGAAGATAGAAGAAAGAATGAACTAAAACAAATAACAGAATCTCACAATCGCAGCGGAACAATATATAATAGATAATTAATGATCTTTACACAAAAAGAAACTATGTCTGTTTTATACATTACATCATCAGAGTACAACACAATCAAAACAAGTACTGGACAGTTATATTAACTTGTCCTCATAAAAGCTGACTATACAGCTTATACAGCACAGCGGAATATACATCAAGTACGTGTGATACGTCTCGCCACCCAGCTCGTCTCCTGAGCTCCACAACATCCTATCCTGTATTTTATAATACTCGGTCTGACCCAAGCATTATAATAAAATAACACCCGATTCAGTCTGGAAAACCAGCATGAGAAAAATACACTCAATTTAATTATTAAAGTTTCAAAATCCTTTGAAAAACAAAGGTATCTCGTAAGACCACGCCACAAATAAACATGTCGGGTTTTTACCTTATGATAACCAAAACATTTCTTATCAAAATTGTGACGACCCGACTTTCCACTCCCGGAAAATCGCATCGACAGTAAGAAAGAAAGGGGTGAGAAGTAGAAAAGAAGAGAAGAGAAAGAACTAAACAATATCAGAATCTCACATCGGAACGAAACAAAATATAATATATCACATAACTATTACATAGTATCATATACAACACTTATCAGAGTTACACAGATTACATCTCATATACTAGACAGTTATAAACATCTGTCTAGTTATTACATCTCAATACAAAACAAAGATCTAAACAAGATCAACACAGCGGAAACTACTATCTATATCTACAACGCTGAAGCCTCCTGCTCCATTGCTCCTCCACAATTCGTCAAGGCTAACCTGAATCCCTTGGCTACTCGTAAAAATTTGAGTACCCAAGAGTTTATAAAACAGAAATAAACAACTTGGGTCAGACATGGGTCTGGTGTGAGTAACAGGTTAAACTTGCTTAACTTCAAAACCTTTTGAAAGAAAAGGTATCACGTAAGACTTCCCACACATAAACATGGGTAAGTTTTTACCTTACGCTAACCAAAACATTTGATAGGAAATTCGATTGTATTATAATAGGGTCTAGGGTTTTCAAATAAATATGAAATAGCTGAAATTGTTACATTATTAAATTCCAGCATACTAGCCACAAAGTGGGTTATACAATCAAGTCCGTTATCACTTATTGGAAATTGGATTCCATACAATGGCAGGGCTACTGGGGTACCGCCCGTCATAGTACGTGGCCTAGATCACCGTACCGAGGATCACTCCCAATCCCCTGCAACACAAGGCCGGAACATCCCTTACTGGATAATTCCCACACAAGATACCTCACGGTTGGGATCAGCAACCGCACCACTAAGTCGAAAATAGAAAGGGACATCTAGACAGAGGTAATCTTGTCCTACTTGGGTGCTACCCACTAACCTTGCTACACCTCCCCTGTTTTAGCCATTCCCGGTTTGTGAGGCTTGAGGTCACGATTACCTTTAAAAAGAACACATTTATCTTAGAATGCTCATCGTCCACCTGACGATGTGCTGAAAGCATTCAATCCATACAAGTTCGTTCCGGGTTCGAACGAAACCGAAGGCATTATCTCGTTACACTCGTTTTGGAATCACCCTCAGAGTTAACGACAATAACCCTTGCACTCTGAATCTTCATCTTCACTTGATTCACGACCTATCGTTAATTTGGATCGATGTGGTATTCGGGTCTCCAGACCTGGAAATCCGGTATACGGAAACCCGATCCCGGTCTCATCGAAATCCAAAGCGTATCTTTTAAGGCCAAGTTGTTTTAAAGTTAAAACAATTCAATTCAATTATCTTTATACACATAGAAGGGTAATTCACAATAGATAATCAACATTATCAGATAATCCATATTATCATCACAATTCAACTAAACATCCATATCACACAGCATATATCTCATCAGAGATATCAATCAATGCAAAGCATTCAATATTATCATCCATTCTTAAGTAATGATTTATACCATTTCTAATTAATTTAAAATGAATTAAATTAATTACTTCATTCTATAAATCCTGCTTACTTAATCATTAATTAATTACAAATTAATTAATTATCCTTTAATTACCCTTTAATTCCATTCAGGTAATTTATCTTTAATTAATTACTTAAATTAATTATCCTTAACCACTTATAGTAATTAACCTTTAAATTACTTCATTAATTAATTAACTATAATATAATTAAATTAATCAACTATAATTAATTACATTAATCCTTAATTAATTACATTAATTAATCACTTCAATTATTAATTATTACTTAATTAATCAATCTTAGTTACATCATTAATTATATTAATTAATGATCCTTAATTACAACTTAATTATTAATTACTTAATTAAATTAATTACATTAAGTAATTAACCTTTAATTAAAACACATTTATTAATCACCTTGATTAATCTTCAATCAGTAATTAACTACCCTTAATTACTTTCATTAACTAAATTAATTATTCCTTAATTAATTTCTTAATTAATCCCTTGATTAATTCACAAGTAATTAAACTCAAATTACTTCCATTAATAATATCATTATTCACTTAATTACTTCCAGTAATTATTTATTATTAACTTCCCTAAATAATCTTACCTTAATAATTACATTAAGTAATTATTTATCAAATCAACTCTTGATTATTCTAAATTAATTAAACTTAATTAATTAACTTAACTAATCAAATTAACTTCAATTAATTACAATAAGTAATTAATTCTTAATTACTTCCATTAAGTAATTCCATTTAAACAATTTTACAAATGATTATCTTTAAATTAATTAATCTAATTAATTATTAAAATTAATTACATAAATTAATTATTTAATAATCCATAGTTAATGACCTTCATTAACAATTATTTAATTACTTTTCTTAAATAATTAACTTATATTAATTATTATTAATTTCAAATTAATAAATCTTAATAACCAATTAATTAAACATTAATTATTTAATTAATTAAGTATTAACCATAACTTAATTAACATTTAATTACTTTATTAATTAATTCTTAATCATTAATTAATACTCTAATTTATAATCCTTAATTACAATTTAATTATTCTAATTAATAAATCTTAATCATTAATTAATTAGTATAAACCTTTAATTACCTATTTAATTAATCCAAATGATTAATTAATCAAACAATTTAATTATCCATTAAATTTCCTAATTAATTTAATGAACACAAATCTTTAATTACTTTAAGATAAAACTTTATTCTTATTGATAAACAAGTTATCATTTACCATTCATATTTGAAACATTTAAACTTTCAAATTTACTTTTAAATTCCATTTTAAATTCTGGATTTAAAATGAATAAAAATTTAACAAAAATTCAAAAATCCATTTACAACTCTTAAAATCATATGATGAAGGAATAATATTCTTATAAAAGAACTTAAGAATTTAAAACAATTTACTTTTAAATTCTAACCCTTTAATATACATTCTAACCAATTAAATTATTTAAACAATTTAATTTAAAAACTTCCTTTAATTTCAAATCTGAGATATAGATTTAAATTTAAATCAGATTTGAATTTAGATTTAAAACTGGTTTAAACCTTTACTTGAAAATTTAAACTTAGTTTTAAAACTTTTAAAACAGATCAGGTTATAAAAACTGACAACTCTAATATGCTCGAGCCTCTCCTTAATTTACTTTGAGTCGCACATTCAAAAACTCCGAGTCTCACACGAACAAAACTCGAGAAACTCGAGTTGCCTTCTCCTGTTCAAACCAGACTTCACCCAGCTATTTCAATCGCGTGCACGTGCACATCCACCAGCGTCAACTCCGACCATCGCCGAGTATCCCCACAAGTCGACGTTCATCCATCTACCAGAAAACGACCATCCTATCTTTGATCCATTCGCAAAATCAAAATCGAGCATAAAGACCAAAACTGGAACCACTTCGAAACCTGGCATCATCACGAAATCGAGACTCCGACCATCAGAGAAGCTAATTCTCTGGCCATGCCTTCGCTCATCTCCAATCTTCCACTTCCCAAAGTATAGAAGCACTCGGTTCACCAGAGACGTAACCCCGACCATCTCAGTCTAACCTATTCAAACTAGGTTTAAAAACAAAAACGATTCCCTATCATCTCCATAGTGTTTTGATCATCACTTAGATAATTTTCCTAGACCCTCCGACCATTCCTGCATCTCCAGTGAGAATCTCTATGTCACATACCGAAATTTTCGACTTTCGAAAATTCAACATCGATACTCACTTTATCGACTGCCGAGCAATCGAGTGCCGGAAACTCCAATAGTGAGGGTTTTAAGAGAAAGAAATAGAAGAAAAAGATAGAAGAAAAAGAGAAGAAGAACAACAAAACAACAACAGATACAGAACAGAGACAATATCAGAATCTCACATATCGCAGCGGAATAATATACAATAGATAGTTACTAGTCTTTTTAAAACAAAGAACTATATCGGTTTATATATACATCAATCATCAGAGTCAATATACAACAATGGACAGTTATATAACTTGTCCTCATACAGAGTATACAGCGGAATAAATACTATCAGATACAAATACTACGTCTCTCCATCCAGCTTGTCTCCAAAGCTCCAGAATATCCAGAATATCCTGATAATATAACTCTAGGCTGCCCGTGTGGAAATTGGTGGGCACCCAGAGTTTAGAAGGGAACAATAAACTCCGAGTCAGTCATGGTGACTGGTGTGAGATCGTAAAACAGTTATTCTTTAAAATAAACAACAGGGTAATTTTAAAGTCAATTCGAAATGCTTTTGGAAAATGAAACTACCATAAGACCTCCCACCACACACACAATGCAAACGCAGAATTAGAGGAGATTTCTTCTTATGATAGTCAAAGATGCTTACTACGCAAAAATCAAATCATTTTTTTTTTGATATTATTATTAGTGCATAGTGTAAAAATCATTTCGAAAGTATAATATTAATCTTAGCCAACATACGACCAGTATCGTATGCCTACTATAACTACTATGTTCAATAGCAGGTTACCGCCACATTCCATAGCAGGTAATACAACTAAAACCGTACACGTCGCGTATTGTTTCTTTGGATTTCCAACAAATGGTCAGGCTAAGGAACTTCCTTTTCCACGATGGGTACGTCCCTGGAATAGACGACCCGAGAACCTAACCGAATCTCTGCCAACACAAGGCCGGGTTACCTCTGCAAAAATAGGTAACTACTGACACGCGTATGCCATCCCCCGATCGTCACCGATCTTCCCGAGGATCCCCGATTTCCAACAAACCACAAAGTAATAATAACTGTGCAGCAACCACAGAGGTTAAGTATCTGGGCTCCATACCATGATACCACCTTTATCCAGAAGGAATGACATACACTAAGGGGCGCTACTCCCTAGAACCTTGCCGCATTCTTCCTGTTTCGACCATTTCCGGGGTGTGAGGCTCGACGAAGTCTCGTCCACAAAGCTACGCTTTCTATAAAAAGCCCTGCTTCGGGTCAAACAAAATGATCAACCTATGATCACAAAGATATAAGATCAAACAAATGATCATATCACAAATGATCAAACACTGATCATTTCACAGCAACACTCAGTATGCCACGTTACCAAATTGGGATATATCGCTGATAAATTTCAACTACATAACCTCTGAGCTCGTACGTCTCAGAGAAGGGTGTTAAGCTAAGAGAATAAATTCTCCGCCACCAACAGAAATGTATTTGAAAGAAATCAGCTTTATATCTCAAATTGTAACGTCAGACACACAATCCATACAAGTCTGTTCCGGGATCGAACAGAACCGAAGGCACTTCTCACGAAGCCCTTGCACATCCGGATAATTTTCAATCACGTCAGGACTTCCCGTCACTAAGGGTGATAAAACCTCTAAATCGAAGATCAGTCGATGTAGAGTAACTCGACGGTAATCCTTCCGTTTTCAAAAATATCCGGTCTTCAACACCGGTCTTCGAATGCGATTCATAACGACGTATCACATATTCGGAATGGGTTATACGACCCCATGGTCCTTTCCCGGCTAACCCGAATAGTGAGCGATTATTCAAAAATAAGTGTGGCATTCAAATTCATCCAATTCACAACAGATACCTATTTAAGGTAATTATCGATAGTCGGTTATTTAACTATCAATAAAGATGCGCGACATCATCAGATTCCAAATAATTTTCCAAATTATTTCATCTTCAAAAATATCTTTACTAGATATAAAATTCCCACACTTAACCATTTGAAAACAATTTCAAATATTCACTTTTTCAATTTATCTTTAAAAGATAAAAACTCAAACAGTTCATTTCACATTGGAAAAGCATTCCCATACTTATTTAAAAATAAGTAATTCACAAATCATTTATTTTCAACACTTAGAAAATATTCGATATACTTAAATCAATATTAAGTATACATTTCATTCTTTAAGGAAATCATAAATTTTAACATCTATTTGAGTCAAAACGAATGTTGCGTAAAACATCGTTACGACGACTCAAAATCACTAGTATAGGGATTCGAAATTAAGATAGGTATATAAATCCCAATACTACATCAAAACATTTCCTTTCGGAAATCATTTACTATAACAACAGTGTTATAGTCCATCATTTCCTTATATTTTCGAAAACGTCTATTTTCAACAATAAATGTTGAAATCTATGCTTTCGATTCATAACACATTTTAAAACATCTTTAAAATGTTTAACTTCGTTTTTTTAAAATATTACTTCTTCAAAAATGAATCCATTTTACTTAACAATATATTCACTGTCCAAAATCGTGAATAAAATTTACTCAACCCCATTTCAATCATTCCTACACATTTTTATTTCAATAAAAATTCGCTATTCAAAATCGTGAATATATCTTCTAAAATAATCTTCTATATTAGATTTATCACATTCAATCTATTTCGAATTTATAAGCACGTTTATAAATTCTATTTCTCTTTTTAATACAACTTCGGCTTATAAACCTTCTTTTATCAACTTCTATATTTAACTTATTAAAATAAGTGACTTTGGGTTTATAACAACTTTTATAAATTTCAATTCTATTTATAAAAGCTTCAATATCAATTCAATTTCAATATTGATTTCTGAATTTATTTTCAACGTTAAATAAAAGATCCCATACTAATTTCTCAAAAATTCATTTCCAATATTAAATCAATTACAGATTGATTTCTAATTTTATTTATCACTACTAAAATAAATTCCTTTATCTTTTTTTTTTTCAAACTATTTAGAAATCCAATTTTAATTAAATTCTTCAATTTAAAAATCACTATTATACGAAATTCATTTATTTAACATCTTCACTTTATTCTGGAATTTATTCAATACGATTATGAAAAATTACTTTTTATACTTTAAAAATTCTTTTCTTCAAAATTTACTCAATTTCAAAAATTGATTCACTTAGAATTTTTCTACTTGAATTTCAAAAATTCAATTTCGTTTATCTTTGAAATCCAATGATATCAAACATCCATTCAGCTAAATTTTTAGTTTTCAATCAATTTCCAGACATCGATATGATCAATAACATCAATATAATCATTCACAGATTTATACCACAGTATAAATAAAATCAATCAAAGTGAGGGGTCCAGTTGGATCCCTCCAACCTGTTTCCCTGCATCCAAAAACGTCAGCACAATACCAATTCCGCTCCAGTACGGAATTATCGCGGTATATGGGTTTTTATAAATCCGCTTACTAACGGCGCAATAGGGTCTCATCCGCTATACGAGGCGGGAAATCAACAATCCAATATATACATATGCCAATATGTATATATTGCTATATATATAGATATATCCTACTATATCTAATATAACAATCAATAGCAATCAAACAGTCAATAATAACTGTAAAATCAAATTTCCTTCGAGTGAGAAAATCTCACCTTAGCTTTTAATTTTGCCATTCATTTTCCATCCAATTTGTTTTCTTGATTTCAACCTGGTATAAACAATTTTATTCAAATTAATTTACATTCGAACTAATCAAATAACCAATTTCCGTTCTTGATTGTTTAATTAACCAATAGTTTTATTTAAACTAATTTTTCCTTTAAATAAATTTTATTTTTAAATAATTAAATTTAACTTAAGCTATTTCTCCTTTTAACAGATTTCCCATCTCCTTAAATTTTTGTTTAACTAGAATTTCCAAATTAAAACTAAATTTTCTCATACTAATTTATTATTTTCACTTATATACCTTTTCTGTTTAGCCTACATATTAAACACTAATAGGATAAAATTTCTTTTAAATGAGTATACATATATTAGATAAAAAAATAGATCACAGTTGTTTACCAAATCCTACTGCTATATGTATTTATCTACTTTACTGTAAAATAAAAAATTTCTTTTACTCGTGTGTGAATATACAAAAATAAATAAAATAAATTCCAATTGAACGCAAGTAATCAAACGATTACCTTAATGTCAATCGAAACTCCAGATCGCCACTGCCTGCTCGATCTCGATTTCCCCCACGACTTGAGACACGCGAGCTCCTCTGATACAATTGAAGTCGTCGCCTTGGCCTGGAGCTCGCACGCGCCACCAACCCCAATCGAACAGCCCCTATGCCACACGACATCGCCCAGTCGATCCTGACTTCGACTTGATTTCCCGGTCGTCATCCCACGCAAGCGACGAACCAATGCAAACCCTAGCCCCGCCGCTGTCGCCACCAACATCGCCTCCAAATGCTCCACTGCCCCAGTCGCCTCGGCCTACGCATGCGCGTCGCCCCACTCGAGCACACGAAACCCAGACAGAAATCGCGACCTCCCCATTCGCGAACGCCGCTGCCACCACTCCCATCGCCTCGTCGTACGCATGCCACTGACATCGATCGCACCCCTTGCCCTAGCCGCGAACGAGACCCACGCGACCATCACGATTTCCCTCGCGTTCGAACACCTCCATCAGATCGACAACGGCCATCGATTTTGTACGAGAGGGAGAGGCGCGATTTTATTTTATTTTTATTTTTTTCACAGAGGGACGCGGCCATTATTATTTGATTTGAATTGGAAAACAAACGAAATGATCTTCCCCCTTTTGTTTTGATTTTGAACGAGAGAATGGCTTCGGTATTGTTTTTGATTGAAGGAGAAACTGTTTTCAAATACTCGGTATGCTCTGCACGATTTTCTTTACGTGATTCTCGGCGTAAATTTAGGCGTGGACGAGGGAAGAACGTGGCTGATATTTACAAATTTAAATTTAAATTTAAATTGAATTCCATTTAAATTCCAACGCATTTAACTATCGTATGGTCACATAACAACCCCGAAAAATACGAAATTGGAAATCCAGTAATAATACAATATTACGGACCCAATGAAACTGGTTTCGTCGAATTCCGAGACTGTTTGAAAAATGACTATTTTAAAATATCGATTCGAACAATTAAATTCAAAACTGATCAAAACAGTTTATAATTCAATTCTGAAAGTTCGATTATCTTCAGTATTATCAATACGAATATTAAAAGCTTTAGAAATATTTTTCTTCAGCTGTAAACTGGAGATTTAAATTTTTATTCAACATTCAATAGATTAAATTTTATAATTTAATCGTCAAATTCAAATGCGAATCGGGGATTCAAATTAAATCATCGTTCAAATATTTAAAATTAATTAAATATTCTCAATTTAATTTGTTCAAAATTCAGGGTCGTTACAGACTTCCCTCCTTAAAAGAATTTCGTCCCGAAATTACAAGTTAGGAAAAAATGGTCCTTAGCTCGTCTACTATTTTTCAACATTCAATAGTTTTATCACATTTATTAAAACAAATCTTTCTACTAAAGATTCGTTATTAATTCAACCAAATTTTCAACTTCAATTACCGATTTCAAACAACATTGTTTTCTTAACAATTCAATTTTAAGTTTAAATTCAAATTTAAACTTTCAAATTTTCTCAAAAATTTTCTAACGCCCTAAATTTTCGAAAAAATTCGCCAGCGTCTCCTTTGCGCGGCTAATACGGTACGACTACAAAACGTCCCTACGGACTCTCAGATTTCAAAAAGAAAAAGAAAAAGCCAAGCGGCTAGACCAGAAATCATCAAAAACTCATATTCTAATTCAAATACGTACCTTTTGTCGAGCAATTCAAATTTATCTTTGCAATTCAATTCCAATTCCTTTTTCCTGTATATCCTACTAGCCATAATATCTAGTTACAGCATTCAAATCATTTTGCAAATTCTATTACAAAAATTTCAATATAAACTACTTATATCATCTTTAGTTTACTATTGAAGTTATATCCATTATCTTCAATTTTACATTTCAGTTTCTCATTTGAGTTCAATTCACAATTCCAATCTAATTTGGATTAATTCACTTTCAATTCTGAAATATTGAATTTTATCAATTATCTGTCATTTACAACTGCACTGTCTTAAATTAGTTCCAATTACTAATTCATTCATCTTCAATTTGAATTCCATTCCAATCAGATTTCAAATGTTCTATAAGTTATCAACTTATTTACATCTTGATTTATACAATCATTTATACATTCACATACTAATTTCATTCCATTAGAATTCTATTTTCAATTATAAATTCATATTCACAATTTCATTCCATCCTGAATTTTATCTTCAATTATCCTTTTTGAATTCTATTTTCATTTGTAAATCATATTTACAATTCATATTCAAAATTTTTATTCATATATGAATTCACCTCTTTATATTTCAATTCATATCTATAGATTTCATTTGTTAATGAACTTTAATCCCAATCACAATTACATAATTTACATTAACAATTTCTATTTGTATAAGTTATCAATTCAATCATATTCCATAAATATTCTTATACAGTATCCCAGAGTCTTTTCAACTTTTCAAAACCATTTTGAAAACAATTCAAATTATCCTTTGAATTTCAAAAACAAAACCTAAATTTTCAAACAACCTCCATTTAAAACCATTTGGCAGCAATTCCTCTTTTGGAAACCCGAAAATGAACACCGGTGATGCCATGGTCATCATCGGAATTATTTTCCAGCGACCGAAAAGAGTTTAGAGCTTTTCATCTCTCCAAAATACTTTTCAAACCTTTAAAATTCATTTTCAAATCAAAAATGGTTTAAACTTTCCAAATACTTCTCTGGAATTCCATTTTAAATTACAATTCACATTTATAATTTACATTCTTTAAATTTCATTTGTATGCGAATTCATTTCTTAACTTTGGAGTTATAATTCCAACTTCTTATTTAATTTCAGTGATGATAATTTACTATTATTACTTCCTAACATCCATGCAACCATATACTATAGTAATTCATAGAAAATCATTTCTTTTTTATACAAAAATAGTTTTGGGTAAAATTATCTCATTCACCCTATTCAAAACAATACTGTGCCGAATTGTTCTATTCGAGTGTTTAGAAACCCCTTCGATACAGTTTTGCAAGACTGTGCCGACGAAGGTTCATATGCCACTCAATAAACCAATCATCACAATACAAAACAATTTTATATTCAAATAACAAATACGCGCTCATATCTATTATTACACTCAACTCATTCTAGAGTACTGCTGACTCTATCTCTAATGAGTAACACCCAACAGAGCAGGGTTGTCGCTTAACCATATGCTCTGATACCACTTTGTCACATACCGAAATTTTCGACTTTCGAAAATTCAACATCGATACTCACTTTATCGACTGCCGAGCAATCGAGTGCCGGAAACTCCAATAGTGAGGGTTTTAAGAGAAAGAAATAGAAGAAAAAGATAGAAGAAAAAGAGAAGAAGAACAACAAAACAACAACAGATACAGAACAGAGACAATATTAGAATCTCACATATCGCAGCGGAATAATATACAATAGATAGTTACTAGTCTTTTTAAAACAAAGAACTATATCGGTTTATATATACATCAATCATCAGAGTCAATATACAACAATGGACAGTTATATAACTTGTCCTCATACAGAGTATACAGCGGAATAAATACTATCAGATACAAATACTACGTCTCGCCATCCAGCTTGTCTCCAAAGCTCCAGAATATCCAGAATATCCTGATAATATAACTCTAGGCTGCCCGTGTGGAAATTGGTGGGCACCCAGAGTTTAGAAGGGAACAATAAACTCCGAGTCAGTCATGGTGACTGGTGTGAGATCGTAAAACAGTTATTCTTTAAAATAAACAACAGTGTAATTTTAAAGTCAATTCGAAATGCTTTTGGAAAATGAAACTACCATAAGACCTCCCACCACACACACAATGCAAACGCAGAATTGGAGGAGATTTCTTCTTATGATAGTCAAAGATGCTTACTACGCAAAAATCAAATCATTTTTTTTTTGATATTATTATTAGTGCATAGTGTAAAAATCATTTCGAAAGTATAATATTAATCTTAGCGAACATACGACCAGTATCGTATGCCTACTATAACTACTATGTTCAATAGCAGGTTACCGCCACATTCCATAGCAGGTAATACAACTAAAACCGTACACGTCGCGTATTGTTTCTTTGGATTTCCAACAAATGGTCAGGCTAAGGAACTTCCTTTTCCACGATGGGTACGTCCCTGGAATAGACGACCCGAGAACCTAACCGGATCTCTGCCAACACAAGGCCGGGTTACCTCTGCAAAAATAGGTAACTACTGACACGCGTATGCCATCCCCCGATCGTCACCGATCTTCCCGAGGATCCCCGATTTCCAACAAACCACAAAGTAATAATAACTGTGCAGCAACCACAGAGGTTAAGTATCTGGGCTCCATACCATGATACCACCTTTATCCAGAAGGAATGACATACACTAAGGGGCGCTACTCCCTAGAACCTTGCCGCATTCTTCCTGTTTCGACCATTTCCGGGGTGTGAGGCTCGACGAAGTCTCGTCCACAAAGCTACGCTTTCTATAAAAAGCCCTGCTTCGGGTCAAACAAAATGATCAACCTATGATCACAAAGATATAAGATCAAACAAATGATCATATCACAAATGATCAAACACTGATCATTTCACAGCAACACTCAGTATGCCACGTTACCAAATTGGGATATATCGCTGATAAATTTCAACTACATAACCTCTGAGCTCGTACGTCTCAGAGAAGGGTGTTAAGCTAAGAGAATAAATTCTCCGCCACCAACAGAAATGTATTTGAAAGAAATCAGCTTTATATCTCAAATTGTAACGTCAGACACACAATCCATACAAGTCTGTTCCGGGATCGAACAGAACCGAAGGCACTTCTCACGAAGCCCTTGCACATCCGGATAATTTTCAATCACGTCAGGACTTCCCGTCACTAAGGGTGATAAAACCTCTAAATCGAAGATCAGTCGATGTAGAGTAACTCGACGGTAATCCTTCCGTTTTCAAAAATATCCGGTCTTCAACACCGGTCTTCGAATGCGATTCATAACGACGTATCACATATTCGGAATGGGTTATACGACCCCATGGTCCTTTCCCGGCTAACCCGAATAGTGAGCGATTATTCAAAAATAAGTGTGGCATTCAAATTCATCCAATTCACAACAGATACCTATTTAAGGTAATTATCGATAGTCGGTTATTTAACTATCAATAAAGATGCGCGACATCATCAGATTCCAAATAATTTTCCAAATTATTTCATCTTCAAAAATATCTTTACTAGATATAAAATTCCCACACTTAACCATTTGAAAACAATTTCAAATATTCACTTTTTCAATTTATCTTTAAAAGATAAAAACTCAAACAGTTCATTTCACATTGGAAAAGCATTCCCATACTTATTTAAAAATAAGTAATTCACAAATCATTTATTTTCAACACTTAGAAAATATTCGATATACTTAAATCAATATTAAGTATACATTTCATTCTTTAAGGAAATCATAAATTTTAACATCTATTTGAGTCAAAACGAATGTTGCGTAAAACATCGTTACGACGACTCAAAATCACTAGTATAGGGATTCGAAATTAAGATAGGTATATAAATCCCAATACTACATCAAAACATTTCCTTTCGGAAATCATTTACTATAACAACAGTGTTATAGTCCATCATTTCCTTATATTTTCGAAAACGTCTATTTTCAACAATAAATGTTGAAATCTATGCTTTCGATTCATAACACATTTTAAAACACCTTTAAAATGTTTAACTTCGTTTTTTAAAATATTACTTCTTCAAAAATGAATCCATTTTACTTAACAATATATTCACTGTCCAAAATCGTGAATAAAATTTACTCAACCCCATTTCAATCATTCCTACACATTTTTATTTCAATAAAAATTCGCTATTCAAAATCGTGAATATATCTTCTAAAATAATCTTCTATATTAGATTTATCACATTCAATCTATTTCGAATTTATAAGCACGTTTATAAATTCTATTTCTCTTTTTAATACAACTTCGGCTTATAAACCTTCTTTTATCAACTTCTATATTTAACTTATTAAAATAAGTGACTTTGGGTTTATAACAACTTTTATAAATTTCAATTCTATTTATAAAAGCTTCAATATCAATTCAATTTCAATATTGATTTCTGAATTTATTTTCAACGTTAAATAAAAGATCCCATACTAATTTCTCAAAAATTCATTTCCAATATTAAATCAATTACAGATTGATTTCTAATTTTATTTATCACTACTAAAATAAATTCCTTTATCTTTTTTTTTTCAAACTATTTAGAAATCCAATTTTAATTAAATTCTTCAATTTAAAAATCACTATTATACGAAATTCATTTATTTAACATCTTCACTTTATTCTGGAATTTATTCAATACGATTATGAAAAATTACTTTTTATACTTTAAAAATTCTTTTCTTCAAAATTTACTCAATTTCAAAAATTGATTCACTTAGAATTTTTCTACTTGAATTTCAAAAATTCAATTTCGTTTATCTTTGAAATCCAATGATATCAAACATCCATTCAGCTAAATTTTTAGTTTTCAATCAATTTCCAGACATCGATATGATCAATAACATCAATATAATCATTCACAGATTTATACCACAGTATAAATAAAATCAATCAAAGTGAGGGGTCCAGTTGGATCCCTCCAACCTGTTTCCCTGCATCCAAAAACGTCAGCACAATACCAATTCCGCTCCAGTACGGAATTATCGCGGTATATGGGTTTTTATAAATCCGCTTAATAACGGCGCAATAGGGTCTCATCCGCTATACGAGGCGGGAAATCAACAATCCAATATATACATATGCCAATATGTATATATTGCTATATATATAGATATATCCTACTATATCTAATATAACAATCAATAGCAATCAAACAGTCAATAATAACTGTAAAATCAAATTTCCTTCGAGTGAGAAAATCTCACCTTAGCTTTTAATTTTGCCATTCATTTTCCATCCAATTTGTTTTCTTGATTTCAACCTGGTATAAACAATTTTATTCAAATTAATTTACATTCGAACTAATCAAATAACCAATTTCCGTTCTTGATTGTTTAATTAACCAATAGTTTTATTTAAACTAATTTTTCCTTTAAATAAATTTTATTTTTAAATAATTAAATTTAACTTAAGCTATTTCTCCTTTTAACAGATTTCCCATCTCCTTAAATTTTTGTTTAACTAGAATTTCCAAATTAAAACTAAATTTTCTCATACTAATTTATTATTTTCACTTATATACCTTTTCTGTTTAGCCTACATATTAAACACTAATAGGATAAAATTTCTTTTAAATGAGTATACATATATTAGATAAAAAAATAGATCACAGTTGTTTACCAAATCCTACTGCTATATGTATTTATCTACTTTACTGTAAAATAAAAAATTTCTTTTACTCGTGTGTGAATATACAAAAATAAATAAAATAAATTCCAATTGAACGCAAGTAATCAAACGATTACCTTAATGTCAATCGAAACTCCAGATCGCCACTGCCTGCTCGATCTCGATTTCCCCCACGACTTGAGACACGCGAGCTCCTCTGATACAATTGAAGTCGTCGCCTTGGCCTGGAGCTCGCATGCGCCACCAACCCCAATCGAACAGCCCCTATGCCACACGACATCGCCCAGTCGATCCTGACTTCGACTTGATTTCCCGGTCGTCATCCCACGCAAGCGACGAACCAATGCAAACCCTAGCCCCGCCGCTGTCGCCACCAACATCGCCTCCAAATGCTCCACTGCCCCAGTCGCCTCGGCCTACGCATGCGTGTCGCCCCACTCGAGCACACGAAACCCAGACAGAAATCGCGACCTCCCCATTCGCGAACGCCGCTGCCACCACTCCCATCGCCTCGTCGTACGCATGCCACTGACATCGATCGCACCCCTTGCCCTAGCCGCGAACGAGACCCACGCGACCATCATGATTTCCCTCGCGTTCGAACACCTCCATCAGATCGACAACGGCCATCGATTTTGTACGAGAGGGAGAGGCGCGATTTTATTTTATTTTTATTTTTTTCACAGAGGGACGCGGCCATTATTATTTGATTTGAATTGGAAAACAAACGAAATGATCTTCCCCCTTTTGTTTTGATTTTGAACGAGAGAATGGCTTCGGTATTGTTTTTGATTGAAGGAGAAACTGTTTTCAAATACTCGGTATGCTCTGCACGATTTTCTTTACGTGATTCTCGGCGTAAATTTAGGCGTGGACGAGGGAAGAACGTGGCTGATATTTACAAATTTAAATTTAAATTTAAATTTAATTCCATTTAAATTCCAACGCATTTAACTATCGTATGGTCACATAACAACCCCGAAAAATACGAAATTGGAAATCCAGTAATAATACAATATTACGGACCCAATGAAACAGGTTTCGTCGAATTCCGAGACTGTTTGAAAAATGACTATTTTAAAATATCGATTCGAACAATTAAATTCAAAACTGATCAAAACAGTTTATAATTCAATTCTGAAAGTTCGATTATCTTCAGTATTATCAATACGAATATTAAAAGCTTTAGAAATATTTTTCTTCAGCTGTAAACTGGAGATTTAAATTTTTATTCAACATTCAATAGATTAAATTTTATAATTTAATCGTCAAATTCAAATGCGAATCGGGGATTCAAATTAAATCATCGTTCAAATATTTAAAATTAATTAAATATTCTCAATTTAATTTGTTCAAAATTCAGGGTCGTTACACTCTACCACCCCGATCAACTAGATCGCCAGAGGCAACCCAAGTCTCCCATTACTGATCAACTAGGACTGCTCCTTTGATTCAATACTAAAAATTATGATTTTAGTTTTAAAATTCATATTTTTACATGATGTTTCAGATCCTAACCCTGAAACGATAATTTATGAAGTTTAAATTTTTACTTATTTTAGATTTTATCAGTTATTTGTTTTCCAGAGTCATTTAAATGTTTTCTGTTAACTTAAGTATACCTTTTAAACTAAAATTTGAATAAATCAAACAAGTTCGATTTGAAACTGAAGTTTACAGAGACCAAAATCAATGGGTTTTGAATTTAAATCAAAACAAGAACAAAAACTGGAAAACAGAGAAGTTACATTTATTCAAATACATGCATACATCATACTTCAGCAATTCACTAATATAAACTCATAAATATATCACACAATACAATATTGAACATAGCAATGACATACAACCAATTTAGACTTAAGAAATTTTTAACAAAATGCTACTAATCTAAAAACAAAGGTTGAACAGAGCATTTAAACAGCATGCACAACATTTCAGACATTCAATTATGCAATATACATTTATATTATACTATACTAGCATGCAACCCAATTTTATTTTTAAATTTTAAAAGTTACTCACCTTAATTGAGAGTGAACAGAGCCTTATATTTGGAAAATCTTGAAACTGTTTTTGAACTTTAAAATCTGAATGCCTTTCTTTGAAACCTTAGACTTGCATGCCTCTTTTGATTTAAAACTTGAGTTGCTGGCTTTAAATTGAATAAACTACATGCATGCTGCTGGAAACACTAAGTTGTTGAGATGATTCCAGATTGAAAAGAAATTCATGCTGAAGACCTCAGGTTTGCAAACTGGGTTACAGGCTTTGAAATTGTGGTTTTGAAAATGAGACAGGGTATTGAATTTTCTGGTTTGAGGAGTTGATTACAAATCTTTGATTTGTATAAATTCTGATCTGAAAGTATATTGATTTCAGATTTGTATTTAGAGAAAAATCTGAGTTCTCTTGGTTTTGAAAAGAGATTAGAAAGAATGAAGTAAAGGAAATGTATATGTTTATATAAGTAAATTTATGATTTTTATAAAAATAAAAGAAAATGAACATAATTAAGACACTTGTCATTACATTTGTTATTTAAATTACACATGTTATAATGAAGCTTTAGATAATGACACTTGTCATTTAAGTAATTACTATTTATTTTTATTTATTTTAAAAGTAAATAAAAATCCTTTTTCTTATTTATTAAATACTTATTTTTATATATATTACTTTTTAAAGAGAAACAAAAACTAATTATACTTATAAATAAAAGTTTATACAAGTATTTTAAAATCCAAAACAATTTATACATATATTCTTTTGAATTTCAAAACTTTAAATTCAAATTTAAATAAAATTAAATCCTAAGATTCAATTTAAAAGTTAAGTTATATATATTTACATACACTATTTATTCAATTTAAAATAACAATTCCTTTTAGCATTAAAATTCATACATATTAAAAATAATACATTATACTTATTAACTTTTAAAAGATAAAATCATCAATTAAATACTAATTTAATCAGATTATTAAATTAAATTCAAATCTTATTATCAAAGATTATCCATATCAATTTAATTATTCAACAGATTATTAAATTGATATTGTTAAAATTTCCGGGATATTACATTCCTCCCCCCTTAAAATAATTTCGTCCCCGAAATTTAAACAAAGGTAATTTAATAATCTTATTAAAGATTTTAATTTAAAACACAAGCATCTACTATCATCCATATGCTAGCAACCATAGCAACCAAATCATCCAATCAAACAATTCTAACTATCTAGACAAAATTCTAGATAAAATTCCTTGAGTTTCCCCAAGTATATATATATACCGGGTTACTCGCTCTACAAACAATCTAAACTACTAAGCTATAGATCTCCTACTCATCTAGATCTATAGAACTAAACAGAATATCAGACTACAGACGAGTCTGACTCAACTACCAAACTTCCCAAACTGCAGATTCTAAAACCAGAGATAGATCAAATACGTACTCCCTCAGAGATACGTAAAACACAATGAATTCCAGTTATCCAAACTGACAATTCAACCAAGTAGACCAATTACCTATCCAAATCAGAACACAGACGAGATCCAAACATAACTCTACCTCACAACATTAGTAGATTCCAAACTTAGTTCTCCCATCCAGAGATACACTCCAAACTGCTTTCGCTGCTCAACTCTGATCTGAGGTAGAACACAAGCACAGACTGGACAACTCATTTCTAGAAATAAGGTTCACTGATCCATAAATAAAACTCAGATACTCCAGCAAAACTTGAGCTGCTTCACCAAATCCATCTCTAGGAAACATCCTTCCACTAGACTGAACCACCGGTATCACTCCTGGAATCCAATCGATAAGAAAACTCAACCTTCAGATGCGGACAAACTTCTGACTTCTCTGAAGACATCCAGAAAAATTCTGACAACCCAAGAAAACACTCAGCAATCGCAAGTCACTTTTGCGATCAACCCATCCTAATCCCAAACAGACTGTTCTCTCTTTACCAATCAGAACAGCTTACACTTATTTATCCAATTTATCGAAGAAATGGATCCACTCTGCTGCTTCTGAACTTCACTTCCAGAAAAACTGCTCATCCAGAAAACTTCCTGCCAATGCACAGAATACTCCGAGCTGCACTGCTGACACTGATGCTCTTATCCAAAGCTCTACGAGAAACTCGGACTCCAAACCAAAGCAGAAACTTCATGCTGAACTCAGCCACAACACCGAAGCATTCACACTTCCTTAATCTTGTTCCAAAGAAAACATCTTCGGGAACATCCATCGTCACTGTATCTCATCATACAGCTACTATTACCTGAGGTATCAAGATATCATCACACACTTCTGCCTACCCGACAGATCCAACTCTACTCATCCATACTTCAAGGATAAACTCCGAACCATTACAGTTTCCTTCGGAGATCGATGAAATCCTTCACCACAGCAAAGCTTACTCGAGACAGTATTAGGTCTACAGTCTCGACAGATACACTTCCAACCTCAACACTCAAATTCTAACTATTTGTAGTCGTGTTACACACACCACTACCCTATCTACCTTTATATCCTATATTAGAAAACCCGAACAGGTAACCCAACAAATAGGTAGAAATATATATATATTTAAAATGATACTTTTATATAGAAATTATTTCTGGGTAAAATTATTTCATTTACCTCTTTAAAACAATATTGTGTCCGTTGGCCTGGTTCAAGTGTTTACAGATCCCTATCAATAACGTTAGCTACTCGTATTGACCAGAATCCATATACCACTCAACCGATCAATTAACACAATATAAAATCATTTTTTTATATAACTAACAATTACGCGCTCTCAAGATAGACACCACTCCAGAGCCTAGGTATTCACTCAACCTAATGCTCTGATACCACTGTAACGTCCTAGGCTTTTCAACCTTCAGCAACGGCTCATGACCGGTAGGCTTTTCAACCATCCCAGCCCCGCTGTGGCTCACAGTGATACCTCGAGTTTGCTTTTACGGCCACCCTCTCGAGTCGCAACCAACCCCAAAAGGCCTTATACTACCCCCGGGGACATGTAGGGGTAAGAGTCTCCCGTTCGCCACCTAACGCAAAGCGAGAACCCCCTATCACGCTGTAATGTAGCAAACCCGATCCCGGTCTCATCGAAATCCAAAGCGTATCTTTTAAGGCCAAGTTGTTTTAAAGTTAAAACAATTCAATTCAATTATCTTTATACACATAGAAGGGTAATTCACAATAGATAATCAACATTATCAGATAATCCATATTATCATCACAATTCAACTAAACATCCATATCACACAGCATATATCTCATCAGAGATATCAATCAATGCAAAGCATTCAATATTATCATCCATTCTTAAGTAATGATTTATACCATTTCTAATTAATTTAAAATGAATTAAATTAATTACTTCATTCTATAAATCCTGCTTACTTAATCATTAATTAATTACAAATTAATTAATTATCCTTTAATTACCCTTTAATTCCATTCAGGTAATTTATCTTTAATTAATTACTTAAATTAATTATCCTTAACCACTTATAGTAATTAACCTTTAAATTACTTCATTAATTAATTAACTATAATATAATTAAATTAATCAACTATAATTAATTACATTAATCCTTAATTAATTACATTAATTAATCACTTCAATTATTAATTATTACTTAATTAATCAATCTTAGTTACATCATTAATTATATTAATTAATGATCCTTAATTACAACTTAATTATTAATTACTTAATTAAATTAATTACATTAAGTAAGTAACCTTTAATTAAAACACATTTATTAATCACCTTGATTAATCTTCAATCAGTAATTAACTACCCTTAATTACTTTCATTAACTAAATTAATTATTCCTTAATTAATTTCTTAATTAATCCCTTGATTAATTCACAAGTAATTAAACTCAAATTACTTCCATTAATAATATCATTATTCACTTAATTACTTCCAGTAATTATTTATTATTAACTTCCCTAAATAATCTTACCTTAATAATTACATTAAGTAATTATTTATCAAATCAACTCTTGATTATTCTAAATTAATTAAACTTAATTAATTAACTTAACTAATCAAATTAACTTCAATTAATTACAATAAGTAATTAATTCTTAATTACTTCCATTAAGTAATTCCATTTAAACAATTTTACAAATGATTATCTTTAAATTAATTAATCTAATTAATTATTAAAATTAATTACATAAATTAATTATTTAATAATCCATAGTTAATGACCTTCATTAACAATTATTTAATTACTTTTCTTAAATAATTAACTTATATTAATTATTATTAATTTCAAATTAATAAATCTTAATAACCAATTAATTAAACATTAATTATTTAATTAATTAAGTATTAACCATAACTTAATTAACATTTAATTACTTTATTAATTAATTCTTAATCATTAATTAATACTCTAATTTATAATCCTTAATTACAATTTAATTATTCTAATTAATAAATCTTAATCATTAATTAATTAGTATAAACCTTTAATTACCTATTTAATTAATCCAAATGATTAATTAATCAAACAATTTAATTATCCATTAAATTTCCTAATTAATTTAATGAACACAAATCTTTAATTACTTTAAGATAAAACTTTATTCTTATTGATAAACAAGTTATCATTTACCATTCATATTTGAAACATTTAAACTTTCAAATTTACTTTTAAATTCCATTTTAAATTCTGGATTTAAAATGAATAAAAATTTAACAAAAATTCAAAAATCCATTTACAACTCTTAAAATCATATGATGAAGGAATAATATTCTTATAAAAGAACTTAAGAATTTAAAACAATTTACTTTTAAATTCTAACCCTTTAATATACATTCTAACCAATTAAATTATTTAAACAATTTAATTTAAAAACTTCCTTTAATTTCAAATCTGAGATATAGATTTAAATTTAAATCAGATTTGAATTTAGATTTAAAACTGGTTTAAACCTTTACTTGAAAATTTAAACTTAGTTTTAAAACTTTTAAAACAGATCAGGTTATAAAAACTGACAACTCTAATATGCTCGAGCCTCTCCTTAATTTACTTTGAGTCGCACATTCAAAAACTCCGAGTCTCACACGAACAAAACTCGAGAAACTCGAGTTGCCTTCTCCTGTTCAAACCAGACTTCACCCAGCTATTTCAATCGCGTGCACGTGCACATCCACCAGCGTCAACTCCGACCATCGCCGAGTATCCCCACAAGTCGACGTTCATCCATCTACCAGAAAACGACCATCCTATCTTTGATCCATTCGCAAAATCAAAATCGAGCATAAAGACCAAAACTGGAACCACTTCGAAACCTGGCATCATCACGAAATCGAGACTCCGACCATCAGAGAAGCTAATTCTCTGGCCATGCCTTCGCTCATCTCCAATCTTCCACTTCCCAAAGTATAGAAGCACTCGGTTCACCAGAGACGTAACCCCGACCATCTCAGTCTAACCTATTCAAACTAGGTTTAAAAACAAAAACGATTCCCTATCATCTCCATAGTATTTTGATCATCACTTAGATAATTTTCCTAGACCCTCCGACCATTCCTGCATCTCCAGTGAGAATCTCTACCACCCCGATCAACTAGATCGCCAGAGGCAACCCAAGTCTCCCATTACTGATCAACTAGGACTGCTCCTCTGATTCAATACTAAAAATTATGATTTTAGTTTTAAAATTCATATTTTTACATGATGTTTCAGATCCTAACCCTGAAACGATAATTTATGAAGTTTAAATTTTTACTTATTTTAGATTTTATCAGTTATTTGTTTTCCAGAGTAATTTAAATGTTTTCTGTTAACTTAAGTATACCTTTTAAACTAAAATTTGAATAAATCAAACAAGTTCGATTTGAAACTGAAGTTTACAGAGACCAAAATCAATGGGTTTTGAATTTAAATCAAAACAAGAACAAAAACTGGAAAACAGAGAAGTTACATTTATTCAAATACATGCATACATCATACTTCAGCAATTCACTAATATAAACTCATAAATATATCACACAATACAATATTGAACATAGCAATGACATACAACCAATTTAGACTTAAGAAATTTTTAACAAAATGCTACTCATCTAAAAACAAAGGTTGAACAGAGCATTTAAACAGCATGCACAACATTTCAGACATTCAATTATGCAATATACATTTATATTATACTATACTAGCATGCAACCCAATTTTATTTTTAAATTTTAAAAGTTACTCACCTTAATTGAGAGTGAACAGAGCCTTATATTTGGAAAATCTTGAAACTGTTTTTGAACTTTAAAATCTGAATGCCTTTCTTTGAAACCTTAGACTTGCATGCCTCTTTTGATTTAAAACTTGAGTTGCTGGCTTTAAATTGAATAAACTACATGCATGCTGCTGGAAACACTAAGTTGTTGAGATGATTCCAGATTGAAAAGAAATTCATGCTGAAGACCTCAGGTTTGCAAACTGGGTTACAGGCTTTGAAATTGTGGTTTTGAAAATGAGACAGGGTATTGAATTTTCTGGTTGATTACAAATCTTTGATTTGTATAAATTCTGATCTGAAAGTATATTGATTTCAGATTTGTATTTAGAGAAAAATCTGAGTTCTCTTGGTTTTGAAAAGAGATTAGAAAGAATGAAGTAAAGGAAATGTATATGTTTATATAAGTAAATTTATGATTTTTATAAAAATAAAAGAAAATGAACATAATTAAGACACTTGTCATTACATTTGTTATTTAAATTACACATGTTATAATGAAGCTTTAGATAATGACACTTGTCATTTAAGTAATTACTATTTATTTTTATTTATTTTAAAAGTAAATAAAAATCCTTTTTCTTATTTATTAAATACTTATTTTTATATATATTACTTTTTAAAGAGAAACAAAAACTAATTATACTTATAAATAAAAGTTTATACAAGTATTTTAAAATCCAAAACAATTTATATATATATTCTTTTGAATTTCAAAACTTTAAATTCAAATTTAAATAAAATTAAATCCTAAGATTCAATTTAAAAGTTAAGTTATATATATTTACATACACTATTTATTCAATTTAAAATAACAATTCCTTTTAGCATTAAAATTCATACATATTAAAAATAATACATTATACTTATTAACTTTTAAAAGATAAAATCATCAATTAAATACTAATTTAATCAGATTATTAAATTAAATTCAAATCTTATTATCAAAGATTATCCATATCAATTTAATTATTCAACAGATTATTAAATTGATATTGTTAAAATTTCCGGGATATTACAAAAATCCTCTGATATTATAATAGTGTCTAAGTACAAATACTTATTCAAATAGCCAAAATTGTTACATTCATTAAATTCCAGCATACTAGGTTCTACAATCAAAACCGTAAAGGGCACGTAGGGAGAATGGATTTCCAACTAATGACTAGGCACTAGGGTACCACCTGTCACGGTACTTGGTCTAGATCAGCATACCGAGGATCACTCCCGATCCCCTGCAACACAAGACCGGAGCTACCCCTTACTGGATAGTCCGAATAAGATCACCCCGCGGTTGGGATCAGCAACCGCCCACTAAGCTGAATAAAAACGGGACATCTAGATAGGGGAAATCTTATCCTAATTGGTTGCTAGCCACTTTGCCTTGCTGCATCTCCCCTGATTTTCAGTCATTCCCGGTTGATGAGGTTTGAGGCTATGCGTTACCTTTTTAGAACACATTTCACTTAGAATGCTCATCGCCCTCCTGACGATGGTCTGATAGCATTCATCCATACAAATCCGTTCTGGCTCCGAATGAAACCGAAGGCACTACTCCTACTACATCCATTTTGGAATCACCCTCAGGATTAGTAGCGATTAGCCCTTGCACTTCACTGCTCCATCTTCGACTCCAAACTCTTGTCTTCATCACGAAAACGTACTCGTTGGATCAAAGTGGTTTTTGGATCACAAATCCGATCCCGGTCTCTTCGAAACAACGTTCGCTATTTCCCGGTAAACTCAATCCTGGTTCTTTAGGAAATACAGAGACATAAATAAGATCGGAGTTCACCTCCTAACCGTTATTGGACGGGTTTCCTTATAACCGTCCTAGAAGAACGAACATCCTTCTTCATACCTTCCCAGTAGTAGGTTCTCTTCATATCCCGATACATCTTATTTCCACTTGGATGAATTGTCAGCTTCGAGTGATGACTTTCCTTCAGAACTTCACTTCTCAATTCATCTATATCGGGAACAACTAGTCGTCCTTGCTTCCGAAGCCAACCCTCTCGATCGACCTTGAATCCTTTATCCTTTTCTGGATCCAATCCAGATTCTAAATCACGGATAATCTTGACAAGCTTATCGTCTCGCTTTTGTCTCTCGCCAATCCTTTCCACAAGAGTGGGTCTTATCGATAAGTTTGCCAACATCTCAGGTTCCAATCCACATCTAGGCCTGAAGTCAAATCCAGCTAAATATTCAAGATTCTTCCATTTTGAAAACATGGCTCCCAATCCTGCATGTCTTCGACTTAACGCATCTGCCACTGCGTTACCTTTTCCCGGAGTATAAGCTATACCAAAATCATAAGATGCTAAAAACTATAGCCAATGTTGCTGCCGAAGATTCAAATCCTTTTGGGAGAAAAGATACTTCAACGACTTATGATCTGTAAACAACTCGAATCAAACTCCCAATAGATAATGTCTCCACATCTTCAGAGCAAAAACAATTACCGCTAACTCCAAATCATGAGTCGGGTAATTCCTTTCATGCGGCTTCAGTTGTCGACTTGCATACGCAACAACTTTATCCCTCTGCATTAGCACCGCTCCAAGTCCAGTACCACATGCATCGGTGTAAACCACCATCTCATCATTCCCACTTGGAATAGTCAAAACAGGAGCACTTGTCAATCTCTCTTTCAGGATTCTGAAAGCTTGCTCACACTTATCATCCCATCTGAACACTTGGTTCTTTTTCGTCAATCCTGTCAATGGTGAAGCCACCTTGGAGAAGTCTTTGATAAACCGTCGATAATATCCTGCTAATCCAAAAAAACTTCTCACATCTGATGCATTCTTAGGTCTAACCCAATCCTGGACTGCTGCGACTTTAGCGGGATCAACCGCTATTCCATTTCCAGAAATCACATGGCCTAAGAACCTCACTTCACTCTTCCAGAAGTGACACTTCGAAAACTTAGCCTTCAGCTGATGTTTCCGTAAGATTTCCAAAACAATACGCAAGTGTGTCTTGTGCTCTTCTTCAGTTCTGGAATAAATCAGAATATCATCCACAAACACAAGTACGAACTTGTTCAACTGATCTCTGAACACTCTATTCATAAGATCCACAAAATATGCTGGCGCATTAGTCAATCCAAACGGCATTACCAGCCACTCAAAGAAACCGGATGGTGTCCTAAAAGCAGTCTTTGGCACACTATCCTTAGCCACTCTCAACTGGTGAAATCCCGTTGCCAAATCCATCTGAGAAAACACCTTAGCTTCGTGAAGCTGATCAAACAAGTCATCTATTCTCGGTAATGGATACTTGTTCTTCTTAGTCACTTTATTCAGCTCACGATAATCCACACATAACCTCAGCGATCCATCCGATTTGGTTGCGAACACAACTGGTGCACCCCATTCGGACACACTACGCCGAATGAATCCTTTCTGCAAAAGATCATCAACCTGCACCCTCAACTCCTGCTGTTCCCTAGGCGCCATCCGCCTAAGAGGCATCACAACAGGTCTGGCTCCTTGAACTAGATCTATACGAAACTCGATCTCTCTATGCGGCGGTAACCCTTTGACCTCGTCAAAGACATCCTCAAATCCATTCGCGATTGGCACAGATGACAGTCCATCCCGTGGAACAACCAGCGAATACATGAAGCTCATGAAGACACCTTCTTCATGCTTACATCGTATCACAATCTTTCGCCCCTCCACATTCTCGACTGTCACCTCCAACCTCTCACAATCAACCTTTGCCGCATACTTCCTAAGCCAGTCCATACCCAAAATAATTCCGAATCCCGCAAAGTTCAGAACAAAACAATCACAAACAAAAGAGCAACCATGACTCGATACAATCAGACCACGGCATAGCATACACAAACAAGACGAACCCCCAACTGGATTAGTCACAACCAATGGCCAATCAACAATATCCGGTTCTAAACCTAACCGGCCTACAAGTTCATTACAAACAAAAGAATGCGACGCCTCAGTATCAAATAACACTCTAACTGGAACACCACATATGGAAAGAGTACCTTGAACCACTACACTCTTTCCCTTCTTTTCAGCGGTGGGAGCTTTCGAAGATGATGGAACAGCTCCCAAAGCATAAGCTTGCACAATCTGCTTGTCCTTCCGCGGTTCTGGACAATTCTTCCTGATATGCCCCGGCTTGTCACAGTTGTGACACTTCATCGGTACCTTCGGATTCTTATAATCCCTCGAGAAATGGCCCTTATGTTGACAATTGTAGCAGGTCACCTCGCCTTTCGGCTTCTTCTGGCCATCCTTACCCTTTTGCTGCTGCTGCTTCCTTTTCTTGTTTCCACCCTGCTGGGGTTTAGACTCTTCTCTGGTTACAACAACAACAGATCCTTCTTTAGGAAACAGATTCTCATGCCTGAGAGCTTTCTCCACGAGCTTCTCAAATGAATCGTCCAAATGATCCACCAACTGCCTCCCAAGATAACTGTCCAAGCCTGTCACAAACTTCTCGTTCTTCTGATACGAAGATTCAATATACGACCGGGCATACTTGGACAAAGCTTCAAACTCAGAAACATACTCAAGAACTGGTCTTCCTCCTTGCTTGAGCTCCACAAACTTCTTGAACAGAACAGACTTCTGAGCTGTAGAAATGAACTTAGCTTCAAATCTGGCTTGGAATTGCACCCAAGTGATCTCTTCCTCCGGAGTATCAATAGTGATAGAGTTCCACCAATCAGAAGCTCTCCCTTGAAGCTGTCTTGATGCTAACTTCCTCTTAGTCGCATCCTCAATTCCCAAATCACTAAAGATCCTTCTACAAGCATCTATCCACCTCTGGACTTCAATGGTTGATTCTGTTCCCAAGAAAACCTTTCCTCCAAGAGCAGTATAGTCCTTACACAGCTTAGCAAAATCCACCGACCTTGGAGTTTGAACTTGAACTCCAACACCAACTGCTATCCCCGGAACTGGTATCCTTCTCATGATCGAAGTCATCATAGCTTCGAACATAGCTGCATAATTAGCAGTCCCCTCAGCAGCACGGCCTTCCCTAGCAGCTGGTCTCCCTCTTCGACTCATCCTTAATATCTATAAAAAGGAATGATTAGCACACCTAGAGAAACAACTGCATAAAGGACTCAAACTCTACTAAGCTACTATATTATATATAGTAATCATCCATCAAAATACAATTACGTCTCTCATACGTAGTTACGTCAGCGAGCGTTGGGTAAAATCGATTAACTAATGCTCTGATACCAAATGTGACGACCGCCCATGACCCCTGCACTGAACCTAGAGAAAGTGCGCTGTAAAGTGTGCCAGGCGACCATGGACGATTGTCAGGGTAAATTTAAACAGCAAAATCTATCGTATTACTCACAGTGCATGGACAAAATACAATAGAACATATATAGTGAAGCTTTACATAATAGAATGTCATCACATAAAACTTCATAATAGTTGAATACAACATCTGAATAGTCAATACAACAAACCTCACTACATATCACTCAGAGAATATACAAAACAGCGGAACATCCAGTACATATAGTAAGAAGATAATATGCAAGCCTCTAGCTCGTCTTCGACATCAGCATCATGGGAAGCAAGAACAGCACCTGTCACCTGCTACCTAGTCTGTCCGTCCCAAAATGGACGAACAGCCCAAGGCAATAAGAGTTAAAACATAAAGCCTTGAGTCAGACAACAGTCTTAGTGAGCGGTAAATTAACTAACAACATACCAAAAGAGCATAAAGGAAAAGGAATAGGAATACAACCCTCCCACTCCACCTCTTTCTACAGTGATAGCCCCCAGACACACACTAAGCAGAAGCAAACATAGCAGAGCATACAATTTAAAGTAAAACAATTATCACTCGAGTCAAGGGCGATGTTTTCCAAGTACAAACCCCCAAGGCCTAAACCAAGATCAGATAAGCACCCAGAAAATACCGCTCTTGAGACCGAATGACGATACAACCAAACATCCATGACTATGGCTATCACTGTTATCATTGCTTCGATATCATCGTTAATTGAATGACCGGCACATTCTTTCAGCCGTCCGTCAAGGGCTAATGGAAACCCCGGTTCTAGACATAACTCTGCACGTCATCGTGACCCGTGCTTAGGACTATCGAATCTGCCCAGAGTACTTGACTATCAATCATTAGCCTTCAGGGACTATCGAATCTGCCCAACGTACTCTTGCTTTGAGCATGCTAGAACCTTCAACAACGATGAGATCTCAGCCTTCTAGTCATCCTCCTCGACGACTATTTCCATACTAGCTCAAGCGCCTCTCGAGCAAACCATTATCCTCAAACTGGAACCATATCACCGAGTTATCAACATGCTTGGAATGATCCCGTCTGGATTAGACCAAGACTATCTCATATCATACTTCGCCTCATCATCATCATAGCAAAGCTTCATCTCAACATCATCATCAAATCTATCCATATGTGCTTCATCATCCGCTACATATGCCACGAGCAGCTTTTCCAATTCAAGAGCCTTTCCCTTAGCTTTTGAATCATCTTCGACCAACTTGTCTAAATCAAATCATCAATCATCTAATTCATAGCAATCAATCAAGTCAAACATTAATCCAAGTAATCAAGCATTCAAATATGATCTAAATAGACAATTATAACAATAATGGCAATTTCGTAAATAAAGAGTCAAAAGTCTAACAAGCATGAAATCATGAGTAATGTCTCTACAACCTTGATGAATGAACTTGCATAGGTTAACATGTAGTAAAATGGTTGTCAAATCATCATGAACAATGAATCTATATGGATCTATACTTAGGATTAGGAAAATGCATGGAAATCACTACTTTAACAACAAATCAAACCAACGATCCGATATACTCCTTTGGATCCGTGTGAGAGATAATCACCACTCACCAAATCACCTAAACACCTTAAAAGAAACCCACTTCAGATCTGGACAGCGAAGAATCTAACTCGATCTATCACAAATCCGCTTCAAACGATGAAATCTCTCTTCGAAGAATGTGGATCTTCAATCTAAGCCCTTCGATCTTCGATTTGATCTTCGATATGGATGGAAGGAATCACTAGATTAGAGTGGAGAAAAGAAGTGAAGAAGTGTAGAAGTCGAGCTCTCAAAATGGCAGCACTTCGTCGCTTCGAAATCCGGATCCCAAAAAGTGAGGAAATGGACGAGTATTTATAGCTGAAATCCTCCTTAAGTCGTCTACTCGGAATTAGGTCGTCCACGACCTAATAACCCACGACTTACGACTTAGCAACTCAAGACCTCCTACGACTTAACAGCTTTTCCGACCTAAAAACCCACATGACTTAACAGGGTTGCGGCTTAACAGGATCTCCGACCTAACGCAGGCGCGACCTAACCCATGCGCGACTTAACACATGCCGAGTTAACACTTTCGACCTACGACTTAACCCATGCGCGTGACTCACGACTTAACTCCAACACAGAGTTTTCGACCTACGACTTAACCCATGCGCGCGACTCACGACTTAACACAGACACGACCTAAACTACATACGACTTAACACTTATAAGCGACCTACGACCTATCGCTTCACGACCTAACAACTTACGACCTAAAATCCTTAAGTCGCTCAAACGACCTAACACTTAACACGCTCTTAAGTCGCTCACGACTTAACTTCCTTAGGTCGCTAACTCGCTTACCCTCTTAGGTCGGAAATCCTTAGGTCGCCAGTTTCTATGAGTCGCCTATTTCCTTAAGTCGGTCATTACCTTAAGTCGTCTAAATCCTTAAGTCGGTCAAATACTGTAGGTTCTTCCAATCCCTTAGGTCGTTCACTCGACCTAGCCTACCCCACGACTCAACTTCTAAACGACTTAAGTTACAACATGGCTTAACTTCTAGACAACTTAACTCCTACACGACTTAAGCTCTAGTCGATTTAAACTCGGGACGACTTAACAATACTAACAATCTAATAACGACTGTTTTACGATGTTTCAATCCGTAAAAATACGGGTCGTTACAAACTCAACCCTGGTTCTTTAGGAAATACACAAACATAAATAAGATCGGAGTTCACCTCCTAACCATTAGTGGACGGGTTTCCTTATAACCGTCCTAGAAGAACGAACGAGTTTATACGTACAGTATAGCACCTCGAACAGTAACTGTACCATATAATTTCCGTACTCCTCCTAGATATTTCCAAAGTCATATTTGGGTCCAGATTTGATAGTCGGTTATTTAACTATCAAATAAACAATCAATTCAGCCAATTATTTCATTTCCACTGAGAAACTTCAAGTCTTATTAAATTAGATTTTTAATAATTATTATCACTTTACCCAAGAATATACACTTAAAACATTTGAAATAAAACTACTTAAAACCCCTTTATTTAAAATAATAGTTATGAAATTCTATAATAATTTTCCAAGTAAAACTTTAGCCACAAACTATCTTTAAAATAAAACTATTGTATAAAGTATAAATATTAAATAATTATCTTTTAAAACATAATACTAATTTAACCTTTAAAATAATTACTACTATAATTAATTTGAATTATATTTACTTTAAAATTCTAAAACAATTAAAAATAATAAATTTCTCTAAAACATTATTTTAAAACAATTTTAAAACTTTTAACTTATACTTAGAAATCTTCTTTGAAAAGTATACATAGCTTTTCAGGAAATACACCTTCCCTTCCAACGTAACCCGTCTAATCATTTATAAATCCTTCTCGATTTATCCCAATTTAATTTACGTCCCAATCCCGTAAATTTTCTTTTCCACACTTCTAAAAATAAACCACTATTTTTTTAAAAACAAATCACCCTTTCGTTATAAATTCCCACCGTGAATTTATACTTCCAAATTATCCACGGATAAATATTCACTTTATTTATAAACCCAGTTTATAAATTTCCATTTCTCATTATTCTTTAAATCACAGTTTCCAAAACACTTAATCGATTTCAAACCGATTTCCTAAGTTAAATTCCCTTTAAAATTTATCTCTCGATTTATCCAAAATCAATTCCAAAATCCATTAACACCAAATTCACCCTTTATTATGATTTAAAACCTTATTTAAATCTGAAACATCAATTTCATTCTTTATTCCAAAAATTCTCTTTCATTTCCTTTAAGAAACGAATTCATTATATTTCTATATTTAAAATACCAAAATATATTCATCCAAACCATAGCACCGAATAACTTAGATTTCCAATACAATCTATCACAAGATATCAATAAAAACATATCACAGATTATAAAAATAATTTCAATATTTTGAGGAATCCAGTTGGATCCCTCCAATCTATTTTCCTGCATCCATAGATGTTAGCACAACAAATAAAATACCAAATCCAACTTCGAGGGGGACATCGCGGTATAAAGGGTCATCCGCTACTATGCGGGGCGCATAGGGTCTCATCCGCTATATAATGCGGGAATATCAATCACTCCAATATATATATATATATATACTACTATATATAATATCATATCCAAACTGATAATAATATTCACATTCAATCAATCAATCAATAATTTAAATTCTAACTATTTAAATTAACTAGTCATCCAGATGTGAGTGAGATTAACTCACATTGAATTTCACAACCGGACGTTCAAATTTAAATTAAATTGAACGCCTTCAATTTAATCTAAAATTTCCACGAGCTCCAATCGTCTTCTGGTCTGCACTACAGCGTAGATCCCATCGCTGCAATTCCGGCGCTTCCTGTTCCGTCGGAATCTGACCGTGCATGCAAAAGTTATGGCTTTATAAAGTTTGAATATAATTTAAAACAAATTCTCCTTTTTTTAAATTATACCAGAAAAAATCCTAGCCGTGGGAATCTGAGATGAAATCAAGGTCGTAGCCTTCATCTTCTACAACGCATGTCTCCAGGGTTTTCAAAACCCAAAGCCGCCAACGTCCTCTCAATTTCTGCCGCCTCCTCCTCGAGAACGACACCGATCAGAGTATGTCATGCGAAAACGTACCACGCCACATTCCTTCGGCCAGAGTTTCGCCGAGCTCGGTTCACCATAGGCTAAGGAAAACACCACCAAACGATCGATGAACGTGGCTAAACATCTCCCTCCACGCCACGTTATACACGATCATCACTGTTCACTTCGTACATCCCGAAGCCCTCTACGATTTACTAGTTGGAAGATTTTGAAATAAGTGGGTAGATGGGAAGAAAATCGAGGGAGAAAGGTGGAAGATATCGGCCATTGAAATGCTTTAGTGGCGGCCGCGAATTTCCTCCTTAGGGTTTCCCTATTTTTGCACGTGAATATATATGTATGTATATATATAGATATATATATATATATATATATAGATTTACATATTAATTTAATAATATTTTCACAAATTCATGCCTTACCAAACGAATTCCAATCGAAACGTGCCGACAGGCATTTATAATGTTTTACCAGCATTCCGAACACAATGGAATGTGTTTCGAGGCTAATTCAATTGTATGTGAAAGATAGCATTTTGAATCGATTTAAAATATTAAATTTTCGATTTTAATTCAACGCGTTTCTCACCCGTACTAACAAACAATAACTCCAAATGCTAGGAAATTTGAAATTCGATAATAATACACTATTACGTATCCAATGGGACTGGTTTCGTCGAAATCCGAGACTGTGCCCCCGGAAGGCTATTTTAACTCGTCGATTAAATCGAGCGATTTTCAAAATCGTCGAAATCATTTAAAATTTCACTTTTAAAACTTTACTAACTTAATTATAAATCATATAGAATTTATATTCATATTAGAAGTCATTCTGATTCATTCTAAATCAAAATCTGATTATTTACATTATTATTATATTAAATTCCATTATTAAATTAATATAAAAATGAAAATTTTAAACTTATCGACTTTTGGTTCCATCCAAAAGTCCAATACTATAATTCAAATCCAACTAGACTTTAAATAAATTTTAGAAACCATTTTCATATCCATTTATTCACAGTTTTCCATTTTTATCCCAATTCCAATTATTAAATTACTATTTATCCAAATACAATTAAATCAGTATATTTGAAATTATAACTCATTTTACTAATTCAACCAAAATCTTTGTATTTCAAAAATCAATTTATAATCCACATTCAACATTAAAAATAAATTAAATGTTCAAAATTAACTACCAAAATTCCGGGTCGTTACATTTCTCCCCCCTTATAAAAATTTCGTCCCCGAAATTAGCTAAGGTAGAAAAATGTTCCTAAACCCATTAATTATCCCAAAACCCACTTAACTAAAACTTACATTCACTTTCCAAAACCCTTAGTTTAATCCAAAACCATTTGCTTTCATTTCTAACTCAAAACTTTGATTTCTAACATCGTTCCAAAAATCAACTTTCTAGTTAACCAAAATTTTCAAAACTTTCAAAAAATTTCTAACACCCAAATTTTTTGACAGCGTCTCCTTTTTACGGAGAGCATTTTACAATATCACAAATATGATAAAAATATATAAATCGACCCACACGGTCGAAAAACAAAATATATAACAATATATTATCATTTCTCAATTTTATTGCATAGGCGTACCTCGCATTAGCATTTTTAAGCGACCGACTTATTTACTATGCATCTACACAACCCAAACTCTATCCAATAGCCTCATGTACCTGTACTTACTCAGTTTAAACATGTAAGTGCCATATATATGAAGTTAAAAAACATCCCACTTATTTGCAATAGTTAAACACATGAATTCTAAGCAATGCACACTAAACACTTTCCGTAAGCAATTTATATAGCTTCAATACTAATTCAACTGTTTTAAATTAATTCATATTCCATTTTCACTCAATTTGAATGGTTTACAACCCACTTGCTTAAATTCAATTCATTTTTAATTTTAGGCAAACCCATACTCATTCCAATTGATTCAAAAACCAATTTTATTCACTTCTTTTAATTCATTTACTTCCGTTTACCACCAAACGACTAATTTCTATTCAAGTTTTGTAACGACCCGCTATTTTGGACCATTCGCATCCATTATAAGTGTATAGGTAGACACTCATGCCGGAATTGAATTGCTCAAAATACCACGTTATTAATTTAAATTGGCAAAATTGAGCATATACAGTAAATAAATAATCACAGATCACAGACACAGAGTAATAAATGCAGCGGAAATAAAAGAGATAGTAGTTCATGAAGCTACTATATGAATATATAAGACACATCAGAGTTTACAACAGAAGAGTAATACGATACATCAGAGTTAAACCAGATACAAGGGAAGAGTAACACGATACATCAGATACAAATAAGAATACATCACTGGAATCATCGAATACTGAAACCAGAATAGATGGCTGGATCTTCAAGCAAAGCTCCAACTTCAAAGGTGAGTCTCGAATACTGGTACACTCAGTCTGACCCGAGCGTAAAGCAAAACACAAAACACTCGAGTCAGGATTAACATTCTTATATTAATAAATCCAACTCAAGTGAAATAGCAATTGAAATACAAGTAACTCAAAGGATGTTGGAATAACCATCCTTTAAGGATCCGTTAAACTATCTACTATGTAGTAGTGTAGGATAAGTAGATAATGTCTATCAGTAATATAAAGATATCAAAATAGTGTTAAGGCGTTACCATTATCCCCCTTAACACATTTTTATAAGCATCATAGTCTATACAGTACTGTAAACTCCACCGTAAACTAGTGGGCTATCAGGGAGTACTCCATAGGTATAACACAAAACAAATTCGTAGTGGTCGCGAATATGGGAATACAAGTATGACAAGGCACATGAGGCAATACCCAAGGTAGTGACACTACCGTTTGCCTGATCCGGACTGGTGAGAACGCATCGCCGCAGCGATCGCAACACCGTGAAACAACACTCCCAAAATCAAGGGTGCACCAATCGACAACAAGTAATGAGTAGTTCGAAGAAGTGTGTTCACTTGAGGTAGCTGACCTCCATTGGCCCGGCACGGCTCCTGTTTTAGTCATTTCCAATTTGACACAAGTGTCAAGGCTATCCATTATCGTTCTCTTTCTTCAGTCATCACGTACATCATTCCAACCACTTCATTCTGGATCACACTCCACGTATAGTTATTAAAGTGGTTTTCGATTTAGACAGTGAGTATGTCCCTAACCGATTCCGGTCTCTTTAATAACTTTCGTAATTATTACACCGATTGGTCGTTTATATATTTCAAAAACCAAATCAATTACAATTTCAATTAGAATTTGTAAACCAACATTTCATTTCTCTTTCTAAATCAATTTCCATAATTTACGTTTCAAAACTTCCAATTTACCATTTCAAAATCTTATAATTCAATTTCAAATTTTATTTAAACCATTCAAATATTTATTCAAGTTCGTATATAAGTTTCATTTCGAAAACCTTTAAATTAATTTAATTTAACATTCAAATCAATTTAACTTCATTTATCGATTTCATTTAATATTCATTAAGTAAATTTGCCATTCAAAACCATTTCTATTAAATTTCCAATTCATTAAATCCATTATTTAAATTCAACTTCCTTATATCAAAACTTACAAATTGAATTAAATTAAATTCATCAAATCAAATCCTTTAATTTTCAAGTCTTACATTAATTTCAATAAATCACATTTTTTTTTCTTGTTAAAGAAATTCAATTTCACTTATTTACTTACTTAAATAATTTTCCAAAACTTAATTAATAAATAAAAACTCAATTTCAATTATTTACAAAGTAAATTCACTTATTCAAAAGTTCAATTTCTCTTATTAAAGAATTCAATTCAATTTGATCATTAAATCATTCAATCTTATTTAATTATTAAATAATTCAAAACTTAATTATTAAATAATTTCAAAGTTTAATAATTTCAAACTTAATTACAATTTCAAACTTAATTCAATCATTTCTCAAATTAAACAACGTTCTTTCAACAATTTCATTGTAAATATTTGTTTCAGATTATTAACATTTTCCTTTCATTAAAAATTCAAATTTCAACTTCATTTCAAAACCATATTATTTATTCAAATAAAATCTTCATTTTATTTTTAAACCAAATTATTGACCAATCGGGTTTTTATTTAGTTCTCTATCCTAGGTCAAAGTTCAATTCGGGTATTTATCATTTCAACCCGATTCCATTCCAATTCAAAAATCAAAGCATAACAAAAGGAACTTGCAGTGTGATAACTGGGATGGTGTCAAAGTAAATAAACAAGCAATAACAACAACCAATATCAATCCAAAATCAAATCAATAATCCCGAAATAATCGTATTAATTCGCATTGTTGTTTGTGCGAATTAATGTAATTATTTCTAGAATCTAAACTATCATTTCATGTAGATTAAAGATTATTACATTACGGTTCTTCACTTGTCATCTATTTACAATTTCATACATCATCAATTTAACAACATACATTCAGTGGTTCAAAGTGTAATTAAACAAATCCTACGTGTCAATAAATTTATCAGTTAAAGGGGTCATATTATACAAATGTCATTTAATCAAATTTAACACATATATCAAATCTAACTATCCTACGTCAATTTCAATTTCAAATTATTTATCACTTACATCATTAACAATTTAACGTCCAATATAAACATCAAACAATCAATCATTTAACAACCAAACAGGATTATCATTGCATATATAACAGATAATGGTGTCAGATGTCACAGGTGAACTGATACAGGTAATAACAGTGTAAATATCAAACAGCAGCGTATTTCAATTGTCGTTTCAATTGAAATCAAATTTAATAAATAAAAGAACGTTAATCATGAGTGAGTGCTCACCTTCCGAGGCTAGAGAAGATAGACGATGACACAGATACGCACATTGATACGGATAAAAAAATTGAATTTTGAACCCGAGCAAAGCAAAATCAGCACTATTTCGACGATAAAAGCTGATAAGTAGGGAATTGATGAAATAAATTAGAATTTGCTAAAATCGACTTAAACGAACAAATATAATATCCATATATATTATATTCTTAAAAATCAATTCTTAACCCGTGTTATAATTTAAAACACGCAAAAAAAAATGGAACTAATTCTTATACATATTCGTGTTATAAAACAGTGTACTTCAGCCGTACCATATATATAAACACACGCATAAAAAAATTTGGTAACTTTAAAATATTTAAGTATAATATGCGAACAATTTTCTAATCATAATATATGTAGACGTTCTTGCTAAATCGAATGCAAAACGGAGATCCAAAACCCATATAGCAGGGCACTATGTATACTTAAAACATATAATAAGCATCCGTCATGAATTTTAAAACAACAGACAAACATAGTATGTACTAGTTTATATATAACTGTAAGTTTTGAAACTGCACTTGAAAACACTCAGAATATATAAACTAACTTATTACAACTTACATGACACATATAACATGCATATATAGTTTATTATCATTACTATGTAGCATATACACTATATACACATACATAAGTACACAGCACACACACCACACACGCAAGTCACAAACATGCCATTATTATTAAATTAAGTATACACCTTTATTTCAAAGTCTATTGTTTTAAACGAAACACACATATATCTAAGAGTAGATGAAAAACTTGTAATACCAATTATATATATAAAATATATCAACCCGTAAACGAACTGGTAATGCAAAATAAATTCAATGTATCTAACAGTAAACTTGCAATGCAAATTATATAAAGTATATACTTAACAATATATGAAACTTGTTAACCATTTTAGTTAATACTAAACATATATATATTAGAACAAAACTTAGTAAGCAACTTGTATAAACTATACTAATCCTATTAAAACTATCACCATATATATGAACTCATATAACCTTTTTAAACAGAGAAACAAACATGCTACTATGTGTTATAAAATTTTGAAATGCATTTATTAATGTATACGCCCAAAACATATTACAGCAGATTATATACCCAATATATATAAGCTACTGCCTATATGACTTAAAAGTAAATAACTGGTTTTTATATATACTTATGTATATCATCTATATAACTCAAAAGTAGATAAAAATATGTAAACCAGCATCAGATTCACCAATATCATATACTATAAAAATATAGATCAGAATAGCTTAAACTTGTATATTTATAAACGATTAAACTGTGAACATAAAACTAGCAATATATATTTTATAAAATATCCTTTAATATACACTTTATAATATTGATTTATGTATACTTATTAGAACTGGTATATAATGAAACTGAGCTAACATACTCACGTGGTCAGGTAAAGATGAAGGCACAGAATAGAGGCACTCCGGCTGATGGCTCGAGAAGGGTGGCGGGTCGTGCACCAGGGAGGCTCGGCAACAAGCAAGGTGAGTGGTTGCATAAGTTTTGAGGCTAGAGCGGAAGACTCGGTGACTAAGGTAGAAGTATGGGCGGAGGTCGGTGAAGGCAGCGCAATGGAGAATGTCACGTGGGAGAAGGCGCAAGCGGCTGCAGCCGAGTGATGGTTGTTTGGCGCCAGGAGGGTGAGTCGAAGATAGCGGCGGAGGTGGTGAGAGTGCGAGGTGGAAAGAGGGAAAGACAGTGACGTTGCTTTGAAGGGGAAGGCCATGCAAAAATAAAAGATTGGAGAGAAAGAAATGGTGCTACTCTGTATTCTTTATTTCCAATGCACAGAACAATAAATGAAAAAAAAATGAACCAACGAGATAAATGTTGGAACCAGTGTAAAGCAAAATTCACATCTTTCGAATTCAACAAACAATTAATTTCTAACCGTTGACAGCCTTGTACATTGGAAATGAATAGACCAAGAAGTAAAAGACTTAGAAATGAAAGGACTCAAAATGGGTACCGTTTCCACCACATACTGGATTTCAAAATACAGGATTGAATATACGATAAAGATCAGCGGGACGAGACGATCACAACGACATACGGATATGAGTGTTTTGATTGAATTATAAAAATTCGAATTTTCTAATAGCGGAAAATGCAAGAAAAACACTGAAAAATAAGATCGACGGAGCCAAAGATGTCCGAATTTGGAAAAACGACAAACTGACATCTTGCTCAGAAGATGGTTTAGAATTTTCTATGTAAAAATATTTAGGTTTCGGAAATATTTTATTTTCATCGCTTTTTAACTGATTAAATTGAAGTAAATTTACGCGCGAAATAAACTTTCATATTTTCGGACGAAAATTTACCAGTTGCTATGTTTAACTAAACGCATTCCAAATATAAAATTTATATTTCAAAATTTTATCGTTTAAAATTTCACAAAATTTCAATTAATAACGTTATTAAAAACCGGTTAAATTTACGGGTCGTTACAAGTTTGCTGTTATTCAAGCAAATAACGATTTCTTAAGCTTATAACCATTTTAAATTAATTCCAACTCAATTTATATTAATTTCATTCCATTCGAATTATTCACAACCCATACATTCTCATTTCCATTACATTATTAATTTAAATCCCTACTCTTGCATTTCAATTTCATTATCCAAACAGGTTTCATTCAAAACCATTTTATAAAGCTCGACAACAACCATTTCACAATTTACTTAAGCTATCTCAACTCCATAATAATTCCATTTCTTCTTGCATGAATTTTATTTCCATTTTAATTTGATTCTCATCCAATCAAATTCCAATCCGTTTACTAATTTTAATTCAATTAGTTTACTCATTCAATCCCTTTAAATTTTAATTCACCTCCTTAATTCATTCCTGGATTTATTTTATTAATAACATGGCCATTTTCAATTATTCTATACCCAAACTGGATTTATTTGCAGCTCAAACCATTTCTATTTTAATCCAACTTCATTTCATTCGAAAATATTTCCATCATATTTAATTTATTTACAATATATGTCGAATTTTATTTATAACTCAAGCTTTATTTCAAAACTCCACCATTAACCCATAATTCAACTTCTGTTTAACCACACTAGGTTACATTTTCAGATTTCATTAACTAGTTAGTTATCTAATTAGTTCACTTCCAAATCTTAAAGCAACATTCTATTTTATTTCATTTACCAAAATATCAACAATTTTATTTTGGATTTTATTTTACCTTTCAAATTTTTATAAGCTATCAAAATTTTATTCATTCCAATACAATTTTTTTTAATTTAGCTTACACTAGATTCATTTTCAAACTATTCTTTTGAATTTAGTTGAGTAATAATTTAATTCATTCAGTATCATTTTCAACTTAATTAATTTCCTTTCAATTTAATTCTTTTCTAATTAAATTCAAGTTCAACTAAATTTAATTTAACCAACTTAAATTCATACCATCTCTTTCACTAATTTAAATAAGAATTTAATTCCATTCAATATTATTTATAACTCAACTGAATTTTGATTTCAATTCAATCCAAATTCAAGTCAAATTCATTTAATTTAAGTTAAATTCAATTCGATCCAATTTTATTTCTCAATCCCATTTTAAATTTTATTTTACAATGTATAAGTTCAAAAACTTGTTTACTTACCTAAGTCCATCCATATTTTATATTTTCTTTACTTAATTTCAATTCACATTTTATTTAGAATTCAATTTTTAAACTTTCCATTCTTTTTACCTAATAATATTCAAAATTTGAAAAAGTAGTTCAAATGAAAGTGGTTGTAACGACCCATAAATTAATCACTTTGTATTTAAATATTTAAATCATTTTTAAATATATTTAAATAATGGATTTTAATAACTAAATAATTTTTTTTAAATATTAATTAATGATATTAAAATTATTTTTACATTTTGTTTACCAAATTAGTTAGTTCAAATAAAAATAGAAAATGTGACCGAAAACTGTTTTTCGAAATTTTTGCCTTTCAGCATCGAAACGTCATCAAAAACGTTGTGCACATTTTTTTATAACTTACACATGCATACACATGTACATATGTCATGTGATTAGTTAATTATAGTGTTAAAGTTAATAGCTATGCTAAGTTTAAAATAAATCATAATTTTCCTAAATATGCATAAAAAACCTAAATATACTTAACGGTGTACATCACCAGCATCTTAAGCACCTAGGTAAGTACACAAAAACATGATGGGGGGACTTGGGGGGTGGTAACGCGTGCAATGAGGGATGGAGGAGGTATGGAGCTCCATGATACATGCACACTTTAGATTATTTAATTCATAAGTCAATTTACTAAAACACCCTTCTTATTTGCCTATAAATACATGCCTCCTCTCACCATTCTTCACTTTACATCTTCACTTCCATATTCATTTCCATTCTCTTCATGTATTCATAAATTTCCATGGCTTCCATTTGTACATTCATCGCTTAAACCTATAGTTTTTCCACTTCCATCCACTTAAAACTAGCTTATACCTTCTCTACATCACTCTACTACCAAAACAACACCTTATGTAACGAACCGCCTTTCTTACTACCAAAGATGACACTTAATACATACTTGGTATACGTGTGCTGATCATTTAGTCATCCAAAAGATAGGTCATTAGGGGTGAAAGAAAAGATAGAAGAGAAGAAACTAAACAACACATAATCTCACAACGCAATGGAACAATATATATTACTCAACATAATATATTACAAAGTCTTCTCAAAATGTTACATCAAAGTCGTACTAATATAAATTCTAGCCTAGGATAGTTATAACATTTTGTCCCTACCAAGCTGATACGATATACATATATACAGTGGAAGGCAAGGTAATAACTAGCTATCGATGAAGCCTCCAGCTCCAAGCTCCTCCAAAATGTATCCATGGAAAACTGAACTATTTGGCTGCCATTAAAAATTTGAACACCCAAGAGTTTTAGGAAAAGAAAATAAACCTCCGGGTCAGGCATGGGTTTGGTGTGAGTAAACTCAAACAACAAATTATTATGTTTAAAACTCTTTTAAAATTAATGGTATCTCGTAAGCCCATTTCAAAAAGAAAATGAAATATTTGCCTTAAAAAATCAAACGGAGGCTTAATGACCACAATGGTGCTTTTAATTTGGTTTTCAGTTATCCAGTTTAACATGGCATCACATAACAACAGGTATATAAGGGATCAACATATAAAAATCAATTAACTTAAGTCAATGTCAATTTTAATTGTAATAATAGAATGGTGTTTTGTTCTGCTAATAGATGTCATTTAGTTTTTCCTAATCATACGGGATTACTTAAAATAAGCGACACAGAAATACCTTTATTTAAAAACAAACTTGAAATGAAAATAGTTTAAAGCAAAACTAATTGCGTAAACTCAAAGCCATTTTAAAATAAATTAAAGCCCTTGTAAATGAGAATAAATCCTTGTTAAATAGTAATTAAACTCTAATTGAAGGTATGTACCTTAACTAAACCTTATTAAAATATAATTAAATTTAATCAAACATTAATTAAATAGAACCCCTTTTGAAGATAATAATTAATTAATAATTATCTTAAATAAATAATTAAATAATAATTAACTTTAATTAAGTAACAAATCATGGTTAACTTAGTTGATTAACATTTCAGTTTAAAAACCATCCTTAACAAATGATTAAGTACTAATTACCTTTATTAATTAATTAATCATTAAACAAACAAATAATTAAATAATTATTCTCTAGTTCCTTTATTAAAGTTAGAAAACATTTCCAAAAGGATTGCTAAGTGAAAACAAGTTTGGATTAGAACCTAGCTAATTTTTTTATGAACTGCAGGTATCGCGACTATCGCTATACAAACCCTTAATTTCGAAACTTGAAATTTCTTTTTTCTACAACTTTTAAAACTACCCTTTTGAACTATTATTCTCTATGAAATCATGAAGATAAACTTTTGAAAACTAAATCAAAGTTTCAAACTTGAAAACTTTTCATTTTGAAATAAAAATCAAACTTTCGACAAAAAGCGGATTTCTACGTCGCTTCTAATTAGCGAATCGCTACCTTTGTGTCATGAATCCACATACAACAAATATAACATTGCAACATAATATAATATCATAACATTATAGCACCAACTAACTTCTTCCAATATTGAAGGTATAATCTTTATCGCCACTCAAACTTCAGCATAAGCAATCAATACCAACTCAACCTATATGCTTGCATACACAACACATGACATTACTACATACTTCCGCAACATTTAAACTCACAAATTTTACAACTTTAGAAAGTTAGTAACTTGAGTTTTAAAACATGAACTTTACTCACCAAACTTTCACTAAAACTTGAATTCGACCTAGATCTTGGTATTAACTTGCAAATGAGAAGACTTTGGATGCTTTTACGCCTAAATTAGGCTCGGCCATGTATGTGTTTGGCATGGATGTTTTAGGGTGGATGTGCTTGCAACTTGGAAGAGAGAGGTTGTAGTATATGTAAAAGTGGCTTAGTGGACTGAAGAGGATATTCTGAGTAAGAAGAAGTAATTTTTCTTATACTAAAATTTATAAAGAGAAGCCATGGATATATATCTTCAAGCTTTTAGGAATTTGAAAATGGAGAAGAGGATTGTAAAATGAAAATAATGAAATTGAAGGAGTATTTATAGGCTTAGGAAAATATTTTTAAAATATAAACTGATTTTTATTAAATATGTACACATGCATGAACTCTATACCTCCCCTCTCTCTTGTACACGTTACCCCCTCCCACTAGGCTATGTTGTAGGGTACTTAAGGTATGTCATAGGATTTGTATATATATAAGCGTGTTTATATATATATATGCCTTTTATAACATAATTTATCACATCCAAGCTTTGGTATAAGTATATATAAAAGTTAATATACATAAGTATGCTTAATTAATACTGATCCTAACATATATAAATGTGTGCATGTTGCACCAAGTGTGCACAATGTTCCTGTGACGCCCCACTCTGAGACCCACATTAGCAAAGAGTATTACTAAGTAACACCGTCTGCTAATACGGAGAATAGAGCTGGATAGGAGCGACCATCTATAACCTTGTCTTAATTATCTATCGAATACGCCGACAATTGCCACTTCTTACTCAAGTGGATCGACATCTCCAATAAATACTTAATACAAAGCCATAGGTGGCTGAGGATCTATCAGAATAAAATATAACAACTCAAATGTAATACACATCATAGAACAGTAGATCATCACATACATTTACACATATACAGATACATTACAGAGTTTACAAAATGATACATGTCATGTGGTAAAGCAAACCACAATATACAGGCGAGTCAAAAGAATACATATCAGAGTTACAGACAAAAAGGACTACACAAAAAGCTATAACAAAAAGGAGCTAGCGGAATAGTCCATGCGGAAGCAAAATAGGCTAAGTCCAATGTACCTAACCTGAAACATCTCGGTCTGACCCGAGTATAAAATACACGGGCCAGTCTAGCTAAACAAATCAGTTAGATAAACCAAATGATAATGAACATACAAGATCATAAAGTACCACCATTATCTCCAAAGGAGATAACCAAATCATCTAACATAAGATGAATCATAGCAAGCCTCATATCATAGGAAACTCAATAAACAAAGGACATACATATCCCAAAACAAGCCAAAAGGCAAATGACAAATACCAATAAAGGTAACACAAGTTTCCACAAGGTCATCGCTATATGTCGTGTGGTTCAAAGAACCTACTCCAAAGGGCGATACTCTAGGGAAATATAATTGTCAAAGAAACAAAAGATGCTCGAGCTCAGTACTGTATAACAAGGATCCACAAACCCGAAGGCACAAACCAAATATCACTCGAGTGGTGACAATGGACCAACTCCAAAAGTGATACTACAAGGCAACAAACCCGAAGGCACAAACCCGAAGGTACAAACCCAAAGGCGACATACCCGAAGGCAACAAACCCCGAAGGCTCAAGCCCGAAGGCAACAAACCCCGAAGGCAACAAACCGTAGTGGCGAAGGTCCGGAGGCCCAGTACTGAACACCACTAACTAGCGGAATGTGTCACAACTATCAGAAAGGAACCCGAAAAATGTTAACGTGAGTCCCATACCACACGTTCGCACTAAACGGTTTACTAACCATTAGTCAATTTCACACTCAAAGCAGTACAAAGTTCACCTCATCTCATCGGTAAACCAGACCCAAAGGTCAAAACGGTCAAACGAATAGATTAGGAATTAACTGAACAGATAAACCCACGTGTTCATAGCACGCGTTTTATTTTACATTTAGTTCTCCTCCCTCTTCGCTCGAAGTGCAAAATTGTGTGTGTGTTTTAAATAGAAATTATAAATTGGAGAAACAAGCTTTTAATACAATTCGAAAAGAGATCATTTTATAAAAACCCGTGTACGGAATCAAAAAAAATTATCAAAGTCAAAGAACGCAATAACAACTAATTGGATCAACACGAATCGATTAAACAATGGAAATTCAATCAAAAATAGGCAAATAGGCAAAAATAGGCAATTCCAGACGTTTGGGGGTCAATCCAGACGTCTGGATTTAGGTTCTGGAAATTCAGAAACCATCTAGACGTCTGGAGGATGGCGTCAGACGTCTGACAGGGTGGTTCAGACGTCTAAAAGGGTGGTTCAGACGTCTAACAAGGTGTTTCAGACGTCTGAAAGGTTGTTTCAGACGTCTGACTCTATTTTCTGCCATTTTTATAAATTTCTACCGTATAAACTTTTGCTCCAGGTTTAAAACTAGATGTCTGAACTTGCATTTCAGACGTCTGAAGACCTGGTCTGGGCAACAATTTGCCTAGGCCATGATGGCCAAAACGATTCGGGAGCGATCGATCGAGCAATGACGACCAAGGATTTACGCCAAACGACAACCCGGCCTTATAGGCTCTTCGATACACCCTAAACATCAAATTCCAAACATCCACAAGAGGATTTTCATAAAATTGGACCAAAACACAAAAATTGGAATATTCACCAATTCAATTCAAATCAAAAGCAAACGGACATAGATAATTGTTAGGAATTCATACCTAACAACAATGATATCTATAGAAGTAGATGTGAGTTCAAAAACTCACCTTTTTAATTCAAAAGCAAAGATGAGAAGCACAAACACAAAGAAAAGATCAACCACTCTTCACTTCAACTCTACAAGCTTCAATCTAAGATTAAAACAAGTATTTCCTAAATTAGGGTTTAGGAATTTTCTGAAATTGGAGAGAGAGATAGATGGAGAAGGTGAAGGAGATGCTTACCAAAGCTTTTCCAAGAGTTTGGAGCTAAAACTTGGATTTGCAAATGAAAACTAGGGCTTGGAGTTTCTATTTTCCTCTCTCTTTCCCTATTTCAGTTGAGCTTGAGTGTTTGCAAAAAGAAATAAGTGAATGGATGAAGAGGGGGCTGAGTTAGGGTAATAGAATGAGTTGGGTGAAACCCAACCCAAAAAGCCCAATAGAAATAGCAAAATTCAACTTACTCAAAACATATCGAAGCTTATACTCAAAAAAGTCGCAAATGCTATTTTGGACTCAATGGAAGTGGTCCTGAGTCCTAATTCGACCGTTTGCAAAAAGTGACATTTCGGACCTAAATCCGACTAACGACGCTATATTTAAATAAAATATTTAAATATAAAATCATAAAATATGTGGGTTGTTACAGATCTCCCCACCTTAACAAAATTGCGTCCACGCAATTGCTAGAGAAGAATTTGTAACATTTACATACTTACATCACCCACAAGAAAAGAAAAATAAGCTTGAGATAAAAAGATATTCTCACCATTGCTAAGCAATGATAGAAAACCCGGGTAGGATCGCTCGATAAACTCTCTGGTTTCCCAAGTACAGTCATTGGGGTTAGCGGACCATTGAACTTTAATGAGCGGCACGTCCTTGTTTCGAAGGTGTCTCACCTCCGAGGCAAGTACGCGAATAGGCTGCTGTACAATAGATAAATCTGGTGAGACCTCAAGCCCTTGCAAATCAGGAGAGTCAATAACAGAATCTGATTCTCGAAGACACTTCCGAAGCTGAGAGACATGAAACACGTTGTGAACTCAGGATAGATGAGGTGGAAGTGAAACTCTATAAACCATAGGGCCAATACGTTCAGTAATAGGAAATGGTCCTACATAGCGAGGAGCCAATTTCCCTGTCACACTGAAGCGCATAACCCCTTTCAAAGGAGAAACACGAATAAAGAAGAGGTCATCAATCGGGAACTCGAGAGGCTTCCTACGAGTGTCCGCGTAGGATTTCTAGCGGCTCTGTGCCTCTTTCATTCTTTGCCGAATAAGAACAATCTTCTCAGAAGAATCATGAACAAAATCTGGGCCAAGAATAAGCATCTCCCCAGATTCCAACCAACAAGAAGGTGATCGACATGGCCTTTCGTATAAGGCTTCGAAAGGAGCCATACCGATACTAGACTGAAAACTATTGTTGTAAGAGAACTCTACAAGGGGTAAATGATCCTCCCAACCACCTTCGAAATCAAGAATACAAATACAGAGAAGATCCTCTAAGATACGATTCACCCGTTCAGTCTGTCCATCAGACCGTGGATGATAAGCTGTGCCGAAATTAAGCTTTGTTCCCAAAGCTTGCTGAAGACTCTTCCAGAAATGACTTGTGAATAAAGGATCACGGTCACTCACAATCGAACTAGGAACACCGTGAAGTCTCACGATTTCCTTGATAAATAACTTAGCCAAAAGAGAAGCAGTCCTATTAGATTTAATAGGAAAAAAATAAGCTGACTTGGTGAGGCGATCAATAATAACCCAAATTCTAGAATGGCCCGATCTCGTACGAGGTAGGCCATCAATGAAGTCCATCGAAATCTGATCCCATTTCCACAATGGAATCTCTAGAGGCTGAAGGAGACCGGAAGGGCGCTGATGTTCAACTTTAATACGCTGACAAGTCATGCAATTACTCACATAACTCGCCACATCGCTCTTCATGCCTTCCCAATAATAAAGGCGATGCATATCGGCATACATCTTACTACTGCCAGGATGGATGGTATACTTAGAACGATGGCAGTCATCAAGAATGTCATGCCTAAGTGCAAAATCAGAAGGCACAACAAGACGGTTCTTCTTACGAAGACACCCATGATGATCAATGCTGAAATCCCGCAACGCCTCACCACGGGGTTCAGTTTCACAAAGCTGAATAAGATGCACAAGATCAGGATCACGCTGCTGAGCTTCGGCAATACGATCCAATAGAGAGGGTCGAGCTTCCAAACTGAATAATGCTATCAAAGAATCAGAGGATGGAGCTCGATCATGAATATCACAAAAAGATAGAGTCTCAAGAATATCCCATTCGGCAAGCATCATAGAAACGACAGCCGAATGTCTGCGACTAAGCGCGTTAGCAACACGATTACCCTTACCAGGGGTATACTGGATATCAAAGTCATAGAAGGCAAGAAACTCGAGCCAACGCTGTTGCCTCATATTGAGTTCCTTCTGAGTGAACAAATACTTCAAGGATTTATGATCGATATAGAGAATGAAGCGTTCGCCCAATAAATAGTGTCACCAAATCTTCCAGGCAAAGACAATGGCGGCTAACTCAAGATCATGAGTGGCATAGCGAACCTCATTCGGACGCAGTTGCCTAGAAGCATAAGCAACTACCCGATCCTTCTGCATAAGCACGGCACCGAGACCACTACCACAAGCATCGGTGTAGACAACAAGATCATGATTCCCCTCGGGAACCACAAGAATATGAGCATTAGTGAGAAGTTCCTTTAATGGCTAAAAGGAAGCTTCACACTTGTCGGACCAAATATAACGAATGCCTTTCCGAGTAAGGCTGGTGGGAGGAAGCAAAACATGGGAAAAATCCTTAATGAACCGACGGTAATAACCCGCCAATCCAAGGAAACTACGAATCTCATGAACATTCTCAGGCCTCTTCCAGTTCTGGATAGCTTCGATCTTTGAGGGATCGACAGAAATGCCGTCGGAAGATACAACATGGCCTAAAACTTAACCTTATTCTCCCAAAAATGGCACTTGGAGAATTTGGCTTTAAGATGATGGTGACGAAGAGTACTCAAGACAATTCTCAAGTGATTAGCATGCTCGGCTTCAGACTTAGAATAAACAAGAATGTCGTCAATAAACACAAGGACGAACTTATCGAGATATTCCCGGAATACTCGATTCATAAGATCAACAAAGAAAGAAGGAGCGTTCGTCAAACCGAATGGCATAACGAGCCACTCGAAAGAACCATATCGAGTGCGGAAAGCTGTAAGGGGTATGCTCTCTTCCGCGACTCAGAGCTGATGAAAACCAGTGGCAAGGTCGAGCTGAGAGAAGACCTTAGCGCCACTCAATAGATCGAACATATCATCGATCCTAGGCAATGGATACCAATTCCTGATGGTCAACTCGTTAAGCTTGCGATAGTCGATGCAGAGCCTAAGAGTTCCATCGGACTTCTTCACGAAGACGACCGCGGTACCCCACGGTGAAAAACTGGACTGAATCAACTGTTTGGACTCAAGCTCTAAAAGCTGCTTCTTGAGTTCCTCATTTTCTTTTGTAGACATCCTCGTGGGAGGATGCCCAACTGGCTGCGCGCCTGGAATGAGATCAATGCGGAACTCGATCGCCCGCTTGGGTGGCAAACCCGAAACCGGCTCAAAAACATCAAGAAGTCACAAACAATAGGAATACGAGATATATCATCATCATCTCGTGAGTCAAGAGAATATAAAGCCATTTCGGAATGATCCACATTCCGAAGAACAAGTGATAGCTGAGTAGACGAATCTGGATGTCGAAGGTGTAAATTTCTTTCAGAACAAATAATCCTGGCATTGTATCTAACTAGCCAGTCCATACCCAAAATCATATCAAATCCCAAATAAGAAATAACGTGCAGATTCGCACAAAAAGAAAAGCCACATAAAACAATCTCAACATCTTCACAAAGCATGCTAAGGGTTGCGGATCCCCCAATAGGATTCACAATCCTCAACGAAGTAACCATACAAGAAACATCTAAAGACAAATCATCGACGAGCTTATTCTGTACGAAAGAGTGCGATGCACCCGTATCGAAAAGAGTTCGAATACTACAGTCATGAAATAAAATAGAACCTTCCAAAATAGATGGAGATATACCTATGGGCTGAGAAGAACCTCCTGAACCTTTAGCAACATAAAGCTTGCCAGACTTGGCATTAGGAACAGTAGGGCAGGAGGAAACATGATGACCTTCCTTCTTGCAATATCGGCAGAAGAGAGGCTTAGGACAAGCTCGAATCATATGATCAGGAGAACCACAACTGAAACACTTCCGAATGGAAGGTCTTCCAGCAGATTGAGAGAGTTAGAACCATATTCAACGGGCTTCTTCTTCTTGGTAGGGAGAAATCCCTGCTTATGAAATGGAAACTTCTTCTTATTTGGGTTCTTGCGAACCTCAATATCATCACCACTATCACACTCCTTCTTGATGGCTTCGAGATGAAGTGCCGAATCAACTAACTCCTCAAAAGAAAGCTTAAGCTGGAGCATTAAGGACTTCTTAAGATATTTCTTAAGACCAGAGACAAACTTCATATTCTTCTTATAAGAAGTGCTAATGAATTCCAGACCATACCTAGATAAGGCCTCGAATGATGCAACATATTCAGAAATGGAAGACTTCCCTTATTTCAACTCAAGGAAGCGACGGGCTAATAAAACTTTCTTAGATTCAGGAACGAATTTGAGTTCAAATCGTTCCCGAAACTGAGTCCAAGAAAGAACAGACTCATCAAATTCGGCTACAAGAAGTTCATACCAATCAAGGGCACGCTCTTGCAATAAGCTAGAAGTTACAAGAACTCGATCGTGGTCAGAAAGATCCATGCGAGAGAAGATACGTTCGCATGTGCGAATCCAAGCTTGGACCTCAAGAATGGACTCAGAGCCTTTGAATGGTTTTCCACCAAGATGATAAAAATCACTGCACAGGCGTGCAAAGGTAGACTTGTGTGGAGGAGATGCACGAGTAGGAGCTGGAGGCTGAGTGCTCCTAAACAACTCCAAGAACTGATCGGCAGACATATAAACGCCGTCCAGATGCGAGCCACTGGATTTCCCAGCATCCGAGCGTCGTCCTCTGCCTCTTCCGGCCATTAGCAGAAAGATAAGATAAGATAAAGATTATTCACAGGGTAGATATCATTAATTCAATTATGGAATACTATGGAATAAAATGCATTCCTAGACGTATTCCCAAAAATTCTATCTACCCCAAAGTCACGGAAAGAATAAAGGCACGATGATTCAAAGATTCGTAACATTCGTACCACTCTTTGATGTATCATAATATGTGTCTCTGTTCTATGTTTATCATATTTTTTTTGAACTCAGCTCTGATACCAAGCTGTGAGGCACCACTCCGAGACCCACATTAGCAAAGAGTATTACTAAGTAACGCCGTCTGCTAATACGGAGAATAGAGTTGGATAGGAGCGACCATCTATAACCTTGTCTTAATTATCTATTGAATACGCCGACAATTGCCACTTCTTACTCAAGTGGATCGACATCTCCAATAAATACTTAATACAAATCCATAGGTGGCTGAGGATCTATCAGAATAAATTATAACAACTCAAATGTAATACACATCACAGAATAGTAGATCATCACATACATTTACACATATACAGATACATTACAGAGTTTACAAAATGATACATGTCATGTGGTAAAGCAAACCACAATATACAGGCGAGTCAAAAGAATACATATCAGAGTTACAAACAAAAAGGACTACACAAAAAGCAATAACAAAAAGGAGCTAGCAGAATAGTCCATACAGAAGCAAAATAGGCTGTCCAATGCACCTAACCTAAAACATCTCGGTCTGACCCGAGTATAAAATACACGGGTCAATCTAGCTAAACAAATCGGTTAGATAAACCAAATGATAATGAACATACAAGATCATAAAGTACCACCATTATCTTCAAAGGAGATAACCAAATCATCTAACATAAGATGAATCATAGCAAGCCTCATATCATAGGCAATTCAATAAACAAAGGACATACATATCCCAAAACAAGCCAAAAGGCAAATGACAAATACCAATAAAGGTAACACAAGTTTCCACAAGGTCATCGCTATATGTCGTGGGGTTTAAAGAACCTACTCCGAAGGGCGATACTCTAGGGAAATATAATTGTCAAAGAAACAAAAGATGCTCGAGCTCAGTACTGTATAACAGGGATCCATAAACCCGAAGGCACAAACCCAATATCACTCGAGCGGTGACGATGGACCAACTCCAAAAGTGATACTACAGGGCAACAAACTCGAAGGCACAAACCCAAAGGTACAAACATGAAGGCAACATACCCAAAGGCAACAAACCCCGAAGGCTCAAGCCCGAAGGCAACAAACCCCGAATGCAAGAAACCGTAGTGGCGAAGGTCCGGAGGCCCAGTACTGGACACCACTAACTGGCAAAATGTGTCACAACTCTCAGAAAGGAACCCAAAAAATGTTAACGTGAGTCTCATACCACACACGTTCGCACAAAACGGTTTACTAACCGTTAGTCAATTTCACACTCAAAGCAGTACAAAGTTCACCTCATCTCATTGGTAAACCAGACCCAAAGGTCAAAACAGTCAAACGAATAGATTAGGAATTAACTAAAAAGATAAACCCACGTGTTCGTAGCACGCATTTTATTTAATCATTTAATTCTCCTCCCTCTTCGCTCAAGTGCAAAATTGTGTGTGTGTTTTAAATAGAAATTATAAATTGGAGAAACAAGATTTTAATACAATTTGAAAAGAGATCATTTTATAAAAACCCGTGTACGGAATCTAAAAAGAATTATCAAAGTCAAAGAACGTAATAACAACTAATTGGATCAACACGAATCGATTAAACAATAGAAATTCAATCAAAAATAGGCAAATAGGCAAAAATAGGCAATTCTAGACGTCTGGGGGTCAATCCAGATGTCTGGATTTAGGTTCTGGAAATTCAGAAACCATCCAGACGTTTGGAAGGTGGCTTCAGACGTCTAACAGGGTGGTTCAGACGTCTGAAAGGGTGGTTCAAACGTCTGACAAGGTGTTTCAGACGTCTGAAAGGTTGTTTCAGACGTCTGACTCTGTTTTCTGCCATTTTTATAAATTTCTGCCGTATAAACTTTTGCTCCAGGTTTAAAACCAGACGTTTGAACTTGCATTTCAGACGTCTGAAGACCTGGTCTGGGCAACAATTTGCTTAGGCCATGATGGCCAAAACGATTCGGGAGCGATCGATCAAGCAATGATGACCAAGGATTTACGCCAAACGACAACCCGGCCTTATAGGCTCTTCGATACACCCTAAACATCAAAGTCCAAACATCCACAAGAGGATTTTCATAAAATTGGACCAAAACACAAAAATTGGAATATTCACCAATTCAATTCAAATCAAAAGCAAATGGACATAGATAATTGTTAGGAATTCATACCTAACAACAATGATATCTATAGAAGTAGATGTGAGTTCAAAAACTCACCTTTTTAATTCAAAAGCAAAGATGAGAAGCACAAACACAAAGAAAAGATCAACCACTCTTCACTTCAACTCTACAAGCTTCAATCTAAGATTAAAACAAGTATTTCCTAAATTAGGGTTTAGGAATTTTCTGAAATTGAAGAGAGAGATAGATGGAGAAGGTGAAGGAGATGCCTACCAAAGCTTTTCCAAGAGTTTGGAGCTAAAACTTGGATTTGCAAATGAAAACTAGGGCTTGGAGTTTCTATTTCCCTCTCTCTTCCCCCATTTCAATTGAGCTTGAGTGTTTGCAAAAAGAAATAAGTGAATGGATGAAGAGGGGGCTGAGTTAGGGTAATAGAATGAGTTGGGTGAAACCCAACCCAAAAAGCCCAACAGAAATAGCAAAATTCAACTTACTCCAAACATATCGAAGCTTATACTCAAAAAAGTCGCAAACGCCATTTTGGACTCAATGGAAGTGGTCCCGAGTCCTAATTCGACCGTTTGCAAAAAGTGACATTTCGGACCTAAATCCGACTAACGACGCTATATTTAAGTAAAATATTTAAATATAAAATCGTAAAATATGCGGGTTGTTACAGTTCCCAATGACTTTCGGGTGTCGAGAAGTCGAAATTTCGGAAAACGTTCTTCGATTACATTTTCTATTTTTATTTGAACTATCTATGTTAGAAAACAAATTTTGAAAAATATTTCTCATCATTGTTAAATAATGAAAATAGGTTTATCTGCTAATAAAATCCGTTTATTGATTATATAAAATATATTTAAATAGTCTATTTCAAAGTGGCAAATTCTTGGGTCGTTACAAATCTATTTTACCATCATTTGTTATTATTTAAAAGAGTTATATTTTTAATTTTAAAAAACTATTATTTAAATATTTAAAATTTATTAAATATTCGCAAATTAAGGGTGTAAAATTTTGGGTCGTTACACTCTTCCCCCTTAAAAGAATTTCGTCCCCGAAATTGTACCATAACCCTAATTCCTAGAAACACTTAAACTATTCATCAGTCTGTATGATGTACATAATCATTCTTTTGTAAAATCTGATTGGATCATTCACTCGAACAAATAACTTCATTTCCGAACTAGTATCGCTCACCCGACTTTCTAGTGCGGACTATGATCAGGCCTCTTAATTAGCAACCTCTGTTCTCCTTGCATAGCCATAAACTATGATAGACAACTTTTGGTTCAACATAAGAACCCTCACCAATGCTCGCCGTAAAAAATCGAGTGATAAATCCTTATTCGAAATGGTGTAAAACACCTCCAGTCATATGCTCGAATCTAGGATCGAGAACTATGTGAAAAGGAGAAATGATATTCATACAATCTACATTCTGACCTAACGATTCTTAGTATCTAACTACTTTTTACCCTCCCACCATGTTTCATAAGGCCAATTTTTAAATTTATTAACTTATATAATACTCTTCTACATCATAAGAGTATATTCAAACATCTGGTTCTTAATTCTATTATTTCTTAGACACTTCTATGGTAAAAATGTCTATTAGCCGGCCTAATAACATGAAATAATTCTTCACATCCTAGATGTCAATACAAAAGATACAGTTTAAATAAACAAAGTTTATTAAACTTCCTTATTAAATTTAACCTAATTAAAATTTCATTTATTAATCCACCCTCAAAATATCTTTTTATTATGAAAACTCTTCCTTTTAAGGGATCCAAGAAAACAATACCTGACTTTTACTTCAAAAACCTTTTGAAAGCATACATATAGACTGAGTAACTCCAAAATGATGTCAAGGAATTGGGTTCTACCAAATAGAATCGTATATCCCTTTACTAAGAAGGATAATACCCAAGAGAAGTGTTTGCCATCCGAACACATCTCTTACCCATTTTTAGTCATTTCCGAGGCACTAGATTATTAATATAAAAAATGTTTCATAATTTCTCCAAATTTCTTCTTGAAACAATACTATTTATAGACAAATAGTTTTTAACAAAATCATCCGCTTGCTTTGGATTCATTCGAATTTGAACTCGTCCCGATTGTACAATGACAAAGAGGATAATTTATTAAATGCACTATCATATCTACCTAAGCAAACATTTGATTGTCACTTAAAAGATTATTCTAATCATCACAAAACAGATCAAGACTTATTCCCGAACTATCCAAAGAAAACCTTACTCTCAAATTTTATTTTGAAATATCTATATCTTAAAATATCTTTAAGTAAGATTATCAAAACCCTTTTCATTTTTAAAACGCATTTAATAGTTCTGATTTGTAAAATCATCTCTCTTAATTCATCTTATAAAACTATATCATGATTTTCTTTTAATAAACACCTTTATTAAAATTAAATTTTAACCCTACATATTGTCGAATGCCTTATAGTCAAATTTTTAAACTTAATTCAGAAGGTGTTCGATTCAATGTTCCTACAAATTCTATCTACCCAACCCACGATTGAAAACGGAAACCTACAATTAAATCTAACAATAGTCAATGCTCAAAACTAGATGAACATGAATAGTTAAACCCTAAATGCTAATAATTTAAATATTATTAACTCCTAAACCACTCTCTTCATAGATAACTACCTAGATTTTAAAAATTATCCCTTTTTATATATAGAAAATATATTCCTAGGTAAATTATTTCCTTTACCAAGTTTAAAAAAGTGGAAAATAGGCACAAGGACAAATTTTCATAAAATTTTTGGCTGAAGGACAACAAGTTTTATTTTTAGGCTGAAGGACAAACTTTGGAAGATAATTAGGCTGAAGGACAATGCTAATACAACTAGCATTTTGTACAATGTAAAACTGGATATAATGCTAGTTATAATTAGCATTTTGTACAATGTTTGCACTGTACAAAATGCTAGTTGTATTAGCATTGTCCTTCAGCCTAATTTTCTTCCAAAGTTTGTCCTTCAACCCAAAAATAAAACTTTGTGTCCTTCGGCCTAAATTTTTTTCAAACTTTGTCCTTGGGTCTAATTCCCTCTTTAAAAAATTATTATGTCAATTTAACTTGTTTAAGTGTTCAGGAAATCCCTATCGATAACATTGATCAAACGCATTGACCGAAATTCTTAAGCCACTCAACAGGTCAAACAACACAATATAAAACATTTTTATTCACTAACAAATGCACACTCATATATACATACATATATATATACACACATATACATATATATATACATATATATACATATATACATATATATATATACACACATATACATATACATATATATATACACACATACACATATACATACATATATATATACAGATACATATATACATATATATATAGATATATATATACATATATACATCTATATATATATATATATATATTACACCGAGACTCATTGTAGGGCACTACTGACCCTATCTATAATGAGTTTATCCCACTAAAGCCTAGGTGTTCGCTCAACCTAAGCTCTGATACTAAATGTAATGAACCGCCTTTCTTAATACCAAAGACGACATTTAATACATCCTCAGTATTCATGTACCGATCATTTAGTCATCCAAAAGATAGGTCATTAGGGGGTGAAAGAAAGAAAAGATAGAAGAGAAGAAACTAAACAACATAGAATCTCAAAACGCAACGGAACAATATATATTACTCAACATAATATATTAAAAAGTCTTTTCAAAATGTTACGTTAGAGTTATACTAATACAAATTCTAGCCTAGGACAGCTATAACAGCCTATCCCTACCTAACTGATACAATATACATATATACAACGGAAGACAAGATAACAACTAGCTATCTATAAAGCCTCCTGCTCCAAGCTCCTCCAAAATGCATCCATGGAAACCTGAACTACATAAAAATTTGAGCACCCAAGGGTTTTAGGAAAAGAAAATAAAACTCCGGGTCAGACATGGGTCCGGTGTGAGTAAACTCAAACAACTGAATTACTTTTAAAACCTTTTAAAATCAACGTATCTCGTAAGACCACGCTGCACATAAACATAGATGGGTTTTTACCTTACGATAACCAAAACACATTCAATAGAAAATCCATTGATGTTATAATAGAGTCTAGAGTACAAATAATTGTTAATCATAGCCGAAATTGTTACATTAATTAAATTCCAACATACTAGGTTCTACAATCAAAACTGTAAAGGCATGTATTGGAGATTGGATTCCATACTACGATAAGGTAAGGAACTACCTTCCGATGGTACATCTCTAGGTAAAATGCACCAGGGTCCGAAAAGAACATCTTCTACCCCTGCCACACAGGACTGGCCTACCACTTTACTAGTAGTACCAAATATGATCACCCCACTTAGGCCCCAAAGCATACATGACTAGACAGAAATCGATCTAGACTTGGCAATGACCATACCCTAATGGGAGCGACCCACTTGGCGCTGCTGCATGTCCGATTTTTGCCATTTCTCGGTTGATGAGGCTTGTGGCTACATTTTACCTTTATATAGCACTTCCCACTTGGAATGCTAACATTGCCCTCCATGCAATAATGCAATGTCAGCGTTCATCCATACAAGTTATCCAGGAGATGGACAAACCGAAGGCACTACTCCTACTACATCCATTTTGGAATCATCCTTAGGATTAGTAGCAAGCTACCCTTGCACATCAAAGAGCTTCATCTTCAATTCCATAATCTTCAAGATGTCTTCACTTTTAAATGCTTAAGTTGGGTCGAAGAGGTTTTCGGATAACATATCCAATCCCGGTCTTTTCAAAACAACATTCGATAGTTTTCGATAAACTCAACTCTAGTTTTTTAGGAAATAAACAGTCAATGATAAGAGGGAGATCACCTCTTAACTGTTAGTGGATGGATTTCCTTATCATTTTTCTGGAAGAATGAAATGAGATTTATATGCAAAATACATCATCATCGGAGATGACTGTGCCATATAACTCACGTGTTTCTCCTAATATTTCCAAAGTTACATTTTGGGTCCATATTTGATAGTTGGTTATTTAACTATCAAATAAACAAACAACAAACAATTCCATTTGAGATTTATTTATCCATAACTACCACTAGGCCAGAAAACAAATCTTTATTTAATAAATCACTTTTCAAAACGTTTGTTTGAAATATTCGTATACTTACCTCTCTGACATAAGTATACTCACAAAGCATTTGTAGATAACTTCTTACTTCCAAATCATGTTAAAAAGTATTAAACAAATGATGTTTAAATTGGAGGTAAGGACAACCCTAAATGATATTCCCTCATTGTTAAGTGTGGAATGGATGTTCCATACCACTATTTTTAAAAGGTCAGTTTAGAGGAACCCGGATCTCAAATTATTTTTATACTTCTTTCGGTAAATCATTTTTAATCAAGTCTATTTCATTCATGAAATCTCTTTTATTTGAAATCCATATAAATTTCCAAACACTTTCCAACTTCCCAAATTCATTTATAAAACCCTTTTATATATATTCAAAATCATTATATAAATTGCTTGTATAAATATATAAACTTTTTGTATAAATTTCTTATAAATATCCAAACCTTTTTATAAACTTCCTATGAATATCCAAATCATTATCTAAAACTTCCTTTATAAATACTCCAAAATCATTTATAAAACTTCTTTATAACCTTTCTTGTTTAGAACAACTTCTTAAATAACCCTAAATCAAATTAGCTTCCTTTAGTAAGCAAGTCCATTTTATAAATCTCCCTTATTTATGAAATTTTCTTTGCTTAAAAACTCAGATCCATTTATTCAAAGGATTTTATAAGTTTCCAAATTCCTTTATAAAACTCTTTACAAAAACTTCCATTTATAACATGGAAAACCATTTCCATTAATTAGAAACATCTTTAGTAAAACCATTTGTCAAATCATTCTTTAAATATCTTGTTCAAATGCATTAATTTTGAAACCATTTCAAAAAGAAAATGAAATATTTGCCGTTACAAAATCAAATGGAGGCTTAATGACCACAATGGTGCTTTAAAGTTGGGTTTACTTATCCAGTTTAACATGGCATCAAATAACAATCAATTAACTTATGTAAATATCCAGGTTGATTGTAATAGCAGAATGTTGTTTTGTTCTGCTAATAGATGTCATTTAGTTTTTCCTAATCATATGAGGTTACTTAAAAGTAAGCGACACAGAAATCTCTTGATTTAAAAACAAACTTGAAAAGAAAGGAGTTTAAAACAAAACTGATTAATTAAACCCAAAGCGATTTTAAAATAACTTAAAGCCCTTGTAAATGAGAATCAAATCCTTACTAAATAGTAATTAAATTTAATTAAAGGTAATTAAACCTAATTAAAACATAATTAAGTTTAGTCAAAGATTAATTAAATAAAACCCATTTTTAAGATAATAATTATTTTAAATAATAATTAAATAATAATTTATTAATCCTTAAATTATAATTAAATAATAATAAACTTCAATTAAGTAACAAATCATGATTAACATTTAAATTTAAAAACCATCATTAATAAATGATTAAGTACTAATTACCTTAATTAATTAATCATTAAACAAATGCATAATTAAATAATTGTTCTCTAATTACTTTGTTAAAGTTAGAAAATATTTCCAAAAGGATTTCTTAGTGAAAACAAGTTTGGATTAGAAAACTAGCTAATTTTTTTCCAAACTGCGCGTATAGGACTATCGCTATACGGACCCGTAATTTCAAAACTTGAAACTTCTGTGTTTTATAATTTTTAAAACTCCCCATTTGAATTTCTTATCCTCTTTCAAACATGAAGATAAACTTTTGAAAACCAAATCAAAGTTTTAAACTTGAAAACTTTTCACATTGAAACAAAAATCAAACTTTCGACAAAAAGCAGATTTCTATGTCGCTTTTGGTTAGGGAATCGCTACCTTTGTGTCATGAACCCACATACAACAAACATAACATTCCCACATAATATCATATCATAAGATTATAGTACCATCATAAACAAAGTATTACTTCACAACACTATCTAACTTCTTCTAATATTCAATGTATAATCTTTATCGCCTACTCAAACTTCGGCATAAGCAATCAACACCAAATCAACATATATGCATGCATACATAACATAAGACATTACTACATACTTAAGTAACATTTTAACTCATAAATTTTACAACTTTAAAAAGTTAGTAACTTGAGTTTTAAAACATAAACTTTACTCACCAAACTTTCATTAAAACTTGAATCCGACCTAGATCTTGGTATTAACTTGCAAATGAGAAGATTGGGATGCTTTTACACCTAAATTTGGCTCAGCTATGCATGTGTTTGGGCTTGGCCATGCATGTTTTAAGGTGAATGGGCTTGCAACTTGGAAGAGAAGAGGTTGTAATATATGTAAAAGTGGTTTAGTGGACTAAAGAAGGGATTTTGAGTAGAAAGAAGTGATTTTTTACATTAAAATTTACGAAGAGAAGCCATTATTTTCAAGCATTTAGGAACTTGAAAGTGGAGAAGACGATTGTAAAATGGAAATTATGAAATGAAATAAGTATTTATAGGCTTAGGAAAATATTTTTAAAATACAAAGTGATTATAATTAAATATATACATGTGCATGCACCCATGCCTCCCTTTTCTCTCTTGTATACGTTACCCCTCCCACTAGGCCATGTTGTAGGGTACTTAAGGTATGACATAGGATTTTTATATATGTAAGTGTGTTTATATGTGTGTGTGTATATACCATTTATAACATAATTTGTCGCATCCAGGCTTAGGTCTAAATATGTATATAAGTTAATATACATAACTTAATTAATACTAATCCTAACATATATAAATGTGTGCATGTTGCACCAAGTGTGCACAACGTTCCCGATGACTTTTAGGTGTCGAAAAGTCGAAATTTTGAAAAACATTCTTCTTCGGTCACATTTTCTATTTTTATTTGAACTATCTATGTTGCTAAACAAATTTTGAAAACTATTTTCTCATCATTATCATTATTAAATAATTAAAATAGGTTTATTTGCTAATAAAATTCGTTTATTGATTACATAAAACATATTTAAATAGCCTATTTCAAAGTGGCAAAATACTGGGTCGTTACAAATTTATTTTACCATCATTTGTTATTATTTAAAAGAGTTATATTTTTAATTAAAAAACTATTATTTGAATATTTAAAATTTATTAAATATTCGCAAATTAAGGTTGTAAAATTCCGGGTCGTTACACCTTAACCCCCCATTTCAACCATGGTCGAGCCTATAACAGCCCATGGCCAAACCCAAACAGGCCATTTAAGGGCTCAAAAGTCTAGGCTTGAGTAGAGTGAAGTATAGTTCGTGTCTCGGCAAGTTGTTGTAGGAGTTCGCCGTAGTATGGTTGCATTTTTGTGAGTATAGCTTCCACCTTCAAACCAAATGTTTCAAACTATATTTTTGTTCATGTTATAGATATTGAATGCTTGTTGTATTGCTAAAATAATAGTTTGGTTGTTGGATTGGTTTGTTGCTTGAAAGTTAGTTGCTTTGAAAAGTTAGCAAGCGAATCATAAGACATATGAAAGTTTAGTAGTTAAATTTATGCCTTTGTTAATAAATGCTTGATATATGTTGTATTATAGTAAATCACCATGTATATATGCTCATACCCTTACTATGTGATGTATGGTTGTATTGCAAATGACATAAACTTGAATTCCGAACTGCTCGTATATCGATAGTCGCTATATTGGCACTTTCGAAAAATCACCTTTTATCGAAATCGTTTGGTTTCATCATCGTGCTTGGAATTATTTTACAAGTTGAGTAAGTTTTTGATTAATGATGTTTTCAAAAATAATTAATTATTCTAATAATGATTATTTAATTTAATTAATTTATTATTTAATTAATTTGGATTAAGGTTAACTAATTAACTTATCAATAATGTGTTTTAAATTTAACTAATTACTTAGTTAATAATGTTTTAAATGTAATTAATCATTTTATTTAATGATGTTTAAGGCTAATTAATCTTGTAATAATGATGGACTAAGATTTGTTAATTAATGATGTTATTTTAAAATTAATTAATCCTTTTAATTAACGACTTTTAAAAGTTAATAAATCTGTTTGACCTGAAATAAATCTTTCCATAAATAAAGTTTAAATTAATTAATCACTTTTAAATAATGTCATTTAATTATTTATTAATTAATTAAATTAATTATATTTTAATATTATTAATAAATTTTATTAATGATATTTTAAAAGGTGATTTACCTTTTTTAATTAACAGTTATTGAAGATAATTAAATCAATTTAGTTATTGAAGACAATTAAATCAATTTAGTTAACGAAGTTTTAAAGTGGATTAATAAAGGTAATAAGAATATTTTAAGTTAAATCCTTTTTAATGATGTTTTGAAGTTAGGGAACTTTATTGAAGAAATGTTTTTAAAGCTAATACATGTAATGTGAAACCAAGTACGAATTTGGTTTTTAAAAGAAAAAGTTTTAATCGTTTATGGAAATGAATTAATTTTCGTAAAGCGATATCACTTATATAAAAAAATTATTTGTATACTTAACACTAAACGTCGAAGACGTAGACTTGTTGCTATTTCAAAAGTTAAGAAGGGTCATTAGACATGACTTTAAGGTAAAACTATCTTGACTTGTCCGACATTATTGTTGACCCAGGAATAGTACATGTTTGAATTCAACGAGTGGTGATGAGTATACAAGACTTAATTTCCATTTATGATCGTTTTATATCCTCGATAGTTGGTTCCCCAGCTATCGATTGCCTCGGCTTCTTTATTATCGTCATTCTTAGATGATTTGTTGCTCCGTTGAGCTTTGTTATCCTTTGTCGGAAATGACCAAATCAAAGCACGTGTTTTTAGGGGCCAAGTTCCGTGGGGCTGCTCCCATTAGGTTATTTTCACATCTCATCTAGATTGGATTTGGTCTTGTGCATTTAGATGTGAAATGCTTAGATTCTCGGTATGGATTGGCGGGATCCGGTTCAGAGTTCCCGGGGTTTTCAAGTTTATTTCTAAAGGTGTACTTATTTTCAGAGGGATGCACTCTCCTAGTAATTTTTGGAGATTTTCCTTTCCTTATTTGATTTGAAACTTCGAATTGTTTTTCTGCAATTGCAACGTTCGAATTGTTTTTCTGTAATTGCAACAGGAAGAGTCAAACACTCTTCACGATGTTTAATTATAGGTTTTGTCCATTCTATCAAACTTGGACTATTATCTTGTTTTATCCATTCCGTCCTGTTTGGATTTTACTCAGACTATTTCCATTCTTTCAATTCTGGATCTTTATACTATTTTTGCTCATCATCTATGTTTGGATCCGTTTCCTATTATTCTTCTCCATTCTTAAGTTTGCTTGTTGTTTATGTGAGAGAAAACCCGTTCCGCATTAGCGACCTAGTCCCACACCTTATTGTTAAATACACTCCCTTTTTTTCAGAGTTTTTCTCATACCAAACACATTGTCTGACCCGAGTTGTTTATTTTTCCTAAACACTCGGGTACTCAATTATATTTGAGTAGTCCGAGAATAGCTAGTTTCTCTTTAGAGCTCTTTGAAGACGATGATCGAGTAGGAGTTTAACGACCCGCAAACCCATACAATTCAAGCTGATAATAAACCACACATGTCCAACTCAAATCGAACAGAAAGACGGATAATTATGGGAAGGAAAGAAAAAAGAAGAAGAGAAGAGAAGAAAAGGAGAAGGAGAAACTAAAAAAACACAGAATCTCACAATCACAGCGGAACAACAAGTAATATAATATCATTAAACTTTACAAAAGAGAAACTGTCATATACATACATCCATCAGAGTACAACAATCAAATCACAATCATCAGCCTAGACAGTTATAATAACATGTCCTCACAAATGCTGATAATTTCAACAACAATGCAGCGGAAAATAAACTTATACGTGAATACAACCTGAAGACCTCTAGCTCGTCTGGTGAAGCTCCAAAGCATCCAAATCTAAATCTGTAAATATGCTCGGTTTGGCCTGAGCATTGAAAGGGAAGAACGCCTGGATCATTCTGGTAAACCAGCGTGAGAAAATACATCTCAACTGAATTTTTAAAGCTATAAAAGCTTTTTTTTATCATAACAAAGGTACTCGTAAGACCACGCCACACATAAACACGGACAAGGTTTTACCGTATGATAACCAAAATATTTCATAACAAATCCTATTATATTATACTAGCGTCTAGTATACAAATAATATTAAAATAGTTGAAATTGTTACATTGGTTGAATTTGACGGCGTATTGGGTTTACAAACAAAATGGCAGGAACGTATTGGAGAATGGATTTCCATACAATGGCAGGTAACGGACACCTTCCATACAGTACAACTCTAGAGGAATGTACCGAGGATACACAAACAATCCTCCACATTTGACAACTATATGCAATAAAATGTCTGCAACTATATGCAATAGTTGCAGACATTTGTGCAACTATATGCAATACTTGCAGACATTTCTACAATTATATGGTATGATTGCAGACAATTCAGCAATTATATGCTATAATTGCATAAATGTCTGCAATTATACCATATAATTTCAGACATTTCTACAACTATATGCAATAGTTGCAGACATTTATGCAATTATATAGTATGATTGTAGACAATTCAGCAATTATATGCAATAATTGCATAAATGTCTGCAATTATACCATATAATTGAAGACATATCTACAATTGTTGTAGACATTTCTATAGCTATATGCAATAATTGCAGACATGTCTGCAATTATACCATATAATTGCAGATATGTCTGCAATTATATGCAATTGTTGCAGACATTTCTTCAACTATATGCAATAATTGTAGACATGTCTACAATTATACCATATAATTGCAGAAATGTCTGCAATTATATGCAATAGTTGCAGACATTTCTGCAACTATATGAAATAATTGTAGACATTTTTGCAATTATACCATATAATTGTAGAAATGTTTGCAATTATATGCAATAGTTGCAGACATTTCTGCAACTATATGCAATAACTGCAGAAATGTCTGCAATTATATGCAATAGTTGCAGAATTGTCTGCAAATACATGGAATAATTGCACATTTATTGCAAATATGATTTTTTTTTGGTATAAACAATGGATCTCATTTTAAAGATCATAATTTTTTTGATTTTTCGGTGAAAACGGTATGCTGATCCGATGTTTCAACAGAAAGTTATACGTGTTTGAAATGTTAAAAACGTAAAGAGTATTTGGGTCTTTGTGCAAGTGTGAATTTGAAAATAGGGACCAGAAACTTTTTAAAAAAATAGAGGGATGTTTTGTGTATTTTCAAACCTTACCAGAGATGTATGCCAAACGCTCCCGAATAATAATCTATGTTTGAATATTTAAAATAATTTAAACATCTTTAATTAAAGTGACTAAATTAGGGTCGTTACATACTTCCTCCTTAAAAGGATTTCGTCCCCGAAATTACCTAACACTAAAACCCGATAATTCTTACTCCAAACATTATTTCATATACTCAATTCTATATGATATACATAGATCATCCATAACATTCGATTCGATCATCTACTCGAATCCACAACTTTACTTTCGAACTAGTATTGGTCCCCTGTCCTTTAGTGCGAACTCTGATCAGGCTTTCTGATCGGAAATTTAGTTTTTTCTTGCATAACTCTTAACTATGATAGAAAACTCAAGTATCAACAATAAATCCCCATCAACGTTTGTCGTCAAGAATCGAGTGATAAATCCTTTTTCGGATCAGGGTAAACACCTCAAAGCTCTGTACTTGAATCTTAGATTAAATTTTTACAAGGAAATAATCCACATACTTCACATGAAAACATTTCATAAATTTTCATTCTTTATTCAAGATATTTTATACATAACCATTTTACATTTCTATTTCCAAATATTTTTACTTTAAAACACATTTCTTTTCAAAAGATAAATAACACATCCTAAGACATATCCTAATGGTTTCTGAAAAAACTCATTTTCAAAATATTCCATTAAACTGATAAATTACCATAAACTTTCTTTGTTAGTTAAAAAATAATATTTCTTTAATACATATATTGTAATTTTTCTTATCTTTGATTTTCTCTAGACTATTTATTGAAAGATTCTTCTTTCAAGCCTTTTAATTATTTCATAGTACCATTTCCTCTTCATAAAAGAAAAATCCTTCATTCAAAATTTTCTTACTTCTTCCCTTAAGAATTCTTATTAATAGATTCATATAAATGCAAAGTTGGAACAAAATATCATATTATATATTTCCATACTTTACATTCATCATTTCAATTTAAACTTGGAGCAAAAAGAAAACCCTCCTCCCCAACACTGATACGGTACAAAATACTAATCGAAACAACAACCCAGCCGAACTAATATATATATATATATAATAAAGCTACCCTTAACTACTTTACCCAACATCTCTTTTAATCCTCTGAATCTAAAGCCGATGGCAAGCTCCAGTACCCAAGTTCTATTAATACTTCTCCAACTCTTTCCTCATCACTTTCTAGCTCATCATCGGCCTCATTGCCATCCTCTTCTGGTTGCATTTCTCCCTCAACCTGGGGTAGCCATAGTTGGTTCCATGAGACATGTACCATACCAACCGGTATTCCTGGGACTACCTCACCATCTTCCAATTCTTCAAGGCCTTGCACACCAACATCCCAAGAGTTTTCGAACTCTTTAACTCCTTCTTCTTCTTCCACTATTTCTTCATCGTTGCTCTTCATTTTGTCCTAGTTTATGAAGGAACTGGATGATTCTTCTTTCCATACAATATGCTCTCCATCCAAATCTCATATCCCATTGCTACATTCACTATATATTATGGCATTTGGTCCTTCCATCGGTTCCGATTCTTATTCTATGGGTTCTGACTTTTCTTCCATGGTTTCCACCTCTTCTATAGGTTCTAGCACGGAGCTAGTAGGATCTGTTATCCAATTTCTTCCCGAGGTCTGCTTGGGTTCGTCATCGCTAGAAATTATAATCATTTCTGGTGCAGTGGGTGGTATGAGCATGCCTTCCATTGGATATCCGTCTTCACCCCTTCGAGTGTATGGGACATGCTTTTCCTCAATCGAGAACCCATCGTTGCTAGGTGGATATTTCAGTTTCTCTTCTTCATCACTCTAGGGATAACGAGGTTGTCTTTCTTGCCCCAATTTGCTTTGGAGGTCTCTCCTTTAGAGTAATCTCCTCCATATTGTTTTTATAATGTAAACAACATTTCCTTAGATATAGGCAATAGGTAATTTTCTTAATCTAACTTATTCTCATGTTGAGTTATTTATATCCTTCTACTTAGGCATGACTCATTTTTTTAGGTAGAGAGGTTTGCTAGTCGCTTGGTTTCACTTTCCTAAAACCAAGGTACGATCAATACTTAGGAAATGACCCGAGGTCCATTTCTAAAGATAGCTTTTACTATTTAAAATTCTTTGTATGACAAAAATGGTTTATACTTCCAAAAATACTTTGACAATTTTACCAAATTTATTTTCATTGCTTATAAATTTTTAATCATTTCTCAAAAATACAGTTCTAGGTAAAATTATTTCATTTCAAATTCTCAAAACCAAAATCATTTGTATATAACATTAACAAATACGCGCTCATATACACTAAAACTCATTCTAGTTTGTTACCAATCCTACCTTTAATGAGTTGCTCATCCTAAGGCATTATTAACCCTATCTTTAATGAGACTTTTACCCCTACCACAACCAAGATGTTTGCTCATCCTAAGCTCTGATACCAAATAAGATGACCCACCTCCTCGATCCCTAGGAATCGACACTAAAACATCCTCGGTATTCAGGTGCCGCAAATCCAAGTGCTGGAGAAGGGTAAGAAAGAAAAATAGACAGAACAGAATATCACAACATATAATTTATACATCGGAAATTTTAAGTACATTTATCAGAGTTAAACATGGACAGTTATAAATATCTATCCTTACAAATGCGGAATATAATAGTATATGAGTGTGGTGTAAATGGATAACAATAGGCCTGTAAACGGATACTTTCGGACACGGATAGTGCTATATTCGTATTCGTATCCGTATCCGAAATCATTTTCGGATATTGGATATCCGTATCCGCGGATGCGCACGGATATCGGATATTTATCGGATATTCTTCGATCAGTTTACAACTGATAAATCTAAACAAATAAATAGAAAATTTTGATTTATCATAAATTTGTTTTTGTACTAAATATATAAAAATAATAAATACACTAAGAAAAATAATTTTAAGCGGTAAAAATTGATTTTTTACATACATATTAATTTTTTTACCGGGATATAATAGTAAACGACAATCATTTTATGTACTAAAATACATAAAAAATAGTTATAATCTTGATAAAAACCGAACGGATAATTATCGGATACGGATATGGCCATATCCGTATCCGTTTTTCGGATATCGGATAATTTTTCATATTTCGGATACGGATACGGACGGATTTCGGATTTTTCGGGTACTCATTGACAGCCCTAGATAACAATCTTCGAAAGAATCTTCTAACTCCTTGCTTCGAGCTCTATCTAGATTTCTTTTAACTAAACCTGACTACTAGGCTGCTTGGGAAAATTAGGGCACCCAAAGTTTAAGGGAAAAGAAAAATAAACTCTGGGTCATTCATGGTATGCATTTTGAAAACAAAAGTATCTCGTAAGACCATGCCGCACATAAACACGAAATGGGTATTTACCTTATGATAACCAAAACATTTACTACATAAAATCTTTTGATATTATTTTTAATGACATTCTTTTAAAACATTTTTCAAGTAAATATATTCAAATAGCAGAAATTGTTACATTGGTTAAATTTAACGGCATAATAGGTTTACAACTAAGTCCGAAGGCACTTATTGGAGACTGGATTTCTATATAATGGCAGGTAAGGGACAAACTTCTATATTGTAAATCTCTAAAGGAATGTACTGAGGATACACAAACAATCCTCCCCATCTGGCAAGACCAGTCTATCCCTATTTGACACTCATAAATGGCCTAGATAGAAACCGAATATGACATCACCCCGGTCGTTACCGACCTATCCGAGACATCTCATAGCATACACAACATACCCGATATATATAGAGTTGTCTAGAAAGGTGATGACCATACCGTAATGGTTGCGAACAACATAGCCTTACAACGTACCCTAATTAAGCCATTACCTAGTGATGAGGCCCGAGGTAGCGATTACCTTTCACATAGCACATTTCACTTTGAATGCCATACAGCCATTTCACGGTCACACAACTGATTTCTATAAATGTATAACTCCTGAGCTCGTGCATCTCAAGAAGGTGTTAAGCTAAGAGAAGTTGCCTTCTTCGCCACCAAAGTGATGATACGTTCATAGATATCAATTTATACAATTAGAAATGCAACGTCAGACATTCATCTATACAAGTTGTCCAGGAACAGGACAAACCAAAGGCACTCTCCTATCACATCCTATTGGGAATTACCCCTAGAATTAGTAGTGAGAAGTCCTTGCATCGAAGATCTCAAATGAAGAACAACCGCCACATAATAGGATATGGGAAATTTCCCCCAAGGGCCAGTGACAAGCAACCCTACATTCCATCATCCAAATCATCTCCACGTCTTCATTTCGAATACGTAAATTGTTTTAAAGTGGTCTTCGGATAGGACTCACCAAAATCTGGCCCTGGTTCCTTTGAACCAATCATCGATAAATAGATGTTAACTGAATAGGGAATTATTCTTTGATAGATTAATTTCTTTTTATCAAAATATCTTCTGGCGATATATATTTTTAAAACATTCTTTTCGATATATACGGAATCGTTAAACCTCATTTATCAAATCCTTTGATTACTTAAAATCTTTTAAACTTGGAATAATTCGAAATAATTTAATTTTTCATTGTGGAAACTATTTCCAAATCATTTCATTTAAATCTTTAATAAAGATCTCTTAATTCAAAACCCAAAATTTTGATTAAGTTAGAACTATGTTATCTAAGATATTAATCAAAAACCAGTAAATATTAAGTGAGCAGAATCTATAGAAATCATCTGATTCTACTCAATATCAATTCCTATATTCAACAAATACTATGGTCGGAATAGCGGTGAAATCACCTTTTAAATTTCACTAATAGTACGAGTTCCCTCTTTGGGTTTTAACACAAGTACAAGAAGATTATCTTCATAAAATCCAAATTATTTATATTTGGAAAATCATATCCTTTATGTTTTGAAAATTTTTTATCCGAGTAAACTAAATTTGCTATCCCCTTCATCGGACCGGTCCGGACAGCCAGGGAGAGCAAGAAAATGGTTTTCTCACCCATAAGGCGGTCAAGTTATTTGATCGACTCTAAATCATATAACATATTCTACTAACTTTTAATAATGTATTTATCCACTCCATAAATCCTTCAAATCACTTTTAAAATACTTTATTAATCATTTAAAAACATTTACAAAAGATGTGGAAATGAATGGTTGCGTTTAAAACTATACTTCAAAAGTTATAAAAAAGTGCTGCAGAAAAGTTCTGCGAATTGTGCTTTTAAAGCTATATCGATCGAAACGACTTTTCTATCATTTGAAAATTCATTTTTATAACTCAAATCACTTTTAAAGATTTTTAGAATTTATTTCAGATTTTTAAACAATCTTAAAATACCATTTTTAAAGAAATCCTTTTATGGATTCTGTAACGACCTGAAAATTTTAACGATTTTAAATAACGTAACTAACTAAATTATTCTTGAAATTAAATAATAAAATTTTGTAGGGAAAATTTGATATTTGGTATGCGTCTATTGAAGCATAGCAAGTGGCGGATTTTCATTGGAAAATATGAAAGTTAGTTCTGTTGTGTAATTTTCAATTTCAATTTAAAATCAGTTAATTTGATGAAAGTAAAATATTTTCGAAACATGAATATTTTTATATAATAAAAATTTATGTCATCTTCTAAGTGAGACGTCATAATTCATTTCGCCAAATTTGGACTACTGTAGCTCCGTTTATCTTATTTTCGGCGTTTTAGCAGCATTTTTGGCAGCGAAAATCGAGTTTTGATAGGATGGTTGTATCTTTAATATTTGTGTACCATTCTGTTTGTCTCGTCGTGCTGATCTACGTAGTATATTCATTTGTGCATTTTGGTGTCCGGTATATGGCGAAATCTGTGAAACGATTTGCCGTATCGGTTCCGTATTTGAGCCTTTTCGGTTTCCTTGCCCTTTCATTATCCACCGTATAAACCAAACAGCTCTTGCTTTTAATTTTTTTCCTGAATTCAAGTCTTGAGCTTTTCTATTCCCATGTTTCATTTATTCCCTGGTTCAACTTCCATTTCATCTTTTCTTGTTCTTTCATTTTGTGTTATTCTTGTTTTAAAATTATATATATATATATATATATATATATGCTTATAAATCAAAGTTTGCTTTTGTATATAGGTGAAACCACCCTCCTTCTCGCGTCTTTTCCCGAGCACCTTATTCGCATCCCCCTCCACCATTGTCAGTCTCCGCCACCCGTGACCCCGCGCCTCTACTTCTTCCCACTTCCTCCCATCTCCGCCCACAACATAGCCGCATCACCCCTGTCCCACTCGGCCCACCACCAGACCCTCCTTTGTCAGCCGACCCTCCCTCTTCCCCTTGACTTCACCTACGTCCTCTCTCCTTGTTCCGCACCACCCGCGGCGGTGCTCGGCCATCCCATCTCTCCGCCTCAGTGCTTTGCCCCACCAACCCACCGCTTTCTCATCACCACGCACACTGCCCAGACCCTCCCGTGCTCTATTCCCTACACCAAACGCAGCCTCCGTTGAACAAGCACTTCCTCCACCATATATTTTTCTAGCCAGCCTGACCAACTCAACCTTCTTTTGCTCCGCCTTGCACGCAGCAGTTCTTCGATCCACATCAGCACATGACATTACCATATATTCTTATTGATTTGAGATTTTAAAGATATGATTTTATAACTTGATAACTTGATTTTGATTAAAAGGTGATTAAACGAATATTTTCAAATTTAAATAAAATAGATATTGAATATTTAATTTTGATTTAAATTTGAATTTGAAATATTATTTAAATGTTTATAAAAGGTGATTAAGTGAATATTTCAAAATTAAATAAATTGAAGTTAGATTCTTAGTATTTTAATTTTGATTTAAATTTTTAATCTAGGATTTTATTTAAATGGTTATTAAAGATGATTAAGTGGATATCTTCAAATTTAAATAAAATTAAAGTTGAATTTTGAAATATAAATGAAATTTATCAAATTGAGTTATTGTGAATTGTTTGAATATTTAAACCTAAAACCTATTGAATTGAAAGTTGTTTAAATTTGTAGTTCAAACCTGGATTTGAAATCGATATAAATTAGAAATGGTTTTTAATAAGAATTTGAATTGAACCTTTAACCCTTTTTATTTGAAATCGTTGAACTGAGATTGATTTAAATTGAATTTTTGGAACTAAAGTTGATTTGAATTGATTTGTAAATTGGGAGAAACAATTCTAATTTGAAACTATTTTCAATATAAACTCCTTTTAATATATAAACTATTTTTAATATATACACTATTTTAATCTATAACCTATTTTAAATATATAAACTATTTTTGATTTATAACTATTTCAATATATAAACTATTTTCAATATTTAAACTGTTTAAGTTGGAACTGTTAGAATTGAGATTTAATGGATTTAAATGCAAATACTTTGTTATGATGTTTTAACCTATTTTGTGGTTATGATTGTGGATATGAATATGATTTCGAAAGTGATATGATTTCAAAACTGATATGATTTTTAAAGTGATATGATTTCGAAAGTAAATAATGATTTCGAAATTGATATGACTTCGAAAGTGAATATGATTTCGAAAGTGGTATGATTTTTGAAATGAATATGATATTTTGATATGAAGTATGAACTGTTTGGAATATAAAATGACCACGGTGTGAAATAAGCGTTTGGTTGTTAAAGAGACCGGAATCAGATATTGTCATACTCTCTGCCAATACCGAAAACCCCTTTAACAATTGTGCACGTGGTGGAGATTCCAGAATGAAGTAGGATGGTTTGGCGACGTCTATATGATGTATGAACGCAGCCCTGACTCCCATGAGTTAGCTTGATGACTAAAACAGGAGCTATACCTAGGCCAAGTTAGGTCGCACCTCCGATCGAGCATGCTTCTTCGATACCATTATATTACTTTGTGATTTGATTGGGTGCACCTTTGATTTTGGGAGTGTGTCTCGAGGTCGGCGGTAGTAGCTGCTATGCGTTACCACCAGCCCGGTTCTGCAAAACGGTAGAATCCTAACTTAGGCATTGCCTCGCATGCTTTGTCACATGCCTTATCGCGCCCATTACGACTTTGGTTTGTACTGTACTTATGGAGTGCTCATTGAGTAAACCACCAGTTTGGTGGAGCTTACAGTATCTGTATAGACCACGGGAATATATAAAATGTGTTAAGTGGGATATGGGTAATGCCTTAACGCTATTTCAATATTTTACTTTACTGTAGACATTATCTATGTAGCGCATTGTACTATGTATATAGATAGTTTCACGGATCCTTAAAGGATGGGAATCCCAAACATCCTTTAAAATATTGCATTTCACTTGGACATTTCACTTGAGTTAATTTACTTGCATAAGAATGTTAATCTTGACTCGAGTGTTTTGTGTTTTGCTTTACGCTCGAGTCAGACTGAGTGTCACAGCATTTAAGACTCGCCTTTGGAGCTTTGATCTTCGCTTGGAGATCTATCTTTATCTACTCGGCTTTCCAGGTTTTTTAGTTATTTCCAGTTGTTTGTTCAGACTTGTCATTTTCTAATGTATTTGAGACTACTTTGTATTTGATATTTCTGTTGAACCTTGTTTTAGACTCTGATGTTGTAGTAGCTTCATGAACTACTATTTATCTATTCCGCTGCTTATTGTTATTTTACTCTGTGTCTGTGATTCTATGATTGATTTATTTACTGCATATGCTAAGTTTTTCCAAATATAAATTAACAATCTGTTGTTTTGAGCAATTCAAGTCTGACATGTATAGATGATTGTCGATTTGAATGGTTCGAAATGCCAGGTCGTTACAAGTGGTATCAGAGCCAGGTTTAGGCAAAACTTAGCAAATGGAGTAAAACTCATTAGAGATAGGTTAGTGATACCCTAGAATGAGTAGAATCAATTATAGAATCATATTCTTTCGAGCTTGAAAATTCTTTGTTAGGATTCTCTTTGATTTGGATTTCTTTTGAATTTTGGAACTTTCCCTTTGTTCTGAAATCCATTATTGTCTTTTCCTGTTCGTGTTCTTTTTGATATTGGAGCATCCCATAGCTCTATTTATGTTGATCTCTGTAATAAATTTGAGCATATCTTGCAACCTCAATTGGCAACTTCATCCTTATATGTGACTTATTCCATCGACGGTCCCGCCAACCTTAATATGATTGAAAATGGGTGAAACTTCTTTACAAAAGACGTCGATTCATCGGAGATTTCTATGTCCTCGGTTTTGATGTTGTTATCTCTTGCAAAGCCTGAACCGTTTCTCTAGTAGACGACTAGGGTAGTTCTCTTGTGATCGAATGTAGATTGCCTCAAGATTACGCAGGTAGTTTATCTTTTCGCTTGATGCTTAGCCTAGTGATCTCGACTCCACCCCGATAGTTAGGGATTATCCTGATGTTTTGGTGAAGTCACTCCTCTTCTTCCCAAGCGGGAAATTGAATTCCACATCGATCTTATTCATGGAGCTCGATATTGCTACTGGGTTTCACCAGATTCATGTAGCCGAGGAGAGTAATCCCAAGACAGCTTTTCGAACGGAGAATGGTTTCTATTAATGGTTGGTCATGCCCTTTGGATTAACCAATACTCCTGCCTTCTTCATCGATCTCATTGAATCACGTTTCCGTGATGTTCTCAACAAGTTTTTCCTAGTTTTCGTCGATGATATTCTCGTTTTCTAAGTCTAAGAAGGAACATGAATCTCATTTGGGTTATGCGCTAGAAACTCTTAGGAGTCATCAGTTGAAAGCCAAATTTTCTAAATGCCATTTCTGGAGGGATGAAGTCCGATTCTTTGGGAACATTGTTTCTGAAATGGAGTCTCGGTTGAGCCGGTTAAGGTCCCCGTGATTAATATAAATCTATCAATCTTTCCTCTTTTGTAATTTAATTATCTTATCTTCCTTTCAAGCCTATCTTCTTTGTTAGAATTCTCTTTGATTAGGGTCGCTCTAAATTTGAATCTCTATCCTTGTTCTAGAATCCATTCTTGAATCATCCTATGAGGGAGCGTATTTGTAGCGTATTTGTAATTGATATAAAAATGTTTTATATTGTGTTGTTTGAATTATTAAGTTTGAATTTTGGGTTACGATCAATTCGTCTGGCCAACGTTATCGATAGGAATTCCAAAATACTTAAACAGAGCAAACTGACACAATATTGTTTTCGAAATTGGTAAATGAAATAATTTTATGTATGATTATATTATATATATAAAAGTATAATTTTCTAAAATTAGATAGTCAAATGAATTGGTTGTCAGAAATGATAATACTAGATTATCATTTATTGTTTTGTTAAATTTTCTAAACCATGAACTATTGTTGTAGGTATATGGATATGAAATTTTAAACATGGTTTATAAATCTGATTTGCAAATGAAATGCATTTAAATTAAGGATTTGAGAATCAAATTTTTGGTGCTTTCCAAAGTTTGGTTTTCAAATTTTTGGAAAATTTATTATTTGAAAGTATTTTTGAATGGAAATTGTTTCAAAAGGATTTTAAAAGAAGTAAGTCAGTACTCTCCTCTTTGTCGCTGGAAAATAATTTCGGTGATGACTGCAGCATCATGGACATTCGTTTTTGAGTCTCAAAGTGGAGTGACCACTTAGTAGCTTTGCTACACTTTTTCTTTGGAAAATGGATTTGATTTGAGTATGATTTAATGTATAAAATATATATGAATATATTTATTTCAAAATGGTTTGAAGTGAAACTGGAAATTTAACTCTTAAGTTTTATGTTAAGTGATGGTTTGCAATTATTGAAATGAAGCAAATTTTTTGAATAATTAGAGTGTTTAAAGAGAGAAATGGAAATGAAACAACTTGAAACGGTTCAATTAGGATAAAATTTATTTGTATGATACTCAATTGCATTCTAAAACACATATATAACTTACCTGAAATATTTAAAAAGTTAAATTGTAATGTGAATATGTAATTGAAGGTTATACAAGAGAAAACTTAAGTAATAAAATATTCAAAATAAATTTTGTTTAATAGAAATGTTGAAAATAAAAGGTAAATTTGTATAGTGCTCAATTACACTTAGAAATATTAATAAAACTTACCTGGGAAAAGTTTGAATATTATGAGAATATGTAATTGAATAGTATACAATATAAAATGTAAATAATAAGATATCCAAAAATGAAATTTATATGGTTTTGAATTAACTGTTGTATTTGGTACTATGTAATTTTAATCTATCTTTCCTTTCTGTTGTTTCTATTATCCTATCTTGTTCCTTTTCGGAGACGAAAAGTTTTGAGTAGGGGAGAGTGTAACGACCTAGAAATTTTAACGATTTTAAATAACGTAATTAACTAACTTTTTCTTGAATTTAAATAATAAAAATTTTGCAGGGAAAATATGATATTTGGTATGCGTCTATTGAAGCATAGCAAGTGGCAGATTTTCATCGGAAAATATGAAAGTTAGTTATGTTGTGTAATTTTCAATTTCAATTTATAATCAGTTAATTTGATCAAAATAAAATATTTTCGAAACCTAAATATTTTTATATAATAAAAATGTATGTCATCTTCTGAGTGAGTGTCATAATTCATTTTTCCAAATTTGGACTGCTGTAGCTCCGTTTATCTTATTTTCGGTGTTTTAGCAGCATTTTTGGCAGCGAAAACCGAGTTTTGATAGGATGGTTGTATCTCTAATATCTGTGTACCATTCTGTTTGTCTTGTCATGCTGGTCTCTGCAGTATATTCATTTGTGCATTTCGGTGTCCCGTACGCGGCAAAATCTATGAAACGATTTGTCGTATCGGTTCTGTATTTGAGCCTTTTTGGTTTCCTTGTCCTTTCATTATCCACCGTATAAACCAAACAGCTCTTGCTTTTAATTTTATTTCCTGAATTCAATTCTTGACCTTTTCTATTCCCATGTTTCATATATTCTCTGGTCCATCTTCCATTCCATCTTCTCTTGTTCTTTCGTTCTGTGCTATTCTTGTTTTAAATTATATATATATATATATATATATATATATATGTTTATAAACCAAAGTTTGCTTTTGTATATCGGTGAAACCACCCTCCTGCTCGCGTCTTTTCCGACCACCTTATTCGCATCTCCCTCCACCATTGTCAGCCTCCGCCACCCGTGAACCCGCGCCTCCGCTTCTTCCCACTTCCTCCCATCTCCGCCCACAACATAACCAAATCACCCACGTCCCACTCGACCAACAACCAGACCCTCCTTTGTCTGCCGACCCTCCCTCCTCCCCTTGACTTCACCTACGTCCTCTCCCCTTGTTCCACACCACTCGCGGCTGTGCTCGGCCATCCCATCTCTCCGTCTCCGTGCTTTGCCCCAGCAACCCACCGCCTTCTCATCACCACGCACACTTCCCATACCCTCCCGTGCTCCATTTCCTACACCAAACGCAGCCTCCACCGAACAAGCACTTCCTCCGCCATATATTTTTCCAGCCAGCCTCACCAACTCAGCCTTCTCTTGCTCCGCCTTGCACGCAGCAGTTCTCCGATCCACAACAGCACATGACACAACCAACCCCAGATCCGCCACCTTTCCACCACAAACGCCGCCCTCTGGCCTCCACTTTCGAACAACCAGTTCACTAACGACATTTTCCCTACCAGAACACTTCCAGCCGTAACTTCAGCCTTCTCTTTATAAATAAAACAAAGGTGTATGTATAATATTTAAAGTATTTTATTTAAATTTATGTTTGTATTTTTAAAAAAGGTTTTGTAATAATATATATATATATTATGTTTAAATATTTATTTAACAATTTTGAAAGGAAATATGTGTTTTAGGAAATAATGATTTTGAAATATTTTATTTTAATATGTGTTTAAAATAAATATTGATTTTAGTGTGTGTGTATATATATATATATATTATTTTGATATGTGTTTTCAATTGGATATTGATTTGAAAATATAATGTATAAAGGTTTATTTTAATATGTAAGTAAATTTAGATTTAATTTTTTTTATATTTTGTTTCATCTAACTTAAGTCCAATCACCCTGATTTGCTTTGGAATCTTCGTTTGGATCGGTAGCGCTTGTAGAAGCTCGAGATTCCGATTCATAGCTTGTTGTGTTGTCCATTTTCTGTAGCCTCGAAAGGTGAGCGATCAATCACGATTAAAATTCTAATATTTAGTAAAATTAATTCACATGAAATGACGATGGAAATATGTTGTTAAATTTTGAATTAGTTAATAATTAAATTGTTGAATATGTTATGTTAATATTTAAATTGTTAACCTATGTTAATTGACATATAACACCATAATTAGTTAGTTTATATATTAATTCTGGATTGCTAATGATTATATATGTTTGTAATTGATATTTTATATTATTATTTTATTGTTCTCACTTTGCAAGTTCCCTGATAGTTAGGAATTCACTATGGGTTAAAATGATATATACCCGAACGATTTTATAGATTAAGGGAAAATCGTTATGGGTTGAAATGATAAACCCAAGTGATTTTATTTATTTTGCAATTTTGGGACTGCGGGTTGAAATGATATGTACCCATAAATTTAAATTATTGCGGATTGAAATGATAAATATCTGTATCACTTGACCATAGGATGGAAAATTATATACGGACACCGTCGGTCTATATTTGATAAATGACTTCCAAAGTTTGAAAGGAATAGATGGGTTTTAATAAATATTGATTTTTAAAATATAATATAAAGATATTTTATTTAGATTTTTAAAATAATATGTTTTGGAAATTTTAAATTTATAAGTTAAGTTTGAAAATTTAAATTATAAAATTTTACTTATAACTTTATTATTTTTGAAAATATATAATTAAGATTTAATAATAAAAATTTAATATAATAAAATTTAATCAAAATTTAATTTAACTAATAGATATATATAAAATATGTTTAAAATAATTATTTAGATTTATGTTAATATTTTAAAATAGATTTCTATAATAACTTAAATATATATAATATGTTTTAAAGTATTTATTTTAATATTTTTTAAAAATAGATTTTTGTATTAACTTAATAAATTAAAGCGGGAAAGATAAATTAAAGTTGATTTGTAATTTAATTTTTTTAAGAATTGAAAATAAATAAAATTGATTTGAAACTTATTGATTTAAGATTTTAAAGATATGATTTTATAACTTGATAACTTGATTTTGATTAAAAGATAATTAAACGAATATTTTCAAATTTAAATAAAATTGAAATTGAATATTTAATTTTGAATTTTTGATATTATTTAAATGTTTATAAAAGGTGATTAAGTGAATATTTCAAAATTAAATAAATTGAAGTTAGATTCTTAGTATTTTAATTTTGATTTAAATTTATAATCTGGGATTTTATTTAAATGGTTATTAAAGATGATTAAGTGGATATCTTCAAATTTAAATAAAATTAAAGTTGAATTTTGAAATATAAATGAAATTTATCAAATTGAGTTATTGTGAATTGTTTGAATATTTAAACCTGAAAACCTATTGAATTGAAAGTGGTTTAAATTTGTAGTTCAAACCTGGATTTGAAATCGATATAAATTAGAAATAGTTTTTAATGAGAATTTGAATTGAACCTTTAACCTTATTAATTGAAATCGTTGAACTGAGATTGATTTAAATTGAATTTTTGGAACTAAAGTTGATTTGAATTGAAATATGTCTGACAAGTCGCACTATACGTTAACCCAAACTGCATCTTCCTCTCCAGGACTCCAAAAAGGTACTTTTGGAACACCAATGGGCATTAAATTAAAGAAATTTTTTTATGTAAAATTGGGAAAAACAATTCTAATTTGAAACTATTTTCAATATAAACTACTTTTAATATATAAACTATTTTAATCTATAACCTATTTTTAAATATATAAACTATTTTTGATTTATAACTATTTCAATATATAAACTATTTTCAATATTTAAACTGTTTAAGTTGGAACTGTTAGAATTTAGATTTTATGGATTTAAATGCAAATACTTTGATATGATGTTTTAACCTATTTGTGGTTATGGTTGTGGAAATGAATATGATTTCGAAAGTGATATGATTTCGAAAGTGATATGATTTCGAAAGTGATATGATTTTTAAAGTGATATGATTTCGAAAGTAAATAATGATTTCAAAAGTGATATGATTTCGAAAGTGAATATGATTTCGAAAGTGATATGATTTTTGAAATGAATATGATATTTTGATATGAAGTATGAACCGTTTGAAATATAAATGACCATGGTGTGTAATAAGCGTTTGGTTGTTAAAGAGGCCGGGATCAAATATTGTCATACTCTCTACCAATACCAAAAACCACTTTAACAACTGTGCACGTGGTGGAGATTTCAGAATGAAGTAGGATGGTTTAGCGATGTCTATATAAGGTATGAACGCAGCCCTGACTCCCGCGAGTCAGCTTGATGTGACTAAGTCAGGAGCTATACCTCGGCTAAGTGAGGTCGCACCTCCGATTGAGCATGCTTCTTTGATACCATTCTATTACTTTGTGATTTGATTGGGTGCACCTTTGATTTTGGGAGTGTGTCTCGAGGTTGGCGGTAGTAGCTGCTATGCGTTACCACTAGCCCGGTTCTGCAAAATGGTAGAATCCTACCCTAGGCATTGCCTCGCGTGCCTTGTCACATGCCTTTTCGCGCCCATTATGACTTTGGTTTGTACCGCACCTATGGAGTGCTCCCTGAGTAAACCACCGGTTTGGTGGAATTTACAGTATTTGTATAGACTACGAGAATATATAAAATGTGCTAAGGAGGATATGAGTAACGTCTTAACGCTATTTTAATATTTTACTTTACCGTAGACATTATCTATGTAGCGTATTGTACTATGTATATAGATAGTTTCAGGGATCCTTAAAGGATGGGAATCCTAAACATCCTTTAAGTTATATTGCATTTCACTTGGACATTTCACTTGAGTTAATTTGCTTACATAAGAATGTATATCCTGACTCGAGTGTTTTGTGTTTTACTTTATGCTTGGGTCAGACTGAGTGTCATGGTATTTGAGACTCACATTTGGAGCTTGGAGCTTCGCTTGGAGATCTATCTTTATCTACTCTTCTTTCCAGTTATTTCCAGTTGTTTGTGCGGACTTGTCATTTGCTTATGTATTTGAGACTACTTTGAATTTGAGATTTCTGTTGAATCTTGTTTTGGACTCTGATGTTGTAGTAGCTTCACGAACTACTATTTATCTATTCCGCTGCTTATTGTTATTTTACTTTGTGTCTGTGATTCTGTGATTGATTTATTTACTGTATATGATAAGTTTTGCCAAATATAAATTAACAATCTGTTGTTTTAAGCAATTCAAGTCTGACATGTGTGGATGATTTTCAATTTGAATGGTTCGAAATGCCAGGTCGTTACAGATTCTGAACTGCAAAACCGCGATTTTTCCAGAAACTTGTTTTGCTCAAATTTCAAAATCTACTTATCAAAATCTCAGTTTTCTTTCTTGTTTGAAAACTATGGATATAATAGTTTAGAAAATTCTTATCTCAAAGAATTCCAAGCTATATTCCATTCAATATGTCCGTTTGACTTTTACGGCGTGAAACCGCGAACTACCGTTACACGAATCGCCTATTTTTGACTCAATTTTCAGTATTCAATTAAACTTTGCTAAAACACTTTTAAATGTTTATAAAACATTTCTAAATCATATTTAACCATTTTTAAGAGGTTTAAACATTCCATATACACCATTTCAGTTAATAAAGGAAAGTGATTTCCTTTGTGCTTATCGATGTGTATTAACGTGATTGCATATATATTCAACAACCATATTAACGAACCATCATTAACAATCATCTCCAAACATTATATCATCCAATAACATATATAATTATAGGTTTAGGAGTTTCTCACATTCATTTTTCCCTCGGGCTAATCTAAAATTGGTTATAACTTCGCTACGATGGCTTAAAACTCGACGGAACCGAATTCTTTGACCTTGAATGGGCTTGGCCCACCCTAGGGTGCTCACGGCCTTGATGATGATAGGAAGAAGGCTCAACCAAGGGAAAAAAGAGGGCGACCATGTGTATTTGAAAAGTAGGGAAGGAGTTTGATGATAGTTTTGAGGTTGTTTTACTAACATATATATACACACACACACACACATATATAATATGATTTTAATTCTCTTTTGCCAAATATTTTGCCATTATTTTGCTAAGCTTTGAAGCCATGAAAAAAGCTCGAAAGTGGAGGAGAAGATGATAAGAATGTGGTGAAAAAATGTGAGAAAGTGTATGGATATTTATAGGAGAAATTTTGTAACAAATAAGTAAAGGTTCAATTACCATTTTGCCCTTGACCCACACCCCTCTCCTCTTCCCTAGGTTCAGCCGAAGTGATATTCACATGGGTGCACACATGTGTCCATGTTTGTGTGTACTTGTGTGAACTTGGTTGACTTTTGAGTTTGCTTAAGGCTTATGAAATTAAGAAATATCTTATATATATGTGTATGTATGTATGTATGTTTATATATATGTATGCATGTTTATGTATAAGTTAAAGTATATATGTATGTTATATATGTGTGCATAATATGTCAATAAGGTTGCAGCAACCTTAGAACAACTTCTATTCGTTAAATCGTTGAAAATCGGGCAATCGATTTCCGGTCACAATTTCACATATATTTTAAATTACATATAAATGTAAAAAAAATTAATTTCTTACAGTTTTAACTAATTAAAATGATCACATTTTATTTATAAAATGATATAAATTGATATTAACAATTATTAGAAAAATCTCTATTATCTCAATAAAGCGATACAAATTTTCTTATATTTTTAAATCAAATATATATCTTTATGAAACTATTATAAATCATTTATTACCACTTCATAACTATTTAAAATCAATTATCCTCATTTAAAAACAATTATTTGAATAATTTATACATCTTTATTTAAATACGATGCCATTATTAGTGATGGCATAAATATATTTTATTTTTCAAAAATTAAATAATTGATTTTATTTCATATTCTTACTCAATTAAAAATAAATGTATGTATCCAGCTCTGTACACGACGTTTTACTATTATAGAGCCGGTTATCGATAAAACGGTTTTCAGCCATTTTATCGATATATTTCCAAAGGAAATATTTTTGTGAACATTTTTTATAATAAGCTTATTATTATTTATCATCTTAAACTTGATAATTTACGAAAAATAATCTATTTTTGAATATTTAAAATAGTTTAAACATCTTTAATTAAAGTGACCAAATTACGGGTCGTTACATTACCGACTTATCCGAGACGTCTCATAGCATACACCACGTACCCGACATATAATGGGTTATCTTGAAAGGTGATGATCGCACCCTTATGGTTGCTAACCACATAGCCTTATGGCGTACCCTTTTTAAGCCATTACCGGGTGACGAGGCTTAAGGTAACGTTTACCTTTCACATAGCACATTCCACTTTGAATGCCACATTGCCATTTCCACAATCACACAACTAATTTCTACAAACGTACAACTGTTGAGCTCGTACGTCTCAGGAAAGGTTTATAAGCTAAGAGGAGTTGCCTTCTTCGCCACCAAATAAATAATATGTTCATGAAGATCAATTAATGTAATTAGAAATGCAACGTCAGATATTCGTCCATACAAGTTGCATAGGAATAGGACAAACTGAAGGTACTCTCCTACCACGTCCTGTCAGGAGTTACCCCTAGGATTAGTAGCAAGAAGTACTTGCTTATTAAAGATTCTCATAACAAAGCAATACTGCCACCACATATATATATAATATGCATCGTGGGTCTAGCGGCAAGTCGCCCTGCATCATGAAGATCTCCGTCTTGAAAATCATCATCATAAACCTGCACTTTCGAACGCATACATTAGTCCAAAGTGGTTCTTGGATAAATCCGACCATGGTCTCTCCGGACCAACAACAATAAAGAGGCCCTCAACCTCATACGGAAACCAAGTCTCATAGACATATCATGTTTCCAACTCTCAACCTGCTATCCTTGGGCAAGAAGGGAGCGCGGTAGATTGGAGTACCATAGTCACTCCGCACTACCCGAATCAACATTCTTAATCTAAACGATAATCATGCCTACTCAGTCGGCTTTGTGCTAAGTGTATGACTAATCAGTTCCCACATCAAGTAAAGGAACCAAAAATGGCTAAATTTGATAGTCGGTTATTTAACTATCAAAATAACAAACAATATCTAGCACGTAAGCAGTTACTAGGCCCATTTAATTAATCTTCTATTAATTAAATCAATTTCTAAATATTTACTTCAAATTATCTTTTAAAAAGATATATCCTCAAAACCACTTTAATATTTTGATATTGGAAAACATTTCCATATACTTATATCAACGGTATAAGTGTATTTAATAACACTACCATTTTGGAGACACGCCAAATAGAGGTCTATAACCTTATAACTTTCGAGTTCATATGCCTCAGAATGGGTGTTAAATATAAGAAGCAATGCTTCTATACCACCAAGCCTTTAGTATGATCATAAGAACAAATTCATGTATTTCACAATAGAAGGTCAAAACATAATTTATTCTATCAAAACAAATGTTGCATAAAACATCGTTTCGATAACCCAAAAACACTAGTATAGAGATTTGATAAATTATATATATATATATATATATATATATCTCATATACTACATAAAACATTTTCTTCCAAAAGTCTTTTACTACAACAACAGTGTTATAGTCTATTCCTTCCATACTTCCCCAAAAACATATATTACAACAATAATATTAAAATCTATGTTTTTGATACATAACCTATTTTAAATCACCTTTTGAAACCATTTCAACTCCATTTGAAATTATTACTTTCAAAACTTTACTTTTAAAGATTATCACTTTAAAAACCATTAATCTTCATCAAAAATATTACTTTCAAAACATTCCTTTAAAAAATTATTTAACGCTTAAAAACTTGAATGTATTTCCTTTATATAAAATATCCATATATAAATCTCAACATAAACCAATTCCTTATTTATAAAACTATGTTTATAAATCTACTTTCTATTTTATAAAACTTCTACTTTATAAAATCTCTTTATTTATAAAATTATATTTATAAATCGTTCTTTTATAAAAACTCATCTTACTATCAAAGTCCACTTATAAATCCATTCCTTTATAAATATATTTATTAAAAAAATTCATTTATTAATCCATTTACCAAATAAATTTCAAATCGATTTACAAAATATTTATAAATTCCGATTATAAATCTATTTCTTTATTTATAAAATCTCGCTTTTATAAATCCCTTATATAAACTATTCAAAAATCTCTATTTAAAGTATCTCTCAAAACTGTACTTTCATAATGCCAAAAATCATTTTTTATTTATTTAAAAGTAAATTCATTACTTTTAATAATTTAAAAATTACTAAAACATATATACTTCAAAATCACTTTGAAAATCATTTCAATTCAAAATCACTATTCTATTGTATTTCAAAATACTAAAAATATGGCCCAGTGCTACTATAGCACTAAATAAGTAAAAACATATACATATCATCAAATATGGCAACCAACACATCATATATCAAAGTATATGAAAAGTAAAATAAACAGTGTGAGTAATCCTATTAGATCCCTCCAACCTGTCCCTCTGCATCATATACAGTATATAATCAAATAATGTAAATTAACCACTTTGAGGCAGGATTGTATACAAAGGGTCACCCGCTCATACACGGGAACGTAATAGGGTCTCATCCGCTCCAATAGGCGGGAATATATATCCAAAACAACTAATAAAACAGTAAAACATTTAAACAAGCAACAAACAAAATAAATAAAATTATTCCCACTTATATAAAAATATAAGTGGGCTACAGAGGTCAGTTAACTCACAGAAATTCCAGAAATCGCCAAAGTGCTTCGGTTTAAATTAAAACTGAACATACGTTCAATTTTAACATAAATTCCTACTAGATCTGAATCCATCCAATCCAACTCCATATCGTAGAATTCATCGATACGATCGCAAGGCAACTTGTCCCACTCAAAACCGACCTCGTACGAAAACGGTATCGATTAATTAACATTTGAAAAAAATTGAATTAAAATTAACGTAAATAATAAAATTTAAACTTTTAAATTACTCTCCTCTTCTTGTATGTGATTTCTAGGCCGCGACTTCCTTTATTATTTTTATTTTTATTATAAATCATCGATCATGATTTTGATTTGCCACCGCCTCGCCTACCACCGCAACGCGTGTGTGCCTACGCCATGCTTCGCCTGCCCTGCCGTCGTGCTTTACCGCCGCCTGCCCAAAGCTCAAGATCGAGCTTCCAAAACTACGGCATTCGAGCCCAGATCCATGCCCACTCGGACCTCTGATCAACGATCCACGACCATAGATCATCACGTCTTCCCATGTCGCACCTTCTTCATGTTGAACATTTTCTCCAATTCGGTTTCGACCATCGAGAGTAATCCCGACCGTCAGATGAAGAGCAAATTATGGAGACTAGGGTTTAGTTTTAGCAAATGAGAGAAACTGAGGGCCTTTTATAGAAATTTTTTGAAAGTACTATTCACTCTTTAAAATTTCAAACTCCAATCGAGGTGTATCGCTTGGCATTCTATATGTTATACCCCTATTCCGAACATACTGGAATATATATCAGGACCCATTTCCATCATATACAAAATTTAGCTTTTCAAATCGAATTATATTAATTTAAATTCCTTTAAATAGATTATACGTGTTTCGAACTCGCACGACCAAACGATACGCCCAATCGCCACGAAATTAGACGGCATATAATAATTCACTATTATGGATCCAATGAAACTAGTTTCATCAAAATCAGAGACAGTCCCCCTGAATGCTACTTTCACGCGTTAATTAAAATGAATAATTTCCAAAATCAGTTTAAATCACTTTTTTAACGACCCGCTATTTTGGACCATCCGCATTCGCACATGTCGGACTTGAATGATTCAAAATACCGAATTGTTAATTTAAATTTGGCAAAACTAAGCACATACAGTAAATAAAATAATCACAGATCACAGACACAGAGTAATAAATGCAGCGGAAACAAAAGATAGTAGTTCATGAAGCTACTATATACATATCAGAGTTAAATAAGTTACAGCAGAAGTCTCGAATACAATAGTCACATACAAGAATCAGAATACAATCACTGGAATCAACTGGATATCTGAAAGCTAGATAGATAGCTGGATCTCCAAGCGGATCTCTAACTCCAAAGGTGAGTTACTGGTACACTCAGTCTGACTCGAGCGTAAAGCAAAACACAAAACACTCGAGTCAGGATTAACATTCTTATATCAATAAATCCAACTCAAGTGAAATAGAAACTAAAATACAAGTAACTCAAAGGATGTTTGGAATAACCATCCTTTAAGGATCCGTTAAACTATCTACTATGTAGTAGTGTATGATAAATAGATAATGCCTATCAGTAATATAAAGTATCAAGATAGTGTTAAGGCGTTACCATTATCCCCCTTAACACATTTAATATAAGCGTTATAGTCTATACAACACTGTAAACTCCACCGTAAACTAGTGGGATATTAGGGAGTACCCCATAGGTATAACACAAAACAAATCGTAGTGGTCGCGTATATAGGGATACAAGTATGATAAGGCACATGAGGCAATACCCAAGGTAGTGAAACTACCGTTTGCCTGATCCGGACTGGTGAGAATGCATCACCGCAGCGATCGCAACACCGCGAAATAACACTCCCAAAATTTCGAGGGTGCACCAATCGATAACAAGTAATGAGTAGTTTTCGAAGAAGTGTGTTCGCTCGAGGTAGCTAACCCCATTTGGCCCGGCACGGCTCCTGTTTTAGTCATGTCCAATTTGACACAAGTGTCAAGGCTATCCATTATCGTTCTCTTTCTTCAGTCATCACGTACATCCTTCCAACCACTTCATTCTGGATCACACTCCGCGTATAGTTATTAAAGTGGTTTTCGGTTTAGACAGAGAGTATGTCCCTAACCGATTCCGGTCTCTTTAATAACTTTCGTAATTATTACACCGATTGGTCGCTTAATATATTTCAAAACCAAATCAAATTCAATTTCAAATAGAATTTGTAAACCAACATTTCATTTGTCTTTCTAAATCAATTTCCATAATTTATATTTTCAAAACTTTCAAATTACCATTTCAAAATCTTATAATAAAATTTCAATTTTTATTTAAAACCATTCCAATATTCATTTAAATTCGTATATAAGTTTCATTCCGAAATCATTTAAAATGATTTAATCTACATTCAAATCAATTTAAGCTCATTTATCGATTTCATTCAATATTCGTTAAGTAAATTTATCCTTCAAAACAATTTCTATTTTACTTCCAATTTATTAAATCAATTATTTAAATTCAACTCCATTATATCAAAACTTACAAATTGCATTAAATTAAATTCATCAAATCAATTTCTTTAAATTACAAGTCTTACATTGATTCAATAAATCCCATTTTATTTCTTGTTAAAGAAATTCAATTCCACTTATTCATTTACTTAGTTACAAATTTCAAAACTCAATTAATAAAGAAACTTAATTTCACTTATTAAAAAGTTCAATTTCAATTATCAAAGAATTCAATTTTATTTAATTTTTAAATAATTCAATCTCATTAAATTATTAAATAATTTCAAAACTTAATTATTAACTAATTTCAAAACTTAATTATTAATAATTCCAAATTTAATTATTAAATAATTAATTTTAAAACAACGTTCTTTCATCATCTACTATGTTAATATTTTGATTTGGATTATTAAATATTAACATTTCCTTTCATTAAAATACAAATTCCAACTTCGTTTCAAAACCATATTATTTATTCAAATAAAATCTTCATTTTATTTTTATATCAAATTATTGACCAATCGATTTTTTTATTAATTCTCTATCCTAGTTCAAAGTTCAATTTGGGTATTTATCATTTCAACCCGATTCCATTTCAATTCAAAAACCAAAGCATAACAAAGGGAACTTGCAGCGTGATAACTGGGATGGTGTCAAAGTAAATAAACAAGCAATAACAATCCAATAATTAATTCAAATAATCCCGAAATAATCGTATTAATTTACATTGTTGTTTGTGCAAATTAATATACTTATTTCTAGAATCTACACTATCATTTCATGTAGGTTAAAGATTATTGCACTAATATTTTATGCGGTTCTTCACTTGGTATCTATTATTCAATTCATACTACATCAATTTATACAACATACATTCGAATGGTTCAAGGTGTAATTAACCATATTACTACGTGTCAAGTAATTAAACATTTAAAGTGGTCATATTATGCAAATATCATCAAATCAAATTTAACACATTTATCAAGTCTAACTATCCTACGTCAATTTCAATTTCAAATTATTTATCACTTACAACATTAAAAATTTAACGTCCAATGTCAACATCAACCAATCAATCATTTAACAACCAAACTGGATTATCATTGTATAAATAACAGACAATGGTGTCAGATGTCACAGGTGAACTGATATAGGTAAAACATATATATAATAGTGTAGATAACTAACAGCAATATATTTCAATTGTCATTTCAATTGAAATCAAATTTAATAAATAAAAGAACATTAATCGTGAGTGATTGCTCACCTTTCGAGGCTAGAAGAATTTGATGTCACGACAAGATACGAATTGGATCACGATCTAGACCATCGAACAATCCAAACAACAACTCAAAGCAAAATAAGCTGAAAGTGGATTTTGACAGACAAAGTTGAAAGATAAGAAATCGAAGGGAATGAATCAAATTAGCTTGATAAACTGCAACAACTAAATAATATATCATATTATTATTAGTTCATATAATATTAGCTCATGAAAATCAATATTTTAAAACTTATATAACTTATTATAAAACTACCAAAACTTCTCATATCAACTATATATAGATATATTGATTATTTAAAATAAAACTCTATACAGGTATTGAATTTGAAACACCTTGAATCAAAATCATTGTATACATATATTTATATTTAAAATAATACAAGATTAGTATGCATTATGTATACTATTAGAGACGCATGAAAAATATATATATATATATAATAAAATAAAATAAAAATATATATCATATATGTAGACTAACTATTGTTAAGTAAATGTATATTTTATGTATCCAAATCATAAACAACATGCAGATTACAAAACTTACAATAAAAAGTATATTTTCCAGGCTCACCCATATTCAAGATTCAAACCAACATATCCATGTAATAAATATAGTATATATATAACGCAATATTCAAAATCAGTAAAAACTAGCACTTAAAGGGAAAGGCTACTGCCAGTTTTATAATAAGTATAGTCCACGCCTAGTTTATGTACTTAAAACGGCATATAGTATTTGAATTTGCAAAAGATCTGGTAACACCAAAAATTATGTATATTAGCATAAAACACAGCAACCCGAAGTTCACTTTATAAGGTAATATGTATATAATAATATTTTAATATCCTCTCTTCCATAATCACTGCAACGTTCATATGTTATTTCAACAAATATAATTAGTTACTGTATAGTACATACTTATATAATACACATAAACAAATCTATAACCTTCATATGTTATATATATATATACACATAAAAAACAACTTTATAAAATTTATAAATCAATATATTACATATATATTAATAAAAAGAATGTTGTCTGTGAGGGACTGAGTTTGCAAGGTTGATCAGCAACGAAGAAACAAGCACGAGCAGGGATCTCAACGCAACATAAGCAACCTGATATAAATACAAATCTGACATGCTTTCCTCTTTGTTCATACTCCTCACATGAAATAAATTTATACTTTACGTGCTATGTATGCCTTACTCCACAACTGAAGGAGTGTCAGCTCGATCCTGCTCAGAGGAAGGTCGCCTGGATTCGGCTGTAGAAGGTGATGGGTCACGAAGTGGACGGCCATGATGATGATGAAGTGGTTCGTCCATGCTAGTTGATGATAACCGAGCATGGTGAAGGCGCCAAGGAGGTTTCTGCCGGTCATGGTGATGATGTGAGCATAAGCGGTGATGGCCGAGATGTTTGTGTGGATGGATGCTCGATAAGGGTGGTGGCGCGTTAGTGGACGGTCGACACGCTGGAGGCTAGGCGGGTGACGGGCTAGTGGCGGTTGCTCGGTGTTGAACGCGGGGTGTATGAGCGGTAGTGGTGGAGGCTTCGGACAACAACCTATTCGATTTTGCCTTCCGTGCTTCGTTTTTTAGTGAGTTTGGCTTTGGATTACCAAAGGAGGGGAGGAGAAAAAGCAACGTTGAGGAAGGAAATGGGAAAAGTTGAAAAGGCAAAAGAGATCCCTGTAGCAAAATATAATGTAACGACCCGTATTTTTACGGATCGAAAAGTTTGTCAAAATCTGGAATTTTAGTGTTGTTGAGCCATTTCAGATTTTAGGCAAAATATGGCTAAGTTCTAAGTCGTTCACGACTTAGTATAAGTCGTAAGTCGTATACGACTTAGAGGATAGGCGCGACTTAAGGATAGTGGCGAGTTAATTGTTACCGAGTTAAGAAGCAGCGAGTTAAGAGTTAAGTCGTGACCGACTTGAGTGGGTTAGGCGACCTAAGGAAGTATTGGAGCGACCTATAGCTGTTCGCGACCTAGGGATGAGCGACCTAGTGGTTCCGAGTTAGCATTTTTAGGTCGGCAACGACCTAAGGAGTTTGGAGATAGCTGTGTAGCGACCTAGTATCTTGGTATGACCTATAGGTTAGCGACTTAAGGAGTATACGACCTATGGGAGTCAAGTCGTACGAGTTAAGTCGTAAGGTTGTATTAGGTCGTATACAGTCTAAGTGTTAGGTCGCGTGGGTATGTTAAGTCGTAAGTTTGTTAGGTCGCGAGGTAGTGTACCTGTTAAGTCGTTGGGTGACTGTAGCATGGTTTTGAATTAAGTCGTAGGTCGCAGGACTACTAAGTCGTGAGGTTTTAGGTCGCGTGAAGACTTAAGGTGTTAAGTCGCTGGGTTTTAGCCTATGTGTTAAGTCGTAGACGACTTAGGGAAGTTAAGTCTTAAGTCGTAGAGAATTGGTCTGTTAGGTCATAAGTCGCTAAGTCGTGCATAGGCTAAGTTGTTAAGTCGAACTGTTATGTCGCGCGCTATGTTAAGTCGGAGACCCAGTTGAGTTGTAAGTCGTAGGCGCATGCTATAAGTCGTAACCGACTTAGGAGATAGCTGTTTTGCCGTGAGTCATAGGCAGATATCTGTTAGGTCGAAGAGCTGTTAGGTCGTATGGGTTTTAGGTCGGCAAGGTCTTAGGTCGTAGGTCGGAGACGACCTAATACCGAGTTACGACTTAAGAGATTTTCTGCCTATAAATAGAAGGGGGTTGGCTTCATTTTTGGGATCCGGATTTCGAAGTGACGAAGTGCTGCCATTTTGAGAGCTCGACTTCTACACTTGTAACGACCCGATATTTTCAACCATTCGCATCCATTATAAGTGTATAGGTAGACACTCATGCCGGAGTTGAATTGCTCAAAATACCGCGTTGTAATTAAAATTTGGCAAATCTCAGAATATACAGTAAATAAATATAATCACAGACATAGAGTAAAATAATGCAGCGGAAGTAAAAGAAATAGTAGTTCATGAAGCTACTATGAAAATATATCAGAGTTACATAAGATACAACATAAGAAATAAAGTACAGCAGAAGTCTCAATACAATAACCAAGTACAGGCTGAATAGAACAACGGAACCAAAGTTGATAGAACAAGACTAGCAAATAATCTCCAGCGATTCAAATCCCCAGAAGGTGGAAATCCAAATCTGTGAATACTCAGGCTGACCCGAGCGTAAAGCAAAACACAAAACACTCGAGTCAGGACAATATATACTTATATAATGTAAACCAACTCAAGTGAACTGTAATAAAGGTACAAGTAACTTAGAAGATGCTTGGGACCGCCCATCCTCTAAGGATCCGTTAAAATATCTACTATGTAGTAATATTCGCTATTATAATAATGTCTAATAAGTAAAGTATAATCATATAGAAAATAGCGTTAAGGGGATGGAGAACCTTAACGCGGTCGGATCTTAAAATCATAATCGTAGTAAAGCTCGATATGGTAGGTGACACGGCACAACTAGGCAATGCCAGGGTAGATATACCAATTACGCACACGGACTGATGGATACGCATAGCAGCCACTACCGTTCCACCTCGAACAACACTCCAAATCGGAGGATGGCCATCTAATCAATCACAAGTAAGAGTATAATATCGAAGAAATGTGTCTGAGAAGAGGTGCTACCTCATTGGTCCGAGATCGCTCCTGTTTTAGCCACCTTATGCCAACTCACGGGAGTTGGGTCCACGTAACATACCTTAAGAACGTCGCCACCATCCTACTTCATTCTGGAATCTCCATCGCGTACACGGTTGTCAAAGTGGTTTTCGGTATCGACAGAGAGTATGTCCATATCCGATCCCGGTCTCTTTGCCAACCAATCGTTATTATAACCCTTGGTTATAACTTTTAAAAATAGTTTATGTTTCAAATCAAAATACATCCTTTAAACCATTTCAAAATCATATCATTTATTTCAAACTAATACATACTTTCAAACCCAAAACATATCTATTCAAAACCAATTCAAAAATATATCATTTCCATTTCAAAACCAATTCAATAATATATCATTTCAATAAAACCCAAATTTCAAAATCACTGAATATTTCCTTTAATTTATTAAACTTGAAATCTTCCTTTAAATTATCATAGCATTTTGGTAATGTAACCTTAAGGAATCATAGCATTTTTGGAATGTAATACTTCCCAATTTAACATTTTATATAATCAAAGTATTTATATACTTACAAATTTTTAACATGGTCATTTTATCATAGCCTTATAGTTAAATAAACTTTGTTACTGTAATATCCAATTTAATGCTAAAATTCTTATGTTAAGTTAAGAGTACCTTATTAACTTACATTATCATTACAATAAAGAAACTTTATTATTTTAGTCATTAAAATATGTCATTTACATTAATTAAAACTTACATATTAAATGTACTTTTTAACTTACATTCCTATTACAGTAAAGAGCATTTATCATTTAATCAATATTACACTAATTAAACTTACATTATCGAATGTACGTTTTAATTTACGTTTTATTACAAAAGGGGCATTTATTATTTTAAATCAATATTACACAAATTAAGACTTACATGTTTCTTTCATTAATTAAGACTTTACATGTTTCTTTCAGTAGGTAAAACTTTACATATTTCTTTCATTAATTAGAACTTTACACGTTTCTTTCATAAATTAAACTTTACATATTTCTTTCATTAATTAGAACTTTACACGTTTCTTTCACAATAAATTTCTTATAATTAAATCCAATTTTCAACAATTTACTTAATAAGTTTAAGTGTAAAAGTTCCAATTCTTCACATTTCAACAAATAGACTCAACACTTCAAATTTAAATTACCATTTCACAATTTAACAAAATTTCCAATTTTATTTAATTAACTTAAACCTTTAATTAAAACCAAATTTCACATTTCCTAGTCAAGTTATATTTTAAAAAATCACTTTTAAACATTCATTTATTTAACCACTTAAATTCATAGAAAAATCAATAATACTTAAAAATCACTTAAATTCAAATTTAATCAAATTATCATATTTACCATTTCCAAATAAAATTTAATATCCATTTTATTTATATAACTTAAATATCATTTTTAACCAAAATTCCAAATTTCCAACTTAAGTTATATTTCAAAAATCCAGTTAAACCATTCATTAATTACATTTTTAACACATAGAAAAATCATAATTTCTTTAATTCAAAATATTTCAAAATCTGTTTAAATCAAATTTCATAAATTTATATTTTTAAAATACTTAAAAATATTCAAAACACTTTATAAAATAACCACGGGCCTGTATATAATTTTCTAACCTAGGTCAAGTGATACGGATATGTATCATTTCAATCCGCAGTTAAAAAAGAAAAATCCGGGTTCTATCATTTCAAACCCGCAATCCCAAGTTAAAATAATTTAAATAAAAATCATTCAGGCCTATCATTTCAGCCCATAATGATTTTTCCCTATTCTAAAGTCCGTTCGGGTATGTATCATTTCAACCCATAGTGATTCTAATCTACAGGGAACTTGCAATGGTGATAACAGATATAAATAACAGAATAACATTAAATAATAGTAACATATGATATAATAAGTGTAATAACAGGTGTGAACATCATATGATAATAATATAAACATATATAACATGATGATATACATTACAGATTCAAATGGTGTCGGTTTATCAGTTATATAGGTACATATTGTCTGGTGAGAATAACTCACCTGTTTGTGCTGACGATATCAAAACCAATGACACAATGGAACAAAAGCACGATGACAAGACTACGGACTTGAGTGGAGAGCAAGATCCAAAGCTACAACTCTTGTATTACAACCCAAAACATACATCAAAACAAACACAATTTCAACGCACTTGAAATGGAATAACTTTTAAACGAAAAGAGATTTGAATGTCAAATCTTTTGCCTTGCTTTCTCTATCCTTTTGCATGGCCTAGGGAATGTTTTGGTTCAGGTTTGGACATGGTTTGGGTCTGGTTTGGACCAAGGGATGCACGACTACAAGCTAGAGATGATGGGGAAGTTACAACATAGGCATGTGAAGAGTTTTATGCAATATGGTGGAGTTTTGGTTCATCTTTGGCTCGGTCTACAAGGTCCTAGGCTTGGCCATGACTTGCTACAGGTCTGGACAGAGGAGATGGTGATGTGTAGTGGTGGTAGCAAGGTGGTGGTGGCGGGTAGAGGTGGTGTCCAAGGTGGTGGGCGAAGGTATGTTGCAACTAGTGGTGGCTATGCATTGTTTTAAGGGATTTGTGCAATGTTTTGTGTGGTTTTTAGTCAAAAGGAGTGCATGGCCTGTCATGGTCAGAGGAGGAGGGGGTTTGGTCGTGGATGGTGTGGGGAAGGAAGTGGTGGTGGTCGGTGGAGGAGATGGTGGAGGTGTTAGGCCAAGCAAAGCAAGAGAAACATGGCAAAAATCATTGAAAATGAAGAGAAAAGAAGAAAAAGAAGGAGAGGCCATTACCTATTTTTGGATGAAGCCATGAGAAATGAGGAGCTGATTTGTTTTCACGTGAAAAGATGAGAAACAAAAAGTGGCGGCTACACTAGGGTTTTAGATGGCTAGGGCAAAATTTGAGGAGTTAAAGAAAATGAAGGGTTTGGACAAAAAAGGGCTTAAGTTTCAAAGTGTTTTACAACCTTTCATATTTCTTTTCTTTTTAATCTTTATATAAACAAAAATATTCAGAAAAATAATTTACAAACCGAAATCAATTATAAATATGAGAAAACAAATAATAAATTTTGGAAAAATACAAAAAGAATGAAGAAAATTACTTAAAAATACCAAACAGTGTTCAAAAATTATAAATAAATCACTGTCAGTCTTGAAAAACTATACACTTCATTATAAAAATATTATGAAGTGAAAATTTGAATTAAAATAATTTATTTATCATTTTCAAAATAAAATAGATAATTAAATTGGAGAAAATAGAAAAGGATTAAAGAAAAATGTTTAAAATTTACAAACAGGGCATGGAAATTTGCAAGAAAAATACTACTAACTCTGGAAAAATTCCTACCTTACTTTAAAAATATTTAAAAGCCAAAATATATTTTATATAACATAAATGTACAAATTAGAATAAAATATATCAAATAAAAATGTCATTTATATAATTTTAAAATAAAGAATATTGCTGAATAACCCAATATACACACAATATTGAAAATAGTATAACTTTTGCAATTTAAATCCGTTTGCAACGAAACGAAAAGAAGTATTCAAGTTATTAAATCTATTTTTATAATAAAAGATAAAATTCATAAATTTCAAACTTTTAAATTTTCAAGTTAAAAGTCGAAGTTTGACTATTTGACCAAAATTCACATTTTCTGGAAATATTAAATTTAGTCATATTTGGAATTCAAATCCACATACAAAATCAAAGTTTTTTATATTTACAATAACAACATTTATTCTTTTCATAAATAAAGCTCTTAAATTTGGAAAAATCAAATTAAAATTAATTGTAAAATACAGGGTTGTTACACTCTCCCCCACTCAAAACTTTTCGTCCCCGAAAAGGAACGAGGTACGGGGAAGCACCTAAAAAGATAGAATGAATAGAATTAAGACAAGATGATAAGAATATTGGAATTACACCTGATAACTATTGTTATAGGCAAGTTTCACAAGTTGGAGGTGATCAAATCAAGAACACAAACACGAAAAAGATCCTCTAGAGTCTGAATCACCCCTTTCACTTGACTGACGGTCTATGAATGGAAAAACAGTGTTCAGATCCAGATGAGTAACAAAGATTTCAAAGATTATAAAAAGATGTCTAAACAGACTGGTATAAGCAATAGCCTTCCCATTCTGTAACAAGATAAGAGAAATAAGGACAACCAAAAGATAGTTGAAAAAAAAAACAAAATAAGATAATAAATGTGAAACAATAACGCTTTGAAATCATAACAAATTAGAGATGTTTATCATTTGGAAATCATACTACTAAAATCATAACACTTTGGAAATGTAATTCTAAAAAAAAACGTAATACTTAGAAAATCATAACACCTTTTAAAATAATCTTTATTTAAACCATTTTAATTCAAGGTCAAATAATATTCATTTTAAAGTTGTAACATTTCTAAGTTCATTCAATTATAAAACTTCCAAAACATTGTATTTTCAAAACAGCAGCACTTATAAAATGCTACAGTAGATATATTAATATTTCAAATCAGTTTTATTCTAGAATATTCATTTGGATATCATTTAACTTATGACTTATTAAAACAAACTTTTATGAATGGAATATCCAAATTAAACTATACTTCGTTTATTAAGTCAAAAGCTCACTATTTTACTTAGCTCTTCATTTAACAAATAACCTAACACTTTATTTAAAATGCCCATTTCATAAATAGATATTCCTTCAATAAGTTACACTTAAAATTTCCATTTGAAAACCAAATTCTCAATTATCAAATTTAGTGATGTTAAAATACATTATAACTATCATAATTATCCATTTTTCAAGACATATCAATTTCATAAATAAAATATTTATCATAGAAAATATAACAATCAAATTTCTTTACACATTTATTCATTTAGACATCAATTAAACTATGAATTCAAGTTAAATAAACTTTATTACAAAATGTCCAATTCCAATGAATTTTATTTTATCTATTCAAAGATACATTATTTATTATACAACATATTCATTTCAGGAAATAACCATTATTAAAATTCCTAGGTTAGACTTAAGGTTCCATATTAAATCAAATTTGATTATCAAGTTATTTAAATAAAATCTCTTTAAATTCCTTTTTCACTATTTACCTCTGTAAATCTTTTATAACTAAAATTTAGGTGTATAAAATTTATTATAACCACTCAAATTTTATTTAAAAAATCCTTTTTATATTGTATATTATCCAATTACATTGTTAACTTCTAAAAATTTTTTAAGGTAAGTTATATTTGAATGCAATTGTATTATACAAATAAAACTTTCCAATTCAATTATCTCAAGTTTGAATCATTTATTCAAAAATTTTAATTTTTCTTTTTATTACTGAAATTATTCTTTAAGATGAAATTTAAGAATTAATTTTCCGGTTTCCTTCAAACCAGTTAGAGATAAATAAATCAAATCATATTTAGAAATTCAAATAAATTAAATCTTTCAAAACAAAGCTGTAGTAAGACTACAGAACGGTCTCTTCAGTTCAAAACTCGAAAATGAACGTCGATGATGCTGCAGTCATCACCGAAATTATTTTCCAACGACAAAGAGAAGAGCACTTAATTTTTAAACTTTAAAATCCTTTAGAGACAAATTTTTTATTCAAAAATACTTTAAATTATATCCTTTTAAAAATTTTAAACACAAGGTTTGAAATCCATCGGAAACTTGAATTCTCAAATTCTTGATTCAAATTCATTTCAGTTCCCAAATCAATTTATAAACAACTATTTATAAATTCATTTGTAGAACAATAAATGATAAATCAAGTATTATCATTTCAAATTATCAATTTAAATCAATTTATTAAGTTCCATAAATTTACTTATATATCAAAATTTTATTTCATTAACCAAATTTAAAATAATATCGTGTCAGTTTGTTCTGTTAAAGTGTTTTAGAAATCCTATCGATAGCGTTGATCAGACGAATCGATCGGAAATCCAAATCAACATCAACAACTCAAACAACACCATATATAAAACAAAACATAGATTTACAAGTACAATTCAAAATGTTTGGAGATAGTTTAGAAACAAAAGACAAGATGGTTAAACAGAGTAGAGAGATGGGTAAGCTTAGGTAAATCGCGGACAACCTTAACCGGGTCAACCGTGACTTAAAGAATAAGATCGATGTGGATTTTTCTGGGATAAATCTACGTTCGATCTCAAGAGATAGAGTTTGGAATAATAAAAGATATTAGCATCTAAACCAAGGATAGATAAAATCTCTGGTGAATCGATGCTGACTGTAAAGGATTTTCACCCCTTTACAAGAAAATTAGAATATTGGCGAGATCGCCAATTCACTATAAAGATCATTCGAAGTGGAGTTATGTGATACTCCAAAATCAAAAGAAGATGAATAGTGAGGGACAAGAATGAATTTTGGAATCGCAGGAAACGTTCCAAAATTCAAAGGAAATCGAATCAAAAGGAAGAGATTCAAACTCGAACGAAAGTGATTCTGTAAATAAATTTACCATACATTCTAAGTTTTGCCTCAAAGCCAAAGCTCTGATACCAACTGTAACGACCCGATATTTTCAACCATTCGCATCCATTATAAGTGTATAGGTAGACACTCATGCCGGAGTTGAATTGCTCAAAATACCGCGTTGTAATTAAAATTTGGCAAATCTCAGAATATACAGTAAATAAATATAATCACAGACACAGAGTAAAATAATGCAGCGGAAGTAAAAGAAATAGTAGTTCATGAAGCTACTATGAAAATATATCAGAGTTACATAAGATAAAACATAAGAAATAAAGTACAGCAGAAGTCTCAATACAATAACCAAGTACAGGCTGAATAGAACAACGGAACCGAAGTTGATAGAACAAGACTAGCAAATAATCTCCAGCGATTCAAATCCCCAGAAGGTGGAAATCCAAATCTGTGAATACTCAGGCTGACCCGAGCGTAAAGCAAAACACAAAACACTCGAGTCAGGACAATATATACTTATATAATGTAAACCAACTCAAGTGAACTGTAATAAAGGTACAAGTAACTTAGAAGATGCTTGGGACCGCCCATCCTCTAAGGATCCGTTAAAATATCTACTATGTAGTAATATTCGCTATTATAATAATGTCTAATAAGTAAAGTATAATCATATAGAAAATAGCGTTAAGGGGATGGAGAACCTTAACGCGGTCGGATCTTAAAATCATAATCGTAGTAAAGCTCGATATGGTAGGTGACACGGCACAACTAGGCAATGCCAGGGTAGATATACCAATTACGTACACGGACTGATGGATACGCATAGCAGCCACTACCGTTCCACCTCGAACAACACTCCCAAATCGGAGGATGGCCATCTAATCAATCACAAGTAAGAGTATAATATCGAAGAAATGTGTCCGAGAAGAGGTGCTACCTCACTGGTCCGAGATCGCTCCTGTTTTAGCCACCTTATGCCAACTCACGGGAGTTGGGTCCACGTAACATACCTTAAGAACGTCGCCACCATCCTACTTCATTCTGGAATCTCCACCGCGTACACGGTTGTCAAAGTGGTTTTCGGTATCGACAGAGAGTATGTCCATATCCGATCCCGGTCTCTTTGCCAACCAATCGTTATTATAACCCGTGGTTATAACTTTTAAAAATAGTTTATGTTTCAAATCAAAATACATCCTTTAAACCATTTCAAAATCATACCATTTATTTCAAACTAATACATACTTTCAAACCCAAAACATATCTATTCAAAACCAATTCAAAAATATATCATTTCCATTTCAAAACCAATTCAATAATATATCATTTCAATAAAACCCAAATTTCAAAATCACTGAATATTTCCTTTAATTTATTAAACTTGAAATCTTCCTTTAAATTATCATAGCATTTTGGTAATGTAACCTTAAGGAATCATAGCATTTTTGGAATGTAATACTTCCCAATTTAACATTTTATATAATCAAAGTATTTATATACTTACAAATTTTTAACATGGTCATTTTATCATAGCCTTATAGTTAAATAAACTTTGTTACTGTAATATCCAATTTAATGCTAAAATTCTTATGTTAAGTTAAGAGTACCTTATTAACTTACATTATCATTACAATAAAGAAACTTTATTATTTTAGTCATTAAAATATGTCATTTACATTAATTAAAACTTACATATTAAATGTACTTTTTAACTTACATTCCTATTACAGTAAAGAGCATTTATCATTTAATCAATATTACACTAATTAAACTTACATTATCGAATGTACGTTTTAATTTACGTTTTATTACAAAAGGGGCATTTATTATTTTAAATCAATATTACATAAATTAAGACTTACATGTTTCTTTCATTAATTAAGACTTTACATGTTTCTTTCAATAGGTAAAACTTTACATATTTCTTTCATTAATTAGAACTTTACACGTTTCTTTCATAAATTAAACTTTACATATTTCTTTCATTAATTAGAACTTTACACGTTTCTTTCACAATAAATTTTTATAATTAAATCCAATTTTCAACAATTTACTTAATAAGTTTAAGTGTAAAAGTTCCAATTCTTCACATTTCAACAAATAGACTCAACACTTCAAATTTAAATTACCATTTCACAATTTAACAAAATTTCCAATTTTATTTAATTAACTTAAACCTTTAATTAAAACCAAATTTCACATTTCCTAGTCAAGTTATATTTTAAAAAATCACTTTTAAACATTCATTTATTTAACCACTTAAATTCATAGAAAAATCAATAATACTTAATAATCACTTAAATTCAAATTTAATCAAATTATCATATTTACCATTTCCAAATAAAATTTAATATCCATTTTATTTATATAACTTAAATATCATTTTTAACCAAAATTCCAAATTTCCAACTTAAGTTATATTTCAAAAATCCAGTTAAACCATTCATTAATTACATTTTTAACACATAGAAAAATCATAATTTCTTTAATTCAAAATATTTCAAAATCTGTTTAAATCAAATTTCATAAATTTATATTTTTAAAATACTTAAAAATATTCAAAACACTTTATAAAATAACCACGGGCCTGTATATAATTTTCTAACCTAGGTCAAGTGATACGGATATGTATCATTTTAATCCGCAGTTAAAAAAGAAAAATCCGGGTTCTATCATTTCAAACCTGCAATCCCAAGTTAAAATAATTTAAATAAAAATCATTCAGGCCTATCATTTCAGCCCATAATGATTTTTCCCTATTCTAAAGTCCGTTCGGGTATGTATCATTTCAACCCATAGTGATTCTAATCTACAGGGAACTTGCAATGGTGATAACAGATATAAATAACAGAATAACATTAAATAATAGTAACATATGATATAATAAGTTTAATAACGGGTGTGAACATCATATGATAATAATATAAACATATATAACATGATGATATACATTACAGATTCAAATGGTGTCGGTTTATCAGTTATATAGGTACATATTGTCTGGTGAGAATAACTCACCTGTTTGTGCCGACGATATCAAAACCAATGACACAATGGAACAAAAGCACGATGACAAGACTACGGACTTGAGTGGAGAGCAAGATCCAAAGCTACAACTCTTGTATTACAACCCAAAACATACATCAAAACAAACACAATTTCAACGCACTTGAAATGGAATAACTTTTAAACGAAAAGAGATTTGAATGTCAAATCTTTTGCCTTGCTTTCTCTATCCTTTTGCATGGCCTAGGGATTGTTTTGGTTCAGGTTTGGACATGGTTTGGGTCTGGTTTGGACCAAGGGATGCACGACTACAAGCTAGAGATGATGGGGAAGTTACAACATAGGCATGTGAAGAGTTTTATGCAATATGGTGGAGTTTTGGTTCATCTTTGGCTCGGTCTACAAGGTCCTAGGCTTGGCCATGACTTGCTACAGGTCTGGACAGAGGAGATGGTGATGTGTAGTGGTGGTAGCAAGGTGGTGGTGGCGGGTAGAGGTGGTGTCCAAGGTGGTGGGCGAAGGTATGTTGCAACTAGTGGTGGCTATGCATTGTTTTAAGGGATTTGTGCAATGTTTTGTGTGGTTTTTAGTCAAAAGGAGTGCATGGCCTATCATGGTCAGAGGAGGAGGGGGTTTGGTCATGGATGGTATGGGGAAGGAAGTGGTGGTGGTCGGTGGAGGAGATGGTGGAGGTGTTAGGCCAAGCAAAGCAAGAGAAACATGGCAAAAATCATTGAAAATGAAGAGAAAAGAAGAAAAAGAAGGAGAGGCCATTACCTATTTTTGGATGAAGCCATGAGAAATAAGGAGCTGATTTGTTTTCACGTGAAAAGATGAGAAACAAAAAATGGCGGCTACACTAGGGTTTTAGATGGCTAGGGCAAAATTTGAGGAGTTAAAGAAAATGAAGGGTTTGGACAAAAAAGGGCTTAAGTTTCAAAGTGTTTTACAACCTTTCATATTTCTTTTCTTTTTAATCTTTATATAAACAAAAATATTCAGAAAAATAATTTACAAACCGAAATCAATTATAAATATGAGAAAACAAATAATAAATTTTGGAAAAATATAAAAAGAATGAAGAAAATTACTTAAAAATACCAAACAGTGTTCAAAAATTATAAATAAATCACTGTCAGTCTTGAAAAACTATACACTTCATTATAAAAATATTATGAAGTGAAAATTTGAATTAAAATAATTTATTTATCATTTTCAAAATAAAATAGATAATTAAATTGGAGAAAATAGAAAAGGATTATAGAAAAATGTTTAAAATTTACAAACAGGGCATGGAAATTTGCAAGAAAAATACTACTAACTCTGGAAAAATTCCTACCTTACTTTAAAAATATTTAAAAGCCAAAATATATTTTATATAACATAAATGTACAAATTAGAATAAAATATATCAAATAAAAATGTCATTTATATAATTTTAAAATAAAGAATATTGCTGAATAACCCAATATACACACAATATTGAAAATAGTATAACTTTTGCAATTTAAATCCGTTTGCAACGAAACGAAAAGAAGTATTCAAGTTATTAAATCTATTTTTATAATAAAAGATAAAATTCATAAATTTCAAACTTTTAAATTTTCAAGTTAAAAGTCGAAGTTTGACTATTTGACCAAAATTCACATTTTCTGGAAATATTAAATTTAGTCATATTTGGAATTCAAATCCACATACAAAATCAAAGTTTTTTATATTTACAATAACAACATTTATTCTTTTCATAAATAAAGCTCTTAAATTTGGAAAAATCAAATTAAAATTAATTGTAAAATACAGGGTTGTTACAACACTTCTTCACTTCTTTTCTCCACTCTAATCTAGTGCTTCCTTTCATCCAAATCGAAGATCAAGATTGAAGATTCAAGAGCTTAGATTGAAGATCTTCATCTTTTCAAGAGAGATTTCTTCGTTTGAAGCGGATTCGTGATAGATCAAGCTTGATCCTTCGCTGTCCAGATCTGAAGCGTGTTGATTTGGGTTTGTTTTGGTGATTTGGTGAGTGGTGATTATCTCTCACACGGATCCAAAGGAGTATATCGGATTGTTGGCTTGATTTGGTGTTAAAATAGTGATTTCTATGCATTTTTGTAAACCTAAGTGTAGATCCATGTAGATCCATTGTTCACGATGATTTGACAACCATTTTTGTATATGATTAACCTATGCAAGTTCATTCATCAAGTTGTAGAGATAATTCTCATGTTTTCATGCTTGTTAGACTTTCAACTCCTTAATTACAAAATTGCCATTATTGTTATAATTGTCCATTTTGCTTACATTTGAATGCTTGGTTACTTAGACTGATGTTTGACATGATTGATTGCTGTGAATTAGATGATTGTTGATTGGTTTTAGACAAGGTGGTCGAAGATGATTCAAAAGCTAAGGGAAAGGCTCTTGAATTGGGAAAGCTGCTCGTGGCATATGTAGCGGAATGATGAAGCTCTTATGCATAGATTTGATGATGTGATGTTGAGATGAGGCTTTGCGAGGATGTGATGAAGCGAGGCAATGATGTGATGAAGACTTGGTCTAATCCAGACGGGATCATTCCAAGCATGTTGATAACTCGGTGATATGATTCGAGTTGAGGATAATGAATGGATATGAGAATAGTCGTCGAAGAGGATGACTAGGAGGCTTGGATAGCATCGTTGTTGAAGGTTCTAGCATGCTCTAAGCAAGAGTACGTTTGGGCAGATTCGATAGTCCCAACGGCCAACTATTGATGGTCGAGTACTCTGGGCAGATTTGATAGTCCTAGGCACGGGCTGCGACGACGTGCGGGAGTTATGTCTAGAACCGAGGTTTCCATTAGCCCTTGACGGACGGCTGAAAGAATGTGCCGGTCATTCAATTAACGGTGATATCGAAGCAATGATAACAGTGATAGCCAGAGTCATGGATGATTGGTTGTATCATCATTCGGTCTCAAGAGCGGTATTTTCTGGGTGCTTATCTGATTTAGGCCTTGGTACTTGGAAAACATCGCCCTTGACTCGAATGATTATTATTAATTTACCTTAAATTGTATACTCTGCTATGTTGCTTCTGCTTAGTGTGTGTCTGGGGGCTATCACTGTAGAAAGAGGTGGAGTGGGAGGGTTGTATTCCTATTCCTTTATGCTCTTTTGGTATGTTGTTAGTTAATTTACTGCTCACTAAGACTGATGTCTGACTCAAGGCTTTATGTTTTAATTCTTATTGCCTTGGGCTGTTCGTCCATTTTTGGGACGGGCAGACTAGGTAGCAGGTGACAGGTGCTGTTCTCTTCTCACGATGCTGATATCGAAGACGAGCTGGAGGGTTGCATATTATCTTCTTATTATATGTACTGGATATTCCGCTGTTTTGTATTCTCTGAGTGTTATGTAATGAGGCTTGATGTATTGGCTATTTGGATGCTTGTATTCAACTATTATGGAGTTTTATATGATGTCATTTTATTCTGTAAAGCTTCACTATACATATGTTCTATTGTATTTTGTCCATGCGCTGTGAGTAATACGATAGATTCTGTTGTTTTTAATCTACCCTGACAATCGTCCATGGTCGCCTGGCACACTTTACAGCGCACTATCTCTAGATTCGGTGCAGGGGTCATGGGCGGTCATCACATTTGGTATCAGAGCATTGGTTAATCGATTTTACCCAACGCTCGCTGACATAACTACGTATGAGAGACGTAATTGTATTTTGATGGATGAATACTATATATAATATAGTAGCTTAGTAGAGTTTGAGTCCTTTATGCAGTTGTTTCTCTAGATGTTCTAATCATTCCTTTTTATAGATATTGAGAATGAGTCGAAGAGGGAGACCAGCTGCTAGGGGAGGCCGTGCTACTGAGGGGACTGCTGATTATGGAGCTATGTTTGAAGCTATGATGACTTCGATCATGAGAAGGATACCAGTTCCGGGGACGGCAGTTGATGTTGGAGTTCAGGTTCAGGCTCCGAAACCAGTGGATTTTGCTAAGTTGTGCAAGGACTATACTGCTCTTGGAGGGAAGGTTTTCTTGGGAACAGAATCAACTATTGAGGTCCAGAGGTGGATAGATGCTTGTAGAAGGATCTTTGGTGATTTGGGAATTGAGGATGCGACTAAGAGGAAGTTGGCATCGAGACAGCTTCAAGGGAGAGCTTCTGATTGGTGGAACTCTATTACCATCAATACTCCAGAGGAAGAGATTACTTGGGAGCAATTCCAAGTCAGGTTTGAAGCTAAGTTCATTTCTACAGCTCAGAAGTCTGTTCTGTTCAAGAAGTTTGTGGAGATCAAGCAAGGTGGAAGACCAGTTCTTGAGTATGTTTCTGAGTTTGAAGCGTTGTCCAAGTATGCCCGGTCATATATTGAGTCTGCATATCAGAAGAATGAGAAGTTTGTGACAGGCTTGGACAGTTATCTTGGGAGACAGTTGGTGGATCATTTGGACGATTCATTTGAGAAGCTTGTGGAGAAAGCTCTCAGGCATGAGAGTCTGTTTCCTAAGGAAGGATCTGTTGTTGCTGTGACCAGAGAAGAGTCTAAACCCCAGCAGGGTGGAAACAAGAAGAGGAAGCAGCAGCAGAAGGGTAAGGATGGCCAGAAGAAGCCGAAAGGCGAGGTGACTTGCTACAATTGTCAGCAGAAGGGCCATTTCTCTAAGGATTGTAAGAATCCGAAGGTGCCAATGAAGTGTCACAACTGTGACAAGCCAGGGCATTTCAGGAAGAATTGTCTAGAACCGAGGAGGGACAAGTAGATTGTGCAAGCTTATGCTTTGGGAGCTGTTCCGTCGTCTTCGAAAGCTCCTACCGCTGAAGAGAAAGGAAAGAGTGTGGTTGTTCAAGGTACTCTTTTCCTATGTGGTGTTCCAGTTAGAGTTCTGTTTGATATTGGAGCGTCGCATTCGTTTGTTCGTAGTGAACTTGTAGGCCGGTTAGGTTTGGAACCGGATATTGTTGATAGGCCATTGGTTGTGACTAATCCAGTTGGGGGTTCGTCTTGTTTGTGTATGTTATGCCGTGGTCTGATTGTGTCGAGTCATGGTTGCTCTTTTGCTTGTGATTGCTTTGTTCTGAACTTTGCGGGGTTCGGAATTATTTTGGGTATGGACTGGCTTAGGAAGTATGCGGCTAAGGTTGATTGCGAGAGGTTGGAAGTGACAGTCGAGAATGTGGAGGGGCGAAAGGTGGCGATACGATGTAAGCATGAAGAAGGCGTCTTCATGAGCTTCATGTATTCGCTGGTTGTTCCACGGGATGGACTGTCATCGGTGCCAATCGTTAATGGATTCGAGGATGTCTTTGACGAAGTCAAAGGGTTGCCGCCGCATAGAGAGATCGAGTTTCGTATAGATCTAGTTGAAGGAGCCAGACCTGTTGTGATGCCTCTTAGGCGGATGGCGCCTAGGGAACAGCAGGAGTTGAGGGTGCAAGTTGATGATCTTTTGCAGAAAGGATTCATTCGGCGTAGTGTGTCCGAGTGGGGTGCACCAGTTGTGTTTGCAACCAAGGTAGATGGGTCGTTGAGATTGTGTGTGGATTATCGTGAGCTGAATAAGGTGACAAAGAAGAACAAGTATCCATTGCCGAGAATAGATGACTTGTTTGATCAGCTTCACAAAGCTAAGGTGTTTTCTCAGATGGATTTGGCAACAGGATTTCACCAGTTGAGAGTAGCTAAGGATAGTGTGCCGAAGACTGCTTTTCGGACACCATCTGGTTTCTTTGAGTGGCTGGTAATGCCGTTTGGATTGACTAACGCACCAGCATATTTTGTGGATCTTATGAATAGAGTGTTCAGAGATCAGTTGAACAAGTTCGTACTTGTGTTCGTGGATGATATTCTGATTTATTCCAGAACGGAAAAAGAACACAAGACGCACTTACGTATTGTTTTGGAAATCTTGCGGAAACATCAGCTGAAGGCTAAGTTTTCGAAGTGTCACTTCTGGAAGAGTGAAGTGAGGTTCTTAGGCCATGTGATTACTGGAAGTGGAATAGCGGTCGATCCCGCTAAGGTGGCAGCAATCCAGGATTGGGTTAGACCTAAGAATGCATCTGATGTGAGAAGTTTTCTTGGATTAGCAGGATATTATCGACGGTTTATCAAAGACTTCTCCAAGGTAGCTACACCGATAACAGGATTGACGAAAAAGAACCAAGTGTTCAGTTGGGATGATAAGTGTGAGCAAGCTTTCGAAATCCTGAAAGAGAGACTGACAAGTGCTCCTGTTTTGACTATTCCTAGTGGGAATGATGAGATGGTGGTTTACACCGACGCATGTGGTACTGGACTTGGAGCAGTGCTGATGTAGAGGGATAAAGTTGTTGCGTATGCAAGTCGACAACTGAAGCCGCATGAAAGGAATTACCCGACTCATGATTTGGAGTTAGCGGCGATTGTATTTGCTCTGAAGATGTGGAGACATTATCTGTTGGGAGTTCGATTCGAGTTGTTTACGGATCATAAGTCGTTGAAGTATCTTTTCTCCCAAAAGGATTTGAATCTTCGGCAGCAACGTTGGCTAGGGTTTTTAGCATCATATGATTTTGGTATAGCTTATACTCCGGGAAAAGGTAACGCAGTGGCAGATGCGTTAAGTCGAAGACATGCAGGATTGGGAGCCATGTTTTCAGAATGGAAGAGTCTCGAGTATTTAGCTGAATTTGACTTCAGGCCTAGATGTGAATTGGAACCTGAGATGTTAGCAAACTTATCGATAAGACCTTCACTTGTGGAAAGGATTGGCGAGAGCCAAAAGCGAGACGATAAGCTTGTCAAGATTATCCGTGAATTGGAATCTGGATTGGATCCAGAAAAGGATAAAGGATTCGAGGTCGATCGAGAGGGTTGGCTTCGGAAGCAAGGACGATTAGTTGTTCCCGATATAGATGAATTGAGGAGTGAAGTTCTGAAGGAAAGTCATCACTCGAAGTTGACAATTCATCCAGGTGGAAATAAGATGTATCGGGATATGAAGAGAACCTACTACTAGGAAGGCATGAAGAAGGATGTTGGGAATTTTATTTCCAAGTGCATGAACTGCCAGTTGGTAAAGGCTGAACAGAAAAAGCCAAGTGGATTACTTCAGCCATTAAAATTTCCTACATGGAAGTGGGAGCAAATATCGATGGACTTTATTGATGGATTACCTAGAACCAGAACGGGAAATGAAGGGATTTGGGTCATTGTGGATCGTCTGACTAAGAGCGCAAGATTCATTCCTGTTCGATCGACTAGGACTGCATCAAAGTTGGCTGAGTTGTATGTTAAGTGGATAGTTCGATTCCATGGTATTCCGAGGAGTATAGTGAGTGATCGAGACCCATTGTTCACTAGTGGATTTTGGAAGAGCTTCCAAGAAGTTTTGGGGACTGAGTTGTGTTTGAGTACAGCTTATCACCCTCAAACAGATGGTCAGACCGAGAGGGTCAACCGAGTTTTGAAAGATCTTCTTAGAGCATGTGTTTTAGACTTCGAAGGATCATGGGAAGATCACCTTCATTTGGTGGAGTTTGCGTACAACAACAGTTACCAGTCAAGCATTGGTATGGCACCGTGTGAGGCATTGTATGGAAGACCGTGTAACTCTCCGACATGTTGGTTGGAAACTGGAGAAAAGCTGATACTTGGGCCAGAGATGATTCGGCAGACTTCAGATTGTATAGAGATCATTCGGCAACGAATGAAGGCAGCCCAAGACCGTCAGAAAAGTTATGCCGATAAGCGTCGTAAGGATTTGGAGTTCGACGTAGGTGATATGGTTTTTGTGAAGATTTCTCCACTGAAGAATGTTATTCGATTCGGGAAGAAAGGAAAATTGACTCCGAGATTTGTTGGACCATTCCCGATTACCGAGCGAATTGGAAAGCTCGCTTATAGATTGGAATTACCGGAGAAGATGTCGAGTGTGCACAATGTTTTTCATGTATCGTATCTACGGAAGTATGTGCACACTCGAATACAGTGGTTTCTGTCGATAGCTATGAAGATTTCGAAGTTGATCCAGTCGATAGAAGACCTCGTAAGCCGCTTCGTGTTGTGGGAACCGACACGAAACAGCTTAGGAGGAAGGTAGTTAAGTTGCTCAAGATACAATGGAGTGATGATGATAACGACTGTACGTGGGAGGTGGAAGAGAGGATGAAGGCAGCTCATCCTGAACTCTTCAAGGTATGGCCCTAAGGTGTCGTGTCATCTCGCGATATTGTAACTTGTTCTAGTTTTAGAATTCTGTACGCTAAGATAGAATTGGATGCATGGTTTGTTGATTGCTATGGATGGTAGGCGTACAGAATAGTTTTTGGATTGCTATGATTGTTTGGAATTTCGGGGGCGAAATTCCTAAGGGGGAGAGAATGTAACGACCCGTATTTTTACGGATCGAAAAGTTTGTCAAAATCTGGAAATTTAGTGTTGTTGAGCCATTTCAGATTTTAGGCAAAATATGGCTAAGTTCTAAGTCGTTCACGACTTAGTATAAGTCGTAAGTCGTATACGACTTAGAGGATAGGCGCGACTTAAGGATAGTGGCGAGTTAATTGTTACCGAGTTAAGAAGCAGCGAGTTAAGAGTTAAGTCGTGACCGACTTGAGTGGGTTAGGCGACCTAAGGAAGTATTGGAGCGACCTATAGCTGTTCACGACCTAGGGATGAGCGACCTAGTGGTTCCGAGTTAGCATTTTTAGGTCGGCAACGACCTAAGGAGTTTGGAGATAGTTGTGTAGCGACCTAGTATCTTGGTATGACCTATAGGTTAGCGACTTAAGGAGTATACGACCTATGGGAGTCAAGTCGTACGAGTTAAGTCGTAAGGTTGTATTAGGTCGTATACAGTCTAAGTGTTAGGTCGCGTGGGTATGTTAAGTCGTAAGTTTGTTAGGTCGCGAGGTAGTGTACCTGTTAAGTCGTTGGGTGACTGTAGCATGGTTTTGAATTAAGTCGTAGGTCGCAGGACTACTAAGTCGTGAGGTTTTAGGTCGCGTGAAGACTTAAGGTGTTAAGTCGCTGGGTTTTAGCCTATGTGTTAAGTTGTAGACGACTTAGGGAAGTTAAGTATTAAGTCGTAGAGAATTGGTCTGTTAGGTCATAAGTCGCTAAGTCGCGCATAGGCTAAGTTGTTAAGTCGAACTGTTATGTCGCACGCTATGTTAAGTCGGAGACCCAGTTGAGTTGTAAGTCGTAGGCGCATGCTATAAGTCGTAACCGACTTAGGAGATAGCTGTTTTGCCGTGAGTCATAGGCAGATATCTGTTAGGTCGAAGAGCTGTTAGGTCATATGGGTTTTAGGTCGGCAAGGTCTTAGGTCGTAGGTCGGAGACGACCTAATACCGAGTTACGACTTAAGAGATTTTCTGCCTATAAATAGAAGGGGATTGGCTTCATTTTTGGGATCCGGATTTCGAAGCGACGAAGTGCTGCCATTTTGAGAGCTCGACTTCTACACTTCTTCACTTCTTTCCTCCACTCTAATCTAGTGCTTCCTTTCATCCAAATCGAAGATCAAGATTGAAGATTCAAGAGCTTAGATTGAAGATCTTCATCTTTTCAAGAGAGATTTCTTCGTTTGAAGCGGATTCGTGATAGATCAAGCTTGATCCTTCGCTGTCCAGATCTGAAGCGTGTTGATTTGGGTTTGTTTTGGTGATTTGGTGAGTGGTGATTATCTCTCACACGGATCCAAAGGAGTATATCGGATTGTTGGCTTGATTTGGTGTTAAAATAGTGATTTCTATGCATTTTTGTAAACCTAAGTGTAGATCCATGTAGATCCATTGTTCACGATGATTTGACAACCATTTTTGTATATGATTAACCTATGCAAGTTCATTCATCAAGTTGTAGAGATAATTCTCATGTTTTCATGCTTGTTAGACTTTCAACTCCTTAATTACGAAATTGCCATTATTGTTATAATTGTCCATTTTGCTTACATTTGAATGCTTGGTTACTTAGACTGATGTTTGACATGATTAATTGCTGTGAATTAGATGATTGTTGATTGGTTTTAGACAAGGTGGTCGAAGATGATTCAAAAGCTAAGGGAAAGGCTCTTGAATTGGGAAAGCTGCTCGTGGCATATGTAGCGGAATGATGAAGCTCTTATGCATAGATTTGATGATGTGATGTTGAGATGAGGCTTTGCGAGGATGTGATGAAGCGAGGCAATCATGTGATGAAGACTTGGTCTAATCCAGACGGGATCATTCCAAGCATGTTGATAACTCGGTGATATGATTCGAGTTGAGGATAATGAATGGATATGAGAATAGTCGTCGAGGAGGATGACTATGAGGCTTGGATAGCATCGTTGTTGAAGGTTCTAGCATGCTCTAAGCAAGAGTACGTTTGGGCAGATTCGATAGTCCCAACGGCCAACTGTTGATGGTCGAGTACTCTGGGCAGATTCGATAGTCCTAGGCACGGGCTGCGACGACGTGCGGGAGTTATGTCTAGAACCGGGGTTTCCATTAGCCCTTGACGGACGGCTGAAAGAATGTGCCGGTCATTCAATTAATGGTGATATCGAAGCAATGATAACAGTGATAGCTAGAGTCATGGATGATTGGTTGTATCATCATTCGGTCTCAAGAGCGGTATTTTCTGGGTGCTTATCTGATTTAGGCCTTGGTACTTGGAAAACATCGCCCTTGACTCGAATGATTATTATTAATTTACCTTAAATTGTATACTCTGCTATGTTGCTTCTGCTTAGTGTGTGTCTGGGGGCTATCACTGTAGAAAGAGGTGGAGTGGGAGGGTTGTATTCCTATTCCTTTTCCTTTATGCTCTTTTGGTATGTTGTTAGTTAATTTACTGCTCACTAAGACTGATGTCTGACTCAAGGCTTTATGTTTTAATTCTTATTGCCTTGGGCTGTTCGTCCATTTTTGGGACGGGCAGACTAGGTAGCAGGTGACAGGTGTTGTTCTCTTCTCACGATGCTGATATCGAAGACGAGCTGGAGGGTTGCATATTATCTTCTTATTATATGTACTGGATGTTCCGCTGTCTTGTATTCTCTGAGTGTTATGTAGTGAGGCTTGATGTATTGGCTATTTGGATGCTTGTATTCAACTATTATGGAGTTTTATATGATGTCATTTTGTTCTGTAAAGCTTCACTATACATATGTTCTATTGTATTTTGTCCATGCGCTGTGAGTAATACGATAGATTCTGTTGTTTTTAATCTACCCTGACAATCGTCCATGGTCGCCTGACACACTTTACAGCGCACTATCTCTAGATTCGGTGCAGGGGTCATGGGCGGTCGTCACATATAATGTCTCCCACTGTTAACGTGTGCATCGAAAATATGAAATAACAAAAAAAATTTGAACCCATGGAATGCAAAAGCCAGTATGCTTGAATTCAAGGCGATATTAAAAGCTGATGACTCTTAAATTTTTGAACGGTGGAATATGGAAAGTTCACAAAAGAAGAAAAATGCATTGAACCGGTACCGATACGGGAGTCGTTTTACAGATTTCGTCGTCCACCGGACGTCGAAACACACATACGAATACACCGTAGAGATTAGCATGACGAGACGATCAAAACGGTATACATATATTAGTGGTACGATTGAATTATAAAAATTCGAATTTTCGACTAGCGGAAAATGCAGCAAAACGCAGAAAAATAAGATCGACGGAGCTAAAGAAGTCCGAATTTGGAAAAACGAAAAATGACGTCTTGCTTAGAAGATGATTTAGAATTTTCTATATTAAAATATTTAGGTTTCGAAAATATTTTATTTTCATCAATTTCTAACTGATTAAATTGAAATAAATTACACGCGAAAATAAACTTTCATATTTTTGGATGAAATTTTCCCAGTAGCTATGTTTAACTAGACGCATTTCAAATATTAAATTTTTATTTCAAAATTTTATTGTTTACAATTTCTCAATTTCAATTAAATATAATTAATAAAACAAATAAAAATTATCGAAAATTTACGGGTCGTTACAACTTTTAAATCCAATTTCAAAGTTTTCTATCTTCCTTATTATTTAAACAGAATTTAAATCAGTTTCCGAAATCATTTTCATTCATAATAAATTCGAGATTCAAAATCTTTAAACAATTCTAAATATTAAATCTAACAATTTAATTACCCAATATATCGTTATATTTGAAATTCAAGTTATTTAACTTATTAAATTAACTTTTCAATATTTAAAAACAATTAAATATTCAAAATTCAAACGACTGAAATTATGGGTCGTTACAAGGCGGCTCCTTAGTTATTTAGTTATTATTTTCGCTATATTATTATGTTGGTATATTGGTATCTAAAAAATGTAAAGTTAGAATGTATAGCTGCAAGTCTGTTAGGTGTAGTACTTTTGTTTAACTCTGATAGCTCCATGTAAGGAGTAATCTTTTATACTATGTCATTTTGTATTATATGTAACCACTCCGTTGTGAGTTTCTTTTTCTACTATGTCTTGTTTGAGGGAATTAGGCACAAGGACAAACTTTGGAAAAAATTTAGGTTGAAGGACACAAGTTTCTATTTTGGGCTGAAGGACAAACTTTGAAAGAAAATTAGTCTGGAGGACAATGCTAGCATTGTCCTTCAACCTAATTTTTTTCAAAGTTTGTCCTTCAGCCTAAAAACGATACTTGTTGTCCTTCAGCCTATTTTTTTTTCAAAGTTTGTCCTTATGCATATTTTCCACGTCTTGTTTTGTTCTTTATTTTTCCCTAAGACAACTTGTCTTTTGGACACTTAGGCAACGACACATGAATACCATGGATGTATTAAGTGTCGTTCCTAGGGGTCAGAAAGGTAAGTCATCACAGTTGTAGCCATTGGAATTCTATATGGTTTGAGAAAAACAAAATCTTGATTTGGAGCTGTATGGAGGAAGTTGTGGCCGAATGAAGTGGGAGAAAAATAAAGAAGAAAGAGTTTTAAAACAAGGTTTGAAAACATTTCAAACAAAATAAATTTTTGAATTTAAATTTTATAATTTTAAAATAGGAAGTCATTAACAAGATTTCATGAAGCTAAGAAGAAGATGGTGACGCTTTGAAAGAAGAATTAAAAAAGTGAAAATGGAGGGAAAAGAAAATGGAAGAAATATATTTTATATGACATGAATATGCAAAATTACCTATTTAACCTACCAACACTACCCTCCACTCACCTCACACCACCTCACCATGCTCGTTCACCTCCATGTACATCTTTTCCCCCTAGCCACCACTCCATCAAGTTAAAGAAAACATGCCATAAATGTTTAGTCCTTTATGTCTCTTAAGTACTAATGATGTGATATTTTTTTAGTTGCCAAAGTGCCACATCGATGATTACCTTAACTCAATTAAGTTTGTTAATCTTAATATATTCTCTTAAACTATATTAAATACTTTAATATATGTGTGCATATATATACAAAAGTGTACACAATATTTCAAACAATGTTTATACGATGAAACGTCAATAATACGGAAAACGGTTTCCGGTCACATTTTCTGTTTTTTATCGAACTATATATTTTTGTAAACCAATTTTGAAAACTATTGCACCATCATTATTAATCAATAAAAAGAGTTTTATTTTTCATTATAAAATCTATATATTGAATATTTAAAATTAATTAAATATTCACAAATCAAAGTAGTGAAATTCCGAGTCGTTGCGGTTTGATTAGTTTAAATATATGGATTTGAATATAAAATTATAAAAGATAGTCGATAACAACTTTGTAAATAAGTGTCTAAATTATAAAATCTAGATATATGAATGTAAAACCATTAATAGAACTAATGTAACATTTTGGATAATGAAGAAAATGATGATTTGAATGGATTTAAAAAAATTTGAAGAGAACTAATAAGTGGTGTGAAATTTCCTAGAATTATTATGATGTCTTGTAATTTCTAAATGTTCCTCTACCTAACTAACAATTTCTAAATGTTCCTCTACATAAATAGAAGTTTTTATTTTCAACTAAAAATTTGGTTATCTTACTCGGGTTACCAATTTAGCTCATTATTTTAATTTAAAATTAATATATTTTTGTTCTTATCGGTTTCTTTATTTTATATCTCTTTCCATGTCTTTCCATGATTTTATTAGCATAACATGTTTTTGTGAACACGCTACATTGCATGTTTCTACAAAATATTGGAATCAGTTCTTCGGTTAATGCTTTGCACTAACAACTACATCATCACCTTTTACCAATAATTGTGAGAGGAAAGATGATTTCACCTTTGAAAAAGTGTCGATATAATAACAGATAAATTACTATAACTACAATCTGTATGCGGGGCACGAGTTCGCACTAGTAAAATAGTTAGGAGAACTAAGAGATTGTGTATATGTTTTTTTGTTGCTAAATATCATATCAGGAAGAAAACAATAATGCAAACTTAAACATAAAATAGTTGAAGGTAATTAAACAGTAGTATATAACTTCTAGTTGAAACCGAAATGGTTGGTCAGAATTAAGAAGAGATTTGTTAATTATTGTTGATATCATGAACTATAGTGATTTGTATATAAAATAAGGAAGCAAAATATTAAGAGATTTTACCATTCTTAGAATTTACAATAGAGTTATAAATTCTTATACCTTACTTTTATTTAATAGAATATACTTAATAAATTAATCTATCAATAAATTAAGTAACTTAAGGAAAAATTATTATATAATTACATGTATTAATATGTTGGGTTCTAAATATATAAAATGATATGTACGAATATTAAATAGTTTAAGAAAAAATGTTTTTGGAATTTAAATAAATCATACCTTAGTATACCATTTAATAAATTTATTATTCATTTAATGTAATTAATTTAAATATTTATTGAGTGAGTATATAAATAAATTAACAGAAAATAAATATTATTATTTTCGTATCTTTATGCGATAAAATAATATTTTTGCCGTTGTAAAACAATTTAAAAAATAATTGTCAACTTAAGTCAATTACATTTAAAATATCATACTTAAATATTTGTATATGTAAATTATTTATAAATTGTTATAGATGCTGTTAAAATTTTATTTTAAATATTAAAAATGGAATATTTTATTTTAAATAAGCTTGAAAAGAATGTTTTAATTTTTTGAATTTCAGTAAGTTATATTTTAAATTATATGAAATATTTAAAAAAAAAGATTCGGATGTGATTATCAAATTGCTATACATATATATGTATAATAGAAGATAATTAATGATAATATTAATTTTTTTATCTATTGAATTCGTGGGAGATTTAATGACAAAATAATAGAGAGAATAAAGAAGAAATATTAATAAAAGAGAACTAAGGGAAATGATGTACTTTCTTTTACTTTACTATTATAAAACAGACCAATGCATAAATACATACATATATTAATTAATTTAATATATCACTAGATTAGATTATATTTAACTATACTTTTCTAAAATTATAAATATCTAAAATGATATATTTGGATTATAAAATAATTTTGAAATTCAAAATAAACATTAGTATAATATTTCAATGATTCATATTTGTTAGATAAATAAAGAAGAGTTAATAAAAATATCGTTATTATTTTTAGATTTTAATAATTTAAAATATTATGTTTTTGTTTAAGCATTATGTTTGAAACATAATAAATTATACATTAAATGTCATAGGTAGCTAATTTAGGAAAATAATATGAAGGACACAATTTATTAATTTTTTAGCCTTAAGGACATACTCTCAATTTTTAGTTAGAAGAACAAACTTTTCAATAAAATATAGTAGAAAGGCAAAAATTCAATGAGAAAGATAACGCTACTATGTAATATCGGTTTTGTGAACTGCATTAGCAGTTTTGAAGTATTTAACATTTTTTTGATTTGTAATAGTGTGACGCCCAACTCCGAGACCCACATTAGCAAAGAGTATTACTAGGTAACACCGTCTGCTAATACGGAGAATAAAGCTGGATAGGAGCGACCATCTATAGCCTTGTCTTAATTATCTATTGAATACGCCGACAATTGCCATACATTTTTTTCTTTTCTTTCGTAGATGGATCGACATATCCAATAAATACTTAATACAAAGCCATAGGTGGCTGAAGGATCTATCAGAATAAAATATAACAACTCAAATGTAATACACATCACAGAACAGTAGATCATCACATACATTTACACATATACAGATACATTACAGAGTATATAAAATGATACATGTCAAGTGGTAAAGCAAACCACAATATACATGCGAGTCAAAAGAATACATATCAGAGTTACAGCCAAAAAGGAATACACAAAAAGCTATAACAAAAAGAAGCTAGCAGAATAGTCCATGCGGAAGAAAAATAGGCTAAGTCCAATGTATCTAACCTGAAACATCTCGGTCTGACCCGAGTATAAAATACACTGGTCAGTCTAGCTAAACAAATCAGTTAGATAAACTAAATGATAATGAACATACAAGGTCATAAAATACCACAAATATCTCCAAAAGAGATAACCAGATCTTTTAACAAAAGATGAATCATAACAAGCCTCATATCATCGGCAACTCAAATAAACAAAGGATATGAATATCCCAAAACAAGCCAAAAAGGCAAATAACAAATACCAATAAAGGTAACACAAGTTTCCATAGGGTAATCGCTATATATCGTGTGGTACAAAGGACCTACACTGAAAGGCGATACACTAGGGAAATATAATTGTCAAAGAAACAAAAGATGCTCGAGCTCAGTACTGTATAACAAGGATCCACAAGCCCGAAGGCAACAAACCCAAATATCTCTCGAGCGGTGATGAATGACCAACTCCAAAAGCGATATTATAGGGCAACAAATCCGAAGGCACAAACCTGAAGGTACAAACCCGAAGGCAACATACCCGAAGGTAACAAACCCCGAAGGCTCAAGCCCGAAGGCAACAAACCCCGAAGGCAACAAACCCCGAAGGCTCAAGCCCGAAGGCAACAAACCCCGAAGGTAACAAACCGTAGTGGCGAAGGTCCGGAGGCCCAGTACTGGACACCACTAACTGGCAGAATGTGTTACAACTCTTAGAAAGGAACCCGAAAAATGTTAACGTGAGTCCCATATCACACGTTCGCACTAAATGGTTTACTAACCGTTAATAAATTTAACACTCAAAGCAGTATAAAGTTCACCTCATTTCATCGGTAAACCAGACCCAAAGGTCAAAACGGTCAAACGAATAGATTAGGAATTAACTGAAAAGATAAACACACGTGTGCATAGCATGCGTTTTATTGAATCATTTAATTCTCCTCCCTCTTCGCTCGAAGTGCAAAATTGTGTGTTTTATATAGAAATTATAAGTTGGAGAAACGAGCTTTTAATACAATTTAAAAAGATCACTTTATAAAAACCCGTGTACGAAATCTAAAAAGGATCATCAAAGTCAAAAATGCGATAACAACTAAATGGGATCGACACGAATCGATAAAAATGGAAATTCACTCAAAAATAGGCAAATAGGCAAAAATAAGCAGTTCCAGACGTCTGATTTAAAATCCAGACGTCTGATTTAAAATCCAGACGTCTGATTTAAAATCCAGACGTCTAGATTTATTCACTGGAAATTCAGAAACCTTCCAAACGTCTGGAGGGTGGCTTTAGACGTCTGACATGTTGCATCAGACATCTGAAAAGTGGTATCAGACATCTGGCACAATGTTTCAGACGTCTGAGAGGTTGTTTCAGACGTTTGACTTTGTTTTCTGCCATTTTTATAAATTTCTGCCGTAAATTTTTATGTTCCAGGTTTAAAACCAAACGTCTGAACTTGCATTTCAGACGTCTGAAGACCTGGTCTGGGCAACAATTTACCTAGGCCTTGATGGCCAAAACGAATGAGAAGCTATCAGACGAGCAACGAAGACTAGGGGATTACGCCAAGCGACAACCCAGTCATATAGGCTCTCCGATACACCCCAAACAACATGTCCAAATATCCACAATAGGATCTTTTAAGATTTTATCTCCAAAACACCAAAATTTGGAGAATTCACCATATCAATCCAAATCAAAAGCAAATGAACATGAATAGATGTTAGGAATTCATACCTAACACCAATGAAAGCTATAGACGTAGATGTGAGTTCAAAAACTCACCTTTTAACTTAAAAACAATAATGAGAAGCTCAAACACAAAGAAAAGATCATCCACTCTTCACTTTAACTCTACAAGCTCCAATCTAAGATCAAAAACAAATATTTCCTAAATTAGGTTATAGGAAATTTCTGAAATTGGAGAGAGATTGAGATGGAGAAGGTGAAAAAAGGCTTACCTAAGCTTCTCTTTGATTTTGGAGCAAGAATTTGAGTTTGCAAAGGAAACTAGGGCTTGGAATTTCTATTTCCCATTCTCTTCCCCCATTTTCAGTTGAGCTAGAGTGTTAGGAAATGAAATGAGTGAATGGATGAAGAGTTAATGAGTTAGGGTAATAAGTTGGGTTAGTGGGCTGAAACCCAAACCCAAATAGAAAATAGCAAAATTCTACTCAACTCCAAACATATCGATGCGTATACTCAAAAAGATCGCAAACGCCATTTTGGACTCAATGAAGGTGGTCCCGAGTCCTAATTCGACCGTTTGCAAAAAGTGACATTTCAGACTTAAATCCGACTAACGACGCTATATTTAAATAAAATATTTAAATATACAATCGTATAATATGCGGGTTATTACAGATCTCCCATCCTTAACAAAATTGCATCCGTGCAATTCCTAGAGAAGAATTTGTAACAACTACATACTTACACCACCCAAAAAGGAAAGAAAATAAGCTTGAGATAAAGAGATATTCTCACCATAGCTAAGCAAAGATAGAAAACCCGGATAGGATCGCTCGATAAACTCTCTGGTTTCCCAAGTACAGTCATTGGGATTAGCGGACCATTGAACTTTAATGAGCGGCACGTCCTTGTTTCGAAGGTGTCTCACCTCCGAGGCAAGTACGCGAATATGCTGATGTACAATAGATAAGTCCAGTGAGATCTCAAGCCCTTGCAAATCAGGAGAATCGATAACAAAATCAGATTCTCGAAGACACTTCTGAAGCTGAGAGACGTGAAACGCGTCGTGAACACCGGATAGATTAGCTGGAAGTGAAACTCTATAAGCCACAGGGCCAATACGTTCAGTAATAGAAAATGGTCCTACAATGCGAGGAGCCAATTTCCCTGTCGTACTGAAGCGCATAACCCCTTTCAAAGGAGAAACACGAGTAAAGACGAGATCATCAATTGAGAACTCAAGAGGCTTCCTACGGTTATCCGCGTAGGATTTCTGGCGGCTCTGTGCCTCTTTCATTCTCTGACGAATAAGATCAATCTTCTCAGAAGAATCATGAACAAAATCTGGGCCAAGAATAAGCTTCTCCCTAGATTCCAACCAACAAAAAGGTGATCGACATGGCCTTCCGTATAAGGCTTCGAAAGGAGCCATACCGATACTGGACTGAAAACAATTATTGTAGGAGAACTCCACTTGGGGTAGATGATCCTCCCAACCACCTCCGAAATCAAGAATACAAATACGGAGGAGATCCACTAAGATACGATTCACCCGTTCAGTCTGTCCATTAGACTGTGGATGATAAGCTGTATTGAAATTAAGCTTTGTTCCTAAAGCTTGCTGAAGACTCTGCAAGAAATGACTTGTGAATAAAGGATCACGGTCACTCACAATCGAGTTAGGAACACCGTGAAGTCTCACAATTTCCTTGATATATAACTTAGCCAAAAGAGAAGCAGTCCTATTAGATTTAATAGGAACAAAATGAGCTGATTTGGTGAGGCGATCAACAATAACCCAAATGCTAGAATGGCCCGATCTCGTACGAGGTAGGCCATCAATGAAATCCATCGAAATCTGATCCCATTTCCACAATGGAATCTCTAGAGGCTGAAGGAGACCAGAAGGGCGCTGATGTTCGGCTTTAATACGTTGACAAGTCATGCAATTACTCACATAACTCGCCACATCGCGCTTCATGCCTTCCCAAAAATAAAGGCGATGCATATCGGCATACATCTTACTACTGCCAGGATGAATGGTATACTTAGAATGATGACAGTCATCAAGAATGTCATGCCTAAGTGCAGAATCAGAAGGCACAACAAGACGGTTCTTCTTGCGAAGACACCCATAAAAATAAATGCTGAAATCCCGCAACGCCTCATCACGGGATTCAGTCTCACAAAGTTGAATAAGATGCACAAGATCAGGATCACGCCGCTGAGCTTTGGCAATACGATCAAATAGAGAGGGTCGAGCTTCCAAACTGAATAATACTATCGGAGAATCAGAGGATGGAGCTCGATCACGAATATCACAAAAAGATAGAGTCTCAAGAATATGCCATTCGGCAAGCATCATAGAAACGACAGCCGAATGTCTGCGACTAAGCGCATCAACAACACGATTATCCTTACTAGGGGTATACTGGATATCAAAGTCATAGGAGGCAAGAAACTCGAGCCAACGTTGTTGCCTCATATTGAGTTCCTTATGAGTAAACAAATACTTCAAGGATTTATGATCAGTATAGAGAATGAAGCGCTCGCCTAATAAATAGTGTCGCCAAATCTTCAAGGCGAAGAGAATGGTAGTTAACTCAAGATCATGAGTGGCATAGCGAACCTCATTCGGACGCAGTTGCCTAGAAGCATAAGCAACTACTCGATCCTTCTGCATAAGCACGGCACCGAGACCACTACCACAAGCATCAGTGTAGACAACAAGATCATGATTCCCCTTGGGAACCACAAGAATATAAGCATTAGTGAGAAGTTCCTTTAATGTCTCAAAGGAAGCTTCACACTTATCGGACCAAATATAACGAATGCCTTTCCGAGTAAGGCTGGTGAGAGGAAGCACAACACGGGAAAAATCCTTAATGAACCGACGGTAATAACCCGCCAATCCAAGGAAACTACGAATCTCATGAACATTCTCAGGCCTCTTCCAATTCTGGATAGCTTCGATCTTTAAGGGCCTAAGAACTTAACCTTAGTCTCCCAAAAATGGCACTTGGAGAATTTGGCTTTAAGCTGATGGCGACGAAGAGTACTCAAGCCAATTCTAAAGTGATTAGCATGCTTGGCTTCAGACTTAGAATAAACAAGAATGTCATCGATGAACACAAGGACGAACTTATCGAGATATTCTCGGAATACTCGATTCATAAGATCAACAAAGAAAGCAGGGGCATTCGTCAAACCGAACAGCATAACGAGCCACTCGAAAGAACCATATCGAGTGCGGAAAGCTGTAAGAGGTATGCTATCTTCCGCGACTCGGAGCTGGTGAAAACCAGTGGCAAGGTCGAGCTGAGAGAAGACCTTAGCGCCACTCAATAAATCGAACATATCATCGATCCTAGGCAATGGATACCTATTCTTGATGGTCAACTCGTTAAGCTTGCGATAGTCGATGCAGAGCCTAAGAGTTCCATCGGACTTCTTCACGAAGACGACCGCGACACCCCACGGTGAAAAACTGGACCGAATCAACTGTTTGGACTCAAGCTCTAAAAGCTGCTTCTTGAGTTCCTCATTTTCTTTTTTAGACATCCTCGTGGGAGGACGGCCAACTGGCTGCGCGCTTGGAATGAGATCAATGCTGAACTCGATCGCCCGCTTGGGTGGCAAACCCGATACCAGCTCAAAAACATCAGAGAAGTCACAAACAATAGGAATACGAGATATATCATCATCATCTCGTGAGTCAAGAGAATATAAAGCCATTTCGGAATTATCCACATTCCGAAGAACAAGTGATAGCTGAGTAGACGAATCTGGGTGTCGAAGATATAAAATTCTTTCAGAACAAATAATCCTGGCATCGTATCTCACTAGCCAGTCCATACCCAAAATCATATCAAATCCCAGATAGGAAATAACGTGCAGATTCACACGAAAAGAAAAACCACATAAAACAATCTCAACATCATCACAAAGCATGCTAAGGGTTGCGGATCCCCCAATAGGATTCGCAATCCTCAACGAAGTAACCATACAAGAAACATCCAAAGACAAATCAACGACGAGCTTTTTCAGTACGAAAGAATGCGAAGCACCCGTATCGAAAATAACTCGAATACTACAGTCATGAAATAAAATAGAACCTTCCAAAATAGATGGAGATATACCTCTGGGCTGAGAAGAACCTCCAGAAGTCTTAGCAACATAAAGCTTGCCAGACTTGGCATTAGCAGGAACAGTAGGGCAGGAGGGAACATGATGACCTTCCTTCTTGCAATAACGGCAGAAGAGAGGCTTAGGACAAGCTCGAATCATATGATCAGGAGAACCACAATTGAAACACTTACGAATGGAAGGTGTTCCAGTAGATTGAGAGTTAGAACCAGATTCAACAGGCTTTTTCTTCTTGGAAGGGAAAAATTCCCGCTTATGAAATGGAAACTTCTTCTTATTGGGGTTCTTGCGAACCTCAACATCATCACCACTATCACACTCCTTCTCGATGGCTTTGAGATGAAGTGCCGAGTCAACCAACTCCTTAAAAGAAAGCTTAAGCTGAAGCATTAAAGACTTCTTAAGATATTTCTTAAGACCAGAGACAAACTTCATATTCTTCTAATAAGAGGTGCTAATGAATTCAAGACCATACTTAGATAAGGGCTTAAATGATGCTACATACTCAAAGACGGAGGACTTCCCTTGCTTCAACTCAAGGAAGCGACGGGCTAATAAAACTTTCTCAGATTTAGGAATGAATTTAAGTTCGAATCGTTCCCGAAACCGAGTCCAAGAAAGAACAGACTCATCAAGTTCGGCTACAAGAAGCTCGTACCAATCAAGGGCACGCTCTTGCAATAAGCTAGAAGTTACAAGAACTCGATCGTGGTCAGAAAGATCCATGCGAGAGAAGATATGCTCGCATGTGCGAATCCAAGCTTGGACCTCAAGAACGGACTCGGAGCCTTTGAATGGCTTTCCTCCAAGATGAGTAAAATCACTACACAGGCATGCAAAGGCAGACTTGCGTGGAGGAGATGCTCGAGTAGGAGCTGGAGGCTGAGTGCTCCTAAATAACTCCAAAAACTGCTCGGCAGACATATAAACGCCGTCTGGATGCGAGCCGCTGGATTGCCCAACATCCGAGCGTCGACCTCTGCCTCTTCCAGCCATTAGCTGAAAGTTAAGATGAGATAAAGATTATTCACAAGGTAGATATCATTAATTCAAATATGGAATACTACGGAATAAAATGCATTCCTAGACGTATTCCCCAAAATTCTATCTACCCCAAAGGCACGAAAAGAATAAAGGCATGATGATTCAAAGATTCGTAACATTCGTACTACACTTTGAAATACCGTAATATGTGTCTATGTTCTATGTTTATCATTTTTTTTTCTAAACACAGCTCTGATACCAGGCTGTGACGCCCCACTCCGAGACTAACATTAGCAAAGTGTATTACTAGGTAACACCGTCTGCTAATACGGAGAATAGAGCTTGATAGGAGCGACCATCTATAGCCTTGTCTTAATTATCTATTGAATACGCTGACAATTGCCATACATTTTTTCTTTTCTTTCTCAGATGGATCGACATATCCAATAAATACTTAATACAAAGCCATAGGTGGCTGAAGGATCTATCAGAATAAAATATAACAACTCAAATATAATACACATCACAGAACAGTAGATCATCACATACATTTACACATATATAGATACATTACAGAGTATATAAAATGATACATGTCAAGTGGTAAAGCAAACCACAATATACAGGCGAGTTAAAAGAATACATATCAGAGTTATAGCCAAAAAGGACTACACAAAAAGCTATAACAAAAAGAAGCTAGCAGAATAGTCCATGCGGAAGCAAAATAGGCTAAGTCCAATGTACCTAACCTGAAACATCTCGGTCTGACCCGAGTATAAAATACACGGGTCAGTCTAGCTAAACAAATCAGTTAGATAAACTAAATGATAATGAACATACAATGTCATAAAATACCAGAAATATCTCCAAAAGAGATATCCAGATCTTTTAACAAAAGATGAATCATAACTAGCCTCATATCATCGGCAACTCAAATAAACAAAGGATATGAATATCCCAAAACAAGCCAAAAAGGCAAATAACAAATACCAATAAAGGTAACACAAGTTTCCACAGGGTAATCGCTATATATCGTGTGGTACAAAGGACCTACATCGAAAGGCGATACACTAGGGAAATATAATTGTCAAAGAAACAAAAGATGCTCGAGCTCAGTACTGTATAACAAGGATCCACAAGCCCGAAGGCAACAAACCCAAATATCTCTCGAGCGGTGACGAATGACCAACTCCAAAAGCGATATTATAGGGCAACAAACCCGAAGGCACAAACCCGAAGGTACAAACCCGAAGGCAACATACCCGAAGGCAACAAACCCCGAAGGCTCAAGCCCGAAGGCAACAAACCCCGAAGGCAACAAACCCCGAAGGCTCAAGCCCGAAGGCAACAAACCCCGAAGGCAACAAACTGTAGTGGCGAAGGTCCGGAGACCCAGTACTGGACACCACTAACTGGCAGAATGTGTTACAACTCTCAGAAAGGAACCCGAAAAATGTTAACGTGAGTCCCATACCACACGTTCGCACTAAACGGTTTACTAACCGTTAGTCAATTTCACACTCAAAGCAGTACAAAGTTCACCTCATTTCATCGGTAAAACAGACCCAAAGGTCAAAACGGTCAAACGAATAGATTAGGAATTAACTGAAAAGATAAACACACGTGTTCATAGCACACGTTTTATTTAATCATTTAATTCTCCTCCCTCTTCGCTCGATGTGCAAAATTGTGTGTTTTATATAGAAATTATAAGTTGGAGAAACGAGCTTTTAATACAATTTAAAAAGATCACTTTATAAAAACCCGTGTACGAAATCTAAAAAGGATCATCAAAGTCAAAAATGCGATAACAACTAAATGGGATCGACACGAATCGATAAAAATGGAAATTCACTCAAAAATAGGCAAATATGCAAAAATAGGCAGTTCTAGACGTCTGATTTAAAATCCAGACGTCTGGATTTATTCATTGGAAATTCAAAAACCTTCCAGATGTCTGGAGGGTGGCTTCAGACGTCTGACATGTTGCATCAGACGTCTGAAAAGTGGTATCAGACGTCTGACATAATGTTTCAGACGTCTGAGAGGTTGTTTCAGACGCCTGACTTTGTTTTCTGCAATTTTTATAAATTTCTGCCGTAAATTTTTGTGTTCCAGGTTTAAAACCAAACGTCGGAACTTGCATTTCAGACGTCTGAAGAGAAGTACTCCAAGACCTGGTCTGGGCAACAATTTACCTAGGCCTTGATGGCCAAAACGAATGAAAAGCTATCGGACGAGCAACGAAGACTAGGGGATTATGCCAAGCGACAACCCAGTCTTATAGGCTCTTCGATACACCCCAAACAACATGTCCAAATATCCACAATAGGATCTTTAAAGATTTTATCTCCAAAACACCAAAATTTGGTGAATTCACCATATCAATCCAAATCAAAAGCAAATGAACATGAATAGATGTTAGGAATTCATACCTAACACCAGTGAAAGCTATAGACGTAGATGTGAGTTCAAAAACTCACCTTTTAACTTAAAAACAATGATGAGAAGCTCAAACACAAAGAAAAGATCAACCACTCTTCACTTCAACTCTACAAGCTCCAATCTAAGATCAAAAACAAATATTTCTTAAATTAGGTTATAGGAAATTTCTGAAATTGGAGAGAGATTGAGATGGAGAAGGTGAAAAAAGGCTTACCTAAGCTTCTCTTTGATTTTGGAGCAAGAATTTGAGTTTGCAAAGGAAACTAGAGCTTGGAATTTCTATTTCCCATTCTCTTCCCCCATTTTCAGTTGAGCTAGAGTGTTAGGAAATGAAATGAGTGAATGGATGAAGAGTTAATGAGTTAGGGTAATAAGTTGGGTTAGTGGGCTGAAACCCAAACCCAAAGCCCAAATAGAAAATAGCAAAATTTTACTCAACTCCAAACATATCGATGCTTATACTCAAAAAGATCGCAAACACCATTTTGGACTCAATGGAGGTGGTCCCGAGTTCTAATTCGACCGTTTGCAAAAAGTGACATTTCGGACTTAAATCCGACTAACGACGCTATATTTAAATAAAACATTTAAATATACAATCGTAAAATATGCGGGTTGTTACAGATAGTATTTTTGTGATTTATAATATCATTTTGTAGGTGGAGTGTGTAATCTTAGACTACAATGCTATTTTGTAGTAGTATTTCACCAGTTGTAACAATATTTTTAGTTGAATTAAATAAGAATAAAATAATACTATATAGTATCAGTTTTGTTCAATGTTGTTTGTTGTATTTTACTTGTAATAAAAATTACAATTGTAGTATCATTTTATTTTATTTTTCAATACTTATTATGCTTGTAATAGCAGTTTTTGAATTGTAGCCGTTTTTTTTGAATTGTAATAGCAGTTTACACACATGTAATAGTATTAGGAATTATAGTAGTAGTTTATGAATTATAGTATGAATTATAGTAGCAATTTATGAATTTTAGTAGTAGTTTTTGAACAAATGTAACCTTTTATACATGAAGTATGAATTTATTATGTTTATAGTAGAAGTTTATGAATTTTAGTTTTTTTATTGTAGTAGCAGTTTATACATATTTAGTAGTATTTATGAATTATAGTAGCAGTTTATACACATTTAATAGTATTTATGAATTATAGTAGCGGTTTTATACACACTTTATGTTTTTTGATAGCAGCAGTAATTGATACTATATACACATTTTGATAGTAGTAGTTTTATACACATTTAAGAGTAGCAGTTTTATACACACTTGGTAGTAGCAAATTTTTGATAGTAGATATACATTTGATAGTAGTACTTTTTTGATAGTAGGTATAATTGATAATATGCAGTTTCGGTTTTCTACTTTTTTATAAAAAATTAATGATGCACCTTTTCTTTATGTATAGTAGGATATGTATTGATGGTGATTATGGAAGAGAAAATCTAAATTGGAAAAGTAGAAGTATATGTATATTTTAGCTTATAATGGAGGTTTTGTCCTTGAGGTTAAAAAATACAAATTTTTGTCCTTTAAACAATTTTCTCCAAAAAAAATTAAATTTATACATTTTAAATATATGTAAATAAATTTTAGAGAGAAATATTATTGTCATTTCCAACTTTTTATGCTTTAAACGATCATTTCGTAACTTTAAAATAATTTTAAATAATGTTTTCAAAATTTAAGAAATTTTATATTATATATAATATTAAACTAATATATGTAAATAATTTAAATATTTTCAAGTAAGTGCTTATGTACTAAATTTCAAAGCTTAAATATTGAGTAATATTTTCTTTTTTGAAATAATATTAAGAAAATCTATGATATGTATATTTATGAGCGTGCCCAAGCATGCATGTGTAGATAATGGGTTTTAGATGTTAAACAATATCAATCAAATTTTAAACTGCAATAAAGACAATCAAAAAGAAAATTAATTGTTTGCATTTACTAAAATTGTGGTTAGTATAACGATCCGCCTTTTCGACCCTCAAAAGTCGACACTAATACATCCACGATATTCACGTGTCGAGCACCTAAGTGCCAAAAAGATAGATTGTTTGGGTGAAAGAAAAGCAAAGACAGAATAAAATCTCACATCGTAACGGGTAATATATAATATCCAAATGATCCTTATAAAAGAAAACTAATAGTTATACAACAATCAGAGTCTAACCTATCATCAGCTTGGACAATTATAATAGCATGTCCTTACAAATGCTGATAAATACAAACAAGAAATACAGTGGAAATAAAAATGCGTCAGGTCTTGGAGGCATCCTGCTCGTCTCGTGAAGCTCCAAAGCATCCAAAGATAACTTACTTGAGTCTGAACCGGGTATTATAAGAAAATAACACTCGGATTAGTTTGGTAAACCAGCGTGAGAAACTCAAATCATATGGATTGTTATATTTATAAAACCCTTTCAAAAATAAAGGTATCCCGTAAGACCAAACCGCACATAAAAATAGACGAATTTTTACCTTATGATAACCAAACCATTTTATTTGAAAATCTAGTGATATTATAATAATGTCCAGGATATATAATAAATATTTAACATAGTCGAAATGGTTACAGTAATTACATTCCAATATATTTTGCATACAACTAATTCTGCAAGATACGTATTGGAAAATGAATTCCATCAATAATAAGGCTACTTGGGTACCCTTTGTCAATGTACACCTCTAGAAAATGTACCAAGGGCCTCACATGGACCCCTACCAACACAGAACCGAACTACCCCTTCTAGGATAGTACCGAATATGTCACCAACCCAGTTGTGGCCAACAACTATAATAGGCACCAAGCATACATAAATCTGTAATTACCGATCTAGATTGGGTAATGACCATACCCTAATGGATGCGACCCATATAGCCCTACTGCATATTCCCTATTTTAGTTATTCTCGGATGTGAGGCTTGAGGCAACGATTACCTTTTTCTTTAGCAAATCCTACTTAGAATGCTAACACTGCCCTTCTAGCAACAATGCAACGCCAACATTGATCCATATAATTTGTTTGCGTTATAAAAAAATCAAAGGATTTACTTCTACTAAATTATTTTGGAATCAACCTTTGGATTAGTAGCAAGTAGTCCTTGCACTTCAAAGAACTCCATTTCAATTCCATCATCTTCAATATGTTCCAATTCGAATGCTTATGCCAATTCAAAGTGGTTTTCAGATAAATCATGCTTATCTGATCCAGATCTCTTCAAACCAACATTCAATAGCTTTTAAATAGCCAAAATTTGATAGTCGGTTATTTAGCTATCAAATAAACACACAACTCAATCAGAGATTTAATTTCACATGGAAACCCCACATGCTTAAGCAAATAAACAACCATTAAACCTCCTTATTAGTCCTTTCATTAATTAAACTACTTTCTTGTTGGTGTAATTAAATGGATTATAGGGAAATTAGACCAAATATACTTACCACTGCTTTCCAATTTCAAACAGTACTATCACTCGATTAACAATGAAATCAGACAAGTTAGAAAACTATCCATGCCTCGACATACATCCTTAATTCTCAAGATAGAGACGAGTTTCCATACCTCGGAATTTAGTATTTAGGTATGAAAAGAATAGTTTTCGTACCACCATAATTATAAAGATCAATAATGAAAATCAAATTCAAATACAGAAATAATACTTCATATACTCATCATCAATCTTCGATTTCAAACTTAAACTATCATTTGGTTAACAATGAAGCCATTTAAATTGGGCACTACTACCGCTCAAGACTTGACAACATTCATAAATTTCAGGATAGGTAGAATCCTATCTATCTCGAAGTTTAATATCGAGCATAAGACTCATTAATTCTGTATACTATTGATAATAAAAAAATTATTATAAAACAAGACTTCCTTTCATCCTTCCAAAAATCATTTACTATAACAAAAATGTTATGGACCATAATCTCTTCCTTTTTCTCGAAACCATTTATTACAACTAGAGTGTTGTAATCCATGATTCCTCTTTTTTAAAATACTTTTTTCAAAAAACTTCTTTAAACAAAGTTTAAAACCTCCATATAAATCTTACTTGAAATCTTTGTTTAAACCAAAGTTGATTTGGAAACCAAGATTCCTTTTATAAAAATACTACTTGTTTATTATATCAAATAATCTCTTAAAATACTTACATAAATTTCAAGTCCCCTTAAAAACACTTTAAACAAAGTTTAAACTTCTAATCGAAACCACTTAGTTAAAAAAATATCACATTAAATCTCTTTGAAACTTAAATCTTTTTTAAACATTATTCCTTACAATTTGGATTACTCAAATCATAATTCAAAACTCTTATCCAAACATCACTTGAAGGTCATTCTTAAACCAAAGTAGATTAAGATAAGATTTCCATTTATGTGAAAGTGAGCCACTTACTTAGATATTTCAAATATAAATCCTTTTAAAAAATCATTTATATAAATTCCAAATCTCTTTTAAACACTTTTAAACAAAGTAAAAGCCTCTGTTCAAATCATAAATGAAAACCATTACTTTTAAAAAGTATCCAACTTTGAAAACGTAAAGGAATTTCTTTAAAACAAACCATTTGTTTTAAATACTCAAATATATTCAGAAACTTCAACTCCTTTTAGAATACTTACATAAATTTTATAAAACACTTTCGAAAATAATTTATGAAATATTTAAAATAGATAGTCACTTTTTACTTTCCCAAAATCTCGGATTTTTAAAGTGCATCCATAGCGACTATCGCTATATGGACCTTAACTTCTAAAGTTTGTTTTGTAAATCAAATAACTTTTAAATCACATTATACATTTTAAACCATTATAAATATAAAAAACATTTTACTTTGAAATATTATAAAGTTGAATTCAATTTAAAATCCGTAACTTTTCAAATTCGGAAAGAGGCTTCGCGACCGTATGATACTTAAACAAGCTACTGTTTGCTTTTATTCTCAAAGGAATTCAACTTTCTAAGTTATATTCAACATTACCTAACCATAGCATATTACAATGTCATATCAACATATATAAATGAAATATAAAACAATGGGTGAGGAATCCTTTTGGGTCCCTCTAGACATTTCTATTCTTCGAAGTGCTTCCATAGAGACCTATTCACTATGAAGGCACTTCGATTTCTATTCACTTTGCTTTTATCCCCTGCAAAGCAATGGATTATTTATGTCGTTCGCTTTCAAGCAGGAGTCAAATCCAAACAAGTAATATAAATATTACATACAACATAAATAAGCAACTACCAAATTATTACAACATATCACAATATTTAAAACCAATTCAAAGTGAGATATCCTACTTTAAATTCGACCAAGCCTTGCCAAAAAGGCCACTAATTCCTCTTACAAGCAACCAAACACCTCCACATCACTTCCTTTCCTTTCTAAATCTTGAAAACTTCTTCCATAAGCTCCTACCTCATGGCTCAAGGTCCAACTCCCCTTAGCATGCGCATGGCTTAAACCATTTTTGGGACTTATGCTTCAATTCCACATCTTTTGGTTTGTTGGTGGTGTGGGCTATGTGTATCTAAGGTTATGTAAGAATTTAAAGGAGAGAATGAAGTGGTTTTGAAGTAAATTTTCTTTTAAAACATGGAAGAAAAATGAGGAAGACATGGAAAAGAAGCTGAAGAAGATGAAAGTGAAAATGGAAATGAAATCAAAGTGAAAATGTTAAGTAAAGAGGTCCTTATACAGAAATAGAAAATGTGGTATATGACACCAGTTACCCTTAAGCCAAATTACCAAAATACCCTTACATTTCCATAACCCTTTACCACTTTCCAAAGTGCCAACTCATGAACCACCCCCCTTCACATGGCCTTGTACTTTTATAATGATGTTATGTACTAATGCAATTAAATTAAGAAGGAAAAGTCCACTTTTCTTTATTTCAAAAAGTAAAAGTCACAACTCCTAATTTATTACTTCTTTAATTATACTTAATTTTCCTAATCCTTTTTATTTTATTAAATCACTTATTATATATAAGTATATGTTACAAAAGTGTACATACATGTGAAACAACGTTGCGACAATTTTCGTTCGAGAAAAAGCCAAAAGTCCGAAAAAAGGATTTTCGGTCACATTTTCAGTTTTTCATCGAACTACCTACTTTTTATAACAAATTTTCAAATGAAGTTTTACTATCATTGCTTATTAATTAAATGAGGATTATTTTACCATTAAAAACCATTACTTTAATATTTAACAATTACCAAATATTCACAAATCAAAGCGATCAAATTCCGGGTCACTACAATCTTCCCCTCTTAGAAGAATTTCGATCCCGAAATTTCATCACAAACAAACAATCAAGAAACAAGCCATGCCAATTCTTAAAATTTCCCAAAATATTAAATGACTAACAAACAAACCTAGAGGTTTCCTAGATTTACAACTTTCTCATCACACAAGGATGATAAATAATCTATTGAGCATGCCTCATGCTCCACAGCCATAGGTTATTACTCAATCGATTTTTTACACCACCTCATGACAAATCAAAGAGTCATCTACCCAACTCCTCATAAACCGTAAAACATTAAGGAAATTATACTGAAGCCCATACGATGTATATAGATCATCCGTATGCAATATCTGATTCGATCACTTATTCGATTAAATAAGCTTTTCTTTCGAACTAGTATCGCTCGCCAAAATCCCAAGTGCGAACTCCGATCGGGCTCCTTGATCAGGAACCTCCATTCTCCTTGCATATCCATATACTATAGGGGAAAACCTTGGTACCATATCAAGAACCTCATCAAGCGTTCGTCGTCAAGAATTGAGTGAAAAATCCTTATTCGGATCGGTGTGAATCACCTTAAAGTTATGTACTCGAACCTTGGATGAAGAATAGTATGAAGAAATGATCTATGTACAACTTACGTACATATTCTTATTGGTTCTTACTTATACCAATTTCCTTTTCTTCTAAAATTATTTATGAAAACATAACTTAAAATTTAAACTAACCTACTACATCCTGAGAGCATATACAACTTATAAATGTTAAAACAAAAGACGTGGTTTTAATTAAAAAAAAGTTTATTAAAATCTTCTAACCCATTTAAAAACTTGTGTTAATTTATTTCTTCTTTAACCAAAAGCGATATAATTCTATATTAAAAATTTAATTTAAACAACACACTCTTTTATCAAAATACCTTTTATTTTTGAAACCGTTTTCTTTTGAGGAAACCTAAGAAATAAATACTTGTAACATCCCCTACTTGGAGGCCCAAAACTAATGGCTACAGATGTTGTAGTCATCCATAGTTATTAATCACCGGCGACCAAATACGGCGATATTAGATACATTAATACACAGAAACACAAGAATATGGAAAAAAAAATTAAACAACAAACAAATTTCACATTCCATTTCAAAATATTCCAAATTGATTACATAATCTCAGTTCACAGACCACGTTCAGATAACATATAATTATTACAAAATACGCCAAGAGCGACATATGAAGATGCCCCTTTGGTTGATCAGAGTATAAAATAAGGCAAGAAAACAAATTTGCCTTTACAATCAAAACACACAGCGGAAATAAAAGAACTCTAATAACAAGCTTGCCTCCTGCACGTCATCGGAAGCTTTATTCGCTTAAAAGAACACCTGGAAACCTTAACTCTCAATCTACTCAAAATCAATTGAGTACCCAAGAGTTTAAGGGGAAAACAAAAACTTCGAGTCGGACATAAAGCCTGGTATGAATAATAATTTACCATCTCAAACCATTTAGATATCTAGTGAGACCATGCCGCTTAGTGGAACGAGTTTTCCCCTCACTAGTATCCTAAAATATTTATAAAACCATATACGGTCCTCATGCATCCACAATGGTTAAAACATAGTATTTCAAAACATTATGATGATATGCAAAACAAGTAAATCAAATCTGGATTACCCATCCCCATTCATTCTGGCTACCTGTCTCAATTATAGTTTCTAGGGGTTACTTTTTGCCTGTTAAATGTTTATGGACCATCTGTCCCATTTCATAGTTTTCATAGGATCACTAAGAACATATTGGTAACTCCAATATCTTTTCTCTTATCCTAGTTTTCATGGGCTAACTAGGAACCTATTGGCTAAATGTCAATATCTTAATCCGGATATAATTTTCATGGGCTAACTATAAACCTATTGACTAACTGTCAATATCTTAATACGGATAGAGTTTTCATGGGCTAACTATAAACCTATTAGCCCCTGCCAATATCAATCATAGTTTTCATGGGCTGACTATGAACCTATTGGCCCCTTCCAATATCTTTAGTTAAACATAGTTTTCATGGGCTAACTATGAACCTATTGGCCCTTGCCAATATATTTAATTCAGATTTTAACATTTCTTAAATTATATTCACTACTGGGTCAACCCAGCTGGTTATTCCACCCTTCCCCAAAATACTATTATGGGTTAATAATAATGTGAATAAGTATATGAAGAAGTATTCATAACAACAAATAATACCATCACCTATGGTTTATCATCTTCCTTATATATATCCTGGTTAAACCCTTTGACCTTTATAATCAATAAAAACTTCTTCATTTCAAAACCCTTTTGTTTACTTATGTTATGATTATTCCTTTAAATTGAGATTGGGTTTATATTTTGAAATCTTAAAATATCTCTTTCGAAACCTCTGGATGACTCCCGTCGAAAGCATGAACATACCTTTCGATGGTATCAAAACATTCTTTAAAACATAGCTTCGAAACAAAGAAAGTACCATTTCGAAAGAATTGGGTTTACTCTTTAAAAACATTCTTTGGGTCAAAATGGTTATATATGAAAGTATATCTTTCGAAACCAATTATAAAATTGTTTTGGGGAAAAGTTGATGGTGACGGAACCACATAGTCGAGAGCAACAACCTTTTAAATTAAAACATTGAAGGATAGAGTCGAAACCCCTTTCGACTCCATTGCCTTCGAAACCCTCAACCCCCTTTGAAAGCATTCAGAAAAAAAGGCTTAGTTTAAGTTAAAACAGAGGTAACCCTTCGACGGCATAAATGGCTTCAATACAGTCGAAAGAAGAAATTAGCGGCTGGGTTTCAACTTGATCGGAACCAATCCTTTCGAAAGCTCTTAGTTAAAGAAAAATGTACCTCTTCGAAAGCTAACACCTTTACATAATATAGCAACTTCTTTGAAAGCTATTTATAAAACCCTTTCGAAAGCGTATATTTTGACTATGTCGAAAGCTTTAAATAAAGACATGCAAGAATTTAACTTTTGAATACAAAACAAGGTTTCGTCCCCATCGGAAGCAACCCTTTCAACACCAGGTTTTCGCCTTTCTTCAAATCCAATGCGTACCATCTAAGAGATACCTTGTGTATTGATTTCGACTATGTGGGTTTCAACTATACGGGTTTCGACTGGGATGGTGCGGAGTCAATGGAGTCGAAAGGTGCTGCTATTTGAGACGGAACCAACTTTCCTGAATTAAAGGCTAAAATTTAGCCACTTTTAATAATTGCTTTGTAACTACTTGCCTATTTGTAAATCTTTGATTGGTTGCCTCAAAACTTTTCAAATACTTTACAAATAAAACTGCCGTATTTAATCAGGTCTAAATCAAAGAAGTTATAACGCTTAAGCTCTTCCATTAACAAAACCAGTATTTGCAAATTCAATTTTATTTGGTAATCAAACATATTAAAATTTCAAACCCCATTTCTTCCTGAAATACTTGAAATAAATTTTAAACCCAATTATATCATATCTTCCTTTAGAAATTCATAATAAATTTTCTATAGCTCGAAAAATTCTGAAAATTAAAACCTATCTCCAAAATCATGTTTTACTTAACATAATTTTTTTTCCATAGCATTCTAAAATCATAGACTGTCAGTTTTGCATCAAAATCGTGCAAATTCATATGTGAATGAATTAAAATAAATCAAACATAATATACTTCAAGCACATCATCATCCATATCATCATAAAAACGAATTTAATCATAAATCCGAAAACGTATAATCATAAAATAAAATAGAGATGGTATGAAATTATTATTCACCTTAAATATGAGAAGGAATCTGAGATTTGTTGTTGATTAATCCTTCCTAGCTTTGATCCTTAACTTTAGATTGTAATCTTCCTCTTTGATAATGGCCGGCCCCTTAGGGTTTTTTTGCATTTTTTTTTGAGACAAATGAACGTGAATAGACAAGAATGAGAAGTGTATAGCCGTGCATAATGTAGTGACTATTTTACTAATATGCCCATGTGTAATTTAACTAGCTAATAACCCAATTAAAGCCCATTTACTTTGTCAATAAACATGGCCCTATATATAGTTTATTCAAATCTCAATCCCCTCATCATCATTATTCTATTTAATCTATCTAATTAAATTTCCTGAATAATGTTATCAAAAATTAGGGATGTTACTTTAAGAAAATTTATCTAATTAAATGAAGTTCTTGCTTATTATAGTAAGTTTTATGAGTTGGAAATTTGGGAAGTTTTTGAAAATTGATACTTTACAAGTGATTTAAGAAAAATTGATAGAAAGTGATTTTAGATGGCTCTGAAAACATGTACCAAATGTTTTGCCAAAAGTTTGGAAAGTGGAAATAATTTTAAAAGCGGTGGAACGTTTTAGAAAATGAAATGGTGGATAAATTTTGGATAAACGAATTTTATGTGATTTACAAAAGTTGGTAAAAATTTGGAAAAGTTGGTTTCAAAGTTTTTGAAAATTATGAAATGATGGTGGTATAGAAGTGCTATGAAGTATTTTCAAAAAGGACTTGGAAATTTATTGATTGTTTAATAAATATTTTGGAAGTAAAGTCATTTTCTAGTATTTTTGAATACTATGATTTAGATGAAAAATTGATATGGATATTTAGTAAAATATTTCCATTGGAAAGTACATTTGCAAGAAATATTATTTCCCCATTTTTGTGAAAAATGATTTGTGAGAATGTTTTGAAAAGGAATGTTAAATAATTGCTATTATTGGAAACTGCGATGTGATTGCACTCGCCATTGTTGTGATGGTTTTTACGGTGTTGGAGTGCCTTTGGTTGTAGCTATCGGGGATGATAGTCATAAGGCCGTACACTAAACATGGCTGGCGAGTAGCGGTAGTTTGCAGTTATCCATTGTTGGTTGTTTTTCCCAAGTTTTAGAAGATGATTTAAAAATTTGAAAGGCGAAAAAAAGTTTAAATGATTTGAAATGAAAAATTTGAATGTGATGGGGAAATATTTTGAAAAATGATTTTGGTGAGGTGGATTTCAGAAATATTTAGTGAAAATAAGTTTGAAATTTTTTTGAAATGTGATATATATGATTTGGAAGTGAGATTTTATGTGGACTATGATTTTGCAAAAGCTTTGCTAGTAGTGTGAATTTCAATTTTTAGAAACATCCACCATCTAAAATGTATTTTTGGATTATATATATATATATATATATATATATATATATTTCTGATGTGTTTGAAAAGAACTCCACAATTGTAAACCTTGATTTTGAAAATCTTTTGTTAAGTGATTTAGAAAAAGAAATCCACTGCAATTATATTTATTTTGGAAAGTGAGGTTTGAAAATTATCTAATGTTTTAAAGATATGGCTTTGAAGGTATGTATATACATATTTTTGAAAAGTATATATGTTTATGTAAATATTATAGATTTCTCCTAAGAAGAAATTGGGGTGACCCAATTTTCTTAAGTGGGGGAGTCTGTAACAAGCCGATATTTCGAGAAGCTATAAATTTTAAGTTTATTTTATAATCATTGATAATAAAGATTAATTAATAAGAAATGTGATGAACCAACTTCTAAAAATATGTTTTATGATTTTATTAAGGAGTGATCGAGTGGTAGACTAAATTGATGAAGTATAATAATTTTGAAAGTAGTTTAAGTGAAGAAAACATTATTAGTAAAGTAATTAAGAAACAAACAAGAAATAAATTGAGATAAAATGAGTAACATAAACACTTGGCCCAAGCCCATTTATGCATACTCTTTAATTATCAAGAATATTCTAGTAGTTTCCTTCATCACTTATCATCTACAAACCCTTCTTCTTCTCTATTTTCGTTTTCAGCATGAAACCCTATAATTGTATCTCTTCGAAATTCATTAAAAATAAATTAAATATCAAAAAATTATGAAACTTTAAATAGAGCTTCTCAACACTTATTTACACCACTACAAGTTGTTAAAGTTCAATTTTGATCAAGTTTGGACGACCAAGGTTGTCAGATTTGAGATTATTTTCTGTTCTATGAACAATGGAAAAGATGTTTGTTCAAAGAGTGATTTTGAGTATCAAATCAAATTAGTTTGGCTTCAAATTTTTCAGATGAGTTCCACAGATTCTTATTTTAGTTTATTATAAATATCTTATGATTATATATGGATGAAAACATGATTGGTGATGATATTTGTTGATGTAGTTGAGTTTTGATAAATTCTGTGTTTTAGAATCTTCTTCACTAAAAAAATTCATATTTAATCATTATTAAATTTAAAAATTACCAAATTTTGATATGTTTTTACTGATATTATCCATCACATATGTTCCAAATTTCATGAATTTTCATGGAGTTTTGATGTGTTAAATGTTATGATTTCCGCAAACTTTTCCTACCAGATCTAAACAGCAAACGCCCATTGATTAGAAATTCATAATTAATTGTACAAAATTTCAAAAATTCTAAAATGTGGTTATGTTATTCCTAACTCATTTTCAAACAACCGGTTAAAATTTCATTAAAAATTTATTTTTTTATCCTGTAAATAGTCAATTTATAGTGGTTGTTTCCTTGGTATGAATTGTTTGCAAATGTTCAATTATTAGAATTTGGTTTCAAGATGATTATTTCTATTCTTTACCCATGATTAAGTTTAATTAATCTTTGAAATATGGCATTTGGATTGTTTTGTGACTTCTTGTGTTATGGTGAATATTATAAAGTTTTATGGTGGTCCATGAACTGACAACTAGAAATAGCCTGACGCAGGGTTTGTTTTTATCGACAGTCCTTGGGTCAGACCGAGGATTTATTGCAGGTTTAGCTGATATAGTTTTGGGTACGAGGTGATGGACAGACAAAGTCAACGGTTTTATGTATTCTTTTGTATTATAAATTGGTATAGTTGTATATTTTAGTTAAATGGTTTGAAATGTATAAAATAATTTCGGATATTGTATGAAATGTTAAAATGTGTAATATATATTATCTGCGTCCGTTAGAGTACGATGTCTATTTATATGTGACGATTTTATTTTTGCATTGTTCTATCCTAGAAACACCCACATCGCCTCATTCTCTATGTTACTCGATGGTATTACACAGTAATACTCTTGAGTAATATGGGTATAGAGGCGGGGTGTTACATTACCCGGTTTTTATTTCAAAACCTTTTTGAAATAATCCGTAAAAAATATACACATAGATCGAGTAACATCAAAGTGATACCAAGGAACTAGGTCGTACCAAATAGTATTATACACAACCTTTACTAAGAAGGGTAATACTTAAGAAAAATGCTTACCATCTGAACACGTCTCTTGCCCATTTTTAGTCATTTTCGAGCCAATCGAACTAGTTAACATAAAATACTTCTTCCTTTTTCGAGTCCCATTTTGAAACAATATTATATATATTTCTCTTATATAAATAAAAAGATTTAGCACTTTATTTACTAAAACTTGCTTTCGGTTCGTTTGGATTCGAACTCGTTGGATCGTACAATGATAAAGGGAATAATTTACTAAGTGCACTACACTGTTTGCCTGCGAAAACACCCGATCGTCACTTAGAAGATTATGCAGATTACCACAAATCTAATAGAAACATTTTGCCAAACTATCTAGAGAAAAAATTTCTTACTCAGGATTCATTTTGAAATATTTTTACTTGTAAATACTTTCAATTAATATTATTATTACTTTTTCCCAAAAATCCTTTAAATCATTCCCAAAGATACCAAGATTTAAATTCTCAACGATCCTCTTTATCCATAAAACACATTTTATACACTCAATTTATAAAATCCTCATTATATAATATCCTTTTTATTATTGAATAACTTCATTCATTATAGTAACCCATTAACAAAGCAAACTTGTAAACTTACATAATTAACTTACGCCTTATAGCAAATCGTGAAACTGAATTCACAAAGTGTTAGTATATAATTCAATCAAATCACCAATGTTCATAAACTGGCTAAGCATAAATAATCAGTCAACAAGTGATGATGAATGAATATCATCATTTCCCAATAAACTTTAATAAAATTAACTATATCAATTTTTTGAAAATTATTTTATATATATATATATATATATATATATATGATATAACATCTAGGTAAAATTATTTCATTTACCAATTTCATACAATATAATACATTTTTATAACACTAACAAATATGCGCTCTTATATATAATACACTCAAACTCATTCTAGGGTGTTACTTACTCTATCTCCAATGAGTTTATCCTACCACGGCCAAGATTTTCGCTTAACATTCAGCTCTAATATCAAGCATAATGAACCGCCTTTTTGACACTCAAAAGTCGACACTAATACATTCACGATATTCATGTGCCGCACATCCAAGTGCCAGAAAAGCAGATTGTTGGGGTGAAAGAAAAGAAAAGACAGAACAGAATCTCACATCGTGACGAGTAATATATAAAATCCAAATGATCTTTATGAAAAAAACTAATATTCATACAACAATTAGAGTCTAACCTATCATCAGCCTGGATAGTTATTACAACCTGTCTATAAGGACCTGCCTTTTCGACCTTTAAAAGTCGACACTAATACATCCACGTTATTCACACGCTGAGCATTCAAGTGCGAGAAAGACATATTATTAGGGAAAAAGAAAGAAAAGACAGAACATAATCTCACATCATGACGAGTAATATATAATATACAACAGTTTTTTACAAAAGGAAACTACAATTTACATACATCAATCAGAGTAGCTATCTATCATTAGCCTGGATAGTTATAACAACCTGTCCTCATATATGCTTATAAATACATAATAACAAATGCAGCGAAAATAAAATATACTCAAATACGTCTTAGAAGCATCCTGCTCGTCTTCTTAAGCTCCAAAAGCATTCAAACTAAATCTGGAAACATGCTTGGGCAGACCAGAGCATTATAAGAAAATAATGTCCAGATTAGTCTGGTAAACCAGCATGGGAAACACACATTATATGGATTTTTAATGTTATAAAACCTTTCAAAAATAAAGGTATCTCATAAGACCACGCCGCACATAAACAATGACGGATTTTTACCTTACAATAACCAAACGGTTTCATAGGAAATCCTCTTATATTATAACAATGTCCAAGGTTTAAAGGCCACACAAAGAAGGAAGGATGAGATCATTTACGAAAGCTAATTCAAAAGGATCTGGTGCATTTGCCTTCATAAAACTTCAAAAGCCTTCACATTCATTTACATGTTACATGACACTGTAAGTTCCACATCGCCAATTGGAGCAAGCATACCTCATTCCAACCACTATAAATATAGTGATACCTCCTCATGAAAAGTGGTCTTTAACTTCTTTTCCTCTCTTAGCATAAATCATTTTTAGGCTAGAATTTTTCTAAGCTCTCTCATGAGCTTAAGAATTATTGTAATGGCAAATGACTAACGAAGAATGATGACATATGATATTTGTATATAAGAACTTGACAATTGCATATTTGCACATTTGTATCATATTCATGATCGAATAAAAAGAACATAACTTGCATGTACTGTCCATTGACTTACGGACTTGCATATTTGGCTTATGAATTACTATTTAAACGAAATTATGAATTATCACAAAACCAATGATATATTTGAAACTTCTTCGAATATAACACTTTGTACCATCATTTAGGGGTTGACGAATTTATTCGTTTATATTTTGACGCTAGAAGGAGGACTTGAATCTTCATCTGTTTGAAAAATGACCAACATATCCTAAGATATATTTTGAAATTCGTATTTTGAAAATTTTCAAATTCAAATTTATTTTTGGATTTAAAATCTAGATACTGATTGCTGCTAATGCTTAAACACATGCGGGAATATAAACAGCTCTGTTCCGCTTTGAATACATTCGGCGAGTCGGCGAGATCTCCCACTGTTTTATCACATCGCTCTTATCCCTCTTTTCACCACTTATGCAACACTTCACAACTCATTCCCGTCCCTCTTTGAAATCAACAGTGTTCCTCATTGAAAAATTTAAATTCAATCTAAATTTTAGATCTGACCTAAAAACCGAATCCAATCTAAATTTCGAAGCTGATTCAAACTTCCTCTCGAAAATCCTAAGTAGGTCTAAAGGACTTCAAAATCGTTGGATCTAGTTTTACAAGGAAGTAATTCCCAAAGTGGTCAATGATCTATGAAGTCATCCAGTAATTGTAATCGAAGTGATGCTTGAGGTTGTCTTTGAAGTGGTTCAATGCGAACTGATTTATAACTGACGAAGTAGCTCAGTAGTTCGTAAGATGATCAGTGATTGTCGAAGTCATTGTTGATAAAGAGGCTAATCAATTCGAAGTCATGGTTGGCAACGAGGTTTATGATCCTCGAAACTAAGTGCTCTTCGAAATGATTCAATGATTCTCGAAGTAAGGTGCTCTTCTAAGCAACTCCCAAAGTGGTTAGTGACTATCAAAGAGGTTAACAACGTCGGAGTCATTTTTAACGAAGAGGACAACTAATTAGTGACAACCAAAGGGCAGCACCTACCGCTGTATTATAAGATGTCAATTATGTGCCTCAAACAGAGAACTCTAGGTATGGGACTATTGCTTCGGAGAAATAGTTCAATTTAAAGGGTCTGCAAGTTTCAAAAATTGATTATAAAAGATATGTTTTCCACTTTGAGCTTTGAAAATGGTATACGAAGCCAATTTCAAAGGTATTGCATCTTTAAAATTTACAGCTCATTTGTTTCAAAAATAAGAAATTTTGAGTTCGTTGATTTTTAAGGAAAGGGATTTTGAAAATGAGAAACTTGGTTTCGTAAATATAAAAATTCCAAAAAGCTTCAAAAACCAAAGCTTTCAAAATTTCTTACAGATTTTGTCAACAAAGGATTTCAAAGCTGTAGTTTTCAAGAATTTATAGAGATTTGAAGATGAATGATTTCATATATACATGCTTTAGAATATGAACAACTTTATGTGCATACATATAAATTTCTGATAAATGCAACTTTGAGTATGGATTCAAGTACATATGGTTTTGATCATAGATAAAGTTTTGGATATATATACACAAATATATAAATCTCATATATGAATTCGAACATATATAATTATATATATAAGTTTGAAGTCTTTGAGAACGTATGTTTGAGCATATAACAGTTTCATATATATCAAGTTATAGATATAGCAGCTTCAAATATGACAGGTACGAAACGTATAATTTTCCTATATGAATCTAGATGTATAATCACTACAAGAAAAGGCTCAATTTTGTGTCGAAAGGTTGCAACGGCTGGCAACGGCTAAAAAAAGCGGCCGTTGCTAGCCGTTGCTAGCCGTTGCAGATCGCGACTACAGATCTGTAACCCGCGAACAGATTTCTCATTTCCCAGCAACCCAACTTCCTCCCCAAATCCTCCTCCCCGTCGCAATCCGCCGCCTCTCCGACTCCAGCCGTTGCTCGTTGCCTCCACGTCGCTCAAACACCTCCAAAACTCGCTGGTATATCTTCTAAACTTGATTTGGCTTTGATTTAGGTTTAATTTAGGATTAATTGGAAAACCCTAATTTCGAGAATAATTGTATTAGTTGATCATAGTGATATTGGGTGATGATTATAGTGATTTATTTATAGTGATATTGGATGATTATAGTGTTTTAAGTTAGGTGGAAGTTAAATTAGTTTATCATTATGTTGAAAATGATGATTAATGCGACGTATTAGTTATGGTAATATTTGTATTAGTTGATTTTGATTGGTGGTTTGATTTTAAAATTAGTGTATATTATTGATGAACATGCTTGTTGATATTTAAGTTTATGACAATATTTGTTTTTATTTAAAATAATGTGTATAGTTTACGCCAAAGTTAATTGTATAGAAATTAATAGATATCATGATAGATTGGTACAGTTAACGATAATTTAATTCAGAAGTGCTAATTATAATTGTTATCATAGTTTAAAATAAGTATAATTCGTTGAATGAATTATAAAATTTTGAAATGAGCGTAATAACAATGAGCTAATTATTCAGTGAAAGTTAAAATATAATGAATTAATTAATTATAAAATATTTTGTAGTTGTTAGAAGAATAATTAGAAAATATGTTTTATTTCTGTAAATCCCTTAGAGATATATTTTGGCCCCGTCTGACAAGTGTTGTATATGATCGTTATATGGATATTCGTTTTTTCTAAGAACGGACATTTATATTCATCTGATACAATATTTGTTGGATTTGTCCTAGTATTTGGACAAGTTACAAACACAATAAAGTAATCACATTTTATAAATCATTTCAGTTTAAACGATTTACAAAATTTTGGTGGCACTTCCTTTTTGTTCCCTGTGTACACGCATTTTGTGTACGATACAGGGAATAAAGGGAAGTGCTGTCGAAATTTTGTTGAATCGTTTAACCTGAAATGATTTATAAAATGTAATTACGATATTGTGTTTGTAATGGGAAGTAGGATGACCGGCCGTCAATGAATTATAAAATGTTTTTCAATTGTTAAATAGTTGATTTAATGACAAATTATAAATCAATCGTAAAATACTGTATAATATGAAGTGAAGTGTTTAGTTGAATCTTCTAACATATTTTATCAAATCAGGAAAAATGTTCGATTATTTTCTCGATCGTAGTTGGATGTATGAAGTCCGAACTGGTATGAAAGGATCAATAAAGGAACATTTCTGTAACGGTGTACATGAATTTATTAGATTCGCTAAATCTAATAATCGGAATAACGATGAAATTCGTTGTCCGTGTAGTAAGTGCAAACATTTAAAGCATTGGAAATCAGATGTAGTAGAAGTACATCTGTATAAATTTGGTTTTGTGCCGAATTATTACTTATGGGATCGTCATGGTGAACTTGTTGAACGTACACCTAATCCTGTAGTGTTAGAGGACGATAATATTATGACGAATCCAATAGAAAATATGGTGCAAGATGCAGCACGGTCGATGTTTCCTACCATTGATCAGGGCGATGATGACAATGATAACGTTGAAGAAGAACCAACCGCGCAAGCTAAAAAAATTTATGATTTATTGGATTCTGCTAAGAGGCCCTTGTGGGATGGTTGTAAAAGCGGAACCGAATTATCCGTAACCGCCGAATACATCGCTATGAAATCAAAATTCAACCTTACAGAAGCTGGATTTACAGCAGTTGTACAAGCTGCAAAACGACACATGCCACCTAATAATTTGATGTGCGATAGTCATTATAAAGTGAAAAAACTTATGTCTGCTTTTGGATTGCCATACCAAAAGATAGATACATGTATAAAAGGTTGTATGTTGTATTGAAAAGATGACGTTGACCTTAGAAAATGCAGAATATGTAACGAGGAAAGATTCAAACCGAGAAAAAAAAAAGGAAAAGAAGTTCCATACAAGAGAATGCATTATTTACCTATCACTCCTAGACTTCAAAGGTTATATGCATCTTCTGCTACGGCATGTCATATGCGATGGCACGGTGTTAGAACAGTAGAAGAAGGAACTTTGATACATCCATCTGATGGAGAAGCGTGGAAACATTTCGATAAGACTTATCCCGCGTTTGCTGCAGAGAGCCGTAATGTCAGACTCGGTTTATGTACAGATGGATTTTCACCATTCTCTCAGTTTGGTAGTAAATACTCATCATGGCTTATTATTTTTACTCCTTATAATTTACCTCCATGGATGTGTATGAAAACTCCGTATATGTTTCTAACGATCGTCGTCCCCGGTCCCGATGATCCGACATAAGGAATTGATGTTTATCTACAACCATTGATCGAAGAATTGAAAACATTGTGGCATGAAGGAGTTGAAACATACGACATTTCAAGAAAAAAGAATTTTCGTATGTTCGCTTCTTTATTATGGAATATTAGTGATTTTCCTGCGTATGGGATGCTTTCAGGTTGGAGCACAGCGGGACGTCTAGCTTGTCCTCATTGCATGGATGAAACACGAGCATTTTCATTAAAGTATGGAAAGAAAATTTCTTGGTTTGATTGTCATCGATGTTTTCTACATGTTAATCATAAATTTAGAACGGATAAAAAGAACTTTAAAGCAAATAGAGAAGAGAGTATGCTACCACCGAAGGTTTGGTCAGGTGAAGAGATATATGACATCGTAAAAGACTATCCAAAGATACATGAAACTGGGGTACAAGTTGAAATTCCAGGTAAATCAGACATTCATAACTGGTGCAAACAAAGTATATTTTGGGAGTTACCTTACTGGAAAGATCTGCTACTCCGACATAATATTGACGTTATGCACAATGAAAAAAACGTGTTCGATAACGTGTTTAATACAGTTTTGAATGTAAAGGGGAAAACTAAGGACGATGTGAATTCGAGACGTGATATATTACACTTTTGTAAGCGGCCCGAGCTTCATTTGTACGACGATACAAAAAAACCCAAAGCATGCTATGAGCTAGATAACAAACAAGTAAAACTCGTGCTAAAGTGGGTGGAAGGACTAAGATGTCCTGATGGGATTTCTTCTAACCTCCGTAGATGTGTTGACTTTAAAAACAGTAAATTGAGTGGGATGAAAAGTCACGATTGCCATATAATGATGGAATATTTTTTCCCTGTGCTTTTCAAAGAACTGTTGCCTGGCAAAGTATGGAGTGTTATAACAGAATTAAGTATGTTTTATAAACAACTTTGTTCGACGACGTTAAAAGTAGATCGCATACGTAAACTTGAAGTAGAAATCCCTATACTGCTCTGCAAACTGGAAAAAATATTTCCACCAGGGTTCTTTAATGTAATGGAGCATTTACCTGTTCATCTACCATCCGAAGCACTTCTTCGAGGTCCTGTGCAGTATGGATGGATGTATCCATTTGAGAGGTAATTTTGAATATCCGCAATATGAAGTTTGCTTAAAATTTAGATTTATATACCAAAACAGAAATTAAATTAATTTTGTTATAGGTACTTGAATCATTTGAAGAAGAAAATTAGACAAAAAGCACGAGTAGAAGGTTCAATTTGCAAAGCGTATCTGGAAGAAGAATCTTCATTTTTTTTCTCACATTACTTTAGTAACGATGTGAAGTTATCGTTTGTCAGTATTCCCCGTAATGATGAAGCTGTTGAACATGATTCTTCTCAAACAATGTTATCTATTTTTAGACAACAAGGCCGACCTGCTGGGAAATGTGTGGAAATATGGTTAGACGATAAAGATTTCCATATAGCACACACATATGTTCTTTTAAATTGTGTTGAAGTTGCACCATTTGTCAGGTAGTACTAAATTCATGTACAATTTAATTATACGTTTATATATATATATATATATATATATATATTAATTTTGATGGGAATAATACTTTTTTGCAGTATATACGAATCACAACATCCATCTGGCGATCTCAGTAAAGATTTTGCTAAATGGTTTTCAAAATACGTATATGATCCAAAAAACTCTGTTGTTAACGAAGGATTACGACATATTGCTATCGGACCAAAAAGAAATGTGAAGACTTATCCAATATTCTTCGTCAACGGATTTAAATTCAACACCAAAGATTACGGGGCTGAAAAATTAACATATAACAGTGGTGTATTTGTTAAAGGCAGTGATGATCCAGAGGAGCATATAAAAGATTTTTACGGCGTCTTAACACAGGTTTTAGAGTTGACATATTATATACAACCTGCAGAGAAAGTTTTTTTATTCAAATGCAATTGGTTTAGCAATATTCCTGGTTCTGGAATTAACGTGCACAAAGATTACAAGCTCATTGAAATAAAGCATACCTCGCATTACCATAAGTATGATCCTTTCATATTAGCCAAGCAAGCATTACAAGTTTATTTTGCTCCGTATCCATCCTTAAAAAAAGATAAAGCTGATTGGTGGGCTGTTATTAAAACAAAAGCAAGATTTACATTTGATGGAAATAATATTCCAGATGAAGCAGCGTATCAAGCAGATCTGGAGCCAAATACTGAAATAATAATAACTGACGATGTTGACGTAGGATCGTTGAATGATGAAGCGAATGTTTTAATTGATGCGTTTGAAAGTACCGAAGAAAACGATATAGAGTACGAGACCGAGTCTGAATCAGAAAATGACGAAGACTGATACATTACACTGTTTTTTAATGTATGCATGTATGATGTTTTATCTTGAGTAATGTATTAAGAATGATGAATGCGTTCTGTATTATTCTGAGCTATGTAATAATAATAATTTTGTTATGTATTATCATTCTGTTTTATTTTGACCTACGCTTCTTTCAGAGAGCTGTTTAATAATAATAATGATTATGTTCTGCATTATTCTGAGCTATGTAATTACAAAGAATGATTATGATGATTAATGGAACATGTGTTGTAATAATAATTTGTTTTCTTTTCATTATATGATATGATTATGTTTGTGGCAGATATGTCTCACAGAAGGCGCAGTACATCCCAGCCTTCTCCTTCGCCTTCTCATGGCGCGGGTCCCAGCGGTACGGCTCCGGACTTTCGCCGTGAGATAGAGATAGTTCCCAAGAGTGTTGGGTAAGTATCTAAATAATTTCAATTAAATTATTTAAAATATATTAATTATATACACATCAACATTTATACAGGGGTTTCGAAATAGAGCCGGCGGATTACATTCTTCAAGTGTCAAAGCAATCCTATAAGAGTAGGATGTCTGGTTGCTGGCCTTATTGGGACGACATCCCAGGCGAAGTGATGAACGCTATAGTTGCTGATTTGATGGTAAGTATAATTTTATATTTCAATGTAAAATTAGTATACTGTATATAATTCAAATTATTTTCAATAAGCAGGCTGTAATACGTGTCCGCCCGGAAGATAACAATGTCTTCTTCAATCATTGGAATAAGAGGATGCGGAAAAATTACAGGGAAACTCTTTCGAAGGCCAAGCTAAGCGGAAAAAAACCCAGTTGGATGGGTAATGATGTTTGGGCTGCATTTGTCACCCATTGGGAAAGTGAAACTGTCAAAGTAAGTTATGTATTGCTGTATTGTTAGTATTATTTATTTACATTATGTAGCTAGTTGCATTATTAATTTAACTAACCATGTATTTAAATTAACAGGAAATAGCAAAGCGAAATAGTGCGAACAGAAATAAAAATCCAGCGTTACACCGCGGTGGGTCCAAGTCATTCCAACAATGGCGGAGGGAATTGGTAAATTCGTAATTTGAGTTTATAAACTGTAATATTATTTAATTATATTAGTAACGTTTTTTATTCATGTATAATTTCAGCATTCAAGAACCGGACGGGAGCCTACAATGGCCGAGGTTTTTAGAGTCACTCATGCGGTGGAGCAGACCGATGATGATGGGAATGTCACCTATGAGTGGACAGATGCGAAGGCTGAATCTGTTATGGTAAATATGTTTATTCGCAATGACAACTTTTCACATTCCTTTAGTAGTGTATAAGTAAATTGTATAGCTATATATTGAGTCAAATTTGTATTCGTAATTGCAGGGTAGATATGAAGCGGAGCGGACAGCGATGGCGCAAAGAACTGGACGGGATGATATTACGCTTCAAGAGTCCAATCAAATATGGGATAGAATTATTGATCCGCCTTCTCGCAATAGGCGTTATGGATACGGCAATCAGGAGGTAAACTGTTTTAATAACTTATATTTGAATTTAATATAGCCGTTGCGAGCGTGAATTAGAACTAGATTGTTTGATCGTTTTTACAGGCTCTTAACTTCCAGAGGGCTTACAAGAAATCTATGGCCGAAGAGGAGATAGCCCAGATGCAACGACAGCTGGACGAGATAAATGATTGGCGACAGAGCTTCTTGTCTCAGCAGATAGATGAGCGCATTGCCGCATTCGTTTCAGAGCATGGGACCATGCCAGGGTCAGGTGGTGGTGGTGGTGATGACAATGACGATGAGTAGGTATGTTTTGTTGATCGTTAATTTTTTTGGGAAAGATTTGTGGTTTTAATGGATATATGTTGGACTTGTGTACTTATGTTTGTTGACGGGCTTGGTAGTTTGTTTGGTGTTTTGTGTACCTATGGTGTTGGTGATGGATATTATGTGTGAATGGTTTGAGATGTATTTTGTTTGGTTGATGATGAAATATTTGTGTTAGTTGATTATGTAGTTGCGTGATTATTGATGTATATGTGTTTTATTTGATTATTTGCGATGTATTTGGTTATATTATGGTTGGAATGGAATGTATACGATGGTTTGGAAGTGATTGTTGTGTTGTGGAATGGTTTGGAGGTTGGAAGAGTGAAAGCTAGCTGCTGGAAAACAGAAAAGTTCCAGGCTTGCAACGGCTAGCAACGGCTAGCAACGGCTATCTGGTTCCAGGCTTGCAACGGTTAGCAATGGCTAGCAACGGCTATCTGGTTCCAGGCTTGCAACGGTTCGCGACGCCACGGGACCGTAACGGTTGGAGCTAACTGTTTCCACGCGCACAATTAGTCGTCGCTAGCCGTTGCTAAATTGGCAACGGAGCCGTTGCTATTGCCGTTGCTGGAGCTCGTAGCAACGACCTTATTAGCAACGACAAATAGCAACGGCTAGCAACGGTCGCCAACGGCTAATTGCCGTTGCTATTGCTTCTGTTCCTTGTAGTGAATGCAGCTAAATATATATTGATTTCGAATATTGTTAGTTCCCATAAATATGTAGTTTGGTACATAAAGATTTCTTATACATAAATTTTGAGTGAATATATGCACTCAGTTTTCAACTGAATATGGTTCATACAAGTGCACAGTCTTTATATATATATATATATATATATATATATATATATTGGTTTTGAGAATAGAGATTTTTAGATATGTTAAATTCAGACATTTGCATACCATAGTTTTCGAAGATAAAACAGAGTTTAAATATACAAATCCAGTGGATATATGTACATATATACGGTTTTTGAATATAAACAAGTTTTAGAACAAACCAGCTTTATGAATATATATATATATTCTAAATTTAACCTAATCGAATGTTTTAGATATTTGAGATCACTTGTTGATTGTTAACATTGACTTTGAATCTTACACACCTGAATTTTTGAGTATTCATCAGAATGCACATTTTGGAAAATTTTGGATTTTGAAAATAAATAAATAAACTCCAGACACTTGTTTATGTATGTATGTATGTATCAAGGATATAAGTTTCCAAATATGGGAATTCTCATAAGTACAGTTTCATATATAAATTTTTTTAAAACATATAATTTCTATATGCATGAATTTCAAATGAATACATGGACTATCGGAAACTATATACAGATTCTGATAAGGTTCAGGCAGAGTGCAGGTTACATAAATGACTGAGTTTCAAACGGACATCAATTTTTAGAGGAAAGATATATACAAGATTTCAGGCTCACGAAGGCTTCAAGCTATAGAATCATCAAGAATTTGAGGACAGGTTAAGCAATGATGGATAGTGCCAATAAGAATATGATTGCCAAAGAAATTATCCATTGATTAACGTCATAAGGAGTAAGAAATTTCGACCATACCAGATAGCATCAGAAAATGTAAGCAACACCAGTAGATTTATATACATCAATTAGTTTCGTGCCTACTAAGTCCAATATCCCAAAGTTTTTTATAAATTTTCTTATGACCCGACTCCTAAATATGTATATATCTTTTGCAAATATGACTCCGGATGATGTATAAAATTCTGATTCTTTATACGATCCTTTGAGAAAAGTTATTTTACCAGCGGGAATTCTTATAAAAAAGTATGTCATTCTTATAAAAAAGTATGTCCTTGTTTATAGAGTCTATCAGTTCATGAATCATTATTTTTCAGACCTACAAATGAGATGCCTTTGCGGAAAGTAAAACCTAAGGTAATAAAATTTTTGCATCTTAAAAAATGTGTAATAATATACACGAATATTTATTTTTACAAGCAATTTTATTCAGAGAGTTTTACCACACATATTTCTGAGAAAAATATTCTTTGCGAATCACAAAGTGCTATTACTAATTATTCCATATGTATATTTATTTTGGAAAGGAATTTGCAAAGTCCTTAAAAGTATATTGAGAACCATGAAAAGTTTTCAGAACTATTGTGATCTATTCTATTATCAAAACTCTAATTAGAAGAGTCTATTCTCAAATAGAGGACTATTGATTCATGTATCATGATCATTCAGTCCCTTATTTAAGATTTATATTCCTATTATGAGGTTACAAGTTCTACAAAATCTCCTTTGAATTTTGAACATTGAAAACCAAATATCTTATTTAGGCCATGAAGATGCTCCAAACTATTTCCGAAGAATGGAAAAGCATTCAACAGGAATCATGATCATATGCAGTTAATAGAGAGCAAACCTATCAAGTCGGAATTTATTGAGAAAGGAAAGAATCAAGAAAGAATTTTTATATGGATTATCTCAGTCAAGTTAAGCGAAACAAAAGACAAGATATCATAAGCAAGATAATTACTATATCGTGACATAATAGGAAGAAGTCCAGGAACTCAGAAGTAAAATCATTATCCAGTAGTATAATTTTCAAGCTACAAGGTTCAAACTAGATTTACAAAGATAATCTTAAAAAAAAATAAGACTACAAAGCAGTAATAGATACCTCGGATTATAGCTTGCTTCAAATTCTAAAATTCCCAAGATCTAGATTTCCACTTGAATAAAAAATTTCTATATAGACTGACTTTGGAATTGTGTGACTCCAACATCATTATATCGAATTCTAAAAGCATCCGCGGTCCCTACCTTAGCATGGACTCAGCATATGATCAATGCAAAGTATTCAGAATAATTATGGAATTTCCATTTACAAGATAACTAAAAGTGCAATAAAAGGGATACGTACATAAATGAAAATTATTCCTAAAGGCATGAATTCACTAAAAGGGATACGTACATAAAGGAAAACTCCCTAACTCTACTATAAAGCAAATTGGATAAGATAACTATCTCTCATACTCTGAATATATCAAGCCACAACAGGATAAATTCTCTATACATAATATGTCTTGCTTTCAATCAAGGTTAAGATTGAATCCCATCAAAGGGTTAAGAGATAAAAGGAAATTCCGGATTTGATCAACGGATTAAGGAGGCAAAATAAATGTCCAAACATCAAAGAAGGATATCCAAGTATCACAAGTCCAAAATAAGAGGAAGATTATTTCAAAAGGAGATTTAGTACTTCAAAATTTATGAAAAATACTGAGAATTAAGAGGATGGACCACTTAGGCCAAATTGGGCAGGAACCCTAATCATACACAATGTAATCCCGCTTGGGACCAATAAATTATAACGATTAGATGACAATGTCACAATGAGAACATGGGATGCTGAACATTTATAGTCATATTTCTCAACAATGGATGAATAAGATAAAATTTTATCATCTAGGTCATGGAAAGGAATAGAATACTCCTAAAAGATTCAGCCATCAAAGGCTTGACCGGAAGAGGTCCCGGCCATCAAAGGCCCCATCCATCAAAGGTTTGACCGTAAGAGGTCCCAACCATCAGAGGTCCCGGCCATCAAAGGCTTGATAGTAAGAGGTCCCGTCCATCAAAGATCTCGATCATCAAAGGCCCTAAGCCTTCAGTGCTGTCATAAAAAGGCCTAACTGAAGCACCTCTTAAAGGGAGGCCAGAGTAATCCTTTGGTCGTTCCAAAGTTTCTGCAAGCCTTCAACTCCTACCTACGTGGCCTGGTTGGAGCACCTCCTAGAGGGAGGACGGAGTAAGCCTTTAGTGCCGTAATCAAAGGCCTTACTAAAGCACCGACCAAGCCTTCAGTGCCATCATCAAAGGCCTCACCGAAGTGCTTTCTAAAGGGAGAACGACCATCAAAGGCCTTACTAAAGCATTAAAATCTTCAAAAGGGGGATCAATCAAAATTAGAGCCAAGTAGTGCTCCCAAGTCAACCAAAATCCGATCCAAGTAGATCTCCCAAGTCGATCAAGATCCAAGCCAAGTAGCACTTCGAATCAAATAAATTTTTCTAAAGGAAGGTCCATCAGATGTGAGTTATTTGTTTATTATTACCAGATAAAAGTTTCCGATCTTCTATTTATTTTTGCTAGATAAAGGTTTCTGGTTTCTGTTTATTATTGCTAGATAACATTTTCTGGTCTTCTTTTATTATTACCAAAAGATGGGTTTCTGGTCTTCAATAATTAATACCAGATATGAGTTTCTGTCTCCTATTGATACTAGATATGAATTTATGGTCTTCTATTATCACCAGGTAAGGATTTTTGGTCTTCTATTATTATTGTCAGACATGGATTTCCGGTCTTCTATTATTATTGCCAGATATAGATTTCTGATCTTCTATTATTAGTGCCAGAATGGATTTCTGGTCTTCGTTTATTAATTACCGGATAAAATATTCTGGTCTTCTATAATTGTCAAATAAGGGTTTCCGGTCTTCTATCATTAATGCCATAAAAGGATTTCTGGTCTTTTATGATTATTATTCCTAAATAAGGACTTTTGGACTTCAATTATTATCAGATGGATTTCTGATCTTCTATTATTATCAGATGGATTTCTGAACTTCTTTTATTATCGGATGGATTTATGGTTTTCTATTATTATCAAATGGATTCCTAGTCTACCATTATCACTAAACAATTTTATGGACTTTCATTCGGGATATTTTATCCCATAGCCAAAATGAATTGCCAGTCTGACCTCCTATAATATTATCAAATAACTTTATAATTTGATTATTCAAGAAATTAAGATCACCACATAATTTCCTAAGTTTCTATTCAGGAAAATAATCCTGATTCATATAAAAGAATACGGTGAATTCCCCGACTACGTGTTGATTCATAACTTGATAAGGTCTGAAAGGGATCACTGAAAATTAAGTTATAATGGAAATTGTGGTTTATTTTGTATTGTTTAAGAGAATAGGATTAGAAGGAAAGCTTTATGAGTATTGGCAATGCGAAAGAATTCTTATTTTTACCCTAAAGAGTATAAAGCTTCTTTCGTACAAGGAGGGAGGCTAAATGTTATCCATATAATTTCAAGGTCAGAAATGATGCTATGAGTGATAGTGTCATAAAGATATGGTGCTACTAAGTCTTATGTTGAAAGTGCCACACTTCATCACTTCGATGACAATACATCTCTTCATCGACCCATCTCACCGCATTTTGTCACTTCGGAGGAAACAATAGAAGAAGTTGATAAAGAGGAACGAATTGTGTCAAAGAACAATGTCAACCCACTTCGCTTATCCTTGGTATAGCTTGAAGCCAATGCTGTACTCAATGAACTTCGAAGATAGCCTCCTAGCAACTTCGAAGGCAGCCTTCAAATGACTGCGAAAATGGCTTCTCATCGACTTCGAAGATTGGCGCTGAATGAATAGGATGTCCCACATCATCGGTAATAGGATGTATACCGTCGACATCGCAAGCCATCAATGAATGTCGATGTGCATCACTTCGCATCTCATTGATGCAAGAATTCAAAGTAGCATTGTTGTCAAATAAGTTCGAAGACCATCATTACTAAACCGACATCGATATTCTCTTGTTATCATCAAGTGAACAGCGTCATCAAAGTAGCTAAAATAATTATTCACTTCATTTTTGAAGCCAATGATAAAGCATGCCATCAAGTTTATGAAGAACATTGCCTAAAAGCATGTCGCAAGCTATTAATCAAAGCCATATTTCATGATTATTGATGTTACATAGCATCAATACCAAAGCATGTCGAAGGCCACACAAAGAAGGAAGGATGGAATCATGTCGAAGGCCACATCGCCAATTGGAGCAAGCATACCTCCTTCCCATCACTATAAATATAGTGGTTTCCCTAATGAAAAGTGGTATTTAACTTCTTCCCCTCTCTTAGCATAAGCCGTTTTTAGGCTAGAACTTTTCTAAGCTCTCTCATGAGTTTGAGAATTATTGTAATGGCAAATGGTCAACGAAGAAGGAGGACATGATATTTGCATATAAGGACTTGAACAATTGCATATTTGCACATTTGTACCATATTCACGATCAAATGAAAAGGACATGACTTGCCTATATTTCCCATTGACTTAAGGACTTGCACATTTGACTTATGGATTATGATTTATATGAACCGTGAATTATCACAAAACTAAAGGGTATATTTAGAACTTCTTCGAATATGCCATTTTGTACAAACCTTTGGGTGTTGGCGAATTTACTCGTTAACAATAGGTACAAACTACGTCCGTAAAGGCACATATTAGAGAATGGATTCCATACCACCTACCACAATACATATCTAGATAAAATGTACCAAGATCGAAAACCTTTCGACCAATACGAATCAGGACCAAACTACCCCCTACTGGATAGTAACCAAATATGATCATCACCCAGGTTTCTTTCCAACCTTCTCTCGAGAGCTCTCATGCACAACCAAACCCATAAATTCATTGTAGTGATCTAGAAAAGTGATGACCATACCCTAACAATAGCGAACCACATATCCTTTGGCATCCCCCTATTTTAGTCATTACCGGTTGTGAGGCTTGATGCTATGTTTTATCTTTTATATAGCAATCCCACTTGAAATGATAACATCTCCAAGCAATAATGTTGTAACGACACACCTTTCCGTACATTTTAAGCTGATAATAAACCACACATGTCCAACCCAAATTGAACGGAAAGGCGGATAGTTAGGGCGAAGAAAGAAGAAAGAAGACAAGAAGAACTAACAAGTACAGAATCTCACAGTGAAATGAATAATCTATATTATATAACAAATCTTTACATAAAAACAAAACTGAATTTATATATATATATACACACACAAACATCAATCAGAGTATACTAACCTATTCAGCACGAACAGTTATAACAACCTGTCCCCACAATTGCTGATAAATACAACAATGAATGCAGCGGAAAAATAACCATGTACGAGAATACGTCTCTGGGCCTCTAGCTCGCCTCCTGAAGCTCCAAATATCCAAGTAAACCTGGAAATATCTCAGTTTGACCCGAGCATTATAGGAAACAACGCTCGGGTCAGTCTGGTAAATCCAGCGTAAGAAACACAATCAAATGGATTCTTAAAGGTCAAATAACTTTTCAAACAAAGGTATCTCGTAAGACCACGCCGCACATAAACACGGACGGGTTTTTACCTTATGATAACCAAAACTTTTATATCAGAAAATCCAGTGATATTATAATAATGTCTAAGGGGGAAATAATAACAATCAAATAGATGTGATGCTCTTGAGTGTACATGTGGTGACCCTCACTCTATAACACATAGATTTTTTTTTTAAAACTTTCAAGAGGAATCCACCACTAAACCCCAATTCTTTTTATATTTGAATATTTATATAATTTCCAAATATTTTTCCCAAGACCCGGGTTTTACCAATATAATCATATCAGTGTACAAACGAATTAAGTCAATTGTATATTTGATGATATACAATTGTTTCTTTATTTTTTTTTTTTATCAGAGGGAATTTAAATCAAATAGAAATCAAAATACCATACAAGCTATTGACATAGTCACTTGTCTCTTTTCTAAGTCTTGTTTTACTACCAGAGGTATACTTTGGCAAATTATAACACTTATATATATTAATCTGCCTAGGTAATTCTATTATCAATAAAATAGCATTTACTTAATCTCATGATAGTTATCAAAGTCAATAATAATTAATAACAATAAGTCGGATCGACAAAAATCGATAAATCTTGGAAATTTACTCGAAAATAGGCAAACTAGGCAAAATCAGCAGTTTAGACGTCTAAGTTTTTATGACAGACGTCTAAATTTGATCTCAGACGTCTAAATTTTTATGACAGACGTCTCAGAGGTTTAAAATTGAAACAGAGAGTAAAAAACATTTTGAACTAAATTCAGACATCTCAATTTTTTGTAACAGACGTCTAAATTCGATCTCAGACGTCTAAATTTTATGACAGACGTCTAAATTTGATCTCAGACGTCTAAATTTTTATGACAAACGTCTCAAAGGTTTAAAAATTGAAATTTAAATACTCAATTACATACAAACTTCCAGAATTCATGCACATGCCAGTATCATCTACCTGCCATGCACAAATTCATTTCACTTGAATATTCTACTAAAATCTTAAGAGTTTATTTCAAAAAAAAAAATCAATCCCCTTAGATGTTTAATTTCCATAAGGCAAAATATAGGCAATATAAATCAGTGATCAAATATATATATGCACATATCATATGTATATGATATGTCTATCTCCTTATTTTCTCCAAACCAGACATTCATAAAATAAATTAGTAGTTAACCAAACATCATCAATGATCACTCACAACAGGTTTTGCTTAAGTACATATTTTCAACCCCAAATACTTAGAAAGTTTCCTACAAGTAACTTCAATTACAGAAAATAGAATTTGTCTAGTAATTTCATTACAATGCAACTGCAAATTTTAAAACAAGTCTCTCTTATTTATACTAGCAGCCAATGCCTTCTTTACTCATCAAACCAACTTCAATTTCCTGCAAGCAAATCATTTAGCTGCCCCAAAGAATTTTTGAGACACCCAGATGATTGCAAGGGCAACCAAAAGGGTCAGTTTACACTGGTATGAGCATTTATCAATTTTGTATACATATTCATAATTTTAGTAATCTTGCAATGCCTTCTTAGTTTAACAGGTTTTATACTTAGCATGTTTTGGTTCATACAAAGAGATACAAAATCACTTTCAACAAATTAAACAATACACAGCAAACAGTTAAAATAATCATGTGTACGATTCTTAAATCATCCTCACCAAATCTTAGATAAGTAAATTCAGGTTTTATACTCCAGTTTTCACCCAGCAATTAATCAATGAACAATGTTTATCTTGATTAAATCTAACACCATATCTGAATATTTATAACCCAGATTTTTAAACCCCTGTCCCCATTTATTTTATGGTCTTTAACTCCTTGTCAAATGAACACTATGTATGCATTGTGAAGGAAACTCCCAGGTTACTTAATTTATTCCAACACACAAAGGCCTCAGGGTGCAGTTGCACCATGCATATACTTGCTCCCACCTGAAGTAAGCAGATCATTGACTAACTCCCAAGTGACCAATTTAGTTTTTCTTTCATTCATATTTCAGAAAGATATAACTACTTGTATATTTTCTGGTTCAACCCCATGTTCTCCTATTTAATCTATATCCATGTTTAATGATGATAAGATAGAACAAGAATGCTCAAAACATGTTAACTCTAAAAGCCCACTTACAGATTAATGCTCCAATCAAAAATGCACAAACAAACATCCATATCACCCATAACAAATCATTTCAGAGATTTAAATGACTCATAATATTTTAGGCTGCCTGCAATAGGACTTAATGCCATTGCATACAAAGGATAAATACCCACATTATGTTTTTCCTTTCACTGCCTTAATTTCTTAGAACAGTAAATCCCCCAAAGCCTCAAGCTAGTGTTTCTCCTTGCTTATTTTATTTTTGTTTTGATCTCGAGAGAGTGATGGTTTTGTCTATGTGCAGTTATTTATAATTCCATTCTAGGGTTTAAGAAAATGGGTAATTCCCCTGATACCCTTAGATGTTTATTTACACATCACATTCCTGTGTGGTCCTAAGTTGGAAATGCACACATTAGGTTGCTTTAATTAGTTATTTCAGGGATCATGCATTTTTAACACTGCATGCTATTTTCATGTCTCCATTTTATTCATGCCATATGCCACTGATCCTTTATTCATTTCTTTTTATAAGTTTAAGGAATCTGAAAATCTCCTTTGTATTTTCTACCTATCTATTATCTCCATTCAATCATGCATACTATCATACTTTATTATGTAATGTAAAAATCATTCACCCATATTATTTTCTTGAAATAAATATAAGATAATCAAATTTTTATTTGATTCTGTATGTATATATATATATATTTCTGCCTCTTTGTAAAAATCAGTAACTCCTTCTATTTTTAAATAAAAATCACAAATATTATATTAATTATTTCCAGCATAATTATAAGACATTTACCACAATTTTTTATTAAACTTCATTTTATTCTATCTTTATATAAAACAGCAAATACCCCATATATATTAAATGTATATATATTTACATAATTCTTTGAACATAAAGCTATATTTATTTTGAGTTCCAATTTTTCTTCTAATCACCTTAATTCCTTGCATTTTATCAAACAGAAGCTCCCATGCAAATTTTATTTATTGCCAAATTCTTTTCTGTTTTAATGCAATATATATATTTATATATCTCAGAATTTCCTAATATAAATATATATTATTTTATTTTATTTTATTTTATTTTAGGGTCATTACAGTACATCAAAACAATACTGGATATAAAACCGAAAACCTATACGGCACGTTCGCTAATTGTGTAGGATTTCCATGGAGCTGCCCTCAGTACTTCGAGGAACGGTCCTCCTGCACAAGGATCAGAGATATCCTTCCGAAGTAGCATACATTCCTAGTGATGTACCATAGGAAAAACATAGCTGGTCTCGCTAAGACTGAGTGCATCGCCCCATGCATGCATAACAATTGTAAGTGACATCTAGCCTTCTAGGAGGAGCCGAGTACACCCTATGGGTTTGCCAACCTTACTAGCCATGCCTCCTATCTTTGGTTTTATTCATTCCCGCTGATTAGGTTACGTCCGACATTCAAGCTTACGCACTGCCACCAAATAGATCACGGAATCCCACATGGATTCCAATACCCAACGGGTCTCGGAATCACACATAGATTCCCACATCTCAATTAGACCTTGGAATCCTACACGGATTCCCATAACCTAACGGGTCTCGGAATCACACATGGATCCCAACATCTTAAAATATCATGAATCTCCTCCATAGAACTGTATATGGTTTTCGGAGTGGTTACGGTTTTGAGTCATCTCTTACGAGTACACACTTCCATTTTCCGGGTGCTCCATAAAACCAAACGTCGATTTCCGAAATGCTTAATACCGGTTCTTTTGGAAATAATCAGACAATACATAAGATCAGGGATCACCCCCTAACCGTTTAAGTGGACGGATCTCATTATCATTTGTCCTAGAAGAACAAAACGAGTTTATACATACAGTATAGCACCACCGACGGTAATTGTACCATATAATTCTCATGTTTCTCCTAGATATTTCTAGAGTTAAAATCCTTCGGTGTTTACTAGGAAATATTTCCCAACCACCAAAATTAAGAAGGATTACATATTTAGGCCAAGATTTGATAGTCGGTTATTTAACCATCAAATAAACAAACAGTCCAAACAAAGATTACATTTCCCATGTAAATCTCCAAGCCTCTTAAATTTATCTTTCATTAATTTAAAATCACATTTCAAATACTTGGAAATCAATCCATATACTTATCTCAGAAGGATAAGTATATTCACAAACCACTATATTTTTGATACTTAGAAAATATAACCATATACTTATCTCAATGGTATAATTATATCCACCAAACACTTAGAAAGATTTCCTATTTTAAAATCATATTTAAATGATCAAACCCAAATGTCATCTAAAATGGAGAAACCCAAACACACTTCCCTTTTTAAATCATACTTAATATATCCGAACCCCGTTTATAAAACTTCTCCCTTCTCAATTATTAAAAACTAATTTATAAATCCTTTTATAAATATCCAAACCATGTATAAAACTCTTTCCATGTTTAAACAAATTATTTAATTAACACCTTGAGTCATTAAGGTTCGCTTAATAAATCATACCTTATTTATAATAACTTAAAATAATAAGTTACTATTTAAACATTCTTCTTTCTCCTTTTATTAAAATCTTATGAATAATAATTTAAATAAATCTTAAACACTATTATTGTATTGATAAGTAACTTCAAAACAATATTAAGTTAATAATTAATTAACTTTAAAACAATAATTAACTAACTTTAAACTAATATTAATATGATAATTAATTATCCTTTTAAATATAATAAATAATCCAAATCAATATAATTAATTAATTTTAATTAAAAATTAAAGTATAGATAATCATTTTTAAATAAATAATTAAAATAAAATTAAAACATTTTAAACCATAACAAAATAACTTTTAAATAGTAATTAAAAAAATTTATATAGCGTTAAGGAATAACCTTTAAGAACCATATTAATAAAATAATTAACTTTAAATCATTATTAAAACAACTATAAATTATTTTTAAAATATTATTATTAATAAGTTATTACCTTTTTAAAATCTTATTACTAAATAATAATTATCTTTAAACCTTACAATAAAAATAATTATTCTTAAAATAACTTTCAAATCAATAATTAGCTTTTCAGATTCAAAGGAGGCTTAATAATCACCATGGTACTTAAGCAAGCTACCATATTATCCAATTTAACATTTCATGTTAATAATAGATATTTACATAATCCACGACTATGTAAATAAATCCAACATCAAACCATTATTAGCTAATATATCACCGATTCAAGTGGAATATCAATCGAATGACCAAATCTATGAAATAGTAGAACAGAGATTTATTCTACTAATTGGATGTCAAATTTATTTAATTAGCGGAGCGGTGTTTTATTCTGTTAACAGGGGTCCAATTAACATATTCAATCCAGTTTAACTCGACCGTAATTTATTTGGTCAAATAAACATCAATATTTAAAGTATATAAATTTTAACCAACTTTATTATTTAAATAACGTAATTTAAATCATGTCCGTTTAAATATATCATAAATTTTTACATGTCCAAAGCTATCAATAAATTACACTATAATGTTGTACTCGTCAATACAAGTATAACTCAAAAATCCATGGGTCGATTGAGTTTTATATGAATGAGATTTCCTATTTCAACTTAGCACTCTTATTTAAAAAAATAAAATAAATAAAATGTTCTCACCACATAAGCAAATGGGCCTAGCCCACTAACCCAAACCCGTCCATGTGATAAACTTCTTCCCCATAATTTCCTTCGCTCCAGACTTCGTTTCCTCCTCCCATCTTTCTTTTTCCTGGAACGAAGACAAACGTGCACGTAGGTGTACGCGTGCACGTGCACTCGACCACCACCCCATCAGAGACTGCCGCGCCTATGCCACCAAGTCCGCCTCCACTAGCTCGACCCTCTGGCACCCTCTCCTCACAGCTACAGCCCCACGTCAAAGTCCGACCCTCATGCCCAAAATTCGAACGCGTTAGGTGTGTTCAAACGCCTCCCACCACTGCTATGACGAACTGCAACCTACGCTGCCTACACCATCATATTCACTCAAGCCTACTCTACCTCCATGCCAAGCGCGAAGCCACTCGACCTCTCCACCTTGCCGTAGTTTGACCAAACCCGCCATCCAAAACAAAATACCCTAAAACCCTAATTCCATCAAATCACGACAAACCAAAACCCAAATCAAAATTCGGCCATGGTCACGACCTCCGCCTCGTCCCAAGGCTCCTCCCCGACATCTCTGCTCGACCTCTCGACCACCGGTTCATCGGCAATTAATTTTTGAATGGTTTTCGATCATCTCCTTCCCTACGACGAGCCAAGCTACTATAAATCACACGAACACCTCTAAAAATCCTCAATCGCCGCAACGAACCAATCCATACCCTCCATCCACCAATCCGTGATGGTCGAAAACTATCATTTTCTCGACCACTTGCAGTAATTTAAAGATATCTCTCTGAATACTCAACAAAAATTCCTAAAATTATTTTTAGAGGAAAGTAGATTCGATTACGAACAACTTTCGTGTTGGTCGCTGAGGCTAAAAGTGAATAGATTGAAGTGTGGTGATCTTTGAAGAGAAAAAACATTTGATTTTTATGCTCTATAAATAAAAAAAGAGAAGTAGAAGAAGAAGTTTCATCTGTATCTTCCTGTCCAGATGATGGTGTATTTATAGGTGGAGATGACTTGGTGGAGAAGGGTCTAAGCATTTATGGTGAAATGATGGGAGGTGATGGAGATGTCATAGGCTGGTGGTAGGCTGCGGCTGAAATGATGGTGTAGGGTGGCTGATGTGAGAATGAGGTGCTGAAGTGAAAAGAGGGGGAAGAGGTTTTAACTGGTGAAAGTTTGATTTTTAAATTATCCAGATATTTATCAAACATTTCGGGGTACGACGCTGCCCAATATTCGGACTGCGTACGAACTGCTAACGACAAAATAAAATATAATCGCTTACAACAATGTGACACGATCATGAAGCAACAATAAAATAGTCTAGCTATCTTATTCAATTAAATTTTAAAAATGCCGACGTTTGATGTAAAAAGTGTCAAACGAAAATTTAATTATTTTCCAAATTAAAAATTATGGAAAAATTCTATAAATTAAATTAAAATGGCGTCATTAGAAATTAAGTCTACGTTTGAAACATAGATTTTATTATAATTTAATTCAAATTTGAATATTTAAACAAATTAAATATTCAAATTTGAATATTTAAACAAATTAAATATTCAAATTCGAAGACCCAAAAATACGGGTCGTTACAAATGTAATGCCAGCATTCATCCATACAAGTTGTTCAGGATATGAAACCGAAGGCACTGCTTCTACTACATCCCTTTTGGAATCACCCTTAAGATTAGAAGCAAGTAGCTCTTGCACTTCAATGAACTCCATCTTCGATTATCTTTGAGATATAACCAATTCGAACGCTTATGCCGGTTCGAAGTGGTTTTCGGATAATACATCCGAACCCGGTCTCTTTGAATCGACAACAATAGTTTTAAAAACTGGCCAACATTTGATAGTCAGCTATTTAACTATCAAATAAACAAACAATTCAACTAGAGATTTAACCAAGCATGGTTAAGCACAAAGCAGCCACTAAGCCCCTTTAGTTAATCCTTTCGTTAAATAAAATCACTTTGTAAATTCTTGTATTAAAATACCTTTACAAAGATATATTCACAAATTTTCTCTACTCCTTTCAATACTTTTGAAAAATATTGATATACTTATCTCAACTAGATAAGTATATTCATAGAACATTTCACTTTCAAAACTTAGTGTTACAACCTTCAACTTATGTTTCAATGATAACAACTATACAATCATATACATATATAGACTTTATCAAAATATTAGGTATTTACTAAAAGCAAACACAATGATCGAAGATATTATCGAAGATATTAAGACTCAAAGAGAGATGAAGATTTATTGACCGTACTAAGGTTATTCCTTTTGTAAAAGAGTCCTAGATAAAATATTGTTAAGGTCTCTTTGAGTATATATGCACACACAATTTTATATACATTAAAAACAAGTAGAAAAATGCATTTTCACCTCACAGACGTCTGAGGTATACTCACAGACGTCTATGACAAGTTTCGGATAAAAAAATAAAATAGTCACAGACGTTTATCATTATACCACAGACGTTTGTCAAGGAATAACCTATCATATTTGAAAAGACACTTCCTTTTGAAACCAATGGAAATCATTTTTCATGAAGAGTTGCAGCCATTAAAATGAATAGATTTCTTCAAAGAGCAACAACTCTTCATCTGAACATCTCTAACTTTATAAATAACATCTTGATTGAGAAGTACTATTAACTAACTTAACTTGCTTTGATCTATTCTATACTCCCTTGATTTCTAAGCATTCCTTTGCATATACATTGTTTACATACTCTCTGTAACAACCCCGGGTTTTATAATAGTTGATTAACGTCAAATGACGATTTGATTTGTTTGATAGTTGCAATTGGAATTTTATTCTAGTTGAAATTCTTTTATGATTAGGTGAAGAAGTTGTGGACTTTAAAATTTTAAAATGGTAGTCCATATTTTCTTTAGTGTTTTGTAGTGGTAATTTTCATAGAGAATATCGTTCCTTTCGTATACCAATAATTCAACCCGTTTCCCTGGGATTTTCTCATTCGAACCCTAAACAAATTAACATACAAAAGAAAAAGAATGGCGGCTCTTGTTCGTTCGATCCTCTTCCTTCGACAATTAGGGTTTTCATGAAATTCAAAAGAAGCCAACTATGATTGTTAGATTATAAGCTCCGGCGTGCTTGCTCTATCGAATGATCGTTTCTTCGATTTCACAAGGGCTGCTAGGGTTTCGTTTTGGCTTCGATCGACTTGGTGATGCCACAGCTTCAACTCGGAGCTGTTCGATTCTTAGATTTGTGCTCATCAAGACGAGGTGAGTGATTATTAGTCACTCACATCTAATTTGAACTGTTCGAACTTGTCTATTTATTTTGTTTTAGTTGCCTTTAGCTTCAATTTGATTTTGGTTCGTTGTTGATACTTTTCTGCCTTGAGTTGATTTTGGGGCTGTTGATTTTTGATTATGGCTTGACTTGTTCGACTCTTTGTTCGACACGGTTTCAGCTTCGAGCTTTTTTTTTCGTTGTCTTTAGTAAATGAAAATGTACTTTGATTCCTTTTCATTTTTTTGTCACTGACTTTGATTTCTCGGTCCTTGTGAGCTTCGGCTCTGACCATCTCTGTGTTCATCTCTCACCTGTCGCACTTGCAGTATATTGATATCTTGCAGTTGAACACCTGTTTGTGGTTTTGTTTCACTGTCTGGTAAATGCATATTTGAATTTGGGGTTAGTTTTGAGCATTGTAGCGGATGTCTCGTCTCTGGCCATATTTGGGTCAATACTGGAAATATGTTTGATAGTTCATTCCTGACGTATTCGGTCACTTGATTTTGTATACGTGATTCCCTGACTTTGTAGTATCTTCGGCCTTAAATTTGATATCACTGACTTTGGGCATTTAATGATTTGTAATTGATGTTGTCTTTGAATTTGTAAAAGTGCTTTGACGATGTTTTGCCTTGGGTTAATTGTTTGCCCTGTTTCTTCATACCACTGTTCATAGGTGCACTTAGTTGTGATTGTTGTTGTTACTGATACGTTAATTCGGCCTTCAATACACATGTAGATATAATGTTCATTAGATGACCAAATTCCATTCCCTGTTCTTACAACATTTTATACACCCTGTTGTATTATACCTGAACTTCCTCTGGTCATTGTAGTTTGATTTGAGTTGTATTCGTACCACTTTTGGCATATTGAATTGAGTGGTATCATGGCCTTTGCTCTTGAGTATGGTATTTGCACCGTCTAGTTTTACAGTGCATGCATGTTATATCTTTGTTCATGTATATCTCCTTTGGTTTGTGATTCACTTGCATTGCTGAGCTTATTCTTTGTGTTTGTTGTACATGTGAATTTGGTTCATATGTATGCAAAACATTGCATCTCAGTGACATTTACTTGCATCTATATGCTTGAATGATTTAGTTGTTGCTGTGTTGCCGTACCTTGGGTACATAAGCTTATTTTACCTGTAGCCTTGTGCTTTGTACTGTGTTGCCTTATTTTGGGTATACATATTTGTTATCTCTTAAGGACATCCCTGTAGTGTAGTTTCACGTTGCCACCATCATTTCTGGGTTTGCCTTGAAGCCCTGAGTTGACATGCTGCCTGATTAGGTTAACATGCGTGTATGTATATGAATACATCTACCTAGTATTGCACTTTGGTGTTCACCTGACTTCGACATCCTTGGGCGCTGTATTCTTGCGGCCTCGACTTTGTTATACACTGCATATACATTCTGATGCATGTATACTTGTTCAAATTAGCATTGTCACTTGAATTGGTCATTGCTCTTTGGTGCAGTTTGTTTTGCATCTCCTTTTGTACTCGAGTTAGATCTGTAGTTTGCATTGCCTCTGACCTTTTGGCACGCAGACTTCGTTTCATGTTGTACCATTGCCTTTGAGCACTTTGGTTTGATGCTACTAACTTCCATCTCTGATCAGTTGAACTATAGGTTTCATGTGTGCTTCACGTATTACTCCCCTGCACTTGCAGATTTTATTTTGTGCATTGAGGTTATACTTGACTAGATGCTTGATAACTACTGCTTGGTGTCCTTGTGTATATGCTACACTATGTTGCATACTGCTGCAACTCGTACACACTTCGACTTGAACTTTTAGCCTTTATTTCCATGTACTTCATTGAGTTTGACATGAAATGGTTCACCACTGTTGTATAAACTGGTGTATGCCTGTATATGCTGTCCTGTAGTTCGTGTGCAGTTTGTAATTTTTGACTTAGATTCAGTTGCAATTGTTGTGTTAGCTGTCTGGTCAGTTGGTTTCATGGTGGCTGCCTTGATAATTTGAGGCAGTTGGCATTTGTTTCATGTGTCATTGAGGTTGGTTTTCTTCTTTGGTATTGGAGTTGTACTCCACTGTATTGATGATTGTGATCACTGTCTACATTCTGGACATTGTTTCATAGTTGCATACTGGTTTGCTTTTGTTTGCAATTGTGTTGAGTCATGCTAGTCGTGACTTGACCTTTGCAGTTTCAACGTACTGTAGTGGCGAGGCAGTGCACGCGTGCGTGGACTGCAGCCACATAGAGTTTTGATTTGATTTGATCATTTTTTGTGTCTAATTATCGATTCGATAATTAGATTCTGAGTTTCTAATTATTATTTAATAATTGGATTTTGTTGTTAATTGCCGTTTAGGCAATTCTGATGTTTTTAAGATTTTCTTCATTGATAATCTTTTTATCTATCTTTATTGATGATTTGGATCTGCTGATATGTTGTTTAACACTGTTTAGTGTTATATCTGCCGTTATCCGAATCTCTTATCGAGGAGTCGGATATACGAGATTTCTGTGTCTGTCGTCTATTTGATATTTGATTATTATTGCTTCTGTGCATTAATAACTGAGTTTGAATTAGACTGACCCGTGTATTATTTTCTTTTGAATTTAATACTCGGGTCAGACCCGAGTTATTTCAAGTTGTAGATTCCCTGCTTTGAGTTGCTGTTGAGCTATGAAGACTTTTTATATCATTTGAAGGGGTCTTCGTCTTGTTGTAGTAGTCAGTGTGTTTGTTTTAAGATGATATGTATTCATGTATATTAGTCGATAATGTACTTGTATATATAACTTCTTGAGTCGACAGTTGTAGTTGTATCATATGTATTATGTCAACTGTATTGTAACTGACATCAGTTATATATATGAGACTTTTTGTTTAATCTGTGTTCCGCATTATATTATCTGTGTTATTGTTATATTCATTGTCCTAAACTATTATGAACCGTCGTAGTTCGTTTTGTACTAGAATTGGGTATGTCGATGGGAGTAAACAAATAAGAGATGAAAAAATAAAAAGTATATACCACTCCTATCGAGATAACCAATATTAGTGTAAGGCCAACTACGGATGGTCGCTCCTATCCAGCCTTATTCTTCGTAATAATAGACAGTATTTCTTTTAATACTCTTTATTATTATGAGCATAAAGGTGGGGCGTTACAGTTGGTATCAGAGCTTGGGGTTTATGGAAATAATATAAAACATAACTTGGATGGAACATATGTTACAACTATTGGTCGATGTTTTATTTGTGATTTGAGTCAAAACTAAAGTTTTGAAATTTTGATGAAAGTTTTTAAATATCATTATTTAAAAATAAAAAGTGAATTTGTGTTCTGATGATTTGATTGATTTGAGTACTGTTTATCAGAGTGCGCAGCGGAAACAGTGAAATTGTCTTCGCTGAGTACAACTGATAATCTATTTGATTTAGAAATTGAAATAAATTTCATTGGTTGTTTACATAGCTGTAATTATTTTGTTTTTTTGAGAATTTCGAATCCGAATTGAGGATTCGAACCAATTGCAGTTATGTGATTTTTATTGAGATCTTTAATGGTTTTCTTTTATGCTAATCATAGATTGATCAGATTTTTGCTGTTTTGAATTATCTTCATTGAAGATACATTAGAATAATTTCTTTGTTTATATTGTAATATGCGTGAAAATATAAATTGCACGTTACTGCATTAATTTTACGTTGAACCGATGCTTGGTTATGAAACGTATTTTGTTGCCGTTATTTTATAACGGGATTTTTACACCAGTGCTATATTTTTGAAGCACGGTGTTTTGTTGACAATTTTAAATGAATGAAAATTCACTGATGTCACATTTTGATGTAAATTGTTTTGATGTGATTTTGACGTTTAAAAATTACTGTCGCTTTGGCTTCAGTAACCGTCAGATTTTAAAAGTGGATTTTCAAGCGGTTATTCCGCAATACTGATTTTGAAATTCGTTTTATGATGTTTTGAGAAGTACAATTTCCTTTTTGAAATTGCTACTGATGTGCTACTTTAATCACGTGATTGGAAAATCATTTTAAAATGAAAATTATTTTATAAATTTTTAACAGTTTCCGTTTTCAAAAGAATGAGGAAGCGACTTAAACGATTCAGCAAAATCGAGGATTATGACCCCTTTCTTTTACTGTTTCGCTTAACTCCGGACTTGTTCAGTTGAGAATGTGAATTGTTATTTTTACGAAATAAATAAAATTGTTTTCAGAAATTTTACAGTTTGCGCTTTCAAAAGAATGAGGAAGCGATTCAAATGTTTCAGCAAAATCGAGGACTATGACCCCTTTCTTTTACTGATTCGCTTAATTCCGGACTTGTCCGTTTGAGAATGTAAAGTGTATTTTTACAAAATACACAATTTTGCACTTTCAAGGAAACGATGAAGAGATTTAAACGATTTAGCAAAAGTGCGGAGTATGGAACCACACTTTTACTATTTCGGTTAATTCCGGACTCGTTAATTGAATATCTGTTGTTTTGATGATTTTGATGAATTTTGCACTTTCAAGAAAACGATGAAGAGAATCAAACGATTTAGTAAAACACGTGGTATGGGACATGTGCGTTTGCTATTTCGGTTAATTCCGGACTCGTTAATTGAAATATTTGATGCTTTCGTGTGCTTTCGAGCCACTATGATGGACCTTCGGGTCATATGATGGACCTTCGGGTCAAATACCAGTACTAGACCTTCGGGTCATTTGTTGGGCGCCAAAATTATGTTGAGTACTTGGTAGGCTTCGGCCATTTGTTGATGCACGTGCGGCGAATTAAAAACTCGCCATCTGATGGGATCGATCCAAGCTTTTATGTTGATTTTCTAGTCTTCTTAATTGATTTCTAGATATTTGTTGTTTCCAATTATCTGCAGGTAATTGGATATTTGTTGATATGAGTTCTGATTATCGTTTTTGATAATCGGATATTTGTTGCTTCTAATTATCGCTTGTGATAATTAGATATTTGTTGATATGAGTTCTGATTATCGTTTTTGATAATCGGATATTTGTTTCTAATTATCGCTTGTGATAATTAGATATTTGAGATTTAATTATCGCTTGAGATAATTAAATATTTGTTGATTTGAGATTTAATTATCGCTTTTGATAATTAAATATTTGTTGATTTGAGATGTGATTATCGCTTTTGATAATTAAATATTTGTTGATTTGAAATTTGATTATCATTTTTGATAATCGAATATTTGTGATTTGAAATTTGATTATCGTTTTTGATAATCGAATATTTGTTGATTTTAGATTTGATTATCGTTTTGATGATCGAATAATTTGTGATTTGAAATTTGATTATCGTTTTTGATAATCGAATATTTGTTGATTGAAAATTTGATTATCGTTTTTGATAATCGAATATTTGCGATTTGAAATTTGATTATCGTTTTTGATAATCGAATATTTGCGATTTGAAATTTGATTATCGTTTTTGATAATCGAATATGTGTGATTTGAAATTTGATTATCATTTTTGATAATCGAATATTTGTGATTTGAAATTTGATTATCATTTTTGATAATCGAATATTTGCTGATTTGAAATTTGATTATCGTTTTTGATAATCGAATATTTGCGATTTGAAATTTGATTATCGTTTTTGATAATCGAATATTTGCGATTTGAAATTTAATTATCGCTTTTGATAATTAAATATTTGCTGATTTGAGATTTAATTATCGCTTTTGATAATTAAATAATTGCTGATTTGAGATTTAATTATCGCTTTTGATAATTAAATAATTGCTGATTTGAGATTTAATTATCGTTTTTGGATAATCGAACATTTGTTGACTTGAAATTTGATTACCGTTTGTGGAAATTAAATATTTGTTGATTTGTTTCCTGACTATCGTTTGGATAATTGGATGTTTGTAGATTTTATTGATATGAGATTTTCTGGTCTCTAATTGATTCTAGGGTATGCTGATTTTATTGAATTGCTATTTTCTTTCTATTTCTGTAATAGTTAGAGTTGGTTGATCATGGAATTTGTGTTTTCTAGTTAATAGTTGGATAACTAGATATTTACAGTTGCGATTGTGATTTGTGTTTCATAATTATCTTTGTTGATAATTAGATTTTGTTGTTTTCTAATTATCGTGTCGATAATTATATATTGCTGCTTTGTGATTTTCTGTATTTTAATTATCTAGTTGATAATTGAATATTGCTGATGATTACAATTATTCAGCTTTGTTGTTTTCTGATTATCTATTAGTAATTAGACTTTGTCGAGAATTTGAGAATTTCCTTTATGAGATTAAAAGATTTCTTTGGTGTTTGTGTTCTTGACCTTATTTTTCTAGCTTAACCTGTTTATGTTAGAGAACTAATTGTTATTGGCGCCTTTAATTATGAAAATTGCGGGAACACAATTTTTATAAGGAGGGGAGTTTGTAACAACCCCGGGTTTTATAATAGTTGATTAACGTCAAATGACGATTTGATTTGTTTGACAGTTGCAATTGGAATTTTATTCTAGTTGAAATTCTTTTATGATTAGGTGAAGAAGTCCATATTTTCTTTAGTGTTTTGTAGTGGTAATTTTCATAGAGAATATCGTTCCTTTCGTATACCAATAATTCAACCCGTTTCCCTGGGATTTTCTCATTCGAACCCTAAACAAATTAACATACAAAAGAAAAAGAATGGAGGCTCTTGTTCGTTCGATCCTCTTCCTTCGACAATTAGGGTTTTCATGAAATTCAGAAGAAACCGACTATGATTGTTAGACTATAAGCTCCGGCGTGCTTGCTCTATCGAATGATCGTTTCTTCGATTTCGCAAGGGCTGCTAGGGTTTCGTTTTGGCTTCGATCGACTTGGTGATGCCACAGCTTCAACTCGGAGCTGTTCGATTCTTAGATTTGTGCTCATCAAGACGAGGTGAGTGATTTTTAGTCACTCACATCTAATTTGAACTGTTCGAACTTGTCTATTTATTTTGCTTTAGTTGCCTTTAGCTTCAATTTGATTTTGGTTCGTTGTTGATACTTTTCTGCCTTGAGTTGATTTTGGGGCTGTTGATTTTTGATTATGGCTTGACTTGTTCGACTCTTTGTTCGACACGGTTTCAGCTTCGAGCTTTTTTTTCGTTGTCTTTAGTAAATGAAAATGTACTTTGATTCCTTTTCATTTTTTTTGTCACTGACTTTGATTTCTCGGTCCTTGTGAGCTTCGGCTCTGACCATCTCTGTGTTCATCTCTCACCTGTCGCACTTGCAGTATATTGATATCTTGCAGTTGAACACCTGTTTGTGGTTTTGTTTCACTGTCTGGTAAATGCATATTTGAATTTGGGGTTAGTATTGAGCATTGTAGCGGATGTCTCGTCTCTGGCCATATTTGGGTCAATACTGGAAATATGTTTGATAGTTCATTCCTGACGTATTCGGTCACTTGATTTTGTATACGTGATTCCCTGACTTTGTAGTATCTTCGGCCTTAAATTTGATATCACTGACTTTGGGCATTTAATGATTTGTAATTGCTGTTGTCTTTGATTTTGTAAAAGTGCTTTGACGATGTTTTGCCTTGGGTTAATTGTTTGCCCTGTTTCTTCATACCACTGTTCATAGGTGCACTTAGTTGTGATTGTTGTTGTTACTGATACGTTAATTCGGCCTTCAATACACATGTAGATATAATGTTCATTAGATGACCAATTCCATTCCCTGTTCTTACAACATTTTATACACCCTGTTGTATTATACCTGAACTTCCTCTGGTCATTGTAGTTTGATTTGAGTTGTATTCGTACCACTTTTGGCATATTGAACTGAGTGGTATCATGGCCTTTGCTCTTGAGTATGGTATTTGCACCGTCTAGTTTTACAGTGCATGCATGTTATATCATTGTTCATGTCTCTCTCCTTTGGTTTGTGATTCACTTGCATTGCTGAGCTTATTCTTTGTGTTTGTTGTACATGTGAACTTGGTTCATATGTATGCAAAATATTGCATCTCAGTGACATTTACTTGCATCTATATGCTTGAATGATTTAGTTGTTGTTGTGTTGCCTTACCTTGGGTACATAAGCTTATTTTACCTGTAGCCTTGTGCTTTGTACTGTGTTGCCTTATTTTGGGTATACATATTTGTTATCTCTTAAGGACATCCCTGTAGTGTTGTTTCACGTTGCCACCATCATTTCTGGGTTTGCCTTGAAGCCCTGAGTTGACATGCTGCCTGATTAGGTTAACATGCGTGTATGTATATGAATACATCTACCTAGTATTGCACTTTGGTGTTCACCTGACTTCGACATCCTTGGGCGCTGTATTCTTGCGGCCTCGACTTTGTTATACACTGCATATACATTCTGATGCATGTATACTTGTTCAAATTAGCATTGTCACTTGAATTGGTCATTGCTCTTTGGTGCAGTTTGTTTTGCATCTCCTTTTGTACTCGAGTTAGATCTGTAGTTTGCATTGCCTCTGACCTTTTGGCACGCAGACCTCGTTTCATGTTGTACCATTGCCTTTGAGCACTTTGGTCTGATGCTACTAACTTCCATCTCTGATCAGTTGAACTATAGGTTTCATGTGTGCTACACGTATTACTCCCCTGCACTTGCAGATTTTATTTCGTGCATTGAGGTTATACTTGACTAGATGCTTGATAACTACTGCTTGGTGTCCTTGTGTATATGCTACACTATGTTGCATACTGCTGCAACTCGTACACACTTCGACTTGAACTTTTAGCCTTTATTTCCATGTACTTCATTGAGTTTGACATGAAATGGTTCACCACTGTTGTATAAACTGGTGTATGCCTGTATATGTTGTCCTGTAGTTCGTGTGCAGTTTGTAATTTTTGACTTAGATTCAGTTGCAATTGTTGTGTTAGCTGTCTGGTCAGTTGGTTTCACGGTGGCTGCCTTGATAATTTGAGGCAGTTGGCATTTGTTTCATGTGTCATTGAGGTTGGTTTTCTTCTTTGGTATTGGAGTTGTACTCCACTGTATTGATGATTGTGATCACTGTCTACATTCTGGACATTGTTTCATAGTTGCATACTGGTTTGCTTTTGTTTGCAATTGTGTTGAGTCATGCTAGTCGTGACTTGACCTTTGCAGTTTCAACGTACTGTAGTGGCGAGGCAGTGCACGCGTGCGTGCACTGCAGCCACACAGAGTTTTGATTTGATTTGATCATTTTTTGTGTCTAATTATCGATTCGATAATTAGATTCTGAGTTTCTAATTATTATTTAATAATTGGATTTTGTTGTTAATTGCCGTTTAGGCAATTCTGATGTTTTTAAGATTTTCTTCATTGATAATCTTTTTATCTATCTTTATTGATGATTTGGATCTGCTGATATGTTGTTTAACACTGTTTAGTGTTATATCTGCCGTTATCTGAATCTCTTATCGAGGAGTCGGATATACGAGATTTCTGTGACTGTCGTCTATTTGATATTTGATTATTATAGCTTTTGTGCATTAATAACTGAGTTTGAATAAGACTGACCCGTGTATTATTTTCTTTTGAATTTAATACTCGGGTCAGACCCGAGTTATTTCAGGTTGTAGATTCCCTGCTTTGAGTTGATGTTGAGCTATGAAGACTTTTTATATCATTTGAAGAGGTCTTCGTCTTATTGTAGTAGTCAGTGTGTTTGTTTTAAGATGATATGTATTCATGTATATTAGTCGATAATGTACTTGTATATATAACTTCTTGAGTCGACAGTTGTAGTTGTATCATATGTATTGTGTCAACTGTATTGTAACTGACATCAGTTATATATATGAGACTTTTTGTTTAATCTGTGTTCCGCATTATATTATCTGTGTTATTGTTATATTCATTGTCCTAAACTATTATGAACCGTCGTAGTTCGTTTTGTACTAGAATTGGGTATGTCGATGGGAGTAAACAAATAAGAGATGAAAAAATAAAAAGTATATACCACTCCTATCGAGATAACCAATATTAGTGTAAGGCCAACTACGGATGGTCACTCCTATCTAGCCTTATTCTTCATAATAATAGACAGTATTTCTTTTAATACTCTTTATTATTATGAGCATAGAGGTGGGGCGTTACAGTTGGTATCAGAGCTTTGGGTTTATGGACATAATATAAAACATAACTTGGATGGAACATATGTTACAACTATTGGTCGATGTTTTATTTGTGATTTGAGTCAAAACTAAAGTTTTGAAATTTTGATGAAAGTTTTTAAATATCATTATTAAAAATAAAAAGTGAATTTGTGTTCTGATGATTTGATTGATTTGAGTACTGTTTATCAGAGTGCGCAGCGGAAACAGTGAAACTGTCTTCGCTGAGTACAACTGATAATCTATTTGATTTAGAAATTGAAATAAATTTCATTGGTTGTTTACATAGCTGTAATTATTTTGTTTCTTTGAGAATTTCAAATCCGAATTGAGGATTCGAACCAATTGCAGTTATGTGATTTTTATTGAGATCTTTGCTGGTTTTCTTTTATGCTAATCATAGATTGATCAGATTTTTGCTGTTTTGAATTATCTTCATTGAAGATACATTAGAATAATTTCTTTGTTTATATTGTAATATGCGTGCAAATATAAATTGCACGTTACTGCATTAATTTTACGTTGAACCGATGCTTGGTTATGAAATGTATTTTGTTGCTGTTATTTTATAACGGGATTTTTACACCAGTGCTATATTTTTGAAGCACGGTGTTTTGTTGACAATTTTAAATGAATGAAAATTCACTGATGTCACATTTTGATGTAAATTGTTATGATGTGATTTTGATGTTTAAAAATTACTGTCGCTTTGGCTTCAGTAACCGTCATATTTTAAAAGTGGATTTTCAAGCGGTTATTCCGCAATACTGATTTTGAAATTCGTTTTACGATGTTTTGAGAAGTACAATTTCCGTTTTGAAATTGCTACTGATGTGCTGCTTTAATCACGTGATTGGAAAATCGTTTTAAAATGAAAATTGTTTTATAAATTTTTAACAGTTTGCGTTTTCAAAAGAATGAGGAAGCGACTTAAACGATTCAGCAAAATCGAGGATTATGACCCCTTTCTTTTACTGTTTCGCTTAACTCCGGACTTGTTCAGTTGAGAATGTGAATTGTGTTCAAATTTGATGGACTCAAATCAAAGAGAATTTTGATTCGAAGATAAGTTCAAAACAAAGATATGATGATTAAATAACAAAGTAGGAAGATTGATAAGTTTATATAAATCGCGGGCAACCTTAACCAGGTCGACCATGACTTCAAGAATAAGATCGATGCAGAATTTCGAGGCAAATCTACATTCGATCTCAAGAAATAGAATTCAGGTATAGCAGGGGATAGATAGCATCGTAAACCGAGGATACAGAAATCTCCGGTAAATCGATGTCTATTGTAAAGGAGTTTCACCCCCTTTATAAGTCAATTTGAGATTGGCAAGACCGCCGACTCATTATAAAGATCATTCGAAGTGGAGTTATAGGATACTCCAGAATTAAGAGAAGACGAATAGTGAGAGACACGAATGAATTTCGGAACCGAGGGGAACGTTTCAAAATTCAAAGGAATTGAGTCAAGGGAAGAGATTGAAACTCGAATGAGAGTGATTCTGTAAATATATTTACCCTATATGTTAAGTTTTGCCTAGAGCTACCAAAGCTCTGATACCAACTGTAACAACCCGATATTTTGGACCATTCGCATCCATTATAAGTGTATAGGTAGACACTCATGCCGGAGTTGAATTGCTCAAAATACCGCGTTGTTAATTTAAATTTGGCAAAACTGAACATATACAGTAAATAAATAATCACAGATCACAGACACAGAGTAATAAATGCAGCGGAAATAAAAGAGATAGTAGTTCATGAAGCTACTATATAAATGTATAAGTTACATCAGAGTTAAACCAGATACAACGGAAGAGTAATACGATACATCAGATACAAATCAGAATACATCACTGGAATCATCGAATACTGAAAGCAGAACATAAGGCTGGATCTTCAAGCAAAGCTCCAACTCCAAAGGTGAGTCTCGAATACTGGTACACTCAGTCTGACCCGAGCGTAAAGCAAAACACAAAACACTCGAGTCAGGATTAACATTCTTATATTTATAAATCCAACTCAAGTGAAATAGCAATTGAAATACAAGCAACTCAAAGGATGTTTGGAATAACCATCCTTTAAGGATCCGTTAAACTATCTACTAGGTAGTAGTGTACGATAAGTAGATAATGTCTATCAGTAATATAAAGATATCAAAATAGTGTTAAGGCGTTACCATTATCCCCCTTAACACATTTTTATTCCCAAGAGCATATACAAGACCGTAGTTTCCCCAAAACCGGAAGTCACCAGAGGGTAATCCATATACTAAAGGTACAAAACAAATTCGTAGTGGTCGCGAATAGTGAATACAAGTATGACAAGGCACATGAGGCAATACCCAAGGTAGTGACACTACAGTTTGCCTGATCCGGACTGGTGAGAACGCATCGTCGCAGCGACCGCAACACCGCGAAACAACACTCCCAAAATCAAGGGTGCACCAATCGACAACAAGTAATGAGTAGTTCGAAGAAGTGTGTTCGCTTGAGGTAGCTGACCTCCATTGGCCCGGCACGGCTCCTGTTTTAGTCATTTCCAATTTGACACAAGTGTCAAGGCTATCCATTATCGTTCTCTTTCTTCAGTCATCACGTACATCATTCCAACCACTTCATTCTGGATCACACTCCGCGTATAGTTATTAAAGTGGTTTTCGGTTTAGACAGAGAGTATGTCCATAACCGATTCCGGTCTCTTTAATAACTTTCGTGATTATTACACCGATTGGTCGTTTAATATATTTTAAAAGCAAATCAAATTCAATTTCAATTAAATTTGTAAATCAACATTTCATTTGTCTTTCTAAACCAATTTCCAAAATTTACGTTTCAAAACTTCCAAATTACCATTCCAAAAATCTTATAATTCAATTTCAAATTTTATTTAAAACAATTCGAATATTGATTCAAGTTCGAATATAAGTTCATTCCGAAATCATTTAAATCAATTTAATTTAACATTCAAATCAATTTAACTTCATTGATCAATTTCATTCAATATTCGTTAAGTAAATTTGTCATTCAAAACAATTTCTATTTAATTTCCAATTCATTAAATCAATTGCTTAAGTTCAATTTCATTATATCAAAACTTACAAATTTAATTAAGTTAAATTCGTCAAATCAAATTCTTTAAATTACAAGTCTTACATTAATTTCAAAAATATCACATTTTATTTCTTGCTAAAGAAATTCAATTTCACTTATTTACTTACTTAAATAATTTTCCAAAACTTAATTAATAAAGAAAACTCAATTTCAATTATTTACGAAGTAAATTCACTTATTCAAAAGTTCAATTTCACTTATTAAAGAATTCAATTCAATTTGATCATTAACTCATTCAATCTTATTTAATTATTAAATAATTCAAAACTTAATTATTAAATAATTTCAAAGTTTAATAATTTCAAACTTAATTATAATTTCAACCTTAATTATTAAATCATTTCAAAGTTTAATAATTTCAAACTTAATTATAATTTCAAACTTAATTCAATCATTTCTCAAATTAAACAACATTCTTTCATCAATTACATTGTTAATATTTTGTTTCATATTATTAAATATTAACATTTTCCTTTCATAAAAATTCAAATTTCAACTTCATTTCAAAACCATATTATTTATTCAAATAAAATCTTCGTTTATTTTTAAATCAAATTATTGACCAATCGGTTTATTTAATTCTCTATCCTAGGTCAAGGTTCAATTTGAGTATTTATCATTTCAACCCGATTCCAATTCAATTCAAAATCATAGCATAGCAAAGGGAACTTGCACTGTGATAACTGGGATGGTGTCAAAGTAAATAAACAAGCAATAACAACAACCAATATCAATCTAAAAATCAAATCAATAATCCCGAAATAATCGTATTAATTCGCATTGTTGTTTGTGCGAATTAATATAATTATTTCTAGAATTTACACTATCATTTCATGTAGATTAAAGATTATTACGTTACGGTTCTTCACTTGTCATCTATTTACAATTTCATACATCATCAATTTAACAACATACATTCAGTGGTTCAAAGTGTAATTAAACAAATCCTACGTGTCAATAAATTTAACAGTTAAAGGGGTCATATTATACAAACGTCATTTAATCAAATTTAACACATATATCAAACCTAATTATCCTACGTCAATTTCAATTTCAAATTATTTATCACTTACATCATTAACAATTTAACGTCCAATATAAACATCAAACAATCAATCATTTAACAACCAAACTGGATTATCATTGCATATATAACAGATAATGGTGTCAGATGTCACAGGTGAAACTGATACAGGTAATAACAGTGTAAATATCAAACAACAGCATATTTCAATTGTCGTTTCAATTGAAATCAAATTTAATAAATAAAAGAACATTAATCGTGAGTGATTGCTCACCTTTCGAGGCTAGAGAGAGCGATTTGACGATAGAGTGAGTTACGAATCCAAAGCACTGCTAGATTGGCACGAATCGACGACGAAGCTGATAAATAGGAATTGGCGAAATCAAATCAAAATTTGATTGATGAAGATGATCGATGTAAGTAAACACATATATACAATTATATAAACTATATATATAAAAAAAACCATATGCTATATATCAGAATGTACATTATTATATCAATATTGTAGCAATTTATGCGCAGACTCTATTTGAATATAACTACAAAGCTTATATATATACCAACTGAAATATATTATATATATATATAACTACCGTATATCACTTACATACAATATAAAGATATATATTACTAACATAAGCAAACTTTTCAAAATCCATATGTTTTCCAAAATAAACAGAGACACCAAAGTATGCAGACCCAATTTTTACATGAGCAAAATATGTAGTACTGAAATACTCTAAACAAAAGTCGTGCTACAGATTCTAAGCTTTCCGAAAAGTCCAAGATCATCAAATTCTGATTATTCATTTAAAAGTTATGGTACTTTTAGTTTCAGCACATATCGGACAATTTTAGATTTCCACATTTGTTTGTTATTACAAATACAAACTATCCAATTTAAAGTTTCCGGAAAATCAAGCATTAACACAAAGTTGTTAATTTCTTTTATATTTTTATGAAATAAGTTTACATTAAATTTGTTTTCCGGTTTATTCACTTTATTACATCCACATTTAACTCAAGACAATTTTTCTTCAAATTAAATTGAATACAATTATATTCAACATCACCTTACTTCAAATTGAATTTAATTATTTAAATTTATACTCCATTTATTCAATTTATTAACAAAATGAATCATACTTAATCAATTAACATCCATCTAACAACCATTGCACCACAACATTAACATCCATACAAAATTTCCCACCAAGTCAATCAATTTCAAGTTTATTGACATTTAGTTTGTTCAAATTTACTTAGTTTCCATTTACAAGTTTTATATTTCATTGATTTAAATCTAATTCATTCCTTTGTATATTTCTTTGATTCTAAATTTTAGCTTAACTTTCCATCTTTTATAATTCCTAACAAATCCAGTTTACTCATTCATTTGCTTTGTTTAAGTTAAAGCAAATTCCCTCGTTCAATTTATTTGTTTACTTTATTGTTTCAATTCGGTTAGTTTACTTGTTTAAAATAAATTCACACTATTAACTAAGTATATATTATTCAATTTCAATTGAATTTCTTTTATATTCACAACTATCAAAGAATCTCCACATTTTGTTTTCACAATCGTACTTGTATATTATTTCTTACTTATCAAAATATGCATTTTAAACTTTTAAATATTAGGTAAGTTATGGTTATGCAAATTTAGTGCAGTTGATAATATACAACTTATTTTCATTAAATTCTAGTGTTGAGCTTATTTAACAAATCTTCAATTTATTATTTATCACATTAAGGTTTACTATTACAATTTAAATTTTCATTTTAACCTTTAAATTCTATTTCATATTTTAGAAAAATTTCAATTTCTAGTTTATTCGAAGAGTACAGAAAACATTTAGTGGTCTCCCCCACTCGGACTCTTGAAAAATAAACGTCGATAATGCGTGCACACATTACCGAAACTTATTTTCCAAACGTCAAGTGGGGCATACATCACTTATTTCATTTCAAAGTCATTTAAAATCTTTCCTATTCGAGTTTCTTTCATATAATATGTATATTATTTTCAAACCATTTGCAACAAATTTCAAACATTGGAATTTATATTCTCAAATCCAAAATCATATTCATTTAATTCCATTTTCAATTATATTTCCCAAATTCATTTTTTTTTCATTTGTCAATAATTTAGAAATATTGACAAGTCAACCAATTGATGACGATAATCTAATATTATCATCTCCTACCAACCAATACCATCAAAATTTATATATTCATAATAATATTTATATAAAATATAATTCAAAACGATATTATGTCAGTTTGTCCTATTCGAGTGTTTAGAAATCCCTATCGATGCCATGGCGTCCCATGTACCGACCAGAATTTATAAATACTCAACGGAACAAATCAACACAATATAAAACCATTTTATAGCAAATAACAAGTACGCTCTCTCATATACACTCAAACTCATTCATAGGTTTCAACCCTATTTCAACGAGTTATTCCCCACTAGAGCTCAGGTAATCTAAACCAAAGCTCTGATACCAACTGAAACGACCCGCCATTTTGGACCGTTCAAGTCGACAAATCAAACACATGTCCAACTCAAACCGTTCAAAAAGGCAGATGGTTATTGGGGTTAAATAAGAAAAGGAAAGAAAGAACAGAAGCAAACTCAGAATCTTGCAGCGGAAGGAACAAGATATAATAATAAAATAACAGTTCATGAAGTTGTTAAATAAATAAATTTGATTATTATTATACATCATAAATCAGAGTTACATACATATCAGAGATAATACAATAATGCAGCGGAAAAATAATATGGTAGTAGAATACAAATGATGTAATACCAAACTCCATCTTCGTCCTCCAAAATAGATCTTCAACCTTATCTGAAATGCTCAGGCTGACCCGAGCGTAATGAAAAGACAAAACACTCGAGTCAGGACTAAAATATCTCATGTAAGTCAAATCGAATAAGAAAATATGAGTGTGACGGCGTCAGAGATGTTTACGGGTTTTGACATCTCCTATCCAGTGTCAACGTGAGTGCAATAACTTAAGAGATGTTACGGGATTTTCCATCTCTCAAGGATCCGTTAAACTATCTACTATGTAGTACAATACGCTATTATAATATGTCTACATTAAAGTAAAAGTATTAAAATAGCGTTAAGCCATGGCCCATTCCACCCTTAACACAGTTTATATTCCCAAGAGCATATACAAGACCGTAGTTTCCCCAAAACCGGAAGTCACCAGAGGGCAATCCATATACTAAAGGTACAAACCAAAACGTAGTGGTCGCGAATAGGATAATCAGTATGACAAGGTACATGAGGCGATACCAACTAGGATACTAGTAGTTGCCTGATCCGGACTGATGTTGGGCATAGCAGCTACTACCCCAACACCGCAAACAACACTCCCAAAATCGAGGGGTGCACCCAAATCGAATCACAACAGTAATAGATATGGTAACGAAGAAGTGTGTCCGCTAGAGGTGGCGAACCTCAATGGCCCGGCGCGGCTCCTGTTTTAGTCATGTCAGGGGTCATCCAATATCGTTCTCTTTCTTCAATCAACGCGTTCACCAAACCATCCACTTCGTTCTGGATCAACACTCCGCGTATACTAGTTATTAAAGTGGTTTTCGGTATCGACAGAGAGTATGTCCATATCCGATCCCGGTCTCTTTAATAACTACGTATTATTACACCGGTGGCTCTTTTACATTTCAAATCGATTCGTAATTGATATCAAAATATCATATTCGCTTCAAAATCAAATCCATTTCAAATATCATCATATCTATTCAAGATGTAAGATTCTATTTCAAAATCATTTTTCGCCTCAAAATCTCATTTCGATTTCAAAATCATTTTTCGCCTCAATATCTCACAAAACGATTCACATAAACTCGAATTCCAAAATTTAAAATTTAATCAAATTTCAAATCATCAATTTCAACTTGATTCAGCTTCTCAATAAACCATTTCAAATTATCAATTTCAAATACATATTTGAACCACAAAATAAGCCATTTCACTTCCAATATATTTCGAAACTTTAAATATTTCACATTTCAAAACAGTTCATATATTTATATAAGAATATAAGATTCGCTTTAAAATCATTTCATATTCAAATTAGAATATACTTCAAATTAAACATCCGTATTAAGTAGTTTACTTAATTTCTGGAACAATTCCAATTCAATAAACTTAGATTATCATTCGGATTTCAAGAATTCATTTAAGTATTACATTCCAAATCAATTTCAGTTCAAATCCTATTCAAATCAATTTAATCTTCAAATTTAATCCAATAGTTTCAATTTAGTCCAATTCACAAATTTCTTTGAATTTCAATTAAATTCCAAATTAATTAAATCTCAATTTCAAATCAATTTTCAATTCCAAACTCAAACTTGAAATATCATTTCATATAAATTTTCCTAGAAATATTCATAGTTCGATTAAAAGTTCAATCTTTAAAACAAATCAACTTCCGAAAATTTATGCCGTATTTCAATTTTTAATAAAAAACTAAACTTCGATTAATTAAACAATTTCGTTTATCAAGTTTAAATTCCAACATTTCAAGCTCCAATTCAAAATAATTCAATTTCCATAATTTGGATTTTTTTTCTTAAAATCAATTCATTTAAATAATTTCAAAACAACTTTTAAAATCAATTAATTTAGCCAACCCGGTGTCCGTATATAATTTTCTATCTTATGGCCAAGTGATTATTTATTTCAATTAAATGTCAGTGATGAATATATATCACTTAAACCAAATCACAGTGTCATATGTATGTATAACATGATATATATAAGCAAATAAACATCCAAACATCTAAATATCAACCAATAGCATCCATCGAAATACATCATCCAATAGACAATACAATTCACGGCAATTTCATAGTTATCAATGTCAGGTAATTTAATCGCAATTCAATTTTAATTTCAATTTGACTATCAATTTAATTTTCAACGGTGAATTCAAATGACAATCTATATGACAATTAAATTTTATCAAACAACGACAAATAAAATTCATATCACTTCATAATATCAAATTTAACTACCATAAATTATTTTAGTCAATTGTGAGCGTATAAACACTCACCTTTGATTCAAAGCCCGTTAATAAGGCCCAAAATTTCACAGTCTCAGATCTGAACGAAACCTGCGCCAAAATGTCCGGAATTCAGATACGATCCTAACAAAAGAAACCGTGAGTAAAACGGAGTTCGTATGTGGAAGTTATGACGAAAATTGCGATTGAATTTCAATTTAAAATAAAATGAAAAAGAGAACACATTTTTACCTTGCCACGTCACCAACCTTCATCTCCCACTTGAGCTACAGGCATGCACGCAACAGAACTCTATCTCCCCAGGCACGAAAAGAAATGGAGCACGCATGGAACAACACACACGTTCGACCAACCGCGCCACCTCTTGACGTTCGCCGCCGCTCGCCCACGGCCGCCAATGGCCAGCGCGATGTTGAGGTAGCTGCTGGCTATGCAGGCAGGGCGGAGGCGGGCTGGAGGGGCGGAGCAGGCATGGGTAGGGCGGAGCGGGCTGGCAGGGGCAGGCGGGAGGATGTGGGCTGGAGGGCGGAGCAGTGTAGTGCGGAGGTGGGTGCGGCGGAGCGGGCTGGGGTAGGGCGGAGCGGTGCGAAGTGGGTGGTGGGACGCGGAGGCGGAGCAGGTGGCGAACTGCGGAGGTTGTGGGCAGTGCATGGGTTTCGTGAGTTTCATACTGGAATTTAGAAAATAAATTTAAAAATGACAGAGGAAGAAGAAAAGAAGAGCAGAGAGCAGGAAGAAAGGAGCACGTACCAGAGAGTTTGAGTGCGAAGTGAAAAATCAATTAATGCAGAGGGTAGCTGATATATACAGAGGGGTTCAGAGTTCAAGGTCACAGAAATGATGTCCTTGGTAAACGTGATGGCTATTGGGTTTCTGAATGGCCAAAGGCTCCTAGAATTCTGAGCGTGGGAAAGTTGGGTACCGGTTTGTGTGGCGTAACGGACCAGTTTGTACTCCGTTAAACAATTTATAATTTGCAACGCCAAACTCCGATTGACACAAATAAATATACCGTTTTGATCAGCGCGACGAGGCGGACACAACGGTATGAAGATATTGATGGTTTGACATTGTTTGCGAAGTGGTAAATCTTATTGAACCATTTGCTCGAGCGACAATTTTACTAGCAATTAGAAGCGGAATTTGACGAAACGAAATGCGCCGTCATGATCGGAATATTTTTCTTATGCAACATTGTGAAAAATATTTGAGTTCGGATGATAGAAAATTTACACATAAAATTTAAACTAATATGTAAATGCGACGAGCGAAATTTACTTTCATATTATTCGACGAAATTTGGCGTACGTCTATGTCTATCTAGACGCATTCCAAATGTGAAGTTTGAGTAGCAACGGAATCTGTTTGTGAAAATACGAATTTCTACACTAAATAAATGATTTTTTTTTTTAAAATTTTAAACTGGGTCTAAATCTAGAGTTTTTGTTTGTCTGCCATTGAAGAGGAGAGAGTTGAGATGTATGCACAGACAAATGAGAATTAGGGAGGCTAGGGTTTATAATAGGATATTTATAGGGAAAGATTGGAAAGAAGAATGGATCGGGTCTATTAGATATACGCGCTAACGACAAAGTGGCCCAAAAGCCCGTTCTGACTCCGGAACGAAATTGCGTCAACCCATATATCAAAATAGATGTTTTAAAATATTTTAAACGCAATGGAAAAAGTTTCGGGTTCAAATTGCATCGTATAAAGAAGTTATGCTAAAACAATAATTTCCAAATTGATTTCAATTGATTTCAATTGCATAAATTTCAAGGCGTTTCGAGTCCGTACGATCAAACGACAAATCCGATCGATACGAAACTTGAAATCATACAATAATTCACCGATACGGATCCGATGAAACTGGTTTCGTCGAAATCCGAGACAGTTGTAAAAATGGCTATTTCTACTGTTTTAATTTCAATATAAAATTTCCAATTTTAAATTATTAACTTTTAAATCAAATTTCGATGTTCACAAATTTCATTTTTAATTTCACAGAAATTAACAATCTTTTACAATGCAGTTTTCTATTATAAATCCAGTATAAAAGATTGCATTAGATTCAGCGTTCAATTATATTGTAGTTCAAATTCAAGTTATTTAATTCCAATTGAATTCTTTTATTTCGATTTACACTTTCATTATTGAATCAACCATTTACTTATACATTATTATCAATATATAGTTTATAATTCATTTACTTTCATTTTCTTCGGATTTTTATCCAAAATTTTCATTTTAATTTGTATTTTTAAAGTGTTAAAAATACGGGTCGTTACATTCTCCCCCACTTAAAACTTTTCGTCCTCGAAAAGGAACGGAGAAGGGGAAACCATCATTTAGATATAATTCATTCAAAATATTCGACTTATTTGCAAAATTTAGTTATAGGATTTTTAAAATCTCAAAATTTTCTAACTACCGGATTTTTGAAAAATTTCGGCAGCACCTCCTTTGCGCGGCTAGGACCGAAAAATTTCACAGTAGTAATAATTGCATGATATACATCTCATTACAAGAATGAGGCATCCCAAAACATGGGGAACACAATAATATACCACACATAAACTGTAATCCGAGAACATACCTTTTATTTAGCGTTTATTAGCATTTTAACTTACATTTTGCATTTAGCGCAGAAGCGAGCTCCACAAGCGAAGCGCAACCCCTTTGCTACCTACTATAATGCTCAATAACCAAGTTAGAACCATGCATATAAAGATAGATCGATATACTTAGCATAAACAACATACATATAACATGTTTAGTTTCAAAACTGAAATTCTAATTCCAGGACAGCAAACGAATCTTAGTTTTTGGTCACCTAAACGATAAAATTTTAAAATGGAATCTGAATAAAAGTCGTTGCATTCGTTTCAGGATTTCCGGAATGTCCAAAATCATCAAATTTGGATCATCCGTTCAAAAGTTACGACCGTTTTACTACGAGAATACGTTTTAGGTCCGTGCAGGTCAGCGACCTTCACGCACACTTTCGACCTTCTAAACTTCAGCAAAATGCAAAGCTTCTAAAACAAAAGTTGGAGCATAGGTTCTGAGGTTTCCAGAAAGTACAAGATCATGAAAATCCGATAAACCAGAAAAAAGTTATGTCATAAATACTAAGGTCAAATGCTATTGGTTTTGCTTATTCTTACACAGGACAGCGATAGACATTTACATTTTTAACCTAGTAAACGAATGAATTTTCTGAAATACTCTAAACAAAAGTCGTGCTACAGATTCTAAGCTTTCCGAAAAGTCCAAGATCATCAAATTCTGATTATTCATTTAAAAGTTATGGTACTTTTAGTTTCAGCACATATCGGACAATTTTAGATTTCCACATTTGTTTGTTATTACAAATACAAACTATCCAATTTAAAGTTTCCGGAAAATCAAGAATTAACACAAAGTTGTTAATTTCTTTTATATTTTTATGAAATAAGTTTACATTAAATTTGTTTTCCGGTTTATTCACTTTATTACATCCACATTTAACTCAAGACAATTTTTCTTCAAATTAAATTGAATACAATTATATTCAACATCACCTTACTTCAAATTGAATTTAATTATTTAAATTTATACTCCATTTATTCAATTTATTAACAAAATGAATCATACTTAATCAATTAACATCCATCTAACAACCATTGCACCACAACATTAACATCCATACAAAATTTCCCACCAAGTCAATCAATTTCAAGTTTATTGACATTTAGTTTGTTCAAATTTACTTAGTTTCCATTTACAAGTTTTATATTTCATTGATTTAAATCTAATTCATTCCTTTGTATATTTCTTTGATTCTAAATTTTAGCTTAACTTTCCATCTTTTATAATTCCTAACAAATCCAGTTTACTCATTCATTTGCTTTGTTTAAGTTAAAGCAAATTCCCTCGTTCAATTTATTTGTTTACTTTATTGTTTCAATTCGGTTAGTTTACTTGTTTAAAATAAATTCACACTATTAACTAAGTATATATTATTCAATTTCAATTGAATTTCTTTTATATTCACAACTATCAAAGAATCTCCACATTTTGTTTTCACAATCGTACTTGTATATTATTTCTTACTTATCAAAATATGCATTTTAAACTTTTAAATATTAGGTAAGTTATGGTTATGCAAATTTAGTGCAGTTGATAATATACAACTTATTTTCATTAAATTCTAGTGTTGAGCTTATTTAACAAATCTTCAATTTATTATTTATCACATTAAGGTTTACTATTACAATTTAAATTTTCATTTTAACCTTTAAATTCTATTTCATATTTTAGAAAAATTTCAATTTCTAGTTTATTCGAAGAGTACAGAAAACATTTAGTGGTCTCCCCCACTCGGACTCTTGAAAAATAAACGTCGATAATGCGTGCACACATTACCGAAACTTATTTTCCAAACGTCAAGTGGGGCATACATCACTTATTTCATTTCAAAGTCATTTAAAATCTTTCCTATTCGAGTTTCTTTCATATAATATGTATATTATTTTCAAACCATTTGCAACAAATTTCAAACATTGGAATTTATATTCTCAAATCCAAAATCATATTCATTTAATTCCATTTTCAATTATATTTCCCAAATTCATTTTTTTTTCATTTGTCAATAATTTAGAAATATTGACAAGTCAACCAATTGATGACGATAATCTAATATTATCATCTCCTACCAACCAATACCATCAAAATTTATATATTCATAATAATATTTATATAAAATATAATTCAAAACGATATTATGTCAGTTTGTCCTATTCGAGTGTTTAGAAATCCCTATCGATGCCATGGCGTCCCATGTACCGACCAGAATTTATAAATACTCAACGGAACAAATCAACACAATATAAAACCATTTTATAGCAAATAACAAGTACGCTCTCTCATATACACTCAAACTCATTCATAGGTTTCAACCCTATTTCAACGAGTTATTCCCCACTAGAGCTCAGGTAATCTAAACCAAAGCTCTGATACCAACTGAAACGACCCGCCATTTTGGACCGTTCAAGTCGACAAATCAAACACATGTCCAACTCAAACCGTTCAAAAAGGCAGATGGTTATTGGGGTTAAATAAGAAAAGGAAAGAAAGAACAGAAGCAAACTCAGAATCTTGCAGCGGAAGGAACAAGATATAATAATAAAATAACAGTTCATGAAGTTGTTAAATAAATAAATTTGATTATTATTATACATCATAAATCAGAGTTACATACATATCAGAGATAATACAATAATGCAGCGGAAAAATAATATGGTAGTAGAATACAAATGATGTAATACCAAACTCCGTCTTCGTCCTCCAAAATAGATCTTCAACCTTATCTGAAATGCTCAGGCTGACCCGAGCGTAATGAAAAGACAAAACACTCGAGTCAGGACTAAAATATCTCATGTAAGTCAAATCGAATAAGAAAATATGAGTGTGACGGCGTCAGAGATGTTTACGGGTTTTGACATCTCCTATCCAGTGTCAACGTGAGTGCAATAACTTAAGAGATGTTACGGGATTTTCCATCTCTCAAGGATCCGTTAAACTATCTACTATGTAGTACAATACGCTATTATAATATGTCTACATTAAAGTAAAAGTATTAAAATAGCGTTAAGCCATGGCCCATTCCACCCTTAACACAGTTTATATTCCCAAGAGCATATACAAGACCGTAGTTTCCCCAAAACCGGAAGTCACCAGAGGGCAATCCATATACTAAAGGTACAAACCAAAACGTAGTGGTCGCGAATAGGATAATCAGTATGACAAGGTACATGAGGCGATACCAACTAGGATACTAGTAGTTGCCTGATCCGGACTGATGTTGGGCATAGCAGCTACTACCCCAACACCGCAAACAACACTCCCAAAATCGAGGGGTGCACCCAAATCGAATCACAACAGTAATAGATATGGTAACGAAGAAGTGTGTCCGCTAGAGGTGGCGAACCTCAATGGCCCGGCGCGGCTCCTGTTTTAGTCATGTCAGGGGTCATCCAATATCGTTCTCTTTCTTCAATCAACGCGTTCACCAAACCATCCACTTCGTTCTGGATCAACACTCCGCGTATACTAGTTATTAAAGTGGTTTTCGGTATCGACAGAGAGTATGTCCATATCCGATCCCGGTCTCTTTAATAACTACGTATTATTACACCGGTGGCTCTTTTACATTTCAAATCGATTCGTAATTGATATCAAAATATCATATTCGCTTCAAAATCAAATCCATTTCAAATATCATCATATCTATTCAAGATGTAAGATTCTGTTTCAAAATCATTTTTCGCCTCAAAATCTCATTTCGATTTCAAAATCATTTTTCGCCTCAATATCTCACAAAACGATTCACATAAACTCGAATTCCAAAATTTAAAATTTAATCAAATTTCAAATCATCAATTTCAACTCGATTCAGCTTCTCAATAAACCATTTCAAATTATCAATTTCAAATACATATTTGAACCACAAAATAAGCCATTTCACTTCCAATATATTTCGAAACTTTAAATATTTCACATTTCAAAACAGTTCATATATTTATATAAGAATATAAGATTCGCTTTAAAATCATTTCATATTCAAATTAGAATATACTTCAAATTAAACATCCGTATTAAGTAGTTTACTTAATTTCTGGAACAATTCCAATTCAATAAACTTAGATTATCATTCGGATTTCAAGAATTCATTTAAGTATTACATTCCAAATCAATTTCAGTTCAAATCCTATTCAAATCAATTTAATCTTCAAATTTAATCCAATAGTTTCAATTTAGTCCAATTCACAAATTTCTTTGAATTTCAATTAAATTCCAAATTAATTAAATCTCAATTTCAAATCAATTTTCAATTCCAAACTCAAACTTGAAATATCATTTCATATAAATTTTCCTAGAAATATTCATAGTTCGATTAAAAGTTCAATCTTTAAAACAAATCAACTTCCGAAAATTTATGCCGTATTTCAATTTTTAATAAAAAACTAAACTTCGATTAATTAAACAATTTCGTTTATCAAGTTTAAATTCCAACATTTCAAGCTCCAATTCAAAATAATTCAATTTCCATAATTTGGATTTTTTTTCTTAAAATCAATTCATTTAAATAATTTCAAAACAACTTTTAAAATCAATTAATTTAGCCAACCCGGTGTCCGTATATAATTTTCTATCTTATGGCCAAGTGATTATTTATTTCAATTAAATGTCAGTGATGAATATATATCACTTAAACCAAATCACAGTGTCATATGTATGTATAACATGATATATATAAGCAAATAAACATCCAAACATCTAAATATCAACCAATAGCATCCATCGAAATACATCATCCAATAGACAATACAATTCACGGCAATTTCATAGTTATCAATGTCAGGTAATTTAATCGCAATTCAATTTTAATTTCAATTTGACTATCAATTTAATTTTCAACGGTGAATTCAAATGACAATCTATATGACAATTAAATTTTATCAAACAACGACAAATAAAATTCATATCACTTCATAATATCAAATTTAACTACCATAAATTATTTTAGTCAATTGTGAGCGTATAAACACTCACCTTTGATTCAAAGCCCGTTAATAAGGCCCAAAATTTCACAGTCTCAGATCTGAACGAAACCTGCGCCAAAATGTCCGGAATTCAGATACGATCCTAACAAAAGAAACCGTGCGTAAAACGGAGTTCGTATGTGGAAGTTATGACGAAAATTGCGATTGAATTTCAATTTAAAATAAAATGAAAAAGAGAACACATTTTTACCTTGCCACGTCACCAACCTTCATCTCCCACTTGAGCTACAGGCATGCACGCAACAGAACTCTATCTCCCCAGGCACGAAAAGAAATGGAGCACGCATGGAACAACACACACGTTCGACCAACCGCGCCACCTCTTGACGTTCGCCGCCGCTCGCCCACGGCCGCCAATGGCCAGCGCGATGTTGAGGTAGCTGCTGGCTATGCAGGCAGGGCGGAGGCGGGCTGGAGGGGCGGAGCAGGCATGGGTAGGGCGGAGCGGGCTGGCAGGGGCAGGCGGGAGGATGTGGGCTGGAGGGCGGAGCAGTGTAGTGCGGAGGTGGGTGCGGCGGAGCGGGCTGGGGTAGGGCGGAGCGGTGCGAAGTGGGTGGTGGGACGCGGAGGCGGAGCAGGTGGCGAACTGCGGAGGTTGTGGGCAGTGCATGGGTTTCGTGAGTTTCATACTGGAATTTAGAAAATAAATTTAAAAATGACAGAGGAAGAAGAAAAGAAGAGCAGAGAGCAGGAAGAAAGGAGCACGTACCAGAGAGTTTGAGTGCGAAGTGAAAAATCAATTAATGCAGAGGGTAGCTGATATATACAGAGGGGTTCAGAGTTCAAGGTCACAGAAATGATGTCCTTGGTAAACGTGATGGCTATTGGGTTTCTGAATGGCCAAAGGCTCCTAGAATTCTGAGCGTGGGAAAGTTGGGTACCGGTTTGTGTGGCGTAACGGACCAGTTTGTACTCCGTTAAACAATTTATAATTTGCAACGCCAAACTCCGATTGACACAAATAAATATTCCGTTTTGATCAGCGCGACGAGGCGGACACAACGGTATGAAGATATTGATGGTTTGACATTGTTTGCGAAGTGGTAAATCTTATTGAACCATTTGCTCGAGCGACAATTTTACTAGCAATTAGAAGCGGAATTTGACGAAACGAAATGCGCCGTCATGATCGGAATATTTTTCTTATGCAACATTGTGAAAAATATTTGAGTTCGGATGATAGAAAATTTACACATAAAATTTAAACTAATATGTAAATGCGACGAGCGAAATTTACTTCCATATTATTCGACGAAATTTGGCGTACGCCTATGTCTATCTAGACGCATTCCAAATGTGAAGTTTGAGTAGCAACGGAATCTGTTTGTGAAAATACGAATTTCTACACTAAATAAATGATTTTTTTTTTTAAAATTTTAAACTGGGTCTAAATCTAGAGTTTTTGTTTGTCTGCCATTGAAGAGGAGAGAGTTGAGATGTATGCACAGACAAATGAGAATTAGGGAGGCTAGGGTTTATAATAGAATATTTATAGGGAAAGATTGGAAAGAAGAATGGATCGGGTCTATTAGATATACGCGCTAACGACAAAGTGGCCCAAAAGCCCGTTCTGACTCCGGAACGAAATTGCGTCAACCCATATATCAAAATAGATGTTTTAAAATATTTTAAACGCAATGGAAAAAGTTTCGGGTTCAAATTGCATCGTATAAAGAAGTTATGCTAAAACAATAATTTCCAAATTGATTTCAATTGATTTCAATTGCATAAATTTCAAGGCGTTTCGAGTCCGTACGATCAAACGACAAATCCGATCGATACGAAACTTGAAATCATACAATAATTCACCGTTACGGATCCGATGAAACTGGTTTCGTCGAAATCGGAGACAGTTGTAAAAATGGCTATTTCTACTGTTTTAATTTCAATATAAAATTTCCAATTTTAAATTATTAACTTTTAAATCAAATTTCGATTGTTCACAAATTTCATTTTTAATTTCACAGAAATTAACAATCTTTTACAATGCAGTTTTCTATTATAAATCCAGTATAAAAGATTGCATTAGATTCAGCGTTCAATTATATTGTAGTTCAAATTCAAGTTATTTAATTCCAATTGAATTCTTTTATTTCGATTTACACTTTCATTATTGAATCAACCATTTACTTATACATTATTATCAATATATAGTTTATAATTCATTTACTTTCATTTTCTTCGGATTTTTATCCAAAATTTTCATTTTAATTTGTATTTTTAAAGTGTTAAAAATACGGGTCGTTACACTTTTGTTTTTATAAAATTTTGTTCGAAATGAACGAACAGAATTTGAACAGAAAAAAAATAGCAGAGAAAAGGAAGAGAGTGAACGAACGAGATAAACAAATGAACAGATAATGGAACAATTATTGGAGTATAGGGAATAGGTAAAGTCAACCGTTAAATTCAAAAAGAATATTAATGACAAAATGCTGTTTGAATTCAAGAAGATATAAATGCTAGTGGCTATTGGATTACACGTAGGATAACGAAAAGTCTCAGAGCAGATTGTAACCGGCTACCGATACGGTAGGCGTTACGCAAAGTGCAACGTACAACGGAACTCTGAATTTGACGATCGAATATACCGTAGAGATCAGCACGACGAGACGATCAAAATGGTATATAGAAATCAGTGGTACGATTGAATTATAAAAATTCAAATTTTTCTACTACGGAAAATGCAAGAAAAACACTGAAAAATAAGATCGACAGAGCCAAAGATATCCGAATTTGGAAAAACGACAAACTGACATCTTGCTCAAAAGATGATTTAGAATTTTTCTATGTAAAAATATTTAGGATTCGAAAACGTTTTATTTTCATCGCTTTTTTTTTAACTGATTAAATTGAAGTAAATTTACGCGCGAAATAAACTTTCATATTTTCGGACGAAAATTTACCAGTTACTATGTTTAACTAGACGCATTTCAAATATCAAATTTATATTTCAAAATTTTATCGTTTAAATTTCACAAAATTTCAACTAATTACGTTATTAAAACCGTTAAAATTTACGGGTCGTTACAGTTGTGCTAAATTCTTTTTATTGTTAATTTTAATTCTACGGGCAATGCTTCATCTTTTAAGACCGTGAAGTGTTTATCATAATTCCTAAAAGTGAATCAGTATATTATTTTGGGTTTCTTCTCCAACGTTCTTCTTAATACATTCGTTAACTGTGTTTTCAGTGATGGGCTTAATTCGTTTATTCATTTTAGAAATCACTACATATTTTTGGTTTTGTTTTTTATTCATTGCTCTAATATATAGGTCAATTTATATTGCATAATGAACAACCATTTAGTATATAGTTATTGTTGTATGTTGTTTCAGGAATAGTTACTTTTGACAAGTTTCAATATATATGAACAGTTAAATATTATGATACCTATCAAAAGTTCAAACATCTAATTAATAATATGGTAGCAAATACTGCAAAAAATGTCAAACTCACATATGATTCATGGGCATATCTTGTAAAATACAAATTATATGACAAAATTAAGGTTGTGAAAGGAAATTGTTACTATGCTCATTAACAGTTGATTATTATCATTATCAAATTATGAGTAGATTATTTTTTCTTATATGAATGCCTTTTAAATGGTGTGTTGACTTTATGTACGTACCTAGTCTTGTGCATCATTTAGAAAGAAACAAATTGACATAGGAGGAATAAACATCACGTTAGCACATTAGCAATCATACTTATATTGTTGCCTCAGCAGCAAACTTGTGAGTCTTGAATTGAAACTTATGTAATATTGTTGATGTTTGTGAGTTCCTGAGGGGGCTTTAGACAATTCTTTCTTAGATAGGTTGCAGCACAAATGCACAGTGGCCTTACACCTTCGGTGTTTTATAACTAGCTGACCAATTTACCTTGTTCTAAGAAATTGCTATAAAAATTGATTAAGTATTTTAGTAATATGGAACTAAAATTCTTGAAATACGGTATACCAAGCAACGATTGTGATAAACCTTCAGCCACAAGTTTAGTAAAATTTAAACAAATTGTTGCATCTACAACTATCATTATTTCACATGTTGACGTGGTGCTTATACCTAGCTTTTTTTGGGCCCCATTATTTGTCATATGATACCTTGTATTATATGTTGGCCTGATATGGCTATCATTTTTTTTGTAATAACTCAAATTCTAATGTAAGTTAGCAAAAAATCATTAGATGTTTGATTCTTTTTCCTGCATGACTGCAAATGTATATCTTGTCCACATGACTCTCTTTAGATCTTAAAATAATTTTATATGGCCGTCGAAAGTTTTGTCTAAACTCATACAAACCCCATATATGTACAAAATTTTGTCCTAATTTGTCCAATTTTTCCTAACATGGGGTTCGATATACTGTTACATGTTATGGATATGCAATTATTTTAATTTTTAATACATGCATGCTACATTTGTAGATAAAATTAGTTTGCATGAATCATAGTATAAACAAGGTGTTAAATGGTTTCTAGAAAATGGGCTGTGATGTAGAGGGATCATTTCCATATCACAATAAAAATACGCATGCAATATGCTCTATTAAGATTTTGAAATAGAGAAATTTTCTTACAATAGTACTCCATTGCTTCTAATATATGACATTTTGGTGAATTAATGATATAGGTAGTTGTTGGTGGTGGTGTAGTGAAGTCTGCATTGTCCATGCACTTGGAATACCTTGCAGCAACATTAATAGGTTCAATGAAGCAGCTACAAATTGAGTTTGCTGTGGCTCTTCTAGTTATTCCTAAGGTATTTTCTTGTGTTAAGTACTTGATTATGTCACACTTTTTATATATATGACGTAATCTTGAACAACGTTCTCTTTTGGGTACTCGCTGTAAATGGTACTTAGGATGCAACTGAGCTTGTTGCAAAATTCAAAGCTTATCACTATGCTGCTCAAACAAAAGCAGATAAGCGGCATCTTTCGAGGTACATTTCTTATTTCAAATTCTACAACGGTTGTAATTTGTAGGAATTATGGTAAAGCTAGTATTTGCTTGATAAATTTTCACTTCAAACAATACATAATATATTATATACCTTGACTTGAGAGTCGAAATTATTAAATGCCAACTTCATATTAACTTTGTAACTCTATAGTATGGGATTGGATCATGCAAAAGGAAATATTGGAAATGATCTAGAAGCAAGAGTGATTTAGCATGCGATGAGTAAAGTGAAGATACTTCAGGTAATTATATACTTTTACATGGATGTACTCCTATATTGGTGCATGTGTTTGATTTCATCTTATGTTCATTTTTTCCCTTTTCAGTTTGCTATTGAGGTAGAAATAACAATTTTTCGAATAGATAATATGATCAAGCTTATAATGCTATAACCTGCTACACTATAATGCAACCTGCTACATTATACACATTGTAGGGGCTGTGTTCTATATAATGCTACAAAGACACCAATATTATGCACGATTAGAGCATCTCCAACAGTTTGGAGTGCGGAAATTCGATTTTCCACACTCCAAAATGTTGGAGCCCTCATTTCTACAACAGAAATGAGGGCAGGCGCCTGTTGAACAGGCGCCTGGGCATCAGGCGCCTGTTCAACAGGCGTCAGGGCATCAGGCGCCTGTTGAACAGGCGCCCGTGTTCAACAGGCGCCTGTTTCAACAGGGCATCAGGCGCCTGTTGAACAGGCGCCTGAAGATGAGGCGCCTGTTCAACGGGCGCCTGACAACAGACGTCTGTTAAACAAGCGCCTCACTCTATCCTGTATTTCCACCCCGAACCCCCTACTTTCTGCACTATTGTAAATTCTCACCCTCTGTTGGAGATGATTTCGGGTGCGGATTCGAGAATTTGTAACCTGTTGGAGATGCTCTTAAATGAAAGATTTTTAGATCTTTAAGACCCAAACCTCAATATAAAGCGATATAATTTCCTTTTTTAAAACTTATTGAACAAAAATAAGCTTTCTTTCTAGATTCAAATATTCATAGAAACATACTTTTACATGAATAAAAACACCAGTAAAAACTAAAAAAGTGTAAAAAGCATCCATTTAAACATCCTACCCTACACATCAAAGTATACTGCTATTACACCCAAAAAAAAATACAAGTTGGTTACAACAAAAGAATAAAAATTACGGTGAAAAAATAAAAAATAATCAATTCTGACCATCACACAATTTTCCATCTTTTTCTTCATCATCTTCCTTGTCGTCGAAGAAGGAACCCAAAAAAATTGAATAAATCTCATTGCTGCCCCCAATAGCCTGCACTACTAATCAACTATCATCTCTGGTGATAGGCCCCACAACTCCATTTCTTCTTTACTGTGGTGGATCGCTAGACTGTACTACCACTTGGGCTTAGCTGCATTACTCAGTACTCGCAGTCCTCGAAATTGTTCAGCCTTTCAAACCGGTCAACCGTCCACTTGAACTACTTCATTAAGAACACCCGTGATGTTAACCTGTGCGATACGATTATGAGGTTCGTTTCTAATCACTTGTCTTGGTTCTGTCTTTTCATGTTTGTCTTTCCACAACAATTCCATAAAACTTGGAAGAGCGGGTAAATGGTTAGACAGAAAAGTTATAAGTAGCAAAATTAGCTTAGAAGTTAGTTTTGGATAGTGAATGCTTTTTTATATATATTTGGATAAAGGAAGTAAAAACTGGAAAATAAAACTTCAAATAAAAGGAAAAAACATATATTTGATTTTGGTCAGAGAGTGTTTTTTATATTTTTCATTGACCAAAACATATTTGCATTTTATTTCAAACATTGCTTATATTTTTTACTTTATTTTGAATACCGAAGGGTGAATGTTTATATTCATTTCTAACTAGAATTTTGCTACATTTTTTTCTAATTGAAAATTTCAAAATTTTTCTGAAAAATACGTTTCAAAATCAAAGAGTTTTGTAATTAATTTTTTTTTTGAACATAAGAAGTTATTGAATTCAATGTTTCCATACTCAAGTTTTCTCACAATCACAATATTTCAATACTTAATGATCCATGAACCCAAAATTATAATTACTTGAACTAGGTTGACTTACCGATTATCATTTCGTAAAAATTAACTTTAGATGAGAGGATATAAAGGTTTGGATGCTATTTTTTAAATTGACCAAAATGCCTCTGCTTTGCGGTTTTTCATGACATTGTTTATGTCAACACAAAAAAAAAATTTAATGTTCTAAGTTTTTTAAAATCCTATATTCTCCCGATATACATAGTTGTCAAAATCCAAATTTTCAGCACATTTTTCTTTTCGAAATCTTAATTTTCCAAAAGGTGTTGCTATTGACAATGTCATTTTGGCTAATGACAATATTTTGCTATGAGCATAATCAAATTAGAACTACTTTTTGGTAAAATTAAAGAAAGAAATAAATATTTTTTAGTATTACTAATTAATTTGATTACACTTTTGATACAATCAAATTAGCAAGAATCATATATAAATGTACTCAAACACTCAAAATATATTATTATTAACATAACATTGATTATTCAACTTGATCAAGGATCGTTTTGAAATTTCCCTATACTTGACCATTTATTACAATGTGTTAAACCACATGTTAGAATATGAAAGTAACATAAGGATATAACTAAATGACAGTGCTGTTAAACTTTGAACCTAAATCTCCTAGTTGCACTGTATTATTACACAAACAAACTTATTTATGTGAAAATTCAAAAGTAGTTATTTTAGAAGGAATCATGGAACAATTTTGCTGAAATTAGCATGAAACAGCAGTGTATGAAAGGAGAGGACAAGAAGCAGCTACAAGCGAAAAAACAATATGATGTTGCTGATAAATTGCGGGGTGGTGAAGAGAAGCAGCTCATTTGCAAACAGCAAATGAAGAATGGGAGTATGCCAACTTCGTGCTGAGGGAAATACTAGTGGACCAAGTTGTGAGGAAGTGAGCCGTTGCAATGATATTATCAATCACGAGGAAGAGGATGGGGTACTCTTCATTTCAAGGTTAGAAGAGTTAGCACCATTCAGTTTACTTCCTTTTGACCTTCTTGACTTTGATTTGATGTTATTTATCATGTTTGCCTAGCCTGGATTCTCCATTGCTTCGGCTATTGCAGCAGCATTGAATTGATTTTTTTTCTTCATGAGTACTTTTCCTGCGTAATTTGTGTCATGTTTGGATTCCGTTACCATTTGAGGATTTATTGGTTTGTGCTTTAATTTGTTGGTTTGTGCTTTAATGTCCATTCCAGATGATGGAGATAGTTTTCAATTGAGATTTCTCTCAAGAATCTATGTTGAAATCAAGATAATTCATGTATATAATTTTGTGCTCAATTTTGAAATGGATAGATTACCATCAGGTTGCAGTAGTATCTATATCCCATACCTCATTTTATCTTTGCTTGCACCTGTCCTTATCTACACATATATGCGAAAAACACCTTAAGACAAATTTCAATTTATACTTGGATTTTATTTTAATTCTTTGATAAACCTGGGTTCTTGTGTGCATTTGAGTGTGATGCATGTTGAGAAGTTCCTGAATGCGCGAGCTTGTAATTTGAAAATTGAAATGTTCAAGCTATAAAATATGATACTAGTTTCAAACATATAAATTTTGGTTCAAAGTTTTATACTATTATTTATAAAGAAATATTTTGATAGGGACATACTTATATTATGCAGCCCATAGGTCTGCGTGGAGTGAGTTGTTCGATATGATTTATACACTTTTTTTCATTATTGTGTGTATATTATATAGCCTATTCTTTCAGCTTTTGTTGTATTCAGCTGATTACACACGCATTGTAATAGTCCAAAGAATGTAGAAGAGCGACCAATGTAACATTATGCATGTAACAATTTTTTGATGTAGGAAAAGAAGATTAGTGTTTATACAACGTGCTTCTGTGTTGGGTCATGATAACGAGGTGGCAGATTGGGTTGAAAGCGGGAGAGAAATAAAGAGCAACGTGTTAGATATGAGGTAGAATGATTCAATGCACGGTGATCTTTGTGTGCATGTTAGAATTGGTTAAAATGGGATTTCAGACTCAGTTGCAATGCATAGTGTTACACTGTATGATTCATTTTTAGCACATAGTTCCATTTTGATGTTGCTTTGCTTGTTTTTTCTTGTAGTTGATTCAGATGGAGCAATCCATTGTAACTAAAGGACACCAGGAATTGAAGACTTCTGCTTGTGGAGTGCTCTGTTATTCCTTGATGTGTGATGTCTCATTTAGGCATGTTCCTCAGGTACTCCGTTAATCTATTAACTCATTTAGGAAGGGAAAGCAAGACGATTTCTGGAATCTGCGAGAATACAAGCATTTACAAGAATACTTCTACATGCAATTATGCCATTGAAGCCAGGTGAAAGAGCAGTGCCTATGTTTATATATTTATAAATTTACAAATGAAAACAGAGAAACACAAAATTCAGTTCAACAAGAAAATCAGTTTAGTTATGCTGCTGTCTAGCATTTACAATAGCTAGTGATGCGAGGTGGATCAGGGTGGAGTGAGCGACTGTACCGAGCAGCAAATAGGAGTTTAACGTCACATACCTTTTGTTTAATACTTGAAATTGCATATACAAATTCGTGAAAAAGTTGTTGCTGATATGTATGTGTAGTTGTATGCAAGGCTCCATGTGTGTGCTTGTGCAACCGTGTGTATCATTGTTTGTCGCTGTTGTGCATGCGTAGGAGATAACAGTGTGTATATTGCTGGGTTTAGGTGAGTGTTGTTGTGAGATGTGTGTTAGTGTGTGTGGGTGTGGAACAGTGCCTATATGTGTGGAGGTATATGTACTGTTTTGTGTGCGTGTTAATGTGTATGTGTGTGTTTTCCTCTGTAAGTGCGTGTGTGGGTGTATGCCAGTCTTGGTGTGTGCGCTCGTTCTAAAACTGGGTAATGGTTTAATATTATGTGAGCAGTGTTCATTTATATATTCCTAGTAGTGGCGTAAGTGAGCACCTAAATATATACGCATATATATATATATATATATATATATATATATATGAGTGCTACTGTTTATAGATTCTCTGTCCTTGCATGTGCAATTATAGATGAATACTTAGCCTGTTTCTAGTTTTCTTTAGTTGCTACTTCTTTTATTTTGGCCTGAACAAACTTTTTTAACTATTTTTTTTTACTTTATGCGTTCATAGATATAAGTTTAAGTTAATTAAAATATAAGTCATGACATTTAAGTTTTACTGATTGAGATAATTTATAAGATTGAGTTAATATAAATAAATTTATCAATAAGTTCACCGAGCTTTATAAAAATTTAACTAATTTTTTTTAAAATTAACTAAGAGTTATATAATTTGACTACATTTTATAAAAATTAAATAAATTTATACAAATTAATTAAGTTTATACAAATTAATTAAGTTTTATTAGAATTTAACTATGTAAATAAGTTTTTAAAAATAAATAAGTTTATTATAAAAATTTACCAAGTTTTATAAAAATTTAACTAAGTTTTATTAAAATTATTTAAATTTAAGAAATGTTCAACTAAGGATGTTTGATATACTTTAAATATGAAACAGTTTCATAATCATTTATTGATTGTTAAACTTATCTACAAGTAATTAGCTTTTTAGGAGTAAAGATCAGCTGCAACAAAGAATTGTGGGTAATCTAGTAATGAACATGTCTTTAATTGTTATATATACTATAACATTTTGTTAGTACTTGTTATGTAAACTTGTTTATGAATGGTTATGGATTTTACGTGAATTTGCTCGGTTTGTCGAAAAACTATTATCGAAATGGTTATGGATATTATATTTGATTAAGTGGTTAACGTGTTTTTTTAATTGTTTGAATACGATGATTATGTGATTGATTGTTTGAATACGATGATTATGTGATTGATTGCTGGTCGTAATAAGACTATTATGTGAGCGATGGCTGGAAATGGTACAAGCCATTAACATGAAATAGTGGCATGTACAGTATGCTACAAAACAGTTAATAACTTTTAGTAGAGTTTAAAAAACGCTACTAAAATAAATGTAAATAGATGCGATACGACTTTTGAAGCGTTGAAAAAACGCTACAAAAACTTTTAATAGTGTTTCGATAAACGCTGCGATATGACATGCAACTAAACTTCCGAAACTTTTTGCAGCGTTTCTAAAACCCTACAATAGGTCAAGTTTTGTAGCGTTTTCAACAACGCTACAAAAAGTTTCAGACTTTTAGTTGCATGTCGTATCACATTGTTTATCAAAACGCTATTAAAAGTTTTGCTAGTGTTTTTTCAGCGCTACAAAAGGCCTTTTCTGGTATAGTGTTTAAAATGAAATCAAATGAGTCAATTATTGACATGTATGCTAGATTTCAAACTATACAACATGATCTTAAGGCACTAGGAGTTAAATTCACTGATTTTGATTTAGTCACACGAATTTTGAACTCTTTGACAAATAAATGGGAAATAAAAGTTTTAGCCATCGAAGAAGCTAACGATCTTTCCCAACTCAAAGTCAAAGAGTTAATAGGAAATCTGATGTCGTATGAAGCTAATTTATAGGCAAGAAAAGAACAAAATCAAGAAAGGAAAAACATCGCATTTCAGGCAAACGACGACAACTCCGATTTGAAAGAAGACGAGATTGTTTTCATAGCCAGAAATTACAACAAATTCAAGAAGTTCAAAAGGATGATGAAATTTCAAAGCAACAAACACTTAAAGACTATGGAAAAATAATAAATAAATCTCCAATATATTGTGATAATATTAGTGCTACAAATTTATCTAAAAATCCTATTAATCATTCTCGAACAAAACATATAGATATTCGTCACCATTTTTCGAGATATAATATGGGAAAATAAATAATAACTCTAGAATTTGTTAATACTGAAAATCAAATAGCAGATATTTTTACAAAACCATAAAGTGAACAAACTTTTATTAAGTCAGGATCTAGGAATTCGTTCGTACACTGATTTGATTAACTAAAGTTATAATGTATAGTTCACTTAAGTCTGTGAAGCTTATAAGAAATTTCAACCAAAAATTAATTTTATAACTTTGAATTAATTACTACCACATAAATTATTTTTAATAACAACCATATAAAAATAAGTAATTAAATAAAACCATTTAAAATCCTATGGTTTAACTTAATTGTCTCAACTACTTTTCTAAATATAACTATATTTTATCTTATAAATTCAGTTATAGAAATAAATAAAACACAGATAAATTTTCTAAAAGCAAATAAAAATGATGTCTTCCGTTCACGATTACACTTATTCAGCCATTGACTACAAATCCCCATCGTCCAATAGCACTTATGTATCTCCAACAAAAACCACTCCTACATCATCTCTTTCTCTAAACATTATCACTTCACTAACATACCATACTAGCTTCTCTCCAAAAGGAATGAAAGCTAAACATTCAATTGATCTGAAATCATCATCTTTTTCCGACAAAGTTGATGAGATACATTACTATCAACAACAGATGATCTGCGTTCAAATGAAATGTATTACGAGCAACGTCATCAAGGATCCCATTTAAATTTTCTCAAAAAGTGCATTCTCGCAATTTGTGGTCATTCACCAACAAAAGATTGCATACATCAAAAGTCTCCACGATTACGAGAAAATCCTATAAGAGCACACAACATTACTCCAAGAAAGCTATGCAAACTAGGACCCTCAAACCAACCTTGGATTAACTCCCCAGCTTGCCAAGTTGGTCTCCACTCAAACCATTACTTGACGATACGAAAGTTGAACCAAATTCGTGGGATATTCAACAAAACAATCATTCTGATTTCTCCAACAAACACTAATTTTTTTTGTTTTATATCGTATATTCATTTATTAATGGTTGACATGTATTTTGGTTAATATATTTTAATAAATTGTTTTTTTTAATATTGTAATTTTCCTATATATCAGAAAGATGATATCACATACATCTGTGACTAGACCTCAGACGTCTGTCAACACTTTCGGGATAAGTTTCCCTATAGCTACAGACTTCTGTGGATACATCACAGATGTCTGTGAGAACTCTCTATTTAAATTTTTTTTAGCCATAGACGTATGTTGATCCAACATATATGTTGTAACGACCCGTATTTTTACGGATCGAAACTTCGTAAAACAGTTGACATTTGGTCACACTGTTGATAAGTCGTTTATAGTTTAATTCCTAGGTCGTTTGGGTTTAGGTCGGCAAGGGGTTAAGTCGGAGAAGTATGGTAGGTCGTATGTAAGCTTAGGCTTAGGTCGTAGCCGACTTAAGGAGAATAGGCGACCTAAGGATGTTGGGGTTGGCGACCTAAGGATTTGGAGTTAGGTCGTATGATGGATGGTAAGGGTTTAGGTCGTAGACGACCTAAGAGTTGGTCGTGGATGGGTTAAGTGTTAGGTCAGTTGAGTAAGTTAGCGACTTAAGTATTTTGGGTCGTATGGTAGGATAGGTCGGTCGAGCGACCTAAGTGTTGACGACTTATAAAGGTTAGCAGGTTAGCGACCTAGTGGTTAGCGAAGTTAGGTCGTTAGACGACTTAAAGAAGTTAGGTCGTTGCATAGTGAGTCGTAGAGTTGCTAATTTATTAAGTCATGAGCGACTTAGGGGTTAAGCCGCTAAGTCGTAAGTCGTATCTCCTGTTAGGTCGTGCATATTAGTTAAGTCGTAGGTCGTATGGATGCGGTTATTTACTAAGTCGTTAGGTCGTATGCGCATGTGTTAGGCGGAGCTGCTGTTAAGTCATAAGTCGTATACCCTGTTAAGGCGCGTGCTTTAGGTCGGGGATCTGCTAGGTCGTAGGCTTGGTCTGTTAGGTCAGAGTTGTTGGCTAAGGCTTAGGTCGGTGGGAGTCTTAGGTCGTAGGTCGGAGACGACCTAATTCCGAGTTACGACTTAAGGGATTTTCGCCTATAAATAGAAGGGGGTTGGCTTCATTTTTGGGATTCGGATTTCGAAGTGACGAAGTGTTGCCATTTTGAGAGCTCGACTTCTACACTTCTTCACTTCTTTTCTCTACTCTAATCTAGTGATTCCATCCATCCAAGTTGAAGATCAAATTGAAGATTCAAGAGCTTAGATTGAAGATCTTCATCCTTTGAAGTGAGATTTCTTCGTTTGAAGCGGATTCGCGATAGATCAAGCTAGATCCTTCGCTGTCCAGATCTGAAGCGTTTTGATTTGGGGTTGTTTAGGTGATTTGGTGAGTGGTGATTATCTCTCATACGGATCCAAAGGAGTATATTGGATTGTTGGCTCGATTTGGTGTTAAAATAGTGATTTCCATACATTTTCTTCATCCTAAGTGTAGATCCATATAGATCCATTGTTCATGATGATGTTACATCCATTTTACTACATGTTAACCTATGCAAGTTCATTCATCAAGATTATAGAGATATTGTTCATGTTTTCATGCTTATTAGACTTTCAACTCTTTAATTACGAAATTGCCATTATTGTGATAATTGTCTACTTAGATCATATTTGAATGCTTATTTGCTTGGATTAATGTTTGATTTGGTTGATTGCTATGAATTAGATGATTGATGATTTGATTTAGATCGAGGATGATTCAAAAGCTAAGGGAAGGGCTCTTGAATGGGAAAAGCTGCTTGTGGCATTTGTAGCGGATGATGAAGCTCTTATGCATAGATTTGATGATGATGTTGAGATGAGACTTTGCGAGGATGTGATGAAGCGAAGTATGATATGAGATAGTCTTGGTCTAATCCAGACGGGATCATTCCAAGCGGGTTGAGGATAATGGATGCTCGAGAGGCGCTTGAGCTAGTATGGAAATAGTTGTCGAGGAGGACGACTAGAAGGCTGAGATCTCATCGTTGTTGAAGGTTCTAGCAATCTCAAAGCAAGAGTACGTTGGGCAGATTCGATAGTCCCTGAAGGCTACTGATTGGGTAGTCAAGTACTCTGGGCAGATTCGATAGTCCTAGGCACGGGTCACGATGACGTGCGGGAGTTATGTCTAGAACCGGGGTTACCATTAGCCCTTGACGGACGGTTGAAAGAATGTGCCGGTCATTCAATTAACGGTGATATCGAAGCAATGATAACAGTGATAGCCAGAGTCATGGATGTTTGGTTGTATCGTCATTCGGTCTCAAGAGCGGTATTTTCTGGGTGCTTATCTGATCTTGGTTTAGGCCTTGGGTGTTTGTGCTTGGAAAACATCGCCCTTGACTCGAGTGATAATTGCTTTACTTTACATTGTATGCTCTGCTATGTTTGCTTCTACTTAGTGTGTGTCTGGGGGCTATCACTGTAGAAAGAGGTTGGAGTGGGAGGGTTGTATTCCTATTCCTTTTCCTTTATGCTCTTTTGGTATGTTGTTAGTTAATTTACTGCTCACTAAGACTGTTGTCTGACTCAAGGCTTTATGTTTTAACTCTTATTGCCTTGGGCTGTTCGTCCATTTTTGGGACGGGCAGACTAGGTAGCAGGTGACAGGTGCTGTTCTTTTCTCACGATGCTGATATCGAAGACGAGCTGGAGGGTTGCATATTATCTTCATATTATATGTACTGGATGTTCCGCTGTTTGTATAATCTATGAGTGTTATGTAGTGAGGCTTGATGTATTGACTATTTGGATGCTTGTATTCAACTATTATGAAGTGAGGTTCTTAGGCCATGTGATATTTGGAAACGGAATAGCGGTTGATCCCGCTAAGGTGGCAGCAATCCAGGATTGGGTTAGACCTAAGAATGCATCTGATGTGAGAAGTTTTCTTGGATTGGCAGGATATTATCGACGGTTTATTAAAGACTTCTCCAAGATAGCTGCACCGTTAACAGGATTGACGAAGAAGAACCAAGTGTTCAGATGGGAAGCTAAGTGTGAGCAAGCTTTCGGAATTCTGAAAGAGAGATTGACGAGTGCTCCTGTTTTGACTATTCCAAGTGGGAATGATGAGATGGTGGTTTACACCGATGCATGTGGTACTGGACTTGGAGCAGTGCTGATGTAGAGGGATAAAGTTGTTGCGTATGCAAGTCGAAAACTGAAGCCACCTGAAAGGAATTACCCGACTCATGATTTGGAGTTGGCGGCGATTGTTTTTGCTCTGAAGATGTGGAGACATTATCTATTGGGAGTTCGATTCGAGTTGTTTACAGATCATAAGTCGTTGAAGTATCTTTTCTCCCAAAAGGATTTGAATCTTCGGCAGCAACGTTGGCTAGAGTTTTTGGCATCATATGATTTTGGTATAGCTTATACTCCGGGAAAAGCTAACGCAGTGGCAGATGCGTTAAGTAGAAGACATGCAGGATTGGGAGCCATGTTTTCAGAATGGAAGAATCTCGAGTATTTAGCTGGATTTGACTTCAGGCCTAGATATGAATTGGAACCTGAGATGTTGGCAAACTTATCGATAAGACTGACTCTTGTGGAAAGGATTGGCGAGAGCCAAAAACAATATGATAAGCTTGTCAAGATTATCCGTGATTTGGAATCTGGATTGGATCCAGAAAAGGATAAAGGATTCGAGGTCGATCAAGAGGGTTGGCTTCGGAAGTAAGGACGACTAGTTGTTCCCGATATAGATGAATTGAGGAGTGAAGTTCTGAAGGAAAGTCATCACTCAAAGTTGACAATTCATCCAGGTGGAAATAAGATGTATCGGGATATGAAGAGAACCTATTACTGGGAAGGCATGAAGAAGGATGTTGGAAATTTTATTTCCAAGTGTATGAACTGCCAGTTGGTAAAAGCTGAACAGAGGAAGCCAAGTGGATTGCTTCAGCCATTAGAAGTTCCTACATGGAAGTGGGAGCAGATATCGATGGATTTTATTGATGGATTACCTAGAACAAGAACGGGAAATGAAGGGATTTGGGTCATTGTAGATCGTCTGACCAAGAGTGCAAGATTCATTCCTGTTCGATCGACTAGGACTGCATCAAAGTTGGCTGAGTTGTATGTTAAGTGGATAGTTCGATTCCATGGTATTCCGAAGAGTATAGTGAGCGATCGAGACCCATTGTTCACTAGTGGATTTTGGAAGAGCTTCCAGGAAGTTTTGGGAACCGAGTTGTGTTTGAGTACAGCTTATCACCCTCAAATAGATGGTCAGACCGAGAGAGTCAACCGAGTTTTGGAAGATCTTCTTAGAGCTTGTGTTTTGGATTTCGTAGGATCATGGGAAGATCACCTTCATTTGGTGGAGTTTGCATACAACAACAGTTACCAGTCAAGCATTGGTATGGCACCGTATGAGGCATTGTATGGGAGACCGTGTAACTCACCGACATGTTGGTTAGAAACTGGAGAAAGGTTGATACTTGGGCCTGAGATGATTCGACAGACTTCGGATTGCATAGAGATCATTCGGCAACGAATGAAGGCAGCCCAAGACCGTCAGAAGAGTTATGCCGATAAGCGTCGGAAGGATTTGGAATTCGACGTAGGAGATATGGTTTTTGTGAAGATTTCTCCACTGAAGAATGTTATTCGATTCGGGAAGAAGGGGAAATTGACTCCGAGATTTGTTGGACCATTCCCGATCATCGAGCGAATTGGAAAGCTCGCCTATAGATTGGAGTTACCTGAGAAGATGTCGAGTGTGCACAATGTTTTTCATGTATCATATCTACGGAAGTATGTGCACGACTCGAATACAGTGGTTTCTGCTGATAGCTGTGAAGATTTCGAAGTTGATCCAGTCGATAGAAGACCTCGTAAGCCACTTCGTGTTGTAGAAACCAACACGAAACAGCTTAGGAGGAAGGTAGTTAAGTTGCTCAAGATACAATGGAGTGATGATGATGACGATTGTACGTGGGAGGTGGAAGAGAGGATGAAGGCAGCTCATCCTGAACTCTTCAAGGTATGGCCCTAAGGTGTCGTGTCATCTCACGATATTGTAACTTGTTCTAGTGTTAGAATTCTGTACGCTAAGCTAGAATTGGATGCATGGCTTGTTGATTGCTATGGTTGGCAGGCGTACAGAATAGTCTTTGATTGCCTTGTTTGTTTGGAATTTCGGGGGCGAAATTCCTAAGGGGGAGAGAATGTAACGACCCGTATTTTTACGGATCGAAACTTCGTAAAACAGTTGACATTTGGTCACACTGTTGATAAGTCGTTTATAGTTTAATTCCTAGGTCGTTTGGGTTTAGGTCGGCAAGGGGTTAAGTCGGAGAAGTCTGGTAGGTCGTAAGTAAGCTTAGGCTTAGGTCGTAGCCGACTTAAGGAGAATAGGCGACCTAAGGATGTTGGGGTTGGCGACCTAAGGATTTGGAGTTAGGTCGTATGATGGATGGTAAGGGTTTAGGTCGTAGACGACCTAAGAGTTGGTCGTGGATGGGTTAAGTGTTAGGTCAGTTGAGTAAGTTAGCGACTTAAGTATTTTGGGTCGTATGGTAGGATAGGTCGGTCGAGCGACCTAAGTGTTGACGACTTATAAAGGTTAGCAGGTTAGCGACCTAGTGGTTAGCAAAGTTAGGTCGTTAGACGTCTTAAAGAAGTTAGGTCGTTGCATAGTGAGTCGTAGAGTTGCTAAGTTATTAAGTCGTGAGCGACTTAGGGGTTAAGCCGCTAAGTCGTAAGTCGTATCTCCTGTTAGGTCGCGCATATTAGTTAAGTCGTAGGTCGTATGGATGCGGTTATTTACTAAGTCGTTAGGTCGTATGCGCATGTGTTAGGCGGAGCTGCTGTTAAGTCATAAGTCGTATACCCTGTTAAGGCGCGTGCTTTAGGTCAGGGATCTGCTAGGTCGTAGGCTTGGTCTGTTAGGTCGGAGTTGTTGGCTAAGGCTTAGGTCGGTGGGATCTTAGGTCGTAGGTCGGAGACGTCCTAATTCCGAGTTACGACTTAAGGGATTTTCGCCTATAAATAGAAGGGGGTTGGCTTCATTTTTGGGATCCGGATTTCGAAGTGACGAAGTGCTGCCATTTTGAGAGCTCGACTTCTACACTTCTTCACTTCTTTTCTCTACTCTAATCTAGTGATTCCATCCATCCAAGTTGAAGATCAAATTGAAGATTCAAGAGCTTAGATTGAAGATCTTCATCCTTTGAAGTGAGATTTCTTCGTTTGAAGCGGATTCGCGATAGATCAAGCTAGATCCTTCGCTGTCCAGATATGAAGCGTTTTGATTTGGGGTTGTTTAGGTGATTTGGTGAGTGGTGATTATCTCTCACACGGATCCAAAGGAGTATATCGGATTGTTGGCTTGATTTGGTGTTAAAATAGTGATTTCCATACATTTTCTTCATCCTAAGTGTAGATCCATATAGATCCATTGTTCATGATGATGTTACATCCATTTTACTACATGTTAACCTATGCAAGTTCATTCATCAAGATTATAGAGATATTGTTCATGTTTTCATGCTTATTAGACTTTCAACTCTTTAATTACGAAATTGCCATTATTGTGATAATTGTCTACTTAGATCATATTTGAATGCTTGATTGCTTGGATTAATGTTTGATTTGGTTGATTGCTATGAATTAGATGATTGATGATTTGATTTAGATCGAGGATGATTCAAAAGCTAAGGGAAGGGCTCTTGAATGGGAAAAGCTGCTTGTGGCATTTGTAGCGGATGATGAAGCTCTTATGCATAGATTTGATGATGATGTTGAGATGAGACTTTGCGAGGATGTGATGAAGCGAAGTATGATATGAGATAGTCTTGGTCTAATCCAGACGGGATCATTCCAAGCGGGTTGAGGATAATGGATGCTCAAGAGGCGCTTGAGCTAGTATGGAAATAGTTGTCGAGGAGGACGACTAGAAGGCTGAGATCTCATCGTTGTTGAAGGTTCTAGCATGCTCAAAGCAAGAGTACGTTGGGCAGATTCGATAGTCCCTGAAGGCTACTGATTAGGTAGTCAAGTACTCTGGGCAAATTTGATAGTCCTAGGCACGGGTCACGATGACGTGCGGGAGTTATGTCTAGAACCGGGGTTACCATTAGCCCTTGACGGACGGCTGAAAGAATGTGCCGGTCATTCAATTAACGGTGATATCGAAGCAATGATAACAGTGATAGCCAGAGTCATGGATGTTTGGTTGTATCGTCATTCGGTCTCAAGAGCGGTATTTTCTGGGTGCTTATCTGATCTTGGTTTAGGCCTTGGGGGTTTGTGCTTGGAATACATCGCCCTTGACTCGAGTGATAATTGCTTTACTTTACATTGTATGCTCTGCTATGTTTGCTTCTACTTAGTGTGTGTCTGGGGGCTATCACTGTAGAAAGAGGTTGGAGTGGGAGGGTTGTATTCCTATTCCTTTTCCTTTATGCTCTTTTGGTATGTTGTTAGTTAATTTACTGCTCACTAAGACTGTTGTCTGACTCAAGGCTTTATGTTTTAACTCTTATTGCCTTGGGCTGTTCGTCCATTTTTGGGACGGGCAGACTAGGTAGCAGGTGACAGGTGCTGTTCTCTTCTCACGATGCTGATATCGAAGACGAGCTGGAGGGTTGCATATTATCTTCATATTATATGTACTGGATGTTCCGCTGTTTGTATAATCTCTGAGTGTTATGTAGTGAGGCTTGATGTATTGACTATTTGGATGCTTGTATTCAACTATTATGGAGTTTTATATGATGGCATTTTATTCTGTAAAGCTTCACTATACATATGTTCTATTGTATTTTGTCCATGCGCTGTGAGTAATACGATAGATTCTGTTGTTTTAATTTACCTTGACAATCGTCCATGGCTGCCTGGCACACTTTACAGCGCTCTATCTCTAGATTCGGTGTAGGGGTCATGGGCGGTCGTCACATATGTCTGTCCAACCTTTGGGCCTAAATATTGGTGAAGCCACAGATGTCTGTGCCCTATTGACAGTCGTCTGTCGCGACTCAGTCAGCAGCCTAATATAAAGAAATTTATGCCCTTTTTTACCATTACCTTCATTCCAACTTCTAAATTATAAAACCCTAGTTCTCGAAACTCCCAAATTTTCAAATCAATGGTACCCAAAAAGGTTTCCGTTTCCAAAAATCCAAAACAAGGCCAATCATCTTCCTCCACTCAAGCACCGGTTACACAAGCTCATATTACCCAATGGCTTTGAAATAATCCCAACACAATTAGACGGTTCGAGTCTCTTATCCAGAAGAAGATCTACTCTGGACCTTTTTACCTCCTTGCAAATGTTATGGAATATGAAATTCTTGGAATTACAACGGTTGTCGACTGCTATAATTTGATTAGCTACGATGCTAATAAGGTAACCATTGACCCCCTTGCTATTTATCTCTTCTACTCCAATCTATGTAGTTAAGAGATTTGGAATCCTGAGAATGATGAGGGTTGGTTATGGTCTAGTGTGTATGGAAAAGTTATTAAAATAGATGTATATACTCTTGGTCGAATTTTAGGATGTTGCTATGAGGGGATTGATTTGGCCGATATACCAGATCATAGTCTATTACATAGGGATGAAGTTACACATCAACTATGGGAGGATAATATGCCACAATGGAAATCTATCTTCGACCTCGTGCCAGACTTTTAAGTTGCATGATAATTAATACCATTATTCCTCACCTAGGTAGTCATGAACAAATTTATCCCAATGATCATAGAGCTTTATATGCCATATTTGCTGAACTACGTGTTAATTGGGTAAAATTTATTCATGACCAAATTATAGGATTTTGGTCACAGCATTGTCGTTCCATTGTTTATGCTCCTTATATCATGCGCATACTACAAAATCTTAACAATCCTTCATATGTATCACAATACGAAGAAATTCCCATAAAAGATAGTGGTCCGCGATATTTGTCTCTAATGCATCTTCCAAAAATCCCTCCTCGTATTATCCCCTTTAGTCAATGGACTCAACAACAATAAGAAGAAGAACACCATTAGCCTCCTCCACCTAGCGCTCCTCGACAAAGTTACTCTCATACTTCCCAACAACCACCTTCATCCAGTCATCATGATGAATATTATTCCGACTCTGAGGTACAAGAAGCTCGTCTTGAACCAACGCCGGATGAATCTCTTTCTGGTTTGGCCATCAAAAATCAAATAATAATCATGGAAAATTAGCAAGCCTTAAATAGAAAGATGACAGGATGAACGTTCTTTCTCCATTATGATGACAAAGATGGAGAAGACATTGGACAAAGTGGTCTCCACTTTAGGGAAAGCAATGCGCAAGGTCCGTGGCCGCTCTTCCCCACGATCATCATCCTCACCTTCCCCAACACCTTTACCTCGGGAACAAACACCAGTCTATCATGCGCAACCCTCTCCCGCAGGTACATCACACGACCGAAATGATCGAGAGAAGAATCCTATTGACATACAACCTGAGTAAGAGGAAGAAGACAGTGATGAGATGTACGTGTCTGACACTCCACATTACCAACAACCATTCATGGCATTTCAAGATCTTTCTATTTAAGAGGATGAGGAGTACAACGACCAAACGCAGTGGCCATGCACATATGAGCAGAATCCTTCTTCCTGCTGGGAATATTATGAGAATTACGAAGAATTATCTTATTCGCACAATCAATATAATTAGACTTTATTTTCTATTATTTTATAACCCCTATGCTTAATTGTTATTACAATTTCTGTCTTTCACTGTGTATTGAACACTATTATTTGATGATTACATACTTTGGTTATTAAATATTTAATGATAAAATTATATATCATTTTTCGTTTCTCTCCATTTTGATAATGACAAAGGGGGAAATCTATACATATACATAGGTGAGAAGCATATATATAGTGGGAGACAAAACATAGACAAACATAATAATACTGCTATTATTAATATCTGATTATATGAATAAATAGTTAATTTGTGATTGTGTAGTTGTCATCATCGAAAAGGGGGAGATTGTTAGAACCTTCAACTTATGTTTCAATGATAACAAATATACAATCATATATAGACTTTATCAAAATTGCAGGTATATACTACAAGCAGACACCATGATCGAAGATATTACCGAAGATATTAAGACTCAAAAAGAGACGAAGATTCATTGACCATACTAAGGTTATTCTACTGTAAAAGAGTCCTAGATAAAATATTGTAAAGGTCACCTTGAGTATATAAGCATACACGATTTCATATACCTCAAAAAAAAGTAGAAAACTGCATTTTCACCTCACAGACATCTGAGGTATACTTACAGACGTCTGTGACAAGTTTCAGGTTAAAAAAATAAAATAGATACAGACGTCTGTCATTATACCACAGACATCTGTCAAGGCAAAAAATGTCATATTTGAAAAGACATTTCTTTTTTAAACCAAAGAAAATCATCTTTCATGAAGAGTTGCAGCCATTAAAATGAAAAGATTTCTTCAAAAAGCAACAACTCTTCATCTACACCTCTCTATCTCTATAAATAGCATCTTGATTGAGAAGTACTATTAACTAACTTAACTTGCTTTGATCTATTCTATACTCTCTTGATTTCTAAGCATTCTCTTGCATATACACTGTTTACATACTCTCAATCCATTATAACCTTTTGGTTAAATCACTTCCTACAACTCAAAGAAATCATATTCATACACTCAAAGAAGATCATAGGAAGATTTGTACTGTAAGTCAAAAATTGAGTTATTGGAACACAACATTGCCAAAGACACTTTTGTATTAAGCCTATTCCTCCAGGCAAAGTGAGGGTAGTTTGTTTAAAGGAAATACCGAAGGGGAGCTTCAGGACTAGACGTAGGATGGGAGGTCCGAACTAGTATAAAAACTCTAGTTTGCACGCTTCTTATAATTTACTCTTTATTATCTACTATTTCATTAATATATATACTTGCATATTATACATAAGTTAGATAGTATCTGATCCACTAGACTTTCACTTAGAAACTCTTCAATATTCTTATATCATCAGTATAAGTATATTCCAAAAAAACTACATTTCCAATACCTAGGAAATGTATCCATATACTTATCTCAATGGTGTAAATATATTCACAAATCTTAATTTCATTTTCCAAAACCATACTCAATCGGATTAAAACAAATGTCATTTAAAATTATTAATAATAATAAACCCAAAACGCTTACCTTTTGGTGTAAGTAAACGGGTCTTATGGAAATTTAACCAAATATACTTAACATCACTTCCCGGTTTCAAATAGTACTATCCCTCGATTAACAATGAGATTGAAAAAGTTAGAAAACTATCTTTGCCTCGACACACATTCTTAATTCTCAAGATAGAGGTGAGTTTCCATAGCTCAGAATTTGTATTAAGTATGGAAATAACATTTTTCATACCACCGTAATTTAAAATGATCATTTATGGAAATCAGGTCTCAATCTTTTTATAAATCCCTATTTATAAAATGCCCTTATAAAACTCCTTATATTTACAAACTCCTTTTGTAAATTATTATTTAAAAATTTTAAAATTCCCTTTATAAATGTTTAAACATAATTATAAACCTCCTTTTATAAATCTCCAGGTTTATTTAACAAACTCCTTTATAAACATCCTTTACACTGTTTATAAAACTCTTTTATAAAATATCATTTATAAAAATCGTTTTATAAATACCCAAATTTATTTGCAACTCTTTTATAAACTCCAAATTCGATTATAAAACTCCTTTTATAAAATTTCTAAATATAATTACAAAACTCATTTTATAAAACAAAACTCCAAATATAAAACCAATCTCCAAATATAAAACAAAACTCGAAATATAGTTATAAATCTCATAAACTTTCCATAACACGATCATTCCATATATTACAATAAATCCGCAACTGTGATTTATTACTCCAATTTATCAAATGATAATATTTTCCTTTTTTTATAAAACACCATTAATAAACCTATTCTTTTATTTATAAAATACCGCTTATAAATATCTCTTTCCTTTATAAAATACCCTTTATAAATTTGTTCTTTTATAACAATATTTTTATATAAAATGTTTCCCAAATATTTATTAAAAAATATTTCTACCTTCCTTTAAAAACCAAATCACTTTAAAATAAAAGATAAACCACTTTTTATTTCCTTTAAAATAAACATTCATTATTACAATAACTTTTCTATAAAGATAATACTTCCAAAATAATTTTGAAAACATTTACATATATACATATATTAGAAAAGAAGAATAAAAGAAGTTGAAGTAAAATAGAGAAGTACAAAACCCATTTAAATAAAATATTATAGAAATTCCAAAAGAGCAGATTAAAAATCATTTCCCAAACCAAAACCATTTCCGAATAAAAATAGAAGTTAATAGTACTTTAAAATACAATAATGAGGCCAATAGCTACTATAGTACATAAGAAATACTATTACTATATTTTTTTTTACGAAAAAGGTTCAATTTTTTACATATGTTAGTGTCATATCCAATATGGCTAAACTATCAAATTTTGACATTTAACAATCTATATAACAGATATATAATTGAAGTGAAGATAAAAATGTATATAACTGAAATTAAAAATTCACAACGATGAGAAACCCGAAATTTCCTACAAAATTTTCCTGTATTCATTTTAAATGTCACTCGCTTTCAAAAGCGGTTATTTAACCAAACCAACCCGATAAATCATTTTAAGCACAAAAACAATTACTTTTATCTACTATATATCATACCGATTATCCAAAATAGTTTAACTCATCGAAATTCCAGTGGACGCTTAGGCGTACCAGTTTGAGAAGTTCGATTTAGCCTAAAATTTCACTTGCTCCAAAGTTGACAAAACCCTTTCCATCGCGTAGCTATTTCCATTATGAGTGGAACACAAAAAATCATGTCTCTGTTGGACCTCGTATAAGAAAGTTATACATTTTATATGTTATTGAATTAATTAAATTGATAATTAACACTAATTACAAATTTAAACCTTAATTACGCCTCTCAACATCTTTTTTCTCAAAATAATGTGCACGCACATGTCTATGCACTCCAAACCCAAACAGCGACCTTCCCTCTCCAATTACTCTTCCAATACTCGATGAATTAGCACACCGATTTCGCCTACATGCTCCCCTAAGCGAGCTCTACGTGACTCACCCCATATCTTGAAGCTCGGCCGCCAAACCGAAAACACAACCCATGAAGCCAAAAATGACAAAGGCAGTCGCTTTTCACCCACGACAGCCGCACTTCTTAAGACCTACCCCTCCAGGTGCCATTTTTGAACAAGAAACATCATGCCATAGCGCATTTCGCCTAATTCCCTCCCCATTGTCGATGAAGGCAAACCCTAGTTCGGCTAACCCTAAATCGATGCCACAACCACCAAGAACACACCAACATGTAGGTCTAGGCTTTACGAATTCAAAGAATCAAAATTTGTAATATTTAGTGAACCTAAGATTTTTATTTTGATTTCTGAATATGATTTGTTGAGGCTTTTTTTCCGTTCATGGTTTCATGAAATAAAAGAAGAGGGAAAGATTGAAAAAATGAAGAATACATGCTAACCTTGATTTTTATACCCAAACCAATTTTCTTTACTTATAACTCATGTTAAAAAGTATTCTCAAGTTAACCAAAAACTTTAAGCCATACCTTATATCACCCATTCACATCAAATTAAAAACGTTGATTTTAAAAAGTTTGATAAGAATGTTTTAGTGGTAATCTGCTATACAATATTTCATTTGCGTATGAACCACGAACAAAAAAAATCCGATCGTGCATAAAAATGCGATACGATCACAGAACCATAATAATACAATGGTTATCTTATTCTATAAAATTACAAAAATACCATCATTTGCCAAATAATCATAAAACAATAAATTTAAATATTTCCTAAATCAAGAATTTACGGAAAAATTAAAATTAAAATACATCAATAGAAATCGAGTCATTTTATTAGCCATTAAAGTTTTATTAAATTTTAATCAATTCTGAATATTTAAATTAATTGAATATTTCCATTCGAAACGTTAAAAAATTTCGACTCGTTACACCGTCCTTACAAATGCTGATAAATACAAACAAGAAATACATCGGGAAATAAAACACATCATATCTTGGAGGCTTCTAGCTCGTCTCCTGAAGCTCCAAAGCTAACTTTGAAAAAAATACTCGAGTCTGGTCCGAGTATTATAAATAAATAACTCCTGGATTAGTCTAGTAAACCAACGTGGGAAAGTTAAATCATATGGATTGTTATATTTATAAAATCCTTTCAAAAATAAAGGTATCTTGTAAGACCATGCTGCATATAAACACGGACGGGTTTTTATCTTACGATAACCAAACCATTTTATTAGAAAATCCAATGATATTATAATAATGTATAGGGTTTAAAATAAATATTTAACAAAGTCAAAATGGTTACATTAATTACATTCCAGCATATTTTGTGTACAACTAAGTCCGTAAGGTACATATTGGAAAATGGATTCCATCAATGACAAGGCTACTAAGGTACCGCCTGTCACAGTACACCTCTAGAAAAACTGTACACCTCTGGAAAAATGTCGAATGCCTTACATGGACCCCCTGCTAACACAGAACCAACCTACCCCTTACTAGACAGTACCGAATATGTCACCACCCCGGTTGCGGCCAATAACCATAAAGGGACTTGAACATGCATAAATCTATAATTACCGATCTAGATCAGGTGACCTAATGGGTGCGGCCCACATAGCCTTGCTGCGTATCCCCTATTTTAGTTATTCCCGAATGTGAGGCTTGAGGCAACGATTACCTTTTCTTTTAGCAAATTCCATTCGAAATGCTAACACTACCCTCTAGGCAACAATGCAATGCCAGCATTCATCCAGACAAGTTATTCAAGTTATAAACAAACCAAAGGCACTACTTCTACTATATCCTTTTGGGAATCGCTCTCAGGATTAGTAGCAAATAGCCCTTGCACTTCAAAGAACTTCGTTTTCAATTCCATCATCTTCAAGATGTTCCAGTTCGAATGCTTATGCCAGTTCAAAATGGTTTTCGGATAAATCATGCTTATTTAATCCCAGCCTCTCCAAATCGACAATCGATAGTTTTTAAACTGACCATGATTTGGTAGTCGGTTATTTAACTATCAAATAAACACACAACCAATCAGATATTTAATTTCACAATTATTGAAATTGAAAATAAAGTTATTCATCGGATCCGTAACGGTGGATCTTTGTAGGATTTCAAGTTTCATAACGATCGGACTTGTCGTTGGATCGTACGAGCTTAAAACGCCTTGAAATAAATTAAGTTGAAATTAATTGAAATCAATTTGAAATAACTTTATTTTAGCATAACTTCTTCATACGATGGAATTTGGACCTGAAATCTGTTCCATTGATTTTAAAATATTTCAAAATATCTATTTTGATATATGGGTTGACCCAATTTCGTTCCGGAGTCAGAACGGGCTTTTGGGCCATTATCGTTTAATTTTCCAAACCAACCAAGCCCATCCGTTCCTATTTTCAGCCTTGTATATATATACCCTGTTATAAACCCTAATTGTTCCTCATTGTCATTAGTCTGTACGTACAATTCCTCCTCACCTCCTCATCATAGTGGCAGACAATTTCAAATCCAATTGCAATTCAAAAATCCAACTTCAAAATTCAAACTCCTCAAATAACATCAAATGAAATATCAAAATTCAAGCTCGTTTTGGCCATCGGCAGTAGGCAGCGGCGTGCTTGGAGGTGCACGGAGGAGGAGACTCGTGGCGGCTACGAACGTGAACAGGAGAAATTTTTGTTCGATCGCGATTTTGCAGAGCTGACGTGAATGACGGTGACGTGGAAATGCTTGATTTGGGTAAAATATTATTTATTTAAATTTCAATTCAAAGGTTCTAACTAGCATAACTTTTACATACGATATCCGATTTACGCGCAGTTTCTTTTGTTAGGATCGTTTTCAAATTTCTGACGTTTTGCAACTGGTTTGGATGGATTCTGAAGCTGTCCAAATTTTGGGTTTAAATTGGATTTAAAGTCAATTTAAATTCAAAAGTTGAGTGTTTTAACCCACTCACAACTTCTAAAAATTTCTTATGTTTGTTAAATTGATATATGATGTGATTTGAAATTTATTTATGGCTGTTTGGCATATTTTTAATCATCATCTCAGTTAAATTGAATTTATTGAATTATATTGTTATTTAATTTATTATTGCATATAAATTGCTAGTTAAATAGTTATTTGATTTGTTATTGAATATAAACTGCCAGTAAATGCCTATTATTTATTATCTGTTCTATTTTGATGTTATTGATTTAATTGGATGATGATTGTGATAAATGCTTGATGATTGATATTGGATGAATGGATGTTTTATTTTATATCATTATAATCTGCAAGTTCGTTATGGATTTATTTTATTTGGGATTGCGGTTTGAAATGATATATAACCGTAATTTTATTTTAAATTGCGGATTGAAATGATAAATATCCGTATCACTTGACCATAGGATAGAAAATTATATACAGACACAGTTGGTCTATATATATCTATTTTTGAAATGATTTCTATGGCTTTTGGAAAAATAAGGGTTTATATAAATACTGATTTTGATATTAAATAAATATTATTAAATTCTTAAAATTTAAGCTAGGTATAACTTGATGATGTTTTAAGTTGATTTACGAATATTTCAAGTTTGAGCCTTCTGTAAATGCTATTGAATTTATTTAATAAATAATTTTAAACTAAATAATAGTAAATTGAATTAAGAAATATATGCGATTATTAGATTTGGTTTGGAAATTTTGGAATATTTAAAGATTTGAAATATATATCAAAATTGAAATGTTTTATCGGAATTAAAGTATTATTGTTTCAAGGTGTTGGTTTTGAAACTGTTATAACTACGAAAGTAATATGGTTTGAAAAATGAATTTATTTGAAATAGAATTTATTTAAGAATTATCTTTGAATATATTGATTTGAAATCGATTGAAATTTTGAGATTAAGAATATGACTGCATTATGTGATTTGAGTTTAAGATGGTTTTAAAGAATATTTCAAGTTTTATAAATAAAAGTAAGAATAGTGATTGAAAATTTGGATTTTATTTAAATGATATATTATTGAATTTGGTTTTGAAGTATGTACTATTTTGAAATAAAGTTTATGTTTTGAAATGGAAATGATATTATGGGATTTTAAAGTATATATATTTTTAAATGACCACGGTGTTATAATAACGATTGGTTGTTAAAGAGACCGGGATCAGATATGGACATACTCTCTGTCGATACCGAAAACCACTTTGACAACTGTGTACGCGGTGGAGTTTCCAGAATGAAGTAGGATGGTGGCGACGATCCTAAGGTATATACGTGGACCCAACTCCCATGAATTGGCATAAGGTGGCTAAAATAGGAGCGATCGACGGGCCAAGGAGGTAGCACCTCTGATCGGACACACTTCTTCGATACCATTCTATTACTTGTGATTGATTTGGTGTGCACCCTTGATTTGGGAGTGTTGTTCGAGGTGGGCGGTAGTGGCTGCTATGCGTCACCACCAGTCCGGATGCATAATTGGTATATCTACCCTGGCATTGCCTAGTTGTGCCGTGTCACCTACCATATCGAGCTTTACTACGAGTTGTGATTTCTCCCGTAGCCTGTGGAGTATCGAGGGTAGCCCCCATTTTGGGAGTATGCTAATACTGGATAGACTACTGGGACTATTACGTGTTAAGGTGGAAAATGTAAAGCCTTAATGCTATTTAAAAGTATGTTTATTTTATATTAGACATTATTATAATAGCGAATATTACTACATAGTAAATAGTTTAACGGATCCTTAGGGGATGTGCATCCCGAGCATCTCTTAAGTTACTGCACTCACGTTAGACACTGGATAGGAGATGTCAAATCCCGTAAACATCTCTGATGCCATTCCACTCATATATTTATCATTGATTTAACTTACATAAGATCTTTTAGTTCTGACTCGAGTGTTTTGTCTTTTCAATTCGCTCGGGTCAGCCTGAGCATTTTAGGATTTGAAGGCCCTATGTCTGGAGGACGAAGACGAAGATTTTATTATTACTTGTTATATATTCCACTACACCATTTTATTCCGCTGCATTATTAATATTCTCTGGTATGTGTAACTTTGATATGTATTGTATAAGTATAATCAAATTTTTGTAAAACAACTTCATGAACTGTTTAATTGATTATTATATTTTATCGTTCCGCTGCAAGATTCTATTTTTTTTCCTTCTCTGCTTTTTCTTATTTACCCCATAACAATCCGCCCTTCTGTATGGGTGAGTCGACATGTGTGTCTACTTAAGCGTACAAAAAGGTGGGATGTTACATATACTTATCACTACTTTTCGATTTCAAACAGAACTATCCTCGATTAACAATGAAATTGAACAACTTACAAAACTATCCTTTCCTCGACATACATTCTTAATTCTCAAGACAGAGACAAGTTTTCATACCTCGGAATTTGGTGTTTAAGTACAAAAAGAATACTTTTCGTACCACTGTAACCATAAAGATCATTTATGGAAATTAAATTCGAATACAACATATAATCATCATCAATCTTCGATTTTAGACTTAAACTATCCTTTAGTTAACAATGAAGTCATTCAAGTTAGGATACTACTACTTCTCAAGACTTGATAACATTCTTAACTTTCAGGGTAGGTATAAGTCCACCTTCCTCGAAGTTTAATATCGAGTATAATATCCATAAATTCTGTATACTATTTATAATAAACAAATTATTATAAAACAAGACTTCCTTTCATCCTTCCAGAATTATTTACTATAACAAAAATGTTATAGTTCATAATCTCTTCCTTTTATAAGATTTGGAAACCGAGATTCCTTTTATAAGAATAATACTTGTTTATGTAACGACCCGAAAACTCATCACTTTGGAAAAAATTTCAAAAGTATTTAAATATAATATTTTTTAAACATAAAAGATAATATTTTGAATAACAAATAATAACAGTAATCTTATTTTGAATAACTATTTAAAAAATATATACTTTTGTTAAAATATCGATAAAATGACTGAAAATCGCTTTATTGATAAACAGCTCTTCAGCCATTTGACATCGCGCGCCAAGCTAGATACATACACTCATTTGGGTATATGAATGCTAATATGAAATAAAATAATTTATTTATTTATGGAAAATTAAATTCATTTGTGACATCATTAACGATGTCATCATTTCCAATTAACTGATTTTTGAATTTAAATTTAGTTTAAAAAATTTAATAATTATTTCAATTATTAAGTAAGCTCTTTTGATTATTATATAAGGATGGAAATATTATTCTTAAAATTTGTTTACGAATATGTGTATATCAACTAAGAAGAGAAAATATGATTGAAAATCGAAATCAGAATTCGTAACAATTCAACGTAAATAAGTTGAACAACGTTGTAGATATATGTGACGTATATATGCACATATACATGTACATACATGAAGACATATCCACATGCACATGAATATACATATATGCGCATATATATACATATACATATAAATATATATATTCTCAAAATATCCAAGATATTTCCTAACATCCTTACCACTTAAGTAACCACAAAGTCCACTCTCTTACACATAAGTACATGCATCATGAAGCACATGGAGAGATTTGTCAATTCGGCCATGTGGGTGATGGAGATGGTGAAAGTGGAGGTGATGGATAATTATGTATACGGGTAAAATATCTTAGATATTTTTCTCCTCTTATTTCCCTATAAATACCACCCCTTCTCCTCTTTATTTTCATATGCTTTCTTCTTCATTTCCTAAGCTTTTATCCTGCTCCATAATGGCCTCAAGTCTAAAATAAATTATGGCAAAATACTTTGCAAAAGAAAATTTGATTATATAGTATATGTATATAATTAAAATTTCTTTTGCAAAATATTTTGCAATATTTCTTTATATATATATATATATATATAGTGTAAAACACCTCAAAACTTAACCAAAAACTCCTCCTCTTCACTCTCTTTACCCACAGCGACCACCATACACCACCATAGCCACCATACACCACCATAGCCGAGTTATACCTCTCTTAAAAACAAGGCTGTTAGCCCCCTAGCCAAGGCCAAGCCCTCCAAAGGCAAGAGCCCAAGTGATCGTAAGCTTAGATTTCGAGTTAATGAAGCTATAGCCATTTTTAGATTAATCGTTTAACCCAAGGTGAGAAACTCTTACTTATATTATATTTTTAGATGATGATATGATGTTTGCAATGGATGTTAACTATGCTTTGATCATCATGTCTGGTTGTTTAATATTTTTGTTTAGTTGTATTAACAAGTCACGTTTAATATACGTTGAAAAGCACGAAGGAAATCACTTTCCTTTTATTAATGAAATGGTGTATATGGAATGTTTAAACCTTTGAAAAATGGTTTAATATGGTTTAGAAATGTTTTATAAACATTTAAAAGTGTTTTGGAAAATTTTAAATAAATATTGAAAATTTAGCCAAAAATAGGAGCGTCACGTAACGACAGTTCGCGATTTTGCCTCTTAAAAGTTAAATCTATTTATAGGATGGATTCGGAGTCGGATTTCTTTGAAAAAAGAATTTTCCGAACTCTTATAATCATAGTTTTCAAAAAAGCAAATGATTGAGATTTTGTTTAGTAGATTTTAACATATGAGCTTTTTTTTCACGAGGTATAACTAGCAATTCCTATTAAGAAAAATCAGGTTTTAAATAAAATCGTGCTTTGGCAGTTTGGAGGCCAAAGTAGTAAATGTTTTAAAATGGATATTTTTAATTCTTTAAAAATGTGGAAAAATCTTTATAAATATATTTAAATTTTTAAAAATATATTTGAGTTATAAATATGGACTTTCAAATGATAGAAAAGTTGTTTTAACCAAACAAGCTTTTAAAACACTATTTGCAGCACTTTTTAATAACTTTTGCAAACAATGGTTTTAGCTTAAATTCTTCCTAGATTCTTTTATGAAGTTTTTCAAATAAATAATTAAGTAATTTAAAGATGATTAAGAGGTTTAAAATGAGTAAGCGAAAATGACTAGTACATTTGTTCCATTTGTGAGTGTCATAGAAAATCCGATCGAGGAACTGAACAGATCGGAGGAAAAGCCCAAATGCTCTAAAATAATTAAAAGTTAATTAAGTATGTCAAAAGATTTAGAGTCAATTAAATAACTTGACCATCTTATGCGTGGCAAAGAGGTTGTCTCTAGGCTTGGGTTTGGGGAACCAGTTGCTTGCCCTCCCTAGCTACCCGGACTGGCCCGACGAAGGGAATAGTAAAATTGATTTACTCGGATGAAAATTTCCCAAAGTATAAAAGATATAATTTTCCAAACTCAAACAACTTGGATTGCATATAAATATTCTTCTTATACTTGGTATTAAATTCCGAGGAGGTAATTCATACTATCCGTGAGAATTTAAAAGGCGATCTCACCATTATTCGATGGATAGTAAATGTTGAATATGGAAATTGGTATTGAGTAGAATTAATATAATTTCCATGATCATATTTACTTAATAATGTTTTCCAAAATGGCTTATATGAAAACAAGTTGGTATTTCCCAAATTTAAAAGAGAGGTTTAATAATTTTGTATATACCAGAAAGAAATGGTTTAAATTATATATATCTAAAAGATATTTTTTGATAAGAGGAATAAATTAATCAAATGATTACACATATACTTAACACCACTTTTACCAATAATTGGTTCGAAGACACTGGGGTTAGATTTGGGTGATTCCTATCCGAATACCACTTTGAACCAATTTACGCATTCGAGGCAAAGACATGAAATGGACTAGAAGATGGAAGGTAGGGCTTCTTGTCACTGACCCTCGGGGAAAATTTCTCATATCATATTTATGTGGCAGTGGTTCTTCATTTGAGATCTTCGATGCAAGGGCTTCTCACACTAACCCTAGGGGTAATCCCCAGCAGGATGTGGTAGGAGAGTACCTTTGGTTTATCATGTTCCTAGACAACTTGTATGGATGAATGCGTGACATTGCATTTCTAGATCACATTGATTGACCTCTATAAACATATCATCTGTTTGGTGGCAAAGAAGGAAACTTCTTCTAGGTTAACACCCTTTCTTGAGACATACGAGCTCAGGAGTTATACATTTGTAGAAATCAGTTGTGTGATTAAGGAATGAAAATGTTGCATTTAAAGTGGAATGTGCCATGTGGAGGGTAATCGCTACCTCAGGCCTCATCAACCAGTAATGGCTCAAATAGGGCATGCCGTAAGGCTATGTGGTTCGCAACCATTATGGTATGGTCGTCACCTTTCTATATTGCTCTCTATATGTCGATTATGTTGGTTATGTTGCTATGGGATCCCAAATTGGTCGATTACGAGCAAGGTGATGTCATATTCGATTCTATTCACCACCAGGTTGGTCTATGGGTAGGCCAATCTTGCAAGGTGCAGAGGTTTCAAAGACTTCGATCCTCGGTACATCCCTCTAGAGGTGTACTGTACGAAAGGTAGTCCCTTACCTACCATTGTATGTAATCCATTCTCCGAACGAGCCTTGTAAGACTTTGATTGTAGAGCCTAGCATATTACGGAATTTAATAAAGGTAAAAATTTTGGCTACGATTCATAAGTTTATTTGCAACAGTTTTCTAAAGAATGTCATTAAAAATAATATCAAATGATTTTACGCAGCAAATTTTTTTGTTATGATAAGGTAAAAATCCATTTCGTGTTTATATGCGGCATGGTCTTATGAGATACCCTTTTTTCAAAACGTACATATTTTGAGTTTCTCACACCAATCCCATGACTAACCCAGGGTTTAATTTTCTTATCCCTTAAACTCTAGGTTCCCTAATTTTCTTGGGCAACCAAGTAGTTAGGAAAACTTGGAGCATTTTGGAATGGAGCATCGAGCATGGTGCTTTTTGGGTCTTTTGAAGAAGACATCTATATTCCACTGTATTTGTATCTGTATTATGTATCTACCAGCGCTGTAAGGATAAGCCATTATAACTATCCTAACCGGGTTAATACCTACCGTAACTCTGTTAGATCACTTGGAGTGATTGTGTATACTTTCTGTATGTATAATTAAATTGTTGAATGCGATGTGAGATTCTATTTTGTTTTGTCTTCTATCTTTTTTTTACCCCATGATAATCTGCCTCTTCGGCACTTGGATTTGCGGCATGTAAATATCGAGGATGTATTAGTGTTGATTTCTGAGGGTTGAGGAGGTGGGTCGTCACATTTGGTATCAGGACTTGCAGTTGAGCAAATACCTAAGCCTTGATGAGGTCAACTCATTAGAGATAAGGTTAGTAATGCCCTAGAATGGTTTTAGTCTGAGAGAGCGCACATTTAATTTTTTATATCCAAATAAGTATATTTGAATTTTATGCCATTCCCCAAGTAATCTCGTCTATAATCCTGAAGGTATTTCCTAACTATATGCAGATAATAGGAGATGAGTCGAAGAAGAGGACAAGGAAGGGGAAGGAGTGGTAATAGTACCACGGCCACAAATTGTCACACTCCAACCGCTACAGAGATTGAAGAAGTAATGGTTCCAGTACAACCTCAAATTAATTTCACTACCTTATGTAAGAACTATACCAGTTTGGGTGGTAAGCCATTTAAGGGAACAGAGTCCATTATTGAAGTTTAAGCTTGGATCCGCTCTTGTGAAAGAATTTTTAAGGGGTTGAATTTTGGAGATGAGCGGAAGATATTCTTAGCTTCTTGGTAACTACGGGATGGGGCTCTCGCCTGGTGCGAGTCCGTTACTATGAATGAATTGGAGGACAATTTTTCTTGGACATGACTCAAGGAGGTCTTGGAAGAACAATATATGCTAGCAGTTGGAAAATCATGCCTTTATAAGAGTTTTATGGATTCAAAACAAGGAGAGATATCCGTAGAGGAGTATTTTAACAAGTTCAATGAATTGTCACGATTTGGGCCAGGTCTGATGGACACTCCTTTGAAGAAGAATGAAATGTTTATCTTTGGAAGAAGGAACAATATTAGGATAGGATGACAGCACATGTTAAAAGGACTTTTGTAGATTTGGTAGACATGAGTTTCCGATATGAAACTCTGGATAAGAAGAATCCACTCACAACTCAAAATAGCAACAATAATCGAAAGAAGAGGAAGTTTAATCAACAGGGGAAGAAGCTAGGGCAAGGCAAGCTAGAAGGAGGATCCTAGGGAGATCGGTTGAAAAATGTTACTTGTTTTAATTGCCGACAGAAGGGCCACTACTCCAACACCTGTAAGAATCCTAAGGCTCGGGATGGAACTTGCTACAATTATCATAATCCAGGACACCGAAGAAGGATTGCCTACCGATAAAGAAAAGAGAACATATCCAGGTTTTTGCTATCAAAGATGAACCCTCAACTTCGACCGATATGAAGGGCAAGGGAATCCTAGAAGGTAATATCTGCATTAATGAATATCTAGTTAGAGTATTATTTGATACTAGGGATTCCCATAGTTTTATATCTAAAGAATTAGTTGATAAATTGAAACTTACTACAAAGATATTAGAAACCCCTATCTATGTCTCTAACCATATAAGTGGTCAAATTAATCTTGATATAGTTTGGGAAAACGTACAGGTTGCCTACCTAGTCCAAAATATTTCATGTGATCTAATCATCCTCAATTTTATTGGATATGTTATTATACTCGGTATGGATTAGTTGTCTGAGTATAAGGCTATTTTAGATTATTTCAAAAGAACAGTATGACTACAAAATAAAAGAGGTGAACCTTTTAAAGTAACATGTGAAGAACCAAGTCTAGTAATGGATAGTTTTATGTATGCTCTAAATTCATTTCAAAAATGTCTAAAAGAAATACCAATTGTTAAGGAATTTTCAGATGTTTTTAAGGAAATTAAAAGTTTACCCCCACATAGGGAAATTGAGTATAGAATCGATTTGATTTCTGGTACAAGACCTGTTTTTTACTCTTCTCAAAGAATGGCCCTAAAGAAGAAAATGAATTAAGGAAACAAAATGATGAATTATTAAAAAAAAAAGACTAATAAGACCAAGTCACTCAAATTGGAGCTCAGCAGTAGTTTTCGTTGCAAAGTCAGATGGCTCCTTGAGATTGTGTGTAGACTACCGATACCTAAACAAGCAAACAATTAAAAACAAGTATTCTCTACCATGTATTGATGATTTGTTTGATTATCTTCATGGTGCTCGGGTATTCTCCAAAATGGACCTAGCAACTGGATTTTACCAATTAAGGATAGCAGAAAACTACATTCCTTTAACTGCATTTAGGGGACCAAATGATTTCTATGAATGGTTGGCTATGGCTTTTGAGTTAACCAATGCACTGACTTATTTTGTGGACCTTATGAATAAAGTATTCAGAGAAGTGCTCCACAAGTTCGTACTGGTTTCTATCGATGACATTCTTATATATTCCAAGAGCAAAACGGAACATGAGAGGTATCTACAGATTGTGCTAGAAATATTGAGGAGAAATGTACTCAAGTTCTCGAAATGCCACTTCTGGGAAGAGAAGGTGAGGTTCCTAGGGCATATTGTGTCAATGGAAGGAATCTCAGTTGATCTAGGGAAAATGACAGCCATTCTGGATTGGAAGCAACCACAAACTCCGAAGGACATTCGCAGTTTCTTAGGATTGGCAGGATACTATCGGAGATTTATTCGGGACTTCTCCAAAATTACCTATCACCTAACGAAGCTGACTATGAAAGACGCCAAATTCAAATGGACACCAAAATGTGAAGAATTATTTCAGGAACTCAAGAAGAGGTTGCTACCAGTCTAGTCTTGAATATTAATAATGAAAGCAACGTTCTAACCATTTATACTGATGCTTGTGGAGAAGGAGTGGGTGATGTATTAATGCAATAGGGAAGGTTATTGCTTATGCCAGTAGGAAATTAAGGACTCATGAGCGGAATTATGCAACACACAACTTAGAGCTATTAGCCATGATGTTCGCATTAAAAATATGGAGACATTATTTGCTGGGTAAGAATTCCTCATTGTTTATTTTAATAAACTTTAATTGACCCGAGTAAATAATATTTCTTCTTTAAATAAGTGAAAAGTTCGAACTCTTCACAGATCATAAATCTTTGAGGTATCTTTTTACTCAGAAGGACTTGAATATGAGATAGCAATGTTGGCTAGAATTTATCACATCATACGATCTAGATATCTTATATACATCCAGGAAGGCCAACGTAGTAGTGGATGCATTGAGTAGAAAGCATGGCGTTATAGCTTATCTTGTAGTTACTCCGACTCATCTAGAAAGAATTTCCAGCAAACAGAAAGAAGATTAGCAGCTAAGGGGGATTTTTAAATGAGTACACCAAAGGTAAAGTTCAAGCTTGGAAATCAATAACCGTGGTATATTACGGTTAAAGGGAGAATTTGTGTTCTAAAGGTTGACAACTTAAGACAAGAAGTATTGATAGAATGCGCCCAGGAGTTAACAAAATGTACAAGGACGTAAAACAGACATTTTTGGTGGAAAAGCGTGAAGAGAGACATCTCCATCCATGTTAGCAAATGTGTGAATTGTCAATAGATCAACAGTGAACAACAAAAGACTGCTGGACTACTCCAACCTCTTGAAATTTCGACATGGAAATGGGAACAAATATCAATGGATTTCATTGATGACTTACCTCGATCAAGAAAAGGAAACAAAGGCATTTGGGTTATCATAGATCGGTGAACCAAAAGCGTACACTTTATCCCCGTAAAGCCAACACGAACTGTCGCAAGTCTTGTAGAAATATACATAAGGGAAATTGTTCGATTACATGGTGTCCCAAGCAGCATAGTCAGTGATTGAGACCCGATCTTTACCGGTAAGTTCTGGGAGGCATTGCAGACAGCTCTGGGAGCATAGCTAAACATAAGCACCGCATATCACCCCCAGACCGATGGGAAAACTGAAAGGGTAAATCTAGTGTTGGAAGATTTTCTAAGAGCTTGTATCTTAGATTATGGAGGTTCATGGGAAAACTATCTTCATTTGGTAAAATTTTCTTATAATAACAATCATCAGGCTAGTATTGGCATGGCACCGTATGAAGCTTTATATGGTCGTCCGTGTAGATCCCCAGCATGTTGGATCAAGACCGAGGATCGGTTAGTGTTAGGTCCAGATATGATTAAAGAAACCTCAGAAAAGGTAGACATGATCCAAAAGAAGTTGAAAGAAGCTTAGAGTAGGCAGAAGATCTATGTTGATTAAAGGCAAAGAAATCTAGAGTTTTTAGTTGGAGATTTCGTATTCTTGAAGGTTTCTCCAATGAGAGGAGTGGTGAGATTTGGGAGAGCTGGGAAATTGACACCTCAGTACATTGGAACTTTTCCTATCCTTGAACGGATTGGCTCATTGGCTTATCGAGTAAAATTACCAGAAAGGTTTTCAGGTGTACACAATGTTATTTACGTATCTCATTTGCGAAAATATGTGTACAACCCAGAACAAATAGTGGAAGAAGCTGCCCAAGAAGATTTGGAAATTGAACCAAACTTGACTATCATCAAACAACCAATTTGTATCATGGATCATGATGAAAAATGATTAAGGGGAATGGTTGTGAGCCTAGTCAAAGTTTGATGGAGTGGTGATGCTAATGACTGCACTTGGGAAACAAAAGACAAAATAAGGAAGGCATATCCCAAGTTCAGAATAAATGATAAGTCTATGTATATAGTGTATCGATGTAGTGTGCTCATTGCCTGTGGTGTAGTCACTAATCATATCTTGTATATATTTCATCTTTTCAAATATATATTCGTTTTTGAGTTATCTTCTTCTAATCCTTAATTTCGAGGACGAAATTCTTTTAAGCGGGGAAGTATGTTACGATCCGAAAATTCATCACATTGATTTTTTTTAAATATTTAAATATAAGATTTTTTTAAACATAAAAGATAATGATTTGAATAATAAATAATAATAGCAATCTTATTTTGAATAAGTATTTACGAAAATATATACTTTGGTTAAAATATCAATAAAATGATCGAAAATCATTTTATCGATAAGCAGCTCTTCGGCCATCTGACATCGCCTGCCAATTTGGATACATACACTCATTTGTGTATATAAATGAAAATATGAAATAAAATAATTTATTTATTTATGGAAAATTAAATGTATTTATGTCATCGTTAATGATGTCATCATTTCCAATTAATTGATTTTTGAATTTAAATTTAGTTTAAATAATTTAATAGTTATTTTAGTTATTAAGTAAGATCTTTTAGTTATTATATAATGATGGAAATATTATTTTTAAACTTTGTTTACAAATATGTGTATATTAACTAAGAAAAGAAAATATGACCGGAAATCAAAACCAGAACTCGTAACAATTCAATGTGAATAAGTTATGCAACGTTATGGATATATGTGACATACATATGCACATATACATTGTTATCCCGCCTTTTGGTAAGGCCGTGACACCAAGGACTTGACTAGAAACCAAAGACAATCCATTCCAAAGATCGGTTATACACAGGTCCACTATGGATACTGGCAAATTTGGTTCGAGTCCGGATCGAGCTACTGTTAACATGGTACGACAAAAAAGCTATGAAAGCCAATATTCCAAATTTTGGGTCAATCGGAGTTCGTATGCACAAGTTATGGATCGATCAAAATCCATGAAGAAGATGTCAATTCGTATCCATTAAAGTCCATCGCTCTTTGTATCCATCCAACTTCGTATCCATCAACCCCACACCATCCCCTTCGTATCCATCAACCATCAACAGCTACCCATTACGTATCGGTTCCATGTCTACATTTCGTATCGATCAACCAAGCATCGATACAGAGCCTATCACCAAGCATCGATACGAAACCTACAGCCGAGCATTGATACGAAGGCAAGGATATAGTATCGATACGAAGAGCAATACATAGGATCGATACGAGAAGGCATAGTCAACCAAGGGAAGCGGTCTGCAAGCGTGATATATGGATCTCCCCTGAACTCTCGCTCCATGTCATCGATGCACAGCTGATCGATACGGAGGAGCATCGATATGAAGGTCGATCGATACGAACGTCGATCAATACGAAGCGATCGATACGCAACCATTAGCCTACCTACAAAATCAATCATAGATCGATCATAACTCAAAATCTACAAGTCCAAATGCCTCCAAATTTTCACTAAAGCTTTCCTATTCACTCAAGAATGTTCCTGATCGATCGCAACTCAAATGGAAAAAATCTTGATCGATACGAAGAGAGTAGGGATCGATCAGGATCGATCCCAAACGATCCTAGATCGATCTGGTGGGCCCACCCACGTGTGAGAAGGAGTATTCCAAGTTCAGGGGTAGATATTTCAGACCTACACCTATAAATAACACCCCTACGCCTATAGAAAAAGGACTTTTGACTCTGCTACACTATTACTCTACCACAACTCCATTGTAACTTGAGTATTAGAGTGTTGTACTATTGTAATCAATTGTCAATCATCAATAAAAAGCAAAACATTCAAAGTGGACGTAGGCTACAATACCGAACCACTATAATTCCTTGTCTTTTTCTATTTCTGCATGCTTTTATTGGTGTGATTGTTAGAGTAGCCTCATTTTCCATTTAATTTCTTCATTTTAATCTCTTCAACCACATCCGAAGAGTGTTGTGCCCAATTTTGGCGCAAACACTTTGGTGCTTTCACTGAGAAAACTCTGTTTTTCTTTGATTCTTTGGATCTACTACCGTTGTTGGATTGCTAAAATCTAAGGAGGATATTCAGATCTGTCTTCCAGTAGTTCCTTCCATTCTATTCAGATTACTCTAGATCTAGGAAAGAGCTATATCAATCATGGTGCATACTACCAGAACTGCTTAATATGCTACAAATCTAGAAAGAAGGGATAGGCAAGATCTGGCGCAGCTGGCCACAGCCGGCCAAACATCAACTGGAGCCCCAGATCCACAAGGTCCTATGACTAGGGAGGAGTTCCAGACGCTCATGCAAGAGCTTACTCGGAGCCGTCAAGAGCTCACTCAGCAAATCCACGCCAACATGGAGCTCGCACACCAGATGAACGAAGAAAGGCGAAGGAGATCAAAGAGGGATCATGTCTCTCATTCCTCGACTGAAAGCTCGGCTTCATCTGAATTCAACCACAGATCTACATGCCGTCGGCTGGATGGAAATTATACAGAAGCTTCCGAGCATCAACGTGCCGTGAATCTCGGACAGGCCGGGATTGGTCCTTCTACAAGGCACCAAGCTGGACCCTCCTCCCGAGGAGGGGCACTTCCTTATCATACCATTCATGACCACGCAGCTGCTGTCGCTTTAGATCTCTAAGCTGAGATCCAAAACCAACCAGATCCATCCCTTCGTCAACACATTCATGCTCAAGTGCCTCAGTTCCCTGAAGATCAGGAGCCAAGGAGGCGAGGAACGGATCATAGACAGCGACCAAACCATCCTCACAACACGGAACCCGACCGTGCTTTGGCCCCAAACATCCAGATGCCTGACATTCCAACCATGATACACCAGATGATCAGAGAAAGTCAAGGCCTTACAAATGATGATTGGGGAATCTCCAGAAGTAATACTCCATTCAACGATGACATCCTTTATGCAAAGCTACCTTGTCGATTCAGGATGCCAACTCTGCCAGTGTAGGAAGGAAATTCGGATCCTAACCAACATATCTTGAAGTATGAATGGCTCATGAACGCCGCTTGAGTTGACGATGCGGTTAAGTGTAGAAGTTTTCCTATCTCTTTAGGAGGCATTGCAACTATGCGGTTTACTCGATTACCACCCAGATCCATCTCATGTTTTGATCAATTGGCTACTAAGTTTGTTGAGCAATTCTGTATGCATGCTACTAGACCAAAGGATGTCAACACCTTGTCCAGTGTTACTCAAGCTCCAGGAGAGACTCTTAGACGTTATCTGGAAAGGTTCCATGCTGCTTGTGCAGAGGTCGGCAACCCCAATGATAATTCCATTCTTATAGAATTGACTAAAGGGATCAATCTCGATTCTGAGTTTGGTGATTGGTTGGCTGGGAAACCCCCCGCTTCATTGGATTGTTTCTATGCTAAGGCGGCCCAGTTCTTGAAGAGAGAAGATGCTAGATGATCTAGGAAGCAGGACGTAGCAGGGTCCAGTGGTGAAGGCATTCAAAGTAATGTTGTTGTGAAACAGACTTATGAGAACTCCGACAATGTGCAATTGAATATTCAGAATAAGCACAATCAACAGAAGGGTAACGGAGGTCAGGGAAAGAAGAAAGACCCAAATTGCGGACCGAGACACAGAGCTCCTATGTTCGACCGATATACTTCCCTAAACACATCGTTGGAAAATGTTTACCTTTAGACCTGTAATACCTGACAGTATAAGAAGCCAGCTCCGAAACCATCTGGGAAACTAATTCAAACCGGGAAATTTTGTAGGTTCCACGATTACTACGGCCATAATACTAACGAGTGCCGCCATTTAGAAGACATCATTGAGAAGTTGATTGGAGAAAGGAAGTTAGAGCAGTTTGTTCGGGGTCCGCAGGATGGAGGTGCGGGCCCCTCTAATCTGAATCAAGGACAAGGCCAAACTAGGCCCGAGGAACCCGTGCGTACTAGCGGGAGGTTTGTAATAAACACTATGAGTGGTGGTCCTCATTAGGCTGATCGGAGCTGGAAGGAAATGGAGTCATATGCTAGTTTGATTAGGCATGTGTACTTTGAATGTTGTAGTAATGTTGATGACGGGGCCCCAGCAAAACAACAAAGAACGATGACAGACGACATCGTTTTCAGGAACCGAGATGCTAACAGAGTCGAGGCCCATACTATTGATCCGTTGGTTATTTCATCTCAAGTAGATCCTGCTTGGATGAAAAGGATCTTAGTCGATAGCGGAAGTTCTATCAATATACTTTACAAGCACGCTTATGACCAAATGAGAATGGAGGCAAAAGATCTAAAACCGTATTAGTCACGAATTCATGGTTTTAATGGAAGCGCAACTATACCAGTTGGAATGTTGGAGTTGCCAGTTGAGTTGGGTATTGGAGATCGCCGGAGAGTCCGGATGCTGTAGTTTGTTGTGTTAGACACTCATTCCCCCTACAATGCTTTCTTGGGCCGACTGGCCCTCGTAGAATTCAGAGCAGTAATTGCCCCATGGTGTTTGACTCTGAAGTTCCCTACTGATAACGGGGTTGGAGTAGTACATGGTGATCAGGCGGTTGGACGCGCCTGTTATGTTGCTGAGCTACGGGATGCAGCGTAAGGAGAAAGGAAATGGCATAGAGGAATCTCTCTGCATCCGTTTTTCAGATAATTTACAGCTAACACTGGGCCTAGGCCCGGGAACCACAACTAGTTCCTTAAAGATCTTGATCCCAGAGATAATAATGATGAGGAAGTCAAAGACTCCCAGGCTTCCCTACTGGAGTTGACGATTGATGTTCCGATCTACGATGACGACGATTCCAGAACAGTAAAGGTCGGATCTCAACTTGGCCACAAGATGAGACATGAATTGGTTGATTTTCTCCGGGAAAACCTTGATGTGTTTGCTTGGACTCACTCATACATGTGTGGGATCTCGCTGGGCATCGCAAGCCATGCATTAAATATTGACCCGTGGCACGTCCCGCTCAAACAGAAAAGGCGCGGTATGGATCCAGAGAGATCTGCTGCCCTGAAGGAAGAAGTAAATAAACTCAGGTCGAATGGGTTTATTCATGATGCTCTATACCCTTAGTGGGTATCAAATCTAGTGCTTGTTAAGAAGTCAAACGGGAAATGGCGAACATGTGTGGACTACTCAGATTTGAATAAGGCCTGCCCCAAAGACAATTTTCCACTTCCCAGAATTGATCAACTTGTGGATTCAACAGCCGGACACGAGCTCTTATCTTTCATGGAAGCGTATTCCAGCTACAATCAAATACCGATGCACCTACCTGAACAAGAACATGCTAGCTTCGTCACCAATCTGGGACTCTATTGCTATAAAGTGATGCCATTTGGACTTAAGAATGCTAGGGCAACTTATCAAAGGCTCGTGAACCGAATGTTCGCTAACCAGGTCGGAAAGACAAAGGAGGTGTACGTGGACGACATGCTCGTGAAGTCGCGATTGTCCATCAACTATGTCTGAGATTTGGAAACGATGTTTAACATACCCCGACAGTACAGAACGAAGCTCAATCCATTGAAGTGTCATTTTGGAGTTGCATCAGGAAAATTCGTTGGATTCATCGTCAACGCTAGAGGAATTGAAGCCAATCCTAAGAAAATATGGACGATTCGGAATCTCGAAACTCATCCTTAAGCAGGTTCATCTCCAGGTCAACAGACAAGTGCGTCTCTTTCTTCGATCTGATTAGAAAAGGAAAGTGGAATTTCGAATGGACAGAGGAGTGTGAAGGCGCATTACAAGCACTAGTTCAACATCCGGCGACCCCTCCCATTTTGTCGAAGTCGGTTGATCATGAGACATTATACATCAATCTGGCGGTTTCAGCAAATGCGATCAGTGCTGCGCTAATTCAGAAGAGGATCAAATCCAACGACTGGTCTATTATATCAGCAAGCGATTGACGGGGGCAGAAAGAAACTACCCGAAGATAGAAAAGATGGCTTATTGTCTCGTCATAGCCTCGAGAAAGCCTTGTCCATATTTCCAGGCTCACCCGATCACAGTCTATACCGACCAGCCGTTACGACAGATCCTAACACGACTTGAGACGTCTGGTAGATTGCTCAAGTGGAACATCGATTTGAGTCAATTTGATATCACTTATACACCAAGGCGAGCCATCCAAGGACAAGTTCTGGTGGACTTCATAGCCGAATTCACCATACCAGAAGACTTTCCCAAAGCAAGTGAATCTCCTAAGCATGTGTGGAAGCTGTACACCGATGGTGCATCAAACGATCGTTGCTCGGCACTGGAGTGGTACTTGAAACCCCAGAAGGCCGATCCATAAGCTATGCATTGAAGTTTGACTTCCGCGCAACTAACAACGAGGCCAAGTACGAAGCTTTACTAGCCGGACTTAGGCTTGCCAAAGACTTGGGATTATTGCTGTGGAGATTTATTATGACTCGCAATTAGTCGTGTGCCAGGTTCGGGGAGAGTATCAAGCCAGAGACCGGAGAGTGGCCACATACTTCAATCGGGTTCAGGAAATGTTGAATCAGTTTGACTATTATGCTATCCACTGCATACCCCGAGAGCAAAATAAAAAAGCCGATTCTTTAGCGAAACTGGCTAGCACTGGCGAAGCACAACAAATGGGACTCGTCCCCGTTGAGACACTTACCGCTCCAAGTATCGACCAAATAGAGACAAACTCGGTGTACGAGGCGATGCCCAAGAAGGAGTCGTGGATGACTCCATTTAGAAATTATCTTGAGCACGGAGCATTGCCCGAACGTAGAAGTGAGAAAAGGCAGGTTCTCCAAAAAGCTTCGCGATTTGTTATCCAAAATGAGAGGGTATTTTGTTCCTTTACTCCGATGTATCGCCCACGATGAGATCAAACAAGTGTTACACAATGTGCATGAGGGGGAGTGTGGCGACCATACCGGGGGGCAAGCACTTGCAAAAAAGATACTCGGATATGGGTACTACTGGCCAACCGTGAATCAAGATGCATCAGATTATGCCAAGAAATGTGATAGGTGCCAGAAGCATGCCAGAATTCCAAGAGCCCTGCCTACCTAAATCACTCAGATGGTTAGTCCATAGCCATTCGCCACATGGGGCATTGATATAATAGGGTCTTTACCTCTGGCCAAAGGTGGTGCGAAGTACGCCATCATTGAGGTTGACTACTTTACCAAATGGGCGGAAGCCGAGCCCTTTGCTACTATCACGACGAAGAAAGTAATCAACTTTGTTATCCACAACATCATATGTCGCTTTGGTCTCCCACACACCATTGTAACTGATAATGGGACCCAATTCGATAGTGTCGAGTTAAAAGATTTCTGTCAACGCTACCGCATCCAGAAGAAGTTCTCAGTAGTAGCTCACCCTCAAGTGAATGGGTAGGTCGAAGCTGTCAACAAAGTTATCAAGTCCACTCTGAAGAAACGACTGGAGAAGGCCGGGGGCAAGTGGGTCGATGAACTTCCCATAGCCCTATGGGCATATCAAATTACCCACAAGTCGGCGACCGGCCATACTCCGTTTTCACTTTCCTACGGCTCTGAAGCCATTATTCCAGTTGAATTAGAAGTACCTTCTCATCATGTCACTTACTACGATCCAAAGACAAATGCCATCCTACTTGCATAATCACTAGATTTACTGGATGAGAAGCATGAAGAAGCTGACTTGAGGGTAGCCACACACCTTAGTTGAGTCGCCCGATTATACAATGCTAAGGTCCGACCCAGAACCTTCGAAGTTGGTGATCTTGTGAATTTATCTGCTCCCTTCACACATGAAACCGACAGGGGAAGGACTGTATGTCATTGAATGAAGACTTGGAGACGGCACATTCAAACTATCAACTGTTGACAGTCTCACTTTACCAAGGCATGGAACAGCGAGAGTCTCCGTCGCTATTACACATAACTAGCTTTTATTCATTTTAGTCTGCTTTTCCTTTGAAATTTGTTTATGCATTTTTTGAATTTGAACTTGTAATAAGGCAACCGACTTTGCCGTACTTTCTTATTTCAGTAATAAAATGTAGACTCATCAAGCCAGAGTGGCAATTCTTGAAATGTATCATGCGACCGTCATGATGTACGAAGAGCTAAGTCCCATCCTACGGTGGGACTCATTCAAATAGGAAGTGATCGCGGTCCGACCGGTCACTTGCTAATTGAAACCCTGAGCTCGGGGCAACCAACGATGAAATCAAGAAGGATTGAAACACGATAATCCTCTAACAAACTCTAGCTTCCAGAGTGCGAGCTGAAGTACAAAACTCCAAAATCCAGGCTCGAGGAGGATGGATCCGTCCATCCACGACCTCGCCTTCATTCTTCCAAGTTTGAAAAGGATGGATCTGTCCATCTACGACTTCGCTTGCCAAATCAAGGTGGATGTGATCCGACCATCCACAATCTTGATCGACTCCTTGTTCTCGGACTGCGAACAAGGTCCTAATACTTAAATAGACGTGACTGACCGTCTGTTGACCAACTCCAGATTCTCGGAGTGCGAACTGGAGTATAAACATCAAATGGGTGTGACTGACCACCAATCGATCAAATCTAGTCCCGAGAACGCGGACTGGAGTATAAACACCAAATGGGTGTGACTGACCACCCATCAACTAACTCTGGTCCTGAGAGCGCGGACCGGAGTATAAACTTTAAACAGGTGCGACCGATTGCCCGTAAATTAACTCATGTCACCAGATCGCGGATATGATTCCAAACACTTGAACAGGTGTGACCGACCGCCCGTAAATTAGCTCATGTTCTCGGAGCACGGATATGACTCTATAAGCAGGCTTGACTGACCGCCGGCATACAAGTTCAATCCCCAGAGTGCGGATGCAACTACTAGCAGATGAGCGAGTGTGATCCGACAACTCAAACTCATTTCACTTTAACTTTGTTTCGACCTAGTTAAATTAAAATTAGCAAAGGCGGAAAACGACTGCCGACTGACTACTTCAATTCTCCTCGGGACCAGGGGCATAACTCAGGTACCATCCATTGACCGAGATAGCACAATGTTGGGATTTGACTCGACGTTTGACTATGACCCGAAGCCATGACTTCAAGACCTAGCAACCAGACTCAAGTTCGACTTAGAAACTAAAGTCTCACAAGTACATTGAATGGAAACGCGAGTGCTAAAATACTTAAACAAATGAACATGGAGTTATGCTGAAAAATGAAATGAATTTTTATTTCCACTATTCTTTGAAAAAGATAAGTACAAAAAACTTATTCGAAGAATTCCTATAAGCACGGGCCGAACCCGCATCTATACACAGCCTACAATAAGCCAAAGAGAAGCCTATTCCAGCTATCTACAAAAAGAAGAAGCAAAAGTGCAAGTCTACGCTTTTGATTTTTTATTCTTCCTGCTTTTCTTTGACGTAGACCCACTCGAGCTACTGCTCGGATGTCTCTTTGAGCTTTTCCCTCCCCGGCCTGCTCTAGTTGGCTTGCCTTCGACCGGGGGAATCAAAGCAGGCTCCTCCTCAGAACTCATAGGGATTGGAATGTCCTCTGTGTATGGAACTGGAGGAATGGTGGCACTCTCGATGTTAGTAGAAGTAGCCGCGCTGGTATCAATGAAAGTGCCACCTGGAGAAATAATAAGTATCGGGACCGGGCCGGGGCCTGCCATGCCCCCGCCAGTTCTACGAGCCTGCTCAGCTTGCTCGATTTCAGCCTTTATTTCCTCCATTATCTGCTCCGCCCGGTCCGCACATATGCCCATCAAAATGCCGTTGGTCGGACCCGAGGAGCTCATAATGACCACATCATTATCCACATTGAATGACATTTCAATACTTGGATCGCTTTGGTGGCCGAGGAGCACTTCCATTAATTGGTCATCAATCACATAACTGCTTTCGTGCATCTCCCCTGCCGATGAGGCGACCGTTGTAGTTATAGCCCCCACCATTATTACTTCCTACTCGTGATGCATTTCTTGAGTTGTAGGAGGATCGATTGATGTAGAATCTAGAGCCGAACGAAGATAAGAGAATATATTAGTAATATCATTTAATAGTGCTCCTGCATTTTGAGGAATGGAAGAAGTGTCCAGAATACCTTCCTCGGGTTGACTTCCGTGTTGAACTGATGTGCCTTCCCAGCCATGTTCATGTATGGGAGAAAGGCGTGGCTTATCAGGGTCATATCTTGGGACAACTGGAGGATAGATAGAAGAAGTAGGCTCAAATTAAGAGACTGGGAGCGCTTTGAAATCTACTTCATGATGTTCAACTCCAGATCCTTCCCCAACGTCCGGATATTTGGCAACCAACTTTTCTTTTTCAAGAGCGACAATTGTTTCATGGAGGACCTTCGGTTCATCTCGGACAAGTATTTGAGCTTCCAGTTCGAACTCATCGATAGTCGTAGCATCGTGGATCACCTTCTCGTCCTCCACCAAGCGGCTCTAGGCCTTGTACAATTGGAAAGGATAATCTTCGCCGAGCCAGTTTAAATTGCGGTTTCTAAAGACATTGGCATTGTACGTGACCAGGAGATCTTTAAATTCATTCTCCATCCTGGCCTCTACCGCTTTGATTTCACTCTCAACCCTGGCATCGACTTTCTGGGCCTTTAAATTCGCCGCATCCCTCTTATCCTTAAGTGCCACTACCTGTTCACATGCTTCCTGGGCGGCTTTGTTGGCCTTGTCTTTTTCCTTGATGGTCGCAGCTAATTTCGCCTTTAACTCCTCGGCCTCTTTCCTTGCCTCATCCCTTTCCTAAGTGATAATGGTGGCCCATCTCCTGTACCAGGTCCATGTGAGTTTTTCGCATGTTTTCCATGGACTGCCTGGCCTCTTTGGCTCTTTGGTTGGCTTCTATCTCCGACTTCCTTGAAGATTCAACTTCGTTATTAAGCACTCCTATTATTCTATCTTTCTGAGCAAGGCCGGCCTCCAGTTTCTCAATTATTTTGGCCCGCTCGAAAGCTACTGTCGAAGCCTTTTCTGCAGTTTTAGCCCACTCCCGGTACTGGCTGTAAACATCATGCACGTAGTCCTGCACCAGTTTTTCTGCATCATTGGGAATTCTTTTTAAGTTCGGAGGGAAGTGGAAGCCATCAAAGCAGATAGTCGGAAAATCTTTCTTTAACTTAGCAATTCGGATGGCTCCCTCCCTTGTGGGCTCGATAGTGGCTGGCTCTATAACGACGAGAGTTTCCGTTTTCGTTCTACGACGTTGATCATCAAATTTTGAAGTATGAGGAGGCACTAGTTGGTGTGAGTTTCAGAAGATTGGCTGGCAAAGCCGGATGGTTTTGAGGGTCCTTTAGATGGTGGAGATCTCGAACGAGAACGGCGTCTACTTTGATGTGACCTTTCATAACGCTCGCACACTTGGTTGGAATGATGGCCACGATCATAATCTCTTTCAGTTTCATGCCTATGAGATTCGGAATAGGAGCTGGAAGAATGGCGTTTGGAGTGAAGATTACTGAGCATAGACCACTACCTCACCATCGTATCTATAAAATGAAGAGAGAAGCAGAATTAGTCATTCCCAAAGATTAGAAAACATGTGATTAGAAGTTGTGTGGTGTCGTGAAATGTGTATATGCATGTGCAACCCCAACAGACCATTTAGGTAGCCTTGCTCGTAGGAGTTGGCTCCCTTACGTCTAAAGAAGTTAAGCCTGCGCTAGTTTGTGGCGGGGATGGGAGTCCCTCTAATCGAAGATCTTGAAATGAAGCTAAGTCATCTGGAATAGGGATGTCCACCAATCCTCTCAGTGAACTCTCCATTTGCAGAGGAGAAGTCTCCTGACTTATAGCAGTTGCGGCAGGTAGATATACTATAACAGTTTTACACCTCTGGGATTTGTGGGTGAGAGTCTTGCCTTTTCTTTTTGACTCTGATGATCGAAGACCCTACAGAGGCGCAACCGCGGGCTCATCCCTAGCTGGCATGCTCTCACCATCACCCTATTCAGTGATTATGACTCCAAGAGCTTTCCTTCCTCCTTGCCTTACCGAAGCCGTTCTAGGAACTCCTATTAGCCCAATGCTTTGATCTCTATCTATAAGCCCCATGATGATCAAGTTTTCATCGGTAAGGACTTCATCGATTTCTCCAAGCTCAGCTGGCATTGATTGGATAATCCTTACTATCTCCTTAAATTGCATTCCTTCGGGCCATGGAATCGAAATTGTAAAAGAAACGCAGTGTTAGACTCAACATCGACTTATAGTGTCTAGTTAATCGACGAAGAAGTTGGAACACTTACGTCTAACTAGCCACCATCTAACAAATCCTGGTGGGCATCGAACGAAGAACCATTCGGTCTTGAAATAGCTTTACTTGCTCCAAGCCCCTGCCACTACTTGGCAGTTTCTGACTACTTCAAAAAGGTGAATGAAGGGTTATTCCCACGACTCTTGACATTGAATAAATATCTGATTTCCTCAACGGTTGAGGGCCGGAAAAGACGCACTATGAAGATAATATACAAGCTTTTGAGCAGAGCATATCCGTTCGGATGCAATTGAGAGGGCACAATCCTCAAAAAGAACAGCACTTCCCGAATAAATTGGCTGAACGGAGGCAACGTTACGGCTACACACATGAACCTATTGCAAGCTGTATACCCTTTTGGGGGATTTTGGGCTCTGTCCTCCAGCCCTGGTAACAAAACATCTTCTAGAGATAGACCATGTCTGACGCAGCGGATTAACCAAAAATGATATAGATCGGTGAAAGTAGCAGTCGATGGATTGATGAATGCTGAATTGCCCGAATTCGTTGATCCGAAGATACCGAACTCTAGCTATCTCGAACTCGTTGATCGCGCACGATACCGGGTTCAAAGATCTTCAATTCTTCAAGCGTTGATCTAGCGCACTAGATTCCGCAAATCGGCTTCTACAATCGTTGAATCGAGCGCACTCGATTATCCGAAAGAGGAGATAGGAGATTACACTAAACTACCAATTTGAATGAAAGCACAAAGCAATCAAAAGAGAATTTTATTCAAAAATCAACAACCTTACAAAATGACACAACTTGCCTATTTATAGGCTACAACACACCAAAACAGAAAAAGTACAAGTCATAAGTCGGCAACCGACTTATCAACATCTCCGACTTAACATAAGTCGTATACTATTTACAACACAGTTCAGAAAACATAAAAATATTACAAGTACTAAGTCGGTTCCGACTTATCAAAGTCTCCGACTCATCATAAGTCATACACTATTTACAACCCAACAGAAGACAGACGACTTATAGCAGATGCGACTTAACAACCAACACAACAGTCACTCCCTTCGACTTAAGAATCCACGGTGTAGATTAACTCGCAGAAGATACCACGCTTCAGTCTTCAGCGACTCATCCCAACGGTAGAGATTAACTCGGAGGAAGATCCCACGCTTCAGTCTTCAGCGACTCATCCCTTCTCTTAAGTCGTAGACGACTTATCCCTTGTTTGTTTTCAACTCGTGTTGCCCTTCCTGGATCCTTCTTCTTAAGTCGTAGACGACTTATAGCTCTGTCTTTAACTCGTGGTTGACTTACCTCCTCATCTCCGTTGAGTCGTGGACGATTCATACCTGTTTCCTTAAGTCGGAGACGACATATATCTTCCATCCAGTTGAGTCGTGGACGACTTATAGCTGCACCGTTAACTCGTATACGACTCATCAACACCGAACGACTCATGCTCTCCTTAAGTCGTAACTTCCTCCCATCTGAACTGGTAGGTCGTAGACGACTCAATGTCCATTCGTTAGCTCGCCGCTTCCCCTCACATGGCTCCATAAGTCGTAGACGACTTATGCCTTCCCCTTTGGTTGACCAGATGAGTCGTGGACGACTCATCACCGCCTCCTTAAGTCGTAGACGACTTATGCCTTGGCCAAATAAGGATTGCGCTGCATCAATGTCTGAGGCAGATTCTGCCGAGCATATCTTCGGAGATTTTAGAACGTACCGAATCCTCAGGATTTAAAACTAAAACTGAACCCGACAGTTCATCCGGAGCAAGAATGACTACATCTACCACGATGTCTAGCACTTCGATTCTAGGAAGTGGAGGACTCTGAATATCCTGCAACTCGGAGCTCCCGGGATCCATAGCTATTGAACTCGGTAAAAATCATCATTAGATGGCAATAAACCAGTGTTCCCCCCGTTGTGAAGTGAATGATCGTGTTGTGTAGTGCGGTGCTACATAGTACTTTTAAATTTATACAAGTTCGAAAGATGGTAAAACGATAAGACTTTGAGATTCGTCTGGAGTGACCGTCATCGCTGACCGTCTCAACCGTGACATCCTGACTTTGAAGAAAGATCCATATTAAAGTTTGTTAAATTATAATTCCATCGACGAGCTTCGAAGGATAGTCAAGTATGTAGTTTAATGGTCAAGTCTAGTTATGCAAGGGTAAAGCTCGTCGGAGTCAAGTGTTCGAATAAGCAAAAGGCTATATGTTTCGTATCCATCAAGTTTCAACTTGGATCGTCCCTATAAAGCCTGGTTTCGTATCGATCCGAGGGGTTTGACTTCATATCGATCACATAGCCATGACTTCATATCGATCACATAGCCATAGTTTCGTATCGATCACTCCAGATCGATATAAACTCCCACATTTCAGATCGATACGAAGCAGCTTCCTCCATCCACAATCGATACGAACTCCCTCCATTCCAAATCGACGCGAAGTAACTTCCATCCATCTCGTATCGATATGAGTTTAAAGCAAGAGATTCTTCTTCCACTGACTTCCTCATCTCCATCAATCACCCTTCTTCTTCCCCAAGCCTCCAAGGCTCCATTGCTACTGCTTCGACCTCACTCCACCCCAATTCTGACATCAACGATGCCGGAATCAGCGACGACCTTGGATGAAGGGGCATCCAGACTCGAGTGTTATCATGTTGGGATGGGGTTCATCAACTAATTACCTAGTTTAAAGGGTTGATTTATAGGATTAACGGATTGTTTATTTGGGAGACAAAAGGCTTAATAGTTCTTTTTCTTGTGTTACTGATCGATACGAATTGGAAAGTGAAAGTAAAGGCCAGTGAAAAAAATTTCTAAGTACAAAAGGTATTTATATGCCTTCGTAACCAAGAAAAAGGCGTTTCGTATCCCAGTGGCAAAAACCGATAGAAGCGGTCAAAGTATGATCAATATGAAAGACGCTGAACAAACATACCTAGAACGATCACTTCCATCGATACGAAGGCACGGTTTCGTATCCATCAACATAAGGCAGTCCAATTGGTTCGTACCCATTGGCATTTCGTATCCATCGGTGATCAGCCATCTATTTCGTATTCATCGATATGGATCCCATCAATACGAAAGTCTTAACAATATCATATTTGGACCACTTCACTCCATCGATACGAAACACAATTTTCATATCCATCAATTCAAGAACCCACCTGTTATATAGATCGATACGCAGAACATCGTACTTGATCTATTTCGTATCGATAGCCATCGATACGAAATCCACATCCAGACATCTCAGATGGATCCAGGAGAGGATCGATATAATGGAGTGAATTAAAACAACCATCGATCGTTGTTAAAACTCGAATTTCACATCGATCCAGGAGAGGATCGATACAAAACTCGATCCAAACAAGAACAAAAGAACTTGACAACGACCCGTGAACGTGCAAATGCGAACATGAGTCAGGTTAACATACATGCATGTATGATGAACTAACATTCGATTTTCAAATTAAACAGGAATTGAATGCTTACTCGATGACAATCAGAATAGTGAGCAACAAATTTCTAGCACTCGACCTCCAGTTACAACAAAACACTGCATGATCATTAGCAGTCTACAATTCAACATTTATATTGCTGGAAATTGATCAAAGGTTGCATCTCTTGATGAAATGACAACAGCTATACAACGAATCAAATAGAACTTTTTCAGAATAAAGAATGCTGCTTTTCAAAGCACATCATGTTCACACAGGACGTACTTTGGAGGGCAAATGTTATCCCACCTTTTGGCAAGGCCGTGACACCAAGGACTTGACTAGAAACCAAAGGCAATCCGTTTCGAAGATCGATTATACACAGGTCCACTATGGATACTGGAAAATTTGGTCCGAGTCTGGATCGAGCTACAGTTAACATGGTACGACATGCAAAGCTAAGAAAGCCAATATTCCAAATTTTAGGTCAATCGGAGTTCGTATGCACAAGTTATGGATCGATCAAAATCCATAAAGAAGATGTCAGTTCGTATCCATCAAAGTCCATCCCTCTTCGTATTCATCCAACTTCGTATCCATCAACTCCACATCCATCCCCTTCATATCCATCAACCATCAACAACTACCCATTTCGTATCGATCAACCAAGCATCGATACAAAGCCTATCACCAAGCATCGATACGAAACCTGCAGCCGAGCATTAATACGAAGGCAAGGATATAGTATCGATACGAAGAGCAATACACAGGATCGATACGAAGAAGGCATAGTCAACTAAGGGAAGCAGTCAGCAAGCATGATATGTGGATCTCCCCTGAACTCTCGCTCCATGTCATCGATGCACAGCTGATCGATACGGAGGAACATCGATACAAAGGTCGATCGATACGAAGCGATCGATATGCAACCATCAGCCTACGTACAAAATAATTCTTAAATCGACCATAACTCAAAGTCTACAAGTCCAAATGCCTCCAAATTTTCACAAAAGCTTTCCTATTCACTCAAGAATGTTCCTGATCGATCGCAGCTCAAATGGACAAAATCTTGATCGATATGAAGAGAGTAGGATCGATCAGGATCGATCCCAAATGATCCTAGATCGATCTAGTGGGCTTACCCACATGTGAGAAGCAGTACTCCGAGTTCAGGGGCAGATATTTCAGACCTACACCTATAAATAACACCCCTACGCCGATAGAAAAAGGACTTTTGACTCTGCTACACCATTACTCTTCCCCAACTCCATTGTAACTTGAGTGTTAGAGTGTTGTACTGTTGTAATCAGTTGTCATTCATCAATAAACAGCAAAACATTCAAAGTGGACATAGGCTACAACACCGAACCACTATAATTCCTTGTCCTTTTCTATTTCGGCATGCTTTTATTGGTGTGATTGTTAGATTAGCCTCGTTTTCCATTTAATTTCTTCATTTTAGTCTCTTCAATCACATCCGAAGAGTGTTATGCCCAATTTTGGTTCAAACATACATGTACATACATGAAAACATATCAACATGCACATGAATATACATATATTCACACACACATACACATATACATACATACATATATATATATATTCTCAAAATATCCAAGATATTTCCTAACGCCCTTACCAATTAGGCAATCACAAAGTCCACTCTCTTACACATAAGTACATGCATTATGAAGCACATGGAGATGAGGGTCAATTCGGCCATGTGGGGGATGGATATGGTGCAAGCGAAGTGATGGATAATGATGTGTGACGCCCCACCCCGAGATATTATTTTAAATTCCAATTTATTTTAAAAATTATTTCAAAATTGTTTGGAAAAATCTATGCTCGAAATTAAAGAAATCACTCAAAACTGTCATTCAAATTCAATTCAAATTTGAAGTTCAAATTCATCAAAATCTTGGCTAGCCTATTGATAGGCATCATAGCCCTCAAAACATTTTCAGAAATATCATGAAAAAATGAAGTAAAAGTCAAAATTTGGACGGAAAAAGAACATAAAAACGCTTAGGCAAAATAATACCCAGGTCTGAAATCTTCTCTGGGTTCAACTTTCGGACATAAAACAAGTGGCCAAATGACCTCTGATTGAACTAAAAATTGGTGCGCAAATAGTAGAAATCTTTAGCTTTCTAACAAAAAATGAATCGATGAATTCCAGTAAGAAATGAAAGAGTTATGCTATCTCAAACATGGACTCATGCCATATTTGCAGCAACACAGAAAACAAAATGTGTACAGGTGATTTCTAGGCTGTGCATTGATTTTGCAGTGCAGTTTTCAAGCATCAAACAAATATGTTTTGCAATGAAATTTGGTACACCTTTTTTCTCAAGTGGAACGACATATCCAATAAATACATAATACAAACCATATTAGAGCCATACCCAGCCGGAATTGTGGTATGTACGTGTTACAGCCACGATGCCTGGGTGGTGTTATGTTCATGAGCCAACGAGGACGTTGGGCTCTAAAGGGGGGGAGATTGTAACACCCCTTCAAAATGGGAATAATAGTCCCACATCGTGGAAAAACACTATGAAGTGAGTGCTTATATACCAAAGCCTTCACCTCATAACAACGTCGAGGCCTTTTGAGGAACAAAACCCCATACCTTGTCTTGGCCCATGAGGCGGAGGTGACTAAGTTGGGGACAATATCTACGTTAAGTGAGGTGCAAGCTGTTACATCTCCCCCCTTTAGAGCCCAAATTCCTCGTTGGCTCACGAACACAACACCACCTAGGCGTCGTGGCTGTAACACGTACAGACCACAATTCCGGCTGGGTATGGCTCTGATACCAATGTAACAACCCGCACCTCACTTAATGCAGATATTGTTCCCAAATTAGTCACCTCCGCCTCATGGGCCAAGCCAAGGTGTGGGGTTTTGTTCCTCAAAAGGCCTCAACATTGTTATGAGGTGAAGGCTTTGGTATATAAGCACCCACTTCTTAGTGTTTTTCCACGATGTGGGACTATCATTCCCATTTTGAAGGGTTGTTACAACCTGAAAAACCTCGGTCTGACATCTTCTCTTATGGACTTAGCATATTCTACTTCCGCATGGACTTATCTGCTAGCCCTTTTTGTTGTAGTCTTTTTGTCGCTACTCTGATATGTATATTGTTTGACTCGTGTGTATATTGTAGTCATCATACCACTTATAATGTATTATTTGTATTGTATTGGGATGTATCAGTATATATGTATATATATCTATTTGTTGTTCTGTGATGTGTTATGCATCTGAGTTGTTGTATTTTGTTATGATAGATCCTATAGCCACCTGTAGTTTTGTATTAAACATTTATTGGATATGTCGATCAACTTGAGAAAGGAAAAAAATATAAAGCACTAATCGACGTATTCAATAGATATTTAAGACAAGACTATAGATGGTCGCTCCTAACCAGCCCTATTCTCCGCATTAGCAGATAGTATTACCCAGTAATACTCTTTGTTAATGTGGGTCTCGGGGTGGGGCGTCACAACTTTATGTGCAAAATATCGTAGATACTTTTCTCCTCTTCTTTCCCTATAAATACTACCCCTTCTTCTCTTCATTTTCATATGCTTTATTCTTCATTTCCTAGCTTTAATCCTCCTCTTTAATGGCCTCAAGGCTAAAAGAAATTATGGCAAAATATTTTGCAAGAGAAAATTTAATTATATAGAGTGTGTGTGTGTGTGTGTATAGTGTAAAACACCTCAAAACTCAACTAGAACTCCTCCTCTTCGCTCTCTTTAGCCACGACCACCACCACACACCACCATAGTCGAGCCTTCCCTCTCCTGCAACCAAGGCCGTGAGCCCCCTAGCCAAGGCCGAGTCCTCCAAAGGCAAGAGTCCAAGTGACCGTAAGCTTAGATTTCGAGTTAGCAAAGCTAAAGCCATTTTTAGGTTAATCGTTTAACCAAAGGTGAGAAACTCTTACTTATATTATATTTTGAATGATGATATAATGTTTGCAATGGATGTTTACTATGCATTGATCATCGTATTGGTTGTTTGATATTGTTTTTTAATTATATTAACAAGTCACGTTTAATATAGTCGAAAAGCACAAAGGAAATCACTTTCCTTTTACTAATGAAATGTTGTATATGAAATGTTTAAACCTCTTAAAAATGGTTTAATATGGTTTGGAAATGTTTTATAAACATTTAAAAGCTTTTTTACAGAGTTTAAATAAATATTGAAAATTTAGTCAAAAATAGGCGCGTCGCGTAACGGCAGTTCGCAATTTCGCGTCTTAAAGGTTAAATCCATTAATAGGATGGATTCAGAGTCGGATTTCTTTGAAATAAAAGTTTTCCGAACTTTTATAAACATAATTTTCAAACAAAAGAAAACGATTGAGATTTCGTTTTGTAGATTTTAAAATATGAGCAAATCAAGTTTTAAATAAAATCGCGCTTTGGTAGTTCGAAGGCCAAAGTAGTAAATGTTTTAAAACGGATATTTTTAATTATTTAAAAATGTGGAATCTTTATAAATATATTAAAATGTTTTAAAAGAGATTTGAGTTACAAATATGGACTTCCAAATGATATAAAAGTTGTTTTAACCAAATAAGCTTTTAAAACACTATTTGCAGCACTTTTTCGCAACACCTTTTAATAACATTTGCAAACAATGGTTTTAACTTAATTATTCTTCCTTAAATCTTTTGTGAACCTTTTCAAATAGATAATTAAATAGTTTAAAGATGATTAGGAGGTTTAAAATGAGTACGCGGAAATGACTAGTACATTTGTTCTGTTTGTGAGTGTCATAGAAAATCCGACCGAGGAACGGAACAGATCGAAGGGAAAGCCTGGATGCTCTAAAATAATTAAAAATTTATTAAGTTTGTCAAAAGATTTAGAGTCTATCAAATAACTTGACCACCTTATGGGTGACAGAGAGGTAGTCTCTAGGTTTGGGCTGGGAAAGTTGCCTGCCCTCCTTAGCTACCTGGACTGGCCCGACAGAGGGAATAGTAAATTTGATTTACTCGGATAAAAATTCCCCAAAGTATAAAGATATAATTTTCCAAATTCAAACAACTTGGATTGCATAGAAATAATCTTCATATTTTGTATTAAATTCCGAGGAGGGAATTCGTACTGTCCGTGAGAATTTAAAAGATGATCTCACCGTTATTCGATGGATAGTAAAGGTTGAATATGGAAATTAATATTGAGTAGAATTAGTATAATTTCCATGATCCTATTTACTCAATAATGTTTACCAAAATGGATTATATGCAAATCAATCGGTATTTCCAAAATTTAAAAGAGAGGTTCAATAATTCCGTATATACTGGAAAGAAATGGTTTAAATTATATATCTCTAAAAGATATTTTTGATAAGAGGAATGAATATATCAAATGATTACCCATATACTTAACACCATTTTTATCGATAATTAGTTTGAAGGAACTAGGGTCGAATTTGGCTGATTCCTTTTCGAAGACCACTTTGAAACAATTTAGGCATTCGAAGCAAAGACATGAAATGGTTTGGAAGATGGAATGTAGGGTTGTTTAACACTTACCCTTGGGGGAAATTTCCCATATCATACTTATGTGGCAGTAGTTCTTCATTTGAGATCATCGATGCAAGGACTTCTCGCTACTAATCCTAGGGGTAATTCTCTACAGGATGTGGTAAGAGAGTACCTTCGGTTTGTCCTGTTCCTGGACAACTTGTATGGATGAATGTCTGACGTTGCATTTCTAGATAACATTGATTGATCTCTATAAACATATCATCTATTTGGTGGTGGAGAAGGCAACTTATTTTAGCTTAACACCCTTTATTGAGACATACGATCTTAGGAGTTATACATTTGTAGAAATCAGTTGTGTGATTAAGGAATTACAATGTGACATTCAAAGTGGAATGTGCTATGTGGATGATAATCGCAACCTCGGGCCTCATTAATAGGTAATGGCTTAAACAGGGCATGCCGTAAGGTTATGTGGTTCGCAACCATTAGGGTATGGTCATCACGTTTCTAGGTTAATCTCTATATGTCGAGTATGTTGGTTATGTTACTACGGGATCCCGGATAGGTCGGTTATCATTGGGGTGATGTCATTTTCGGTTCTATCCACCACCAAGTGGGTCTGTGGGTAGGTAGGTCTTAACAGGTGTAGAGGTTTCGAAGACGTCAATCATCGGTACATCCCTCTAGGGGTGTACTGTACAGAAGGTAGTCCTTTACCTGCCACTATATGAAATCCATTCTCCTAACGAGCCTTGTAAGATCTTAATTATAAAGCCTAACATATTCCGGAATTTGATAATGGTAATAATTTCAGCTAAGATTCATAAGTTTATTTGCAAGGGTTTTCAAAAGAATGTCATTAAAAATAATATCAAATGTTTTTACGTAGCAAATGTTTTTGTCTATCATAAGGTAAAAACCTGTTTCATGTTTATGTGCAGCATGGTCTTATAGGATATCCTTTTGTTTTCAGAACATCCGTATTTTGAGTTTCTCACACCAGTCCCATGACTGACTCAGAGTTTATTTTTCTTATTCCTTAAACTCTAGGTGCCCTAATTTTCCTAGGTAGCCAAGTAGTTAGGAAAGCTTGGAGCATTTTGGAATGGAGCATGGAGCAAGGAGCATTTTGGGTCTTTTGAAGAAGTCATCTAGATTCCGTTGTATTTATATATGTATTACTACCTGCCATAACTCTGATAGATCACTTAGAGTGATTGTGTGTACTTCCCATATGTATAATTAAATTGTTGAATGCGGTGTGAAATTCTATTTTGTTCCGTCTTCTATTTTATTTTCTCTTACCCCATGATAATCTGCCTCTCCGGCATTTGGACTTATGGCATATGAATACCGAGGACGTATCAGTGTCGATTTCTGAAGGTTAAGGAGATGGGTTGCGCATTTATTATATCAAATAATCCTTAAAATACTTACATAATTTCAAGTCCCCTTAGAAAGACTTTAAACAAAGTGTAAATTTCCATTCAAAACATAACTTAAAAGCCATCACTTTTAAAAGAGAATTCAACTTTGGAAAACAAATGGATTTCCTTTAAATAAACCCCTTGTTTAAAAAAAATCTCACATTAACTCCCTTTGAAACTGAAATCATTTTTAAACATTCTTCGTCACAATTTAAATTACTCAAATCCTAATTCAAAACTCTTATCCAAAACCTCACTTAAAGATCATTGTTAAACCAAAGTAGATTTAGAAAGATAAGATTTCCTTTTACGTCAAAGTAAGCCACTTACTTAGATAATTCATATATAAATCCTTTTAAATAAATCATTTATATAAATTCCAAACCTCTTTTAAAAACTATAAACAAAGAATAAACCTCCGTTCAAATCATAATTAAAAACCATTACTTTAATAAAGAATTCGACTTTAAAAAAGTAAATGAATTTCTTTAAAATAAACCACTTGTTTTAAATACTCAAAATATATTTAAAAACTTCAACTCCTTTTAGATATACTTATATAACTTCTATAAAACACTTTCGAAAGGAATTTACAAAATATTTCTACTATTAACAAAAATAATTCAATGAACATGAATTCCGCGGTGCCTTTTGAAATTCCAAAAATACCCTATCCACCAATGAAATATCACCATTGATTTGAAACCTTCACTACCATCCCCTTTCTGACTACCCATTGATGGAATTTCACTAAATTATCTATTGATACAATGGACAAAACAACTTGAAATAAAAGTGTTGCGACTACCAAAACCATTGCACTTACAGCACACATTCGTGCACTCATTTTTTCTTAATTAAAATGTAAATATCTCTACTTACTAAAGGCATGTACAAGCACTTTATACTAGTTTAAAATAGATAACCTCCTTTTACTTTACTAAAATCTTGGATTTCCAAAGTGCATTCGTAGCGACTATCGCTATATGGACTGTAACTTTTAAATTCCATTTCTTTTTATATTTTAAACCATTATAAACATAGAAAACATTTCACTTTGAAATATTATAAAGTTGAAGTCAATCTAAAATTGTTAACTTTTCAAATTTGAAAAAAGGCTTCACGACCATTATGTTACTTAAACAAGCTACCATTTGTTTTTATTCTCAAAAGAATTCAACTTTCTAAGTTATATTCATCATTACCAAGCCATATCATATGATTATATCATACACATATATAAATGAAATGTAAAACAACAGGCAAGGAATCCTTTTGGATCCCTATACATATTTCTATTCTTCGAAGTGCTTCCACCGCGACCTATTCATTATGAAGACACTTCAACTTCCATTCACTTTACTTTCGTCCACTGCAAAACAATGGATTATTTATGCCATCTACTTTCAAGCGGGAATCAAATCCAAACAAGTAATACCAATATGGCACATAACATAAATAAGCAACAACCAAATAATTACAATATGTTACAATAGTTAATACCAATTCAAAGTGGGATATCTCACTTTATATTCGACTAAGCCTTGCCAAAAGAGGCCACTACTTCCTCTTACAAGCAAATAACCCCTCCATATCACTTCCTCTCATGCTAGCTCTCAAAAACTCCTTTCTTAAGCCTCTAGTCCATGGCCTAAGGCCTAACTCCCCTAGCATGCGCACGGCCTAGGCCATTTTGGAGATTTGTGCTTCACTTTCTCATATTTGATTTGGTGGTGGTATGGGCTATATGGATCTAAGGTTATATAAGAATTTTGTAACGAACGAGATTTTCGACCCTTGAAAATTGACACTAATACATCCTCGGTGTTCACATGCCGACAATTCAAGCGCTGGAAACCCAATCATTTAGGGTAAGAAAGAAAATAAGATAGAACACAATCTTATACAAGTAGAATACGTGTATTATTTCAATATATAATCTTTACAGTGGAAATTTAAATACATTGTTAGAGTCTATCCTAAGCTCAGCTGGATAGTTATAAATACCTGTCCTTACAAATGCTGAAAAATAAAACAAATAAAGCGGAAGTGGGACTAAAAATGGATAGCTATCTACAGAGCATCTTCAGCTCTAGTTCCATCAAATTACTCTAAGCTAAACCTGAACTAATAAGCTGCCTGGAAAAATTAGGGCACCCAGAGTTTAACGGAAAAGGAAAAAACTATGAGTCAATCATGGGACTGGTCTGAGAAACTCAAAATACGGATATTTGAAAACAAAAGGTATCTCATAAGACTACGCCGCACATAAACATGGAATGGGTTTATACCTTATGATAACCAAAACATTTGCTATGCAATATCCTTTAATATTATTTTTAATGATGTTCTTTTGAAAACATTTGCAAATAAACTCATGAATCTTAGCCAAAATTGTTACATTATTAAATTCTAGCATACTAGCTACAACGTAGGTTCTACAATCAAAATCTTACAAGGCTCGTTCGAATAATGGATTCCATACAATTGACAAGGTGAGGGACTACCTTCCGTACAGTAAACCTCTAGAGGGATGTACTTAGGGTCCAGATATTGAACCCCTATACCAACACAGAACTGACCTACCCCTTTGTTGGATAGTACCGAGTATGACATCACCTCGGTCGTTATCAACTTATCCGAGACGTTTCATAGCATACACAACATACCCGATATATAGAGGGTTATTTGGAAAGGTGATGACCATATCCTAATTGGAGCGACCCACTTAGCCCTGCCGCATCTACCATGTTTTTTCCATTTCCAATTGATGAGGCCTGAGGTAACATTTTACCTTTCACATAGCACATTCCACTTTGAATTCCATACTTCCATTCCATGATCACACAACTAATTTCTACAAACTTTAACTCCTGAGCTCGTACGTCTCAGGAAAGGGTGTTAAGCTAAGAGAAGTTGCCTTCTCCGCCGCCAAACAGATGATACGTTCATAGAGATCAATCAGTGTAATTAGAAATGCAACGTCAGACATTCATCCATACAAGTTGTCTAGGAACATGACAAACCGAAGGCACTCTCTTACCACATCCTGTCAAGAATTAACTCTAGGATTAGAAGCGAGAAGTCCTTGCATCGAAGATTTCAAATAAGAACTACTGCCACATAATATGATATGGTAAATTTCCTCCGAGGATCAGTGACAAGCAGCCCTATATTCCATGTCTTTACTTCGAATACATAAATCGGTTCGAAGTGGTTTCCGGATAAGAATCACTCAAATCCGACCTAGTTCCTTCAAACCAATCATCGATAAAAGAAATATTAAGTAAATAGGGAATTATTCTTTTGATTTATTACTTCCTTTTTATCAAAAAATATCTTCATGAGACATATATCTTTGAAAACATTTCTTGTCAGTATATATAGAATCATTAAACCTCTCTTATCAAATCCTTTGATTACTTAAAACCTTTTTAAATTCCTAATCATCTCATTCTTTACTTAGGAAAATATTTCCAAATCATTTATTTAAATCTTGACAAAGATTTCTTAATTCAAAAATCAAAATTTTGATTGAGTTAAAACCATGTTATCTAGGGTGTTAATCTGACACCAGTAAATATTAAGTGAGCAGAATTTATAGAAATCATCTAACTCTACTCAATATCAATTACCGTATTCAACAAGTACTGTGGGTGGAATAACAGCGAAATCACCAAGTAGTATGAGTTCCCTCTTTGGTTTTTAACACCAAGTATAAGAATATTATCTCCATAAAATCCAAGTTATTTAAATTTGGAAAAATTAATCTTTTATACTTAACTCGTTGTCCACGTTTCGACCATATCCATCCCTCGCCCAAGAGAGGCCAGGTGAGCCAGAGCACTGGTTGCTCCTGAACATCTCCTTAGTTTAAACACCTCACCCAGATCTCAAGAATAAAAAAATCCACTCTACTCGTCGTCTTTTAGAGCCAAGATTAAATCACTTGATTTTTGACAGCTTTTCTTTAAATCATTTATTTAAAAAAATTTAAATAAATTATAAAACTTCCAAATCATCATTAAAACACTTAATTATTTATATGAAAACATTTATAAAAGAATTGGAAAAGAATCGTTAAGTTTTAAAATCATAGTTCAAAAGTTAGAGAAAGTGCTGCAAAAAATGGTGCGAATGGTGCTTTTTAAGCTGTATTGATCAAATCAACTTTTCTATCATTTGGAAATTCATTTTTACTACTCAAATCACTTTTAAAAAATTTTAAAATTTCCTTTAAATTTTATTTCATATTTTAAAAAAAATTTAAAATCTCATTTTTAAAGAAATCCTTTTATGGATTCCGAACTACAAAACCGCGATTTTGCCAAAAACTTGTTTTGTTCATATTTCAAAATCTACTTATTGAAATCTTGATTTTTTTTTAAACTATGGACATAATAGCTCGAAAAATTCTTATCTCGAAGGATTCCGATCTATATTCCATTATATATATTCGTTTGACTTTTACGGCACGAAATCGCGAACTAAGGTTACGCAAAGCGTCTATTTTTGACTCAATTTTCAATATTCGTTTAAACTTTTCCATAAAACTTTTAAATGTTTAAAAAACATTTCTAAACTATATTAAACCATTTTTAAGAGGTTTAAACATTCAATATACACCATTTCATACATAAAAAGAAAGTGATTTCATTTGTGCTTATCGACGTGTATTAACGTGACTTGTATATATATTCAACAACCATATTAAACATCCATATTATCATATTCAAACATGATAAACAACCATCATTAACAATCATATACAAGCATATATCATCCAATAATATATACAACTATAGTTTAGGAGTTTTCTCACATTGATTTTCTATCGGAAAATGGGCTATAACTTTACAAACTCATGATCTGAGCTTATGGACCCATACTTCTTGCCTCCTAGCATGCTTGGCCATTCAATGCCAAAAGTGATACTCAGCCAATCATGGGGAATGAGGTGTAGGATTTTGGATTATAATTGAATTTACCAAAAAACTAGACCTGAAAATATGTCATCTTCTCTCGGATTTTTGGACATTCTGCTCTCTGAATTTGGAAAAGTGGTCAACATGAAAGTTGTAAAAAAATTCTTTTCTCTATGGTTTAAAAAAATATTCATTCAATTTGGATTAGTTTTGAATGAGACACCGTCATATGAAGAAGAGGCATTCTCGGATTTACAAAAATCACACTCGAAAATAGGTCAACTTTTAACTGAATTTTGGACGTGCTACTCAAACAACTTTGAAAAGAGGTCAAAAGAAAAGTTATTGCAAATTCTTTTCTCTACAATTTGAGAAAAAAGAAATACTTGATTTCGATTAATTGTTGGGAAGATATGATCAAAAGAAGAGAGGGTATTCTCGGACCTAAAAAACTGGGCTCGAGAATGCTCTGGAAAGAATGGAGTTTTGAGCATACCTAAGCTTAGAATAGGAAGAAGTGGTAAACTAGAAAGTTGTAGCCACTATAATATCACATGATTTAAAAAAAATCTCATTTTCAGTCATTTTTAAGGAGTTATGGTGGAATGAAGAAGAGGGAAAAAGTATATGTATTTATAGCCAAAGCAAGTGCCAAAAATATCTAGATTTTCCACACCAACACTTCATCACCCCACATGCTCCACCCTACCTCATCAATCACAGCTAAAATGATCTCCTCCCATGTGCTTACTTGAGTGTATGTCCTTTGATGTGTAAGGGTTGACTTAGAGAAAGCTTAAGAGTTAAGCTTTTAGGAAATATCTTGGATATTTGTCTTATATATGTTTATATATAAATGTATATGAATATTTGTATGTTTGTAGGTGTTTAAGTGTGCATGTGACATGTATGTATATGTACATGAATGTGCACAAGAGAATAACAACGTTGCGATCATTTTGAGCAATTTCCGTTCGTGAAACTATTGAAAATAGGAAAACCGATTTCCGGTCACATTTTCACTTATACATATAAATGTAAAAAAATTGAAAATAAATGCATAATCATTATTAGTCAATTAAAATGATCACGTTTTATTTATAAAACCATATATATTAATACTAACAAATATTTACAAAAATCGCTATTATATCGATAAGGCGATATGAATTATTTCCTTATATTTTCAAATCAAGTATATATCTTCACTAAATTATTACAAATGATTTATTATCACTTTATAACTATTCAAAATGAATTATCGTTATTTAAATAATTATTTGAATAAATATACTAATGATTAAATCATTAAATCTCAATTTAAATTCATAAATCAATATTTAAATATAAGAGCATCACTGATGATGTCATAAACACATTTAATTTCCAAAAATAAAATAATTGATTTTATTTCATATTCTTATTCAATTATAAAAATAAGTGTATGTATCCAGCACCGTGTGCGATGTTTTACGATTATAAAGCTGTTTATTAATAAAACAATTTTTGGCCTTTTATCGATATTTTTCCGAAGTAAATATTTTTGTGAACATTTTTCCAAAATAAGTTCATTATTATTACTTATCACTTAAAACTTGATTATTTATGAAAAATAATCTATATTTGAATATTTAAAATTATTTAAATATCTTTAATTAAAGTGATCAAAATTCGGGTCGTTACATACTTCCCCCCTTAAAATAATTTCTTCCCCGAAATTACCCAAAACAAAAACCCAAAGGTTTGCCAAAACATTTGTTATTAAACTTAAACATGTACGATGTATATAGATCATCCATTCACAATATTCGATTCGGTCCTTTATTCGAATTCATAACTTTACCTTCGAACTAGTATTGATCCCTCGATCCTTTAATGCGAACTCTGACCAGGTTTTCTGATCGGGACTTTAAGTTTTCCTTGCATAGCTCTCAACTATGATAGAAACCTCAATTATCCAATCACAAACCCTCACCAATGTTCGTCGTCAAGAATCGAGTGATAAATTCTTTTTCGAACCGGTGTAAACACCTCAAAGCTCTATACTCGAATCTTAGATCAAATTATGCGACGAAATGATCCACACACTTTATATGAATTTAATAATCTTTCAAAAAATTTAATGAAAACATTTCATAAAACTTTCATTATTTATTCAAACATTTTTATAAAGACGCTTCTTTATATATAACCGTTTGATAACATTTCTATGAAATTATTCAAGTTAAAGATAACTTACCTTTTATTATAATATACCTCTTATATTATAATTTGCTCCTTTTAACCAATATTAAATGCACACACTTCTGTATAAAACTTCTTCTGTTAATCAAGACTTATTTTATTAATTAATACTCCTGTTATTAATCATCCACTTATACCAGTTTCAATACTTATTATTATCTTTAAAATTCCATTATTAAAGATCTAAATATATTTATAAGATTTCTTCCAAAATGTCATTCAAGGACTTAAAAACAAATGTTGCTAAAACATCGTTTGCTAAAACCATTCATTAATAACTTTTACCATTTCTTTTAAAGATCAAAGCATGCTCATGCTTATCCATTAAGATAATATACTTTGATAAAAATTGCCAACCATTAATTAATTTATCAATTAATGATTCACGTTATCCTTTTTAACTTTATAAAATTATATAAATCGAGTAACTCAAAAATTATACGAAGGAACTTGGTACCACTAATAGTATCGCATATTTCCTTAACAAGAAGGGGAATACTTAAGAGAAGCGTTTACCATTCGAACACATCTCCTGCCCATTTTTAGTTACTTTCGAGCCACTCGAATCAATTAACCAGATTGTATTTCATTTCAAAATCCTATTTTAGAAATAATGCTATTATTATTCCTTTTCCAAAAATCATTTGAAATTCCTTTCAAAAATACCTTAATTTAAATTCTCAAAAATTCCTTTATAAAACATGTTTTATAAATCCATTTTATAAAACATAATCATAAGATTTATTTATCTTAAATAAATTCCGTTAATCTTAAACTAACATTATTATTTATCAGATACCCCATAGTCAAATTGTGAAACTAAATTTACGAGGAGTTCGTACTTAAACTTTTAAACTAGGATTTCCTTAATTTTATCAGATATCCATAAATCCTTTCCTTAATCAAATCACTATATTCAAAATATTCTTTATATTCAAAATGTAATCCTAGGTAAAATTTATTCATCTACCATTTTCCAAAAAATCATTTATATATTAACAAATACGCGCTCATATATAATACTCTCAACTCATTTTAGGGTGTTACTAACCCTATCTCTAATGAGTTACTCATCTTAGGGTATTACTAAGCCTATCTCTAATGAAACTTTTCCCCACCAAAGCCAAGGTTCTCGCTTAACCTTGTGCTCCGATACCAAATCTAATGGTCTACGCTTTTCAACCATCGATAATGGATACACCCCCAACCTAAGATTTTCAACCATCAGTAGTGGACACAACCACCGTGGCACACACTGGTACCTCGAATCTGATTTTACGGCCAGCCTCGCGACGAACAACCAACTCTTTCATACGTAGGGACATGTACGGGTAAGAGTCTCTTGCTCGCCACCAAATAGAAAGCGAGAACCCTTTATCATGATGCACACTCCAACACGAGGAGCATACCCCAACACGAGAGGTAAGTGCCAAATCAGATCCGAAGGCACTCTCCTACCACATCCTGTCGGGGGTTACCCCTAGGATTAGCAGCGAGAAGTCCTTGCATCGAAGATCTTAAATGAAGAACTACTGCCACATAATATGATATGGGGAATTTCCCCCCAGGGTCAGTGACAAGCATCCCTACATTCTATCTTCCAAATCATTTCAATGTCTTCACTTCGAATATGTAAATTGGTTTGAAGTGGTCTTCGAATAGGAATCACCCAAATCTGACCCCTGTTTCCTATGAACTAATCATTTATAAAAGAAGTGTTAAGTAAATAGGAAATTATTCTTTTGATTTATTACTTCCTTTTTATCAAAAAATATCCTTAAGAGATATATATCTTTTAAAACATTTATTTCCAGTATATACAGAATCATTAAACATCTCTTATCAAATCCTTTGATTACTTAAAACCCTTTTAAATTCTAAATCGTTTCATTCTTTAGTTAGGAAAATATTTCAAAATCATTTATTAAATCTTAACAAAGATTTCTTAATTCAAAAATCAAAATTTTGATTGAGTTAAAACCATGTTATCCAGGATGTTAATCCAAAACCAGTAAATATTAAGTGAGCAGAATCTATAGAAATCATCTAATTCTACTCAATATCAATTCCCGTATTCAACAAGTACTATAGGTGGAGTAACGACAGAATCACTTTTAAATTAAATGAATAGTACAAGTTTCCTCTTTGGGCTTTAACACCAAGTATAAGAAGATTATCTTCATAAAATCCAAGTTGTTTAAATTTGAAAATTTTAATCTTTTATACTTAACTCGTTTTTGACATTTCGACCTTATATATCCCTCCCAGGAGAGGCCTGGTGAACCAGGGTACTGGTTGCTCCTGAACATTTCCTTAGTTTAAGCACCTCACTTAGATATCATGAATAGAAAAATCCACTCTACTCGTCGGCTTTTAGAGCCAAGATTAAATCACTTGATTTTTGACATCTTTTCTTTAAATTATTTATTTAAACATTTTTAAATAAATTATAAAACTTCCAAATCATCATTAAAACACTTAATTATTTATATGAAAACATTTATAAAAGATTTGGAAAAGAATCACTAAGTTTTAAAATCATAGTTCAAAATACAGAAAGTGCTGCAAAAAATGGTGCGAATGGTGCTTTTTAAGCTGTATTGATCAAATCGACTTTTCTATCATTTGGAAATTCATTTTTACTACTCAAATCACTTTTAAAACATTTTAAAATTTCCTTTATATTTTATTTCATATTTTTAAACAATTTTAAAATATCATTTTTAAAGAAATCCCTTTATGGATTCCGAACAACAAAACCATGATTTTTCTGAAAACTTGTTTTGATCATATTTCAAAATCTACTTATTGAAATCCTGATTTTATTCCTTTTTTTTAAAACCATGGATATAATAGTTTGGAAAATTCTAATCTCGCAGGGTTCCAAGCCATATTCCATTCTACATATTCGTTTGACTTTTACGGTATGAAATCGCGAACTGTCGTTACGCGACACACCTATTTTGGACTCAATTTTCAATATTCATTTAAACTTTGCGAAAAAACTTTTAAATGTTTATAAAACATTTCTAAACCGTATTAAACTATTTTTAAGAGGTTTAAACATTCCATATACACCATTTCATTCATAAAAGGAAAGTGATTTCCTTTGTGCTTATCGACATGTATCAACGTGACTTGTATATACATTCAACTACCATATAAAACATCCATATTATCATAACATGATAAACACCATCATTAACAATCATATCCAAGCATATATCATCCAATAATATATATATAACTATAGTTTAGGAGTTTTCCCACATTGATTTTCTATCGGAAAATTGGCTATAGCTTCACTAACTAGCGATCCGAGCTCACGGACCCTTACTTTTTGCCTCCTAGTGTCCTTGACCATTCCATGCCAAAAGTGGTACTCGGCCAAGCATGGGAAATGAGGTGTAGGACTTTGAATTATTATTGAATTTACAAAAAACTAGACCTAAAAATAGGTCATCTTCTCTTGGATTTTTGGACATTCTACTCTCTGAATTGGGAAAAGTTATCAAAATGAAAGTTGTAAAAAATTCTTTTCTCTATGGTTTAAGAAAAAGAATCATCCAATTTGGATTAGGTTTGAATGAGATATGGTCAAATGAAGAAGAAGCAATCTCATATTTACAAAAATCACACCCGAAAATGGGTCAACTTTTAACCGCTTAATCAAAGAACTTTGAAAAGTTGTCAAAAAGAAAGTTCTTGCAAATTATTTTCTTTAAAATATTAAAAAAAAGAAACACTGGATTTCAATTAATTATGAGGAAGATATGATCAAAAGAAGAGAGCGTATTCTCGGACCTAAAAAACTAGGCTCGAGAATGCTCTAGAAAAGAATGGAGTTTTGAGCATAGCTAAGCTTCGAATTGGAAGAAGTGGTAAACTAGAAAGTTGTAGCCACTGGAATTTCACATGATTTGAAAAAAATGAATTTCTAATTTTCGGTCTGGTTAGAAGGAGTTATGGTGGAATGAAGAAGAGGGAAAAAGTATGGGTATTTATAGCCTAAAATATCTAGATTTTTCCACACCAACACTTCATTACCCCACATGCTCCACCCTACCTCATCAATCACAGCCAAAATGACCTCCTCCCATGTGCTTACTTGAGCGTGTGTCCTTTGATGTGTAAGGGTTGACTTAGAGAAAGCTTAAGAATTAAGTTTTTAGGAAATATCTTGGATATTTATCTGATATATGTTTATATATAAATGTATATTAATATTTGTATCTTTGTAGGTGTTTAGGTATGCATGGGACATGTATGTGTATATATATGTATGTATGTATGTATGTATATGGATGTGCACAAGAGAATAACAATGTTGCGATCATTTTGATCAACTTCCGTTCGTTAAACTATTGAAATCGGAAAACCGATTTCCGATCACATTTTCACTTATACTTTAAATAACATATAAATGTAAAAAAAATTGAAAAAAATTTTATAATCATTATTAGTCAATTAAAATGATCACATTTTATTTATAAAACCATATAAATGAATACTAACAAATATTTACAAAAATCGCTATTATATCGATAAAGCGATACAAATTTTTTTCTTATATGTTCAAATTAAGTATATATCTTCATTAAATTATTACAAATGATTTATTATCACTTTATAACTATTCAAAATGAATTATCATCATTTAAATAATTATTTGAATAATTATTCAATCATTAAATCTCAATCTAAATTCATAAATCAATATTTAAATATAAGAGCATCACTGATAATGTCATAAACACATTTAATTTCCAAAAAGTAAAATAATTGATTTTATTTCATATTCTTGTTCAATAATAAAAATAGTATGGATCCAGCTCCATGCGCGATGTTTTACGATTATACAGCTGTTTATCAATAAAATAGGTTTTGGCCATTTAATCGATATTTTTCCAAAGTAAATATTTTTGTGAACATTTTTTCAAAATAAGTTCATTATTATTACTTTTCACTTAAAACTTGATTATTTATGAAAAATAATCTATATTTGAATATTTAAAATTATTTAAATATCTTTAATTAAAGTTTTCAAAATTCGAGTCGTTACAAATTTAGAAGAGAGAATGAAATGGTTTTGATGTAAATTTGTTTTAGAAAATGGAGAAAAAAGGAGGAAGACATGGAAAATAAGATGAAGAAGATGAAAATGAAAATGAAACCAAAGTGAAAATGTGAAGTAAAGAGGTCCTTACACAAAATAGGAAAAGTGGTAAATGACACCACTTATCTTTAATCTGAATCACCAAAATACCCTTGATTTTCCATACCCCTTTACCACTTTCTAAAGTACTAACTCATGCACCACTCCCTCTTCACATGGCCTTGTAATTTTATAATGATGTTATGTTCTAAGGTGCTTAAATTAAGAAGGAAAAGTCCATTTTCTTCATTTAAAAAAGTAAAAGCCACATCTCTTAACTAATTACTTCTTTAATTATACTTACATTTAATAATCCTTTTTTACTTTATTAAATCCCTTATTATATGTATGATTATATGTAACAAAAGTGTACACCTTTGTGCAACAACGTTGCGACAACCTTCGTTGAAGAAAAATTCGAAAATCCGTAAAAACGGTTTTGGGCCACATTTTCAATTTTTCATCGGGCTACCTATTTTTGTAAACGAATTTTCAAAACATGTTTTACTATCATTACTTATTAATTAAAAGAGGGTTATTTGACCATGAAAACCATTAACTTAATATTTGAAATTTACTAAATATTCACAAATCAAAGCAACAAAATTTCGAGTCATTGCTGGTACGAATAATAGCTTGTAATCCATGTAATGTGCAAGGTAATGTTGTAAAAACATAGTATTCATACTTTGAAATTGTTAAAATAAAATTTTACTATGCAATGTACAATATATCGATTATAAATCAAATTTTTTATTATTATTAGGCGTATAAATTTGTTAACTATATTTTATATTTTTATATTTGAAAGAAAAATCTTTTTTACCATTATGTTAATAGGAAGGTGGTATACAAACTAAAAATTATCATTTTTTTAGAAATTAGTAGACAAATAACTGAATATTAGTTACTTAAATTTATTTGAATAGTTTAAATTCAAAGCGTTTGATTAATTTAAATATATAGATTTGGATATAAAATAATAAAAGAGAATAAATGAGAACTTTGTAAATAAGTGTAGAAATTATAAAATCTAGTCACATGAATGTAAAATCATTAAAAGAATCAATGCAACATTTTGGATAATTGAAAAATGATAATTTAAATTGATTAAAAAAATCGAAGAGGACAAATGAGTAGAGTGAAAATTCTTAGAATTGTTGAGATGGTTTGAAATTACTAAACGTTCCTTTATTTAACTAACAATTTATTAAGATAGATGAATTATACATTATGTTGTTATTATGCGATGTATATACTTTTCCATTCGAGTTAAAATTATTTTTTATTACCTATGCATCCAAGAGAAAGATATCCAATTATATTATCAATATCTTAGTATATAATAATTAACAATATTATACAACTTGCAATTTTGTATTTTCTGCATTTAGTAATGAGCGAAAGATGGCGAACTTTTATTTAAAAAACTTCATATAGATCACATAAATGGAAGTTTTTATTGTCAACTAAAAATTTGGTTATTTTACTCGAGTTACCCATTTAGCTCATTATTTTAAATTAGAATTATTTTTTTCCTTATCAGTTTCTTATTTTATATCTCTTTACATGTTTTACCATGCTTTTTATTAGCACAACATATTCATTTTTTTATGAATTCGCTACTTTCCATGTTTTTATTAAACATTGGAATCAATTTTTTGGTTAATGACTTGCATTGGCCACTACATCATCATCTTTTATAAAAAATTGTAATAAATTTCACCTTTGAAAAATTATCGATATAAGGATAAATGAATTATCATAACTACAACCCATATGTATAGCATGGGGTTACACTAGTAAAACAGTATGAGAACTAAAGAGATTGTGTATTCCTTTTTTTGTTACTAAATATCATATTAGGAAGAAAACAACAACACAAACTTGAAGATAAAATGGTTGAAGGTAATTAAATAATTGTAGAGGTTAAACTTGAGACTGAAATGGATGGTCAAAATTAAGGAGAGATTTGTTAATAATTGTAGAATAAACTATAGCGATTTGTATAAAAAAGTAGGGAAGCCAAATAGTAAGAGATTTTATAGTTCTTAGAAATTATAAGAATTGTAAATTCTTCTACCTTACTATTCTTTAATAGAATATATTTAATAAATTATTCTATCATTAAATCAAGTAACTTAGGAAAGAATTATATAATAATTATATGTATTAATATTTTGGATTATAAATAAATAAATTAATATGTATGAATATAAAATAATTAAAAAATGCTTTTGGAATTTAAATAAATTTTGCCGTATAATTATATTTTATAAATTTATCATACATTTAACATTTAATTAATTTACATGTTTATTAAATGGGTATCTTGACAAATTAACATAAAATTAGTAATATTATTTTTGCATCTTTGTGAATTAAAATGATATTTCTTTTATTGTAAAATGATTTAAATAATATATTTCAACTTAATTAGTCACATTTAAAATATCATACTTTAATATTTATACATTTAAATTACTTATAGATGCTATTGAATTTTTATTCTAAATATCAAAAATGAAACATTTTATTTTTTCTAGATTGAAAATAACATTATTATTTTATGAATTTTAGTAACTCATATTTTAAATTATACGAAATATTCAAAAATAGATTTCGATGAGATTATTGAATTGTAATACATACGTATGTACGTACGTACATACATACTTACACACACACACACATATATATGTAATAGAACAAAATCACTTATAATACTATTTCTTTATTTAATGAAGTCGTGAGAGATTTAATGACAAATTAATAAAGAGGACAAAGAAGATGTAACGACCTGCCTTTTTGGACGTTTTAAGCAGACACACATGTCGACTCAAACCATTCAAAAGGGTAGATTGTTATGGGGTAAATAATAAAAAGAGAAAGAAATAAAACAAATACAGAATCTTGCAGCGGAATGACAAAATATAATAATCAAATAACGGTTCATGAAGCTGTTTTATAAATACATTTGACTATTCTTTTACAACACCAAAAATCAGAGTTACAGAAACGGGAATAAATAAATAATAAATGTAGCAGAACAACATGATGCAGTGGAATAAATATAATAATAATAATAGTACAAATCTTCGTCTTCGTCCTCCAGAAATATGGTCTTCAACCCTGAAATGCTCAGGCTGACCCGAGCGAATTGAAAAGACAAAACACTCGAGTCAGAACTAAAAGATCTTATGTAAGTTAAATCAACGGTAAATATGAGTGTCACGGCATCAGAGATGTTTACGGGTTTTGACATCTCCTATCTAGTGTCTAATGTGAGTGCAGTAACTTAAGAGATGTTCGGGATTAACATCTCCTAATGATCCATTAAACTATCTACTATGTAGTACAACACGCTATTATAATATGTCTACGGTAAAGTAAAAGTATTAAAATAGCGTTAAGACGTTACCCATATCCCCCTTAACACATTTTATATATTCCCATAGTCTATACAGTACTGTACGCTCCTCCGTAAACTGGAGGTTTACACAGAGGGCACTCCATAGGTATGGTACAAAACAAACTCGTAGAAGGCGCTCTAGGGCATATGAACACGGCACTCAAGGCAATGCCAGGGTAGATATACCAATTGCGGATCTGGACTAGTGGTAATGCACAGCAGCTGCTACCGTCCACCTCGAACACACTCCCAAATCAAAATCAAGGGTGGCCACCAAATCAATCACAAAGTAATATAATGGTATCAAAGAAATATGCCCAATCGGAGGTGCGACCTCACTTGGCCCGGCATGGCTCCTATTTTAGTCACATCTAAGCTGACTCACGGGAGTCAGGGTCACATCATACCTCATACAGAAATTGTTCACCAAACCATCCTACTTCATTTCTGGAATCTCCACCACGTACACAGTTGTTAAACTAGTTTTCAGTATTGGCAGAGAGTATGACAATATCTGATCCCGGTCTCTTTAACAACCAAACGCTTATTTCACACTGGATGGTTCTTTTAAATTTCCAAAATCAATTCATAATTGATATCAAAATATCATATTCAATTCAAACCATATCACTTTCGAAATTATATTCACTTTCAAAAATCATATTTTCAAAATAGTTTAAAACCCTCATTTCAAAACTTCATATTCAAATGAAATATGTAATTTAAATCCCAACTTAGGTTATAATATCATTTAACCGTATTTGCTTTTAAACCAATGAATTTGAATATGAACACTTCCACTTACTTAGTCTGAAAATTTTGGAAATAGTTTAAATAGTTATAAATAGTTAAAATAGTTATAAAGAGTAAAATACTCTAAAATAGTTTTAATTATAGATTAAAGATACTGTTAAATTTATTTAAGATAGTTAAATAGATTTAAAATAAATTAAATGTAACTAAAATAGATTAAATAGCTTTAAAATAGATTAATTAGATTTAAAATAAATTAAATGGTTTAATTAGTCTAAAAATAAATTAAACTGGTTTAAATATGTTAAAATAATTTATATAGTTAATATAGGTTAAAATGGTTTAATAATTTGAAAATCATAATAATTAGAAATTTAAAATAGTATATTTTTAACAGTTTACATTAAAATATGAATTTGAAATTTATATCAATTTAAACTATTTATTTCATTTCAACACCTTCGGACTATTTTCGACTTCCAAAAAACCCAATTTCAAAATCTTTCAATTCCAATTCTCAATACAATATTTAATTCTATATCACTTCCAAATTCCAATCCATGTTTGAAATATCAATTTAAATTACTCCAATTCCAATATATTTCAAAGTTATATTTCAAACAATTTTTAACAAGTCAATTTCGATAAACTTCACTTATACTTCAAATTATACTTTAAAATTTCAATTTAATTTCATTAAACCATTCCTTTAAACCAAATCCAATTTTTTAACATAAAACCTAAATTTCAATAATAATTCAATTTATATAAATCAAATTTTATTTCAAAATGTCATTTAACTAAATTCAAAAATTAAGGATTTAAAATCATTTAATTTAACCAAATCCGGTGTCTGTATATAATTCTCTACCTTAGGGTCAAGTGATACAGATATTTATTATTTCAATCTGCAATTTAAAATTTTATGGTTATATATGTCATTTCAAACCGCAATCCCGAATTAAATATTAAAATCCATAAAATCGCTCGAATCTATCATTTCAACCCATAACGATTTTTCCCTAATCTATAGATCGTTCGGGTATATATCATTTCAACCCATAATGATTTTCTAATAATAACCAAGGAAACTTGCAGAGTGATAACATTATATAAATCAAACATAACATCCAATCAACTAATGTCAACAATCAAACATCCATCATAATTATTATCGAATTCAACCAAATAAATTTCAACAAATGACTGATTATTATTCACAAGTAATTAACTGGAAATTTTAAATTCAATAATAAATTAAATGACAATTTAATTCAAATAATTCAAAATAACAGGAATAGCAATTTAAATATACAAAACAGCCAGAAATAAATTTCTAATCGCATCGTAAATTTAATTTAACTAACATAAGAAATTTTAGAAGTTGCGAGTGGGTTAAAACACTCACCTTCGATTTTAAATCGATTTAAAGTCCAATTTAAGCCTAAATTTTGAACCATCTCAGAATTCATCCAAACTAGCGTCAAAATGTCCAAAATTATGATACGATCCTAATGGAATAAACCGCGCGTGAATCGGACCTTGTATGCAAAAGTTATTAACCTTAGAACATTGAGTTTTAATTAGGAAATAAATAAAATAAAATAAAATAAAAAACACTACCCCTTTCCACGTCATCGGTCAAACGCATCTCTCCTCTCGTATGCAAAACCCAAGCCAAACTATACAAGATCACGATCTAGTCACCGCCTTCGTTCAACTTGTCGCCGCGCCACGCCATTCGCCTCCAGACGAGTAGCCTCTACCTGTGCATCATCCTCCGACCACCCACAACCCCCGATGATGCCGCTCGAAGTCGGAAAACACAACCACCGCCACTCTTGGTCTAACCCTAGTCGAATTTTTACTGATGATCTAGCCGATGTTTTGACAAACGGTTAGCATAGATGAGCAATGCATGGCAATCTCCACCCATTCGTACCAACGATTTAACGATCGGTCGACGTTGATCGGAACGTGATGAATGGCCGAGATTAAACCATCGAATTCTGGGCACCCAAAAACTCAGATCGAGAAACAGACTATGGATTTAACTTGCGCTCTTCGAGAGCTTCAAATAGATATATAATTCGATATATTTTGAGGGGTTTTAATTTTTGGATTTGATTTTGATTTGCAATAGAATTTGAGGGTTGTGAAGTTTGAATCTGTTTCTGCCATTGAGGAGGAGAAGTAGATAGATGAAATGTACGTACTAAAATAAGGAATAACTAGGGTTTATAACAGGCTATTTATAGGCAGATCAGAAATAGAAATGAATGGACTAGATTGATTTGAAAATTGAACGATAAATGACCCGAAAAGCCCGTTTCGTTCCTGAAACGTAAATGGGTCATCCCATATATCAAAATAGATGTATTAGATAGTTTTAAACCCAATGGAATAGGTTTCAAGTCCTAATTCCATTGTAAGAAGAAGTTATGTTAAAATTAGCTTATTTCAAATTTATTTCAATTATATTAATTTCTATGTGTTTCAAGCCCGTCCGATCAAACAAGTCCGATCGATACGAAAGTTGAAATCCTACAATAATTCACTGTTATGGATCGGATGAAACTGGTTTTGTCGAAATCCGAGTCAGTTGCCAAAATTGCTATTTTCACATTAATTAAATAAATTAATATTAAATTAAATTAAATTACTTTTTAAATTCCGACTCTATAATTAACAAATTTTATCACTTTTGATTACTTAGACATTTATAACAATTTAAAACAAATTTCCATGTTAATTCAATGTTAATAATTTCGCTAATTACCATGTTTACTTTCAATTTCAATAAATTCAGTAATTATAAATTTAATTTCCAAGAATTTCATTAAATTGACCTTTCATCCTATTATTCAATCCATTTATTATCAAATGGATGAAATTAACATTGGTTTACGATTTATTACATTAATATTTTACAATTTCATCCAAATTTCTATTAACGTAAATTTTAATTCCATTTAATTGCAATAAATCCAATTATTATAATTTAAATTCCAATAATTTGATTAACTTGATTTCAAAGCTTTCTATCCAATCCTTTGTTGTTCTATGTATACATTTAACATAGGTTTCTATCTAATTACATTCATATTCTACAGTCATTGTCTTAATCCATTTTAACGCTATATCTAATTTCATTCATTGCAATTGATTTCCAATTTAATTTACTGATTAAATAAATAGGTAACATATAATAATTGTTACCATTAACTTTTAATCACACTTATAAGTTATTATTAACAAACAAATGTTACAATTGCTTACATAACACTGATTTTATTCAATTACATTAATTATATACTATTCCATTAATTAATTCCATATTTACATTTGGTTTCTTATATTCAATTTATAATCAAGCATAACATTTTAAATCATTTCAATTAATTGGAATTTCATACAAATTGAAAATGATAAACTTTAATTAACATTGTTGCATTTCATTTTAGTTATTATTTCAATAAATAGTTTACAATTTTTATTTCTCTCAACATTAAATCATAAAATCTTATTACATTAACAAATTTAAATTATCGAAAATTACGGGTCGTTACACTCTTCCCCACTCAAGACTTTTCGTCCTCGAAAAGAAAAAAGAAGGGAAAAAAAGGGGAAAGAAGGAATTAAGAAATCAATATATCCTATTCAAAATATTGAATTTATAAACAATAAATTTACAAAATTAAATAACTTAAATAAATATATCAATTTAAAATAACAAAATCCTTTTATATTCAAGTTAATAAAAGTTCGAAAACAATTTCTATTTCACAAAAAATTTCTAAGTCCAAAATTCACGAAATTTTTTGGCAGTGTAACAACCCGCATATTTTACGATTGTATATTTAAATGTTTTATTTAAATATAGCATCGTTAATCGGATTAAAGTCCGAAATGTTACTTTTTGTAAATAGTCGAATTGGGACTCGAGACCACTTCCATTGAGTCCAAAATGGCGTTTACAACTTTTTTGAGTATAAACATCGATATGTTTGAAGTTGAGTAGAATTTTTCCATTTTTCTATTTTTGGGCTTTGGGTTTGGGTTTCAGCCCATTAACCCAACATAATACCCTAACTCCACCCCCTCTCCTCTTCATACATTCTCATTTCCTAATACTCTCTAGCTAAAGTAAAAATGGGGGAAGAGAAAGGAAATTAGAATTCCAAACCCTAGTTTAATTAGGAAATACAAATTCTAGCTCCAACATCAAAGAGAAGCCAAGGTAAGCATCCTCTTCTTCTTCTCCATCTCAATCTCTCCAATTTCAGAAATTTCCTATAACCTAACTTAGGAAATATTGCTTATGATCTTAGATTGGAGCTTCTAGAGTTGAAATTGAAGAGTAGTTGATCTTTCCTTTGCTTTAGAGCTTCTCGTTTATTTTTTTTGGGTTTAAAGGTGAGTTCTTTAACTCACATCTATGTCTATAACTGTCATTGTTGTTAGGTATGAATTCCTAACATTTGTGCATATTCATTTTTTTTCCAAATTTTGGTGTTTTGGTCCAATTTTATTAAAATTCTACTATGGATGTTTGGACATGTTTTGGTGGTGTATCGAAGAGCCTATAAGGCTAGGTTGTCGCTTGGAATAAATCCTTAGTTGTCGTTGCTCGATCGATCACATTTCATTTGGATTTTCGCCCTTTACGGGCTAGGTTGATTTTTTGCCTACAGGTGAATTTCAGACGTCTGAAGTCCAATTCAGACGTCTGGATTCAAATTCAGACGTCTGGATTGGAAATCCAGACGTCTCGAATTAGCCCTTGGAAAACACAAAAAGGCAAAGAGTTGGACCAGACGTCTGGTTAGTTTTCAGATGTTTGGTAATTTCTAGGAAATTTCCAGAACTCAAATCCAGACGTCTGGATTAACCCCCAAACGTCTGGAACTGTTCATTTTGCCTATTTTGGGTTGTTTTGATTTGATTTCCATTGTTTAATCAATTTTTGTTGATCCGGACAGCTTGTTATCACTTATTATCGACTTTGATGACTTCTTTTTCGGGATTTTTGGGAATATCCATTTTGATGGATTTAGTATCGATTTCTATGGATTTGATTCACGTCTTTGTATGTGAATTTTTGATGATTGATTGTTTCTACAATCATTTTTGTGATTTTTCACTTTAAAATACAAAGGTTTCTATACTAGTAGTAAATGCTCAAACTCTTCCACACAAACGATTTCAACACTACTTTTAAATACAAAGCTCGTTTTTAAAACCGTTTTCCAATCTATTAGTATATACAAACCTTTACCTCATTCGTATGAGAAATCCAATTAAACGACTTAGCAAAACAAGTGGTATGAAACGCTTGCGTTTACTTTGTCGGTTAATTCTTAGACTTGTTCGATTGAAAGCTTGTGACAATTTTCGAGTGGAAATCTACAATCTGCTCGTAAATATTTAAGTTAAGTCAGTGGTTATGGGACATGAAGCTAAACTCATCTATTTACTAGCTTAGTGTAATTGAAACTTCTTATTGATCAATGGTGATCATTTTGTGATTTAGACTAGCGATGTGCGATGTTTATTTGTTTGTGTGGGGACTAAAAACCCCGTTTGTGGAATTTCGGTTTAATTTGGTGGGGTAGCGACCCATGGTCTTCGGGCCGTTTGTGGAGTTTCGGCTCAAACTTGATGGTTAGCGACCATGGAATAGCGTTCCATTTGTGATACACGTGTTGGTGAGTTTTCATGCTCCCGTTTGTGATAGGCCCCCCCTTTGTGATCTCTGGATTTCTAGTGGTTGATTTCTAGAATTTGTGTTTCACCAATTTTCGTCTATTGCATTGATAAGCTCTATCAATATTTGTGTTTTGGTGAATAATTTAAAGAATATGACATTCTTTTGGTGTTTGAGAATGTTTGAGATATTGTATGATTTTTGTTGTTACCTGATGTATACTTGTCACAATATGGCATTATTGTTATCATACGTTTTTGGTCATATCTCTTATCCTATCTCATTTTATATGATATTTATAGCTAGACTGATCCGTTTATTATTTTCTTCTTAAATAATACTCGGGTCAGACCGAGGTATTTCAGGTGCTCCTGCTTGACTTCTTATCAGGGTCCATCACCTGACTTTTGGCTAACTACTTTAGCATAGTAGTTTTTGTTAGTATACATTTGAGATGGAGACTCCTTGTTGTATACTTATTCTTTTGTCTAGTACTTGTATCTATTCTTTTGTGATGTAGTGGATCTAGTTTGACCACTATTTTGATGTACACTTTTATGTGTAATATTCATATATGTTTCCGCCTTTGTGATATGAATATCTGTGACTGATTTGTGTTATGTTTATTTCTATATTTGTTTTCGAAGGCCTCATAGCCACTGTGTGGTAGCTTTGAGTTTGTATCTGATATGTCGGATTTCCTCTTGAAATGAAATGTAAGTTATATTATCTGACATATCGGTACTCGCACAAAGCAATTACACAGATGGTCGCTCCTCAACAGCCTTATTCTTCGTGCTAGTCGATGGCATTACCCAATAGTGTTCTTCGCTAGCGTGAGTATAGAGGTGGGGCATCACAGCTTGGTATCAGAGCCAAACTTCGAAACAATGTAGAATAATCTAGCAAGGATCATTGTCCTAAGTCTTTCTTAGGAATCGTGCCATAGGGTTTAATTCGAGTCTTCGTACCGTTCTATCATATTTCTTTTTATGATGCCTTGTTTTATCAATCAAGTTTGTTTGATATTCATTCTGTGAATAACCTTTTTCCTCTTCTTTCTTTCTTAAAGAAGAGAAATGGTTAGACCAGGTCGTCCCAGCGCTGGTCAATCGAGTGCTACTCCTCAGGATGGAGTATTTATGTCTGCTCAATAACTCTTAGATATTGTGAAAAATGCTCAAGCTATCGGACCCATTCCAGAGCCTACTCATCCTAAATCTGGGTTTGCACGCTTGTGCAGTGATTACACCAACTTGGGTGGAAGGCCTTTCAAGGGTTCTGAAAGCGTTATAGAAGTCCAAGCTTGGCTTAGAACATGCGATCGCATCTTTTCCCTCATGAATCTTATTGATCTACATCGAGTCCAAGTGGCTTCTAGCATGCTCCAAGAAAGAGCATTAGATTGGTATGAGCTTCTGATCTCGGAAATTATTGAAGCGGATCTTACTTGGGAGAAATTCCGGGAAAGGTTTGAGTTGAAATTTGTGCTGGAAGCTGAAAAAGTATCTTTAGCCCGACGCTTTATTGACCTTGTTCAAGGTGAATCTTCTGTGATGGATTACATCGCATCTTTCGATTCTCTATCTAAATATGGGGTCGAGTATATTAATACCCCATTGATGAAAAATCAGAGATTTGTCTATGGGTTGAATAAGAATCTCAAAAAGCCATTACTTCTGAAACTAGAATTTTCTTTCGATCAGCTTGTTGATATCGCTCTTCGACTCGAAGAGGACGATAAAGAAAGTGATGTTGAAGTCAAACAAAACATCAACAAGAAGAGGCCTTTTAAATTCAAGCCTTATCCCAACAAGAAAGGGAAGCAAGCAACTTCGGTAGCAAAAACTCCTACCTCTAGTCGTGGAGAATGTTACAATTGTGGTTCTAAGGACCATTATGCGAACAAGTGTCTGAAGTCTCTTACATGTCGCTATTGCAAAAGTTTGGGTCATACTATATCTTTATGTCCCAAACTTCAAAGCAAGAAGGAAGGCAAGCTAGACGTTGTGCAAGCCCCTACTAACACTTCTCATGGTCAAGGTATTTCTCATTCTATCCTTGATGGCATTATTATATTTCATGATTTTCCTATTCGAGTTCTTTTTGATACGGGTGCATCTCACTCTTTTATATCAAAAGAACTTGTTGATGCTTTGCTTTGAATGTTATTGGCTTAATGACTTCATTGAGAATTGCAAATCTGGTTGGTGGATCCGCAACACTCTGTTTACTGTGTAAAGATGTCGAAATTATTTTATGTGATTATGCCTTCCGAGCCGATTTGCATGTTATGCGTTATCTAGGTTTCAGAATGATTTTGGGGATGGATTGGCTTAACCGTTATGAAGCCATATCCTATGTCCTGAGCGGACTATATATCTTCGACATCCTCAATCTATTAAGCAGATTTCTCTTGTTCTTAAAGATTCAGATTCCAATTCGGGAGCATCCTTGTATTCTCTAAATCCTCATGATGACGATAATGATGATGAGGAAGATGTCATTTCCCTCATTCACATTGTCTGTGAATTTCCCGACATATTTGAGCCCGTTTTAGGATTACCACCTAAGCGAGCAATTGAGTTCAAAATTAATCTAATCCCGGGAGCTCAACTTATTACTCGTCCTCCTTATCGTATGTCCAATAAGGAAAATGAGGAGATGCGTAAACAATTATCCGAATTGGAAGCAAAACAGTATGTTCGTTCTAGTTCCTCTCCATGGGGAGCTTCAGCTATTTTTGTGAAGAAATCTGATGGTACACTTAGGCTTTGCGTTGACTACCGTAAGCTTAATGATCTCACCATCAAGAATAAATATCCCTTACCTCAGATTGATGATTTATTCGATCAACTTAGTGGTGCTAGAGTCTTTTCACAGTTAGACTTAGCAACCGATTTTCATCAACTCCGTATTGCAGAGGATAGCATTCCTTTGACATCGTTCCATACTTGTTATGGATCTTATGAATGGCTTGTTATTCCATTTGGTATGACGAATGCTCCAGCTTATTTCGTTGACCTTATGAATCGAGTTTTCAAAGACTTCCTCGATCGATTTGTTCTCATCTTTATCGATGATATTCTAGCTTATTCTAAAACCGAGGAAGAGCATGAAAATCATCTTCGGATTGTGTTGGAAACTCTTAGGAGCAACCAATTGAAAGCAAAATTTTCTAAATGCCACTTTTGGCAATCTCGTGTGAAATTTTTGGGGCATGTTATTTCTGAATCCGGAATTTCCGTGGATCCTTCAAAGATTGAAGCGATTCAAAATTGGAAGAGGCCAGAGAGTGTCACGGAAATTCGTAGCTTTCTCGGATTGGCGGGCTATTACGTTCGGTTCATAAAAGACTTTTCTAAAATTTCTGTACCTCTTACTAATTTGACAAAGAAGGGAGTTAAATACATTTGGTCAGGCAAATGTGAAGCTGCGTTTCAAAAATTAAAAGAACTCATTTCTGATGCTCCTATTCTTGTGATTCCCGAAGGGAACCAAGACTTTATTGTTTATACCGATGCTAGTCGCGTTGGTTTGGGTGCCATTCTCATGCAAAGGGAACGTGTTATCGCTTATGCTTCTAGGCAATTAAAGCCTGCCGAGACTAGATATGCCACTCATGATTTAGAGTTCGCAGCTATTGTTTTTGCTCTTAGAATTTGGCGTCGTTATCTTTTGGGAGAGAAATTTGTTCTCTACACCGATCATAAATCTTTAAAGTATTTATTTTCTCAAAAGGAACTTAATTTGCGTCAACAACATTGGCTCGAGTTCCTTGCATCTTATGATCTTGATATTCTTTATACTCCCGGAAAGGGAAATCTTGTTGTTGATGCTCTTAGTCGTAAGCAACAAGCGGTTGTTTCCATGATGATATCCGAATGGAATGATCTTGAGACTTTATCCACTTGTGAGATTCGAGATCGTGAATCCAATTCATGTTCATCTCTTGTTTTGTGTAGCCTTGAGGCTCATCCTTCTCTTTTAGACCTCATTCTTGAAGCTCAAAAGCATGATCCCGAATTGGTTCTTCTTAGCCAAAGTTGTAGGGATAAAATTGATATTGAAGGTTTGAAAGACTTTGATATTGATGCTCGTGGCGGTATTCGAAAATTTGGTAGACTTATTGTGCCAAATATTATTGATCTTCGTAAAGACATTTTAGAAGATTCTCATCGTTCTAAATTTACCATTCATCCCGGTAGTAGTAAAATGTACGCGGACATGAAGCGACTTTATTATTGGGATGGAACGAAATATGATATTGTTAACTTTATTAAGCGTTGCATGACTTGCCAACTCGTGAAGGCCGAGCATCAAAGGCCCGATGGGTTATTGCAACCTTTGGACATTTCAATATGGAAGTGGGATCAAGTTTCCATGGACTTTATTGACGGTCTTCCTCGTTCTTGTTCGGGTCATGACAGTTTATGGGTAATCGTAGATAGACTTACAAAATCCGCCCATTTTATTCCCGTTCGATCCAATCAGACCGTACCTCTTTTGGCAAAACTCTATGTCAAGGAAATTGTTAAATTGCATGGAGTTCCTACTTCTATTGTTAGCGATCGTGATCCATTATTTACTAGTGGATTTTGGAAGGGTCTTCAAAAAGCTTTGGGAACAAAGATTAATTTTAGCACCGCTTCTCATCCTCAGTCCGATGGACAAACCGAGCGTGTGAATCAAACTCTTGAAGATCTTCTTCATGCATGTGTTCTTGATTTTTGTGGAAGCTAGGAAGATCATATTTCTCTTTTTGAGTTTTCCTATAATAATAGCTTCTGATCTAGTATTGGTATGGCACCTTTCGAGGCACTCTATGGAAGGCCATGCCGATCTCCTTCGTGTTGGCTTGAAGCCGGTGAGAAGCTGGTTTCAGGTCCAGATTTTATTCGTGATGCCACAGAAAAGATTGACCTTATTCGTCATAGGATGAAAGAAGCTCAAAGTAGACAAAAATCCTATGCCGATAACCGAAGAAGGAGATTAGAATTTTCTGTGGGAGATTTTGTGTTTATTCGTGTTTCACCTATGAAGGGTGTTGTGTGTTTCAATCGATCGGGAAAATTAGCACCTCGATATATTGGTCCATTTCCCATCACCGAACGCATTGGTTCCGTGGCTTATCGCCTTTTATTACCGGCTCAGTTTTCTACTATTCATGACGTATTCCACGTCTCTCAATTACGGAAATGCCTTCGAGATTCCGATTCTATTCTTGAGCCCGGTGTTATTGGAGAAATTAAAGTTTCGCCTAATTTGACTTATGAGCAACATCCTATTCGTATCATTGCTACAGAGGTTAAACGCCTTCGAAATAAAGATGTTCCTCTTGTGAAAGTTCAATGGTCCACAAATCCTAAGGATTGCACTTGGGAATCCAGAGAATTCATCGAGCGAACACATCCGGACTTACTCTCTCGTGCTCCTTAAGGTGAACTTCTTATTTCAAATTTTTTTTGTGTTGATATGCTTTTACGGTTGTTACTCTTTGTTTTCTTCTTAAGAATTGTGAGGATGCAATTTTTTAAGGAGGGGAGTCTGTAACAACCCGCATATTTTACGATTGTATATTTAAATGTTTTATTTAAATATAGCATTGTTAATCGGATTAAAGTCCGAAATGTTACTTATTGTAAACAGTCGAATTAGGACTCAAGACCACTTCCATTGAGTCCATAATGGTGTTTACAACTTTTTTGAGTATAAACATCGATATGTTTGGAGTTGAGTAGAATTTTGCTATTTTTCTATTTTTGGGCTTTGGGTTTGGGTTTCAGCCCATTAACCCAACATTATACCCTAACTCCACCCCCTCTCCTCTTCATACATTCTCATTTCCTAATACTCTCTAGCTAAAGTAAAAATGGGGGAAGAGAAAGGAAATTAGAATTCCAAACCCTAGTTTAATTAGGAAATACAAATTCTAGCTCCAACATCAAAGAGAAGCCAAGGTAAGCATCCTCTTCTTCTTCTCCATCTCAATCTCTTTCCAATTTCAGAAATTTCCTATAACATAACTTAGGAAATATTGCTAATGATCTTAGATTGGAGCTTCTAGTGTTGAAATTGAAGAGTAGGTGATCTTTCCTTTGCTTTAGAGCTTCTCGTTTATTGTTTTTGGGTTTAAAGGTGAGTTCTTTAACTCACATCTACGTCAACTGTCATTGTTGTTAGGTATGAATTCCTAACATTTGTGCATATTCATTTGCTTTTAATTTGAATTGATTTGGTGAATTTTCCAAATTTTGGTGTTTTGGTCCAATTTTATGAAAATCCTACTATGGATGTTTGGACATGTTTTGGTGGTGTATCGAAGAGCCTATAAGGCTGGGTTGTCGCTTAGCATAAATCCTTAGTCGTCGTTGCTCGATCGATCGCATTTCGTTTGGATTTTCGCCCTTTACGGGCTAGGCTGATTTTTTGCCTACAGGTGAATTTCAGACGTCTGAAGTCCAATTCAGACGTTTGGATTCAAATTAAGACGTTTGGATTGGAAATCCAGACGTCTGGAATTGGCCCCTGGAAAACGCAAAAAGGTAGAGAGTGGGACCAGACGTCTGGCTCAAACCTACTAGACGTCTGGTTAGTTTTCAAACGTCTGGTTTGAGTTCCAGACGTCTGGTAATTTCTGGGAAATTTCCAGAACTCAAATCCAGACGTCTGGATTAACCCCCAGACGTCTGGAACTGTTCATTTTCCCTATTTTGGGCTGTTTTGATTTGATTTCCATTGTTTAATCGATTTTTGTTGATCCGGACAGCTTGTTATCACTTATTATCGACTTTGATGACTTCTTTTTCGGGATTTTTAGGAATATCCATTTTGATGGATTCGGTATCGATTTCTATGGATTTGATTCACGTCTTTGTATGTGAATTTTTGGTGATTGATTGTTTCTACAATCATTTCTGTGATTTGTCACTTTAAAATACAAAGGTTTCTATACTAGTAGTAAATACTCAAACTCTTCCACACAAACGATTTCAACACTACTTTTAAATACAAAGCTCGTTTTAAAACCGTTTTCCAATCTATTAGTATATACAAACCTTTACCTAATTCGTACGAGAAATCCAATTAAACGACTGAGCAAAACAAGCGGTATGAAACGCTTGCGTTTACTTTGTCGGTTAATTCTTAGACTTGTTCGATTGAAATCTTGTGACAATTTTCGAGTGGAAATCTACAATCTGTTCGTAAATATCTAAGTTAAGCCAGTGGTTATGGGACATGAAGCTAAACTCATCTATTTTCTAGCTTAGTGTAATTGACACTTCTTATTGATCAATGGTGATTATTTTGTGATTTAGCCTAGCGTTGTGTGATGTCTATTTGTTTGTGTGGGGACTAAAAACCTCGTTTGTGGAACTTCGGTTCAATTTGGTGGGGTAGCGACCCATGGTCTTCGGGCCGTTTGTGGAGCTTCGGCTCAAACTTGATGGTTAGAGACCATGGAATAGCGTTTCGGTTTGTGATACACGTGTTGGTGAGTTTTCATGCTCCCGTTTATGATAGGCCTCCCCCCTTTGTGATTTCTGGATTTCTAGTGGTTGATTTCTAGAATTTGTGTTTCACCAATTTTCGTGGATTGCATTGATAAGCTCTATCAATATTTGTGTTTTGGTGAATAATTTAAAGAATATGACATTCTTTTGGTATTTGAGAATGTTTGAGATATTGTATGATTTTTGCTGTTATCTGATGTATACTTGTCACAGTATGGCATTATTGTTATCATACGTTTTTGGTCATATCTTATCTCATTTTATATGATATTTATAGCTAGACTGATCCGTTTATTATTTTCTACTTAAATAATACTCGGGTCAGACCGAGGTATTTCAGGTGCTCCTGCTTGACTTCTTATCAGGGTCCGTCACCTGACTTTTGGCTAACTACTTTAGCATAATAGTTTTTGTTAGTATACATTTGAGATGGAGACTCCTTGTTGTATACTTATTCTTTTGTCTAGTACTTGTATCTATTCTTTTGTGATGTAGTGGATCTAGTTTGACCACTATTTTGATGTAAACTTTTATGTGTTATATTCATATATGTTTCCGCCTCTTTGATATGAATATCTGTGACTGATTTGTGTTATGTTTATTTATATATTTGTTTCCGAAGGCCTCATAGCCACTATGTGGTAGCTTTGAGTTTATATCTAATATGTTGGATTTCCTCTTGAAATGAAATGTAAGTTATATTATCTGACATATCGGTACTCGCACAAAGCAATTACACAGATGGTCGCTCCTCAACAGCCTTATTCCTCGTGCTAGTCGACGACATTACCCCGTAGTGTTCTTCGCTAGCGTGAGTATAGAGGTGGAGCGTTAAAGGCAGAGTCTCCTTTATACGGAGAGGTCCGAGAGAAATAATAATATCAATAATAACAATATATATCATATATATTTCAAAATAATATATCCCAACAACGGGAAAATAATATAATATCTCTATAAACCGTAATCCGAAAACGTACCTATTTGTCGGGCAAACAACGCTTAATTTATGAAACCAAAAGTAGTAGCAATTGCTTCCATAACCTATATTTCACTTATATAATCCAAAGAAGTTAATAATTATATAAAAAATAAAATATTTAAAGTTGTTTCAACTAATAACAAAACAAATCAATGCAACATAACAACAATCACTTGCAAACAAGCATCCAATCATCACATGAAATCAAAGAGATCAACCATTCATCTATATCAAGCAAAACAAATAGTTTGTTTGGGTTTAGACACTTTAATCTTATAGAATGACAAATAAACTACTAAGTATACCATCTACTCAACAGTCTTAGATAAAACTCAATAAATTATTCATACATCCTAAACAATTAGAAGTATCTTTACCCATAAACCAAAAAAAACATCAAATTCCAAACATTATTTAAATTTATTCTTATTAATTTTTTTTCACAAGATTTGTTGTTCATTTTTTTTCATTCATTCAATGATTACTTTCCTAAATTTTACATTTATTTCTTAAAAAATTTATTCCCATTTATTCATTCAGCACTTAATTCCATTTATTTACATTCGTTTATTTACATATGTTATTTACATTTTCTTACATATGTTACTCATACACAATTATTTTAAACATATGTAAATCAATTCTTAAAGTACTATATAAGTTTCTTTGTAAATAAATTCACATTCATTCAGTGCTTATTTTCATTATTTTTATTCATTACTTAAAAATTCATTGTCAGTTATTCATACAATGTCAATTTCTTTTATTTATTTCTTTACATTCATTTCTTACATAAGTTACTTCCATTCGATTGTTTGTAATAATCAATGAATTTATTATTTAAGTATTACATACATTTTATTGCAGCTTAGTTCACATTTATAAATTCATATACTTGATTTCTATTAGATATTAATATTCATTAGTGCATAAGTTCATACCTAAGTTTCTTACTTTTAATTCACCTTCATTTCTTTACATAGTGTCATTGAATATTAAATCTATTTTCTGAATCATTTCAACCTTTCTGAAGTTATAGTCATTAACTTAATATAGTATTCAATTTAATTATAAAGTGCTTCATCATTGATTTAAGTTTATCATCATCTACTTACAGTATTCATCCTTTCTACTTATTTTAATTGTAATTAACTTCAAACATTTACTTAAGTTTATACTCATTTATTTATAGTATTCATGTTCAATTAAATTACTTAGCATATCAATTCATTAACTTAAGTTTATAATTATTAAAATATCAAAATTCTTACTTATAAAAGAAATTCCATTAAACACTTTCATTGCTTAAGTTTTACTTGTATAATATTCCATTACATATTTTTTTAACATTACAATTTTTAATATTTTGGTAAGTTATATATTTATGTTTCTAAGAATGCAATTGAAAGTTACACAAGTTTATCTTATTTAGTATAATTAACTTAATGTTCAATAGTTATCATTTCTCATTTTCATATCCTTAAGTTACAGGTTACAAATTTTCAAATTTCTTGTAATTTCATTTATACTTAGCAATTAATCTTCTTATTTTCATTTTAGAAGTTCCAATTATTAAATAGTCAAATTTCATTTTATTACAATAATTAAAATCTCTAATTTATAAGAATTTAAGAACTAAATGTCGGTTCCATTTCAATCATTTAAAATAATATATATAACCATATCTTTATATATATATATATCAAATCATATTTGGAATTAATATTAAGATTAATTTATCAAAATGATTGTGTAGTAAAAATACTACAGCAGTCTCACCACTTTGAAACTTGAAAATGAACGTCAATGATGCGTGCACTCATCATCGAAATTATTTTCCAAAGATAGAGAGGGGAGTACAAAACTTATTTCTTACCAAAATTCCCTTAAAACATTTCTTTCAAATTATATTAAAATATTTATATCAGAAAATACTCCTAAATAATACTACTATTATATTCCAAAATCCTTTGAAAGAAGTTTTCGAAAATCCCGGAACTTAAGTTCTAAAATTTCCAATTTATATTCATTTTATTTACGAATCTCGTTTTTCAACCAATACTTATGAATTTCACTTACCTAACAAACAAATATATTACAACCAAATATATTATTTACAAATTTATTATTTTATATACAAAAATATAATAGGCAAAATTATTTCATTTACCTATATTTCAAAACAAATATTATGTCGGTCTATCCTATTAAGTGTTTAGAAATCCCTATCGATGCCATAACGTCCTATGCACCAACCAGAATTTATAAATACAAAACGGAACAAATTAACACAATACAAAACCTTTTATAACACAAACAAATACGCTCTCTCATATATACACTCAGCGACTCATTGTAGGGTATCACTACCCTATTTAATATGAGTCTGACCCCATAAAGCTAAGGTTATCGCTAAATCGAAGCTCTGATACCAACTGTAACGACCTGCCTTTTTGGACGTTTTAAGCAGACACAAATGTCGACTCAAACCATTCAAAAGGGTCGATTGTTATGGGGTAAATAAGAAAAAGAGAAAGAAATAAAACAAATACAGAATCTCGCAGCGGAATGACAAAATATAATAATCAAATAACAGTTCATAAAGCTGTTTTATAAATATATTTGACTATTCTTTTACAACACCAAAAATCAGAGTTACAGAAACAGGAATAAACAAATAATAAATGCAGCGGAACAACATGATGCAATGGAATAAATATAATAATAATAATAGTACAAATCTTCGTCTTCGTCCTCCAGAAATAAGGTCTTCAACCCTGAAATGCTCAGGCTGACCTGAGCAAATTAAAAAGAAAAAACACTCCAATCAGAAAGATCTTATGTAAGTTAAATCAATGGTAAATATGAGTGTGACGACGTCAGAGATGTTTACGGGTTTTGACATCTCCTATCCAATGTTTAACGTGACTGCAGTAACTTAAGAGATGTTCGGGATTTACTCCTAAGGATCCGTTAAACTATCTACTATGTAGTACAAAACACTATTATAATATGTCTACAGTAAAGTAAAAGTATTAAAATAGCGTTAAGGCGTTACCCATTCCCCCTTAACACATTTTATATATTCTCATAGTCTATACAGTACCGTACGCTCCTCCGTAAACTGGAGGTTTACACAGAGGGCACTTCATAGGTATGGTACAAAACAAACTCGTAGAAGGCGCTCTAGGGCATGTGAACACGGCACTCGAGGCAATGCCAGGGTAGATATACCAATTGCGGATTCGGACTAGTGGTAACGCATAACAGCTACTACCACCCACCTCGGACACACTCCCAAATCAAAATCAATGGTGGCCACCAAATCAATCACAAAGTAATAGAATGGTATAGAAGAAATGCGCCCGATCGGAGGCGCGACCTCACTTGGCCCGACATGTCTCCTGTTTTAGTCACATCTAAGCTGAATTACGGGAGTCAGGGTCATGTCATTCCTCATACGAAAATCGTTCACCAAACTATCCTACTTCATTTCTGGAATCTCCATTACGTACACAATTGTTAAAGTGGTTTTCGGTATTGGCAGAGAGTATGACAATATCTGATCCCGGTCTCTTTAACAACCAAACGCTTATTTCACAATGGATGGTTCTTTTAAATTTCCAAAATCAATTCATAATTGATATTAAAATATCATATTCAATTCAAACCATATCGCTTTCGAAATTATATTCACTTTCAAAAATCATATTTTCAAAATAGTTTAAAACCCTCATTTCAAAACTTCATATTCAAATGAAATATGTAATTTAAATCCCAACTTAGGTTATAATATCATTTAACCGTATTTGCTTTTAAACCAATGAATTTGAATATGAACACTTCCACTTACTTAGTCTGAAAATTTTGGAAATAGTTTAAATAGTTATAAATAGTTAAAATAGTTATAAATAGTAAAATACTCTAAAATAGTTTTAATTATAGATTAAAGATACTGTAAAATTGATTTAAGATAGTTAAATAGATTTAAAATAAATTAAATGTAATTAAAATAGATTAAATAGCTTTAAAATAGATTAATTAGATTTAAAATAAATTAAATGGTTTAATTAGTCTAAAAATAAATTAAATTGGTTTAAATAAGTTAAAATAATTTATATAGTTAATATAGGTTAAAATGGTTTAATAATTTGAAAATCATAATAATTAGAAATTTAAAATAGTATATTTTTAACAGTTTACATTAAAATATGAATTTGAAATTTATATCAATTTAAACTTTTTATTTCATTTCAACACCTTCGGACTATTTTTTACTTCCAAAAAGCCCAATTTCAAAATCTTTCAATTCCAATTCTCAATACAATATTTAATTCTATATCGCTTCCAATCCATGTTTGAAATATCAATTTAAATTACTCCAATTCCAATATATTTCAAAGTTATATTTCAAACAATTTTTAACAACTCAATTTCGATAAACTTCACTTATACTTCAAATTCAACTTTAAAATTTCAATTTAATTTCATTAAACCATTCCTTTAAACCAAATCCAATTTTTTAACATAAAAATTGAATTTCGATAGTAATTCAAATTATATAAATCAAATTTTATTTCAAAATGTCATTTAACTAAATTCGAAAAATAAGGATTTAAAATCATTTAATTTAACCAAATCCGGTGTCTATATATAATTCTCTACCCTAGGGTCAAGTGATACGGATATTTATCATTTCAATCCGCAATTTAAAATTTTATGGTTATATATATCATTTCAAACCACAATCCCGAATTAAATATTAAAATCCATAAAATCGCTCGAGTCTATCATTTCAACCAATAACGATTTTTCCCTAATCTATAGATCGTTCGGGTATATATCATTTCAACCCATAATGATTTTCTAATAATAACCAAGGAAACTTGCAGAGTGATAACATTATATAAATCAAACATAACATCCAATCAACCAATGTCAACAATCAAACATCCATCATAATTATCATCCAATTCAACCAAATAAATTTCAACAAATGACTAATTATTATTAACAAGTAATTAACTGGAAATTTTAAATTCAATAATAAATTAAATGACAATATAATTCAAATAATTCAAAATAACAGGAATATCAATTTAAACATACCAAACAACCATAAATAAATTTCTAATCACATCGTAAATTTAATTTAACTAACATAAGAAATTTTAGAAGTTGCGAGTGGGTTAAAACACTCACCTTCGATTTTAAATCGATTTAAAGTCCAATTTAAGCCCAAATTTTGAACCATCTCAAAATCCATCCAAACCAGCGTCAAAATGTCCGAAATTCCGATACGATCCCAACAAAATAAACCGCACGTGAATCGTACCTCGTATGCAAAAGTTATTAACCTTAGAACATTGAGTTTTAAATAGGAAATAAATAAAATAAAAGAAAACAACACTACCCCTTTCCACGTCATCGGTCAAACGCATCTCTCCTCTCATATGCAAAACCCTAGCCGCATAATACAAGATCGCGATCCAGTCACCACCTCCGTTCAACTTGCCGCCGCGCCAAGCCATTCGCCTCCAGACAAGTCACCTCAGCCTTTGCGTCATCCTCCGACCACCCAAGACCCCTGATGACGCCGCTCAAAATCGGAAAACATAACCGCCGCCACTCTTGCTTTAACCCTAGTCAAAGTTTTACTGATGATCTAGCCGATGTTTCGACAAACGGCTAGCACAGATGAGCATCGCACGGCAATCTCCACCCATCCGTACCAACGATTCGACGATCGGTCGACGGTGATCGAAACGTGATGAACGACCAAGACTAAACCATCGAATTCTGGGCACATAGAAACTCAGATCGAGAAAAAAAATTCGAATTTGACTTGCACTCTTCGAGAGCTTCAAATCGATATATAATTCAATATATTTTGAGGAGTTTTAATTTTTGGATTTGGTTTTGATTTGCAATTGAATTTGAGGGATGTGAAGTTTGAATCTGTTTTTGCCATTAAGGAGGAGAAGTAGACAGATGAAATGTACGTACTGAAATGAGGAATATGGAATAACTAGGGTTTATAACAGACTATTTATAGGCAGATCAGAAATAGAAATGAATGGACCAGATTGATTTGAAAATTGAACGATAAATGACCCGAAAAGCCCGTTTCGTTCCCGAAACGTAAATGGGTCATCTCATATATCAAAATAGATGTTTTGGATAGTTTTAAACCCGATAGAATAGGTTTCAAGTCCTAATTCCATCGTATGAAGAAGTTATGTTAAAATCAGCTTATTTCAAATTTATTTCAATTAAATTAATTTCTAGGCGTTTCAAGCCCGTTCGATCAAACGACAAGTTCGATCGATACGAAACTTGAAATCCTACAATAATTCACTGTTACGGATCCGATGAAACTAGTTTCGTCGAAATCCGAGTCAGTTGCCAAAATGGCTATTTTCACATTAATTAAATAAGTTAATATTAAATTAAATTAAATCACTTTTTAAATTCCGACTCTATAATTAACAAATTTTATCACTTTTGATTATTTAGACATTTATAACAATATAAAACAAATTTCCATGTTAATTATTTCACAAGTTAACATGTTTACTTTCAATTTCAATAAATTCAGTAATTATAAATTTAATTTCCAACAATTTCATTAAATTGACCTTTCATCCTATTATTCAATCCATTTATTATCAAATGGATGAAATTAACATTGGTTCATGATTTATTACATTAATATTTTACAATTTCATCCAGATTTCTATTAACGTAATATTTAATTCCATTTAATTGCAATAAATCCAATTATTATAATTTAAATTCGAATAAATTGATTAACTTGATTTCAAAGCTTTCTATCCAATCCTTGATTGTTCTATATATACATTTAACATAGGTTTCTATCTAATTACATTCATATTCTACAGTCATTGTCTTAATCCATTTTAACGCTATATCTAATTTCATTCATTGCAATTGATTTCCAATTTAATTTACTGATTAAATAAATAGGTAACATATAATAATTGTTACCATTAACTTTTAATCACACCTATAAGTTATTATTAACAAACAAATGTTACAATTGCTTACATAACACTGATTTTTATACAATTACATTAATTATATACTATTCCATTTATTAATTCAATATTTACATTTGGTTTCTTATATTTAATTTATAATCAAGCATAACATTTTAAATCATTTCAATTAATTGGAATTTCATACAAATTGTAAATGATTAACTTTAATTAACATTGTTGCATTTCATTTTAGTTATTATTTCAATAAATAGTTTACAATTTTTATTTCTCTCAACATTAAATCATAAAATCTTATTAAATTAACAAATTTAAATTATCGAAAATTACGGGTCGTGACACTCTCCCTCACTGAAGACTTTTCGTCCCCGAAAAGAAAAAAGAAGGGAAAAGAAGGGGAAAGAAGGAATTAAGAAATCAATATATCCTATTCAAAATATTGAATTTATAAATAATAAATTTACAAAATTAAATAATTTAACTAAATATATCAATTTAAAATAACTAAATCCTTTTATATTCAAGTTAATAAAAGTTTGAAAACAATTTCTATTTCACAAAAAATTTCTAAGTCCAAAATTCACGAAAATTTTCGGCAGAGTCTCCTTTGTACGGAGAGGTCCGGGAGAAATAATAATATCAATAATAACAATATGTATCATATATATTTCAAAATAATATATCCCAACAATGGGAAAATAATATAATATCGCTATAAACCGTAATCCAGAAACGTACCTATTTGTCGGGCAAACAACGCTTAATTTATGAAACCAAAAGCAGTAGCAATTGCTTCCATAACCTGTATTCCACTTATATAATCCAAAGAAATTAATAATTATATAAAAAAATAAAATATTTAAAGTTGTTTCAACTAATAACAGAACAAATCAATGCAACATAACAACAATCACTTGCAAACAAGCATCCAATCATCACATGAAATCAAAGAGATCAACCATTCATACATACCAAGCAAAACAAATGGTTTGTTTGGGTTTAGACACTTTAATCTTATAGAATTGCAAATAAACTACTAAGTATACCATCGACTCAACAGTCTTAGATAAAACTCAATAAATTATTCATACATCCTAAACAATTAGAAGTATCTTTACCCAACAACCCATAAACAAAAAAACATCAAATTCCAAACATTATTTAAGTTTATTCTTATTAATTTCTTTTCACAAGATTTGTTGTTCATTTTTTTTCGTTCATTCAATGATTACTTTCTTAAATTTTACATTTATTTCTTCAAAATTTTATTCCCATTTATTCATTCAGCACTTAATTCCATTTATTTACATTCGTTTATTCACATATGTTATTTACATTTTCTTACATATGTACTCATTCACAATTATTTTAAACAAATGTCAATTCTTAAAGTACTATATAAGTTTCTTTGTAAATAAATTCACATTCATTCAGTGCTTATTTTCATTATTTTTATTCATTACTTAAAAATTCATTGTCAGTTATTCATACAATGTCAATTTCTTTTTTTCATTTCTTTACATTCATTTCTTACATAGGTTACTTCCATTGGATTGTTTGTAAAAATCAATGAATTTATTATTTAAGTATTACATACATTTTATTGCAGCTTAGTTCACATTTATAAATTTATATACATGATTTCTATTAGATATTAATATTCATTAGTGCATAAGTTCATACCTAGTTTCTTACTTTTAATTCACCTTCATTTCTTTACATAGTGTCATTGAATATTAAATCTATTTTCTGAATCATTTCAACCTTTCTGATGTTATAGTCATTTACTTAATATAGTATTCAATTTAATTATAAAGTGCTTCATCATTGATTTAAGTTTATCATCATCTACTTACAGTATTCATCCTTCTACTTATTTTAATTGTAATTAACTTCAAACATTTACTTAAGTTTGTACTCATTTATTTATAGTATTCATGTTCAATTCAATTACTTAGCATATCAATTCATTAACTTAAGTTTATAATTATTCAAATATCAAAATTCTTACTTATAGAAGAAATTCCATTGAACACTTTCATTGCTTAAGTTTTACTTGTATAATATTCAATTACATATTTTTTAAACAGTACAACTTTTAATATTTTGGTAAGTTATATATTTATGTTTCTAAGAATGCAATTGAAAGTTACACAAGTTTATCTTTTTTAGTTTAATTAACTTAATGTTCAATGGTCATTTCTCATTTTCATATCCTTAAGTTTACAGGTTACAAATTTTCAAATTTCTTGTAATTTCATTTATACTTAGCAATTAATCTTCTTATTTTCATTTTAGAAGTTCCAATTATTAAATAGTCAAATTTCATTTTATTACAATAATTGAAATCTATAATTTATAGGAATTTAAGAACTAAATGTCGGTTCCATTTCGATAATTTAAAATAATATATATAACTATATCTTTATATATATATGAAATCATATTTGGAATTAATATTAAGATTAATTTATCAAAACGATTGTGCAGTAAAACTACTACACAATCTCCCCACTTTGAAACTCGAAAATGAACGTCGATGATGCGTGCACTCATCACCGAAATTATTTTCCAACGATAGAGAGAGGAGTACAGAACTTATTTCTTACCAAAATTTCCTTAAAACATTTCTTTCAAATTATATTGAAATATTTATATTAAAAAATACTCCTAAATAATACTACTATTACATTCCAAAAACCTTTGAAAGAAGTTTTCAAAAATCCCGGAACTTAAGTTCTAAAATTTGCAATTTATATTCATTTTATTTACGAATCTCATTTTTCAACCAATACTTATGAATTTCAGTACCTAACAAACAAATATATTACAACCGAATATATTATTTACAAAATTTATTATTTTATATACAAAAATATAATAGGCAAAATTATTTCATTTACCTATATTTCAAAACAAATATTATGTCGGTCTGTCCTATTAAGAGTTTAGAAATCCCTATCAACGCCATAGCATCCTATGCACCAACCAGAATTTATAAATACAAAACGGAACAAATTAACACAATACAAAACCTTTTATAACACTAACGAATACGCTCTCTCGTATATACACTCAGTGACTCGTTGTAGGGTATTACAACCCTATTTAATATGAGTCTGACCCCACAAAGTTAAGGTTATCGCTAAACCGAAGCTCTGATACCAATTGTAACGACCTGCTTTTTTGGACGTTTTAAGCAGACCCACATGTAACGACCCAGAATTTTTGATAATTAAAATTCGAATATTCAATTAATTTTAAATATTAATAAATGAATTTAATAAATCGAATGATTTATTTTTCGAATATTGGATTTAATTTGATAATTAAATCGATAAATTAAATAGTGAAATTCCAGAGATAATTAAAAATTGAGTTTAATATGATTGAAAATGATTTGTAAAATTTTATTTAATCATACTGGAGTTATAGAAAGGTTATAGAACTTTTAAAATTGGAATTGGAGTTAAATTGTGAAAATCGAATATTTTAATATTTAATTATCGACTGTAAAAATAGCCAATTTTCGAACAGTCTCAGAATTGAACGAAACCAGTTCCATTGGATCCGTAATAGTTAGTTATTATCGGATTTCAATTTTCGTATCAATCGGAGTTGTCGTTTGACCGTGGCAGCTCAAAACGCATCAAAATTGTTTTAATATTAATTTGGCGAGTTAAAATAGTCATTTTTCAAACGGTCTCGGATTTCGACGAAACCAGTTTCATCGGATCCGTAATGTGATATTATTATAAGATTTCAAATTTCGTAATTTTTGGATTTATCGTTTGCCCGGTACGAATCAAAACGCCTCGAAATCGATTTAAATCGGTTTAATTTAAATTGATCGTTTACTGTCATAGCTCACACATACGATCGAATTAGCTTCTGAAACCTGTTCCATTGTGTCCGGAACGCGGGGTAAACCCCAGAAACGCCAGTTACCGCGCGTAAATCGGAGTTTGGAAATTTAGAAATGAATAGTGTTCGTCGGTTCTCTATAAAAGCAACCCATCCTCTTCACGATTTAAGAAACCCTAATTCACTTTCTTCAGCCGCCACCCTTGTTATCAATGGCCGAAACTATCTCTTCTTCTCCCTCAAATTTCTTCAAATCCAAGCAATGATTCGCGAAACTTTCTACATGAAAGATGTAGAGGGTAGTAAGCTCTATAAAATGAACGGTGATGATGGATTTTAATCAAGGGGTTCGATGGCAAAATGGAGAAGATGGCAGCGACTTTAGGCACGTTTTCTGAGGCAAAGACGAGGCCGAGCTTGGCCATATTGGGGTCGAAGGCAGGAGTGGTGATGCTCTTTCATTTGGAACACTCTGATCATCGGGGAAGTGGAAGATGTGGCCAAGTGGTTTAGGGCTTAGAGGGCGGCAGGTGGGTTTTCACGAACGTGACTTGGGAGAAACGTGATGAAGGAAGAAAGAAGGGGCGGCTGTGATTTCCTTTGGCAAAACGTGCGGCCAGATGTAGATGTAGGTTTAAAATGTAAATTAATTTGTAAATTGTTATATAAATAATTCGTACAATCTTTAAATGTTGATAACTTTTTCATACGAGATCGAAAACGCACGAAACCAGTTGCATTGGAATCATTTTGTCGAGCTCTATGCTATGAAACTGAATTGGAGCCATTTGGAGCTAGTGTGAATTTTGGATGAAATCAAACGTCTGTTTATTTTATTCGAAATAAACGCTGAAATCAGAATTAAAATCAAGGTGAGATCTTCTCACTCAAATTGAATGTGGAATTTTTACAGTTATTGAATTGATGATTGACTGTTTGGATGTGATATTAGATATGGTAGGATATATATCTATATATAGCAATATATACATATTGGCATATGTATATATTGGATTGATGATTTCCCGCCTCGTATAGCGGATGAGACCCTATTGCGCCGTTAGTAAGCGGATTTTTATAAAACCCATATACCGCGATAATTCCGTACTGGAGCGGAATTGGTATTGTGCTAACATCTTTGGATGCAGGGAAACAGGTTGGAGGGATCCAACTGGATTCCTCACCAGTAGTTATTTATTTACAGGATTGATGTATATTCTGTTATCATATGTTGATATATGATGTTGTTGTTGTGATTGACTAATTGGTGCTGTTGCATCATCGGATTCAAGTTTTAAAGATAACGACTTTTATTTTAAAAAGGATTTTTAAAGTGATCTTTGAAATTATACGTTTTATTAAATTTTTGAAGTGATTTATTTTAAATAAATAAACGTTCAAATTTTAAAGTTATAAAAGTTAAGATCTTTGTGAAATATAACCGAAAAGTGATTTTTGGAATAAATAGTTGATTTATTTATAAAATGGTTTAAATTGAGATTTTTAAAGTATTATAAACGGTTTACTTAAAAGGTTTATAAAATTGACATTTATAAATTGAGATATTGGAATTATAAAACGAGTTTTTATAAGTGTTAAAAAAATGAAGTGATAATAAAAAAATCATATGTGAACGAGATTTATAGATTTATAAATTGCGAAGTATAAATTGTATAGAAGTGGTAGAATAGAAGATTTATAAGTAATTTGCTTATAAATTAGATTTTTGCACTTAAATGAGATTTGAACAGAATTTGCTAATAAAATGATTTTATAAGTGAAATTGTTATGAAGTATAAATGTGATTTATAAACGTTGTTTATAAATCCAAAATCACTTATTTTGATAAGTAATTTTAGAAGTTAATAAAATGAGATTTATAAACCGGAGTTGTTATATAAAATAGAAAATGGAATTTATAAACGTTGTTTTATAAATTCGGAAATAAATCAATCAAAATTGATGAATTTAAGATAGAAGGTTATTAAGGGAATTTTATCCACGATTTTGGATAGTGGACAATTCTTGAAATAAATGTGTAGAAAAGATTTAAATATGGTTAAGTGGAGTATATTCACGATTTTGGACAGTGAATATGTTTTAAGTAGAATGGATATGGTTTTGGGAAAGCGATATTATAAAATGAAGTTAATTGTTTTAAAAGAGGTTTTAAAACGTGTTAAGTATCGAATACATAGATTTCAACATTTTTATTGTTGAAATAGACGTTTTCGAAAAATAAGGAAATGGTGGACTATAACACTGTTGTTATAGTAAATGATTTCCGAAAGGAAATGTTTTATATAGTATTGGGATTTATATATCTATCTAAATTTCGAATCCCTATACTAGTGATGTTGAGTCGTCGTAACGATGTTTTACGCAACATTCGTTTTGACTCAAATAAATGTTGTTATAGAAAATGATTTCCTTGAGAATGAATTTATACTTAATATTGATTTAAGTATATCGAATATTTTCAAATGTTGAAAATAAAAGATTTGTGAAACACTTATTTTTAAATAAGTATGGAAATGCTTTTCCAAAATGAAATGAAACGTTTTGAGATTTTATCTTCTTAAAGATAAATCGAGATTGAATATTGAAAACGATTTGAAAATCGTATATCTGTAGATATTTTGAAAATATAAATTCACTATGGAATTTATAAAGGAAAGGGAAACTGTTTAGAAAAATAAACGTTGATTCATTTTCAAAGTGTGGAAATTTTATATCTAATGAAGATATTTTTGGAGATGAAATAATTTGGAAAATTATTTGGAATCTGATGATGTCGCGCATCTTTATTGATAGTTAAATAACCGACTATCAATAATTACCTTGAGTAGGTATTTGTTGTGAATTGGATGAATTTGAATGCCACACTTATTTTTGAAAAATCGCTCACTATTCGGGTTAACCGGGAAAGGACCATGGGGTCGTATAACCCATTCCGAATATGTGATACGTCGTTATGAATTGCATTTGAAGACCGGTGTTGAAGACCGGATATTTTTGAAAACGGAAGGATTACCGTCGAGTTACTCTACATCGGCTGATCTCCGATTTAGAGGTTTTATCACCCTTAGTGACGGGAAGTCCGGACGTGATTAGAAATTTATCCGGAAATGCAAGGGCTTCGTGAGAAGTGCCTTCGGTTCTGTTCGATCCCGGAACAGACTTTTATGGATTGTGTGTCTGACGTTACAATTTGAGATATAAAGCTGATTTCTTTCAAATACATTTCTGTTGGTGGCGGAGAATTTATTCTCTTAGCTTAACACCCTTCTCTGAGACGTACGAGCTCAGAGGTTATGTAGTTGAAATTTATCAGCGATATATCCCAATTTGGTAACGTGGCATACTGAGTGTTGCTGTGAAATGATCAGTGTTTGATCATTTGTGATATGATCATTTGTTTGATCTTATATCTTTGTGATCATAGGTTGATCATTTTGTTTGACCCGAAGCAGGGCTTTTTGAGAAAGCGTAGCTTTGTGGACGAGACTTCATCGAGCCTCACACCCCGGAAATGGTCGAAACAGGAAGGATGCGGCAAGGTTCTAGGGAGTAGCGCCCCTTAGTGTATGTCATTCCTTCTGGATAAAGGTGGTATCATGGTATGGAGCCCAGATACTTAACCTCTGTGGTTGCTGCACAGTTATTATTACTTTGTGGTTTGTTGGAAATCGGGGATCCTCGGGAAGATCGGTTACGATCGGGGGATGGCATACGCGTGTCAGTAGTTACCTATTTTTGCAGAGGTAACCCGGCCTTGTGTTGGCAGAGATCTAACCGTAACGTTAGGTTCTCGGGTCGTCTATTCCAGGGACGTACCCATCGTGGATAGGAAGTTCCTTAGCCTGACCATTTGTTGGAAATCCAAAGAAACAATACGTGACGTGTACGGTTTTAGTTGTAGAACCTATCATTCACTTATGGTGGCGCCCCACTGTTTGGATGGTAGCTATAGTAGGCATAGTTCGAAATGTCTATGCTGGCTAAGATTTATATTATACTTTCGAAATGTTTTCCACTATGCACTAAAAAAATAATATCAAAAAAAAAAGAATTTGATTTTGCGTAGTAAGCATCTTTGACTATCATAAGAAGAAATCTCCTCCAAGTCTGCGTTTGCATTGTGTGTGTGGTGGGAGGTCTTATGGTAGTTTCATTTTCCAAAAGCATTGCGAATTGACATTAAAAGTTTTCCTGTTGTTTATTTTAAAGATAAACTGTTTTACGATCTCACACCAGTCACCATGACTGACTCGGAGTTTATTGTTTCCCTTCTAAACTCTGGGTGCCCACCAATTTCCACACGGGCAGCCTAGAGTTATATTATCAGGATATTCTGGATACTCTGGAGCTTGGAGATAAGCTGGATGACGAGACGTAGTATTTGTATCTGATAGTATTTATTCTGCTGTGTATTCTGTATGAGGACAAGTTTATATAACTGTCCATTGTTGTTTATTGACTCTGATGATATGATGTGATGTAATGTAATAACAGATATAATTCTTTTGTTTTTAAATGATATTCATTTATCTATTATATATTGTTCCGCTGCGATATGTGAGATTCTGATATTGTTTTCTGTTTCTGCTCTTGTTCTGTTGTTGTTCTTCTTTCTTTTTCTTCTATCTTCTTCTTCTACCTTTTTCTTCTTTCTTAAAACCATAACTTTTCGGGTTTCCGGCATTCGATGGCTCAGCAGTCGATAAAGTGAGTATCGATGTTGAATTTTCGAAAGTCGAAAATTTCCGGGATGTTACATTTGGTATCAGAGCATATGGTTAAGCGACAACCCTGCTCTGTTGGGTGTTACTCATTAGAGATAGAGTCAGTAGTACTCTAGAATGAGTTGAGTGTAATAATAGATACGAGTGCGTATTTGTTAGTGAATATAAAATTGTTTTATATTGTGATGATTGGTTTGTTGAGTGGTATATGGATTCTGGTCGGTATTGTCCGTACAACTCTATCGATAGGGATCTCTAAACACTTGAATAGAACAATTCGGCACAATATTGTTTTTAAATAGGGTAAATGAGATAATTTTGCCCAAAACTATTTTTGTATAGAAAAGAAATGTTTTTCTATAAAGTACTATAGTATATGGTTGCATGGATGTTAGGAAGTAATAATAGTGAATTAACATCACTAAAATTGAATAAGAAATTGAAATCATAACTCCAAAGTTAAGAGATAAATCCATGTACAAATGAAATTTAAGAATGCAAATTATAAATGTGATTTGAAATTTAAAACGGAATTCCAGAGAAGTTTTTGGAAATGTTTTGAAAAGAATTTGAAAATTTTGGAGATTTGGAAAGTTTAAATTCCTTTTTGGTTTGAAAATGAATTTCAAAGGTTTTGAAAAATGTTTTGAAGGAATGAAAAGCTCTAAACTCTTTTCGGTCGCTGGAAAATAACTTCGATGATGACCGCGGCATCATTGGTGTTCATTTTCGGGTTTCCAAAAGAGAAATTGCTGCCAAATTGTTTTAAACGGAAGTTGTTTGAAAAATTTGAGTTTTGTTTTAGAAATTCAAAGGATAATTTGAATTGTTTTCAAAAATGATTTTTGAAATGTTGAAAAAAACTCTGGAATGCTATATGGAAATGTTTATGAAATATTATGAAGTCGATAACTTGTAAAGTTTAAGTTTAAATAAAAATCTAACTTAAAAAAAAAATGAATTCATATATGAATAGAATTTGTGAATATGAAATATTAATGTGATATATAGTTTGAAATAAAGTTCCAGAAAAATATTTGAAGATAAAATTCATAAAGGAATGAAATTAGGAATATGAATGTACAAATGACTTTATAAATCAAATTGTAAATAAGTCGAAGACTTATAAAGTATTTGAAATTCGAATTTAAAATGGATAAAACTGGAATTGAAACTGAATGTTGAAAGCAAATTTGAATAAAGTGAATTACAATTTGAAATAAATTAGTAATTGAAACTAATTTAAAATGGTGCAGTTATGAATGAAAGATAATCGATAAAATTCAATATTCAGAAGTCGAACTGAATCCAAATTAGGTTGGAATTGTGAATTAAATTCAAATGAAATTTGAAATGTGAAATTGAAGGAAAATGAATAGGTGTAACTTCAACAGTGAAGTAAAAATGATATAAGAAGTACATATTGAAATTTTGTAATCGAATTTGCAAAATGTTTGAATATATGCAACTAGATATTATGGCTAGTAGGATATACAGGTATAAAGGAATTGGAATTTAATTTCGAAGATAAATTTGAATGGCTCGACAAAAGGTAAGTATTTGAATTATAATATGAGATTTGATGATTTCTTCTCTAGCCGCTTGGCTTTTTCTTTTTCTTTTTGAAATCTGAGAGTCCGTAGGGATGTTTTGTAGTCGTACCGTATTAGCCGCGCAAAGGAGACGCTGGCGAAATTTTTCGAAAATTTCGAGTGTTAGAAAATTTTGAGAAATTTTGAAAGTTTAAAAATTTGAATTTAAACTCGAATTTGAATTGAGAAGTTAAACAATGTTGTTTGGAACTTAAAATTTAAGTTGGAAATTTAGTTGAGGTGTTAACGAATTTTTAGTAGGAAGATCTGTTTGAAAAATTGATAAAACTATTGGATTGTGAAAGATAGTAGACGAGTTAAGGACCCTTCTTCCTGACTTGTAATTTCGAGGACGAAATTCTTTTAAGGGGGGAAGTCTGTAACGACCCAGAATTTTTGATAATTAAAATTCGAATATTCAATTAATTTTAAATATTAATAAATGAATTTAATAAGTCGAATGATTTATTTTTCGAATATTGGATTTAATTTGATAATTAAATCGATAAATTAAATAGTGAAATTCCAGAGATAATTAAAAATTGAGTTTAATATGATTGAAAATGATTTGTAAAATTTTATTTAATCATACTGGAGTTATAGAAAGGTTATAGAACTTTTAAAATTGGAATTGGAGTTAAATTGTGAAAATCGAATATTTTAATATTTAATTATCGACTGTAAAAATAGCCAATTTTCGAACAGTCTCAGAATTGAACGAAACCAGTTCCATTGGATCCGTAATAGTTAGTTATTATCGGATTTCAATTTTCGTATCAATCAGAGTTGTCGTTTGACCGTGGCAGCTCGAAACGCATCAAAATTGTTTTAATATTAATTTGGCGAGTTAAAATAGTCATTTTTCAAACGGTCTCGGATTTCGACGAAACCAGTTTCATCGGATCCGTAATGTGATATTATTATAAGATTTCAAATTTCGTAATTTTTGGATTTATCGTTTGCCCGGTACGAATCAAAACGCCTCGAAATCGATTTAAATCGGTTTAATTTAAATTGATCGTTTACTGTCATAGCTCACACATACGATCGAATTAGCTTCTGAAACCTGTTCCATTGTGTCCGGAACGCGGGGTAAACCCCAGAAACGCCAGTTACCGCGCGTAAATCGGAGTTTGGAAATTTAGAAATGAATAGTGTTCGTCGGTTCTCTATAAAAGCAACCCATCCTCTTCACGATTTAAGAAACCCTAATTCACTTTCTTCAGCCGCCACCCTTGTTATCAATGGCCGAAACTATCTCTTCTTCTCCCTCAAATTTCTTCAAATCCAAGCAATGATTCGCGAAACTTTCTACATGAAAGATGTAGAGGGTAGTAAGCTCTATAAAATGAACGGTGATGATGGATTTTAATCAAGGGGTTCGATGGCAAAATGGAGAAGATGGCAGCGACTTTAGGCACGTTTTCTGAGGCAAAGACGAGGCCGAGCTTGGCCATATTGGGGTCGAAGGCAGGAGTGGTGATGCTCTTTCATTTGGAACACTCTGATCATCGGGGAAGTGGAAGATGTGGCCAAGTGGTTTAGGGCTTAGAGGGCGGCAGGTGGGTTTTCACGAACGTGACTTGGGAGAAACGTGATGAAGGAAGAAAGAAGGGGCGGCTGTGATTTCCTTTGGCAAAACGTGCGGCCAGATGTAGATGTAGGTTTAAAATGTAAATTAATTTGTAAATTGTTATATAAATAATTCGTACAATCTTTAAATGTTGATAACTTTTTCATACGAGATCGAAAACGCACGAAACCAGTTGCATTGGAATCATTTTGTCGAGCTCTATGCTATGAAACTGAATTGGAGCCATTTGGAGCTAGTGTGAATTTTGGATGAAATCAAACGTCTGTTTATTTTATTCGAAATAAACGCTGAAATCAGAATTAAAATCAAGGTGAGATCTTCTCACTCAAATTGAATGTGGAATTTTTACAGTTATTGAATTGATGATTGACTGTTTGGATGTGATATTAGATATGGTAGGATATATATCTATATATAGCAATATATACATATTGGCATATGTATATATTGGATTGATGATTTCCCGCCTCGTATAGCGGATGAGACCCTATTGCGCCGTTAGTAAGCGGATTTTTATAAAACTCATATACCGCGATAATTCCGTACTGGAGCGGAATTGGTATTGTGCTAACGTCTTTGGATGCAGGGAAACAGGTTGGAGGGATCCAACTGGATTCCTCACCAGTAGTTATTTATTTACAGGATTGATGTATATTCTGTTATCATATGTTGATATATGATGTTGTTGTTGTGATTGACTAATTGGTGCTGTTGCATCATCGGATTCAAGTTTTAAAGATAACGACTTTTATTTTAAAAAGGATTTTTAAAGTGATCTTTGAAATTATACGTTTTATTAAATTTTTGAAGTGATTTATTTTAAATAAATAAACGTTCAAATTTTAAAGTTATAAAAGTTAAGATCTTTGTGAAATATAACCGAAAAGTGATTTTTGGATAAATAGTTGATTTATTTATAAAATGGTTTAAATTGAGATTTTTAAAGTATTATAAACGGTTTACTTAAAAGGTTTATAAAATTGACATTTATAAATTGAGATATTGGAATTATAAAACGAGTTTTTATAAGTGTTAAAAAAATGAAGTGATAATAAAAAAATCATATGTGAACGAGATTTATAGATTTATAAATTGCGAAGTATAAATTGTATAGAAGTGGTAGAATAGAAGATTTATAAGTAATTTGCTTATAAATTAGATTTTTGCACTTAAATGAGATTTGAACAGAATTTGCTAATAAAATGATTTTATAAGTGAAATTGTTATGAAGTATAAATGTGATTTATAAACGTTGTTTATAAATCCAAAATCACTTATTTTGATAAGTAATTTTAGAAGTTAATAAAATGAGATTTATAAACCGGAGTTGTTATATAAAATAGAAAATGGAATTTATAAACGTTGTTTTATAAATTCGGAAATAAATCAATCAAAATTGATGAATTTAAGATAGAAGGTTATTAAGGGAATTTTATCCACGATTTTGGATAGTGGACAATTCTTGAAATAAATGTGTAGAAAAGATTTAAATATGGTTAAGTGGAGTATATTCACGATTTTGGACAGTGAATATGTTTTAAGTAGAATGGATATGGTTTTGGGAAAGCGATATTATAAAATGAAGTTAATTGTTTTAAAAGAGGTTTTAAAACGTGTTAAGTATCGAATACATAGATTTCAACATTTTTATTGTTGAAATAGACGTTTTCGAAAAATAAGGAAATGGTGGACTATAACACTGTTGTTATAGTAAATGATTTCCGAAAGGAAATGTTTTATATAGTATTGGGATTTATATATCTATCTAAATTTCGAATCCCTATACTAGTGATGTTGAGTCGTCGTAACGATGTTTTACGCAACATTCGTTTTGACTCAAATAAATGTTGTTATAGAAAATGATTTCCTTGAGAATGAATTTATACTTAATATTGATTTAAGTATATCGAATATTTTCAAATGTTGAAAATAAAAGATTTGTGAAACACTTATTTTTAAATAAGTATGGAAATGCTTTTCCAAAATGAAATGAAACGTTTTGAGATTTTATCTTCTTAAAGATAAATCGAGATTGAATATTGAAAACGATTTGAAAATCGTATATCTGTAGATATTTTGAAAATATAAATTCACTATGGAATTTATAAAGGAAAGGGAAACTGTTTAGAAAAATAAACGTTGATTCATTTTCAAAGTGTGGAAATTTTATATCTAATGAAGATATTTTTGGAGATGAAATAATTTGGAAAATTATTTGGAATCTGATGATGTCGCGCATCTTTATTGATAGTTAAATAACCGACTATCAATAATTACCTTGAGTAGGTATTTGTTGTGAATTGGATGAATTTGAATGCCACACTTATTTTTGAAAAATCGCTCACTATTCGGGTTAACCGGGAAAGGACCATGGGGTCGTATAACCCATTCCGAATATGTGATACGTCGTTATGAATTGCATTTGAAGACCGGTGTTGAAGACCGGATATTTTTGAAAACGGAAGGATTACCATCGAGTTACTCTACATCGGCTGATCTCCGATTTAGAGGTTTTATCACCCTTAGTGACGGGAAGTCCGGACGTGATTAGAAATTTATCCGGAAATGCAAGGGCTTCGTGAGAAGTGCCTTCGGTTCTGTTCGATCCCGGAACAGACTTTTATGGATTGTGTGTCTGACGTTACAATTTGAGATATAAAGCTGATTTCTTTCAAATACATTTCTGTTGGTGGCGGAGAATTTATTCTCTTAGCTTAACACCCTTCTCTGAGACGTACGAGCTCAGAGGTTATGTAGTTGAAATTTATCAACGATATATCCCAATTTGGTAACGTGGCATACTGAGTGTTGCTATGAAATGATCAGTGTTTGATCATTTGTGATATGATCATTTGTTTGATCTTATATCTTTGTGATCATAGGTTGATCATTTTGTTTGACCCGAAGCAGGGCTTTTTGAGAAAGCGTAGCTTTGTGGACGAGACTTCATCGAGCCTCACACCCCGGAAATGGTCGAAACAGGAAGGATGCGGCAAGGTTCTAGGGAGTAGCGCCCCTTAGTGTATGTCATTCCTTCTGGATAAAGGTGGTATCATGGTATGGAGCCCAGATACTTAACCTCTGTGGTTGCTGCACAGTTATTATTACTTTGTGGTTTGTTGGAAATCGGGGATCCTCGGGAAGATCGGTTACGATCGGGGGATGGCATACGCGTGTCAGTAGTTACCTATTTTTGCAGAGGTAACCCGGCCTTGTGTTGGCAGAGATCTAACCGTAACGTTAGGTTCTCGGGTCGTCTATTCCAGGGACGTACTCATCGTGGATAGGAAGTTCCTTAGCCTGACCATTTGTTGGAAATCCAAAGAAACAATACGTGACGTGTACGGTTTTAGTTGTAGAACCTATCATTCACTTATGGTGGCGCTCCACTGTTTGGATGGTAGCTATAGTAGGCATAGTTCGAAATTTCTATGCTGGCTAAGATTTATATTATACTTTCAAAATGTTTTCCACTATGCACTAAAAAAATAATATAAAAAAAAAAGAATTTGATTTTGCGTAGTAAGCATCTTTGACTATCATAAGAAGAAATCTCCTCCAAGTCTGCGTTTGCATTGTGTGTGTGGTGGGAGGTCTTATGGTAGTTTCATTTTCCAAAAGCATTGCGAATTGACATTAAAAGTTTTCCTGTTGTTTATTTTAAAGATAAACTGTTTTACGATCTCACACCAGTCACCATGACTGACTCGGAGTTTATTGTTTCCCTTCTAAACTCTGGGTGCCCACCAATTTCCACACGGACAGCCTAGAGTTATATTATCAGGATATTCTGGATACTCTGGAGCTTGGAGATAAGCTGGATGACGAGACGTAGTATTTGTATCTGATAGTATTTATTCCGCTGTGTATTCTGTATGAGGACAAGTTTATATAACTGTCCATTGTTGTTTATTGACTCTGATGATATGATGTGATGTAATGTAATAACAAATATAATTCTTTTGTTTTTAAATGATATTCATTTATCTATTATATATTGTTCCGCTGCGATATGTGAGATTCTGATATTGTTTTCTGTTTCTGCTCTTGTTCTGTTGTTGTTCTTCTTTCTTTTTCTTCTATCTTCTTCTTCTACCTTTTTCTTCTTTCTTAAAACCATAACTTTTCGGGTTTCCGGCATTCGATGGCTCAGCAGTCGATAAAGTGAGTATCGATGTTGAATTTTCGAAAGTCGAAAATTTTCGGGATGTTACACACATGTCGACTCAAACCATTCAAAAGGGTAGATTTTTATGGGGTAAATAAGAAAAAGAGAAAGAAATAAAACAAATATAGAATCTCGCAGCGGAATAATAAAATATAATAATCAAATAACAGTTCATGAAGCTGTTTTATAAATACATTTGACTATTCTTTTACAACACCAAAAATCAGAGTTAGAGAAACGGGAATAAAAAAATAATAAATGCAGCAGAACAACATGATGCAGTGGAATAAATATAATAATAATAATAGTACAAATCTTCGTCTTCGTCCTCCAGAAATAAGATCTTCAACCCTGAAATGCTCAGGCTGATCCGAGCGAATTGAAAAGACAAAACACTCGAGTCAGAACTAAAAGATCTTATGTAAGTTAAATCAATGGTAAATATGAGTGTGACGGCGTCAGAGATGTTTACGGGTTTTGACATCTCCTATCCAGTGTCTAACGTGAGTGCAGTAACATAAGAGATGTTCGGGATTTACATCTCCTAAGGATCCGTTAAACTATCTACTATGTAGTACAACACGCTATTATAATATGTCTACAGTAAAGTAAAAGTATTAAAATGGCGTTAAGGCGTTACTCAAATCCCCCTTAATACATTTTATATATTCCCATAGTCTATACAGTACCGTACGCTCCTCCGTAAGCTGGAGGTTTACACAGAGGGCACTCCACAGGTATGGTACAAAACAAACTCGTAGAAGGCGCTCTAGGCATGTGAACACGGCACTCGAGGCAATGTCAGGGTAGATATACCAATTGCGGATCCGGACTAGTGGTATCGCATAGCAGCTACTACCGCCCACCTTGGACACACTCCCAAATCAAAATCAAGGGTAGCCAACAAATCAATCACAAAATAATAAAATGGTATCGAAGAAATGCGCCCGATCGGAGTTGCGACCTCACTTGGCCCGGCATGGCTCCTGTTTTAGTCACATCTAAGTTGACTCACAGGAGTCAGGGTCACGTCATACCTCATATAGAAATCGTTCACGAAACCATCCTACTTCATTTCTGGAATCTCCACCACGTACACAGTTGTTAAAGTGGTTTTCGGTATTGGCAGAGAGTACGACAATATCCGATCACGGTCTCTTTAACAACCAAACGCTTATTTCACTCTGGATGGTTCTTTTAAATTTCCCAAATCAATTCATAATTGATATCAAAATATCATATTCAATTCAAACCATATCACTTTCAAAATTATATTCACTTTCAAAAATCATATTTTCAAAATAGTTTAAAACCCTCATTTCAAAACTTCATATTCAAATGAGATATGTAATTTAAATCCCAACTTAGGTTATAATATCATTTAAACGTATTTGCTTTTAAACCAATGAATTTGAATATGAACACTTCCACTTACTTAGTATGAAAATTTTGGAAATAGTTTAAATAGTTATAAATAGTTATAAATAGTAAAATACTCTAAAATAGTTTTAATTATAGATTAAAGATACTGTTAAATTGATTTAAGATAGTTAAATAGATTTAAAATAAATTAAATGTAACTAAAATAGATTAAATCGCTTTAAAATAGATTAATTAGATTTAAAATAAATTAAATGGTTTAATTAGTCTAAAAATAAATTAAATTGGTTTAAACAGGTTAAAATAATTTATATATTTAATATAGGTTAAAATGGTTTAATAATTTGAAAATCATAATAATTAGAAATTTAAAATAGTATATTTTTAACAGTTTACATTAAAATATGAATTTGAAATTTATATCAATCTAAACTATTTATTTCATTTCAACACCTTCGGACTATTTTGGACTTCCAAAAAACCCAATTTCAAAATCTTTCAATTCCAATTCTCAATACAATATTTAATTCTATATCGCTTCCAATCCATGTTTGAAATATTAATTTAAATTACTCCAATTCCAATATATTTCAAACTTATATTTCAAATAATTTTTAATAACTCAATTTCGACAAACTTCACTTATACTTCAAATTCAACTTTAAAATTTCAATTTAATTTCATTAAACCATTACTTTAAACCAAATCCAATTTTTTAACATAAAAATTGAATTTCGATAATAATTCAATTTATATAAATCAAATTTTATTTCAAAATGTCATTTAACTAAATTTAAAATTTAAGGATTTAAAATCATTTAATTTAACCAAATCTGGTGCCTGTATATAATTCTCTACCCTAGGGTCAAGTGATACGGATATTTCTCATTTCAATCCGCAATTAAAAATTTTATGGTTATATATATCCTTTCAAACCGCAATCCCGAATTAAATATTAAAATCCATAAAATCGCTCGAGTCTATCATTTCAACCCATAACGATTTTTCCCGAATCTATAGATCGTTCGGGTATATATCATTTCAACTCATAATGATTTTCTAATAACAACCAAGGAAACTTGCAGATGTGAGAAATGCAGATTAAGGATCTTAAGGCTAGAATTAACACTAGAGGGGGGTGAATAGTGTTTTAAGAAATTTTTTAATCTTTTTGAGTTTATCTAACTTTATTAACAATGTATACACTAATTATTAACAGATATGAACACAGAATCAAACACATATGCAAATATAAAGTAAAAGCAGTAAAGGAAAGAACACACCGGATTTTATACAGGTTCGAAGTTACCCAACATCCAGTCCCGTACAACTAAGTACGGATTTCCTTTCAAAAGTAATTCAACAATTACAACCCTCGATTTCAAGGCTAGGAGGTACACCCTCCAGAATGCCAATCCTCTGGGTAGAGATACTTGATTTCTGGGGCAACAAGTTCACCCAATTGATTTCCAAGGCTACAATCACACCTTTTCTCGCTTGATTGATTTCAAAGGCTACAATCACACCTTTTCTTGCTAATATATTACAAAGAAGTCTATAACTCTGAATAGCACTGAGAACCTTGTAGAATCAAACTAGAAGTAATCGAGTATGATTCGATGTTGATTTTGGTAGCGTAATGGTATGATTTTGTAATAAGAAATGTGGAAGATGAAGAGGAGTGAAAATCAGAAAAAATATGATTAAAAATCGTTGAAACTGACCCATATTTATAGAAAACCAACAACCATGACCATTCATGAATAGTTATGGCTAATAGACACTTCTTTTGAAATTTGAATTTGAACTTCAACTGTCACTATGTCGACATACTACCTAGGGGCATGTCGACATCCCTTAGCCAAAAATGATAATTTGAATTTCTATAAAAACAATATTTATCTTATATAAAAACTATTTAAAACTTTATAAATATACATGAATATAGTTGAAATTCATAAGTAAATATAAAGAACAATAAATACATAATTTAACTATAATTTTATATTTAAATCTAAGTATAAATATTAAAAGTTAAATATATTATTTGAAAAGACATTTAAAATCCGGAGTATTTTGACTTTGAAATTAAAGATGTTTTGAGGCTAAAATTATTTAAAATCAGGATAGAGAGTTTTGAATCTTTTAAAAGGAAAGTTTTGAAATCATTTTGAAAACAAGATAATTTTGTAAAATCATTTGAATTAAAATTAGTGGATACAAAACAATGTCCCACTAGATTTTCGTAGGTTCCATCCTACTTAGGGTTCCATCCCTTTAACGTGCTCGAAGTGGATTCCATTCCACGAATAAATTGGATATTAAGATGCCAGTGCTTTTCTACGAGTTTTAACAAATATTCCTAATAAAACCGACTTAACCTTGAACTTTTGATAATCTTGATACTCATGAGTCTTCTATCTCTGTATCTTGAATCTCTATACTGTACAGTCTTCATTCTTGATACCTACAAGGTTAGATCCTGCAAATACATATATATCTAAACTTGTAATGTTAATATTTATATTTTATAATCTATTCTAAGGTTGTTGTGATCAAAACCATCATCTCAAGGACTAACAATCTCCCCCTTTTTGATGATGACAACCTTTGTTTATAAAATATTCCTTCTATCCTAATAACTCCCCCTAAAACTAACAACTCCCCCTTAATCTATGCCTAACTATACTATTTTATACTTCTCCCCCTTTGTCATCAACAAAAACTTACTCTAAACTATATAACACCAAACTATATAACTCTATGACGTGTTATTATAATGATAGTGTTATCATAAATAATTAACACAGAAATATAATCCTAAACTATTAACTATCCTAACAAAGAATTCACAATAATACTAACACATATAAGAACATGAGTTTATTTATTACGAGTATGGTTTTATTTACATTTGCGTTTAAAAACATAAAACATAAATAACAGAAAGAAAGAGAAGAAACTAATGTGCGTTTCTGATCATAGGGGATTTATGAATCGAACAGTTTGGATAGTGGAAACAGAAATTTCCACGTTGTTCGACAAGATTCCCATTTTTATCAAAACACACTTCTCCAACGCATACCACTTGGTCATTATCCTCCTCGTGTGCTTCTTCCATTGGTTCTTCTTCTTCTTCATCGCTGACCTCATGTTCTTGATTGAGTGAAGAGTCTTCATCGATCAAGATAGGGTTGGCCTGGTTATCCATTAGGAATTTTTGTAAATTCCTAAGAATCTTGCCTTGCTTTTCTTGCTCTTTTGCAATACGAAGTTGAGTCACTTGAATTTCAGTCAACATCTGAAGAGTATCCTTCATGGACTCCTCCAATTTAGTAGCACGTGCAAGAGTAGAGCATTGGAATGGACCAGAAGTAGGAGAGGGGAATAAGAAAGTTGGTTTTATGTTTGATTTAGAGGAAGATGCCATTATTATATATATTTTAGAATAGAAAATGAAGAGAAACCAGAGAGAATGAATAAGAATTCGAAATAGAGAAGAATATATAACTAAATTTTTGAATTTTGGTGGGAAAATATTTTAAAAATAAAATCATTATATGTCGACATGGGTCTAGTAAGGATGTCGACATGGTCCTTGTATTTTTGCCTTTTTAATTTTTGAATTAATTTTAATTATACTCATTATTTATATTTTATATATCAGTTAAAGAGCAAATACCTAATTCTCTTCTTAATTTAGTAAATGTAGATTCATTTAAGGGTTTTGTCAAAATATCAGCAATTTGATTTTCAGAATTGATATAGTCGAGAGTAATTACATCTCTACTTATATTATCTCTGAGAAAATGGTGTCTGATATCAATATGTTTAGTTCGAGCATGATGAGTAGGATTTTTAGATAAATTTATTGCACTAGTATTATCACAATAAATTGGCGATTTTGAGATATTTAATCCAAAATCTCTGAAGGTTTGTTGCATATATATTACTTGAGAACAAGCCAAAGCAACAGAAATATACTCTGCTTCAGTTGTTGATAAAGAAACTGTATTTTGCTTTTTACTAAACCAGGAAACCAGAGAATGTCCCAAAAAGTGACAAGTTCCACTTGTACTTTTTCGGTCTGATTTACAACCAGCGTAATCAGCATCACAGTAAGATATTAAATCAAATGAATCATTTTTAGGATAAAATAAGCCATAATCAGAGGTGTGTTTAATATATCTTATGATACGTTTTACAGCTTTTAAGTGAGTTTCTTTAGAATGAGATTAATATCTTGCATAGAGACATACACTATGCATGATATCAGGTCTACTAGCAGTGATATAGAGTAATGATCCAATCATTCCTCTATACAACTTTTGATCTACATCTTTCGAGAGATCTTCTTTACTAAGGTACTCATTGGTTGCCATGGGAGTGGGTTTTCCACTCGCAGTAGTCAAACCAAATTTACTAACTAGGTCTTTAGCATATTTTTCCTGACTAATAAAAATACCATTATCTAACTATTTTATTTGCAATCCTAGAAAGAAGTTTAATTCACCCATATGACTCATCTCAAACTCTTTTGTCATTATTTCAGAAAATTCTTTATTCATTTCGAAGTTAGTTAAACCAAAAATGATATCATCTACGTATACTTGAACTAGTTGAATATCATTTTTATTTCTTTTAATAAAAAGAGTATTATCTATTTTACTAATTTCAAAATTTGATTGTAATAAATAAGATCTTAGTCTATCATACCAGGCTCTAGGAGCTTGTTTTAGACCATATAAGGCTTTCTTAAGTTTGTACACATGGTTTGGTAAATTTTCATCTTCAAAAAGGGGTGGTTGTTCAGCATATACTTCTTCTTTTACAAATCCATTTAAAAATGCACTTTTAACATCCATTTGAAATAATTTGAAATTATTATGATTTGCGAAAGCAAGTAGAATTCTAATGGCTTCTAATCTTGCTACAGGAGCAAAGGTTTCGTCACAATCTATACCTTCTTCTTGACAATAACCTTGGGCGACTAATCGTGCTTTATTTCTAACGACCTCACCTTGTTCATTCATTTTATTTTTATAGACCCATTTAGTTCCAATTATAGTTTTATCTTCAGGTCTAGGAACGAGTTCCCAAACTTCATTTCTAGTGAATTGATTTAATTCTTCTTGCATAGCCAAAATCCATGAATCATCAATTGATGATTCTTTAGGATTTTTGGGTTCAATAGATGATCTAAAAGCTACATTACTCATTTGACTTAGTTGATTTCTAGTTTTAACAACAGATTGCTTATCTCCAAGTATATTTTCTATAGGGTGATCTTTTAAAAGTCTAATCCTTTTATTAGGATGATTTAATTCATTATTAGTTTCAGTTGACTCTTGGTTTGGAGTAATTAAATCCTCTTCATCATTTGTAATTTCAAAATCTTTTAAATTTTCATCAAAAGAAACATGCATTGTTTCTTCGATGGTGTTAGATCTTAAATTAAAAACTCTATAAGCTTTACTTCTATTAGAATATCCGATAAAGATTCCTTTGTCGGATTTAGGATCAAATTTATCCAAATTATCTTTTGTATTTAAAAAAAAACATTTACTTCAAAAATTCTGAAGTATGATACCTTAGGTTTCTTTCCATGAAGAAGTTCATAAGGTGTCTTATCAGTTAAAGGTCTAATTAAAATTCTATTCAAAATATAACAGGCGGTAGCAACAGCTTCTGCCCAAAAGTGTTTTGGTAAATTACTATCTGAAAGCATAGTTCTCGCACACTCTTGTATCGTTCTATTTTTACGTTCAACTACTCCGTTTTGTTGTGGAGTTCTTGGAAATGAGAAATTGTGAGTTATTCCCTTCTTATTGCAGAATTCCTCAAACTTTTCATTTTCAAATTCACCACCGTGATCACTACCAATAGTTATAATTTTTAAAGATAATTGATTTTGAATCCTTTTTGTAAAGTTTTTAAAACATTCAAAAGTATCACTTTTATGTTTCAAAAATATTGTCCATGTAAATCTAGAATAATCATCTACAATTACAAAAACATATTTACTATGATTTATTGACAAAATTTGAGATGGACCAAATAAATCAAGATGAAGTAACTCAAGGGGTTTTGAAGTTGAAATCATATCTTTTAATTTAAAGGAACTTTTTCTAAGCTTTCCTAATTGACATGCATCACATAAACTATCTACTTTAAAATTCATTTTAGGGAGACCTCTTACTAGATCATGTTTTGACAGTCTAGATAAGAGTTTGAAATTCAAATGTCCAAATCTCTTATGCCAAATCCAAGGGTCACTTGTATTTGCCAAAAGACATAGGTTATCATTTGAAACTTTCATACTAAGAATATAAATATTCTTTTTCCTAGTTCCCTCAAATATTATGGTTGAGTTATTATCTTCAATATGACATTTATCTTTTTCAAATTTAATTTTATATCCTTTATCACATAGTTGACTTATACTTTGCAGATTATGTTTCAGATTCTTAACTAGCAAAACATTAGTAATAATAGGAGTTTCAGAGTTACCGACATTGCCGATGCTAATCACGTATCCTTTCGTGTTGTCTCCAAAGTTAACCAGTCCTCCGTCTTTGTATATAACATTATTCAGCATATCTAGATTACCAGTCATGTGTCTAGAGCAACCACTATCAAGTATCCACTTATTCCTTTTGATCTGCACAGATTGTCCATTGTGGATTGATTCCTCAATACCCATAAAGCATCTTTCCTGCACATTATAAAATTTGAGTAGACAACTAGAATTTGAATAACATTCATATGCAGACTCATGGAACAATGATGATTTAAACAATTCTAAACTAGTTTTAACAGATTTTTCAAAAATAGCCATTTAAAAAAAAACTTTTTTTCAAAATTCAGATTATGAAACTTTTGATAACAAAGCTCTGATACCAAATGTGAGAAATGCGGATTAAGGATCTTAAGGCTAGAATTAACACTAGAGGGGGGTGAATAGTGTATACACTAATTAGACACAGATATGAACACAGAATCAAACATAGATGCAAATATAAAGTAAAAGCAGTAAAGGAAAGAACACACCGGATTTTATACTGGTTTGGAGTTACCCTACATCCAGTCCCGTACAACTAAGTACGGATTTCCTTTCAAAAGTAATTCAATAATTACAACCCTCGATTTCAAGGCTACGAGGTACACCCTCCAGAAATCCTATGGGTAGAGATACTTGATTTCCGGGGCAACAAGTTCACCCAATTGATTTCCAAGGCTACAATCACACCTTTTCTCGCTTGATTGATTTCAAAGGCTATAATCACCCTTTCTCGCTAATATATTACAAAGAAGTCTATAACTCTGAATAGAACTGAGAACCTTGTAGAGATAGTGATGTAGAATCAAACTAGAAGTAATCGAGTATGATTCGATGTTGATTTCGCCAGAGTAATGGTATGATTTTGTAATAAGAAATGTGGAAGATGAAGAGGAGTGAAAATCAGAAAAAATATGATTAAAAATCGTTGAAACTGACCCCTATTTATAGAAAACCAACAGCCATGACCATTCATGAAGAGTTATGGCGAATAGACACTTCTTTTGAAATTTGAATTTGAACTTCAACTGTCACTATGTCGACATACTACCTAGGGGCATGTCGACATCCCTCAGCCAAAAACGATAATTTGAATTTCTATAAAAACAATATTTATCTTATAGAAAAACTATTTAAAACATTATAAATATACTTGAATATAGTTGAAATTCATAAGTAAATATAAAGAACAATAAATACATAATTTAACTATAATTTTATATTTAAATCTAAGTATAAATATTAAAAGTTAAATATATTATTTGAAAAGACATTTAAAATCCGGAGTATTTTGACTTTGAAATTAAAGATGTTTTGAGGCTAAAATTATTTAAAATCAGGATAGAGAGTTTTGAATCTTTTAAAAGGAAAGTTTTGAAATCATTTTGAAAACAAGATAATTTTGTAAAATCATTTGAATTAAAATTAGTGGATACAAAACAATGTCCCACTAGATTTTCGTAGGTTCCATCCTACTTAGGGTTCCATCCCTTTAACGTGCTCGAAGTGGATTCCATTCCACGAATAAATTGGATATTAAGATGCCAGTGCTTTTCTTCGAGTTTTAACAAATATTCCTAATAAAACCGACTTAACCTTGAACTTTTGATAATCTTGATACTCATGAGTCTTCTATCTCTGTATCTTGAATCTCTATACTGTACAGTCTTCATTCTTGATACCTGCAAGGTTAGATCCTGCAAATACATATATATCTAAACTTGTAATGTTAGTATTTATATTTTATAATCTATTCTAAGGTTGTTGTCATCAAAACCATCATCTCAAGGACTAACAGCAGAGTGCTAACATTATATAAATCAAACATAACATCCAATCAACCAATGTCAACAATCAAACATCCATCATAATTATCATCCAATTCAACCAAATAAATTTCAACAAATGACTGATTATTATTCAAAGGTGATTAACTGGAAATTTTAAATTCAATAATAAATTAATTGACAATTTAATTCAAATAATTCAAACTAACAGGAACATCAATTTAAATATACCAAACAGCCATAAATAAATTTCTAATCACATCGTAAATTTAATTTAACTAACATAAGAAATTTTAGAAGTTGCGAGTGGGTTAAAACACTCACCTTCGATTTTTAATCCAATTTAAGCCCAAAATTTGAACCTTCTCAGAATTCGTCCAAACCAGCGTCAAAATGTCCGAAATTTCGATTCGATCCTAATGGAACAAACTGCGTGTGAGTCGGATCTCGTATGCAAAAGTTATTAACCTTAGAAAAAAACACTACCCTTTTCCACGTCATCTGTCAAACGCATCTCTCCTCTCATGTTCAAAACCCTAGCCGCACTATACAAGATCGCCATCCAATCACCGCCTCCATTCAACTTGCCACCGCGCCACGCCATTTGCCTCCAAACGAGTCCCCTCCACCTATGCATCATCCTCCAACCACCCACGACCCCCGATGACGCCACTCGAAGCCGGAAAACACAGCCGCCGCACTCTTTCTCTAACCCTAGTCTAATTTTTACTGATGATCTTGCCGATGTTTCGACAAACGGCTAGCACAGATGAGCAACGCATGACAATCTCCATCAATCTGTACCAACGATTCGACGATCGGTCGACGTTGATCGGAACGTGATGAATGGTCGAGATTAAACCATCAAATTTTAGGCACACAAAAACTCAGATCGAGAAACAGACTGCGGATTTGACTTTCACTCTTCGAGAGCTTCAAATCGATATATAATTCGATATATTATGAGGAGTATTAATTTTTGGATTTGGTTTTGATTTGCAATCGAATTTGAGGGTTGTGAAGTTTGAATCTGTTTGTGCTATTGAGGAGGAGAAGTAGACAGATGAAATGTACGTACTAAAATGAGGAATAAGGAATAACTAGGGTTTATAACAGGCTATTTATAGGCAGATCAGAAATAGAAATGAATGGACTAGATTGATTTGAAAATTGAACGATAAATGACCCGAAAAGCCCGTTTCGTTATCGAAACGTAAATGGGTCATCCCATATACCAAAATAGATGTTTTGGATAGTTTTAAACCCAATGGAATAGGTTTCAAGTCCTAATTCCATCGTATGAAGAAGTTATGTTAAAATCAGCTTATTTCAAATTTATTTAAATTAAATTAATTTCTAGGCATTTCAAGCCTTTTCGATCAAACGGCAAGTCCGATCGATACGAAACTTGAAATCCTACAATAATTCACTGTTACGGATCCGATGAAACTGGTTACGTCGAAATCCGAGTCAGTTGCCAAAATTGCTATTTTCACATTAATTAAATAAATTAGTATTAAATTAAATTAAATCACTTTTTAAATTCCAACTCTATAATTAACAAATTTTATCACTTTTGATTACTTAGACATTTATAACAATTTAAAAAAAAATTCATTTTAATTCAATGTTAATTATTTCACTAATTACCATGTTTACTTTCTATTTCAATAAATTTAGTAATTATAAATTTAATTTCCAACAATCTCATTAAATTGACCTTTCATCCTATTATTCAATCCATTTATTATCAAATGGATGAAATTAACATTGGTTTACGATTTATTACACTAATATTTTACAATTTCATCCAAATTTCTATTAACGTAATATTTAATTCCATTTAATTACAATAAATCCAATTATTATAATTTAAATTCCAATAATTTGATTAACTTGATTTCAAAGCTTTCTATCCAATCCTTGATTGTTCTATGTATACATTTAACATATGTTTCTATCTAATTACATTGATATTCTACAGTCATTGTCTTAATCCATTTTAACGCTATATCTAATTTCATTCATTGCAATTGATTTTCCAATTTAATTTACTGATTAAATAAATAGGTAAAATGTAACAACCCTGTATTTTGCAATTATTTTTAAATTGAATTTCCTGATTTAAAGACTTTATTTTATTTATTAAATGGAAAATTTTGTTATTTTAAATATTAGTTATGATTTTTATGTGAATTATAATTCCAAACATGAATAAATAGAGTATTTTCCAGAACAGTGAATTTTAGTCAATATGGTCAAACTTTGACTTTTAATATAAAAATTTAAAATGATGAAATTTTGAATTTTATCTTTTATTATGGAAGTAAATAAAATTTTAAGAATACTGCTTTTCGTTTCATTGAAATCTGATTTATAATGTGAAAGTTATGCCCTTTTAAATATTATGTGTACTTTGCTATATTTAACAAAATTGTTTATTTTAAATTTTATAAATAATGTTTTATTTGGTCATGTAATGTTGTAAATTATATTTATATGGGTAAATAACATGCTATGTATATATTTTAGTTTTAAAACATTTTTAAAAGTGTAATTGACATTTTCAAATGCCAGTTGTATTCTGTTTATAAATTTTAATTCCTAGTTTCAAATAATTAAAGTAATTCTTTATTTATCTTCCTATTTTCTTAAGAACTTATTTATTCTCATTCCTACTTTATTTTGTTTCTCATCTTATTTTATTTATTGGACTTTTATTTGTTTTAAAGTGAAATATAAATTTTATAAGGCTAGTGATATTTATTTGTAATTTTCATGTCCTATTTCCAATTTTTAAACATTTTCTTTAGTTCTTTTTCTATTTTCTCTAAATTAAATTATTTATTTCACTTTGAAAATACTTTAGAAATTATTTTATTTCAAAATTTTGTTTTAGAATATTTCTAAAATGAAGTAAATAATTTTCCAAAGCCAACGATGATTTAATTGTAATTTTTGAACCCTGTTTTGAATTTTAAGCAATTTCTTTATTTCTTTTTCTATTTTTCTGAAAATATTTATTTATTTTCAGTTTATATTACTTTGTTTCAGTTTTAGAATTCATTTACTGAAAAAAAAATTGTTTTATTTAATTTAAAAAGAAAGGGAAATTGAATGGACTTAAGTTTTTAAATTGTGTGACTTTTCATTAACCAAACTCCTCTTTTCCTTAACCTCCCACTTAATTGCATTTGGCCGTACACTACCTCATTGTAGCCATGAGTTTTTCTCCATTTTTTCACATGAAACATCTCCTCTTCCTTTCAATTCATGGCTAAGAAAAATATGAGCAATGGCTTCTCATCATTTTTCCACTTTTCTTCTTCATTTTTTCATTGTTTTGCCCTGCTTTCTCTTGCCTAGCTCGGCCGCAACCACCACCATCTTCTCCCGCAACCACCACCATCTCCTCCTCTTCATCATCCCCTGCCAAACACCTACCCTTCAGACCAGATCTGGCCGTGACCATCCCTTGATGAAAACACCACACAAACATTGCAAAACTCCACAAAACAATGCATAGCCTACCAAAACTCCACCACCACCTTCATAGTTTGCCTTGGCCACCACCCCTAGCTCCACCACCATCAAGACCTGACCTCTGGCCACCAACATAACCTTTGACCTGACCTGTAGCAAGTGATGGCCGAGCCCAAAGTTGTCATAGGCCGAGCCTATGATTGCACCAAACTCCATTTAGCCTTGACCTTTGACCTTCTATGCTTGCAAACTCCATACCCCTTTCATATTTCTTCTAGCCGTGCTTTATGGATGCCATAACCAAGCTAAACTTGATCATGGCTGAGTGTATGTTTCACTTAGGCCAAGCATTTGAGTGGCTAAGGCATGGTAAAATCATCTTGTCCATTGTTGCTTTTTATTTCAATCAGTTTCAATGTTGTTTTGTATTGAAAATTCATGTGTTATATTGTTGTGTTATTGGTTGTGTGCAAGATCATTATCTTGGCTCTCTCCACTCATTTGAATCAAGTTGTGCTGTGTCGTGCTATCGTGCTTTCTAGAATCTATTCCGTGTAGTTTGATTTGCAAACTCCAGCGTAAAAAGGTGAGTAAATCTCACCTGACATTTATACTTATGCAAATGTGAATGTACAATAATTGAATGTGTAGAATGTTATATTATGTTATACCTGCCTGTGATTATTAATTATATGATGTTAAACCTGTTATTTTATCTGTCATATTATCTGTTACTGTTATTTATTGTTAAACTGTTCATTTATACCTGTTTATCACACTACAAGTTCCCTGTAGATTAGAATCACTATGGGTTGAAATGATACATACCCGAACAGACTTTAGAATAGGAAAAAATCGTTATGGGCTGAAATGATAGGCCTAAACGATTTTTATTTATTTTATTTTAACTTGGGATTGCGGGTTTGAAATGATAGAACCCGGATTTTGCTTTTTAAACTGCGGATTGAAATGATACATACCTGTATCACTTGACCTAAGTTGGAAAACTATATACAGGCCCGTGGTTATTTTATAAAGTATTTTGAATATTTTAAATATGTTTAAAAGTGTAAATTTATGCTAATTTAATTTAAATTTGGATTTTAAATTGTTTAAATAAAGAAATTATGATTTTTCTATAAGTTAAAAATGTTGAATAAATGACTAGTTAAATTGAAATTGGAAATATAACTTAAGTTTGGAAATTTGGATTTTTATTTAAAAATGAATTTAAGTTATGAATAAAATGGAATTTTAATTTTATTTGGAAAATGGGAATTATGATAATTTGATTTAGGTTTGAATTTAAATGACTTGATAAAGTATTATTGATTTTTCTGTGAACTAAAATGGTTAAATGAATGAATGCTTAAATATGGAATTTTAAATTTTAACTTGACTTGGAAATGTGATATTTGGTTTTAAAATAAAGGATTAAGTAAATTAAATAAATTGGAAATTTAGTTTAATTTGTGAAATGGTAATTTAAAAATGTAAGTGTTAATAAATTGTCAAATGTAAAAATGGGAAAATTGTACACTTGAATGTGTTAAGTGAAATTATTGAAAATTTGGATTTTAGTGTAAAAGTTTACTTTATAAAAATCATAAATTAAAAGAGTATTGTTAATGAACATTTTTGAATGTTAAAAATATGATTTTTATAATATTTAAATGGTTTAAATTAAAGTTTATTATTTGCTGGAAATACACTAAATCTGGAAAATACTTTTAATAGCATTCAAAAATGCTATGGTTCTGAATTGCACTAAAATTTGAATAAAAGAGCTATTACAGCATTTCTGAAATGCTGTAGTTGTTGTAGTTGAACTAAATAAGCTTAAACTTGACTCAGGTCTATTACAGCAGTTCTGTAATTGCTGTAGTGGTCTGTTGTCTCTGCTGACTAAGTTTTAAACCCTTATTTTGAAACCTGAGATTTAACAGCAGTTTTAAAATGCTGTCTTTGCTGTCTTAAACTAATTTTCAACTAAAACTGAGTTTTAACAGCAGTTTTTAAATGTTGTCTTTGCTGAGTTAAAATGTTTTAAAGTATAACTTATATTAGCTTTTTCTAAATGCTGTGAAAGGCTGAAATTTTCAATGTTTATGGTTTTTAACTTACTAAATGAACTCAAAATGGTTTAAAACTTTGGAAATTGAATACTTGATTTGAAAGTATAATAATTACACTTTTAAATGGTTTAAATGAATTATTTTGATTGAAATATAAACTATTTAAAAGGTGACTTGAAATGATAATAAATGAATGATATCTTTAAATTTAAAAAGTATTTAAAGTTGAATATTTAGATTTGAACTCAAATGATATTTTGGTATATTAAAATGATTTGAAATGAAGTTTGAAAGGATATGATATTTTGATATATTAAAATGATTTGAAATGAAGTTTTGGAAAGATTTGATATTTTGATATATTAAAATGATTTGAAATGAAGTTTTGGAAAGGTATGATATTTTGATATATTGAAATGATTTGAAATGAAGTTTTGAAATGATATGATATTTTAAATATATTGAAATGGTTTGGAATTGATTTAATCTTTATTTTTGATAAAGATTTGGATTTGAAATGATATTCGATTTTGAAGTATAAACTGTTTTTAAATTATAACCATGGCTTATAATAACGATTGGTTGTTAAAGAGATCGGGGTCGGATATGGACATACTCTCTGTCGATACCGAAAACTACTTTGACAACTGTGTACGCGGTGGAGTTTCCAGAATATAGTAGGATGGTGGCGATGATCCTAAGGTATATACGTGACCCAACTCTCGTGAGTTGGCATAAGGTGGCTAAAATAGGAGCGATTGACGGACCAAGGAGGTAGCACCTCTGATCGGACACACTTCTTCGATATCATTCTATTACTTGTGATTGATTTGGTGCGCACCCTTGATTTGGGAGTGTTGTTCGAGGTGGGCGGTAGTGGCTGCTATGCGTCACCACCAGTCCGGATGCGTAATTGGTATATCTACCCTGGCATTGCCTAGTTGTGCCATGTCACCTACCATATCGAGCTTTACTACGAGTTGTGATTTCTCCTATAGCCTGTGGAGTATCGAGGGTAGTCCCCATTTTGGGAGTACGCTAATACTGGATAGACTACTGGGACTATTACGTGTTAAGGTGGAAAATGTAAAGCCTTAATGCTATTTAAAAGTATGTTTATTTTATATTAGACATTATTATAATAGCGAATATTACTACATAGAAGATAGTTTAACGGATCCTTAAAGAATGGGCGATCCCAAGCATTCTTTAAGTTACTTGTACCTTTATTACAATTCACTTGAGTTGGTTTACATTGTATAAGTATGTATGTCCTGACTCTAGTGTTTTGTGTTTTGCTTTACGCTCGGGTCAGACTGAGTGATACAGCATTAGAGACTCACCTTTGGAGCTGGAGTTTTGCTTTGAAGATCCAGATATCTATTCATTTTGTTATCCATTTGATTCCAGTTGTATTCTGAGTTGTACCTGATTATCATTCTGTTACTCCTGTTGTATCTTGGTATTCCTATTGTATCCTACTTAACTCTGATGTATTTATGTAGTAGCTTCATGAACTACTATTTCTTTGTTTCCGCTGCATTATATTACTCTGTGTCTGTGATCTGTGATTATTTATTTACTGTATATGATGAGTTTGCCAAATATAAATTAACAATTCGGTATTTTGAATTATTCAAGTCAGACATATGTGGTTTTATTGTCGATTTGAATGGTCCAAAATATCGGGTCGTTACATAACATATAATAATTGTTACCATTAACTTTTAATCATACTTATAAGTTATTATTAACAAACAAATGTTACAATTGCTTACATAACACTGATTTTATTCAATTACATTAATTATATACTATTCCATTAATTAATTAAATATTTACATTTGGTTTCTTATATTCAATTTATAATCAAGCATAACATTTTAAATCATTTCAATTAATTGGAATTTCATACAAATTGTAAATAATTAACTTTAATTAACATTGTTGCTTTTCATTTTAGTTATTATTTCATTAAATAGTTTACAATTTTTACTTCTCTCAACATTAAATCATAAAATCTTATTAAATTAACAAATTTAAATTATCAAAAATTGCGGGTAGTTACAGAAGAAAAATTATGGAAAAGAGATGCATTTTCTTTTATTTTACTATTATTTAACAGATTATTACATAAATTAACATAGATTAAATAATTTAATATATTAATATAGTAGATTATATATAACTATACTTTTCTCGAATTGTAAATCTCTAAAATAATATATCTGAATTAAAAATAATTTTGAAATTTAGAACATACATTAGGTATAATATTTCACTAATTCATATTTGTTAAAAATACACATGAGTTAATGAAAGATATCATTATTATTCTTAGATTTTAATGTTTTAAAATATTATGTTTTTTTATAATTATTATTTTTGAAACATAAAGAATTATATGTTAAATTTCATAGCTAACCAATTACATACTATTATTATTTATAATTAATCATATATTTTATTATTTTTAGATTCTAACTATTCAAAATAATATACTTTATATTAAATTAGTTTTAAAATAATATTTTTAAAATTTGAAAAATTATAATGTTTTGTTAATATAGACATTTTAAATATATGTAAATAAATTTTGGAAAGACTTATTATTGTTACTTCCAATTTTTACATTTTAAAAATTAGTTCCTGATTTTAAAATAAGTTTAAATGGTATTTCAAAAATCGTATATTAAATATAATATTTGACTAATATACATATATACATATATATAAAATATTTGCAAGTGATTGTTTATGTAGTAAATTTTATAGTTTTAATATTGAAGTCATATTTACTTTTTTGCAATAGTGTTAATAAAATCAATGATCATGTGTGTATTTATAAACGGGCCCACGGGCACATGTGTAGATGATGGGTTTTGGATGTTAAACTACAACTGTAATAGAAGATAGTTAAAGAGAAAGCTAATTGTTTTTATTTACTAAAAATGCGGGTATTAATGATTGTTTATAATACGGCCATTGCACAATATAATGTTGTAAAACATAGCATTAATACTTAGAAAATTATTGAGGTAAAATTTTACTATGCGATGTACAATATATTGGTCGTAAATTAAATTTATTATTATTATTTATGCATATAACTTTTGTTAACTAGTTTTTATATTTTTATATTTGAAAGAGGGATCTATTTTACCATTATATTAATAGAGGATAGCATACAAACCAAAATTGTCATTTCTTTATTATTAAACAAATAATTGAATATTTATTACATGAATTTATTTAAATAGTTTAAATTCATAACGTTTGATTAATTTAAATATATGGATTTGAATATAAAATAATAAAAGAGAATTGATGAGAACTTTGTAAATAAGTGCAGAAATTATAAAATCTAGCTACATGAATGTAAAATCATGAAAAGAATCAATGCAACATTTTGGAAAATTGAAAAACGATAATTTAAATGGATTAAAAAATCGAAGAGAACTAAAGAGTAGAGTGAAAATTCCTAGAATTGTTGAGATGGTTTGTAATTACTAAACGTTCCTTTATTTAACTAATAATTTATTAAGATAGAAGAATTTTACATTATTTTGTTATTATGCAATGTATATATTTTTCTATTCGAGTTAAAATTAGTTTTTATTACCCGTGCATCCAAGAGAAAGATATCCAACTATATTGTAACGACCCGAATTTTCCATCATTTGATTTTGGATACTTAAATGGTTTAAATATTGGATTCGGAAATATAATCTAGTTAGTAAGATTTTAAAACTGAAATTTTGAGCGATTTCGTAAATTTTGGAAATCGTCAATTTAATCGACGCGTTAGAATAGCAATCCGGGGCACTGTCTCCGATTTTGACGAAACCAGTTCCATTGGATCCGTAATAGTGTATTATTATCATATTTCAAATTTCGTAGTGATTGGAATTATCGTTTGATCGTACGGGATAGAAACGCGTTGAAATTAATATCGAAAATTCAATATAATAATTTGGTTCAAAAAGTTATCTTCCCCATACGATCGAATTAGGTCTCGAAACCTTTTCCATTGCATTCGGAATAGGGGTATAACATTATAAATGCCTAGTGGCACGCCTCAATAGGAGACTGAGATTCAAATTAGATAATACAAGATATTTTCAATATTTAAATATATTAAATCACATCAAAGGTCAATCTCCATTAGCCGACCTAGAAACGTGCTCGAGACGCTTGCCCCGGTTTAAATCACGTACCTTATCTTTCCTTCCTTTCATCTTTTTCATGAATTCAAATCGCGCTATACTCTTTAGTTCGATTTCGTGAACGATAAAAAAAGGGATCGCGTATCTCAAATTCTAATTTAGGGAACCTGGAAATTGAAATCAATTCTTCTTCTTCCTTCAAACAGAAATCAATCAGTATATAAAAAAATCGCAAGCCCTCACAAAATCGAAGCAGGAGAAAAAAGGGGGGAAGGGCTCGAGCGATTGCGACAACGATGGAGGGAAGTAGGCACGAGAGGCTACTGCAGGGTCGAGTGTTGTAGAGGTTTTGAGTCGCTCGGGGTGTGCGCGCAAGGAGTTTGGAGGCCACGACATTGTGGCTGAGGGTGGAGGGGTCGAGGTGGAGTTGGAAGGGATTGCGACATTGACGAGACTGAGAAGGTGCGACAGGCTAGGGAAGGTCACTGTAGCAGTCGGCGATAGGCACGATTATTTCTCGGGCAGGAAAAAGAAGGAAAGGGCATCATGTGCGTTCCCACCTGGACATGCCGAGATCGAGCTCGCGTTTACAAATGTAGTTGGATGTAAATTTTGGGTCCAGTGATGGAGTGGTTAGCGGGGTGAAGGAGGAAGTTGGTCAGTAGGTTCGGCGGTAGCAGTGAGTTCCATAGTCGAGGTCGAGACTGCTGTTGAGAGGAACGAGAACGATATTGAGGAAGGAGGTATTCTCTGTAACTAAATTCAAATTTTATATAATCAGTTAGTTAATTAAGAAATTATATTGAGATCGCTAATAAAATTAATATTATTTGCATACGAGGTCGTGGCATTTTATTCGTAGGATTCGAAAGGAAAATTGGAATGGTTTGCAAATTAAAAATCAAGGTGAGTAAAATCTCACTCATTTGGATTGCAAGTATAACTTATTGAATTTAAATTATTGGTTTACTGGATAAATTTATAAATTATTATCAGTTTGGAAGTTATATACATATAGTAGTATATATATTAGTATTTAGAGTGATATTCCCGCACATTATAGTGGATGAGACCTTATGTGCCCCGCATAATAGCGGATGACCCTATATACCGCGACATCCCCCTCGAAGTGGGATTGGTATTTTTATTTTGTATTAACATCTATGGATGCAGGGAAATATGTTGGAGGGATCCAACTGGATTCCTCAAAATGTTGAATTTAATTTCATATATTGTGATATATGATTTGTGCAGAATAATCTAGTATTGGTTATTGTAGTGATTGAAAATTATTGGATGCTATTGTAGCACTGGCCTAAATTTTGATATTTTAAATAGCATAAATATATTTTTAAAAGGAAAGGAATTAAAGGGAATTTTTGATATAAAAATATTTATATTGGAATTGGGTTTATTTAAAAGAAATTGAATTAGAAAAAAATATATTTGATTATTTTTCAGTTATACTTAACTATTGTGAATTATTAAATGGAGATTTTAAAAATTGAATTATATAAGAGAATTTATAAATAGTATCTGGGAATATGAAAGGAGTTAAAATCAATGTTAAAAATAGATTGGAAGTATAAATGGAATTTATAAGAAATGAATTTATATAATGGAATTTTACAATAAGATTTGTTTTACAAACGGATAAAACCAAAGAGGTTATAAAAATTTATAAACGATGTTTATAAATAAAGGAATTCGATATCAGATGAAAAATGGGAATATAAATTCATCGGGTAAATTTTATTAGAATATGAAAGCAGGGTTGAGAAAAAATAATATATTTTATTTTTGAATTGAGAATGGTTAGGGAATCGAAAATGAATCGATATGTCGTGGAATCGAGAGGAAGTTAGAAATTGAATTGGTTATTGAGATTTTAAAATATATTTTTATTTTTAAGAAGTTAAGTTCATATTTCCAAAGGAAAGCTTTATCATTTAGACTATGAAATTTTAAACTAGTTAGTATTAGAATACTTCGAAAAAATGAATTTCCAAATATTTAATGTTTATTGAAATAAAATTTTAATTTTTTTCTTATAACCAGCTTTGTAAATTGATTTGTTTTATTCTAAACGAGTTATTGGTGGTTTATTAAAAGTGTTTAATATTTTAAATAATAACTTAAAGCATATTTTAAAAATAAAAATAAATTACCATTCTTTAAAAATGCTCATTATATATATATATATAGTTTGAAATGATTGAAAATTTATTTATAAAATTCTATCGAGATGTGTAAACAGGTTTTAATTTAAGGATGAGATTTTATAAGAGAAATCTTATAAATGGAATTTTAGAGACTTGAGAAAATTTCCAATGTTTAGATGCGATAACTTTGGAAAGAATTCGAATTCATTTAAAGAAGTTATAAATGGTTGGTTGGGATTATAAATAAGTATAATCGAGTTGGAATCGTAGGACGAATTTATTAAAAAGCCGGAGACTTATGAGATAAGTTATGAAATATTTCCAAGTTTAATATTAAGATGATTTTGGAAATTATACGTATAAATATTTTCCTAAGTATTGAATGGAAGGTTTGGGAATATTTTAGTGGGAAAAGATTTGGAATAGAAATATTTTCTAAGTGTTATAAAAATGGAAGTTGGAAATATTTCTAAGTATTGAAAATAGTGAAATATCCTGTTATGGATATAAGTGTTGAATTTGTTTTCAAATATAGAAATATTGAAAGGGATTGAATATATGTATGTATGTATGTATATCTTGGTGAAGATGTTTCGGAATAAATATTTTAGAGATTTATATAATTTGGCATAGTGACTACTTATGGATGTTTTGTTGATAGCTAAATAACCGACTATCAATATTGGGCAATCTCGTTAATCATTTCGAAGAGACCGGGATCAGATTTAATTAACCGAAAATCTCTTCGATCCGGTTTGAACATTACAAATGAACACCGTAAAGATGATGAAGACGGTGATTCGGTTTGTCCAGACCCTGGACAACTTGTATGGACGAATGCCATCAGAACATCGTCATTGGAGGACGATGAGCATTCTAAGTAAAATTGTTCTTGAAAGGTAACGCTTAGCCTCGGACCTCATCAACCGGGAATGACTAAAATAGGGGAGATGCAGCAAGGCTAAATGGGTCGCACCCAATTAGGGTATGTTATCACTTTTCTAGATGTCCTCGGAAACCAATATATTATGGATATGGTTGTGCATGAAAGAAGGAGCGCTCGATAGTAAGGGTGGGAACACCCGGGGTGATAACATATTCGGTCTATCCAGGTTAGGGGTAGGCCGGTCTTGTGTAGCAGGGGATCCCGACGATGGTCCTCGGTACATTGTTCTAAAGGTGCACTGTGATAGGCGGTACCCCGGTGGTCCAGTCATTCGTATGGAATCCATTCTCCAATACGAGCCTTATGATTTTGTTTGTAGAGCCTAGTATGCTGGATTTTAATTAATGTAACAATTTTAGCTATTTAAATAAGCATTTGTACTTAGACACTATTATAATATCATAGGATTTGATATAAAATGTTTTGGTTATCGTAAGGGAAAAACCCGTGGTGTTTATGTGTGACGCGACCTTACGAGATACCTTTGTTTTTAAAGGATTTTATAACTCTAACAATTCCAATTGAGTGTGTTTTCTCATGCTGGTTTTCCAGACTGACTCGAGTGTTATTTTATTATAATGCTCGAGTCGGACCGAGTATTACAGATTCAGGATAGGATGTTATGGAGCTCAGGGGATGGGTTGGATGATAAGACGTATTTTCGTAGATTTGTATTTTCCGCTATGTGAGGACAAGTTATTAAACTGTCCAAATTGATTGTTGTATATTGTACTCTGATTGTAAGTATAAAACAGTTACAGATTCTTTTACATAAAAATCTGTTATTATATATTATATTCTGTTCCGCTGTGATTGTGAGATTCTGTGTGGTTGTTTATTTTTCTTCTATCTCTTTCTTCTTCTTTACCCTAGTTATTCGCTCTTTCGTACACTTTGGGTTGAGCGATGAAGAATTATTATCAACTCAAAGGGTACGGAACTACAGGTCGCTACACTTGGTATTAGAGCTGAAGGTTAAGCGAGAACCTTGGCTCTGGTGGGGATTACTCATTAGTGATAGAGTCAGTAGTAATCTAGAATGAGTTGAGTGTAATAATAGCTATGAGCGCGTATTTGTTAGTGAATATAAAGGGTTTTATGTTGTGTTAATTTATCTATTAAGTGGTATATAAATTCTGTTCGAATAGTGGAACGCCACTAAGTCGATATGAGTTTCAAAACACTTGAATAGAGTAAATTCGACACAGTATGGTTTTGAAGCGGGTAGATGAAATAATTTTACCCAAATTATATTTTGATATAAAAGGAATAGTTTTCTAGAAATTATTATAATAGATTGATGTGTTTGGATTATTATTTTATAACCAAAGTAAGATTTTAAAACTTGGAATGGTTATAAAAACCAAATTAAATTTGTATAAGTGAAGTATACAAATAAAATAAAAACTAAAAATGGATTCAAACCAGGATTTGGAAAATTTAAATCCCAGAGATTTTTGAAAGTATTTTCCAAAGTGTTTGAAGATAAATAATAGTATTATTATTTTGGAGATATTTCGAATAGAAAAATAGTTTTAAATGGATTTTGAAAGTAATATAGCACTGAACTCACTTCAGTCACTGGAAAATAATTCTGATGATGATGGCTGCATCATCAGTATTCATTTTCAAGTTTCTAAGTGATGGATTTCTACCATTGTGAATTGATATGGAGATTTTTGGTAAAAACAAGGGTTGTTTTGAAAATTCCGAAAAGATATTGTTTTGGGTAAAATTAGGTTGATTTTAAAAATTCGAAGGAAGTGGTTTGTTAAACCAAAATGAGCGTATATATATATATATTTGATTTCAAAGTGATTTGAAATATATACCGGGTTTTTAAAGAGGGGATGATTTCAATAAGAAAGGAAAGTATGGAAATTGAGTTTTGAGAAATAAATTTTAACTTAAGTAAGTTAAAATAGGATTGTGTGAATAGAATTTAACTTAGGGAAAGTTAAATAAATTTATTGGGCATTGAGATAATAAATTACTATATGAATATAAATAAGGAAGTGGAAAAAAATTAGAAGTTGGAATTGAATCCTTACCGGATTTAAATTGAATGGATTAAAAATAAAATGATTTCGAAACGATCCTAACTCAGCCTTCGAAAATCGGCACCCGTACTTCACTTGTACTCAAATGTCGCAGATTCAAACGCCGAATCTGGCTCACCGGAGCTTATAACATGTTAAGTATACAACACAGCGGAAGAAAGAAATGAATGATATCATATACAACTCCAATGAATACATTATCCGGAATATGATATACAACAATGATATCTGTATGATACAAGAATATCAGAGACAAATAATGTTATAGCGGAAAACAGAAGTGATACTCCAAATGATCTGACAAAGAGAATGAGACCAATAACTCCAACATCAAGCTCAAACCACCACATTGCACCAAGATAAGCAAGGATGGTAGTCCGGGAACTCCAAAACTGAACTAGCTCCCGATAATCTACTAAACCTGACTATCTGAAAAACCCAACTCTAGACTGCCCGTATGGAAAATTGTGGGCACCCAGAGTTTAGGAAGGGAACAATAAACTCCAAGTCAGTCATAGGACTGGTATGAGTAACAAAAATAGTTTATCTTTAAAACAAAAAACAAAAGAATTTTAAACATTGAAACCCGCAATGCTTTTTGGAAAATAAAACTACCATAAGACCTTCCGCCACACACACAATGCAATTGCAGACTTGGAGGAGATTTCTTCTTATGATAGTCAAATATGCTTAATACGAGAAAACTCTTTTGATATTATTACTAGTGCATAGTGTGAAAACCTTTCGAAAATATAATATTAATCTTAGCCAACATAGGTACCATTATACTATGCCTACTATAGCTACCATTTTAAATGGCAGGTTCTACAACTAAAGTCGTACAAGGCTCGTATTGTTTCTTTGGATTTTCCAACAAATGGTCAGGCTAAGGAACTTCCTATGCCATATGGGTACGCCTCTGGAGGGACGTCCCAAGAACTAACTAGCTCTCTGCCAACACAAGGCCAGTTAACCCCTTCCCGGGTAGTAAACCTGAGATATGCCACCCCCGGTCGTTTGCGACCTTTATCCGAGGCGCCTCAAGCACAAAGCAACAATCACACAGTAAATGAGATTAGAGCAACCACACAGGTAAAATATCTAGGCTCCATACCATGATACCATCTTTTTCCAGAAGGAATGGACATACCCTAGGGGAGCTACCACTGAAACCTTGCCGCATCTTTCCTGTTTCGACCATTACCGGTTTGTGAGGCTCGATGAGGTCTCGTCCACAAAGCTACACTTTTCACAAAAGCCATGATTTGATCAACAAATGATCAGCAACACACAACAAAACTTAGCATGCCACATTACCAAATTGGGAATGTATCACTAGTAACCATCAACTACATAACCTCTGAGCTCGTACGTCTCAGAGAAGGGTGTTAAGCTAAGAGAATAAATCTCCGCCACCAAGCAGAAATGTATTTGATAGAAACCAGCTTTATATCTCAAAGTGTAATGTCAGACATACAACCATACAAGTCTGTTCCGGGTTCGAACAGAACCGAAGGCACTTCCTAAGAAGCCCTTGCAATCCGGGTATCCACAATCCCGATCGGATTTCCCATCACATAGAGAATCTCTATACCGTAGCTACTCAGTACAGAGACAATCGATAGGTTATCCTATCGTTCTCGCAAATACCCGGTCTTCAACACCGGTCTTCAAATGTTATCCATTTACGTCGTATCACTATTCAGAATGGGTTATATGACACAAAGTTGTAACGACCCGTATTTTTACGGATCGAAAAGTTCGTTAAAATCTGGAATTTTCAGCATTTTTAAGTTGTTTCAGATTTGGCAGAATTTGGTTAAAGTCTTAAGTCGTGACCGACTTATAGGATTGACTTAAGGGTAGGTCGGCGACGACCTAAGGAAGTTAAGTCATAGGGTTGCTTAGGTTGAGTGACCGACTTAAGGAATAGGGGCGACTTAGGGTTCTGACCGAGTTGGGGAGGTTTTACGACCTAAGTGCACTGGTTAATAGTTAGGTCGGTTGGAACGACCTATAGGATGTTACCGAGTTAGTATAATTAGGTCGGCAACGACCTAAAGGAGCTGGGGTAGCAGGTTAGCGACCTAGTGGCAGTGAAGTTAGGTCGTAGCCTAGTTGAGTTATGGCCTTGTGGTTAGGTCGTAAGTTGTATACTCAGTTAGGTCGTAACTCGGTTGAGCTGTTAGGTCGCGTGGGTAACTCTGTAAGTCGTTAGGTCTGCAGATGCACTGAGTCTTAGGTCGCGTGTTGGCTTAAGAGTTAAGTCGTAGAGTGGTTAAATAGTTAAGGCATGACTGTTGCTCTGTTAGGTCGGAAGGTATAAGTCGAAGGGACTTGGGGTTTGTTGAGTCTTAGGGGTGTTAAGCAGTTAGGTCGTTGAAGCGCCTGGCTGTTAAGTCGTCTGAGTTGTTAGGTCGGTGAAGAGTTAGGTTGCGCATTTCAGTTAAGTCGTAGGTCGGCGTAGTAGCTAGGTCGTATGCGCATGTGTTAGGCAGAGCAGCTGTTAAGTCGGTGGAGACTTAGGTCGGAGGGGTCTTAGGTCGTAGGTCGGAGACGACCTAACTCCGAGTTACGACTTAGAGAATTTTGCCTATAAATAGAAGGGGGTTGGCTTCACTTTTCGGGATCCGGATTTCGAAGCGACGAAGTGCTGCCATTTTGAGAGCTCGACTTCTACACTTCTTCACTTCTTTTCTCCACTCCAATCTAGTGCTTCCATCCATCCAAGTTGAAGATCAAATTGAAGATTCAAGAGCTTAGATTGAAGATCTTCATCCTTTGACGTGAGATTTCATCGTTTGAAGCGGATTCGTGATAGATCAAGCTTGATCCTTTGCTGTCCAGATCTGAAGCGTGTTGATTTGGGGTTGTTTAGGTGATTTGGTGAGTGGTGATTATCTCTCACACGGATCCAAAGGAGTATATCGGATTGTTGGCTCGATTTGGTGTTAAAATAGTGATTTCCATACATTTTCTTCATCCTAAGTGTAGATCCATATAGATCCATTGTTCATGATGATGTTACGTCCATTTTACTACATGTTAACCTATGCAAGTTCATCCATCAAGATTATAGAGATATTGTTCATGTTTTCATGCTTATTTGACTTTCAACTCTTTAATTACGAAATTGCCATTATTGTTATAATTGTCTACTTAGATCATATTTGAATGCTTGATTGCTTGGATTAATGTTTGACTTGATTGATTGCTATGAATTAGATGATTGATGATTTGATTTAGACCGAAGATGATTCAAAAGCTAAGAGAAAGGCTCTTGAATTGGGAAAGCTGCTTGTGGCATATGTAGCAGATGATGAAGCTCTTATGCATAGATTTGATGATGATGTTGAGATGAGACTTTGCGAGGATGTGATGAAGCGAAGTATGATATGAGATAGTCTTGGTCTAATCCAGACGGGATCATTCCAAGCGGGTTGGGGATAATGGATGCTCGAGAGGCGCTTGAGCTAGTATGGAAATAGTTGTCGAGGAGGACGACTAGAAGGCTGAGATCTCATCGTTGTTGAAGGTTCTAGCATGCTCAAAGCAAGAGTACGTTGGGCAGATTCGATAGTCCCTGAAGGCTACTGATTGAGTAGTCAAGTACTCTGGGCAGATTCGATAGTCCTAGGCACGGGTCACGATGACGTGCGGGAGTTATGTCTAGAACCGGGGTTTCCATTAGCCCTTGAAGGACGGCTGAAAGAATGTGCCGGTCATTCAATTAACGGTGATATCGAAGCAATGATAACAGTGATAGCCAGAGTCATGGATGTTTGGTTGTATCGTCATTCGGTCTCAAGAGCGGTATTTCCTGGGTGCTTATCTGATCTTGGTTTAGGCCTTGGGGGTTTGTACTTGGAAAACATCGCCCTTGACTCGAGTGATAATTGCTTTACTTTACATTGTATGCTCTGCTATGTTTGCTTCCACTTAGTGTGTGTCTGGGGGCTATCACTGTAGAAAGAGGTTGGAGTGGGAGGGTTGTATTCCTATTCCTTTTCCTTTATGCTCTTTTGGTATGTTGTTAGTTAATTTACTGCTCACTAAGACTGTTGTCTGACTCAAGGCTTTATGTTTTAACTCTTATTGCCTTGGGCTGTTCGTCCATTTTGGGACGGGCAGACTAGGTAGCATGTGACAGGTGCTGCTCTCTTCTCACGATGCTGATATCGAAGACGAGCTGGAGGGTTGCATATTATCTTCTTATTATATGGACTGGATGTTCCGCTGCTTTGTATTCTCTGAGTGATATGTAGTGAGGCTTGTTGTATTGACTATTCAGATGTTTGTATTCAACTATTATGAAGTTTTATTGATGAGATTCTATTCTGTGAAGCTTCACTATATATATGTTCTATTGTATTTTGTCCATGCGCTGTGAGTAATACGATAGATCTTGTTGTTTTTATTTTACCTTGACAATCGTCCATGGTCGCCTGGTACACTTTACAGCGCACTTCCTCTAGATTCGGTGCAGGGGTCATGGGCGGTCGTCACATTTGGTATCAGAGCATTGGTTAATCGATTTTACCCAACGCTCGTTGACGTAACTACGTATGAGAGACGTAATTGTATTTTGATGGATGAATACTATATATAATATAGTAGCTTAGTAGAGTTTGAGTCCTTTAGGCAGTTGTTTCTCTAAGATGTTCTGATCATTCCTTTTTATAGATATTGAGAATGAGTCGAAGAGGGAGACCAGCTGCTAGGGAAGGCTGTGCTACTGAGGGAGCTGCGGATTATGAAGCTATGTTCGAAGTTATGATGACTTCGATCATGAGAAGGATACCAGTTCCGAGGGCAGCAGTTGATGTTGGAGTTCAAGTCCAAACTCCAAAACCAGGGGATTTTGCTAAGTTGTGCAAAGATTATACTGCTCTTGGAGGAAAGGTTTTCTTGGGAACAGAATCAACTATTGAAGTCCAAAGATGGATAGATGCTTGTAGAAGAATATTTGGTGATTTGGGAATTGATGATGCAACTAAGAGGAAGTTGGCATCAAGGCAGCTTAAAGGGAGAGCCTCTGATTGGTGGAATTCTATTACCATCAATACTCCAGAGGAAGAGATTACTTGGGAGCAATTCCAAGCTAGATTTGAAGCTAAGTTCATTTCTACAGCTCAGAAGTCTGTTCTGTTCAAGAAGTTTGTGGAGCTCAAGCAAGGTGGAAGACCAGTTCTTGAGTATGTTTCTGAGTTCGAAGCTTTGTCCAAGTATGTCCGGTCATATATTGAATCTGCTTATCAGAAGAATGAGAAGTTTGTGATAGGCTTGGATAGTTATCTTGGGAGGCAGTTGGTGGATCATTTGGACGATTCATTTGAGAAGCTTGTGGAGAAAGCTCTCAGGCATGAGAGTCTATTTCCTAAGGAAGGATCTGTTGTTGCTGTGACCAAGGGAGAGTCTAAACCACAGCAGGGTGGAAACTAGAAGAGGAAGCAGCAGCAGCAGAAGGGTAAGGATGGCCAGAAGAAGCCGAAAGGCGAGGTGACTTGCTACAATTGTCAGTAGAAGGGCCATTTCTCGAAGGATTGTAAGAATCCGAAGGCACCGATGAAGTGTCACAACTGTGACAAGCCGGGGCATTTCAGGAAGAATTGTCCAGAACCGAGGAGGGACAAGCAGATTGTGCAAGCTTATGCTTTGGGAGCTGTTCCGTCGTCTTCGAAAGCTCCTACTGCTGAAGAGAAAGGAAAGAGTGTGGTGGTTCAAGGTACTCTTTTCCTATGTGGTGTTCCAGTTAGAGTTCTGTTTGATACTGGGGCGTCACATTCGTTTGTTTGTAGTGAACTTGTAGGCCGGTTAGGTTTGGAACTGGATATTGTTGATAGGCCATTGGTTGTGACTAATCCAGTTGGGGGTTCGTCTTGTTTGTGTATGATATGCCGTGGTCTAGTTGTATCGAGTCATGATTGCTCTTTTGTTTGCGATTGTTTTGTTCTGAACTTTGCGGGGTTCGGAATTATTTTGGGTATGGACTGGCTTAGGAAGTATGCAGCGAAGGTTGATTGCGAGAGGTTGGAAGTGACAGTCGAGAATGTGGAGGGGTGAAAGGTTGTGATACGATGTAAGCATGAAGAAGGCGTCTTCATGAGCTTCATGTATTCGCTGGTAGTTCCACAGGATGGACTGTCATCAGTGCCGATCGCTAATGGATTCGAGGATGTCTTTGACGAAGTCAAAGGGTTGCCGCCGCATAGAGAGATCGAGTTTCGTATAGATCTAGTTGAAGGAGCCAGACCTGTTGTGATGCCTCTTAGGCGGATGGCGCCTAGAGAACAGCAGGAGTTGAGGGTGCAGGTTGATGATCTTTTACAGAAAGGATTTATTCGGCGAAGTGTGTCCGAATGGGGTGCACCAGTTGTGTTTGTAACCAAAGCGGATGGATCGCTGAGGTTGTGTGTGGATTATCGTGAGCTGAATAAGGTGACTAAGAAGAACAAGTATCCATTGCCGAGAATAGATTACTTGTTTGATTAGCTTCACGAAGCTAAGGTGTTTTCTCAGATGGATTTGGCAATGGGATTTCACCAGTTGAGAGTGGCTAAGGATAGTGTGCCGAAGACTGCTTTCAGGACACCATCCGGTTTCTTTGAGTGGCTAGTAATGCCGTTTGGATTGACTAACGCGCCAGCTTATTTTGTAGATCTTATGAATAGAGTGTTCAGAGATCAGTTGAACAAGTTCGTACTTGTGTTCGTGGATGATATTCTGATTTATTCCAGAACTGAAGAAGAGCACAAGACACACTTGCGTATTGTTTTGGAAATCTTACGGAAACATCAGCTGAAGGCTAAGTTTTCGAAGTGTCACTTCTGGAAGAGTGAAGTGAGGTTCTTAGGCCATGTGATTTCTGGAAATGGAATAGCGGTTGATCCCGCTAAGGTGGCAGCTATCCAGGATTGGGTCAGACCTAAGAATGCATCAGATGTGAGGAGTTTTCTTGGATTAGCAGGATATTATCGACGGTTTATCAAAGACTTCTCCAAGGTAGCTGCACCGTTAACAGGATTGACAAAGAGGAACCAAGTGTTCAAATGGGAAGCTAAGTGTGAGCAAGCTTTCGGAATTCTGAAAGAGAGATTGACGAGTGCTCCTATTTTGATTATTCCAAGTGGGAATGATGAGATGGTGGTTTACACCGACGCATGTGGTACTGGACTTGGAGCAGTGCTGATGCAGAAGGATAAAGTTGTTGCGTATGCAAGTCGACAACTGAAGCCGCATGAAAGGAATTACCCGACTCATGATTTGGAGTTAGTGGCGATTGTTTTTGCTCTGAAGATGTGGAGACATTATCTATTGGGAGTTCGATTCGAGTTGTTTACAGATCATAAGTCGTTGAAGTATCTTTTTTCCCAAAAGGATTTGAATCTTCGGCAGCAACGTTGGCTAGAGTTTTTGGCATCATATGATTTTGGTATAGCTTATACTCCGGGAAAAGGTAACGCGGTGGCAGATGCGTTAAGTCGAAGACATGCAGGATTGGGAGCCATGTTTTCAGAATGGAAGAATCTCGAGTATTTAGCTGGATTTGACTTCAGGCCTAGATGCGAGTTGGAACCTGAGATGTTGGCAAACTTATCGATAAGACCGACTCTTGTGGAAAGAATTGGCGAGAGCCAAAAACGAGACGATAAGCTTGTCAAGATTATCCGTGATTTGGAATCGGGATTGGATCCAGAAAAGGATAAAGGATTCGAGGTCGATCGAGAGGGTTGGCTTCGGAAGCAAGGACGACTAGTTGTTCCCGATATAGATGAATTGAGGAGTGAAGTTCTGAAGGAAGGCCATCACTCGAAGTTGACAATTCATCCAGGTGGAAATAAGATGTATCGGGATATGAAGAGAACCTACTACTGGGAAGGTATGAAGAAGGATGTTGGAAATTTTATTTCCAAGTGTATGAACTGCCAGTTGGTAAAAGCCGAACAGAAGAAGCCAAGTGGATTGCTTCAGCCATTAGAAGTTCCTACATGGAAGTGGGAGCAAGTGTCGATGGATTTTATTGATGGATTGCCTAGAACCAGAACGGGAAATGAAGGAATTTGGGTTATCGTAGATCGTTTGACTAAGAGTGCTAGATTCATTCCTGTTCGATCGACTAGGACTGCATCAAAGTTGGCTGAGTTGTATGTTAAGTGGATAGTTCGATTCCATGGTATTCCGAAGAGTATAGTGAGCGATCGAGACCCATTGTTCACTAGTGGATTTTGGAAGAGCTTCCAGGAAGTTTTGGGAACCGAGTTGTGTTTGAGTACAGCTTATCACCCTCAAATAGATGGTCAGACCGAGAGAGTCAACCGAGTTTTGGAAGATCTCCTTAGAGCTTGTGTTTTGGATTTCGGAGGATCATGGGAAGATCATCTTCATTTGGTGGAATTTTCGTATAACAACAGTTACCAGTCAAGCATTGGTATGGCACCGTATGAGGCATTGTATGGAAGACCGTGTAACTCTCCGACGTGTTGGATAGAAACTGGAGAAAAGCTGATGCTTGGGCCAGAGATGATTCGACAGACTTCGGAGTGCATAGAGATCATTCGGCAATGAATGAAGGCAGCCCAAGACCGTCAGAAGAATTATGCCGATAAGCGTCGAAAGGATTTGGAGTTCGACGTAGGTGATATGGTTTTTGTGAAGATTTCTCCACTGAAGAATGTTATTCGATTCGGGAAGAAAGGAAAATTGACTCCGAGATTTGTTGGACCATTCCCGATCATCGAGCGAATTGGAAAGCTCGCCTATAGACTGGAGTTACCAGAGAAGATGTCGGGTGTGCACAATGTTTTTCACGTATCGTATCTACGGAAGTATGTGCACGACTCGAACACAGTGGTTTCTGCTGATAGCTGTGAAGATTTCGAAGTTGATCCAGTCGATAAGAGACCTCGTAAGCCGCTTCGTGTTGTTGAAACCAACACGAAACAGCTTAGGAGGAAGGTAGTTAAGTTGCTCAAGATACAATGGAGTGATGATGATAACGACTGTACGTGGGAGGTGGAAGAGAGGATGAAGGCAGCTCATCCTGAACTCTTCAAGGTATGGCCCTAAGGTGTCGTGTCATCTCGCGATATTGTAACTTGTTCTAGTTTTAGAATTCTGTACGCTAAGCTAGAATTGGATGCATGGTTTGTTGATTGCTATGGATGGTAGGCGTGCAGAATAGTCTTTGATTGCTTTGTTGTTTGGAATTTCGGGGGCGAAATTCCTAAGGGGGAGAGAATGTAACGATCCGTATTTTTACGGATCGAAAAGTTCGTTAAAATCTGGAATTTTCAGCATTTTTAAGTTGTTTCAGATTTGGCAGAATTTGGTTAAAGTCTTAAGTCGTGACCGACTTATAGGATTGACTTAAGGGTAGGTCGGCGACGACCTAAGGAAGTTAAGTCAAAGGGTTTCTTAGGTTGAGTGACCGACTTAAGGAATAGGGGCGACTTAGGGTTCTGACCGAGTTAGGGAGGTTTTACGACCTAAGTGCACTGGTTAAGAGTTAGGTCGGTTGGAACGACCTATAGGATGTTACCGAGTTAGTATAATTAGGTCGGCAACGACCTAAAGGAGCTAGGGTAGCAGGTTAGCGACCTAGTGGCAGTGAAGTTAGGTCGTAGCCTAGTTGAGTCATGGCCTTGTGGTTAGGTCGTAAGTTGTATACTCAGTTAGGTCGTAACTCGGTTGAGCTGTTAGGTCGCGTGGGTAACTCTGTAAGTCGTTAGGTCTGCAGATGCACTGAGTCTTAGGTCGCGTGTTGGCTTAAGAGTTAAGTCGTAGAGTGGTTAAATAGTTAAGGCGTGACTGTTGCTCTGTTAGGTCGGAAGGTATAAGTCGGAGGGACTTGGGGTTTGTTGAGTCGTAGGGGTGTTAAGCAGTTAGGTCGTTGAAGCGCCTGGCTGTTAAGTCGTCTGAGTTGTTAGGTCGGTAAAGAGTTAGGTTGCGCATTTCAGTTAAGTCGTAGGTCGGCGTAGTAGCTAGGTCATATGCGCATGTGTTAGGCAGAGCAGCTGTTAAGTCGGTGGAGACTTAGGTCGGAGGGGTCTTAGGTCGTAGGTCGGAGACGACCTAACTCCGAGTTACGACTTAGAGAATTTTGCCTATAAATAGAAGGGGGTTGGCTTCACTTTTCGGGATCCGAATTTCGAAGCGACGAAGTGCTGCCATTTTGAGAGCTCGACTTCTACACTTCTTCACTTCTTTTCTCCACTCCAATCTAGTGCTTCCATCCATCCAAGTTGAAGATCAAATTGAAGATTCAAGAGCTTAGATTGAAGATCTTCATCCTTTGAAGTGAGATTTCATCGTTTGAAGCGGATTCGTGATAGATCAAGCTTGATCCTTCGCTGTCCAGATCTGAAGTGTGTTGATTTGGGGTTGTTTAGGTGATTTGGTGAGTGGTGATTATCTCTCACACGGATCCAAAGGAGTATATCGGATTGTTGGCTCGATTTGGTGTTAAAATAGTGATTTCCATACATTTTCTTCATCCTAAGTGTAGATCCATATAGATCCATTGTTCATGATGTTGTTACGTCCATTTTACTACATGTTAACCTATGCAAGTTCATCCATCAAGATTATAGAGATATTGTTCATGTTTTCATGCTTATTTGACTTTCAACTCTTTAATTATGAAATTGCCATTATTGTTATAATTGTCTACTTAGATCATATTTGAATGCTTGATTGCTTGGATTAATGTTTGACTTGATTGATTGCTATGAATTAGATGATTGATGATTTGATTTAGACCGAAGATGATTCAAAAGCTAAGAGAAAGGCTCTTGAATTGGGAAAGCTGCTTGTGGCATATGTAGCGGATGATGAAGCTCTTATGCATAGATTTGATGATGATGTTGAGATGAGACTTTGCGAGGATGTGATGAAGCGAAGTATGATATGAGATAGTCTTGGTCTAATCCAGACGGGATCATTCCAAGCGGGTTGGGGATAATGGATGCTCGAGAGGCGCTTGAGCTAGTATGGAAATAGTTGTCGAGGAGGACGACTAGAAGGCTGAGATCCCATCGTTGTTGAAGGTTCTAGCATGCTCAAAGCAAGAGTACGTTGGGCAGATTCGATAGTCCCTGAAGGCTACTGATTGAGTAGTCAAGTACTCTGGGCAGATTCGATAGTCCTAGGCACGGGTCACGATGACGTGCGGGAGTTATGTCTAGAACCGGGGTTTCCATTAGCCCTTGACGGACGGCTGAAAGAATGTGCCGGTCATTCAATTAACGGTGATATCGAAGCAATGATAACAGTGATAGCCAGAGTCATGGATGTTTGGTTGTATCGTCATTCGGTCTCAAGAGCGGTATTTCCTGGGTGCTTATCTGATCTTGGTTTAGGCCTTGGGGGTTTGTACTTGGAAAACATCGCCCTTGACTCGAGTGATAATTGCTTTACTTTACATTGTATGCTCTGCTATGTTTGCTTCCACTTAGTGTGTGTCTGGGGGCTATCACTGTAGAAAGAGGTTGGAGTGGGAGGGTTGTATTCCTATTCCTTTTCCTTTATGCTCTTTTGGTATGTTGTTAGTTAATTTACTGCTCACTAAGACTGTTGTCTGACTCAAGGCTTTATGTTTTAACTCTTATTGCCTTGGGCTGTTCGTCCATTTTGGGACGGGCAGACTAGGTAGCAGGTGACAGGTGCTGCTCTCTTCTCACGATGCTGATATCGAAGACGAGCTGGAGGGTTGCATATTATCTTCTTATTATATGGACTGGATGTTCCGCTGCTTTGTATTCTCTGAGTGATATGTAGTGAGGCTTGTTGTATTGACTATTCAGATGTTTGTATTCAACTATTATGAAGTTTTATTGATGAGATTCTATTCTGTGAAGCTTCACTATATATATGTTCTATTGTATTTTGTCCATGCGCTGTGAGTAATACGATAGATCTTGTTGTTTTTATTTTACCTTGACAATCGTCCATGGTCGCCTGGCACACTTTACAACGTACTTCCTCTAGATTCGGTGCAGGGGTCATGGGCGGTCGTCACAAAAGTCCTCTCCCGACTAAACCGAATAGTGAGCGCAATATTTAAAAACATATGGATATTGGGATTTCAATTAAGTCACAACTTATTACCCAAAACTTTTCTTCAAATGGTTTAAACAAATTACCATTTTAATCTTTTACACAAAAAGATTCATTTCACAAAGTTCACCTAGTTTCACAAAGATCCATTCATAGATTTCCAAATCGATTTCCATTTCAATTGGATTAACTCATTAAATCTTTAAATCAAAGATTTAACTTATAGCTTTCAAAACAATTCCATTTCGACCTTTTATACAAAAGGTACATCTTTCCAATTTCAAAACAAAATTCAACAATCTTTCACAATGATTTATTCATAACTCGGAATACCATTTTCATTTCAAACTTAAAATTCTTTTGACACAAATTGGAAATTCATTCCTTATATGAAAGCTTCTATTATTTGAAAACAAATAGTTTTCATTTCGGAAAATCTGATTCATTTATACGAGTTAAAATCCTTGGGTTAAATTCAAATTCTCAAAACCATACTTTTAAAATTGTTTAAATTCATATAAACACATTCATAACATCTTTAACCATAATTTCCAAACATGGAATTCAATTCCAAATCTTGGATTCAAATTCAAATTAACTTATTTAAATTGGAAACTTTACCAAGTTATTCAAAATAACTTTTCTCTTAAAAACTCCTTTTCAAAAGCTTTAACATTTAACCCAAATCCATTTCCAAAATCAATTGAAATTAAAATTTCAATTTCAAGAATATTAAATTTAAATCATCTGTGACTTAACCGATTTCCTCGTGAAATCCATATTTATGTGTGTATGGTGTAGTCCAGGGGTTTAACACAATAGTGCAACATCATTCAATTATAACAGATTCAAATACAGTAATATATTTGATAAGCGGTATAAACTATAACGCTTATCGTTCATTCACAGATTCACAGATAGTCACAGATAAAATAAATTACATTCATCACAGCTTGAATTAAAACAAATTTACATCACAAATCATCACACAATAGAGAATATCAAACAATTCACAGCATTCAATAGAACACAGTCATCCATAAGTGAAACCAATTAAGATATCTGATTAATCTAAATCAGATCATTTTCCTATGGATAATTCCTAGTCAGGGTTAATTAATAATTAATTAATTACAAACACTTAATTAATTATTCTTTAATTAATCATTAATTACCCTTTATTAATTAAACTCTAATTACATTAAGTAATTATCCTTAATTAATTACACAAATTAATTATTCTTAACCAGTTACAGTAATTAACCTTTAATTACTTCATAATCACTTATCATTGATTAATTAATCTAAATTAATCAACTCTTAATTACATCATTAATTATATTAATTAATGATCTCTAATTACTTCTTTAATTAATTACTCTATTTACATTAATTACATTAAGTAATTAATCTTTAATTAATCTTAACAAATCTCATTTATTAATTAATCCTTCCTTTACAATTTCAAATTCCATTTGAAATTCAAATTCTTCTAAATACACTTTCGATTACTTAAACACTTTTATTAAACAATTTAAATTTAAAAGCTTTATTTATTCCTAAACTAAGATTGAAACTAAACTTGAAATTCATATTTAAACTTTTGATTTAAAACTTAGTTTTAATTTTGCTTTATAAATTCAAAAATGAAAATTTTAAATTATAAAAACAGAACAGGTTTAAAGCCTGTAACACAGTTCTACCCGAGATTCAACCCTTCCTGCTTCGAGTCCAACATCCAAAATCTCGAGCCAAAACCTTGGAGCTACTCGTGGAACTCGAGTATACCTCTGCCCCAAACCCAGACTTCACCAGTAAAACAACTCAGGGCACCGTGCACATGCACGGAGCCGACGAACTCCTCTGACCAACCCTGCAACGTCGAGTAAGTCGACTATCTTCCACCAACCAACCCCCAATCACCAGAACTCCTCCATTCCCTCTGAATCAAAATCGAGTGCCAAAATCGATACCTGGAAACAAAACAGGAACTCCTCCTATACCTGGCAACACATCGTTCGCCACACCCCAACCACCAGAACATGCGAAACTCTAGCCATTACTTCATCAATACCTCCTCTACTTCCTCCCAAGAACACGCAGCACTCAATCGAACGATGGCGACGAATGAATCGAAATTCCTGACCTCACCAAAACTAGGTTTAAAAACTTCACGAGCTCGCCGCCGTCACCATGTTGAACTGGAACAGCTCCAGCCATTTTTCCCAACCCCACTGGTCACTCCTCTACCTCCAGGAGGAAACTCGACCCCTCCGATCAATGAGATCACCCGCGGCGACCCAAAATGCAAAATACGGTCGAACCCAAACTGCTCTTCATTCTTTGATCTAAAAATTATGAATCTTGCTTTAAAAATCATGTTATAGTATAGGAATTCAATTTATATTCCTGAATTCGTGAATTAAAAGGTTTAAATTTTAACCCATTTAAAGTTTCTCTCAGATATCTTGTTTTCCAGTGATAATACTAAGTTATTTTAACTTGAATACATTTTTAAAATTTAGTTCAAGGTCAAACAAACATTTTTTTGTTTTGATCCTAAGTCCAAACATCAAGTGGATTGGGAAGAAATGATTTTTAAAATCAAAGTTTGGGTGTTCAAAGCATCAGACTGTAAGCCTGTATAAACACTTCCAGGTTTCAATTTAAATACAGAGGATCCATGTATATATATACAACTTATTCACAGATGTACATATAGATAAACAACGATTTAATGCTTTTAAAATTCAACAAGAATGTGCTACTCACAGTGTTTTCCCAGAGAAGAAAACAGAGCTTGAATTTCTTTCTACTTGCTGAACCCATTTCTTTGTTCTCTGGCTTTGATTCGATTTATGTTGTTGTTTAAGTTAAATTTTTGTGTTAAGTTTAAGATGATATTACTTCAGTTTTATCAACTTGAAGAAACGAACTGAAAGGAGGAGATTGATATGTGAAAATGAAATATACAGGATATGTTATTTTTATTTGTACTGGGTATAAAATTTTGTTTAGTACAAATTGATATGGTTTTTGTACAAGTTGATCGGAGATTTTTCTTTTTCTTGTGGCTGATGGATGTTTGCATGGTGGCTGCATTTATTAGCTTTGTACAAACTCATATTTTTTTTCATTTTGTTTGTACAAATATGAGATATTTTCTTTGGCTTCCTTTGCAAGCTTCATTTACATGCATATTCACTTGTTTACATACCTATATTTATTTTTGTTTACTTGTGTACATATATTCCTTCTTTCCTTTTGCTTTGTCTTTTTGACTTACACTTTGTCTTTACAATATTACTTTATAATATAATTAAATTTCTATTTTAATTTGTTGTTAAGATTTTTAGCAAATGTTCTACTTTATATTTTTATAGTTATCTTTTATATATTGATTTCTATTTCTAGCTTAATTTATTACTATTATTTTACTTTAATATTTATTGTCTTGTATTTATTATTTTATAAATTCAAATTATTATTAACCATCAATTTTAAATTTAAATCATTTATTTATTTCATTTCTTCTTGTGTCAAAAGTATATATATTTTTATCTAATTTATCTAAGATTTAAACTCAATTCAATATATATATATAAATATAAATATATATATTCAAATTTACTCATATTCACATATATATATATATATATTCACATATATATACAAGATTTAAATTCAAATGATTTAACACATATTTTATTTGAATTTAGAGAAACTCAAATCAATTTACCAATTAATTTCACAATTTTTATCCAAAAATTAAATTAATTATCAATTCAAACTTATTTAAAATCCGGGATCGTTACAGTTTCCCCCCCTTAAGAAATTTCATCCTCGAAATTTGCCAGGGAGACACAAAGATAGATAAAGAATATTTCATCAAATTAAACTGAGCATCTCTTCTACATTTGGCTTACCAAATCAGAATATAAATAATAGATACGAGAACGAATCTTTTTAATTTTTTCCATAAGATACTCGGGTTATCCAGATCTACGAAATATGCAGTGGCGTCGGTTAGTTCAAAGGGATAACTAACCATTCGTAGAATATATTGGGACCCAAAGAATAGACAGATATATGGATACAATTTCAAAACTTTCAGTTTAGAACTAAAGTATACCTATCAACCATAGCAACCAAAGCAACCAATTCATCTAAACAAACAATTTTGACCTATTTGGAGTTTATGTCCCATACAAATATATCAAATCTTCTTCCTAGATCTACCAGGAACTATCAAAGAATTGAGAAAAGATGTTGAACAAAAGAGATTGATAGAGAAAAGATTGTTTCCTTGTTGTTACAGGGTATTGACCATTTATAGTCGTATTCCCGTCCCCTATCTCATCCTCTTCTTGCACTCACACTTACTATCAGTGGATAGTAAGAGAATTTACTGAGGCATACGGACGGATATCTTAGAGATTACTCATTCTAGGGTATACTTCACCCTATCTCTAATGAGCTACTTAATGTGTTATACTCCTGAGCTAAAGTTCAACCTTAGCTCTGATACCAAATGAAACGATCCTGACTCGGCCTTCGAAAATCGGCACCCGTACTTCACTTGTACTCGAATGCGCAGATTCAAATGCCGAATCTGGCTCGCCGGAGCTTATAACACATTAAGTATACAACACAGTGGAAGAAAGAAATGAATGATATCATATACAACTCCAACGAATACAATATCCAGAATATGATATACAACAATGATATCTGTATGATACAAGAATATCAGAGACAAATAATGTTACAGTGGAAAACAGAAGAGATACTCCAAATGATCTGACAAAGAGAATGAGACCAATAACTCCAACATCAAGCTCAAACCACCACATTGCACCAAGATAAGCAAGGATGGTAGTCCGGGAACTCCAAAACTGAACTAGCTCCCGATAATCTACTAAACCTGACTATCTGAAAAACCCAACTCTAGACTGCCCGTGTGGAAAATTGTGAGCACCCAGAGTTTAGGAAGGGAACAATAAACTCCAGGTCAGTCATGGGACTGGTATGAGTAACAAAAATAGTTTATCTTTAAAACAAACAACAAAAGAATTTTAAACATTGAAACCCGCAATGCTTTTTGGAAAATGAAACTACCATAAGACCTCCCGCCACACACACAACGCAATCGCAGACTTGGAGTAGATTTCTTCTTATGATAGTCAAATATGCTTAATATGAGAAAACTCTTTTGATATTATTACTAGTGCATAGTGTGAAAACCTTTCGAAAATATAATATTAATCTTAGCCAGCATAGGTACCATTATACTATGCATACTATAGCTACCATTTTAAATGGCAGGTTCTACAACTAAAGTCGTACAAGGCTCGTATTGTTTCTTTGGATTTTCCAACAAATGGTCAGGCTAAGGAACTTCCTATGCCACATGGGTACGCCTCTGGAGGGACGTCCCGAGAACTAACTAGCTCTCTGCTAACACAATGCCGTTTACCCTCTTCCCGGGTAGTAATCCTGAGATATGCCACCCCCGGTCGTTTGCGACCTTTATCCGAGGCGCCTCGAGCACAAAGCAACAATCACACAGTAAATAAGATTGGAGCAACCACACAGGTAAAATATCTGTGCTCCATACCATGATACCACCTTTTTCCAGAAGGAATGGACATACCATAGGGGAGCTACCCCTGAAACCTTGCCGCATCTTTCCTATTTCGACCATTACCGGTTTGTGAGGCTCGATGAGGTCTCATCCACAAAGCTACGCTTTTCACAAAAGCCATGCTTTAATCAACAAATGATCAACAAATGATCAGCAACACACAGCAACACTTAGCATGCCACATTACCAAATTGGGAATGTATCACTAGTAACCATCAACTACATAACCTCTGAGCTCGTACGTCTCAAAGAAGGGTGTTAAGCTAAGAGAATAAATCTCCGGCACCAAGCAGAAATGTATTTGATAGAAACCAGCTTTATATCTCAAAGTATAATGTCAGACATACAACCATACAAGTCTATTCCGGGTTCGAACAGAATCGAAGGCACTTCCTAAGAAGCCCTTGCAATCCGGGTATCCACAATCCCGATCGGACTTCCCATCACTTAGGGAATCTCTATACCGTAGCTACTCAGTGCAGAGACAATCGATAGGTTATCCTATCGTTCTCGCAAATACCCGGTCTTTAACACCGGTCTTCAAATGCTATCCATTTACGTCGTATCACTATACGGAATGGGTTATATGACACAAAGTCCTCTCCCGGCTAAACCGAATAGTGAGCGCAATATTTAAAAACATATGCATATTGGGATTTCAATTAAGTCACAACTTATTACCCAAAACTTTTCTTCAAATGGTTTAAACAAATTACCATTTTAATATTTTACACAAAAAGATTCATTTCACAAAGTTCACCCAGTTTCACAAAGATCCATTCATAGATTTCCAAATCGATTTCCATTTCAATTGGATTAACTCATTAAATCTTTAAATCAAAGATTGAACTTATAGCTTTCAAAACAATTCCATTTCGACCTTTTATACAAAAGGTACATCTTTCCAATTTCAAAACAAAATTCAACAATCTTTCACAATGATTTATTCATAACTCGGAAGACTATTTTCATTTTAAACTTCAAATTCTTTTGACACAAATTGGAAATTCATTTCTTATATGAAAGCTTCTATTATTTGAAAACAAATTGTTTTCATTTCGGAAAATCTGATTCATTTATATGAGTTAAAATCCTTGGGTTAAATTCAAATTCTCAAAACCATACTTTTAAAATGGTTTAAATTCATATAAACACATTCATGACATCTTTAACCATAATTTCCAAACATGGAATTCAATTCCAAATCTTGGATTCAAATTCAAATTAAATTATTTAAATTGGAAACTTTACCAAGTTATTCAAAATAACTTTTCTCTTAAAAACTCCTTTTCAAAAGCTTTAACATTTAACCCAAATCCATTTTCAAAATCAATTGAAATTAAAATTTCAATTTCAAGAATATTAAATTTAAATCATCTGTGACTTAACCGATTTTCTCGTGAAATCCATATTTGTGTGTGTATGGTGTAGTCCAGGGGTTTAACACAATAGTGCAACATCATTCAATCATCACAGATTCAAATATAGCAATATATATGATAAGCGATATAAACTATAACGCTTATCGTTCATTCACAGATTCATAGATAATCACAGATAAAATAAATTACATTCATCACAGCTTGAATTAAAACAAATTTACATCACAAAGCATCACACAGTAGAGAATATCAAACAATTCACAGCATTCAGTAGAACACAGTCATCCATAAGTGAAACCAATTAAGATACCTGATTAATCTAAACTAGATCATTTGCCTATGGACAATTCCTAGTCAGGGTTAATTAATAATTAATTAATTACAAACACTTAATTAATTATTCTTTAATTAATCATTAATTACCCTTTAATTACTTCATAATCACTTATCATTGATTAATTAATCTAAATTAATTAACTCTTAGTTACATCATTAATTATATTAATTAATGATCTCTAATTACTTCTTTAATTAATTACTCTATTTACATTAATTACATTAAGTAATTAATCTTTAATTAATCTTAACAAATCTCATTTATTAATTAATCCTTCCTTTACAATTTCAAATTCCATTTAAAATTCAAATTCTTCTAAATACACTTTCGATTACTTAAACACTTTTATTAAACAATTTAAATTTAAAAGCTTTATTTATTCCTAAACTAAGATTGAAACTAAACTTGAAATTAATATTTAAACTTTTGATTTAAAACTTAGTTTTAGTTTTGCTTTATAAATTCAAAAATGAAAATTTTAAATTGTAAAAACAGAACAGGTTTAAAGCCTGTAACACAGTTCTACCCGAGATTCAACCCTTCCTGCTTCGAGTCCAACATCCAAAATCTCGAGCCAAAACCCTAGAGCTACTCGAGGAACTCGAGTATACCTCTGCGACAAACCCAGACTTCACCAGTAAAACAACTCAGGGCACCGTGCACGTGCATGGAGCCGACGAACTCCTCCGACCTACCCTGCAATGTCGAGCAAGTCGACTATCTTCCACCAACCAACCCCCGATCACCAGAACTCCTCCATTCCCTTTGAATCAAAATCGAGTGCCAAAATCGATACCTGGAAACAAAACAGGAACTCCTCCTATACCTGGCAATGCGTCGTTCGCCACACCCCAACCACCAGAACACGCGAAACTCTGGCCATCACTTCGTCAATACCTCCTCTACTTCCTCCCAAGAACACGCAGCAGTCGATCAAACGATGGCGACGAACGAATCGAAATTCCTGACCTCACCAAAACTAGGTTTAAAAACTTCACGAGCTCGCCACTGTCACCTCGTTGAACTGGAACAGCTCTAGCCATTTTTCCCAACCACACTGGTCACTCCTCTACCTCCAGGAGGAAACTCGACCCCTCCGATCAATGAGATCACCCGCGGCGACCCAAAATGCAAAATACGATCGAACCCAAACTGCTCTTCATTCTTTGATCTAAAAATTGTGAATCTTGCTTTAAAAATCATGTTATAGTATTAGAATTCAATTTATATTCCTGAATTCATGAATTAAAAGGTTTAAATTTTAACCCATTTAAAGTTTCTCTCAGATATCTTGTTTTCCATTGATAATACTAAGTTACTTTAACTTGAATACATTTTTAAAATTTAGTTCAAGGTCAAACAAACATTTTTTGTTTTGATCCTAAGTCCAAACATCAAGTGGATTGGGAAGAAATGATTTTTAAAATCAAAGTTTGGGTGTTCAAAGCATCAGACTGTAAGCATGTATAAACACTTCCAGGTTTCAATTTAAATACAGAGGATCCATGTATATATATACAACTTATTCACAGATATACATATAGATAAACAACGATTTAATGCCTTTAAAATTCAAGAAGAATGTGCTACTCACAGTGTTTTCCAGGAGAAGAAAACAGAGCTTGAATTTCTTTATGCTTGCTGAACCCATTTCTTTGATTCTCTGGCTTTGATTTGATTTATGTTATTGTTTAAGTTAAATTTTTGTGTTAAGTTTAAGATGATATTACTTCAGTTTTATCAACTTGAAGAAACGAACTGAAAGGAGGAGATTGATATGTGAAAATGAAATATACAGGGTATGTTATTTTTATTTGTACTGGGTATAAAATTTTGTTTAGTACAAATTGATATGGTTTTTGTACAAGTTGATCAGAGATTTTTCTTTTTCTTGTGGCTGATGGATGTTTGCATGGTGGCTGCATTTATTAGCTTTGTACAAACTCATATTATTTTTCATTTTGTTTGTACAAATATGAGATATTTTCTTTGGCTTCCTTTGCAAGCTTCATTTACATGCATATTCACTTGTTTACATACCTATATTTATTTTTGTTTACTTGTGTACATATATTCCTTCTTTCCTTTTGCTTTGTCTTTTTGACTTACACTTTGTCTTTACAATATTAGTTTATAATATAATTAAATTTATATTTTAATTTGTTTTTAAAATTTTTAGCAAATGTTCTACTTTATATTTTTATAGTTATCTTTTATATATTGATTTCTATTTCTAGCTTAATTTATTACTATTATTTTACTTTAATATTTATTGTCTTGTATTTATTATTTAATAAATTCAAATTATTATTAACCATCAATTTTAAATTTAAATCATTTATTTATTTCATTTCTTCTTGTGTCAAAAGTCTATATATTTTTATCTAATTTATCTAAGATTTAAACTCAATTCAATATATATATATATAAAAAAATATATATATTCAAATTTACTCATATTCATATATATATATATATATATTCACATATATATATAAGATTTAAATTCAAATGATTTAACACATATTTTATTTGAATTTAGAGAAACTCAAATCAATTTACCAATTAATTTCACAATTTTTATCCAAAAATTAAATTAATTATCAATTCAAACTTATTTAAAATCCGGGATCGTTATAGTTTCCCCCCTTAAGAAATTTCATCCTTGAAATTTTCCAAGGAGACACAAAGATAGATAAAGAATATTTCATCAAATTAAACTAAGCATCTCTTCTACATTTGGTTTACCAAATCAGAATATAAATAATAGATACGAGAACGAATCTTTTTAATTTTTTCCATAAGATACTCGGGTTATCCAGATCTACGAAATATGCAGTGGCGTCGGTTAGTTCAAAGGGATAACTAACCATTCGTAGAATATATTGGGACCCAAAGAATAGACAGATATATGGATACAATTTCAAAATTTCAGTTTAGAACTAAAGTATACATATCAACCATAGCAAACAAAGCAACCAATTCATCCAAACAAACAATTCTGACCTATTTGGAGTTTATGTCCCATACAAATATATCAAATATTCTTCCTGGATCTACCAGGAACTATCAAAGAATTGAGAAAAGATGTTGAACAAAAGAGATTGATAGAGAAAAGATTGTTTCCTTGTTTCCTTGTTGTTACAGGGTATTGACCATTTATAGTCGTATTCCCGTCCCCTATCTCATCCTCTTCTTGCACTCACACTTACTATCAGTGGATAGTAAGAGAATTTACTGAGGCATGCGGACGGATATCTTAGAGATTACTCATTCTAGGGTATACTTCACCCTATCTCTAATGAGCTACTTAATGTGTTATACTCCTGAGCTAAAGTTCAACCTTAGCTCTGATACCAAATGAAACAATCCTGACTCGGCCTTCGAAAATTGGCACCCGTACTTCACTTGTACTCGAATGCCGCAGATTCAAATGCCGAATCTGGCACGCCGGAGCTTATAACACGTTAAGTATACAACACAACGGAAGAAAGAAATGAATGATATCATATACAACTCCAACGAATACAATATCCAGAATATGATATACAACAATGATATCTGTATGATACAAGAATATCAGAGACAAATAATGTTACAGCGGAAAACAGAAGTGATACTCTAAATGATCTGACAAAGAGAATGAGACCAATAACTCCAACATCAAGCTCAAACCACCACATTGCACCAAGATAAGCAAGGATGGTAGTCCGGGAACTCCAAAACTGAACTAGCTCCCGATAATCTACTAAACCTGACTATCTGAAAAACCCAACTCTAGACTGCCCGTGTGGAAAATCATGGGCACCCAGAGTTTAGGAAGGGAACAATAAACTCCAGGTCAGTCATGGGACTGGTATGAGTAACAAAAATAGTTTATCTTTAAAACAAACAACAAAAGAATTTTAAACATTGAAACCCGTAATGCTTTTTGGAAAATGAAACTACCATAAGACCTCCCGCCACACACACAACGCAATCGCAGACTTGGAGGAGATTTCTTCTTATGATAGTCAAATATGCTTAATACGAGAAAACTCTTTTGATATTATTACTAGTGCATAGTGTGAAAACCTTTCGAAAATATAATATTAATCTTAGCCAACATAGGTACCATTATACTATGCCTACTATAGCTACCATTTTAAATGCAGGTTCTACAACTAAAGCCGTACAAGGCTCGTATTGTTTCTTTGGATTTTCCAACAAATGGTCAGGCTAAGGAACTTCCTATGCCACATGGGTACGCCTCTGGAGGGACGTCCTGAGAACTAACTAGCTCTCTGCTAACACAAGGCCGGTTACCCCCTTCCCGAGTAGTAAACCTGAGATATGCCACCCCCGGTCGTTTGCGACCTTTATCTGAGGCGCCTCGAGCACAAAGCAACAATCACACAGTAAATGAGATTGGAGCAACCACACAGGTAAAATATCTGGGCTCCATACCATGATACCACCTTTTTCCAGAAAGAATGGACATACCATAGGGGAGCTACCCCTAAAACCTTGCCGCATCTTTCCTGTTTCGACCATTACCGGTTTGTGAGGCTCGATAAGGTCTCGTCCACAAAGCTACGCTTTTCACAAAAGCCATGCTTTGATCAACAAATGATCAGCAACACACAACAAAACTTAGCATGCCACATTACCAAATTGGGAATGTATCACTAGTAACCATCAACTACATAACCTCTGAGCTCGTACGTCTCAGAGAAGGGTGTTAAGCTAAGAGAATAAATCTCCGCCACCAAGCAAAAATGTATTTGATAGAAACCAGCTTTATATCTCAAAGTATAATGTCAGACATACAACCATACAAGTCTGTTCCGGGTTCGAACAGAACCGAAGGCACTTCCTAAGAAGCCCTTGCAATCCGGGTATCCAAAATCCCGATCGGACTTCCCATCACTTAGGGAATCTCTATACCGTAGCTACTCAGTGCAGAGACAATCGATAGGTTATCCTATCGTTCTCGCAAATACCCGGTCTTTAACACCGGTCTTCAAATGCTATCCATTTACGTCGTATCACTATTCGGAATGGGTTATATGACACAAAGTCCTCTCCCGGCTAAACCAAATAGTGAGCGCAATATTTAAAAACATATGGATATTGGGATTTCAATTAAGTCACAACTTATTACCCAAAACTTTTCTTCAAATGTTTTAAACAAATTACCATTTTAATCTTTTACACAAAAAGATTCATTTCACAAAGTTCATCCAGTTTCACAAAGATCCATTCATAGATTTCCAAATCGATTTCCATTTCAATTGGATTAACTCATTAAATCTTTAAATCAAAGATTTAACTTATAGCTTTCAAAACAATTCCATTTCGACCTTTTATACAAAAGGTACATCTTTCCAATTTCAAAATAAAATTCAACAATCTTTCACAAAGATTTATTCATAACTCGGAAGACTATTTTCATTTCAAACTTCAAATTCTTTTGACACAAATTGGAAATTCATTCCTTATATTAAAGCTTCTATTATTTGAAAACAAATAGTTTTCATTTTGGAAAATCTGATTCATTTATACGAGTTAAAATCCTTGGGTTAAATTCAAATTCTTAAAACCATACTTTTAAAAAGGTTTTAATTCATATAAACACATTCATAACATCTTTAACCATAATTTCCAAACATGGAATTCAATTCCAAATCTTGGATTCAAATTCAAATTAAATTATTTAAATTGGAAACTTTACCAAGTTATTCAAAATAACCTTTCTCTTAAAAACTCCTTTTCAAAAGCTTTAACATTTAACCCAAATCCATTTCCAAAACCAATTGAAATTAAAATTTCAATTTCAAGAATATTAAATTTAAATCATCTGTGACTTAACCGATTTCCTCGTGAAATCCATATTTGTGTGTGTATGGTGTAGTCCAGGGGTTTAACACAATAGTGCAACATCATTCAATCATCACAGATTCAAATACAGCAATATATTTGATAAGCGGTATAAACTATAACGCTTATCGTTCATTCACAGATTCACAGATAATCACAAATAAAATAAATTACATTCATCACCGCTTGAATTAAAACAAATTTACATCACAAAGCATCACACAGTAGAGAATATCAAACAATTCACAGCATTCAATAGAACACAGTCATCCATAAGTGAAACCAATTAAGATATCTGATTAATCTAAACCAGATCATTTGCCTATGGATAATTCCTAGTCCGGGTTAATTAATAATTAATTAATTACAAACACTTAATTAATTATTCTTTAATTAATCATTAATTACCCTTTAATTAATTAAACTCTAATTACATTAAGTAATTATCCTTAATTAATTACACAAATTGATTATTCTTAACCAGTTACAGTAATTTACCTTTAATTACTTCATAATCACTTATCATTGATTAATTAATCTAAATTAATCAACTCTTAATTACATCATTAATTATATTAATTAATGATCTCTAATTACTTCTTTAATTAATTACTCTATTTACATTAATTACATTAAGTAATTAATCTTTAATTAATCTTAACAAATCTCATTTATTAATTAATCCTTCCTTTACAATTTCAAATTCCATTTAAAATTCAAATTCTTCTAAATACACTTTCGATTACTTAAACACTTTTATTAAACAATTTAAATTTAAAAGCTTTATTTATTCCTAAACTAAGATTGAAACTAAACTTTAAATTCATATTTAAACTTTTGATTTAAAACTTAGTTTTAATTTTGCTTTATAAATTCAAAAATGAAAATTTTAAATTCTAAAACAGAACAGGTTTAAAGCCTGTAAAACAGTTCTACCCGAGATTCAACCCTTCCTACTTCGAGTCCAACATCCAAAATCTCGAGCCAAAACCCTGGAGCTACTCGAGGAACTCGAGTATCTCTCTGCCCCAAACCCAGACTTCACCAGTAAAACAACTCAGGGCACCATGCACGTGCACGGAGCCGACGAACTCCTCCGACCAACCCTGCAACGTCGAGCAAGTCGACTATCTTCCAACAACCAACCCTCGATCACCAGAACTCCTCCATTCCCTCTGAATCAAAATCGAGTGCCAAAATCGATACCTGGAAACAAAATAGGAACTCCTCCTATACCTGGCAACGCGTCGTTCACCACACCCCAACCACCAGAACACGCGAAACTCTAGCCATCACTTCGTCATTACCTCCTCTACTTCCTCCCAAGAACACGCAGCACTCGATCAAACGATGGCGACGAACGAATCGAAATTCCTGACCTTACCAAAACTAGGTTTAAAAACTTCACGAGCTCGCCGCCGTCACCTCGTTGAACTGGAACAGCTCTAGCCATTTTTCCCAACCACACTGGTCACTCCTCTACCTCCAAGAGGAAACTCGACCCCTCCGATCAATGAGATCACCCGCGGCGACCCAAAATGCAAAATACGGTCGAACCCAAACTGCTCTTCATTCTTTGATCTAAAAATTGTGAATCTTGCTTTAAAAATCATGTTATAGTATAGGAATTCAATTTATATTCCTGAATTCGTGAATTAAAAGGTTTAAATTTTAACCCATTTACAGTTTCTCTCAGATATCTTGTTTTCCAGTGATAATACTAAGTTACTTTAACTGGAATGCATTTTTAAAATTTAGTTCAAGGTCAAACAAACATTTTTTTGTTTTGATCCTAAGTCCAAACATCAAGTGGATTGGGAAGAAATGATTTTTAAAATCAAAGTTTGGGTGTTCAAAGCATCAAACTGTAAGCCTGTATAAACACTTCCAGGTTTCAATTTAAATACAGAGGATCCATGTATATATATACAACTTATTCACAGATGTACATATAGATAAACAACGATTTAATTCCTTTAAAATTCAAGAAGAATGTGCTACTCACAGTGTTTTCCAGGAGAAGAAAACAGAGCTTGAATTTCTTTCTGCTTGCTGAACCCATTTCTTTGATTCTCTGGCTTTGATTTGATTTATGTTGTTGTTTAAGTTAAATTTTTGTGTTAAGTTTAAGATGATATTACTTTAGTTTTATCAACTTGAAGAAACGAACTGAAAGGAGGAGATTTATATGTGAAAATGAAATATACAGGGTATGTTATTTTTATTTGTACTGGGTATAAAATTTTGTTTAGTACAAATTGATATGGTTTTTGTACAAGTTGATCAGAGATTTTTTTTCTTGTGGCTTATGGATGTTTGCATGGTGGCTGCATTTATTAGTATTGTACAAACTCATATTTTTTTTCATTTTCTTTGTACAAATATGAGATATTTTCTTTGGCTTCCTTTGCAAGCTTCATTTACATGCATATTCACTTGTTTACATACCTATATTTATTTTTGTTTACTTGTGTACATATATTCCTTCTTTCCTTTTTCTTTGTCTTTTTGACTTACACTTTGTCTTTACAGTATTACTTTATAATATAATTAAATTTCTATATTAATTTGTTGTTAAAATTTTTAGCAAATGTTCTACTTTATATTTTTATAGTTATCTTTTATATATTGATTTCTATTTCTAGCTTAATTTATTACTATTATTTTACTTTAATATTTATTGTCTTGTATTTATTATTTTTTAAATTCAAATTATTATTAACCATCAATTTTAAATTTAAATCATTTATTTATTTCCTTTCTTCATGTGTCAAAAGTCTATATATTTTTATCTAATTTATCTAAGATTTAAACTCAATTCAATATATATCTATATATAACTATATATATTCAAATTTACTCATATTCACATATATATATATATATTCACATATATATACAAGATTTAAATTCAAATGATTTAACACATATTTTATTTGAATTTAGAGAAACTCAAATCAATTTACCAATTAATTTCACAATTTTTATCCAAAAATTAAATTAATTATCAATTCAAACTTATTTAAAATCCGGGATCGTTATAGATTTAGAGTGAAATTAATTTGAGTATGAATAACTCGAGTTTGGTTTTGAAATGTTGGTTGAAAGAAATTGAAATTTAAATAAAAGGGTAAATTGGATTTGAGTTATATGGAATTGAATTCTTACTTGATTAAATTAAACGAATTAAAAATAAAATTTGAATTGGGATTAGAAATAATATTGAATCAAAGTAAATATGAATTTTGAATTGTGAAATATTATAAAACCATATAGCATAAATTTTGAATGAAATAAAATTCAAGTGAAGGATTGGAATTGTGAATAAATAAGTAACATAGCTTATAAAAAAATTGAAACAAATGGAATAAAAGTATATTTAAGCTATAAATAAATGTATATTCTTGAGAGAAAAATTTAATGTGAATATATTCGAGTATAGAATTGATGCAAATGTGAAAAATAAGTTGTGTAACTTATAAAAATTGAAAAGTGAAATAGAAAACCCAAATAAAATTGTTTGATATTTTGGTAGAGGAAATTAAATCCAAACTTGAATTATAAAAAGTAATTTGAACTCAAGAAATCAGAAGAAGTGATTTTTGAGCTAAAAATCAGATATTGAGTTATAAATTTGAAGTGAACTAATTAGATAATTAATTAGTTAAATGAATGTGAGATGGAATTTAACTTGGCAAAGTTAAAATTGGATTGTGGACTAAAAATGGATATTAGAAATAGAACTTGGGTTGTAAATAAAATTCGACTTAGATGGAAGTGAATTAATTATAATTGGAAATATTGTCGAATAAAATAGAAATGGATTGGGATAGTAATGACTTGAGTTACAAATAAATTCAATTCGAGTATAAATAAATTGAATATAGCCTTGATATCATTTAAATGAATTCAAAAATGAATTTGAATATAGAATTGAAATTGAAGTGAATAAAATGAATGAACTAATTAATTGATTAGTAAATGAAATGGAAGTTGGTTGAAATGAATATAAACTTAAGTTATAAGGCGGTAATAATATAAAATAATGGATTAAATTAAGTTAATATTGTTGAATGTAAGTTAGCTCGAATAAATTGTGGAATGGTCATTTAATAAATTAGCATGAAATGATTTCGAGTTTAATAAAACAGATTTGAATATAATAATTGAGGATATTAATGAATTGATTGAGAATCAAATTGAAATGGAATAAAATTGTATATAAATTGATTTGGAATCAATTTAAAATTAGCTATAGACTGGAATGGTTATTTTATTAAATGATTAGCGCTGAATTTGCATAGAAAAAAAAATTGCGTTTAGCGTAAACGGAAGTAAATAAAATTCTATGAATTAATAGAAGTGAATAAAATTTATTTTTAAATCAATATGGGATGGATACGAGTTTGTTGGAAATAAAAATAAATTGAATGTAAGAAAATTGAGCTGTAAATCATTCGGATTGAATATGGATTGATTGAAAGTAAATAAATTAGCATCAGAACCCTGTAATTGCTTATAAATATAGGTTAGCATGCATTGCTTATGAAATTCTCGTGTTTAACTATTTAAATATGTGGAATGTTAGTGAATTTCATATTTTAGTACTTATGTGTTTAAATTTAGTAAGTACAGGTGCCCAGAAGCTATAGGGCTAGATTTAGGTTGCATAATTGCGTATGAAGTAAACTTGCTTGCTTAATAATACTTAAAAACGCTAAATAAGGTATGTTTTCGGATTAAATATCGCAAAATATAAATATTGATATATATATTTTGATTTTCAACCATATGGGTCGATGTATATATAATTATCTCTCTTGTCATATTGCAAAAGGTCCTCCATATAAAGGAGACTCTACCAAAAAAATTCGAAAATTTAGGGTGTTAAAAAAAATTTTGGAAAATTTTTGTTAACAACAAATTGATTTCAAATTTGGAATCAAAATAAAGGATTTTTGAATTAGAATTGAAAACTAATTGTTTTGGGCGAAACAAAAGATTAGAAAAGTGAATATTGAATTTTCACTAATTTGGTTTTGTTAAGTTATGGGTTTGGAGCGTTTTTCCTGCCTTAGCAATTTCGAGAACGAAATTCTTTTAAGGGGGGAGCAATGTAACGACCCGGATTGTAACAACCCGCATATTAATCGATTTTTATATTTAAATGTTTTATTTAAATATAGAATCGTTAATCGGGTTGAGGTCCAAAAAGCTACTTTTTGCAAACAATCGAATTAGGACTCGAGACCACTTCCATTGAGTTCAAAACGTCGTTTGCAATCTTTTAAGTATAAACTTCGATATATTTGGAGTAGGTCGAATTTTGACGTTTTCACTTTGGGTTTGGGTTTGGGTTCAGCCCCCTAGTCCACATAATACCCCAAACTGAAACACTTCTCTTCATCCACTCCCATTTCTTAACCTTTTCAGTTCTAAAGAGAATAATGGAGGAAGAGAAAAAGAATTAAAATCCTAAACCCTAGTTTCCATTTGCAAATCAAGTTCTTGCTCCAAATTCAAAGAGAAGCATTGGTAAGCATCTCCTCCTTCTTCTCCAACTCTTTCTCCTTCCAATTTCAGAAATTCCTAAACCTAACTTTGGGAATGTTCTCCTTTTAAAGCTTAGATTGAAGCTTCATGAGTTGTTATTGAAGAGGAATTGATCTTAGCTTGTTTTAAAAGCTTCTTCTTCATTTGTTTGGGTTCAAAGGTGAGATTTTTATCTCACATCTTAGTCTATAATTATCTTCGATTGTTAGGTATGAATTCCTAACACTTATTCATGTGCATTTGATGTTGGTTTGGATCGATTTTGTGTATATTCCATTTTTTGGTGTTTTGGTTTAATTTTTGTGAAAATCCTTTTATGGATGTTTGAACATGTTTTTGGTGATGCATCGAAGTGCCTATAGGGCTGGGTTGCCGATTGGCGTAAACCCTTAGTGTCCGTCGCTCGTTCGATCGCATTTCGGTTCGGATTTGTCGATTTTAAGCTAGGCTGTTTTTTTTGCCTAGTAGAAAAATTCAGACGTCTGTCATAAAATTTCAGACGTCTGAAACCAAATACAGACGTTTGTAACAAAAATACAAACGTCTGAGATCAAATATAGACGTCTGTGACAAAAAATTTAGACGTTTGAATATAGTTCAAAATGTTTTTTTACTCTCTGTTTCAATTTTAGACCTCTTAGACGTCTGAACAAAACTTTTCAGATGTCTGTAATCATATTTAGCCGTCTAAATTAAATATTTAGACGTCTGAACTGCTGATTTTGCCTATTTTGCCTATTTTCGAGTAAATTTCCAAGGTTTATCGATTTTTGTCGATCCGACTTATTGTTATCAATTATTATCGACTTTGATGACATTTTCTTTGGGAATTATTGGAAATATCCATTTTGATTTCTTTGCATTTTATTCACGTCTTCGAATGTGAATTTCTATGATTGATTGTTTCTACAATCACTTTTTTGATTTGTCACTTCAAAATATAAAGGTTTTCTATACTAGTAGTAAATATTCAAACTCTTTCACAAGGACGATTTCAACTCTAATTTCAATACAAAGCTCTTTTATAAAACCATTTTCTAATCTATTAGTATATACAAACCTTTACTTCATTCGTATGAGAAAATATAATTAAACGGCTTAGCAAAACAAGTGGTATGAAACGCTTGCGTTTACTTCGTCGGTTAATTTATGGACTTGTTCGATTGAAACTCTTGTGACAATTTTCTAGTGCAGATCTACAATCTGTTCGTAAATATTTGAGTTAAGCAAATGGTTATGGGACATGAAGCTAAACTCTTATATTTACTAGCTTAGTGTAATCGACATTTCTTGATGATCGATGATGATCATTTTATGATTTAGACTAGCAATGTGCGATGTCTCTTTGTTTGCGAGGTTAGACTAGACACCATTTGTGTGATTTCGATTCACACATATCTCTTTATCTTCAAGGTTAGTCTATACCTCATTGGTGTGACTTCGATTCACACATATTGAAACTCTTGTGACAATTTTCTAGTGCAGATCTACAATCTGTTCGTAAATATTTGAGTTAAGCAAGTGGTTATGGGACATGAAGCTAAACTCTTATATTTACTAGCTTAGTGCAATCGACACTTCCTGATGATCATGACGATCATTTTTGTGATTTAGACTAGCGATTGAGCGATGTCTCTTTGTCTACGAGGGAGACTATACCCCGTTTATGTGATGTTTCGCCATCACATATGTAGGGTAGCACCCTACAGTCTTCAGACCATTCGTGGAGCATTCGGCTCATAGGTCTTCGGACCATTCGTGGAGCATTCGGCTCATAGGTCTTCGGACCATTCGTGGAGCATTCGGCACATAGGCCTTCCCCCTTTTTATGTGTTTTCTTGATTTCTGGTGATGATTTCTGGAATTTGTGCTTCACCAATTTTACTTGATTTTCATTGATATGATATCAGTTTTTGTGCATTGGTGAATTTATGTGTTATTGACTTGTTATGAATACAAGTTTAGGGTATGATACCCCATTTTATCTTTGAGAAGATTCTTGTGATATTGATTAATCTTTTGTTGATTATCATTTACATACTTATCGTAGTATGCCGTTATGGTTATTACATGTTCATGTCATGCCTTTTACTATATACCATATCATCTGATATTTATAGCTAGACTGATCCGTTTATTATTTTCTTATAAATAATACTCGGGTCAGACCGAGATGTTACAGGTGCTCCTGCTTGACTTCTCCCTAGGGATCTATTATTCTGACTTTTGGCTAACTACTTAGATTTGTAGTTTTTGTATGTACACATTTGAGATATAGACTCTATGTTGTGTACTTATTCTTTTGTATAGCACGTGTTGCTATTCTTTTGTATTATCGTGGATCTTTCTGACCACTACTCTGATGTACACTTTCATGTGTTGTATATTTATTCATATCTTCTTCCGCCTTTGTGATATGGATGTCTGTGACTTATTTATGTTATGATTACTTCTATTTTTGTTTCCGAAGATTATATATAGCCACTGTGTGATAGATTTGTGTTTGTATCGGTATGTCGGATTTCCTCCTTAAAAGATATGCATTCTATTCTATCTGACATATCGGTGCTCGCACAAAGAAGTTACATGGATGGTCGCTCCTCCACAGCCTTATTCTCCGTGCTAATTGACAGCACTACATCGTAGTGTTCTTGGTTAGCGTGGGTATAGAGGTGGGGCATCACAGCTTGGTATCAGAGCCAAACTTCGAAACAATGTAGAATAACTTAACAAGGATCATCGTCCTAAGTCCTTCTTAGGAGTTGTACCTTAGGATTAATTCGAGTCTTCGTACCGGTTCATCCTATTTTCTTTTATGATTCCTTGTTTTATCTATCAAGATTGCTTGATATTCATTCTGAGAATAACCTTTTTCTTCTTCTTTCTTTCTTTCTTAAAGAAGAAGAGATGGTTAGTTCTGGCAGTCCTAGCGCTGGTCAATCCAGTAGTCCTTCTCTGGATGGCGTATTCATGTCTACCCAACAACTTTTGGATCTTGCTAAGAATCAAAGGTTTATCTGTGCTTTGTGTAAGAACCCCGAAATGGTTTTACCTCTGAAACTTGAAGTTCCTTTCAAACAACTTGTGGATATCACTCTTCGACATGAAGAGGTTGGTAAAGGAAGTGATAGTGATATTGGGATTTCCAAGAAGAGGCATATTAAGTTCAAGAGCCTTAATCCCAATAAGAGAGTGAAGCAAACTACTTTTGTAGCAAAGACTCCAATCCCTAATCATGAAGGATGCTACAATTGTAATTCTAAGGAACACTATGCGAATATGTGTCCGAAACCCCATTCTTGTCGCTATTGCAAGAAACCGGGTCATCTTTTATCTGCATGTCCCAAACTTTTGAACAAGGACATGAGAAAGCTAAATATTGTGCAAGCCCCTAGCAACTCTTCTCTTAGTCAAGGTATCCATTCTATCCTTGATGACATTTATTTTGTGATTATCTTATTGGAGTTCTTTTTGATATGGGTTTCATCTCATTATTTTTATATCAAAAGAACTTGTGATTCCTTTTCTTTATACCTTTTTGGGCTTGTTGACTTCATTGAGGATTGCGAATCCGGTTGGTGGATCCGCAACACTCAATTTTCTTTTTATTGATGTCGAAATTATTTTATGTGATTTATCTTTCCGAGTTGATTTTTACTTAGGCTTCGGAATTGATTTTTGTAAGGATTGACTTAATTTTTATATAGCCATATCCTATGTCTCGAGTGGACTATTCATTTTCGACATTTTCAATTTGTTAAGCAGGTTTCTGTTTTCCCTTGTGATTTTGATTCCAATTTGATGGCATCATTTTATTCTTTATGCTCACTTGATGAGGAAAGTGTTATTTCTCTCATTCATGAAGTTTGAGAATTTTCCGGTATTTTTGAGTTTGTCTAAGGATTATCACCTAAGAAACCTTTTGAGTGGTGTTAAGGTCTTTTCAGCTCGACCTTGCCACCGGTTTTCATTTGCTACGAGTTGTGGAAGTTAGCCTTCAACTTACCGCATTCCGTACTCGTTATGATTCTTATGAATGATTTATTATGTCATTCAGTTGGTCCAGCTTATTTCGTCCATTTTATAAATCGAGTCTTCTATGAGTATCTCGATGACTTCATTTTTGTATCTATTGATTTTGGATGAAAATAACAATTTAAAATTTTGCAAATCTTTTTCATAAGATTTATTTATAAGTATAATTGGATTTTGTTCTTCAATGAACAAAGAATATTCTTAAAGGTTTTTTTTAAGAAACATGTTTATCACATAGAAGATGATTTTGTGATTGTATTGCCCATTGAGTGCTTTAAGAATTTTGGTCGATGCGCTTGATCAACGTTATCGATAGGAATCTCCTAAACGCTTTGATGAGATAAACAGACACAGTAAATTGATTTGGAATAAGTAAATTTTTCTAGAAATAATTATTACATAAAGATAATTGTAATTTTGAAAGTCTTAGCTTTTCAGCAAAGAAGATTATTTTAAAAGAACTCTTTCTTTTCAATATTCCTAATCCTTGTTATTCCCGTAGGGAACCAAGATTTTATCTTTTGTACCAATGCTATATCGTATGGGTTTGGATGCCGTTCCCTTGCAAAAGAGAACGTGCTATCATTTATGTTTCTAAATCATTAAAGCCTATCGAGACTAGGTATGCCACTAATGACCTAGTGCTCGCGGCTTTTGATTTCACTTTCAGAGTTTGGCATCATTGTGTTTGGCGGAGAAATTTGTTCTCCACCTCGATCATAAATCTTTGAAATATTTATTTTCTCATAAGGAACTTAATATTGGCTTGAGTTTCTTGCATCTTATGATCTTGATATTCCTTTTATTCCCAGAAGGGAAATCGTGTTGCCTATGCGCTTATTCGTATACAACAAGTGGTTGTTTCTTTGATGATGTCCGTATGGAATGCCAAGTTCATCGGACGTTTCGATGTACTTCGTTTTATTGAGCTTCATCTCATTTCTTTTATGGACAAGTGTCCGATGTTCTTTTATGGTATTTGGTCCATTTGACGTACCGTCTTCGAAATACGTCGGTGTTCGAATTATTTGTGCTTTGGTTCATCTGGCGTACCGTTGTTGTACTACGCTATTGTTCCAAATTATTCGAGTTTCTAATTTCATGGGAATACCGCTTTTGTGCTACGTCGTTGCACCAGATCAATTTTCTGCTATTCATGACGTTTTCCACGTCTTTTATTTACGGAAATGCCTTTGAGATTCCGATTTTATTCTTGAGCCTAGTGTTATTGTAGAAATTGAAGTTTCACCTAATTTGACTTTTGAGCAACATTCTACTCGCATCATTGCTTCGGAGGTTGAGCGCCTTCGAAATAAAGATGTTCTTTTTGTGAAAGTTCAATGGTTCTCAAATCTCAAGGATAGGTCTTGGGAATCCAGAGAATTCATTGAGCGAACTCGTTCGGGCTAACTCTTTCATGCTCTTTATGGTGAACTTCTTATTTCAAATTTTCTTTTGTGTTGATATGCTTCTATGGTTTTTACTCTTTATTTTCTTCTTAAGTATTACGAGGACGCAATTTCTTTAAGGAGGGGAGTCTGTAACAACCCGCATATTTATTGATTTTTATATTTAAATGTTTTATTTAAATATAGAATCGTTAATCGGGTTAATGTCCAAAAAGCTACTTTTTGCAAACAATCGAATTAGGACTCGAGACCACTTCCATTGAGTTCAAAACATCATTTGCAATCTTTTAAGTATAAACTCCGATATATTTGGAGTAGGTCAAATTTTGACGTTTTCACTTTGGGTTTGGGTTTGGGTTCAGCCCTCTAGTCCACATAATACCCCAAACTGAAACACTTCTCTTCATCCACTCCCATTTCTTAACCTTTTCAGTTCTAAAGAGAATAATGGAGGAAGAGAAAAAGAATTAAAATCCTAAACCCTAGTTTCCATTTGCAAATCAAGTTCTTGCTCCAAATTCAAAGAGAAGCATCGGTAAGCATCTCATTCTTCTTCTCCAACTCTTTCTCCTTCCAATTTCAGAAATTCCTAAACCTAACTTTGGAAATGTTCTCCTTTTAAAGCTTAGATTGAAGCTTCATGAGTTGTTATTGAAGAGGAATTGATCTTAGCTTGTTTTAAAAGCTTCTTCTTCATTTGTTTGGGTTCAAAGGTGAGATTTCTATCTCACATCTTAGTCTATAATTATCTTCGATTGTTAGGTATGAATTCCTAACACTTATTCATGTGCATTTGATGTTGGTTTGGATCGATTTTGTGTATATTCCAATTTTTGGTGTTTTGGTTTAATTTTTGTGAAAATCCTTTTATGGATGTTTGAACATGTTTTTGGTGATGCATCGAAGTGCCTATAGGGCTGGGTTGCCGATTGGCATAAACCCTTAGTGTCCGTCGCTCGTTCGATCGCATTTCGGTTCGGATTCGTCGATTTTGAGCTAGGCTGTTTTTTTTGCCTAGCAGAAAAATTCAAACGTCTGCCATAAAATTTCAGACGTCTGAAACCAAATACAGATGTCTGTAACAAAAATACAAACGTCTGAGATCAAATATAGACGTCTGTGACAAAAAAATTAGACGTCTGAATATAGTTCAAAATGTTTTTTTACTCTCTGTTTCAATTTTAGACCTCTTAGACGTCTGAACAAAACTTTTTAGACGTCTGAATATAGTTCAAAATGTTTTTTTACTCTCTGTTTCAATTTTAGACCTCTTAGACGTCTGAACAAAACTTTTTAGACGTCTGTAATCATATTTAGCCATCTAAATTAAATATTTAGACGTCTGAACTGCTGATTTTGCCTATTTTGCCTATTTTCGAGTAAATTTCCAAGGTTTATCGATTTTTGTCGATCCGACTTATTGTTATCAATTATTATCGACTTTGATGACATTTCCTTTGGGAATTATTGGAAATATCCATTTTGATTTCTTTGCATTTTATTCACGTCTTCGAATGTGAATTTCTATGATTGATTGTTTCTACAATCACTTTTATGATTTGTCACTTCAAAATATAAAGGTTTTCTATACTAGTAGTAAATATTCAAACTCTTTCACAAGGACGATTTCAACTCTAATTTCAATACAAAGCTCTTTTATAAAACCATTTTCTAATCTATTAGTATATACAAACCTTTACTTCATTCGTATGAGAAAATATAATTAAACGGCTTAGCAAAACAAGTGGTATGAAACGCTTGCGTTTACTTCGTCGGTTAATTTATGGACTTGTTCGATTGAAACTCTTGTGACAATTTTCTAGTGCAGATCTACAATATGTTCGTAAATCTTTGAGTTAAGCAAGTGGTTATGGGACATGAAGCTAAACTCTTATATTTACTAGCTTAGTGTAATCGACATTTCTTGATGATCGATGATGATCATTTTATGATTTAGACTAGCAATGTGCGATGTCTCTTTGTTTGCGAGGTTAGACTAGACACCATTTGTGTGATTTCGATTCACACATATCTCTTTATCTTCAAGGTTAGTCTATACCTCATTGGTGTGACTTCGATTCACACATATTGAAACTCTTGTGACAATTTTCTAGTGCAGATCTACAATCTGTTCGTAAATATTTGAGTTAAGCAAGTGGTTATGGGACATGAAGCTAAACTCTTATATTTACTAGCTTAGTGTAATCGACACTTCCTGATGATCATGACGATCATTTTTGTGATTTAGACTAGCGATTGAGCGATGTCTCTTTGTCTGCGAGGGAGACTATACCCCATTTATGTGATGTTTCGCCATCACATATGTAGGGTAGCACCCTACGGTCTTCAGACCATTCGTGGAGCATTCGGCTCATAGGTCTTCAGACCATTCGTGGAGCATTCGGCTCATAGGTCTTCGGACCATTCGTGGAGCATTCGGCTCATAGGTCTTCGGACCATTCGTGGAGCATTCGGCTCATAGGTCTTCGGACCATTCGTGGAGCATTTGGCTCATAGGCCTTCCCCCTTTTTATGTGTTTTCTGGATTTCTGGTGATGATTTCTAGAATTTGTGCTTCACCAATTTTACTTGATTTTCATTGATATGATATCAGTTTTTGTGCATTGGTGAATTTATGTGTTATTGACTTGTTATGAATACAAGTTTAGGGTATGATACCCCATTTTATCTTTGAGAAGATTCCTGTGATATTGATTAATCTTTTGTTGATTATCATTTACATACTTATCGTAGTATGCCGTTATGGTTATTACATGTTCATGTCATGCCTTTTACTATATACCATATCATCTGATATTTATAGCTAGACTGATCCGTTTATTATTTTCTTATAAATAATACTCGGGTTAGACCGAGATGTTACAGGTGCTCCTGCTTGACTTCTCCCCAGGGATCTATTATTCTGACTTTTGGCTAACTACTTATATTTGTAGTTTTTGTATGTACACATTTGAGATATAGACTCTATGTTGTGTACTTATTCTTTTGTATAGCACGTGTTGCTATTCTTTTGTATTATCGTGGATCTTTCTGACCACTACTCTGATGTACACTTTCATGTGTTGTATATTTATTCATATCTTCTTCCGCCTTTGTGATATGGATGTCTGTGACTGATTTATGTTATGATTACTTCTATGTTTGTTTCTGAAGATTATATTTAGCCACCGTGCGATAGCTTTGTGTTTGTATCGGTATGTCGGATTTCCTCCTTAAAAGATATGCATTTTATTCTATCTGACATATCAGTGCTCGCACAGAAGTTACATGGATGGTCGCTCCTCCACAGCCTTATTCTCCATGCTAATTGACAGCACTACATCGTAGTGTTCTTGGTTAGCGTGGGTATAGAGGTGGGGCGTCACACGGATTTTCCATCATTTGATTTTGGATATTTAAATGGTTTAAATATTGGATTTGGAATTATAATCTAGTTAGTAAGATTTTAAAACTGGAATTTAGACCGATTTCGTAAATTTTGGAAATCGTCAATTTAACGACGCGTTAGAATAGCGATTCGTGGCACAGTCTCGAATTTTGATGAAAGTAGTTCCATTGGATCCGTAATAGTGTATTATTATCGTATTTCAAATTTTGTAGTGATTGGAATTATCTTTTGATCGTACGGGATAGAAACGCGCTGAAATTAATATCGAAAATTCAATATAATAATTTGGTTCAAAAAGCTATCTTCCCCATACGATCGAATTAGGTCTCGAAACCTTTTCCATTGCATTCGGAATAGGAGTATAACATTATAAACGCTCTGGCGACACGCATCAATAGGAGACCAAGATTTCACATTAGATAATACAAAGATATTTTCAATATTTTAATATATTAAATCACATCAAAGGTCAATCCCCATCAGCCGACCTAGAAACGTGCTCGAGACGCTTGCCCCGGTTTAAATCACGTACCTTATCTTTCCTTCCTTTCATCTTTTTCATGAATTTAAATCACGATATCCTCTTCAGTTCAATTTCATGAACGAAAAAAAAGGGATCGCGTATCTCAAATTCTAATTGAGGGAACATGGAAATCAAAATCAGTTCTTCTTCTTCCTTCAAACCGAAATCGAACAGTATATAAAAATAGATCGCAAGCCCTCACGAATTCGAATTGGGAGAAAAAAGGGGAGAAGGGCTCGAGCGATTGCGGCAACGGTGGAGGGAAGTGGGCGCGAGAGGCTGCTGTGGGGTCGAGTGTCGTGGAGGTTTTGGGTCACTCGGGGTGCGCGCGCAAGGAGTTTGGAGGCCGTGACATTGTGGCTGAGGGTGGAGGTGAAGTCGAGGCAGAGTTGGAAGGGATTGCGACATTGACGAGACTGAGAAGGTGCGACAGGCTAGGGAAGATCACTGTAGCGGTCGGCGGTAGGCGTGATGATTTCTCGGGCAGAAAAAAAAGGAAAGGGCATCGCTTGCATTCCCACCTGGACATGCCGAGATCGAGCTCGCGTTTACAAATGGAGTTGGATGTAAATTCTGGGTCAAGAGATGGAGTGGTTAGTGGGGTGAAGGAGGAAGTTGGTCGGTAGGTTCGGCGGTAGCAGTGAGTTCCAGAGTCGAGGTCGAGACTGCTGCTGAGATGAACGAGAACGATATTGAGGAAGGAGGTATTCTCTGTAACTAAATTCAAATTTTATATAATCAGTTATTTAATCAAGAAATTATATTGAGATCGCTAATAAAATTAATATAATTTGCATACGAGGTCGTGGCATTTTATTCGTAGGATTCGAAAGGAAAATTGGAATGGTTTGCAAATTAAAAATCAAGGTGAGTAAAATCTCACTCATTTGGATTGCTAGTATAATTTAAAAATGTTGAATTTAAATTATTGGTTGACTGGATAAATTTATAAATTATTATCAGTTTGGATGTTATATACATATAGTAGTAGATATATTAGTATTTGGAGTGATATTCCCGCATATTATAGTAGATGAGACCATATGCGCCCCGCATAATAGCGGATGACCCTATATATCGCGATATCCTCCTCGAAGTGGGATTGGTATTTTTATGTTCTATTAACATCTGTGGATGCAGAAAAACTGGTTGGAGGGATCCAACTGGATTCCTCAAAATGAAGAATTTAATTTCATATATTGTGATATATGGATTGTGTAGAATAATCTAGTATAGATTATTGTAGTGATTGAAAATTATTGGATGCTATTGTAGCACTGGCCTGAATTTTGATATTTTAAATACCATAAATATGTTTTTAAAATGGAAGGAATTAAAGGAATTTTTGATATAAAAATATTTATATTAGAATTGGGTTTATTTAAAAGAAATTGAATTAGAAAAAATATATTTGACTTTTTTTGGCTATACTTAAATATTGTGAATTATTAAACGGAGATTTTAAAAAATGAATTATATAAGAGAATTTATAAATGGTATTTGGGAATATGAAAGGAGTTAAAATCAATGTTAAAAATAGATTGGAAATATAAATGGAATTTATAAGAAAGGAATTTATATAATGGAATTTTATAAATAAGATTTGTTTTACAAACAGGTAAAACCAAAGGGGTTATAAAAATATATAAACGATGTTTATAAATAAAGGAATTCGATATCAGATGAAAATTGGGAATGTAAATTCATCGGGTGAATTTATATTAGAATATGGATGTAACAACCCTGGTATTGGAGATTACCGATGATATTAAATTATAATGATAGTTATAAATTAATATGGTGAATAGAATGTAATGGAGAAATAAATTTGGTTTAAATTGTGTATTTCAAATGAACAATATATATGGAGTTAAATATTGGGTTTAAAATTCATTGTTGGGTGTTTTGGTTAAATAAAATGGAAAATATTGGAAATTAGGTAAATTTGTGTTAATAAATTTACCAAGCGATGTATTTCAACATTTAATTGTTGCAATAAATCCAAATTGATGGAAATAAAGTTTTAAAAACTTTATTTTGAGGTATTGGAGTGAAATTAGTCATTTACTATATTTTAATTAAGTCAATGTGATAACATAGATAATTATTGCCAATATTATCCTTTTTATTGAATATAAGAGGAAAAAATGGAGAAAACATGTCTTTTAATATAATAAAAGATGAAATATTGTGCAAAAATATTATTTTGTTGTTTTAAAAGGGTTAGAATGATTTATTACAATTTATTTGACTATGAGAATAAATTTTGATCATTATATTTTAAAAATAGTGTTTTTACACAAAAATTGTGCAAATTGTAAAATATTATTAAAAACAATGTTTTATTGTTAAAATAACTTTTTATTGTTAAAATAAATTTCATTTTGTCACAATAACTATTTTATTTCAAAACAAATGGGTGTATGCATTTTATTTGGCTTGAAAATGAGTTGTTATATGCATATAGTGTTAAATTAAGTGGAAATATGTACTTAACTTTGTTTTTCTCTTAATGTTTTATTTGGGCTTAGAGGGTTTGGATGGGATCCAAAGCCCATTCTGTAGATCCTTCTGGTGAGAAAAGAGTTGTACGTAAATTATTTCTCCTTCTCCCTAAAACATACATACAGTAAAACCTAAAAGAGAAAACAATGGCTGCCTTCTAAACCTAATTTCTACCCTACTTTTCTACGAATTAAAAGGGAAAATCACCTAAACTAAGAAGAGAAAGGTAATCTCCTTCCAATACCAAATAGTTTTCATCAAAATCTGAGAATTTGAGTTGTGAATTTTGCATGTTTATTTTCTAGCTTCTTCAGGTTCTTAGGGCTTCTTTCTTCACCAAAGATCACAAATTCCTATCTAATCTCTGCTTGATCTTCCTGAAACAATTTGGTAAGCAAGGTAAGGGTTTCTTACAGCAAGCTAAAGAAAAAAAAATCGAAGTTTGCTATCAATTTGTTGATAGAATTGCTCAATTTATCGAATTCGTTTTCTGTTTTGCTGGCTGAAAAAGCCCCGTGTTCAAAAATTCGTATCTTCTTCAAATTATATTCAATGAATCTGAATTTTTGATATGTTATAGTACTTGGATGGTTCATTGAATCTGGAAATTTTCAATGAATTTGGAGTTGTTTTGATTTGGAAAATTTGTGCTTGAAATTGGCCAAAAACTGATCTCTGATTTCTGGTCGAAAATACATCATCTTAGAAAAATCATATCTTCCTCAATTTATAGTCAATGAACCTCAACTTTTGATATGTTGTAGTAAATGGATATTTCATTGCTTCTGGAAATTTTCAATGAATTTGTAGTTTTTTTGATATGGAAAATTTGTGCTTGAAATTGGCCAAAAACTGATCTCTGAATTCTGGCCGAAAATACATCATCTTAGAAAAATCATATCTTCCTCAAATTATATTCAATGAACCTCAATTTTTGATATGTTGTAATACTTGGATGGTTCATTGCTTCTTAAAATTTTCAATGAATTTTCAATTGTTTTGTTCTGCAAATGTAATGCTTGAAATTGGTCAAAAACTGATCTCTGTGTATTGGCCGAAAATACATCACTTTAGAAAAATTATATCTTCTTCAATTTACATTCAATGAACCTAAATTTTTGATATGTTGTAGTACTTGGATTGTTCAATGTTACTGAAAATTTTCAATGAATTTTGAGTTGTTTTGATCTGTAAAATTTATGCTTGAAAATGGCCAAAAACTGATCTCTGATTACTGGACGAAAATATATCAACTTAGAAAAATCATAACTCTTTCATTTTGTAGTGAATTGCTCCAAATTTTTGATATGTTATGGTCCTCATATCATAGTATAATACAGATAAATTTGGCTGAAATATGGGTTGTTTTGGCACCCCAAATTACTGTCCAAAGTTAGCCAAAAACTAAGTTGTTTGGTAGATTGTTCTTTTGCTTCTATTTGCGCTTTCGTTAGCTGTTTCACTGCAACTTTCGCTGATTTTAAATATTGTTGAATAAGTTTGATGATGAATATTTAAGTATTTTTATCTGACAGTGAATCGTCTTTGAAGTACTGTCTTATGATATTTTACCTGCCGAGGACATGAGGCGGGATTGTTATGATGAATTGATGATGGTTGTGATGTTTAAGATGGACTTTTACTTGTCGATGAAATGAGACAAGTTTTGATGTCACTTTAAACTCATCAAAGTATGAGACACGATGAGTTGGGTGCTTTACACTCGCCAATGAGACGAGGCGGTGTATGTTTGATTTGGATTTTTATGACAGCTTTCTAATGTGGCATCGACTAACGATTAGTAAACCAATAGGTGCGAATGTATGGTATGGGACGTACATTAACACCCATTGGGTTCCTATTCGAGATTTTGTGACACATTCAAGATGTTATTAGTACTACAAACCGAGTATAAGATTGGAATCATTACGATGTTCTTGATGTCATTACTAGATTCTAATCATCATGATGTTTTGCTCGGATTTTATGATTTGGGTGTCATCTCGATATTCGACTATAGTCAATCAAGATGATCAAGATGCTAAGATGTTAATGACCCCAAGTCATCACGATGTATGGTACCAAATAATAGTAGTACTAATCAAGACGAAAAGCACGTGCAATTTTCTATGAAGTTTTCTATGTTCGATTTCACCTTTTTATGATGTGTTATTTGAATATGGCCTTGAGTATGATATAGGCTACATTCATATTATTCTATATGGTGATTTCGATTATGATTTCCTTTAACTCTTAACGAGTTCTTATGATAGATTATGATGATTTGATGTTTCTTTATGAAGTTATTATATGGTTCTCATCCCTTATCCACTTTACTTAGAGATGTCCTTAAGAGAAACCATATGCATGTTACTTATTGAATTCCTTTGAAATAGATAGATAAATCCCCGATGTCCCATGTCTTATAAATGATATGATGAATAACATGTCGTTCCGTTGGCAACAACTGAGTGATTCTCACCCCTTTCGCTTATTACTGAGATCCTTTGACGCAGCGGATATTACAAAAACAATGTAGATCGATGAAAGTAGTAATCGGTGGATTGGAAGATACTGAAATGCCCGAATTCGTTGATCCGAAGATACCGAACTCTAGCTATGCCGAACTCGTTGATCGCGCACGATACCGGGTTCAAAGATCTTCAATTCTTCAAGCGTTGATCAAGCGCACTTGATTCCGCGAATCGGCTTCTACAATCGTTGAATCGAGCGCACTCGATTAACCGAAAGAGGAGATAGGAGATTACACTCAACTACCAATTTAAATTGAAAGCACAAAGCTAACAAAAGAGAATTTTATTCAATATTCAACAACCATTACAAAATGACCTTACACGCCTATTTATAGGCTACAACTCAACACAACAGAAAACTTCAAAATATTACAAGTACTTAGGTCGAAAACGACCTACGACCTAGAACAGACGCGACCTATCAAAGTCTCCGACTCAACATAAGTCGTACACGACTTACAGCAGAACATATGAAAACAGACGACTTAACCTATAACAGTTGCGACCTACGACTTAGTATAAGATGGTAGCGACTTAATAGCAGCTTCTTCACACTTTAAAGAATCAACGGTGTAGATTAACTCGGCATGAGATTCTACGGCATCCAATGCTTCAGCGACTTAAAACATTAGCGCATCAAAAACTTCGTGACCTAAGCTTTAGGTCGGTAACGACCTAAAACATGTAGCGACTTAAGGATCAACGGCAGAGATCAATGCGGCATAAGAATCAACGACATCCAGAGTTTTGCGACCTAACAGATAAGCAGTTCCAGAAACTTCACGACCTAAGGCCTCGCGACTTAACTCCTCACGATCTAAAACTTCGCGACCTAACTTAGGTCGTTCTGTTTTCCTGCGACCTAACATAGGTCGTAACTTGTTAGGTCGTAGCTCTCCACTAGGTCGCTCGCGACCTATTACTTCAGCTCTGCGCCAATCTTCACACACTGCTAACTCGCTAGCCTCCTTGTTAGCTTTAGGTCGTAACCCAGCACTTCCCTTAGGTCGTAGCTCAGCACTTCCCTTAAGTCGTAGCTCATTTTCCCCTAGCCTGTTAGGTCGTAGCATGTGATCTTTGAAACCGGTAGGTCGTTGGAGCGACCTAAAACCCTCGTTAGGTCGTATGCGACCTAATACTTCACCAATTTGGACACTGCCACTTTTTCCAGCATTACTTGCTCCCTCCTCTATCTCGCTAGGTCGTGAGCGACCTACGAACTCCTTAGGTCGTGAGCGACCTAGGCCTTTAACTTTCTGCGCTGCATCATCCTCCCCAGGTTGAGAAAAATTCGACCTCGAATTTGCACCTTCTTCTTCCACAACAGACTCACCCCCATGATATGGTATAAGATGTTTAACATTGAACACGTCAGACGTATACACATCATCCGGCAGCTTCAACTTATAAGCATTCTCATTAATTCGTTTTACAACTTCCACCGGACCAATTTTCCGTGCTTTCAATTTATTGTACGCGCCTACTGGAAAACGATCTTTCGTTAATACTGCATAAACCAAATCACCTTCATGAAATTCAACATTTCTTCGTTTCAAATCTGCAGATTGTTTATACTTCTCATTTGCTTTCTCTAATCGTTCTTGAACGATTTTATGACATTCCGTCAGCCCTTCAACAAAATCAGCAGCTTTCTTAATTGTCCCCTTTGAGTGTGGTATCACCGTTAAATCCAACGGCCCTTTCGGTAAGCTCGAATAGACAATCTGAAATGGACTGAACCCAGTACTTCGATTCATAGCATGATTATGAGAAAATTCTGCCTGGCATAACTTCACATCCCAACTCTTCAGATTATCTTGAACAAGACACCTCAACAAGTTTCCCAATGATCTATTAACCACCTCTGTTTGTCCATCAGTTTGCGGATGATAGGCACTACTAAACTTCAACTTCGTTCCGACCATTTTCCACAAACTCAACCAAAAGTGACTCAGAAATCGAGTATCTCTATCCGACACAATAGATTCTGGCAATCCATGAAGTCGATAGATCTCCTTGAAAAACAACTGAGCAACATGAACAGCATCCGCCGTCTTCTTACAAGCAATAAAATGTGCCATCTTCGAAAATCTGTCAACTACCACATAAATGGAATCATTACCACGCTGTGTTCTCGGTAATCCCAACACGAAATCCATACTCACATCAACCCATGGTTTAATTGGTACAGGTAACGACATATATAAACCAGCATTATTTGCAGTTCCTTTCGAAACCTGACAAATATGACAACGCTCCACAAACCTCTCCACCTCTTTCCTCATTGATGGCCAAAAGTAGGACTGTGAAATCAACTGTAAGGTACGGTCTCTCCCAACATGTCCCTCTTCGTGTAACTCCTTGATAATCTTCATTCTCAGACTACCCTCCGGTATGCACAATCGACTTCCTTTAAAAAGAAAACCATCTACCATCACGAACTCATCCGTCTCTCCATCCTTGACTTTATCAACGAACTTGGCAAAGTAAGGATCATCGGTAAATAATTCTGGCAATATTTCAAACCCCGTCACCTCAACCCTCATTGTAGTCAACAAATGATTCCTTCTACTCAAAGCATCAGCCACTCGATTCGTCACCCCTGACTTGTGTTTAACAACGAAAGTAAACTGTTGTAGATATGCAATCCACGATGCATGTCTCACTGAAATCTTATCTTGCCCTTGCAAATGCTTCAATGCTTCATGATCAGTATATAGAACAAACTCCTTCTGAAATAGATAGTGTCTCCAGTGTTTAATAGATTGTACAACAGCATAGAATTCCACATCATATGTACTGTATCGCATCTTCGCTCCTGACAACTTCTCACTGAAATATGCAATAGGCCGTCCCTTCTGACTCAACACTCCTCCAATCCCAACCTTGGATGCATCAGTATGTAGTTCAAACACTAACTGAAAATCAGGTAATACTAGAATTGGTGCAGACGTCAAAAGTTCTTTGATTCGCTCAAAAGCAACCCCGGCCTCCTCCGTCCATGCAAACTGTTTACCCTTCATGCAATCAGTAACAGGTGCCATCACACTACTAAAGTGTGGAATGAACCTTCGATAGAATGAAGCCAACTCGTGAAAACTACGAACTTCCGTTATCGTCTTGGGCTGTGGCCAATCTCTGATTGCCTTAACTTTACTCTGGTCAACCTGTATACCTTTCTTCGAAACAACATACCCCAGAAATAAAACACTATGCGTCATGAACACACATTTCTTTGTTGCAGCATAGAATTGTTCTTGTCGCAATACCATCAGCACTTCTCTAAGATGATTCAAATGTTCCCCTGGACTCCCACTGTAAATCAGAATATCATCAAAATACACCACCACAAATTTCCCAATGAACGGTCGAAAAATCTGATTCATTACTCTCATAAAAGTACTTGGTGCATTTGATAAACCAAATGGCATGACCAACCATTCGTATAGACCTTCCCTGGTTTTAAAAGCAGTCTTCCACTCATCGCCTGGTCTGATACGAATTTGATGATATCCGCTCTTCAAATCAATCTTCGAAAAGATAGTTGCTCCGCTTATTTGATCCAACAAGTCATCCAACCTCGGCATTGGAAATCTGTATCTCACAGTAATCTTATTCAGTGCTCGACTGTCAATGCACATCCTCCACGTTCCATCCCTTTTGGGTACCAATAAATCTGGTACAGCACAAGGACTTAAACTCTCCTGCACACGCCCCTGTTCAAGCAATTCCTCTACCTGCCTTCTCAATTCTTCATGTTCCTTCGGACTCATTCGATAATGTGGTCTGTGTGGCAACACAGCACCTGGAACAAGATCTATCTGATGTTGTATATCCCTCAACGGCGGTAATTCCGTTGGTAACTCCTCTGGAAATACATCGTCAAACTCTTTCAAAACTGGTTTAACTTCTTCTGGAATCTCAACCTCTTCACTGCTTTCTCGCCCAATCAACAAGAACACTTCAGGCTCTTCCTCAACCTCCTTAACAAATTCTTTCAAAGATAATAAAGCTTTCAACTCTTCAATTTCTTCTGATTGACTTCCTCCTTGTGATCTCTTCTTCGGAACTAGGATAATTTTCGTGCCTCCAAACATAAAACTGTAGCTATTGGTCCGACCGTCATGTTGTACTGCTCGATCATACTGCCATGGTCTTCCCAATAATAAGTGGCAAACATCCATCTCTACTACATCACACCAGATTTCGTCTTTGTATTTCTTCCCAATAGAGAATGGAACACGAACTCGTCTATCCACTTTCACTTCTCCTCCTTTTCTTAACCATGCTAACTTGTACGGACTCGGATGTTTCTCTGTCTTCAATTTCAACTTTGTCACAGCCTCGGTTGAAATAATATTATCACAGCTTCCTGCGTCAATCACAAACTTACACACCTTCCCCAGAATCGTACATGTTGACTGAAAAATATTACTTCTCAACCAACTAGCTTCCTCCTGCTTCGGTGTCAAACATGATCTCCTCAGCATTAGATTACAGCCTTCATCTCCTGACGCAATATCCTGCTCATCCTCCTCAACTGGACTAGAACACTCCCCATCAACATCCTCATCTTCAACTTCTGCAATCATGGTTCTCTTCTTTGGCTTTGGACACTCACTGCTTTTATGACCCAATTCCTGACAATTGTAACATTTGAAACCATTGTTAACTTTCGCCTTCTCAGCCTCCTTCACCACTGGTCTACTGATAGGTTTAGAAACATTAGAACTTCCTCCAACACTCTTCGCTTGATTGCTAGAATTAGTAAACACACCACTTCCTCGTCGTCCCTGTTTCTCCCAAGCCATCGCTTTCTGATGTGCTTCCGCTACAGATTTTGGATCGAACATATTAACCATATCCTGGATCTGCATTCGTAGTCCCCCGACAAATCTAGCTGTCAGTTGTTCTTCCTTCTCCATAATATCATTTCGAGCAATCGGTTGGTAAAATTCATCAGCATAGTCATTAACTGTCTTCGTGCCCTGCCTCAAGTTCTGCAAACGTTGATACATCAAAGATTGATAATTGTATGGTAAGAACGTTGCTTTCATCAATTTCTTCATCTTCTCCCAAGATTCAACTTTTGACTTTCCCATCCGATCACGTGTAAGTTTGGTCTGCTGCCACCATGCCAAAGCTCTACCCCTCAGCCTCGTAGCAACCAACTTCACTCTACGATGTTCTGGAACTTCTTTGAAGTCAAAAATCTCCTCGACATTAGCTACCCAATCTAAAAACTCCTCTGCTTGCATACCACCTTTGAATTCAGGAATTTCAGTCTTCATTCCCGACTCCCACTTGTGATCATACTCAGAGTAACTTCTCCCTTGTCCTCGTCCTTGTCCTTGAACACTACCACCATCATACTCCTCTTCAAAATCAGATGTATATCGCTGTCTATCTCGTCCACCCACATCTCTACTACCATTACGTCTTCCACCTTCATCCCTTCTATCGACATTCCTCCGTTCACGATCATTCACGTTCCTCCCATGCCCTTGATCATTTTCAACACTTCGGTCTCGATTGGAATGTGGCGAGACTCTACTACCCCCATGATTAGATTCAGGTGAAACCCTTCTCCGATTTTGATTCATTTCTGTCATAAGCTTCTCTAACCGGCCAATTCCTTCGTTAAGCTTTTCACTAAAGTTTTCATTGATTCTTTGCTCCATCTCATCAGCTTCTTCTCTTCGATACAAAGCTTCTACGTTTTGATGTCGATTAGCTCTCCTTGGTGGCATACTTGAAACTTACAAACTCTTCAACACTTCAAAATTCAAACACTTTTCGGACTTTGATCCAAAATGAAATGGATCGAAAAACTTCCACTTTGTAGCAAATCGCGATGAACACGATGGACAAAGTTTCGGTCTTCAAGACAAATCCGATCTTCCAACTTCAAACAAAATGCGAACAACTCCAACTAGCCCTCGGCCGTGATACACAAAGCTTCAAATCTTCTCAATGATTAGGCTCCAAGTCTCGATCTAGCTAAGATTGGCTAGAACAAGCTCTGATACCAAATGACGCAGCGGATATTACAAAAACAATGTAGATCGATGAAAGTAGTAATCGGTGGATTGGAAGATACTGAAATGCCCGAATTCGTTGATCCGAAGATACCGAACTCTAGCTATCCCGAACTCGTTGATCGCGCACGATACCGGGTTCAAAGATCTTCAATTCTTCAAGCGTTGATCAAGCGCACTTGATTCCGCGAATCGGCTTCTACAATCGTTGAATCGAGCGCACTCGATTAACCGAAAGAGGAGATAGGAGATTACACTCAACTACAAATTTAAATTGAAAGCACAAAGCTAACAAAAGAGAATTTTATTCAATATTCAACAACCATTACAAAATGACCTTACACGCCTATTTATAGGCTACAACTCAACACAAGAGAAAACTTCAAAATATTACAAGTACTTAGGTCGAAAACGACCTACGACCTAGAACAGACGCGACCTATCAAAGTCTCCGACTCAACATAAGTCGTACACGACTTACAACAGAACATATGAAAACAGACGACTTAACCTATAACAGTTGCGACCTACGACTTAGTATAAGATGGTAGCGACTTAATAGCAGCTTCTTCACACTTTAAAGAATCAACGGTGTAGATTAACTCGGCATGAGATTCTACGGCATCCAATGCTTCAGCGACTTAAAACATTAGCGCATCAGAAACTTCGCGACCTAAGCTTTAGGTCGGTAACGACCTAAAACATGTAGCGACTTAAGGATCAACGGCAGAGATCAATGCGGCATAAGAATCAACGACATCCAGAGTTTTGCGACCTAACAGATAAGCAGTTCCAGAAACTTCACGACCTAAGGCCTCGCGACTTAACTCCTCACGATCTAAAACTTCGCGACCTAACTTAGGTCGTTCTGTTTTCCTGCGACCTAACATAGGTCGTAACTTGTTAGGTCGTAGCTCTCCACTAGGTCGCTCGCGACCTATTACTTCAGCTCTGCGCCAATCTTCACACACTGCTAACTCGCTAGCCTCCTTGTTAGCTTTAGGTCGTAACCCAGCACTTCCCTTAGGTCGTAGCTCAGCACTTCCCTTAAGTCGTAGCTCATTTTCCCCTAGCCTGTTAGGTCGTAGCATGTGATCTTTGAAACCGGTAGGTCGTTGGAGCGACCTACAACCCTCGTTAGGTCGTATGCGACCTAATACTTCACCAATTTGGACACTGCCACTTTTTCCAGCATTACTTGCTCCCTCCTCTATCTCGCTAGGTCATGAGCGACCTACGAACTCCTTAGGTCGTGAGTGACTAGGCCTTTAACTTTCTGCGCTGCATCATCCTTACTACTAATAAGTTCTAACCTGCCTGACCCGTGTGTTTTTCACTCGGGTCAGACCGAGTTGTTTCAGGTATCATCTATTGGACTTAGCTTGAAGTTGATGTTGGATATTAGCTTATCTATCGCTTGAGTAGTTGATTTCTTCCACATACTCTGATGTATTTATATTTGATTCAATGTATATGGTGTGGTCGAGTACCACATTTATTGTATTCATATTGTATTGTACTAAACATGTATCAGTGTATATGTATATATATGATGTTGATTACTGTTCTGTGATGTGCTTTACATTTAGTTATTGTTTTTTGTTCTGATAGATCCGTTAGCCACCTATAGTTTTGGATTAAGCATTTACTGTCTATGTTGATCCATTGAGATAGAAAAGAAAAATCATATTGCATTTATCGACGTATTCAGTAGATGTTTAAGACAAAGTTATAGATGGTCGCCCTTAACCAGCCCTATTCTCTGCTTTAGTAGACGGAATTACTCGTTAATTCTCTTTACTAAGGTGGGTCTCGGGGTGGGGCGTTACAATGGAAGTAGGGTTGAGAAAAAAATAGTAGATTCTATTTTTGAATTGAGAATGGTTAGGGAATCGACAATGAATCGATATGTCGTGGAATCGAGAGGAAGTTAGAAATTGAATTGGTTATTGAGATTTTGAAATATATTTTTATTTTTAAGAAGTTAAGTTCGTTTTTCAAAAGGAAAGCTTTATCATTTAAACTATGAAATTTTAAACTAGTTAGTATTGGAATACTTCGAAAGAATTCATTTCCAAATATTTAATGTTTATTAAAATAAAATTTTTATTTTTTTCTTATAACCAGCTTTTTAAATTGATTTGTTTTATTCTAATTGAGTTATTGATGGTTTGTTAAAAGTGTTTAATATTTTAAATAATAACTTAAAGCATATTTTAAAAATAAATATAAATTACTATTCTTTAAAAATGCTCATTATATATATATAGTTTGAAATGATTGAAAATTTATTTATAAAATTCTCTCGAGATGTGTAAACAGGTTTTAATTTAAGGATGAGATTTTATAAGAGAAATCTTATAAATGGAATTTTAGAGACTTGAGAAAATTTACAATGTTTAGATGCGATAACTTCGGAAAGAATTTGAATTCATTTAAAGAAATTATAAATAGTTGGTTGGCATTATAAATAAGTATAATCGGGTTAGAAATCGTAGGACGAATTTATTAAAAGGTTTGAGACTTATGAGATAAGTTATGAAATATTTCCAAGTTTAATATTGAGATGATTTTGGAAATTATACGTATAAATATTTTCCTAAGTATTGAAAGGAAGGTTTAGGAATATTTTAGTGGGAAAAGATTTGGAATAGAAATATGTTCTAAGTGTTATAAAAATGGAAGTTGGAAATATTTCTAAGTATTGAAAATAGTGAAATATCCTGTTATGGATATAAGTGTTGAATTTGTTTTCAAATATAGAAATATTGATAGGGATTGAATATATATATCTTGGTGAAGATGTTTTGGAATAAATATTTTGGAGATTTATAAAATTTGGCCAAAATTTGGCCTAATGACTGCTTATGGATGTTTTGTTGATAGTTAAATAACCGACTATTAATATTAGCCAATTTCGTTAATCGTTTCGAAGAGACCGGGATCGGATTTGATTATTCAAAAATCACTTCGATCCGGTTTGAATATTACGAATGAATACCGTGAAGATGATGAAGATGGTGATTCGGTTTGCCCAGACCCAGGACAACTTGTATGGACGAATGCTATCAGAACATCGTCATTGGAGGACGATGAGCATTCTAAGTAAAATTGTTCTTGAAAGGTAACGCTTAGCCTCAGACCTCATCAACTGGGAATGACTAAAACAGGGGAGATGCAGCAAGGCTAAGTGGGTCGCACCCAATTAGGGTATGTTATCACTTTTCTAGATGTCCTCGGAAACCTATATATTATGGATATGGTTATGCATGAAAGAAGGAGCACTCGATGGTAAGGGTGGGAACACCCGGGGTAATAACATATTCGGTCTATCCAGGTTAGGGGTAGGTCGGCCTTGTGTAGCAAGGGATCCCGGCGATGGTCCTTGGTACATTGTTCTAGAGGTATACTGTGATGGGCGGTACCCCAGTGGCCCAGTCATTCGTATGGAATCCATTCTCCAATACGAACCTTACGGTTTTGTTTGTAGAGCCTAATATGCTAGAATTTAAATAATGAATAATTTCAACTATTTGAATAAGTATTTGTACTTAAACACTATTATAATATCAGAGGATTTGATATAAAATGTTTTGGTTATCGTAAGGGAAAAACTCGTCGTGTTTATGTGTGACGTGGTCGTACGAGATACCTTTGTTTTCAGAGGATTTTGATAACTCTAATAATTCAAATTGAGTTTGTTTTCTCACGCTGGTTTTCTAGACTGACTCAGGTGTTATTTTTATTATAATGCTCGGGTCAGACCGAGTATTACAGATTCAGGATAGGATGTTATGGAGCTCAGGAGACGGGCTGGATGACAAGACGTATTTCCGTAGATTTGTATTTTCTGCTGTGTGAGGACAAGTTATTAAACTGTCCAGATTGATTATTGTATATTGTACTGTGATTGTAAGTATAAAATAGTTACAGATTCTTTTGTATAAAAATCTGTTATTATATATTATATTTTGTTCCGCTGCGATTGTGAGATTCTGTGTGGTTGTTTATTTTTCTTCTATCTTTTTCTTCTTCTTTACCCTAGTTATTCGCTCTTTCGTACACTTTGGGTTGAGCGAGGAAGAATTATTATCAACTCAAGGGGTACGGAACTACGGGTCGCTACATATACTATCAATATCTTAGTATATAATAATTAATAGTATTATACAACTTGCAAATTTGTATTTTCTGTATTTGGTAATAAGCGAAAGATGGCAAACTTTTATTTAAAAAACTTAATATAGATCACATAAATGGAAGTTTTTATTGTCAACTAAAAATTTGGCTATTTTACTCGAGTTACCAACTTAGCTCATTATTTTAAATTAGAATTAATTAATTTTTTTTCCTTATCGGTTTCTTATTTTATATCTCTTTACATGTTTTACCATGCTTTTTATTAGCACAACATATTCATTTTTTTATATATTCACTACATTGCATTTTTTTACTAAACATTGGAATCAATTGTTTGGTTAATGACTTGCATTGACAACTACATCATCATCTTTTATAAAAAATTATGATAAATTTCACCTTTGAAAAATTATCAATATAAGGATAAATGAATTATCATAAACTACAACTCACGTGCATAGCACAGGGTTACACTACTAAAATAGTATGAGGACTAAAGAGATTGTGTATTCCTTTTTTTGTTACTAACTATCATATTGGGAAGAAAACAACAATACAAACTTGAAGATAAAATGGTTGAAGGTAATTAAATAATTGTAGAGCTTAAACTTGAAACTGAAATGGATGGTTAGAATTAAGGAGAGATTTATTAATAATTGTAGAAATTATAAACTATAGCGATTAGTATAAAAAGTAGGGAAGCCAAATAGTAAGAGATTTTATAGTTCTTAGAAATTATAAGAATTATAAATTATTCTACCTTACTATTCTTTAATAAAATATAATTAATAAGTTATTCTATCAATAAATCAAGTAACTTAGGAAAGAATTATAGAATACTTATATGTATTAATATTTTGAATTATAAATAAATAAATTGATATGCAATAATATAAAATAATTTAAAAAAATTGGAATTTAAATAAATTTTGCCTTATTATTCCATTTAAATTTTGTTTTACATTTAACATTTAATTAATTTACATGTTTATTAAATGAGTATCTTGATAAATTAACATAAAATTAGTAATATTATTTTTGCATCTTTATGCATTAAAATGATATTTTCGCTTATTGTAAAATAATTTAAATAATATTTTTCAACTTAAGTCCATATAATTTAAAATATCATACTTTAATATTATATTTAAAATACTAATGGATGTTATTAAATTTTTATTCTAAATATCAAAAATGAAACATTTTATTTTTTCTAGATCGGAAATAACATTATTATTTTATAAATGTTAGTAAGTCATATTTTAAATTATAGGAAATATTCAAAAAAATATTTCGATGAGATTATTGATTGTAATACATACATACGTGTGTGTGTCTATATATATATATATGTGTGTGTGTGTGTGTGTGTGTGTCTAATAGAACACAATCACTTATAATACTATTTTTTATTTAATGAAGTCATGAGAGATTTAATGACAAATTAATAAAGAGGACAAAGAAGAAAATTATGGAAAAGGGAACTGAAGCGAAAGATGCATTTTCTGTTATTTTACTATTATTTAACAGATTATTACATAAATTTCCATATAGATTAGTTAATTTATTATATTAATATATTAGATTATATGTAACTATACTTTTCTCGAATTGTAAATATCTAAAATAATATATTTGAATTATAAAATAATTTTAAAATTTAAAACATACATTAGGTATAATGTTTCACTAATTCATATTTGTTAAATACATACATATGAGTTAATAAAAAATATCATTATTATTCTTAGATTTTAATGTTTTAAAATATTATGTTTTTTGTATAATTATTATTTTTGCAACATAAAGAATTATATGTTAAATGTCATAGCTAACCAATTTACATACTATTATTAGTTATAATTAATCATATATTTTATTTCAGATTCTAACTATTCAAAATAATATACTTTATGTTAAATTAGTTTTAAAATAATATTTTTAAATTTTGAAAAATTATTTTTTTTTGTTAATATAGAAATTTTAAATATATGTAAATAAATTTTAGAAAGACTTATTATTGTTATTTCCAATTTTGACATTTAAAATATTAGTTCCTAATTTTAAAATAAGTTTAAATGGTATTTTAGAAATCATGTATTAAATATAATATTTGACTAATATACATACTTACATATATATATATATATATGAAATATTTGCAAGTAATTGTTTAATAGTAAATTTTAAAGTTTAAATATTGAAGTCATATTTACTTTTTTGCAGTAGTATTAATAAAATCAACGATCATGTGTATATTTATGAACGGGCCCACAGGCGCATGTGTAGATGATGGGTTTTGGATGTTAAACTACAACTATAATAGAAGAGAGTTAAAGAGAAAACTAATTGTTTTTATTTATTAAAATGCGAGTATTAATGATAGTTTGTAATACGGCCATTGGACAATATAATGTTGTAAAAACATAGCATTAATACTTTGAAAATTATTAAGATAATATTGTACTATGCGATGTACAATATATCGGTCATAAATTAAATTTATTATTATTATTTATGCATATAACTTTTTTAACTAGTTTTTATATTTTTATATTTGAAAGAGAGATTTATTTTACCATTATATTAATACGAAGATAGAATACAAACTGAAATTGTCATTTCTTTATTATTAGACAAATAGTTGAATATTTGTTACATGAATTTATTTAAGTAGTTTATATTCATAATGTTTGATTAATTTAAATATATGGATTTAAATATAAAATAATAAAAGAGAAACAATGAGAACCTTGTAACTAAATGTAAAAATTATAAAATCTAGCCACATGAATATAAAATCGTGAAAAAAAAATCAATGCAACATTTTGGTTAATTGAAAAATGGCAATTTAAATGGACTGAAAAAAATTGAAGAGAACTAATGACTGGAGTGAAAATTCATAGAATTATTGAGATGGTTTGTAATTTCTAAGTGTTCCTTTATTTAACTAAAAGTTTATTAAGATAGACGAATTATATATTAATGTTATTATTATTATTTGTTATGTGATGTAAATATTTTTCTATTTGACTTAAAATTAGTTTTTACCATTTTGTACATCCAACAGAAAGATATTTAATTATATTATCAATAGCTTACTATATAATAATTAACAACTTTATACACAGTTTTATTTTCTCTATTTAGTAATGAACGAAAGGTGGTGAACTTTTGTTTAAAAAACTTCATATAGATCACATAGATGGAAGTTTTTATTGTTAACTAAAAATTTGGTTATTTTACTCGAATTACCAATTTAGCTCATTATTTTAAATTAAAATAAATATTTTTTTCCTTATCAGTTTCTTATTTTATATCTTTTATTAGTATAACATGTTCATGTTTTTATGAACATGCTGCATTGCATGTTTTTACTAAACATTAGAATGAATTGTTCAGTTAATGACTTGCACTAAGAACTACATCATTATCTTTTACAAACAATTATGCTAGAAATAATGATTTCGCCTTTGAAAAACTATTAGTATAAGGATAAATGAATTATTATAAACTACAACCAATATGCATATCACGAGTTTACACTAGTAAAATAGTAAGGAGAGCTAAAGAGATTGTGTATAGGTTTTTTTGTTACCAAATATAATATTTGGAAGAAAAAAATTATACAAACTTAAACGTAAAGTAGTTGAAAGTAATTAAACAATTGTAAAGCCTATACTTGAAAATGAAATGGATGATAAGAATTAAGGGGAGATTTATTAATAATTGTATAAATCATAAACTATGGCAATTTGTGTATAAAATAGAGAAGCGAAATAATAAGTGATTCTGCAGTTTTTAGAATTTATAATAGAGTTATAATTTCTTCTACCTTATTATTCCTTAATAGAATATATTTAATAAATTAATCAATCAATAAGTTTGTTAACCGGATTTTTGACCAAGCAAATTTTCAACTGGAATTAGAAGGCCAGAATGATGATGGAAACAACATACGAACTTGGAAACACGATCCAAAGAACCAAAAGTGGTTACTCATGAAATTCTATGAATTTTTGGACAAGTTAGACCTCTCAATACCAAAAGGGACCTCTCGGTACCGAGAGCTTTTTCTTGCAATTTACACCTCCTGGACCTCTTGTACTTCAAGTACTATGTTAAGCAATCATCATCAAGTTCTTTTCTAAGAGAATAAATGGGTAAATCTAAGGATTTATGAAAAGGAAGGAAAGAAAGCATAATGAGATAAGCAATATCAAGGAAGTTATCTGAAACAACTCAATCTTCAAAGAAAAGTGTTTGGAACGTAGTGGAATGAAGATAGGAAGCAGAATAGAAGAAGATGGAATCTTTTACCAACACAAACCTCTCATTTTTGTGAGGAACCTCTCGGTGCCAAGTGTTTTGAATTGATGATTGAGCCGGCTATAGCTCTCCTACACCTTTGGGCTTGGATCTGGATTTTGCACTCATTGGCCTCCGATTCTAACGACGAATTCCCCTATAAATATAGATCTTATGGACATTAGGAATGGACTTTTGACACTTTCCTCTTCAACTCCTAGCTCTCCTCCATTAGAGTCTCTTCGGAAGCTATTGTTTGTTGTATAAGGCTTTAGATCAGCAAATCATTTGTACTAGCAACTCTCAAACTTCTAATTAATCAAATATAAAGTGGACGTAAGTCGGAGATTGCCCAACCACTATAAAAAATTTACTGTTCTTTTAACTCTTTTGATATTTCTTGCTAGGTCTCAATATTTCTGTGGGTGCTGTGCAATTTTCGACGTAAACAAAATTAGGAAAGAATTATAAAATGATTATATGCATTAATATTTTTTATTTTAAAATAAAATGATATGTAAGAATATAAAATCATTTTAAAAAATGTGTTTGAAATTTAAATAAAATTTACCTTATTATACTATTTAATAAAATTATCATACATTTAATGTTTAATTAATTTACATGTTTATAAAAGGGGCATTTCACCAGAAGGACAAACTTTGCAGTCCAATTAGTTTCTAGGTTACACATTCAAAGAAATTACTTTCAAGGTCAAAGTCAGCAGAATAATTACTTTCAAGGACAAAGTCAACAGTCCTATTACTTTCAAGGACATAATTTTGTAGGTTTTTAGGCCCTAGAAACTAATTATTTTACGTTTTGTCCTTGAAAGTAATTATTTCAGTTGGGTGTCCTAGAAATTAATTCCACTTGCTAAAGAGGCCCTTGTGGCTAATTTCCACTTTATAAAATGAGTATGTAAACAAATTAACATAAAATTAATATTATTATTTTCATGTCTTTATGCATTAAAATGATATTTTTCCACTGCAAAATAATTTAAAATAGTATTTTTCAACTTAAGTCAATTTCTTTTAAAATATCATACTTAAATATTCATATATTTAAAATAGTTATAAATACTATTAAAATTTTCTTCTAACTATTAAAAATGGAATATTTTATTTTGAATTAGTTTGAAAATATTGTTATTATTTTTTGAATTTTAGTATGTTATATTTCAAATTATATGAAATATTCAAAAGATGAGATTATCAAATTGCATTATATATATATAATAAAAGATAATCACTGTAATACTATTTTTTATTATTTACTAAAATCGTGAGAGATTTAATAATAAATTAATAGAGAGAATAAAGAAGAAAAATTAGTAAAAGAAGAGTAAGGAGAAAGATGATTTTCTTTTACTTTACAATTATTTAACAGATCAATGCATGAATTAACATATAGATTAATAAATTTAATATATTAATAGATTAAATTATATGTAATTATACTTTTCTCAAATTATAAATATCTAAAATAATATATTTGGATTATAAAATAATTTTGAAATTTAAAACATGCATCAAGTATAATATTCCATTGATTCATATTTGTTAAATAAATACATATAAGCTAAAAATAATATCATTATCATTTTTAGATTTTAATTTTTTAAAATATTATGTTTTTGCTTAAATATTATTTTTGAAACATTATAAACTATATGTTAAATGTCATAGGTAACTAATTTACATACTATTATGAGCTATAAATAATCGTATATTTTATTATTTTCGTGTTCTAACTATTCAAAATAATATAATTTGCATTAAATTAGTTTTAAAATAATACTTTAAATTTTTAAAATTATAATGTTTTGTTAAATTATACATTCTAATATATGTAAATAAACTTTAGAAATATTATTGTTATTTCCAACTTTTTATGTTTTGAAATATTAGTTCCTAAATTTAAAATAAGTTACTATATTTTCAAAATTTAAGAAACTATATATTAAATAGAATATTTGACTAATATATGTATATATGTGAAATATTAGCAAGCAATTGTTTACGTAGTAAATTTCAAAGTTTAAATATTGAAGTGATATTTTCTTTTTTAAAATAATATTAAGAAAATCAATGATCATGTGTGTGTGTGTGAGCGTGCCCACGCGCACATGTGTAGATAATGAGTTTTGGAAGTTAAAATACAAGACCGATCAAATTTTAAACTGTAATAGAAGATAGTTAAAGAGAAAACTAATTGCATTTATTTACTAAAAATTGTAGGTACTTGTAACGACCCACCAATCCGCACTACTCAGGCTGACAATAAACCACATATGTCCAACCCAAATTGAATGGAAAGACTAATAGTTATGGGAAAGAAGAAGAAGGAAGAAGAGAAAAGAAATTAAAACAACACAGAATCTCACAATCGCAGTGGAACAATATATATAATATCAATGATCTTTACAAAGAGAAACTGCTATATACATACATCCATCAGAGTATAACAACAAATCTCCATCATCAGCCTAAACAGTTATAATAGCATGTCCTCACAATTGCTGATGATTCCAACAACAAACAGCGGAAAATAAACAAGTATGTTAATATGACTTGAAGACCACTAACTCGTCTCCTGAGCTCCAATGCCTCCAAAGCAATATGTAAATATGCCGGTCTGACATGAACATTATAATAAAATAACATCCAAGTCAGTTTGGAAAACCAGCGTAAGAAAACACACCCAAATGGATTTTTAAGTTATAAAATCCTTTCAAAAATCAAAAGTATCTCGTAGGACCACGCAGCACATAAACACAGACGAGTTTTTACCTTATGATAACATAAGCATTTCATATGAAATTCTTTGGTATCATATTAGTGTCTAAATACAAGTACTTGTTAATTTTAGCCGAAATCGTTACATTAATTAAATTCTAGCATGCTAGGTTCTACAATCAAAATCGTAAAGGCATGTATTGGAGATTGGATTCTATACTATGACAAGATAAGGAACTACCTTTCGAAGGTACATTTCTAGATAAATGCACTGAGGTTTGACAAGAACATCTTGTACCCCTGCCATACAGGACTGGCCTGCCACTTGACTAATAGTGTCGAATATGATCACCCTGCTTGGGCCCCGAAGCATACGAGAATAAATAGTAACCGATCTAGATTTGGAATGACCATACCCTACTTGGGAGCTACCCACTTGGCTCTGCTCCATGCTCGATTTTTGTAATTTCCCGGTTGATGAGGCTCGAGGTTACGTTTACCTTTTATATAACACTCCCCACTTGGAATTCTAATACTGCCCTCCAGGCAATAATGCAATACCAGCATTCATCCATACAAGTTCGTTTTGGGACTGAACAAAAAAATTAAGAGCTCCGTCTACAGTTCCATCATCTTCAAGATGTCTTCACTTCGAAACGCATTTGTTAGATCGAAGTGGTTTTTAGATAACATATCTGATCTCGGTCTTTTCGAAACAACTTTCGATAATTTCCAGTAAACTCAACCTCGGTTCTTTAGAAAATAAACAGTCAAAGATAAGATCGGAGATCACCTCCTAATCATTAGCGGACGGGTTTCCTTATCATTGTCCTAGAAGAATGAAACAAGATTTATACGCACAGTGCGGCATCATCGGAGATGACTGTGCCATATAATTCATGTGTTTCTCCTAGATATTTCCAAAGTTGCATTTTGGGTTCAAATTCGATAGTCGGTTACTTCCTATAAAAACTTTTCTAAGTCTTTCAAATCAATTCCTAGTTACTAACTAATACCATTCAAAGTTATAACAAACTCCAAATTTTAGTTATCAAAATTTTTCCAAAATTCTTAAATTTTTTCTAACGCTTTATATTTACGAAATTTTTTGCCAGGGTCTCCTTTGCATGACTTGATCAAAAAAATTTACAATGTATATAATCACAAATATACATCTCATCCTCAAGGATGAGGCATCTCGTAGGAAAAAATATAAAAATACGGTATGTAATCCGAGATGTGTACCTTTTTATTAGCATTAGCAAGCATATACAATCAATATGATGCAAAAGCGGGAACCAAATGCGAAGCATACGCCATCCGCACCAACTAATCACTCAACAAACAATAAGAACAACTATATAGAAAGTAATATCAATATATAACATATAGATTGTACCATAACTATATGCAAATGTAGCAAATGCAACAAAAGAAACCATCAAACGATTAATATCCATTCAATTAATTCATAATCATATCAATTTGCATTTTCTAATGTCAACATTTAATTTATTAAAGCCCGTATGATGTACATAAATCATCCTTATGCAAAACCATACCTAATCGCTCGCTTGATCACATAATTTCACTTTCGAACTAGTATCGTTCACACGACTACTCTAGTGCAGACTCAGATCCGGTTCCTTGACTAGAAAACTATCATTCTCCTTGCATAGCCATATACTATGATAGAGAATATCAGAATCAATCAAAAATCCATATTCAGGGTTCACTATCAAGAAATCAAGTGAAAATCCTAACTCGGATCGGTGTAAATCACCTCAAAATCGTATATTCGAATCTGGACCAACAGTTATGTGAATAAAATAATGTACGTACAACTTATGTATTTATTTAAATTTGTTTCTTATTATATCCCATTATTTTTTCTCGATTCTTTTATTTACATTCATTTATAAATCTTCACTTTAAATTTCAATTTATGTTTAACAACATTTCATTCCATACTCAATTCGTTTATGAATTATTTTCATAAAATTTTACTTAAGTTTATTGTATCATTTTCAAGTTTCTGGGTGATTGATTTGCTACCATAGTAAATTGAAAATTTAAGTTTTGGTGTGATAAGCAAATTTGAAAAAAATTCAAGTGGTAATTGATAATTATAAGTGAAATGAGTTTTATACTTATAATATGATTTGGGAAATTAAATAAATAAGTTGTATAACTTATAGAATGGGTAAAGATAAGTAAAACCAATTGTAAAAGAAATGGTTAAAACGAATTTTGTTAAGCAAAATGAGATATGAATTTGAATAATTGATGAAATTTGACTTTGGTAAAAGTTAAATAGAATTTACTTAAGAATTTAAATCTGAATTGGATTTATAAGTGGAAATTTAAGTTAAGTTAAACGAATGATGCTTGAAATGGAATATAACTTAAGTGATGTTGAATGAATTTGATTTTTGATATCGAAGTAAAATAATGAAGTGAATTAAATGGATGTGAACTTGAGTTATATAAAATGAAATTCAACTTTATTTGTAAAATGAATTAGCAATTGAATTAATAAATGGATTGAATGTAAATCAATCGAATGTGAATAAATTGATAATGGATGTAAGTATTAATTCATTAAGAGCTAATAAATTGGAATTTGAATGAATCGAATGGAAGTCACTTTAATATCAACCAATTGGAAAATTAAATGTGTTGAACCAAATTGAATGTAAAGTAAAGTAAATTTAATAAATTTGGTTGTGTTGAATATACATTGGTTGTTATATGATTGTTGGTTGATTGTATATAGTATAAATTTATTAAGTGTTAATGAAATTGAATTGATAAAAATTGAAAGCTATGTAATTGAATTTAAATTGAAAGTGAACCAACTTGAATGTAAATTAGTGAATGTAAACTAATTGAAAATGAAGAATTGAATGTCGTTGTATATGAATTGGTTGTAAACAATTACAAGTAATGTTGAAATTATATAAGTTGCTTATAAATCTTGTTTAATATGCATTTCTTTTAATATGCATATATTGTAGTTGTTAAAAGAGTAAATTGTTAATAACTTTATATATATGTCGCTTACATGTTTAAATTGAGTAAGTACAGGTGTCGTGGCTGCCGTTCGGTTGGATTGGGTCGCGCTAAAATGCTAAATAAATAACTGCTTTGCTTAAAAATGCTAAAAAGGTACGCCTACGCAATAAAAAAAAGGAAATATGAACTGTTTTTCTGCTTTTCCGACCGTGTGGGTCGATGTATATATATTTATGTCTATTGTGATCCTACTACGATCGAACCGCGTAAAGGAGACGCTGGCGATTTTTTCTGAAAATTTAAGGCGTTAGAAAAATTTTGAAAATTTTGGAAAATTTTTTTGTTAATGGAAAGTCAATTTCCAAATTGAAATGAAAACGTAGGAATTGAACTAGAAAATGGAAACCATTGTATTGGTTGAAGTTAAAGGTTTTGGAAAAGTGAATATAAAATTTTCACGAAGTGGATTTTTGAAAAGTTAATGAAAATCGAGGCATTTTTCTTACTTTGCAATTTCGAGGACGAAATTCTTTTAAGGGGGGAAGTTTGTAACGACCCAGAATTTTTGTTATTTGAAATTCAGATATTTAATTGATTTTAAATATTAACAAGTAAAATTTGTAAGTTGAATGGATTAAATTCTGAATATCTAGATTTAATTGTTTAATTAAATCGATAATTTAATATTTGAAATTCCAGAAATTTTTGATAATTGAATCAAATGTGATTTAAAATGATTTATAAAGTTATATTAAATCATATTGGAGTTATAATGATGTTATAGAACTTTTAAAATTGAATTTAAAGTTAAATTGTGAAAATTGAATATTTTAATATTTAATTAACGACTGAAAATGACCATTTTTCAAACAGTCTCGGATTTCGACGAAACTAGTTTATCGGATCCGTAATGTTATATTATTGTATGGTTTCAAATTTCGTGTCAATCGGATGTACGGTTTGTCCGGGGCAATCCAAAACGCATTGAAATCGGTTTAAATCGATTTGATTTAAAATTGATAGTTCATTTCCGTAACTCGCACATATGATCGAATTAGCTCCCGAAACACGTTCCATTGTGTTCGGAACGTGGGTAAAACCTTACGAACGAAAGGTGGCACGTGTGATTTGGAGTTCGTTTGAAAAAGTCGTTTTAAAATGAATTTAATATTATTTATATATGTATATATATACGTTTACCAGGGCTGAAACCCTAGTTTCTTCTTTAGCCGCCAGTGATAAAAACAATGGCCGATATTGTTCGTTCCTTTCCTCCTCGATCTCTTCTAATCCACTCATTTTTATCAAAAATCTCCAACTACAAAGATGTAGAGCACGTCAAGAACTATCGATCCAACGGTGGATTTTGCGTGATATCGTCAGGTGGTGGGGAAATTGGGTTCCGTTCTCCACGTGTTCATGCACGATTTTGATGGCCAGGAGGCGACCGAGCCTCGTCGAATCTGGGGTGATGGTAGGGGCGGCAACGCTCTTCAATATGGTGGTGGTTGATCGAAGTGTAGATGATCGTACGTGGCTCGATAATTGCGAGATGAACGGCGGCAATGGGTGTTGTTTGCGTGCGTTTGAACTGGGTAGGGGAGAAGAAGCACAGCGACGAGCGGCCCAGATCTAGGGCAAAGGCATTGGACGGCTTTGATCTGCTGAATAGAAATCGAACGGCCTAGAAAAAAAGGGTATAAAAATGTAAAAGAAAATTTAATTATATATATTTAAATTTGTTCAAACTTTAAAAGAGTGTAACTCCTTCATACGAGGTTGGATTTTGACGAAACTTTTTGCGTTGGAATCGTTTCGACGAGCTCTTCGCAATGGAACTAGATTGGAATCGTTTGGAGCTAGTGATAATTTTGAGTAAAATTAAACGTGTGTTTATTTTATTTGAAATAAAACGCTGCAACCGTTATTGAAATCAAGGTGAGAACTTCTCACTCAATCGAATAATTGTTTCGATTTAAATTTTAAATAGTTAGATTTAAAATTGCTTGATTGTGTGAATTGGATGATGACTGTTATTTATTGTGATAAATAGACCCTATACGCCGTATATTAAGCGGAGGTTATTTATTAAAAACATATACCGCGATAATTCCATAGTGAAATGGAATTGGTATTATATATGTATTTGGAGTTGATTTCCTGCATTATATAGCGGATGAGACCCTATTGCGCCGCATAATAGCGGATAATATTTATAAATCCCATATACCGCGATATTCCACCTCGAAGTGGAATTGGTATTGTGCTAACATCTGTGGATGCAGGGAAACAGGTTGGAGGGATCCAACTGGATTCCTCAAACATTTGAATTTATTTCAATGTTGTGTGTTGATTTATTTATAATCGTCGTGTGATTATATTGTGATTGAATCTGTAGACGGCTATAAATTAGCCGGAGATATTTTTGGTATCGATGGATACCAGAAATATTTAAAATTGGATTTTTGAAAATTAAAGTTGAAAATTTATCGAAAAAAATATTTTTGATAATTGGATAAATTAAAGGAGTTTTAAAGATAAAAGTCTTATTTTTGGAATTGTATTGAATTAAATTTCAAATATGGAAAAAAAGGCTTAATGAATGGATTTCGAAAATATTATTTATAAATTGAAAAATTTATTTAAAATTTGGATTTTTGAATAGTTTGGAAAATAAAGGAATTTATCTGCTTAAAAAGGAATTTACTTTAAAAAGGAAATAGATTTAGAAATCCATTTGGTAATTGATTTTTGGTGATTGAAAATAAACCTTTTGAAAATGTTTGGAATTTGATTTGGTGTCTTGAAATAAATTTGAAAATCAATTTGAAATTAATTGATTATTAATTTACTATAACTAGTGAAAATTGATTTATGGAAATTTATCTGATTTAAATTAATCAGATAATTAAATTTTATCCTACTTATGGATGTTTGGATTATATTGGATGTTGAATTGTTTGACATCTTTGATGAGTGATGCTTTGTGATACATCCTGTTTTGTGTTGTGATCTGTATTTGTTTATCTGTGATATATATATATATATATATATATATATATATATATATCTGTGATCTGTGAATGATAGATAAGCGTTATAGTGTATACCGCTTATCAATTATATTGTTATATTTGATTTGTGATGATTGAATGTTGTTGCACAATTGTGTTAAACCCGTGGACTACACAACACACACACAAATGTGGATTTCACGTGGAAATCGGTTAAGTCACATATTTTTATCGATTTTGGAAAAAATTGAGTTTTTGAATCCAAAATGGTTTTGGAATTGGAATTGAAAGTTTTTGAAATGAGTTTTAGAAATAAAAGTTATTTTAAATAACTTAATAGAATTGGAATTTAAATCATTTGATTTAAATTTTGAATTCAATATTTTGAAATTGAATTCGATGAATTGGGAATTTTGGTTTAAAAGATTTTATAAGTATAAAAGGTGTTTATATGGGTTTTTAACCATTTAAAATATGGTATTTGGAAATTTAAATTTAAATTCAAGTTTTTGCTTGAACGACTTTAAACCGTGTAATTGTAACCAGTTTTTCCCAAAACGAAAACTATCTGTTTTCAAATAATAATAGCTTTCATAAAGTGAAAAGATTTCCAATTTGTATTGAAACATTTCAAGTTGAAATGAAATTGTAAATAGTTTGGGAAAAACTATGAATTAACCCTTGTGAAGATGATTAAACTTTATTTTGAAATAAAAGAGTATTTCAAATGGTGTATCTTTTATATTATAAAAGACTTGAATTGTGAATAGTTTTGAAAGCTATAAATCAAATCTTAATTTAAAGATTTAATGGGTTAATTCAATTTAAATGGAAATGATTTGGGGATCTGTGAATGAATCTTTGTGAAACTGGGTAAACTTTGTGAAGTAAATCTTTTTGTTTAAAGATTTAAAATGGTAATTTGTTAAACCATTTAAAGGAAAGGGTTTGGGTAATAAGTTGTGACTTAATGGAAATCCCTATATCCATATGTTTTAAAATATTGTGCTCACTATTCGGGTTAGCCGGGAGAAGACCTTTGTGTCATATAACCCATTCCGAATTAGTGATACGACGATATGGATCGTATTGAAGACCAGTGGTGAAGACCGGGTATTTGTGAAAACGATAGGATGACCTATCGATTGTCTCTGCACCGTTAGCTACGGTATAGAGATTTCCTTTGTGATGGGAAGTTTTATCGGGATTGTGAGTACCCGGATTGCAAGGGCTTCTCTGGAAGTGCCTTCGGTTCTGTTCGAACCCGGAACAGACTTGTATGGTTACATGTCTGACATTACATTTTGAGCTATAAAGCTGATTTCTTTCAAATACATTTCTGTTGGTGGCGGAGAATTTATTCTCTTAGCTTAATACCCTTCTCTGAGACGTACGAGCTCAGAGGTTATGTAGTTGAAATTTATCAGTGATATACTCCCAATTTGGTAGTGTGGCATGTTGAGTGTTGCTGTGTGATGATCACTTATTGATCATTTGTGATCAAAGTGTGGCCTTGTGAAAAAGCGTATCTTTGTGGACGAGACTTCGTTAGACCTCACAACCCGAAAATGGTCGAAACAAGAATGATGCGGCAAGGTTACGAGGGTCGTGCCCTTTAGGGTATGTCATTTCCTTCTGTAAAAGGGTGGTATCATGGTATGGAGCCTAGATACTTACTCATGTGGACACACTTTATTTATTATGTGTGATGTTGGTTACCGAGCGCTCGGATAAAGGTCCCAAAGGACCGGGGGATGGCATATTCGTGAGTTACCTAGTTACAAAGGTAACCCGGCCTTGTGTTGGCAGAGAGCAGGTTGTCTCTCGGAGCGTCCAGCCAGAGGCATTCCTACGTGGCATAGGAAGTTCCTTAGCCTGACCATTTGTTGGCAATCCAATTTCCAATACGAACCTTGTACGGTTTTAGTTGTAGAACCTTCCATTTACTTATGGTGGCGCCCCACTGTTTAGATGGTAGCTATAGTAGGCATACAATAATGGTTGTATGTTGGCTAAGATTAATATTATACTTTCGAAATGTTTTCTGCACTATGCACTAATAATAATAATCCAATGATTTTGCATCGTAAGCATGTTTGACTATCATAAGAAGAAATCTCCTCCAATTCTGCGTTTGCATTGTGTGTGTGGCGGGAGGTCTTATGGTAGTTTCATTTTCCACTTTCTTTGTTGTGGTTTTTTTAAAGATAAACTGTTTTAGTTCTCACACCAGTCACCATGACTGACCTGGAGTTTATTGTTTCCTTCCTAAATTCTGGGTGCCCACCAATTTCCACACGGGCAGTCTAGAGTCAGGTTATCAGGTCATTCTGGATTCAGGAGATGCTGTGGAGCTCAGTGGCGAGCTGGATGGCGAGACGTATCACTTGTATATGATATTATTTATTCCGATGTGTATTCTGTATGAGGACAAGTTTGTATAACTGTCCAGTGTTGTATATTGTTGTAAACTCTGATGATGTAATGTATAAAATGATATAGTTCTTTGTTTTAAAGATTATTCATTTATCTGTTATATATTGTTCCGCTGCGATATGTTAGATTCTGATATTGTTCCATGTTTTTCTGTTGTTTCTTCTTTCTTTTTCTTCTGTTTTCTTCTACCTCTTCTTTTTCTTCATAACAATTCGGTTTTCTGGCATTCGATTGCTCGGCAGTTGATACAATGAATGTATTAATGTCGATTTTCGAGCGACGAAAAATCGAAAACGTTACATTTGGTATCAGAGCATATGGTTAAGCGACAACTTTGGCTCTGTTGGGAATTACTCATTAAAGATAGAGTCAGTAGTACTCTAAAATGAGTGTGAGTGTAATAATAGATACGAGTACGTATTTGTTAGTGAATATGAAATTGTTTTATATTGTGTTTGCTTATCCGTTGAGCTGTTTATGAATTTTGGTCGGTATGTGGGACGCCATATTATCGATAGGGGTTTCTAAACACTTAAACGAGGCAAGTCGACATAGTATCATTTTAAATTGGGTAAATGAAATAATTTTACCTCGATTATATTTTGTATATAAAGGAAATAATTTTTCAGAAATTATTAAAAGTGTATATAAATTGATTGTTTGGTTGTTGAAAATGTGAGTATATATGAGTTAATAAAAGTTGTTTGAATAATCTGAATAAAAACAACAATTGTAAAAGAATGAAGTATATAAGCAAATGAATTATTAAGTATGGAATTATAATTGAAATGATTTACAGTTGTGAAATAATCTTGCATAAGTAAAGTTAAAATAGTGAAATTATATAAGAAAAGGTTTTTTAAATGTGATTTATAAATAAAAGGAAATTTTTTGAAGGAATTTAAGTACTGATTCACTACTGTTGCTGGGAAATAATAAGGGTGATGACTGCATCATCATCAGTATCATTTTCAAGTTTCTGGGTGATTGATTTGCTAACATAGTAAATTGAAATTTAAGTTTTGTTGTGATAAGCAAATTTGAAAAAAATTCAAGTGGTAATTGATAATTATAAGTGAAATGAGTTTTATACTTATAATATGATTTGGGAAATTAAATAAATAAGTTGTATAACTTATAGAACGGGTAAAGATAAGTAAAACCAATTGTAAAAGAAATGGTTAAAAACGAATTTTGTTAAGCAAAATGAGATATGAATTTGAATAATTGATGAAATTTGACTTTGGTAAAAGCTAAATAGAATTTACTTTAGAATTGAAATCTGAATTGGATTTATAAGTGGAAATTTAAGTTAAGTTAAACGAATGATGTTTGAAATGGAATATAACTTAAGTGATGTTGAATGAATTTGATTTTTGATATCGAAGTAAAATAATGAAGTGAATTAAATGGATGTGGACTTGAGTTATATAAAATGAAATTCAACTTTATTTGTAAAATGAATTAGCAATTGAATTAATAAATGGATTGAATGTAAATCAATCGAATGTGAATAAATTGATAATGGATGTAAGTATTAATTCATTAAGAGCTAATAAATTGGAATTTGAATGAATCGAATGGAAGTCAATTTAATATCAACCAATTGGAAAATTAAATTAATGTGTTGAACCAAATTGAATGTAAAGTAAAGTAAATTTAATAAATTTGGTTGTGTTTAATATACATTGGTTGTTATATGATTGTTGGTTGATTGTATATAGTATAAATTTATTAAGTGTTAATGAAATTGAATTGATAAAAATTGAAAGCTATGTAATTGAATTTGAATTGAAAGTGAACCAGCTTGAATGTAAATTAGTGAATGTAAACTAATTGAAAATGAAGAATTGAATGTCGTTGTATATGAATTGGTTGTAAACAATTACAAGTAATGTTGAAATTATATAAGTTGCTTATAAATCTTGTTTAATATGCATTTCTTTTAATATGCATATATTGTAGTTGTTAAAAGAGTAAATTGTTAATAACTTTATATATATGTCGCTTACATGTTTAGATTGAGTAAGTACAGGTGTCGTGGCTGCCGTTCGGTTGGATTGGGTCGCGCTAAAATGCTAAATAAATAACTGCTTTGCTTAAAAATGCTAAAAAGGTACGCCTACGCAATAAAAATAGGAAATATGAACTGTTTTTCTGCTTTTCCAACCGTGTGGGTCGATGTATATATATTTATGTCTATTGTGATCCTACTATGATCGAACCGCGCAAAGGAGACGCTGGCGAATTTTTCTGAAAATTTAAGGCGTTAGAAAATTTTTGAAAATTTTGGAAAAATTTTTTGTTAATGGAAAGTCAATTTCCAAATTGAAATGAAAATGTAGGAATTGAACTAGAAAATGGAAACCATTGTTTTGGTTGAAGTTAAAGGTTTTGGAAAAGTGAATATAAAATTTTCACGAAGTGGATTTTTGAAAAGTTAATGAAAATTGAGGCATTTTTCTTACTTTGCAATTTCGAGGACGAAATTCTTTTAAGGGGGGAAGTTTGTAACGACCCAGAATTTCTGTCATTTGAAATTCAGATATTTAATTGATTTTAAATATTAACAAGTAAAATTTGTAAGTCGAATGGATTAAATTCTGAATATCTAGATTTAATTGTTTAATTAAATCGACAATTTAATATTTGAAATTCCAGAAATTTTTGATAATTGAATCAAATGTGATTAAAAATGATTTATAAAGTTATATTAAATCATATTGGAGTTATAATGATGTTATAGAACTTTTAAAATTGAATTTAAAGTTAAATTGTGAAAATTGAGTATTTTAATATTTAATTGACGACTGAAAATGACCATTTTTCAAATAGTCTCGGATTTCGACGAAACCAGTTTCATCGGATCTTTAATGTTATATTATTGTATGGTTTCAAATTTCGTGTCAATCGGATGTACAGTTTGTCCGGGGGAAGCCAAAACGCATCGAAATCGGTTTAAATCGATTTGATTTAAAATTGATCGTTTATTTCCGTAACTCGCACATATGATCGAATTAGCTCCCGAAACACATTCCATTGTGTTCGGAACGTGGATAAAACCTTACGAACGCCAGGCGGCACGTGTGATTTGGAGTTCGTTTGAAAAAGTCGTTTTAAAATGAATTTAATATTATTTATATACGTATATATATATACACGTTTACAAGGGCTGAAACCCTAGTTTCTTCTTTAGCCGCCAGTGATAAAAACAATGGCCGATATTGTTCGTTCCTTTCCTCTTTGATCTCTTCTAATCCACTCATTTTTATCAAAAATCTCCAACTACAAAGATGTAGAGCACGTCAAGAACTATCGATCCAACGGTGGATTTTGCGTGATATCTCAGGTGGTGGCAAAATTGGGTTCCGTTCTCCACGTGTTCGTTCACGATTTTGATGGTTAGGAGGCGACCGAGCCTCGTCGCATCTGGGGCGATGGTAGGGGTGGCAACGCTCTTCAATATGGTGGTGGTTGATCGAAGTGTAGATGATCGTACGTGGCTCGATAATTGCGAGATGTACGACGGCAATGGGTGTTGTTCGCGTGCGTTTGAATTGGATAGGGGAGAAGAAGCACAGCGATGAGCGGCCCAGATCTAGGGCAAAGGCATTGGACGGCTTTGATCTGCTGAATAGAAATCGAACGGTCTAGAAAAAAAGGGTATAAAAATATGAAAGAAAATTTAATTATATATATTTAAATTTGTTCAAACTTTAAAAGAGTGTAACTCCTTCATACGAGGTTGGATTTTGACGAAACTTTTTGCGTTGGAATCGTTTCGACGAGCTCTTCGCAATGGAACTGGATTGGAATCGTTTGGAGCTAGTGATAATTTTGAGTAAAATTAAACGTGCGTTTATTTTATTTGAAATAAAACGCTTCAACCGTTATTGAAATCAAGGTGAGAACTTCTCACTCAATCGAATAATTGTTTCGATTTAAATTTTAAATAGTTAGATTTAAAATTGCTTGATTGTGTGAATTGGATGATGACTGTTATTTATTGTGATAAATAGACCCTATACGCCGTATATTAAGCGGAGGTTATTTATTAAAAACATATACCGCGATAATTCCACCGTGAAATGGAATTGGTATTATATATGTATTTGGAGTTGATTTCCTGCATTATATAGCGGATGAGACCCTATTGCGCCGCATAATAGCGGATAATATTTATAAATCCCATATACCGCGATATTCCACCTCGAAGTGGAATTGGTATTGTGCTAACATCTGTGGATGCAGGGAAACAGGTTGGAGGGATCCAACTGGATTCCTCAAACATTTGAATTTATTTCAATGTTGTGTGTTGATTTATTTATAATCGTCGTGTGATTATATTGTGATTGAATCTGTAGACGGCTATAAATTAGCCGAAGATATTTTTGGTATCGATGGACACCAGAAATATTTAAAATTGGATTTTTGAAAATTAAAGTTGAAAATTTATCGAAAAAAATATTTTTGATAATTGGATAAATTAAAGGAGTTTTAAAGATAAAAGTCTTATTTTTGGAATTGTATTGAATTAAATTTCAAATATGGAAAAAAAGGCTTAATGAATGGATTTCGAAAATATTATTTATAAGTTGAAAATTTTATTTAAAATTTGGATTTTTGAATAGTTTGGAAAATAAAGGAATTTATCTGCTTAAAAAGGAATTTACTTTAAAAAGGAAATAGATTTAGAAATCCATTTGGTAATTGATTTTTGGTGATTGAAAATAAACCTTTTGAAAATGTTTGGAATTTGATTTGGTGTCTTGAAATAAATTAGAAAATCAATTTGAAATTAGTTGATTATTAATTTACTATAACTAGTAAAAATTGATTTATGGAAATTTATCTGATTTAAATTAATCAGATAATTAAATTTTATCCTACTTATGGATGTTTGGATTATATTGGATGTTGAATTGTTTGACATCTTTGATGAGTGATGCTTTGTGATACATCCTGTTTTGTGTTGTGATCTGTATTTGTTTATCTGTGATATATATATATATATTTATATATATATATCTGTGATCTGTGAATGATAGATAAGCGTTATAGTGTATACCGCTTATCAATTATATTGTTATATTTGATCTGTGATGATTGAATGTTGTTGCACTATTGTGTTAAACCCGTGGACTACACAACACACACACAAATGTGGATTTCACGTGGAAATCGGTTAAGTCATAGATTTTTATCGATTTTGGAAAAAATTGAGTTTTTGAATCCAAAATGGTTTTGGAATTGGAATTGAAAGTTTTTGAAATGAGTTTCAGAAATAAAAGTTATTTTAAATAACTTAATAGAATTGGAATTTAAATCATTTGATTTAAATTTTGAATTCAATATTTTGAAATTGAATTCGATGAATTGGGAATTTTGGTTTAAAAGATTTTATAAGTATAAAAGGTGTTTATATGGGTTTTTAACCATTTAAAATATGGTATTTGGAAATTTAAATTCAAGTTTTTGCTTGAACGAATTTAAACCGTGTAATTGTAACCAGTTTTTCCCAAAACGAAAACTATCTGTTTTCAAATAATAATAGCTTTCATAAAGTGAAAAGGTTTCCAATTTGTATTGAAACATTTCAAGTTGAAATGAAATTGTAAATAGTTTGGGAAAAACTATGAATTAACCTTTGTGAAGACGATTAAACTTTATTTTGAAATAAAAGAGTATTTCAAATGGTGTATCTTTTATATTATAAAAGACTTGAATTGTGAATAGTTTTGAAAGCTATAAATCAAATCTTAATTTAAAGATTTAATGGGTTAATTCAATTTAAATGGAAATGATTTGGGGATCTGTGAATGAATCTTTGTGAAACTGGGTAAACTTTGTGAAGTAAATATTTTTGTTTAAAGATTTAAAATGGTAATTTGTTAAACCATTTAAAGGAAAGGGTTTGGGTAATAAGTTGTGACTTAATGGAAATCCCTATATCCATATGTTTTAAAATATTGTGCTCACTATTCGGGTTAGCCGGGAAAAGACCTTTGTGTCATATAACCCATTCCGAATTAGTGATACGACGATATGGATCGTATTGAAGACCGGTGGTGAAGACCGGGTATTTGTGAAAACGATAGGATGACCTATCGATTGTCTCTGTACCGTTAGCTACGGTATAGAGATTTCCTTTGTGATGGGAAGTTTTATCGGGATTGTGAATACCCGGATTGCAAGGGCTTCTCTGGAAGTGCCTTCGGTTCTGTTCGAACCCGGAACAGACTTGTATGGTTACATGTCTGACATTACATTTTGAGATATAAAGCTGATTTCTTTCAAATACATTTCTGTTGGTGGCGGAGAATTTATTCTCTTAGCTTAACACCCTTCTTTGAGATGTACGAGCTCAGAGGTTATGTAGTTGAAATTTATCAGTGATATACTCCCAATTTGGTAGTGTGGCATGCTGAGTGTTGCTGTGTGATGATCACTTATTGATCATTTGTGATCAAAGCGTGGCCTTGTGAAAAAGCGTAGCTTTGTGGACGAGACTTCGTCAGACCTCACAACCCGAAAATGGTCGAAACAAGAATGATGCGGCAAGGTTATGAGGGTCGTGCCCTTTAGGGTATGTCATTTCCTTCTGTAAAAGGGTGGTATCATGGTATGGAGCCCATATACTTACTCATGTGGACACACTTTATTTATTATGTGTGATGTTGGTTACCGAGCGCTCAGATAAAGGTCCCAAAGGACCGGGGGATGGCATATTCGTGAGTTACCTAGTTACAAAGGTAGCCCGGCCTTGTGTTGGCAGAGAGCAGGTTGTCTCTCAGAGCGTCCAGCCAGAGGCGTTGCTACGTGGCATAGGAAGTTCCTTAGCCTGACCATTTGTTGGCAATCCAATTTCCAATACGAACCTTGTACGGTTTTAGTTGTAGATCCTGCCATTTACTTATGGTGGCGCCCCACTGTTTAGATGGTAGCTATAGTAGGCATACAATAATGGTTGTATGTTGGCTAAGATTAATATTATACTTTCGAAATGTTTTTTGCACTATGCACTAATAATAATAATCCAATGATTTTGCACAGTAAGCATGTTTGACTATCATAAGAAGAAATCTCCTCCAATTCTGCGTTTGCATTGTGTGTGTGGCGGGAGGTCTTATGGTAGTTTCATTTTACACTTTCTTTGTTGTGGTTGTTTTAAAGATAAACTGTTTTAGTTCTCACACCAGTCACCATGACTGACCTGGAGTTTATTGTTTCCTTCCTAAACTCTGGGTGCCCACCAATTTCCACACGGGCAGTGTAGAGTCAGGTTATCAGGTCATTCTGGATTCAGGAGATGCTGTGGAGCTCAGTGGCGAGCTGGATGGCGAGACGTATCACTTGTATATGATATTATTTATTCCGATGCGTATTCTATATGAGGACAAGTTTGTATAACTGTCCAGTGTTGTATATTGTTGTAAACTCTGATGATGTAATGTATAAAATGATATAGTTCTTTATTTTAAAGATTATTCATTTATCTATTATATATTGTTCCGCTGCGATATGTGAGATTTTGATATTGTTCCGTGTTTTTCTGTTGTTTCTTCTTTCTTTTTCTTCTGTCTTCTTCTACCTCTTCTTTTTCTTCATAATGATTCGGTTTTCCGGCATTCGATTGCTCGTCAGTTGATACAGTGAATGTATTAATGTCGATTTTTGAGCGACGAAAAATCGAAAACGTTACATTTTTGGTTCAAATTCATAAGTTGTAAGCTTATTTCTTATCTATATTGTTTTAAATTATAAGTTCAAAAACTTTTTTTTATATATATTCATCAAAGCATACTTGGAATTTTACAATCAAAACTTGCTTTATCAAAACAAAACTTCAGTAGTAAATTACTAAGGTTGCAATTTATCACTTAGAAACTCAAAATGAATAATGGTGATACTACAGTCATCACCCGAATTATTTCCCAACGATTAAAGTGAGTTTAGTACTTTTTATTTCTTTTAAATTCCATTTTTTTATTTATAAATCACATTTATAAATTTATACTTATATATATAATTTCACTTATTTCACATTGGTTATATAAAACCATTTCTTATTTGTTTATCTTTGTTTACATTATAATAATAACAACATTTTTATTAAAACACACAATAATAATCAAATATTACCATTCACTAACAACCAAACAATCCATATATAAGTATCATAATTTATGAAAAATTATTCCTTTATATATAAAATATAGTTTAGGTAAAATTATTTCATTTACCCCTTTTAAAACAATACTGTGTCGGTTTGCCTTGTTTTAGCGTTTAGAAATCCCTACCGGTAACATGGCATCCCACTTCTCGACTAGAATTCGTAAGCCACTACAACAGGTAAATTAACACAATATAAAATATTTTTATAATCACTAACAAATACACTCTCATATATATACACTCAACTCATAATAGGGTATTACTAACCCTATCTATAATGAGTACCCAACCAAAGCCTTGGTGTTCGCACAATCCTAAGCTCCAATACCAAATGTAACGACCCACCAATCTGCACTATTTAAGCTGATAATAAACCACACATGTCCAACCAAATTGAATGGAAAGACTAACAGTTATGGGAAAGAAGAAGAAAGAAGAAGAGAAGAGAAGAAGAAGAGAAAAGAAATTAAAACAACATAGAATCTTACAATCGCAGTGGAACAATATATAATACAATATCAATGATCTTTATAAAGAGAAACTGTTATATACATACATCAATCAGAGTATAACAACAAATCTCCATCATTAGCCTGGACAGTTATAATAGCTTATCCTCACAATTGCTGATGATTTCAACAACAAACAACATAAAATAAACAAGTACGTGAATACGACTTGAAGACCTCCAACTCGTCTCCTGAGCTCCAATGCCTCCAAAGCAATATGTAAATATGCATGATCTAACCCAAGCATTATAATAAAATAAAACTCAAGTCAGTCTAGAGAACAAGCATGAGAAAACACACCCAAATGGATTTTAAGTTATAAAATCCTTTTGAAAATCAAAAGTATCTCGTAAGACCACGCCACACATAAACACGGATGGGTTTTTACCTTACGATAACCAAAACATTTCATATGAAATTCTCCGGTATTATAATAGTTTCTAAATATAAATACTTATTAATCTTAGCCAAAATCGTTACATTAATTAAATTCCAGCATGCTAGGTTTTACAATCAAAACCGTAAAGGCATGTATTGGAGGTTGGATTATATACTATGACAAGGTAAGGAACAAGGTACATCTCTGGATAAATGCACCGGGGTTTGACAAGAACATCTTGTATCCCTGCCACATAGGACTGGCCTGTCACTTGACTAGTAGTACCAAATATGATCACCCCACTTGGGCCCTGAAGCATACAAGAATAGATAGTAACCAATCTAGATTTGGAATGACCATACCCTACTTGGGAGCTACCCACTTGGCCTTGCTGCATGCCCGATTTTTGTCAATTCCCGGTTTACGAGGCTCGAGGATACGTTTTACCTTTTGTATAGCACTTCCCACTTGGAATGCTAATACCACCCTTCATACAGCAATGCAATACCAGCATTCATCCATACAAGTTCGTTTTGGGACTGAACAAAACACTTAAGAGCACCGTCTTCAATTCCATCATCTTCAAGATGTCTTCACTTCGAAATGCATTTGTTGGATCGAAGTTGTTTTCGAATAACTTATCCGATCTCGGTGTCTTTGAAATAATTTTCGATAATTTTCAGTAAACTCAACCCCGGTTCTTTAGGAAATAAACAGTCAAAGATAAGATCGGAGATCACCTCCTAATTGTTAGTGAACGGGTTTCCTTATCATTATCCTAGGAGAATGAAACGAGATTTATATGCACAGTACATCATCATTGGAGATGATTGTGCCATATAACACACGTGTTTCTCCAAGGTATTTCTAAAGTTGCATTTTGGGTCCAAATTCAATAGTCGGTTACTTAACCATCGGATAAACAAACATTCAATTGGGGATTTAATTCCATAAGGAAAACCAACGTCGGTTAAGCATCGAGCAACACTGAGCCTCTTTTAACAAATTCTTCGATTTTCTCAAATCACTTTGTAAATATTTGTACCAAAATACTTTTACAAAAATTCATTCACAAACCTATATATTTTCAATACTTGAAAAATATCCATATACTTATCTCAACGGTATAATTATATTCACAAATACTGAGGACGATCCTCTTTTATAGAATTATAAATCATTTATAAACTCCATTATAAATCCACAAAGCCATTTAATAACTCCTTTTTATAAATCTATAAACCCATTTCTAAAATTCTTTTATAAATATCTAAAACTATTTATAAAACTCTTTTATCCTTTAACCAATCTTCCCTTTTCGTTTTCCAAAACATATTATAAGATTCATCTTATAATCCACATCTGTTTATAAAACCCTATTTACGAATCTCGAAAACATTTAAAATGAAATTCTAATCTTTTCCTTTAAAACACTACTACATACTGATAACATTATAAGTAAACAAATACTAACTTTAAAACACCTTAAAATACTAATGAATAATTTTCAAAACATTCTTAAATAAACAATATTAACTTATCTTCAGCATTATTATAATAATAATAATTAATTTCCAAAGCCTTACTGATAAATAACTAAAATTAATTTCAAACCATATCAATAATTTTAAAAAATAAACTTTTCAAAATATTAAAATATCGATAAAACACTTTTAAAACGGTATTAATATAAATAAACAATTTTAAAAACATAATTATATTCCCCTTATAAAATCCATAGTTAACTTTCCACATAATTATTACCGTATTTATAAAACTATATTTATAAATCTCTTTTATTTTATGAAACTTCCTTCCATAAAATCCCTTTTATTTATGAACTTCATTCATAACTCCATCCCTTTATAAATCTCATTTATTTATAAAATTCATTCAAACATAATTTCAACCGTTTTTAACCTTTCTCCCATAGGTATAAATTTCTTTTATAAATTTCTTTCAATTTATAGAATACCATTTAACAACCCCAAATTTACCTTCATCTTAAATTTCCAAAATTGAATCAACTATTTTCTAAAATATCTGTAACGACCGTATTTTTACGGATCGAAACATCGTAAAACAGTTATTATCAGACTGTTAGTATTGTTAAGTCGTCCAGAGTTTAGGTCGACTAGAGCTTAGGTTGTCTGGAGGGTAAGTCGTGTGATGGTTTAGGTTGTGGGGTAGGTTATGTCGAGTGAACGACCTAAGAGATAGGAGTGACCTATAGAATTTGGCGACCTAAGGATTTTGGTTTAAGTCGTAGTGGTTTAGGTCGTATGAGAGTTTGGAGCGACCTAAGGAAGTTGGCGAGTTAAGGAGTAGACGACCTAAGGTTTGCGCGACTTAAGGATAGGCAGCGACCTAAGAAAGTTAGCGAGTTAACGACCTAAGAGTTGGCGACCTAAGGGTTAGTAACCTACAGTAGTTAGCGACCTAGTGGTTAGCGACCTAAGAGCTAACGGTATAAGAGTTAGCGAGTTAGCGTAGTTAGGTCGTGAGCGACCTAAGGTGTTAGGTCGTATCCTAGCTAAGTTAGTTAGGTCGTGTGTGTGTTAGGTCGTAGAAGCGATCTGTGTTAGGTCGCTAGGCTGCATCTTTGTTAGGTCGTATAGGTCGTATGGATGCGTTGATCTGCTAAGTCGTTAGGTCGTAGGTCGTATGGATGCGTTGATCTGCTAAGTCGTTAGGTCGTAGGTCGTATGGATGCGCTGATCTGCTTAGTCGTTAGGTCGTAGGTCGTAGAAGCGCATTTGTTAGGTCGTGGGTTTTTAGGTCGTAGGTTCTTAGGTCGTGGACGACCTAATTCCGAGCGAACGACCTAAGGAGGATTCAGCCTATAAATAGGAGGGTTCCTCTTCATTTTTGGGATCCGGATTTCGAAGCGATGAAGTGCTGCCATTTTGAGAGCTCGAGTTCTACACTTCTTCACTTCTTTTCTCCACTTTGATTTAGTACTTCCTTCCATCCAAGATCGAAGATCCAAGAGCTTAGATTGAAGATCTACATCCATTGAAGAGAGATTTCATCGTTTGAAGCGGATTTTTGATAGATCGAGTTAGATCCTTCGCTGTCTGGATCTGAAGTGTGTTGCTTTTGGGTTGTTTAGGTGATTTGGTGAGTGGTGATTACCTCTCACACGGATCCAAAGGAGTATATCGGATCGTTGGTTTAATTTGGTGTTAAAGTAGTGATTTTCATGCATTTTTGAAAACTTAAGTATAGATCCATTGTTCATGATGATTTGACATCCATTTTACTACATGTTAACCTATGCAAGTTTATTCATCAAGATTATAGAGATATTGCTCATGTTTTCATGCTTGTTAGACTTTAGACTCTTTATTTACGAAATTGCCATTATTGTTATAATTGTTCATTAGATCATATTTGAATGCTTGATTACTTGGATTAATGTTTGACTTGATTGATTGCTATGAATTAGATGATTGATGATTTGATTTAGACAAGATGGTCGAAGATGATTCAAAAGCTAAGTGAAAGGCTCTTGAATTGGGAAAGCTACTCGTGACATATGTAGCGGATGATGAAGCTCATATGGATAGGTTTGATGATGATGATGTTGAGATGAGGCTTTGCTAGGATGTGATGAAGCGAGGCATGATATGAGATAGTCTTGGTCTAATCCAGACGGGATCATTCCAAGCATGTTGATAACTCGGTGAAATGGTTTGAGTTTGAGGATAATGGTTTGCTCGAGAGGCGCTTGAGCTAGTATGGAAATAGTCGTCGAGGAGCATGACTAGAAGGCTGAGATTTCATCATTGTTGAAGGTTCTAGCATGCTCAAAGCAAGAGTACGTTGGGCAGATTCGATAGTCCCTGAAGGCTACTGATTGGTAGTCGAGTACTCTGGGCAGATTCGATAGTCCTAGGCACGGGTTTTGACGACGTGCGGAGTTATGTCTAGAACCGGGGTTTCCATTAGCCCTTGACGGACGAATGAAAGAATGAGCCGGTCATTCAATTAACGATGATATCGAAGAAATGATAACAGTTGTAGCCAGAGTCATGGATGTTTGGCTGTATCGTCATTCGGTCTCAAGAGCGGTATTTTCTGGGTGCTTATCTGATCTTGGTTTAGGCCTTTGGGGTTTGTACTTGGAAAACATCGCCCTTGACTCGAGTGATAATTACTTTACTTTAATTGTTTGCTTTGCTATGTTTGCTTCTGCTTAGTGTGTGTCTGGGGGCTATCACTGTAGAAAGAGGTGGAGTGGGAGGGTTGGATTCCTATTCCTTTTTCCTGTATGCACTTTTGGTATGTTGTTAGTTAATTTTCCGCTCACTAAGACTGTTGTCTGACTCAAGGCTTTATGTTTTAACTCTTATTGCCTTGGGCTGTTCGTCCTTTTTGGGACGGGCAGACTAGGTAGTAGGTGACAGGTGCTGTTCTTGCTTCCGACGATGCTGATGACGAAGGCGGGCTGGAGGCTTGCATATTATTTTTCTTACTATATGTACTGGATGTTCCGCTGCTTTGTATAATTCTCTGAGTGATATGTAGTGAGGTTTGATGTATTGTCTATTCAGATGTTTGTACTCAACTATTATGAAGTTTTATATGATGACATTCTATTCTGTGAAGCTTCACTATATATATGTTCTATTGTATTTTATCCATGCGCTGTGAGTTATACGATAGATTCTGCTATTTTTAATTTATCCTGACAATCGTCCATGGCTGCCTGGCACACTTTACAGCGCACTATCTCTAGGTTCAGTGCGGAGGTCATGGGCGGTCGTCACATTTGGTATCAAAGCTTTGGTTAATCGATTTTACCCAACGCTCGCTAGCGCAACTACGTAGGAGAGACGTAATTGTATTTTGATGGATGATTACTATATATAATATAGTAGTTTAGTAGGATTTGAATTCCTTATGCAGTCGTTTCTCAAGGTGTATTAATCATTCCTTTTTATAGATATTGAGAATGAGTCGAAGAGGGAGACCAGCTGCTAGCGAAGGCCGTGCTGCTGAGGGGACTGCTGATTATGCAGCTATGTTCGAAGCTATAATGACTTCGATCATGAGAAGGATACCAGTTCCGGGGACAGCAGTTGATGTTGGAGTTCAAGTTCAGGCTCCAAGACCAGTGGATTTTGCTAAGTTGTGTAAAGATTATACTGCTCTTGGAGGAAAGGTTTTCTTAGGAACAAAATCAACCATTGAAGTCCAGAGGTGGATAGATGCTTGTAGAAGGATCTTTGGTGATTTGGGAATTGAGGATGCGACTAAGAGGAAGTTAGCATCAAGACAGCTTCAAGGGAGAGCTTCTGATTGGTGGAACTCTATCACCATTGATACTTCGGAGGAGGAAATTACTTGGGAGCAATTCCAAGCCAGATTTGAAACCAAGTTCATTTCTACAACTCAGAAGTTTGTTTTGTTCAAGAAGTTTGTGGAGCTCAAGCAAGGTGGAAGACCAGTTCTTGAGTATGTTTCTGAGTTTGAAGCTTTGTCCAAGTATGCTCGGTCGTATATTGAATCTCCTTATCAGAAGAATGAGAAGTTTGTGACAGGCTTGGACAGTTATCTTGGGAGACAGTTGGTGGATCATTTGGACGATTCTTTTGAGAAGCTTGTGGAGAAAGCTCTCAGGCATGAGAATCTGTTTCCTAAAGAGGGATCTATTGTTGCTGTGACCAAGGAAGAGTCTAGACCACAGCAGGGTGGAAACAAGAAGAGGAAACAACAGCAGCAAAAAGGTAAGGATGGCCAGAAGAAGCCGAAGGGCGAAGTGACCTGCTATAATTGTCAGCAGAAGGGCCATTTCTCCAGGGATTGTAAGAATCCGAAGGTGTCGGTAAAGTGCCACAACTGTGACAAGCTGGGGCATGTTAAGAGGAATTGTCCGGAACCGCGGAAGGACAAGCAGATTGTGCAAGCTTATACTTTGGGAGTTGTTCCATCATCTTCGAAAGCTCCTACCGTTGAAGAGAAAGGAAAGAGTGTGGTGGTTCAAGGTACTCTTTCCATATGTGGTGTTCCAGTTAGAGTTCTATTTGATACTGGGGCGTCGCATTCTTTTGTTTGTAGTGAACTTGTAGGCCGGTTGGGTTTAGAACCGGATATCGTTGATAGGCCATTGGTTGTGACTAATCCAGTTGGGGGTTCGTCTTGTTTGTGTATATTATGCCGTGGTCTGATTGTATCGAGTCATGATTGCTCTTTTGTTTGTGATTGTTTTGTTCTGAACTTTGCGGGGTTCGGAATTATTTTGGGTATGGACTGGCTTAGGAAATATGCGGCAAAGGTTGATTGTGATAGGTTGGAGGTGACAGTCGAGAATGTGGAGGGGCGAAAGATTGTGATACGATGTAAGCATGAAGAAGGCGTCTTCATGAGCTTCATGTATTCGCTGGTTGTTCCACGGGATGGACTGCCATCGTTGCCAATCGCTAATGGATTTGAGGATGTCTTTGACGAGGTCAAAGGGTTACCGCCGCATAGAGAGATCGAGTTTCGTATAGATCTAGTTGAAGGAGCCAGACCTGTTGTGATGCCTCTTAGGCGGATGGTGCCTAGGGAGCAGCAAGAGTTGAGGGTGCAGGTTGATGACCTTTTACAGAAAGGATTCATTCGGCGTAGTGTGTCCGAATGGGGTGCGCCAGTTGTGTTTGCAACCAAAGCGGATGGATCGTTGAGGTTGTGTGTGGATTATCGTGAGCTGAATAAGGTGACTAAGAAGAACAAATATCCATTGCCGAGAATAGATGACTTGTTTGATCAGCTTCACGAAGCTAAGGTGTTTTCTCAGATGGATTTGGCAACGGGATTTCACCAGTTGAGAGTGGCTAAGGATAGTGTGCCGAAGACTGCTTTTAGGACACCATCCGGTTTCTTTGAGTGGCTGGTAATGCCGTTTGGATTGACTAATGCACCAGCATATTTTGTGGATCTTATGAATAGAGTGTTCAGAGATCAGTTGAGCAAGTTCGTGCTAGTGTTCGTGGATGATATTTTGATTTATTCCAGAACTGAAGAAGAGCACAAGACGCACTTGCATATTGTTTTGGAAATCTTACGGAAACATCAGCTGAAGGTTAAGTGTCACTTCTGGAAGACTGAAGTGAGGTTCTTAGGCCATATTATCTCTGGAAGTGGAATAGTGTAACAACCCGTGATTGCGGTTACCAAATAATAAATTAAAGTTGGGATTTTAATTTAATTGGAGCTATTAATGAATTTTTAATGTGGCTAATTTGTTCAAAATTTAGTCATTTTGAATAAATTAATATTTTTGGTCTTAAGTGTAAAATGGAGCATTTCAAGGAAATTAATTAGGGAAATTTGTAATTTATATTATTGCAAAATTTTATATGTGTAAAATAGTGCAATATTTGATTTGGGAAATTAATTTGCAATTTATTTGCAAAATGGTGATTTTGGCTAATATTAACTATAAACGGTGTTTTGGAAAAAATTAGGGGTTAAAATGTAAAATATTATTGATATAGGATTTTATGAAATGGCTAAAAGTAATTGTTAACATATTTTCATAATTTTCTATGGTTTGAAATGTATTTAGTAATTTGTATGTAGAGTGTACTTAGAGAAATTGCCTATATATGTATGCACATGAATAATACAAAGTCCTAATGGGTATTAGATCCAATAACCCTAACCATTAGCCTATAAAGTATCTTTTACTCTCCCATTTCAGCCAACACTTCATTTCATAACCACTAAAACCTAATTAGAAAGCTCCAAAACCTAGTCATGGCCTCCTAAGCAAGACTCCAATCTACACCAAATCAAAGAGAGTTAATCCAAACTACTAAAAGAGGTAATAGCAATCACAAAACCCACCTCTAATTCATTCTTTAATTTCTGAAATTATTTTGTAATCCTCTTTTTTTGTGCATTTAGATTGTGAAACTCTTTGATCTTCTTTTCATTGCTTGGAAAGAGGTAATATATGCTAGCTGAAATTATAATTAGTTTATTGCTATTAGTAAATTAGGCATATCTCATTCATCTTAAATCGGAATTAAGATTTTCTTGAATTTCTGGAAAGCTTATTCTGTAGCCTATAACTTTCATGTTTTGAGCTTTGCCTAATTTTGGGGTTTCAATGGTCGAAATCACGTTTGTTTGTCGCTGACCTGACAACAAACTACAGGGTTGATAAAATAAAACCCTGAAATTGATTTGGCCATAAGTTACTCGTTTTTGATCCGAATTAGATAATTTTGGATGTTCCGGAAAGCTTAAAACATATTCTACAATTTTTGTTCAGTGAGTTTTCTGTAATATTGCCATTTAGATGACCTGAAATGCGTTCAAAGACAGAAGACCAATTCTGTCTTTAACAAGTTATCTTGAGTTTCAATCTGATATTGTTTTGCATGTATCTCTCTCGTTTCTTATCCAAATCTAATAATTTTGGATGTTCTGAAAAGCTTAGATTTAGAGCTAAAACTTTCATGTTTTGAGTTTCATGAAATTTCGAAGTTAATTTGGTCAAAATTGTACATTCTTACCACTGTCCCGAGACCACAACGACAGTGATATAAAATTTAGATCTGAGAATTGTTTTAGTCATAGAATTTTCATCTCTAGTCGGAATTTGACGATCTTGGTCATTCCGGAAAGCTTAGAAACTAAGCTACAACTTTCATTTTATTCATTTTGCCAGAATTTGAAGTTTACTATGCCAAAATTGTGGTTTTTCATCTCTGACCAGTTAGTGCATAGCTATAGGCCTTAGTCTCTTTTCTCCCGTTGTTTTCAACGTAGAACCCCGACTTTGCGACGCCATCCCGGGCTCGTCCTTTGTCGGATTTCATCGTTTTTGGTCTCGTTAAAAAGATGAGATCGAGATCTTTAACCATGCAAAGTTTGGTTTAGATCTGGGTGCATTAGGTACTTCGTTTCTATTGCCGAAGTAGCACCCAGAAACTGTTTTACAATAGTGATCATTTTCAGTTATCGTCGGACCAACTTCGAAACATTGTCGTTTCTTCGTTTCAAGTCGAAATCGAACGATTCTTGTTGCATATCAAAGTAGGAGTACTTTTCTACGCTCTTGCAAATTTTCATCAAGATCTGAGTTCATGTGACCCTTCGACCATGTCGTCGAAGTGGGACCTTTACACTGTTTTGACACAGTAAAGTTTTATGATTTTTGTCCGACTTTGAGACGACGCCGTTTCTTCGTTTCAAGTCGGAATTCCCCGATTCTTTTTGCATCTTAAAGTAGGGATGTTGGACTACATGCCTGCAAATTTTCATGACATTTGGACACAGTTGGCTGGTCCAAATAAATTGCCGAACTTTGGTTCGCGTCAGTTTTTTTGAATGTTTACAAACACTTAGAATATTTTTCAGTGATTTTCTGGTTTTATTGATTTCTTTGAGATTTGTCTCTAGATTTCGTACATGGGTTTTATGAATCATTTTCAAAAGATTTTTCACTCCTAAATGGCTTTCGAAATTATTATATAATATTATTTTTAATTATTAAATTAATTACTCCATAATAGGAGATTTTTCAAAAGCCGTTTTAAAGTGATTTCAAAATCAATTATAAATCTGTTTTGCACCATTATTTTCTATAATAAAAACCTCACACTCACTTTTTAGCACGTCGAGCGAAGTGGGAAGGTGCTTAAACGGTTAGGAAATCTCCGGCCTATGGAACCGTGTGTATTTTCTTTCCGGTTAATCCCCGACCTATTCGATTGATCGTTTTGACCTTTGGGTCTAGTTTACCGATGATACGAGGTGGACTTTTTATTGTTTGGAGTGTGAGCTTGCTATTGGTTAGGAAACCGTTTAGTGCGAACGTGGGGTATGGGACTCATTGTTAACACTTTACGGGTTCCTCTCCAAGAAGTTAGTGACACATTAGCCTCTGGGCGGCCAGTACTGGACCTCTGGGTCACCACGCCTCTGGGCAACCGTCTCTGGACACCTGCTCTATGGAGCAGTTTATTTTTCGGCATGCGCCTCTGGGCCTTTATCCTTCTGGGAAGGATCTTGCCGTCTCGCGCGTTCCGCTTCTGTGCGAGTGATCGATCACAACTCTACAGTACTTGGCAACAACGACTCTGGTCGGTGCACGTGCAATATTGGTATTATTTGATGATTTTTATATCCATTCGAGTACCGCCATTCGGTGTTGGTTCTATGGAACCATACGATGTAAGTGCGATTACCTTGTCGATTCACAGTGTCTCTGGACACTGCTTTTCAGTGTTGGATTTCATTGACTTTTCAGTATATCCCCATTGCTCTTTGGAGCATCGATCTTTGCTTGGGCATTGATTACAGACTCTGGTCACTCTTGGGATTATTGCCTATGGGCATCTTTTTATAGCTTTGGCTACGCCGATGATATGAGGCGATTTTATTTATTCTACACTTTGGTGTTGATTTCTCTTTGGAGATTTTTATTGTTTATTGATGATTAGGGATCGTCATTATATTCATGTGGTTCATAATATACTTCTCTTTGGATAAGTACTGTTTTATTTATGTACCGCATTATGATATATCTCAGTTATTACTGATTGTTTAGCTAGCCTGACCCGAGTGTTTTCGCTCGGGTCAGACCGAGTTGTTTCAGGTTAGGTCTCTGGACTTAGCTTCTGTGCTTCCGCTTTGGACTTATCTGCTATGCTTTTGAGATAGCCTATCTTAGTGTCCGTCTTATGTTATTATTCAGACTTTGATATGTACATATTTTTGACTCACATGTGTGAGCAGTGGCTTTGTACCCACTTATGATATTTGGATCTGTATTGACGATGTATTGTTCTGGGATTTTATATCTGTTATGTGATTATGTTCTGTGATGTTTTATCATTTATTATTATGCTTTGTCCTGATAGATCTTTAGCCATTTGTAATTTCGTTATAAGTATTTACCGAATATGTCGAACCACTTGAAAAAAAAATATAGATACCATCCTTTCGACGTATTCAGTAGATAGTTATAGATTGGTTACAAATGGTCGCTTCCACTATACTCTATTCTCCGCTCTAACAGACAGTATTACTCTCGTAATACTCTTTGTTACAGTGGGTCTCAGAGTGGGGCGTTACAAATAGCAGTTGATCCCGCTAAGGTGGCAGTAATCCAGGATTGGGTTAGACCTAAGAATGCATCGGATGTGAGAAGTTTTCTTGGATTGGCAGGATATTATCGTTGATTTATCAAAGACTTCTCCAAGGTGGCTGCACCGTTAACAGGATTGACGAAAAAGAACCAAGTATTCAGATGGGATGCTAAGTGTGAGCAAGCTTTCGGAATCCTGAAAGAGCGACTAACAAGTGCTCCTGTTTTGACTATTCCAAGTGGGAATGATGAGATGGTGGTTTACACTGATGCATGTGGTACAGGACTTGGAGCAGTGCTGATGCAGAAGAATAAAGTTGCTGCGTATGCAAGTCGACAACTGAAGCCGCATGAAAGGAATTATCCGACTCATGATTTGGAGTTGGCGGCGATTGTTTTTGCTCTGAAGATGTGGAGACATTATCTATTGGGAGTTCGATTCGAGTTGTTTACAGATCATAAGTCGTTGAAGTATCTTTTCTCCCAAAAGGATTTGAATCTTCGGCAGCAACGATGGCTAGAGTTTTTAGCATCGTTTGATTTTGGTATAGCCTATACTCCGGGAAAAGGTAACGCAGTGGCAGATGCTTTAAGTCAAAGACATGCAGGATTAGGAGCCATGTTTTCAGAATGGAAGAATCTCGAGTATTTAGCTGGATTTGACTTCAGGCCTAGATGTGAATTGGAACCTGAGATGTTGGCAAACTTATCGATAAGACCGACTCTTGTGGAAAAGATTGGCGAGAGCCAAAAGCGAGACGATAAGGTTGTCAAGATTATCCATGATTTGGAATCTGGATTGGACCCAGAAAAGGATAAAGGATTCGAGGTCGATCAAGAGGGTTGGCTTCGGAAGTAAGGACGACTAGTTGTTCCCGATATAGATGAATTGAGAGATGAAGTTCTGAAGGAAAGTCATCACTCGAAGCTGACAATTCATCCAGGTGGAAATTAGATGTATCAGGATATGAAGAGAACCTATTACTGGGAAGGTATGAAGAAGGATGTTGGAAATTTTATTTCCAAGTGCATGAACTGCCAGTTGGTGAAAGCCGAGCAGAAGAAGCCAAGTGGATTGCTTCAGCCATTAGAAGTTCCTACATGGAAGTGGGAGCAAATATCGATGGATTTTATTGATGGACTACCTAGAACAAGAACGGGAAATGAAGGGATTTGGGTCATCGTAAATTGGCTGACTAAGAGTGCAAGATTCATTCCTGTTCGATCGACTAGGACTGCATCAAAGTTGGCTGAGTTGTATGTTAAGTGGATAGTTCGATTCCATGGTATTCCGAAGAGTATAGTGAGCGATCGAGATCCATTGTTCACTAGTGGATTTTGGAAGAGCTTCCAGGAAGTTTTGGGAACCGAGTTGTGTTTGAGTACAGCTTATCATCCCCAAACAGATGGTCAGACCGAGAGAGTCAATCGAGTTTTGGAAGATCTCCTTAGAGCTTGTGTTTTGGATTTCGGAGGATCATGGGAAGATCACCTTCATTTGGTGGAATTTTCGTATAATAACAGTTACCAGTCAAGCATTGGTATGGCACCGTATGAGGCATTGTATGGAAGACCGTGTAACTCTCCGACATGTTGGTTAGAAACAGGAGAAAAGTTGATACTTGGGCCAGAAATGATTCGACAGACTTCAGATTGTATAGAGATCATTCGGCGACGAATGATGGCAGCCCAAGACCGTCAGAAAAGTTATGCTGATAAGCGTCGAAAGGATTTGGAGTTTGACGTAGGTGATATGGTTTTTGTGAAGATTTCTCCACTGAAGAATGTTATTCGATTCGGGAAGAAAGGAAAATTGACTCTGAGATTTGTTGGACCATTCCCGATTGTCGAGCGCATTGGAAAGCTCGCCTACAGATTGGAGTTACCAGAGAAGATGTCGGGTGTGCACAATGTTTTTCATGTATCGTATCTACGGAAGTATGTGCACGACTCGAATACAGTGGTTTCTACTGATAGCTGTGAAGATTTCGAAGTTGACCCAGTCGATAAGAGACCTCGTAAGCCGCTTCGTGTTGTGGAAACCGACACGAAACAGCTTAGGAGGAAGGTAGTTAAGTTGCTCAAGATACAATGGAGTGATGATGATAACGACTGTACATGGGAGATGGAAGAGAGGATGAAGGCAGCTCATCCTGAACTCTTCAAGGTATGGCCCTAAGGTGTCGTGTTATCTAACGACATTGTAACTTGTTCTAGTTTTAGAATTCTGCATGCTAAGTTAGAATTGGATGCATGGTTTGTTGATTGCTATGGATGGTAGGCATGCAGGATAGTCTTTGATTGCTCTGGTTGTTTGGAATTTCGGGGGCAAAATTCCTAAGGGGGAGAGAATGTAACGACCCGTATTTTTACGGATCGAAACATCGTAAAACAGTTATTATCAGACTGTTAGTATTGTTAAGTCGTCCAGAGTTTAGGTCGACTAGAGCTTAGGTTGTCTGGAGGGTAAGTCGTGTGATGGTTTAGGTTGTGGGGTAGGTTATGTCGAGTGAACGACCTAAGAGATAGGAGTGACCTATAGAATTTGGCGACCTAAGGATTTTGGTTTAAGTCGTAGTGGTTTAGGTCGTATGAGAGTTTGGAGCGACCTAAGGAAGTTGGCGAGTTAAGGAGTAGATGACCTAAGGTTTGTGCGACTTAAGGATAGGTAGCGACCTAAGAAATTTAGTGAGTTAACGACCTAAGAGTTGGCGACCTAAGGGTTAGTAACCTACAGTAGTTAGCGACCTAGTGGTTAGCGACCTAAGAGCTAACGGTATAAGAGTTAGCGAGTTAGCGTAGTTAGGTCGTGAGCGACCTAAGGTGTTAGGTCGTATCCAAGCTAAGTTAGTTAGGTCGTGTGTGTGTTAGGTCGCAGGTGTGTTAGGTCGTAGAAGCGATCTGTGTTAGGTCGCTAGGCTGCATCTTTGTTAGGTCGTAGGTCGTATGGATGCGTTGATCTGCTAAGTCGTTAGGTCGTAGGTCGTATGGATGCGCTGATCTGCTTAGTCGTTAGGTCGTAGGTCGTAAAGCGCATTTGTTAGGTCGTGGGTTTTTAGGTCGTAGGTTCTTAGGTCGTGGACGACCTAATTCCGAGCGAACGACCTAAGGAGGATTCAGCCTATAAATAGGAGGGTTCCTCTTCATTTTTGGGATCCGGATTTCGAAGCGACGAAGTGCTGCCATTTTGAGAGCTCGAGTTCTACACTTCTTCACTTCTTTTCTCCACTTTGATTTAGTACTTCCTTCCATCCAAGATCGAAGATCCAAGAGCTTAGATTGAAGATCTACATCCATTGAAGAGAGATTTCATCGTTTGAAGCGGATTTGTGATAGATCGAGTTAGATCCTTCGCTGTCCAGATCTGAAGTGTGTTGCTTTTGGGTTGTTTAGGTGATTTGGTGAGTGGTGATTACCTCTCACACGGATCCAAAGGAGTATATCGGATCGTTGGTTTGATTTGGTGTTAAAGTAGTGATTTTCATGCATTTTTGAAAACTTAAGTATAGATCCATTGTTCATGATGATTTGACATCCATTTTACTACATGTTAACCTATGCAAGTTTATTCATCAAGATTATAGATATATTGCTCATGTTTTCATGCTTGTTAGACTTTAGACTCTTTATTTACGAAATTGCCATTATTGTTATAATTGTTCATTAGATCATATTTGAATGCTTGATTACTTGGATTAATGTTTGACTTGATTGATTGCTATGAATTAGATGATTGATGATTTGATTTAGACAAGATGGTCGAAGATGATTCAAAAGCTAAGTGAAAGGCTCTTGAATTGGGAAAGCTGCTCGTGGCATATGTAGCGGATGATGAAGCTCATATGGATAGGTTTGATGATGATGATGTTGAGATGAGGCTTTGCTAGGATGTGATGAAGCGAAGCATGATATGAGATAGTCTTGGTCTAATCCAGACGGGATCATTCCAAGCATGTTGATAACTCGGTGAAATGGTTCGAGTTTGAGGATAATGGTTTGCTCGAGAGGCGCTTGAGCTAGTATGGAAATAGTCGTCGAGGAAGATGACTAGAAGGCTGAGATTTCATCGTTGTTGAAGGTTCTAGCATGCTCAAAGCAAGAGTAAGTTGGGCAGATTCGATAGTCCCTGAAGGCTACTGATTGGTAGTCGAATACTCTGGGCAGATTCGATAGTCCTAGGCACGGGTTTTGACGACGTGCGGAGTTATGTCTAGAACCGGGGTTTCCATTAGCCCTTAACGGACGGATGAAAGAATGAGCCGGTCATTCAATTAACGATGATATCGAAGCAATGATAACAGTGATAGCCAGAGTCATGGTTGTTTGGTTGTATCGTCATTCGGTCTCAAGAGCGGTATTTTCTAGGTGCTTATCTGATCTTGGTTTAGGCCTTGGGGGTTTGTACTTGGAAAACATCGCCCTTGACTCGAGTGATAATTACTTTACTTTAATTGTTTGCTTTGCTATGTTTGCTTCTGCTTAGTGTGTGTCTGGGGGCTATCACTGTAGAAAGAGGTGGAGTGGGAGGGTTGGATTCCTATTCCTTTTTCCTGTATGCTCTTTTGGTCTGTTGTTAGTTAATTTTCCGCTCACTAAGACTGTTGTCTGACTCAAGGCTTTATGTTTTAACTCTTATTGCCTTGGGCTGTTCGTCCTTTTTGGGACGGGCAGACTAGGTAGCAGGTGACAGGTGCTGTTCTTGCTTCCGACGATGCTGATGACGAAGACGAGCTGGAGGCTTGCATATTATTTTTCTTACTATATGTACTGGATGTTCCGCTGCTTTGTATAATTCTCTGAGTGATATGTAGTGAGGTTTGATGTATTGTCTATTCAGATGTTTGTACTCAACTATTATGAAGTTTTATATGATGACATTCTATTCTGTGAAGCTTCACTATATATATGTTCTATTGTATTTTATCCATGCGCTGTGAGTTATACGATAGATTCTGCTATTTTTAATTTACCCTGACAATCGTCCATGGCTGCCTGGCACACTTTACAGCGCACTATCTCTAGGTTCAGTGCGGGGGTCATGGGCAGTCGTTACAATATCATTCCCATTTAAAAATAAATCCACCGTTGATTTATTTCTCCAATCTATTAAATAATAATAGTTTCCTTTTAATTTATAAAACACCCTTTATAAATCTATCCCTTTATAAATAAATACAAATTTACAAATCTTAACTTTATTTGTAAAATGTCACTTTATGCATTATCATCTTTATAAATCTCCATACTTATAAATAAATCTTAATATTTCTATGTACTGTATACATATCGCTCTATATAAAACAACTAATAATTATTTCTATCTTCTTTTAAAAACCATAATCCTTTATTATAAAACGCGGACTTATTTCCAAGATTTTAAAAATCTTTATTCATAGTTCATAATCTCTATTTAAAATATTTTATAAAACCGTAAATTTATAATCTCTAAAAATCATACTTTTACTTCAGAAAAATTATTAGACATATAAAATTCCCAAAATCACTTTGAAATCCATTTTTTAATGAAATCACTATTTTATAGTATTTTAAAATACCAAAAATGAGGCCAGGTGCTACTAAAGCACTAATTAAGCAAAATAATATCCATGTCATTAATATGGCATTCAACAAGTCATATATCACTATATATATGAAAATGAACCAACAGTGTGAGGAATCCTGTTGGATCCCTCCAACCTGTCCCCCTACATCACATATAGTATATATAATCATAAAGATATAAATCAACCATTTCAAGGCTAGATTCGTATACAAAGAGTCATCCGCTTTTACACGGGAACGTAATAGAGTCTCATTCATTCTAATAGGCGGGAATATATCCAAACCAACAATATAACTAGTAAATTGCCAAACATTCATTAACAATCAACAATAAAATATCCAAACACTCAATAAATAATTTTATTGACTAAAAAATATTTCTGGTTAACCAAAAGGGTGAGATTAAATCACCTTGATTTTCAAATCGTCAAAATGTTCCGTTTTGAATTAAAATTGAATAATCTTCAATTTTAATCCGAAATTCTCACTAGCTCTGAATCCATCCACTCCAACTCCATAGCGTAGCCTTTTCGTCGATACGATCGCAACGCGACTCGTCGCGTTCGATTTGGACTTCATACGAGAAAGTTACGGATTTATTAACATTTGATATAATTAAAATATAATTAACTAAATTAATTAACATTTTAAACAATACCCTTTCTTCCCCATCGTTCTCAACTGCAGGCACACGCGCGCGCATTTTTTTTAATATTTTGCTCACTCTCCGATCGATCGACGTGCCATCCCCACGACGCCGAGCCACCGTCGCCTTCACCCACCGCCGTGCTCCCTCAGCTCCGAGCTGCCTGCCCTCCATCACTTGCACGAACGCTCGGAAAAACCACGGCCAAACCCATATGTAACGATCCGTATTTTTGAAAATTAAAAATTATTAAATTAAATCAGACTTTGGAATTTAATATTGTCAGAAGTTAAAATAATGATTTATAAATGTAAAAATTTGTGAGAATATATAACTTGTTCTTAGATAAATTCTAAAACGAAAATTTCAATGAGATAAAAGGCGGTAGTGCGTATTAGAATATAATTTAATGATATTGATTTGAAAATAATTAATAACAGTTTGAATGTAAATTCCATCAATTGTAATAATAAATGTTAATAAGAATGGGATAAACAATTTTCTAAATATGTTAGAGTACAATAAGAAATAATATATTTAGGACGTAAATTTATTAACCTATGTTTGCAAACAATAAATTTATAAATATGTTTAAATTACTAAGATGTAACAATTGTTTTATTTCTCATCTTATTATTTAATCCGTTTGAAATTAATTTGGAAATCAATGAAATTTAGTGTAATTAAATATTTCAGTTAATAGGAGAAAAGACGTTAACTATAAAATCTGAGTGTAATAAATGAAAACTTATGTTTAATGAACACATAAGGTATTTGTTGATTTTATATAAAGGACTTTTAAATCAAATAAAAAGAATTTGTTGAAATTTAAAATATAATGTACTAGGATTTTATTACAGTTGTAATTAAACGTTGAAATTAATATAATATTTAAAATCTTAGATTTAACATGGAAAATTGTATTTCAAAAGATTATTAAATTCTATTTAACCAAGAATGATGATAGAAAAATTTTAATTTAGAATTTAAAAGTGATTAAACCAGTTTAATAATAATTCTGTTAATTAATGCATAAAAATAAATATAATTTGATTTTAAAAGCTAACTTCTATATACAATAGAATTAGGGTTTGAAATTAGTTCCATTGAGTAAAAAAATATTGAAAACCTATATTTTGACAAATAGGGTGACCTATTTTCGTTTCGGGAACAAAACGGGCTTTCCGGGCCTTGGTTATCGCTTTGGCCCAGTCGATCTATTCCATCCATTCTGTTTCATCTTAGTCTATATATATGCTGTTATGAAACCCTAGCAGGCTTCTATTCTATTTTCCGTACGTACGTACATTTCAGTTCTAATCTGCTTCTTCTCAATGGTCAATATCCCAAACCCTAATTATTGATTTCAAATCAAATCCAAAAATTCAAACTGCTCAAATCCTATCATATAATTTATCATTGCGAATCTCTCGATGAATAGAATCAGCAATTCGTTTTTCGATTGGAGGCTCCATTTTTCCAGAAATTGATGGATCATTCTCGGCCGTTCATTCTAGGTTTTTGGTTTAACGGTGGATCGTTGACTATACGACGACCGGACACTACTGTAGTATAGAGGGCGATGAGGCGAGCTCATCTGTCAGTTTGGATCATCGCCCATATGCTTGAATTTGCTAGAAATAGGCAATCTTTGGCAGCGCGGCGGTTGCACGTTCGAGGCGGCGGAGGTGATGGCGTGGGGGTTCGTAAGTGCAACTGGACGAGAGGGTGATGGCGGTAAGGTCATATCATGGCGATATCGTGTGTGGCGGCGGTGATCTGAAGTAGAAGGTGGCGGCTGGAGCATGTTTGGGTTCAGATCGAATGATTTAGGGTTGAGAGAGGTAAGATATTTACCATTTTGCCCTTTTTGCTTATTTTAATTTAATTATAAATTTTAAAACTTCTAACGTTAATAACTTTTGCATACGAACTTCGATTGATGGGCGGTTTCTTCCGTTGGACTCGTATTGAAATTCCGGACAATATGAAACTGGTTTGGATGAATTTGAAGACTCCGAGATCCTGTGTTTTGCTTTCCTTCTTTTTTCTTATTTTCTTATTAAACCTCGTTGACAATCCTCCCATTTGAATGGTTTGAGTTAGACATATGTGCTTTATTGTCGATTTAAACCATCCAAAAAGGTGGTCATCATAGTTGGTATCAGAGCTTTGGTTTAGAGATACCTTAGCCCGTTGGGGTTAACTCATTAGAGATTGGGTTAGTTACCCTAGAATGAGTTCGAGTTAATATATATATATATATACACACATACGATATAGCGTATTTGTTAGTGCTATAAAAAAAATTTGTATTGTGTTAATTTGTTCGGTTGAGTAGTTATGAATTCAAGTCGGTATATAAGACGCTATGGCATCGATAGGGATTTCTAAACACTTGAACATGATAAACCGACACAATATTATTTTTGAAATAGGTAAATGAAATAATTTTGCCTAGTATTATATTTTATATTTAAAAGAATAATTTTTTCCCATAAATTGATATACTTATTTATTTGGTGTGTTATTTGTAAGAAATGATAATAATTGATTATTGTCATTTATGGTTGGTTAGTCAAAGTTTTCAAAAACTATTAACTATTGTATGTTATAAGAAAATGTAATTTTAGAAAATGGTTTATAAATTATGATTTACCAATAAAATAAATGCAAGTTGAAATTTGAAAACTTAAATTCTGGTGTTTGAAATAGGTTTTCAAAGATTTTGAAAAAATAAAATTTGTATTATTTGCAAATGCCCACTTCTCTTATCATATATTTATATAGAATTTTCTGTTAACAATTTTTTTTTTTTACAATACATATAAATATACTTTACAATGGATCACTTCTCTTAATTTAATTCCCCCAATATCCTGAATTTTACTAATATAAATATATCAGTATTTAAATAAATTCTATCATTTACATATATGAAGATATATAAATGGTTCTTTGCTTTTCAGAGTGATTAAACAGCAAAGAAACTCTTTCCCACCTTAATTCTCATATTAGAGATTTGGTGTCACATAGCTTTTTCTATTTATCATATATATATATATTTCTTTTTAGAACTCCAGCTTGATTAACTTTAGGATTAAATATTACTGGTTCTCTTATTTTCTTGTTCTACCTCACAAATTAATTGACTCCTGAATTTACAAGCCATACCTTTTAATCCTGGGATTTTTGTGATTTGATACATATTGTTCTATATTAAGTAAAAAGTGTTCAACCTAACTCATGTTTGTTAGGTTAGCTTGTTTTACTTATTTCAATTTCAAACAGCTTTTATATCAGAGGGAATGTCCATGTTTTGATTTATAAGTTGCAATAATCATGTGGGTGTTTGTAATGACAAGCTAATTCTTAAGGCTAGCAAAGGAAAACAATACAGTCATTTCAAAATGCTAACTCAAACTATCATGCTAAACAGAGACTAAGGTCATGTGTGCAGACAGTAAACTCAAGGCAAAGTGAATAAAAAGAATCAGACAAAATGCAAGTCTTCCAGGTGAACTTATGATGAAGATATTTGATATATTCTAATGAAGAGAACAATGTGGTGGTCACTGTTCTATTGAATGGTGGAAATGCTCAATACAAACAAGACCATATGCATTTATAATTTATCAAAGGTTTTGATTATGACCCAATACTACCAGATTTGAATTAAGTATCAAAATAGCAGGAATTAGCTAAGCATAGGTGCAGTAGAGTCTACAATTACTAAGCAGGTAAATGAGCTTATTACTCCAAGCAATACATGTTTTCACCGGGGAAATCAAATGCCCCACCAGATTCAGGCTATGCCTTTCAGCCTTGCATGGACCTATATCAATTATAAGTCATGGTTAAGCCTACTGGTTAGCCAGTTTAGATTCAACTCAATCTTTATGAATTCATTGATTTCTTTACTCTATTCTTTTCTTCCTATGATGGATTCTGCTCTACCATTTTTTTTTAGGTTCATCAAACATTTCTACAGGAGACATGAGCACATATCAAAATTACATGACATGATCTCCAAAATCTTTCTCCACCAGAAACTATGCAGATTTAACTCTTTTAAAATAACAACCCACATATGCAAGTATGAATAATACTTAAGGACTCCTACAAGTTCACTTCTCAGAAAAACAAATACATATCAATCCAGATAATACTTAAACCATAATGATATTTTTGGCTTGGCCTAATTATTACAACATATCTGCCAAAGACTCCTTAAACATTCTAAATGCAAGCAATCTTCAATTGCCCAAGCACACAAGTTTCCTATGCATCCTTTCCTGCAGCAACATCTAGAGCTGCCTCCATAGAAATGAGACACCCCAGATGTTACAAAGCAACAAATAGGGTCAGAATATAATTCTGGTATGAGTGAAATCAAATTGCAATATTTTGTCATTTTTAAATTGCAGTGCAGGGTATTAAAATACTTGGAGATATTTGAATTTATGATATAACTGGATAAATATTTATATCTAAACTCCTACCACATTCATGCACACAAGCATCCATTCAATCATTCAATCCAGTATACATGTACACCCATTCTTATGGAATTAACTCATTTTAATTTCCATAACTCAACATTAAAACTTGATTTATTAATTTAATTTGGTCATATCTCTTTTGCCATTGAACACCATGTGTGCATTGCAAGGGACTCAATTCTGTTAACCCCTGCACAAAGGCCTATAGGACTTAAACAAGTCATGCACATACCCATCATACTCCTTATGATGAATAGATCAAGGCTTTTCTCCTAGATTAGTTTTATAATCTAGTGACCAGTCTCATTTCTTATTTCAGAAAGATTTTATTAACTCCTTGATTGCTTTTACTTCCTTTCCTTTCTATAAATCAGAGAGAGTTAATCTTACTCAGGGATTTCAACTGACCCTACATTCATTCATGAAAATCATGTTTTCATTTCATTTTTCTTTCCAGTTGTCTCATTCAAAATTTGTTTTATCACTTGTATACTTCTGTATTCCAGAATGTCATGATCTCTTAACAAATCCAGTAGAATTTCATTAAAAATTCTTATGCTTAATTCTATTGTGAACATAGGGTAAGGTTTTTAGAGAAAAAACCCCAAAAATATTTTTAGTCTTAGATCTGAACAAATCAGCACATAAATAATTTATTGCATTGTTCATTTCTAATTTAAAACAAACTAGACATAAGCATGAACCTCCTTTGTTCACACTGCCTGGCTTATCTTTCAATTTTACCCTACTTCATAATAAAATTGTATTTATCTTACCATCATAAATACAAACTGATAGTTTATGATACTGGATCCATCCCAGAGATCATGGCATTACTATTATCAAACAATCAAATGAAGCATATCAAAGCATCAACCAAAAATCTATCAATACACCAACCATGCTCAGCATTCATCAATTTCAGAGAAAGTAAAACAAGTTGATCAAGCACAAAAGAAATAAAATGGCTGCCCTTAACTTGGGTCTTAATGCCTTAGCCTCATGAGATTGATTAATCACTCACCTTTCCCTTCTTTTTCCCGAGATTATCTAAGTTTGCAAACAGTGTATGTTCTTCTTCTTTTTTTTTTCTTTTAATATGTTTCTGTTTTTCCTCAGAGAGAAAAACCTCTGCTTCTTTTCTTGATTTAAATCATTTTCACTAGGGTTTTACTGAAGGGAAAAACCCATTTTATCCTCACATCACTCAAGAATTATGTGTGTGCTGTTATGGCTAAATGTGCCATTTCCCCCTGGTTTCTATTTCTGGTAAAAGCAGTTATCCACTGCTTTTCCCTGTGTACATGCAATTTGCATGTTTCATTTGTACATTATTTTCATGTGGCTTGTCTTTCAAAATTTTACTTATGTATAACTAATATAAAACTGGTTTTTAAAGCATTATAATTTATCAAAGAATATATCATCTTTTTCCTTACCTAATTGTTGAAAACAATTTTCTCTTTACAGAATTATTTTTATTTTCTTTATGTTAAACTGTATTATATACATGTATATCCTCTTTATCAATTAACCTCTAGTTAATGTCTCAAACCATATGTTTTCTCTGGATATGTAAATGTATACATATTCTTAATTACTCTGGTGTTCTTTCTTTACTTATCTTATGTTTATTCTTTCTGGGTATATATATATACATATATATATAAATACAACATATGGTAACATATGTCCATATATACACTCAGTTATATATCCTCTTCTCTCTGAAATTCTATTTCTTATTACTGTTTATATTCAAGATACATATATGCATATGTATACATGTGAATATAAGACTCACTCAATTCAACTATTATTACTTTTAACACATTCTCAATATTTATCTCCAGACTACATATACATATTTGGTTTTTGAAAGTTTTTTTTTTAATTATTCTAATCTCAATAATTTGGGTCTTCACATACTCCCCTCCTAAAAGGAATTGTGTCCCACAATTATTCTCTCATACATTTCCATCTAAATGTATACAAAGCTCAATTTCTATTTTAAATGAAATTTCAGGAACTCATTCATTCTTAATCAATCAAATATACATACATAAAATTTTTTTTTTTTTAAACATACCTCAAGCAGAAAACAGCTTAGGATATTTATCCTTTATCCTCTCTTCAGCCTCCCAAGTGCAATCATTCCCATCCAAACTCCATTGGATTTTAACTAGTTTAATTATTTTATTTCTCAGTTTCTTTTCTTCTCTAGCCACAATGCCCACTGGTTCCTTTTTATAAACCAGATTTTCTTGAATTTCAACATGTGTAGGAGATTCAAGAATGGACTCTTTATCATGCACCCATTTTCTCAATTGGGATACATGAAATACATCATGTATTTTGCTCAATTCTTCTGGTAACTTCAACCTATAAGCTAAAGTCCCTATTCTTTGAACAATTTTATATGGTCCTACATACCTTGGTGACAGTTTCCCTGCTTTTCCAAATCTCAATATTTTCCTCATTGGTGAAACTTTGAGAAACACATAGTCTCCCACCTCAAATTCTACTGGCCTTCTCTTTTTATCTGCATAAGCTTTCTGTCTCTCTTGAGCTACTCTCATTCTTTGCCTCACTAATTCAATTCTTGCAGAAGTTTCTTTTACATGGTCTGGTCCAAGCAACACCCTTTCACCAGCCTCCATCCAACATGCAGGAGATAAACAAGGCTTCCCATACAAAGCCTCAAATGGAGCCATTCCTATAGTGGACTGGTAGCTATTATTATAAGCAAACTAAGCTAAATAAATATGATCTTCCCAGTTGCCTCCAAAATCAAGTATGCATGCTCTCAACAAATCCTCTAAAACTTTATTAACAATCTCAGTTTTCCCATCAGTTTGTGGATGGTAGGAGGTGCTTAAGCTTAATTCTGTCCCCATAGCTTCTTCAAAGCTACTCCAAAACCTTGAAGTAAACAAAGTATCTCTATCACTAATGATAGTCTTGGGGATGCCATGCAATCTTACTATCTCCTTCACAAACAATTGAGCTAGCTTGTGAGCATTTCTGTTTGAACTTATTGGGATGAAGTGTGCTGTTTTTGTGAGTCTATCAACCACTACCCAAATACTATCATTTCCCCTCCTTGTTCTTGGCAAACCATCCACAAAATCCATTGATATACTCTCCCATTTCCAAGTAGGCACTTCCAAACGTTGCAATAGGCCTGAGGGTCTTTGATAGTCTGCCTTTACTTGTTGGCATGTCAAGCAATTTGCCACATATTTTGCTACTGCTCCTTTCATTCCTGGCCACCAATAATTTCTCTTGAGATCATGGTACATTTTTGTACCACCTGGATGGATAGTATACTTTGTTTTGTGATGCTCATCCATAACTTCTTGCTTTAGTTCCTCTACATTTGGTATGCAGAGTTTCCCCTTTTTCCTTAAGTATCCTTTATCATCTACCTCATAGTTTTCCACTGTCATGCCTTGGGATATCATGTTCTTTTTCTCCTTCAAATTTATATCTTGATTCTGCATTTGTCCTATTTTATCAACCAGTGTTGATTTTAAGGATATGAGGCTTAATTTACCATATTCAATCATCTTACTGTGTGTCTTATCTGATGCACTAGTTTCTTCTTTCACTTCCACCTCACTAAGAATTGTCAAATCCTTGAACTCTGCCATCATTAAGCTTGCCAATTTAGCTTGATGTCTACTTAATGCATCTGCTACTTTATTAGCTTTTCTAGGGGTATACAATATATCAAGATCATAGGCAGCTAGAAATTCTACCCACCTATGTTGCCTCATGTTCAAGTCTTTTTGGGAAAACAAATATTTAAGTGACTTGTGATCAGTAAACAATTCAAACTTAGCACCCAATAAATAATGTCTCCATAGTTTCAATGCATACACCACAGCAGCTAGTTCTAAGTCATGTGTAGCATACCTAGTTTCATTTGGCTTGAGTTGCCTTGATGCATAAGCTATGACTCTACCATGTTGCATAAGCACTGCCCCCAGTCCAGATCCACTAGCATCTGTGTAAACTACTAATTCTTCATTGCCCTCTGGCACTTGTAAAACTGGAGCTTCTACCAGTGCCTTCTTTAGTGATATGAAAGCTTGTTCACATTTCTCTGTCCACACATAGGGTTGCTCCTTTTTAGTTAACTTGGTCAATGGGATAGCTATCCTTGCAAAATCTTTTATAAATCTCCTATAATAGCCTGCCATTCCCAAAAATGACCTCACCTCAGTTACTGATTTGGGTCTACTCCAAGATTGCACTGCCATCACCTTATTTGGGTCTACACTAACCCCTTGTTGTGATACTATGTGCCCCAAAAATTTTACTTCCTTCTGCCAAAATGTACATTTAGAGAATTTGGCTTTTAAATCATGTGCCCTTAGTCTAGACAAAACCAGATGCAAGTGTTTTGCATGTTCGCTTTTAAGTCATGTGCCCTTAGTCTAGACAAAACCAGATGCAAGTGTTTTGCATGTTCTTCTTCTGATTTTGAATACACTAATATGTCATCAATAAAGACAACCACAAATTTATCTAGAAAATCTCTAAATGTTCTATTCATTAAATCTACAAAATATGATGGTGCATTTGTCAATCCAAAAGGCATCACCAAAAATTCATATAATCCATACCTTGTGTTGAAGGCAGTATACTTAATACTCTCTTCTTCCACCTTCATCTGATGAAACCCAGAGGCTAAATCTAGCCTTGAAAAGACTTTTGCTCCATTTAATTGATCGAATAGATCATCAATCCTAGGAAGTGGGTATTTGTTTTTAATGGTGACTTTGTTTAATTCCCTATAATCAATGCACATTCTCAAAGTACCATCTTGCTTCTTCACAAATACAACTGGAGAACCCCAGTTTGAACTACTAGGCCTTATGAAACCTTTCTGCTCCAGTTCTTCCAACTGATGTTTCAATTCCACAAGTTCTTTAGGACCCATCCTAGTAGGTTTCTTGATGATTGGACTAGCTCCGGGGATTAATCTTATTTGAAATTCTACTTGCCTATTTCCTGGAACACCTATGACTTCACCAAAGACATCTGGGTATTCATTTATAATTTTTATGTCTTCCAGTGTTAATTCTTTCTCAGTCATGCTATATATTTGGTTAAGGTAATTGATTTTAGCAATTTCACTCATGATTATAATATTCTTACCATTTTCTGTTTTCAGAGAAATAGTGAAATTTTCCAAATTCAAAATTGCTTTGAATTTGCTCAACCAATCTACCCCTAAAATAATTCCTATTCCAGGGTATTTCAATACAAACAAATCAGATTTAAACACATTTCCTCCTATGTTTAATTCTACCCCCAGACATTTTAATCCTAGCAAACAAGAGCTACCCAGTGGGCTTTGAATAAACAAGGGATTATCAACTAAATAGCATGTGAGAGTCAATTTATTCACTATGTCTTGGGATATTAATGAATGTGTTGCTCCAGTGTCATATATAACTGAGATGGGGTGATCTTTAATTAGAAGTATACCTTCCAATTGTCCAGAACTTCCCACTGCAGTTGCTTTTGCTTTGCCCTCAAGTGCTCCTACCTTTGCTCCCCTTTTGAATTCTGGGCAGTTCCTTTTAATATGGCCTTCCTTCCCACAGTTATAGCAGCTGAATGGTGCCTTCTTGGCTGCTTGACACTTATTACTCATGTGTCCTTCTTTGCCACAATTATAACAAGTGACCTTCTTCTTAGCTTCCCCAGTGGTTGTTCCTTCCATTTTCTTATCCATATTCTTTTTGTCATAGGGATGTGTCCTATTTTTCCCTTTCTTTTGATTGTTAGCCCTCATGCTCCTAAATTTTTCCCTTGCATTGTCATGTTGTTCAAAGGAAAGAGCAAGGTCTATGACTTGATCAAATGTTTTATCCTTGTATGGTAACATTGCTCTACCCAGACCTGCATTTAGTCCTTGGATAAATCTTGAATTCTTTGATTCTTCATCTCCTATAAGCATAGTTCCATACTTGGATAAGCTCTCAAATTTTTGAGTGTATTCAGTCACACTCATTGGTCCCTGCCTTAGCCTTATAAATTCCTCAAGCAATGTTGCCTTAGCTGTTGCTGGAACGAACCTTGCCTCAAGCATCTCCTTGAATTGATCCCATGTTATCTCATTTTCTGGCCTTCCTGTGATGATCACCTCCCACCAATCTAAAGCTGCTCCTTTAAGTCTCCTTGAAGCTATCTGCCTCTTCCTTTGGTCATTAACTTGCATATCTGCAAATATCCTTTCCAAAGTTCTTAGCCATATCTGCACTCCCTTAACTCCCTCAGTGCCTTCAAAATCCTTGCCTCCTAAATTTGAGAATGTCTTCAACAGTTTGGCTAGTTCCTCATGAGGATTCTCTTCCCTGTGCACTGCTCCCTCTCTAAATGCCCTCACCAAATCTTGCAAATTGACCACTGGTGTTGTATTGGAGGGTCCTGCTCCATGACTTGGTGGTCTTCCTACCATGATTCACTATTCAATTGCATAGCTAGTTAGTCATCTTTCTAATTTAATTATTTTATGCAATTCATTTCTACTGTGGATATTTATTTCCATCATTATTGTATATATACTTTTTTTTTAATATTTTACCCCTTCAAGAAAATTGGATAATATATTTATGCTATGTTTTAACAACATAGCTCTGATATCAACTAAAGTGACCCACTTCTCTTATCATATATTTATATAGAATTTTCTGTTAACAATTTTTTTTTTACAATACACATAAATATACTTTACAATGGATCACTTCTCTTAATTTAATTCCCCCAATATCCTGAATTTTACTAATATAAATATATCAGTATTTAAATAAATTCTATCATTTACATATATGAAGATATATAAATGGTTCTTTGCTTTTCAGAGTGATTAAACAGCAAAGAAACTCTTTCCCACCTTAATTCTCATATTAGAGATTTGGTGTCACATAGCTTTTTCTATTTATCATATATATATATATATTTCTTTTTAGAACTCCAGCTTGATTAACTTTAGGATTAAATATTACTGGTTCTCTTATTTTCTTGTTCTACCTCACAAATTAATTGACTCCTGAATTTACAAGCCATACCTTTTAATCCTGGGATTTTTGTGATTTGATACATATTGTTCTATATTAAGTAAAAAGTGTTCAACCTAACTCATGTTTGTTAGGTTAGCTTGTTTTACTTATTTCAATTTCAAACAGCTTTTATATCAGAGGGAATGTCCATGTTTTGATTTATAAGTTGCAATAATCATGTGGGTGTTTGTAATGACAAGCTAATTCTTAAGGCTAGCAGAGGAAAACAATACAGTCATTTCAAAATGCTAACTCAAACTATCATGCTAAACAGAGACTAAGGTCATGTGTGCAGACAGTAAACTCAAGGCAAAGTGAATAAAAAGAATCAGACAAAATGCAAGTCTTCCAGGTGAACTTATGATGAAGATATTTGATATATTCTAATGAAGAGAACAATGTGGTGGTCACTGTTCTATTGAATGGTGGAAATGCTCAATACAAACAAGACCATATGCATTTATAATTTATCAAAGGTTTTGATTATGACCCAATACTACCAGATTTGAATTAAGTATCAAAATAGCAGGAATTAGCTAAGCATAGGTGCAGTAGAGTCTACAATTACTAAGCAGGTAAATGAGCTTATTACTCCAAGCAATACATGTTTTCATCGAGGAAATCAAATGCCCCACCAGATTCAGGCTATGCCTTTCAGCCTTGCATGGACCTTTATCAATTATAAGTCATGGTTAAGCCTACTGGTTAGCCAGTTTAGATTCAACTCAATCTTTATGAATTCATTGATTTCTTTACTCTATTCTTTTCTTCCTATGATGGATTCTGCTCTACCATTTTTTTTTAGGTTCATCAAACATTTCTACAGGAGACATGAGCACATATCAAAATTACATGACATGATCTCCAAAATCTTTCTCCACCAGAAACTATGCAGATTTAACTCTTTTAAAATAACAACCCACATATGCAAGTATGAATAATACTTAAGGACTCCTACAAGTTCACTTCTCAGAAAAACAAATACATATCAATCCAGATAATACTTAAACCATAATGATATTTTTGGCTTGGCCTAATTATTACAACATATCTGCCAAAGACTCCATAAACATTCTAAATGCAAGCAATCTTCAATTCCCCAAGCACACAAGTTTCCTATGCATCCTTTCCTGCAGCAACATCTAGAGCTGCCTCCATAGAAATGAGACACCCCAGATGTTACAAAGCAACAAATAGGGTCAGAATATAATTCTGGTATGAGTGAAATCAAAATGCAATATTTTGTCATTTTTAAATTGCAGTGCAGGGTATTAAAATACTTGGAGATATTTGAATTTATGATATAACTGGATAAATATTTATATCTAAACTCCTACCACATTCATGCACACAAGCATCCATTCAATCATTCAATCCAGTATACATGTACACCCATTCTTATGGAATTAACTCATTTTAATTTCCATAACTCAACATTAAAACTTGATTTATTAATTTAATTTGGTCATATCTCTTTTGCCATTGAACACCATGTGTGCATTGCAAGGGACTCAATTCTGTTAACCCCTGCACAAAGGCCTATAGGACTTAAACAAGTCATGCACATACCCATCATACTCCTTATGATGAATAGATCCAGGCTTTTCTCCTAGATTAGTTTTATAATCTAGTGACCAGTCTCATTTCTTATTTCAGAAAGATTTTATTAACTCCTTGATTGCTTTTACTTCCTTTCCTTTCTATAAATCAGAGAGAGAGTTAATCTTACTCAGGGATTTCAACTGACCCTACATTCATTCATGAAAATCATGTTTTCATTTCATTTTTCTTTCCAGTTGTCTCATTCAAAATTTGTTTTATCACTTGTATACTTCTGTATTCCAGAATGTCATGATCTCTTAACAAATCCAGTAGAATTTCATTAAAAATTCTTATGCTTAATTCTATTGTGAACATAGGGTAAGGTTTTTAGAGAAAAAACCCCAAAAATATTTTTAGTCTTAGATCTGAACAAATCAGCACATAAATAATTTATTGCATTGTTCATTTCTAATTTAAAACAAACTAGACATAAGCATGAACCTCCTTTGTTCACACTGCCTGGCTTATCTTTCAATTTTACCCTACTTCATAATAAAATTGTATTTATCTTACCATCATAAATACAAACTGATAGTTTATGATACTGGATCCATCCCAGAGATCATGGCATTACTATTATCAAACAATCAAATGAAGCATATCAAAGCATCAACCAAAAATCTATCAATACACCAACCATGCTCAGCATTCATCAATTTCAGAGAAAGTAAAACAAGTTGATCAAGCACAAAAGAAATAAAATGGCTGCCCTTAACTTGGGTCTTAATGCCTTAGCCTCATGAGATTGATTAATCACTCACCTTTCCCTTCTTTTTCCCGAGATTATCTAAGTTTGCAAACAGTGTATGTTCTTCTTCTTTTTTTTTTTCTTTTAATATGTTTCTGTTTTTCCTCAGAGAGAAAAACCTCTGCTTCTTTTCTTGATTTAAATCATTTTCACTAGGGTTTTACTGAAGGGAAAAACCCATTTTATCCTCACATCACTCAAGAATTATGTGTGTGCTGTTATGGCTAAATGTGCCATTTCCCCCTGGTTTCTATTTCTGGTAAAAGCAGTTATCCACTGCTTTTCCCTGTGTACATGCAATTTGCATGTTTCATTTGTACATTATTTTCATGTGGCTTGTCTTTCAAAATTTTACTTATGTATAACTAATATAAAACTGGTTTTTAAAGCATTATAATTTATCAAAGAATATATCATCTTTTTCCTTACCTAATTGTTGAAAACAATTTTCTCTTTACAGAATTATTTTTATTTTCTTTATGTTAAACTGTATTATATACATGTATATCCTCTTTATCAATTAACCTCTAGTTAATGTCTCAAACCATATGTTTTCTCTGGATATGTAAATGTATACATATTCTTAATTACTCTGGTGTTCTTTCTTTACTTATCTTATGTTTATTCTTTCTGGGTATATATATACATATATATATAAATACAACATATGGTAACATATGTCCATATATACACTCAGTTATATATCCTCTTCTCTCTGAAATTCTATTTCTTATTACTGTTTATATTCAAGATACATATATGCATATGTATACATGTGAATATAAGACTCACTCAATTCAACTATTATTACTTTTAACACATTCTCAATATTTATCTCCAGACTACATATACATATTTGGTTTTTGAAAGTTTTTTTTTTTTAATTATTCTAATCTCAATAATTTGGGTCTTCACAGAGATGTTTTCAAAATGTTTCCAAAAGGTACTTAGAAGAAATATTTTAAAAGAATTTTAGAGAAAATAAGTTCTGTACTCCCTTCTTCTATCATTGGAAAATAATTTCGGTGATGACCACAGAATCATCGACGTTCATTTTTGAGTTCAAAGTGGGAAGACTACTATAGTGGCTTCGTTACACCTTTGTTTTGATTAAAAAAAAATTTAATTTCCTAAGTTTGATTATATAAACGATATCAACACATGTTATTTCAAGATGCTTTGAAATGAAACACGGTATTTAGTTCTTAAGTGTTCTATTAATTAGTGATTTTTAATTATTGTAATGAAATAGAATTTTCGACGATTTTAAAGGTTTGGAAACTTCCAAATTGAAATCGGAAATTAAAAGCTAAGTGTAATGAAACTATAAAAAAAATTGAAGTTTTGTAACATGTAAACTATAAGATAATGGAATATCATACAAGTAAAAACTTAAGTAATAACAAAATGTTCAAAATGGAATTTTGTCCATATATAAATAGAGAATTAAGAGTTACAAGAAATATTATAAACTTAAGTTAATATTTTGAAATGCTTAATAATTAAATTTAATAGTAGAAAGAGAATACTATTTAAGTAAATGATTATTAACTTAAGAAAATGTTGAAATGATTCAGAAATAGATTTAATATTAAATGACACTATATATGAAGGAATAAATGTAAATTAAAATATATAGAAACTTAAGTATGAAATGATTCATTAATGAATATTAATATTAAATGGAAATCAAGTTATATAAGTAAATAAATGTGAATTAAACTGCAAGAAACTTATGTAATACTTTAAGAATTTATTCATTGATGATTTTAAATATTTCATGGGAAATAATTTATGTAAGTAAATGAATGTAAATTAATAAAAGATGATCTTGGATGAATGAATGAGAATTAAAATAAATGAAAAGTAAAGGATGTGTTAAAAAAACAATAGAATAAAATATGTAAGTTGTGCGTAGATCATTTTATTCGCATAACAATTCTGATTCAGATTCGAATACATGATTTGTAGTAATTCACACCAGTCCGAATTAGGATTTTTCCCTCGATTCTTGATGGCGAACGCTTGATATGAATTTTTGATATGATTTCGAAGTTTTCTATCATAGTTTATGGCTATGCAAGGAGAATAGAGATTTCTAATCAAGAAATCAGATCGGTGTCCATACTAGAGTAGCCAAGTTAACAATATTAGTTCGAAACTGAAATTTATGTATTCAAGCAAACGATCAGAATTGATATTGTGTATAAATGATATATGTACATCGAACAAACTTAAATGATGTTTAAATTCTATGTTGTTCGAGGTTGTATGAATAATATATTAAGTAATTATCTAAGGTTGTTGAGCGTAAGGTACAATTGGCAGTTTATTTACCACCTTTGTGCGATGAAAAGTTTCCGAACCTGGACAAATCATTAGTTTTGATTGCTATGGACGTGTGATGAATTCTTTTGTTGCATATAATGGTCGTACTGCTTTTGTTTATGTATGATTATTATATATTGTGTGTTGTTTGTGCTATTGTTTGGAACAACTAGTATATGGATCTTTTACATAATTTTAACTCCTCTGGATTATGCAAGTAAGATACAGGTTTATGGAAGCAATAGCTATTGTTTTTGGTTTCATAAATAGAGCTTTGTTTGCCTGACAAATAGGTACGTTTTCGGATTATAGTTTTTGCAGCGGTATTTTATTGTTTTCCCATGGCTTGGAATGCTTTATTTTTTTTAAATAAGATATATACAATGTAGTTATTGATATTGTTATTTTTCCGGACCTAGCCGCGCAAAGGAGATGCTGCCGAAATTTTTCGTAAATTTAGGACATAGAAATTTTTCATGGAAGTTGAGTTATTTTCAAATTTATATTAAACTTAAATATGTAAGTTTAATTGTTTATAAATGGACTATTTTGAATAAAATATATCAAATTCCTTGATTCTTTCTTGTTCCTTTTCGGAGACGAAAAGTTTTCAGTGGGGGAGATTGTAACGACCCGTATTTTTGACAATTAAAAATTATTGAATTAAATCAAACTTTGGAATTTAATATTATTAGAAATTAAAATTTATGATTTATAAATGTAAAAATTTGTTAGAATATATAACTTATTCTTAGATAAATTCTAAAACGACAATTTCAATGAGACAAAAGATGGTAATGCATATTAGAATATAATTTAATGATATTGATTTGAATATAACTAACAATTGTTTGAATGTAAATTCCATCGATTGTAATAATAAATGTTAATAAGAATGGGATAAACAATATTCTAAATATGTTAGAGTACAATAAGAAATCAATTATCTAGGACGTAAATTTATTAATCTTTGTTTGCAAACAATAAATTTATAAATGTGTTTAAATTACTAAGATGTAACAGTTGTTTTATTTCTCGTCTTATTATTTAATCCGTTTGAAATTAATTTGGAAATCAATGAAATTTAGTGTAATTAAATATTTCAGTTAGCAGGAGAAAAGACGTTAACTATAAAATATGAGTGTAATAAATGAAAACTTATGTTTAATGAACACATAAGGTATTTGTTGATTTTATATAAAGGACTTATAAATTAAATAAAAAGAATTTGTTGAAATTTAAAATATAATGTACTAGGCTTTTATTACAGTTGTAATTAAACGTTGAAATTAATATAATATTTAAAATCTTAGATTTAACATGGAAAATTGTATTTCAAAAGATTATTAAATTCTATTTAACCAAGAATGATGATAGGAAACTTTTAATATAGAATTTAAAAGTGATTGAATCAGTTTAATAATAATTCGGTTAATTAACGCGTAAAAATAAATATAATTTGATTTTAAAAACTAACTTCTATATACAATAGAATTGGGGTTTGAAATTAGTTCCATTGAGTTTAAAAATATTGAAAACCTATATTTTGACATATAGGATGACCTATTTTCGTTTCGGGAACAAAACGGGCTTTTCGAGACTTGGTTATCGCTTTGGCCCAATCAATTTGTTCTATCCATTTCTATTTCATCTTAGTCTATATATACACTGTTACAAAACCCTAGTAGCCTTCTATTCTATTTTCTGTACGTATATTTCAGTTCTAATCTGCTCATTCTCAATGGTCAATATCCTAAACCCTAATTACTGATTTCAAATCAAATCCAAAAATTCAAACTGCTCAAATCCTATCATATAATATATCATTGCGAAGCTCTCGACGAATGGAATCAGCTTTTGCAATTTTTTTTCGATTCGAGGCTCCGTTTGTGCAGAAAATGACGAATCATTCTCGGTCGTTCATTCTAGGATTTTGGTTTAACGGTGGATCGTCGACTATACGACGATCGGAGGCTACTGGAGTGTAGAGGGCGATGAAGCAAGTTCATCTCTCAATTTGGATCATCGCCCATATGCTCGAATTCACCAGAATTAGGCGATCTTTGGCGGCACGATGGCTGCACGTTCGAGGCGGCGGAGGTGATGGCATGGGGGTCCGTAGGTGCAGTTGGACGAGAGGGTGAGGGCGGCGAGGTCAGATCATGGCGATAGCTTGTGTAGCGGTGGCGATCTGGAGTAGAATGCGGCATATGGAGCATGCCTGGGTTCTGATCGAAAGACTTAAGGTTGAGAGAGGTAGAGATATTTACCTTTTTGCCCTTTTGCTTATTTTAATTTAATTTTAAAATTCAAAACTTCTAACGTTAATAACTTTTGCATTCGAACTCCGATTGACGCGCGGTTTCTTCGATTGGACTCGTATTGAAATTACGGACAAAATAAACTGGTTTGGTTGAATTTGGAGACTATTGAGATTTTGGGCTTTTATTGGATTTTTAATGGGCTATAAACCAAAGGTGAGTGGTTTAACCCACTCACGCAATACTAAAATTTCTTATGTTAGTTAAATTGAAATTATGAAGTGATAAAATTTTATTGATTTTTTTTGGTAGTTTAAACTGACATTTAAATTAATCTGAATTTTATATTGAATTAAATTGACATTTAAATTAATATTGAATTTAATTGCTAGTTAAACATCGACAATTGATAATTAGTAACTGTTATGATATATTGGTTGATTTGAATGTTGATTGTAATTGAATGCCTATTGATTGACATGTTGGATGTGTATGGTTGTTATTTATTTTGATATATCCCTGTTATTATCCTATTTATTATTTGAAATCTTATAAATTGTCACCTGTAATATTTGAAATGAATTAAGAAATTAGTTGAAATGATATATACCTATGTCATTTAATTATGTGTTGAAATAATATATATCCATTCATGTAGTTAGGATTGAAATAACTAATCAACTGGCCATAGAGTAGAAAATTATATACGGACACCGGATTTGGTTAAATTAAATGATTACAAATCTTAAATTTGAATTGGTTTAAATGATATTGTTTTAAAGAAAAAAAAATTTGATTGATACGAATTAAATTATTTTCTAATTCGAGCTTTGAAACGTTGAAATTGAAACTGTTTAAAGATTAATTTGAAATCTTAAATTTGAAACAGAGATGTGATTTAATTTATTGAAAATGAATTATTTTAAAGGTTTAAAATTTAACTTAAACTTTGGATCTACTTTAATTAAAGTGGTTTAAAATTGGTATTTCAAAGTTTTGGATGCGAAATTGATTTAAACTAAATTGTTTAAAAATGAGAATTTGAATTGAAACTTTCAACCTTTGAATATAACTGTTTAAATTGAATTTGAAGTAAAGTTTAAAATCATTAAATTGAGTTTGATTTAAATGGAATTTTGAATATGAAGCTGACTTGAATTGGAAGCGGAAAAATTGAATTCATTATGATTTGAAATTGGAACATGAGTTCAAATTGTTGTGAAAGAAGAAACAGTTTTAATATAAACTATTTTAATAATCAAATAATTTTAATATATAGACTATTTTAATCCTCAAAACTATTTTTAACCATTAAAACTATTTTTCAATAACTAAACTATTTTAATTATTCAATCTATTTTTAATATTCAAACTATTTTATAATTGGAAATTATTTAGGTTTAAATCATTGATTTAAATATGAATGTTTTGATTTGGAAGTGTAACCTAGTTTGAATTTGAAATGATTTTGAAGTGAATCTGATATGAAGTGTGATTTATACTGTTAATGTGAATTCAAGATTTTGATATGAAGTATGATTTATACTGTTGAATTGGATCTGATAATTTGATATGAAACATGACTTGTTCTTGAAATTTAAAAGAACCAACCGGTGTGAAAAATGGCGTTTGGTTGTTAAAGAGACCGGGGTCGAATATTAGCATACTCTGTCAATACCAGAACCACTTTAACAGCCGTGTACGTGGTGGATGATACAGAATGAAGTGGCTGGATTGGTGAATGTTTGCTGGATTTGAAGAAAGAGAACAATGATGGATAGACTCTAACACTTGTGTTAATTAGAAATGACTAAAACAAGACGACTTTTCCTGACCATTGAGGCTAGCTACCTCTAGCGACATATGTTCTTCATATTACTATATTGATTTTGACTTGATCGGTGCACCTTGATTTGATTATGGGATGGATGTTCGCGGTGGGCCGTTAGGGGTTACCACTAGTCAGGCAACTCGAATTGGTAGTATCCTACCTTGGGCATTGCCTCATGTTCCTTGTCATACTTTTATCCTTATACGCGACCACTACGACTTTGTTTTAGTGTTGTCTTATCACAGTGCCTCTCTGTAACGACCCAGAATTTTTGATAATTAAAATTCGAATATTTAATTGATTTTTAATATTAATAAATGAATTTAATAAGTCAAATAATTTATTTAAAGGATATTGGATTTAATTTGGTCAATTGGATCGATAATTTAATGATTGAAATTCCAGAGATAATTGAAAATCGAGTTTAATATGATTGAAATTGATTTGGAAAATTTTATTTAATCATACTGGAGTTATAGAAAGGTTATAGAACTTTTAGAATTGAATTTGGAGTTAATTTGTGAAAATTGAATATTTTAATATTTAATTATCGACTGAAAATTAGCCAATTTTCGAACAGTCTCAGAATTGAACGAAACCAGTTCCATTGGATCCGTAATAGTTAGTTATTACCGGATTTCAAAATTCGTAGCAAACGGAGTTGTCGTTTGACCGTGGTAGCTCGAAACGCATCGATATTATTTTAATTTTATTCGACGAGTTAAAATAGTCATTTTTCAAACAGTGTCGGATTTCGACGAAACCAGTTTCATCGGATCCGTAATGTGATGTTATTGCATGGTTTCAAATTTCGTAATTTTTGGATTTACCATTTGTCCGGGGCAAGCCAAAACGCCTCGAAATCGATTTAAATCGGTTTAATTTAAATTGATCGTTTAATTTCATATCTCGCACAGACGATCGAATTAGCTTCCGAAACCTGTTCCATTGCGTTCGGAACGCGGGGTAAACCCCAGGAACGCCAGTTACCGCGCGTAAATCGGAGTTTGGAAATTCCGGATGAATAGTGTTCGTTCAAACTTCTATAAATAGCCCTTCAATTTGAAATAAAAAAAAAAGAAAACAAAACCCTAGTTTACATCTGCAGCCGCCACCCCTCAACCAACGGCCAGAAACTCCTTCCCTTCCTCTTTGTTTTATTTCCAATCCACCAACCTATGCAAGAAATCACCAACTAGAGAAATGTAGAGGGAGGAAAGACGAAGTCATCCATACGGTTAAGATTTGAAATGGCAAAGTATGGTGGTTGTAATTCGCTCGCGTGCGTGAGTCGTTCGTGCACGTCGTTCGAAGACGTGGGACCACCGAGCTGAGCCGCGACTGGGGCGAAGGTGGAGGTGGCTGAGGCGGTTCGAGTGAAGGTGGAATGATGGGGTTTCGACGAACTATGGTGGCTCGGCCGTTAACCCTAGTTTGGCATGTTGGGTTGTTTGTTCGTTCGAGCACCTGGGGAGTTTGCGTGATGGAGGGAGAAGAGATGCGCACGGGCCAGATTTGAAGATCAAGAAATCAGCGGCTCTGATTTGCTAAGATTTAAAAATAATAAAAGACAATTGTAAATTAATTTTAATTTAAATCGTGTAATGTTTAAAAGTGTGTATCTTTGTCGTACGAGGTCGGATTGTAACGAAAGAAAATGCGTTGGCTTCGTATCGTCGAATACTACGCGATGCAACTGGATTGGAGTCGTTTGGAGCTAGTTTGAATTTCGGGTAAAATTAAACGCCCGTTTAATTTTATTCGAAATAAACGCTGGAATCAGAATTAAAAATCACGGTGAGATTTTCTCACTCAAATTGAATGTGGAATTTTTGCAGTTATTGATTGCTATTGGATGTGATATTAGATATAGTAGGATATATATCTATATATAGCAATATATACATATTGGCATATGTATATATTGGATTGATGATTTCCCGCCTCGTATAGCGGATGAGACCCTATTACGCCGTTAGTAAGCGGATTATTTTTATAAAACCCATATACCGCGATAATTCCGTACTGGAGCGGAATTGGTATTGTGCTAACATCTTTGGATGCAGGGAAACAGGTTGGAGGGATCCAACTGGATTCCTCAACTGTATTTACTTATTTACAGATATTTATTCTGTTATCATATTGATATATGATATTGACTGTTGTGATGGACTAATTGATGCTGTTGCATCATCGGATTCAGTTTTGAAATGTAAAAATAACGACTTTTACTTTAAAAGGGTTTTTAAAGTGATTTTTGAAAATATACGTTTTATGGAATTTTTGAATCGATTTATAAACGTAAAATTTTAAAGTTATAAAAGTTATAATTTTTAGTGAAATATAACCGAAGTGTCGTTTTTGAAATAAAAGTCGATTTATTTATAAAATGGTTTAAGTTGGGATTTTTGAATAACTATAAACGATTTGTATAGAAAGATTTATAAAATTGATATTTTATAAATCAAAATATTGGACTTATAAAACGAATTTTATAAGTGTTAAAAAGAAGTATAAATGGATTTCATAAGGAAATGAAATTAATAGATGTATATTGTGAAGTTAAAAATGAATGAAGTTGTAGAATAAAGGATTTATAAGTAATTTACTTATAAATTGGATTTTTGCCTTTAAATGGAATATTGATCGAATTTGTTCATAAATGATTCTTTTTAAAAGTTGAAATCGTTATAAAGTACAAATGCGATTAATAAACGTTGTTTATAAATCCAAAATCACTTATTTTGATAAGTGAATTGTAGAAGTTAATTAAAGGAATTATATCCACGATTTTGGACAGTGGATAAGCTTTTAAATAAAATGTGTAGAAAATATTGAAATGTGGTTAGTGAAGTATATTCACGATTTTGGACAGTGAATATATTGTTAAGTAAAATGGATATGTTTTAGAGAAGTGATATTATGAAATGAAGTAATTGTTTTAAAAGATGTTTTAAAACGTGTTAAATATCGAAATTATAGATTTCAACTTTTATTGTTGAAATAGACGTTTTCGAGAAATATAAGGAAATGGTGGACTATAACACTGTTGTTATAGTAAATGATTTCCGAAAGGAAATGTTTTATGTAGTATTGGGATTTACATATATCTATCTTAAAATCCGAATCCCTATACTAGTGATTTTGAGTCGTCGTGACGATGTTTTACGCAACATTCGTTTTTGACTCAAATAGATGTTAAAATTTATGATTTCCTTAAAGAATGAATATATACTTAATATTGATTTAAGTATATCGAATATTTTCAGATGTTGAAAATAAATAGATTTGTGAAATACTTATTTTTAAATAAGTATGGAAATGCTTTTCCAATATGAAATGAACTGTTTTGAGATTTTATCTTCAAAGATAAAATGAAATGTGGAAATTGATTTGAAATTGTTTTCAAACGGTTAAGTGTGGAAATTATATATATCTAGTAAAGATATTTTTGAAGATAAAATAATTTGGAAAATTATTTGGAATCTGATGATGTTGTGCATCTTTATTGATAGTTAAATAACCGACTATCAATAATTACCTTTAGATAGGTATTTGTTGTGAATTGCTTGAATTTGAATGCCACACTTATTTTTGAATAAGCGCTCACTATTCGGGTTAGCCGGGAAAGGACCATGGGGTCGTATAACCCATTCCGAATATGTGATACGATGTTATGAATTGCATTCGAAGACCGGTGTTGAAGACCGGATATTTTTGAAAACGGAAGGATTACCGTCGAGTTACTCTACATCGGCTGATCTCCGATTTAGAGGTTTTATCACCCTTAGTGACGGGAAGTCCGGACGTGATTAGAAATTTATCCGGATATGCAAGGGCTTCGTGAGAAGTGCCTTCGGTTCTGTTCGATCCCGGAACAGACTTGTATGGATTGTGTGTCTGACGTTACAATTTGAGATATAAAGCTGATTTCTTTCAAATACATATATGTTGGTGGCGGAGAATTTATTCTCTTAGCTTAACACCCTTCTCTGAGACGTACGAGCTCAGAGGTTATGTAGTTGAAATTTATCAGCGATATACTCCCAATTTGGTAACGTGGCATACTGAGTGTTGCTGTGAAATGATCAGTGTTTGATCATTTGCGATATGATCATTTGTTTGATCTTATATCTTTGTGATCATAGGTTGATCATTTTGTTTGACCCGAAGCAGGGCTTTTTGAGAAAGCGTAGCTTTGTGGACGAGACTTCGTCGAGCCTCACACCCCGGAAATGGTCGAAACAGGAAGGATGCGGCAAGGTTCTAGGGAGTAGCGCCCCTTAGTGTATGTCATTCCTTCTGGATAGAGGTGGTATCATGGTATGGAGCCCAGATACTTAACCTATGTGGTTGCTGCATTATTATCTATGTGGTTTGTTGGAAATCGGGGATCCTCGGGAAGATCGGTTACGATCGGGGGATGGCATACGCGTCTCAGTAGTTACCTATTTTTGCAGAGGTAACCCGGCCTTGTGTTGGCAGAGATCCGGTTAGGTTCTCGGGTCGTCTATTCCAGGGACGTACCCATCGTGGAAAAGGAAGTTCCTTAGCCTGACCATTTGTTGGAAATCCAAAGAAACAATACGTGACGTGTACGGTTTTAGTTGTATTACCTGCTATGGAATGTGGCGGTAACCTGCTATTGAACATAGTAGCTATAGTAGGCATAAGTGCGGAATGCCTATGCTGGCTAAGATTAATATTATACTTTCGAAATGTTTTCTACACTATGCACTAATAATAATATCCAAAATGATTTGATTTTGCGTAGTAAGCATCTTTGACTATCATAAGAAGAAATCTCCTCCAATTCTGCGTTTGCATTGTGTGTGTGGTGGGAGGTCTTATGGTAGTTTCATTTTCCAAAAGCATTGCGAATTTGTTTTATTTTCCTTATGAAAAATAACTGTTTTACGATCTCACACCAGTCACCATGACTGACTCGGAGTTTATTGTTCCCTTCTAAACTCTGGGTGCCCACCAATTTCCACACGGGCAGCCTAGAGTTTTGTTATCAGGATATTCTGGAGCTTTGGAAGCAAGCTGGATGACGAGACGTAGTATTTGTATCTGATATTATTTATTCCGCTGTGTATTCTGTATGAGGACAAGTTTATATAACTGTCCATTGTTGTATATTGACTCTGATGATTGATGTATGTATAAACTGATATAGTTCTTTGTTTTAAAAGACTAGTAATTATCTATTGTATATTGTTCCGCTGCGATATGTGAGATTCTGATATTGTTTTCTGTTTCTGTTCTGATGTTGTTCTGTTGTTCTTCTCTTCTTCTCTTTTTCTTCTATCTTTTCTTCCTTTTCTTGTTCTTAAAACCCTCACTATTGGAGTTTCCGGCAATCGATTGCTCGGCAGTCGATAAAGTGAGTATCGATGTCGAATTTTCGAAAGTCGAAAATTTCGGTACGTGACACTCTCTTGCTACTGATGTTACTGGTGATGCTACTAAGGAAAACTGTAGGACAATGCTTAAAAATGTGTTAAGGGGGGTCAATGTAAAGCCTTAACGCTATTTTAATACTTTACGTTACCGATAGACACTACATATATGGCATACCTTACTACATATAGATAGTTTGATGGATCCTTAGGAGATAAAAAATCCCATAACATCTCTTAAGTTATTGCACTCACGTTGTACACTTGATAGGAGATGAAAAATCCCGTAAACATCTCTGAAGCTATTACACTCATATTTACTTGTTATTGATTTAACTTATATAAGAACTTTTAGTTCTGACTCGAGTGTTTTGTCTTTTCATTATGCTTGGGTCAGCCTGAGTATTTCAGTGTTGAAGACATTATTCCTTGAAGATGAAGATGGAGTTTGCTAGACCGTATTTACTATTATTATTCCGCTGTATTATTTTGGTATATTTGTTGATTGTACTCTGATTATGTTGTAAAAGTTGTGTAATCAAATGTATATTGTAAAACAGCTTCATGAACTTTTTATTTGATTATTATATTTTGTCATTCTGCTATAAGATTATGTATTTTGCTTTCCTTCTTTTCTTTTATTTTCTTATTAAACCTCATTGACAATCCTCCCTTTTGAATGGTTTGAGTTAAACATGTGTGCTTTATTGTCGATTTAAACCGTCCAAAAAGATGAGTAGTCATAATATAACTGCAGTTGCGAACATGGCGCGATTTCAACCATGTCGTACGACGATTCGACGATCCGACCATATATTAGCTTCGTATCAACATGCTCTACATATTTCTAGTTGAAGTCGTTGGCTAATTCGGCCCTTAGAGGCTCCGATCGACAAAGGCTGTTGAATTTTGTTAATGAAAATGGCGGCTGAAATTTATTTTAGGGTTAGGGTTTGCAAATGAAGGAAGTTGAGGGCTATTTATAGAAAAAAATTCCAAAGCACTATTCATCCGTGAAAATTTTGAACTCCAAATGAAGTGTGCTAGCCGTCGTTCTATATGTTATACCCCTATTCCGAACACAATGGAATATATACCAAAGGCTAATTCCATCATATATAGAAGATAGCTTTTCATAATCAAATCATATTTAATTAAATTCCTTTAATTAATTTCTATTTTTGAACTCGCACAACCAAACTATATGTCCAATTGTCACGAAATTCAAAGGCATACTATAATATACTATTACGGATCCAATGGAACTGGTTTCGTCGAAATCCGAGACAGAGCCCCCATAAAGTTATTTCTACACTTAATTAAAACAAGTAATTTCTAAAATCAGTTTAATTACTTTTAAATCCAAATTAAAAGTTTACTGTCTTCCTCCTTTAAATAGAATTAAATCAAGTTTTGAAATCATTTTCATTCATATTAAATTCAAGATTCAATTGTTTAAACAATTCCAATATTAAATTCAACAATTTAATTATCAAATAAATCACTATATTCGAAATTCAAGTTATTTAACTTATAAAATAAAATTTTAATATTTAAAATCAACTAAATATTCGAAATTCAAATGACTAAAATCCTGGGTCGTTACAGTACTAATAATAATTTGTAATCCGTGTGTTGCACAAGGTAATGTTGTAAAACATAGTATTCATACTTTGAAATTTGTTAAAATAAAATTTTGCTATGCAATGTACAATATATCAATCATAAATTAAATTTTTTATTATTATTTATGCATTTATCTTTTGTTAACTGGTTTTTATATTTGAAAAAAAAATCGTTTTAACATTATGGTAATACGAAGGTGGCATACAGGCTGAAACTATCAATGTTTAGAAATTATTGGACAAATAGTTGAATATTATTTACTTGAATTTAATTTCATAGTGTGTGATTAATTTAAACATATGGATTTGAATATAAAATAACAAAAGATAATCAATGAGAACTTTGTAAATATGTATAGAAATTCGAACATAACTAATGAGTGAAGTAAAAATTCCTAGAATTATTGAGATGGTTTGTAATTTCTAAACTTTTTTTTATTCAACTAAAAATTTATTAAGATAGATGAATTATATACTAACGATGTTATCATTTTTTATTACTTAATGTTGTGCAGTTAAAGCCCCATAAATCCCCGTAAAATCCCTGCTAAAGCACATAGTGCTCCTGGTCGGCTACATTATTCAATTTAACACTATTAAATAGTAGATCCACTTTAAACCCCCACTATTTTCTGATATGCTCGCTAAATGTCTTTTTAGCACTCACTTTAGTAACACAAGTGTATAAATGCTAATTTGACTAGTTCTCTTTTAAACCAAATCGATAAAGTTAAGGTAAAGGCCTAATTTTAAGGTATAAGTGCTCAACATAAGTTAGAGATCTATTATAGTCGCTAAATCTAGTCTACATAAATCATGATATTCTTTGATTTTGTTATATATGATTAAACAATATTTCTTTTGCCTACACAAATAGTGTGAGAATGAGAATAACTTAACTTTAAATATATTTTTTTATATCTAATGAAGCATTTTGCATCTTCGCTATTTTCCATTATATCCACACTTTATCCCCGTTATAACCTTTTGAATCTCCACTGCTATAGAACCGCTAAGCGCTTTAACTGCACATGACTAGAGTATGTAATGCTATCTAAATTTTGGGCAGTGTATTACTTATGACTGCCGAGGGCACCATGGGATTATGTACTAATAGTTATTGTATAATTATGGAATAACTCACTCAATAGTTTTATGTTGGTTAATATAACTAAGGTCTAACAGAAAATATCGATATGACATATAAAATTCTCTCAACTTGAGAATAATATCAAGCTTCAATATGGAAACTTTGTTTTATTATAATTAAATCATGGCATGACATCCATCGAATGACTATAGTTGGGTCGAGCGGAAGCATTGGAAGTGAAACATTATTCAAGAGAGAATTCATTTCCTCGGTTCCCCTAATTTTAATGTTTTGAATGGGAATATTTAATTTATTTAAATATTCAAGTTTGATTCAAATTTACTAAATAATAAGGAAATCAATTGTTAATAAAATGACTTGATTTTTAGTGATATATTTTTAATTTGATTTATGGTATTTTTCCATAATTTTTAATTTGGAATATATATATATATATATATAATCGTTTGACTTATTTTTCGACCAACGATGGTATTTTTGAAATTTCGCAAAATAAGATAACTAGTGTACTTTATTGTTATTTTGTGATCGTAACGCATTATTGTGCGCGATTGTATTTTTGTTTTTGTTATCCATGGTTTGTACACAAACGAAATTTTATGCAGCAAAATGACAAAAAATATAGCATAAACCAAACTCTACACTTAACAATTTTATCACTTCTCCTCATTCGCTCTTTTATATTCATTACATGTAGCTTTTCAACATAGCTACCACCTTAAAAGAAATTAAATGATTCACTCAACAATAAATCACAAAATTAGATTCATTGAACTTGTACGAGCAAGAGCTTCGAATCTGTGTGTTGGATGTTGGGTATGATGGAGTTTGGGTGTAGTCGAAATTTCGATAGTGAATTAGGATTTGAGTTCGTGGTGGGTTAAAGCGATGTTTGGCGAAGAGGACAGTGGGTTGGGTTTCTCTTGCCAACTTAAGTGGATAGGTACGATTAGAGGTGGTGCAACGGCTTAGGTCAAATCGTGACTTGGCACTATCACAAATAAAGGCTTCAAGTCACATTCTTGTTGACGGGGGCTAAGCTATGTGAGATTGGGATGGGGGCGAAGCTTTTTCGAAGGGGAGTTGATTGGAAGTGTCGGTGGTCGCTTTCATTGTGAGACGAGGGAGATAAGGTGGACGGATGCCAGACCATGGTGGAGCGATACATTCGTGTGTGTACATGTAGTGGAGGGAATTTGGGGAAGAAGGGTTTTAAAATTAATTAGTGATAATGTTAATTAGTTAACTTAATTAATGAATAATTTAATCACAAATCTTGTTAAATCAATAACTTCTTTATACGAGGTCCAATCAAGATGTGGTCTTTTGCATTGCACTCGTAAGAACATAATTTATGCACTAAGGTTGATTCTGTCAAGTTTGGAGAAAGTGGAATTTTGAGCTAAAATTATCAAACCGAAATGCTTAAGCGTCAACTGGAATTTTGGCGAGTTATCTCATCTTTGGATGAATATTATGTGATATATAATAGATATAAATTATTGTTTTTGTTTTTGAATGATTTATTGTTTTGGTTTTGTTAAATTTCCGCTTTGAAAAGCGAGTGATATATAAAATGAAATACTGGGAATTTTGTTGAGGAATTCAGATTCCATACCATTATTGATTTTAAATTTCAGTTATATACTTGTTGTATAAATTGTTAAATGTCAAAATTTGGTAGTTGGCCATATTAGATATGACATTGATATGTGTTAAAAGCTGAACCTTTTTAGTGATAAAGGTAGTAGTGGAATTGACTAAGTGCTATAGGAGTTATTAGCCTCATTATAGTATTTTGAAAACATAATTTTTGCTATTTTGATTTGAAAATGGTTTTGATTTTAAGAATGATTTTAAAAGTGATATTTGGAATTTTCTATGACTATTTTATTTAAAAATAGTTTTCATACTTTTCTAATATTCGCAAACCATTTTCGAAATGTTTTTAAAGTATTTCGGGAAGTATTTATTTTTATAGAAAAGTTATTATAATAATGAATGTTTATTTTAAAGAAAAATAAATAGGAATTTATCTTTTATATTAAAGTGATTTTGTTTTTAAAAGAAGATAGAAATATCTTGGAATAAATATTTGTGAAAGTTTTATATAAAATATTGTATAAAAAGGATAGATTTATAAATGTATTTTATAAATGAAAGAGAGATTTATAAATGATATTTTATAAATAAAAGAATATATTTATAAATGATAATTTATAAAAAGGGATATAATTTTTATAATCTAGTATAATCACATGTTTGTGGATTTATAGTAATATATGGAATGGTTGTTTTATGGAAAGTATTTTGTAACGACCCAGAATTTTGAACAAATTAAATTGAAAATATTTAATTAATTTTAAATATTTGAACGATAATTTAATTTGAATCCCCAATATAACTTTGAATTTGGCGATTTAATATTAAAAATTTCATCTACTGATAGTCGAATAAAAAATTTGAATCTTCAATTTTAGGTTGAAGAAAAATATTTCGAAAGCTTTTAAAATTCGTATTGATATTACTGAAGATAATAGAAGCTTCAGAATCGAATTTGATAACCATTTGATCAGTTTTGAAAATTAATCGTTTGAATCGATATTTAAAAATAGTCATTTTTCACACAGTCTCGGAATTCGACGAAACCAGTTCCATTGGGTCCGTAATATTGAATTATTGTCGGATTTCCAATTTCGTATTTTTCGGAGTTGATATGTGATCGTACGGTTAGAAAACGCATTGAAATTTTTAAAACGGATTCAATTTAAATTTAAAATTTAAATTGGTAAGCATCAGCACGTTGTCTTCCCTTGAATCACGCCCCTTTGTTTCAGCCGAGAATCACGAAAAAATCGTGCAACCCATCACGCAACCATCCTCCTTTCATTTTCAAATACTCCTCTCCCCTTTCCCGTTTTAAAATCAAACGAAAACAAAACAAATAAAAATGGTCGCGCCTGTTTATTTCTTCCCCTCCCAAAAGAAAAATAAAATAATCAAAACGATGGCGATCGGTTTGGGTGTCGATCGAGCTAAGGTCGTTCACGATTGTGGAGGAGGCGCACGAAGGCTGTAAAGCACGCGCTCGCGTGAAGTTGGGTCGATCTCTAGAAGCAACGACGGTGGTGTTCAAGTGGACGCGAGTGACTAGGGTTTCACGTACGCGTGGGCTGGAGCGGCGTGATGGCAGGTCGAGTGGCCATGGGGTTTTGCGAGTTGGAAATGGTGGCATACGAGTTAGACTCGAACTCGAGAGGGAAGAGGGTCGCGATTCAGTCGAAGGAGCGTGGAAGGCGAGGTCGAAGTCGATGTAGCCTGGGAATGGATCGCGCGTTGGATTTTAGGGTTTCAACTATCGCGAGGTCGACCATGTGGAGGAGAGGACTGTCGAAATGGTGGCACCAGTCAGGCGCAGGAGGTGATGGCAGTGCGAACTGATGATGGTCGACTGTTAGGTATATTGATTTTTGAATTTATTTAAATATGTTTATATTTTTAGGTAAGGTTTAGTTGAACATAGGAAATGTATTGATAGTAAACAGAAAATACAAGTACAGTAAGTGTAACGACCCGTAAATTTTAACTATTTTAATAACGTAATTAGTTGAAATTTTGTAAAATTTTAAACGATAAAATTTTGAAAAATAAATTTTATATTTGGAATACGTCTAGTTAAACATAGCAACTGATAAATTTTCGTCCGAAAATATGAAAGTTTATTTCGCGCGTAAATTCACTTCAATTTAATCAGTTAAAAAGCGTTGAAAATAAAACGTTTTCAAAACCAAAATATTTTTACATAGAAAAATTCTAAACCATCTTCTGAGCAAGATGTCAGTTTGTCGTTTTTCCAAATTCGGACATCTTTGGCTCCGTCGATCTTATTTTTCAGCGTTTTTCTTGCATTTTCCGCCAGTAGAAAAATTCGAAATTTATAAATTAAATCGTGCCACTGATATCTGTATACCGCTTGGATCGTCTCGCCATGCTGATTTCTGCGGTATATTCAGACATGTGTTTTGGAGTCTGGTACACAGCGACAACCGTGAAACGGTAAATCGTATGGGTGCAAAAAAAAAGGGGCTTTTGACATTGTTGTGACCATTCAATTTCCCTCCGTGCATTACGAATAGCCATAGCTTATTAAAGGAATATGCATGCTCATTTATTATGGACACTCATATTCATGCACGTTCTAATCAGTTTATACATTTATTTCTTTTGCCTATTCATATTCATATTTTCTGAGCCTATTCATTTAACTCGGCCTCACTTGCTTTTTGGTTCTCTGGTCTCAAAAGAAAAAAAAAGAACACATTCAAATATATGTTCTGCCTTCTCCTTTCAAAGCCTGCTCTTTACCTTCCATGTTCTCTCCTCACGCATGGACTTCCATTTCCTTCATCCTCTTTTGCCTTTTCTATTTCAATTCTCTCAGCCCATCAACTTTCCACCTGGCACCCGAAGGCCACCCTACGCTCCATCTCATCCCCTGCTCCGGTCAACCACTGACCGCCTGCTGCCACCATCCCACGCCTCCTCCTTACCCACCAAGCTGCGCACCCATCCTCCACGCGCCACCACCTAGCAGCCACCCCTCGCTTTCGCCCTCCTCTCCCTCTCACAACCCACTCGAACGCCAAGGCCACAAACCAGAACCGCGACCACGCGCGGCACCACCTCCAGCCGCGATTCCGCCACCATACTCGCACCGCTTGCGCCTTCCACCTCCGCTGTCGCGCGCAGTTACATTCGCCGCCTCCGAGCCACTGTTCCACCAACCGCCGCCACGTCACTGAGCCTGTCCACTTACACACCTCCGTGACCTGCCTCGCCCCTCCTCCTTGCTCATGCCGCCTTCCCAAACCTTTCGACCCACGGCTCTCCACCATGTACCATCATTCCACCACTCCCGAACACCCACATCACCAGACACCGCCTTAGCCTGACGCGACCCCGCCTCTCAAACAGCCCGCAACCGGCCTCCCCAAATCTTCCTCGCGCTGCACCTCAACCGCTAGCAACATTCTCCCTCTCCACGACAGTGCTCTATGACTTCCAGCCTTCTTTTATAAAGGTATATAAAGATATTGCACGTTTTAAAAGTATATATATGTATATGGTTTCGAATGTTTCAGCTGTGTTCTTTTGTTTTGGATTTCGAACTTTTAAAATAATATTTATGTGTATTATATTATTGAAGGATGGTCTGCATAGATTTGGTTCGATATAAAAGGTTTACAGTATATGTACGTCAAAATTCATTTGTAGTATGTCATCTTGATTCTAGAATAAACATTTTGGCCTTTAAGATATATGATACAAGGTCAGTTATAAAATACATATAGTTGTACTTATGGTCTGTGCATTTGTCTTAAATTGCATAGTATATGTATGCATCTACTCATGACTATATATGGCCTGCATCTTCATCTAGTTGAATGCATTCATACATTTTATTGTATATATGTTAAGTCATTCTCAATGTATTAGGCATATTTGGGGTCTGTAGGTCATATAAGTATATAGGGAGTACGTGATTGGTTGGTAAGGCTTTTATATATCTGTTTACACTTTTCTATTAATGAGATTCATGGGTATATGTATAAAGATTTGTCATAATTGTGATTTATACTTTTTTTATAAGTGCGTCGAGTTGCTGGTAGTTTATGTATTAGTGGAACGTGTACTATATATCGGTAGTGGATTTTTTTTTGTAGTCTACATATAGGTTATAGATATGTTCAAAAAATATATATATATATATATATATAAATTTTGATGTACATATGTTGATTTGAAATATATATATTTAGTTAATATGCGTTTAAAATTTATTAGTAAACAAATATAATGTATTTATCTTATTTTTAATATACGTTTGGATTTAGAATATGACTTGATATATATAAATAGCTATATATAATTATATATAAGTCACTCATACTAATTAGCTTCATCGATCCTGTTCTGACTTGATTTCGTCAACTCCTATCAATCAGCTTTGATCATCGAATCGTGTCAATCTTGCTTTGCTTTGGAATTTGTAGCTTGTGCTGTTGTCAAACTCCTCTAACCTCGAAAGGTGAGCACTCACTCACGATTAACGTTCTTTTATTTATTAAATTTGATTTCAATTGAAACGACAATTGAAATATGCTGCTGTTAGTTAATTACACTGTTATATATGCTATTACCTGTATCAGTTTACCTGTGACATCTGACACCATTTTCTGTTAATTATTTATGCGATGATAATACAGTTTGGCTGAAAATTGATTGATTGTTGATGTTTATATTGGACGTTAAATTGTTAATGTTAAAATGATAAATAGTATGCAATTGAACTTGATATAGGATAATTAAATGTTAAATTTGATTAACTGACATTTGTATAATATGACCCCTTTAACTGTTGAATTTATTGATACGTAGGATTTGTTTAATTACATTTTGAACCACTGAATGTATGTTGTTAAATTGATGATGTATGAAATTGTAAATAGATGACAAGTGAAAACCGTAATGTAGTAATCTTTAATCTACATGAAATGATAGTGTAGAGTCTAGAAATAATTATATTAATTCGTACAAATAACAATGCGAATTAATACGGTTATTTCTGGATTATTTGAATTGATTATTGGATTGTTATTGTTTGTTGTTATTGTTTGTTTATTTACTTTGACACCATCCCAGTTATCACACTGCAAGTTCCCTTTGTTATACTTTGATTTTGAATTGAATTGGAATCGGGTTGAAATGATAAATACCCAAATTGAACTTTGACCTAGGATAGAAAATTAAATAAAACCCGATTGGTCAATAATTTGATTTAAATAAAACGAAGATTTTATTTGAATAAATAATATGGTTTGAAATGAAGTTGAAATTTGAATTTTTGATGAAAGGAAAATGTTAATATTTAATAATCTGAAACAAAAGATTAACAATATAATTAATGAAAGAATGTTGTTTAATTTGAGAAATAATTGAATTAAGTTTGAAATTATTAAACTTTGAAATGATTTAATAATCAAGTTTGAAATTATAATTAAGTTTGAAATTATTTAATAAATTAAGTCTTGAATTATTTAATAATTAAATAAGATTGAATTATTTAATGATTGAATTGAATTGAAATTCTTTAATAAGAAAAATTGAACTTTTGAATAAGTGGATTTTACTTCGTAAATAATTGAAATTGAGTTTTCTTTATTAAGTAAGTTTTGGAAAATTATTTAAGAAAGTAAATAAGTGAAATGGAATTTCTTTAACAAGAAATGAAAATGTGATATTTTTGGAATTAATGTAAGACTTGTAATTGAAAGAATTGATTTGACGAATTTAGTTTAATTCAAAATTTTAAGTTTTGATTTGATGAAGTTGAACTTAAGAAATGATTTAATGAATTGGAAATTTAATAGAAATTGTTTTGAATGATAAAGTAACTTAACGAATATTGAATGAAATCGATAAATGAATTTGAAATTGATTTGAATGTTAAATTAGACTAATTTAAATGATTTCGGAATGAAACTTATATACGAACTTGAATCAATATTGGAATCGTTTAAATAAAATTTGAAATTGTATTATAAGATTTTGAAATGGTAATTTGGAAGTTTTGAAACGTAAATTATGGAAATTGATTTCGAAAGAGAAATGAAATGTTGGTTTACGAATTGAAATTGAAATTGAATTTGATTTGGTTTTTGAAATATATAACCGACCAATCGGTGTAATAATACGTAGTTATTAAAGAGACCGGGATCGGATATGGACATACTCTCTGTCGATACCGAAACCACTTTAATAACTAACATTTGCGGAGTGTTGATCCAGAATGAAGTGGTTGGAATGATGTACGTGTTGACTGAAGAAAGAGAACGATAATGGATAGCCTTGACACTTGTGTCAAATTGGAAATGACTAAAACATGAGCTGTGCCGGGCCAATGGAGGATTAGCTACCTCAAGTGGACACACTTCTTCGAACTACTTATTACTTGTTGTCGATTGGTGCACCCTTGATTTTGGGAGTGTTGTTTCACGGTGTTGCGGGCGCTGCGGCGTTGCGTTCTCACCAGTCCGGATCAGGCGAACGGTAGTATCACTACCTTGGGTATTGCCTCATGTGCCTTGTCATACTTGTATCCCTTTATTCGCGACCACTACGAAATTGTTTTGTACCTTGAGTATATGTATTGCCCTCTGGTGACTTCCGGTTTTGGGGAAACTACGGTCTTGTATATGCTTTTGGAAATAAAAATGTGTTAAGGGTGGAATGGGCCATGACTTAACGCTATTTTGATATCTTTATATTACTGATAGACATTATCTACTTAGCGTACATTACTACCTAGTAGATAGTTTGACGGATCCTTAAAGGATGGTTATTCCAAACATCCTTTGAGTTACTTGTATTTCAATTGCTATTTCACTTGAGTTGGATTTATTAATATAAGAATGTTAATCCTGACTCGAGTGTCTTGTGTTTTGCTTTACGCTCGGGTCAGACTGAGTGTACCAGTATTCGAGACTCACCTTTGAAGTTGGAGCTTTGCTTGAAGATCCAGCCATCTATTCTGCTTTCAGTATTCGATGATTCCAATGATGTATTCTGCTTTGTATTGATGTATCACATTACTCTTCCGTTGTATCTGGTTTAACTCTGATGTATCGTATTACTCTTCTGTTGTAAACTCTGATGTATTTTATATATTCATATGGTAGCTTCATGAACTACTATCCCTTTTATTTCCGCTGCACTTATTCTCTGTGTCTGTGATCTGTGATTATTTATTTACTGTATATGTTCAGTTTTTCCAAATTTAAATTAACAACGCGGTATTTTGAGCAATTCAATTCCGGCATGAGTGTCTACCTATACACTTATAATGGATGCGAATGGTCCAAAATTTCGGGTCGTTATAGTTGGTATCAGAGCTTTGGTAGCTCTAGGCAAAACTTAACATATAGGGTAAATGTATTTACAGAATCACTCTCATTCGAGTTTCAATCTCTTCCTTTCGACTCGATTCCTTTGAATTTTGGAACGTTCCCCTCGGTTCCGAAATTCATTCGTGTCCTTCACTATTCGTCTCCTTTCAAATTCTGGAGCACCCCATAACTCCATTTTGAATGATATCTATAATAGATCGGCGGTCTCGCCAATCTTCGAATAATTCGTAAAGGAGTAAACTCCTTTATAATAGGCATCGATTTACCGGAGATTTCTGTATCCTCGGTTTACGATGCTATCTATTACCTGCTATACCTGAATTCCATCTCTTGAGATCGAGTGTTGATTTACCTCGGAATCCAGCAATGATCTTATTCTTGAAGTCACGGTTGACCCGGGTAAGGTTGCCCGTGACTTATATAAATTTATCCATCGCCTTATTTTGTTATCTAATTATCTCATCTTGGTTTCAAACCTATCTTCGAATCAAATTTCTCTTTGATTTAAGTTCATCAAATTTGAATCCCTATCCTTATTTTGAAAATCCATTCCTGTATCGTCGAGCAAAGAAATGTATTTCTAAATTTATATTAAAATGTTGTTTTCAAATTTGATAAACAAAATAGTTTTGAATGATTATATTATATATAAATATAAGTTTTCTGAAATTAAATTGTTAATGAATTTGTTGTCTGAAATAATAATATTTGATTTTCATTTATTGTTTTGTAAACCATTGACTATTGCATAATATAAATAAATGAATTCATAAACTTGGTTATAAATTGATTTGAAATTTGAAATGAATTTAGTTAAGAAATTTGAGAATTTAGTTTCCGGTGATTTCGAACTTTGATTTTATAATTTTAAAGTATATATTATTGGATGTATTTTTCGAATAGAAATCGTTTCCAAAGAATTTTAAATGTTGAAATCAGTGCTCTTCTCTTTGTCGCTGGAAAATAATTTCGGTGATGGCGGCCGCATCATCGACATTCATTTTCGAGTTTCGAAATGAAGAAACCATTCTGTAGCTTTGCTACGGTTTTGTTTTGAAAAATATTTTGATTTAAATTTCTTCAGTATAATTTGATTTATATATATATAAGTATCTTATTTTAAAATTTAATTTGATTTGATATAAATATATTGTATATATCTCTAAATTGTTTAAAGTTAATCGGAAATATAATTCTTAAGTTTTGTTAAAGGATGATTTTAATTATAAATGAAACCAAAATTTGAAATAAATACTTAAACTTGAATAATTGAATTGGGAAAACTTTATTTGTATATTGTTCAACTGCATTCTAATACAACTTACCTAAATCATTCAGAAGTTGAATATGTAATTGGATAATATATAATATAAATTGAATTTATAAATAAAATTGAGTGTTTATAATAAATGTTATACACTAAATTTTGATTTTAAAGAGGTTAATAGAGTTAGATAGGATAATAAGTAAACTCAGTTAATAAATAAATAAATTTGTTTTGAAAGAATTAATAAATTTGTTTTGAAAGAATTAATGAATTGAATTTTGATCAACATATGAAAATACCTTGAATTTAAAGAAATTAATTGATGTAAATTAATTTAAATCGAAACTTTTATGGTTTAAATTAATTTATATGAGTTAAATATATGTGATTAGAGATATTAAGTAGGATAAATTTAATAATAATTTGGAATAAAAGAATTAAATTTGTTGAATAAAATATGATTATAATAAAAGATTATCCAAATTTATGGTTTTAGAAATTGTAAATTAAAGATAATGGGATAATAAAATAACGAATTTAGAAATAGTTGAGATTGATTTTAGAGAAATCAAATGGATTAAATCAATTATTGAATGTCAATTAATTTAAATTTGAATTTATATGGTTTAAATTAATTGTTATTTTATATTTCAAATCCGTTTTTCTTTCTGGTTGTTTCTATTCTCCTACCTCGTTCCTTTTCGGGGACGAAAAGTTTTGAGTGGGGGATAGTGTAACGACCCGTAAATTTTAACTGTTTTAATAACGTAATTAGTTGAAATTTTGTGAAATTTTAAACGATAAAATTTTGAAAAATAAATTTTATATTTGGAATACGTCTAGTTAAACATAGCAACTAATAAATTTTCGTCCAAAAATATGAAAGTTTATTTCGCGCGTAAATTCACTTCAATTTAATCAGTTAAAAAGCGTTGAAAATAAAACGTTTTCAAAACCAAAATATTTTGACATAGAAAAATTCTAAACCATCTTCTGAGCAAGATGTCAGTTTGTCGTTTTTCCAAATTCGGACATCTTTGGCTCCGTCGATCTTATTTTTCAGCGTTTTTCTTGCATTTTCCGCCAGTAGAAAAATTCGAAATTTATAAATTAAATCGTGCCACTGATATCTGTATACCGCTTGGATCGTCTCGCCATGCTGATTTCTACGGTATATTCAGACATGTGTTTTGGAGTCCGGTACACAGCGACAACCGTGAAACGGTAAATCGTATGGGTGCAAAAAAAAGGGGCTTTTGACATTGTTGTGACCATTCAATTTCCCTCCGTGCATTACGAATAGCCATAGCTTATTAAAGGAATATGCATGCTCATTTATTATGGACACTCATATTCATGCACGTTCTAATCAGTTTATACATTTATTTCTTTTGCCTATTCATATTCATATTTTCTGAGCCTATTCATTTAACTCGGCCTCACTTGCTTTTTGGTTCTCTGGTCTCAAAAGAAAAAAAAAAGAACACATTCAAATATATGTTCTGCCTTCTCCTTTCAAAGCCTGCTCTTTACCTTCCATGTTCTCTCCTCACGCATGGACTTCCATTTCCTTCATCCTCTTTTGCCTTTTCTATTTCAATTCTCTCAGCCCATCAACTTTCCACCTGACACCCGAAGGCCACCCTACGCTCCATCTCATCCCCTGCTCCGGTCAACCACTGACCGCCTGCTGCCACCATCCCACGCCTCCTCCTTACCCACCAAGCTGCGCACCCATCCTCCACGCGCCACCACCTAGCAGCCACCCCTCGCTTTCGCCCTCCTCTCCCTCTCACAACCCACTCGAACGCCGAGGCCACAAACCAGAACCGCGACCACGCGCGGCACCACCTCCAGCCGCGATTCTGCCACCATACTCGCACCGCTTGCGCCTTCCACCTCCGCTGTCGCGCGCAGTTACATTCGCCGCCTCCGAGCCACTGTTCCACCAACCGCCGCCACGTCACTGAGCCTGTCCACTTACACACCTCCGTGACCTGCCTCGCCCCTCCTCCTTGCTCGTGCCGCCTTCCCAAACCCTTCGACCCACGGCTCTCCACCATGTACCATCATTCCACCACTCCCGAACACCCACATCACCAGACACCGCCTTAGCCTGATGCGACCCCGCCTCTCAAACAGCCCGCAACAGGCCTCCCCAAATCTTCCTCGCGCTGCACCTCAACCGCTAGCAACATTCTCCCTCTCCACGATAGTGCTCTATGACTTCCAGCCTTCTTTTATAAAGGTATATAAAGATATTGCACGTTTTAAAAGTATATATATGTATATGGTTTCGAATGTTTCAGCTGTGTTCTTTTGTTTTGGATTTCGAACTTTTAAAATAATATTTATGTGTATTATATTATTGAAGGATGGTCTGCATAGATTTGGTTCGATATAAAAGGTTTACAGTATATGTACGTCAAAATTCATTTGTAGTATGTCATCTTGATTCTAGAATAAACATTTTGGCCTTTAAGATATATGATACAAGGTCAGTTATAAAATACATATAGTTGTACTTATGGTTTGTGCATTTGTCTTAAATTGCATAGTATATGTATGCATCTACTCATGACTATATATGGCCTGCATCTTCATCTAGTTGAATGCATTCATACATTTTATTGTATATATGTTAAGTCATTCTCAATGTATTAGGCATATTTGGGGTCTGTAGGTCATATAAGTATATAGGGAGTACGTGATTGGTTGGTAAGGCTTTTATATATCTGTTTACACTTTTCTATTAATGAGATTCATGGGTATATGTATAAAGATTTGTCATAATTGTGATTTATACTTTTTTTATAAGTGCGTCGAGTTGCTGGTAGTTTATGTATTAGTGGAACGTGTACTATATATCGGTAGTGGAATTTTTTTTGTAGTCTGCATATAGGTTATAGATATGTTCAAAAATATATATATATATATAATTTTTGATGTACATATGTTGATTTGAAATATATATATTTAGTTAATATGCGTTTAAAATTTATTAGTAAACAAATATAATGTATTTATCTTATTTTTAATATACGTTTGGATTTAGAATATGACTTGATATATATAAATAGCTATATATAATTATATATAAGTCACTCGTACTAATTAGCTTCATCGATCCTGTTCTGACTTGATTTCGTCAACTCCTATCAATCAGCTTTGATCATCGAATCGTGTCAATCTTGCTTTGCTTTGGAATTTGTAGCTTGTGCTGTTGTCAAACTCCTCTAACCTCGAAAGGTGAGCACTCACTCACGATTAACGTTCTTTTATTTATTAAATTTGATTTCAATTGAAACGACAATTGAAATATGCTACTGTTAGTTAATTACACTGTTATATATGCTATTACCTGTATCAGTTTACCTGTGACATCTGACACCATTTTCTGTTAATTATTTATGCGATGATAATACAGTTTGGCTGAAAATTGATTGATTGTTGATGTTTATATTGGACGTTAAATTGTTAATGTTAAAATGATAAATAGTATGCAATTGAACTTGATATAGGATAATTAAATGTTAAATTTGATTAACTGACATTTGTATAATATGACCCCTTTAACTGTTGAATTTATTGACACGTAGGATTTGTTTAATTACATTTTGAACCACTGAATGTATGTTGTTAAATTGATGATGTATGAAATTGTAAATAGATGACAAGTGAAAACCGTAATGTAGTAATCTTTAATCTACATGAAATGATAGTGTAGAGTCTAGAAATAATTATATTAATTCGTACAAATAACAATGCGAATTAATACGGTTATTTCTGGATTATTTGAATTGATTATTGGATTGTTATTGTTTGTTGTTATTGTTTGTTTATTTACTTTGACACCATCCCAGTTATCACACTGCAAGTTCCCTTTGTTATACTTTGATTTTGAATTGAATTGGAATCGGGTTGAAATGATAAATACCCAAATTGAACTTTGACCTAGGATAGAAAATTAAATAAAACCCGATTGGTCAATAATTTGATTTAAATAAAACGAAGATTTTATTTGAATAAATAATATGGTTTGAAATGAAGTTGAAATTTGAATTTTTGATGAAAGGAAAATGTTAATATTTAATAATCTGAAACAAAAGATTAACAATATAATTAATGAAAGAATGTTGTTTAATTTGAGAAATAATTGAATTAAGTTTGAAATTATTAAACTTTGAAATGATTTAATAATCAAGTTTGAAATTATAATTAAGTTTGAAATTATTTAATAAATTAAGTCTTGAATTATTTAATAATTAAATAAGATTGAATTATTTAATGATTGAATTGAATTGAAATTCTTTAATAAGAAAAATTGAACTTTTGAATAAGTGGATTTTACTTCGTAAATAATTGAAATTGAGTTTTCTTTATTAAGTAAGTTTTGGAAAATTATTTAAGAAAGTAAATAAGTGAAATGGAATTTCTTTAACAAGAAATGAAAATGTGATATTTTTGGAATTAATGTAAGACTTGTAATTGAAAGAATTGATTTGACGAATTTAGTTTAATTCAAAATTTTAAGTTTTGATTTGATGAAGTTGAACTTAAGAAATGATTTAATGAATTGGAAATTTAATAGAAATTGTTTTGAATGATAAAGTAACTTAACGAATATTGAATGAAATCGATAAATGAATTTGAAATTGATTTGAATGTTAAATTAGACTAATTTAAATGATTTCGGAATGAAACTTATATACGAACTTGAATCAATATTGGAATCGTTTAAATAAAATTTGAAATTGTATTATAAGATTTTGAAATGGTAATTTGGAAGTTTTGAAACGTAAATTATGGAAATTGATTTCGAAAGAGAAATGAAATGTTGGTTTACGTATTGAAATTGAAATTGAATTTGATTTGGTTTTTGAAATATATAACCGACCAATCGGTGTAATAATACGTAGTTATTAAAGAGACCGGGATCGGATATGGACATACTCTCTGTCGATACCGAAACCACTTTAATAACTAACATTTGCGGAGTGTTGATCCAGAATGAAGTGGTTGGAATGATGTACGTGTTGACTGAAGAAAGAGAACGATAATGGATAGCCTTGACACTTGTGTCAAATTGGAAATGACTAAAACATGAGCTGTGCCGGGCCAATGGAGGATTAGCTACCTCAAGTGGACACACTTCTTCGAACTACTTATTACTTGTTGTCGATTGGTGCACCCTTGATTTTGGGAGTGTTGTTTCACGGTGTTGCGGGCGCTGCGGCGTTGCGTTCTCACCAGTCCGGATCAGGCGAACGGTAGTATCACTACCTTGGGTATTGCCTCATGTGCCTTGTCATACTTGTATCCCTTTATTCGCGACCACTACGAAATTGTTTTGTACCTTGAGTATATGTATTGCCCTCTGGTGACTTCCGGTTTTGGGGAAACTACGGTCTTGTATATGCTTTTGGAAATAAAAATGTGTTAAGGGTGGAATGGGCCATGACTTAACGCTATTTTGATATCTTTATATTACTGATAGACATTATCTACTTAGCGTACATTACTACCTAGTAGATAGTTTGACGGATCCTTAAAGGATGGTTATTCCAAACATCCTTTGAGTTACTTGTATTTCAATTGCTATTTCACTTGAGTTGGATTTATTAATATAAGAATGTTAATCCTGACTCGAGTGTCTTGTGTTTTGCTTTACGCTCGGGTCAGACTGAGTGTACCAGTATTCGAGACTCACCTTTGAAGTTGGAGCTTTGCTTGAAGATCCAGCCATCTATTCTGCTTTCAGTATTCGATGATTCCAATGATGTATTCTGCTTTGTATTGATGTATCACATTACTCTTCCGTTGTATCTGGTTTAACTCTGATGTATCGTATTACTCTTCTGTTGTAAACTCTGATGTATTTTATATATTCATATGGTAGCTTCATGAACTACTATCCCTTTTATTTCCGCTGCACTTATTCTCTGTGTCTGTGATCTGTGATTATTTATTTACTGTATATGTTCAGTTTTTCCAAATTTAAATTAACAACGCGGTATTTTGAGCAATTCAATTCCGGCATGAGTGTCTACCTATACACTTATAATGGATGCGAATGGTCCAAAATTCCGGGTCGTTACAGTAAGGGAATGGGAAAATCTGTTAAAAAGGAGAAATAGCTTAAATAAAATTTAATTACTTTTAGTTGTTAAAAGATTTTAAAGAAAAATATTTGTTTAAAATATTATATTAAGAATAAGTTATTGGTTTAAACTCAAATCGTTAGCCAAATTAAATAAATCTATCAAATGAAATTTAATTTATTCGATTGATTCGAATATTAATATATATTGTATAAATTGTTATACAAGGTCTAAAATGAAGAATCGATCAAAATGGGAAAATGGATGGCAAAATAAAAGCAAAGGTGAGATTTTCTCACTCGAAGGATAAATTTGATTTTACAGTTATTGATTGATGATTGACTGTTTGGATGTGATATTAGATATAGTAGGATATATCTATATATATATATATAGCAATATATACATATTGGCATATGTATATATTGGATTGATTGATTTCCCGCCTCGTATAGCGGATGAGACCCTATTGCGCCGTTAGTAAGCGGATGATATTTTTATAAAAACCTATATACCGCGATATTCCACCTCGAAGTGGAATTGGTATTGTGCTAACATCTGTGGATGCAGGGAAATAGGTTGGAGGGATCCAACTGGATTCCTCACCAGTATTTATTTATTTACAGATATTGTGATGTATTCTGTTATCATATTGATATATGATATTGAATGTTGTGATTGACTAATTGGTGCGTTGCATCATCAGATTCATTTTTGAAGTTAAAAATAACGATGATGATTTTAAAAGAGATTTTAAAGTGATTTTTGAAAGTATACGTTTATTTAATTTTTGAATTGATTTATAAACGTTCAACTTTTAAAGTTATAGAAATTATGATTTTTGTGAAATATAACCAAAGTGTCATTTTTGAAATAAATAGTTGATTGATTTATAAAATGGTTTAAGTTGGGATTTTTGAATAACTATAAACGATTTGTATAAAAGATTTATAAAATTGATATCTATAAATTAAAAATATTGGAATTATAAAACAAGTTTTTATAAGTGTTAAAAATGAAATATTATGGAATCCGTAAGTGAATGAAATTTATAGATTTATAAACTGTGAAGTTATAAAATGGATGAAGTTGTAGAATAAAGGATTTATAAGTAATTTACTTATAAATTGGATTTTTGCCTTTAAATGGAATATTGATCGAATTTGTAAATAAAAGAAATTTATAAATCGAAGTTGTTAGAAAATAGAAATAGAATTTATAAACGTTGTTTTATAAATTCGAAATCAATCAAAATTGAGGAATTTAATATAGAAGGTTATTAAGGGAATTTTATCCACGATTTTGGATAGTGGATAATTATTGAAATAAAATGTGCAGAGATTATTGAAAATTGGTTAGTGAAGTATATTCACGATTTTGGACAGTGAATATATTCTTAAGGAAAATGGATATGGTTTTGGGAAAGTGATATTTGAAATGAAGTTAATTATTTTAAAAGATGTTTTAAAATGTGTTAAATATCGAAACCATAGATTTCAACAGTCATTGTTGAAATAGACGTTTTCGAGAAAGAAGGAAATGGTGGACTATAACACTGTTGCTATAGTAAATGATTTCCGAAAGGAAATGTTTTATATAGTATTGGGATTTATACATCTATCTTAATTCCGAATCCCTATACTAGTGATTTTGAGTCGTCGTAACGATGTTTTACGTAACATTCGTTTTGACTCAAATAGATGTTGTTATAGTAAATGATTTCCTTAAAGAATGAAATTTATACTTAATTTTGATTTAAGTATATTGAATATTTTCAAATGTTGAAAATAAATAGATTTGTGAATTACTTATTATTAAATAAGTATGGAAATGCTTTTCCAATATGAAATGAAATGTTTTTGAGGATTTATCTTCTTAAAGATAAATCGAAAGTGAATATTGAAATCGATTGAAAATCGTATATCAGTAGATATTTTGAAAATATAAATTCACTATGGAATTTATAAAAGAAATGGAAATTTGTTTTAGAGAAATAAACGTTGATTTATTTTTGAAGTGTGGAAATTATATATCTAGTAAAGATATTTTGGAGAATAAATAATTTGGAAAATTATTTGGAATCTGATGATGTTGCGCATCTTTATTGATAGTTAAATAACCGGCTATCAATAATTACCTTGAATGGGTATTTGTTGTGAATTGGATGAATTTGAATGCCACACTTATTTTTGAATAAGCGCTCACTATTCGTGTTAGCCGGGAAAGGACCATGGGGTCGTATAACCCATTCTGAATATGTGATACGTCGTTATGAATCGCATTTGCTGACCGGTGTTGAAGATCGGATATTTTTTGAAAACGGAAGGATTACCGTCGAGTTACTCTACATCGGTTGATCTCCGATTTAGAGGTTTTATCACCCTTAGTGACGGGAAGTCCGGACGTGATTGGAAATTATCCGGATTTGCAAGGGCTTCGTGAGAAGTGCCTTCGGTTCTGTTCGATCCCGGAACAGACTTGTATGGATTGTGTGTCTGACATTACACTTTGAGATATAAAGCTGATTTCTTTCAAATACATATCTGTTGGTCGCGGAGGATTTATTCTCTTAGCTTAACACCCTTCTTTGAGACGTACGAGCTCAGAGGTTATGTAGTTGAAGTTATCAGCGATATATTCCCAATTTGGTAATGTGGCATGCTGAGTGTTGCTGTGTGATGATCAGTGTTTGATCATTTGTGATATGATCATTTGTTTGATCATTTATCTTTGTGATCATAGGTTGATCATCTGTTGACCCAAAGCGTGGCTTTTTGAAAAAGCGTAGTTTTGTGGACGAGACTTCGTCAGGGCCTCAACAACCCGGAAATGGTCGAAACAGGAATGTTGCGGCAAGGTTATGAGGGTCGCGCCCTTTAGGGTATGTCATTTCCTTCTGGAAAGGGGTGGTATCATGGTATGGAGCCCAGATACTTACTCATGTGGACACACCTTATTTATTATGTGTGATGATGCTACCGAGCGCTCGGATAAAGGTCCCAAAGGACCGGGTGATGACATATTCGTGAGTTACCTGTTACAGGGGTAACCCGGCCTTGTTTGGCAGAGAGCAGTTTGTCTCTCGGGACGTCCAGCCAGAGGCGATCCCATTCGGCAGGAGGAAAGGAAGTTCCTTAGCCTGACCATTTGTTGGAAAATCCAAAGAAACAATACGAACCTTGTACGGTTTTAGTTGTATAACCTGCTATGGAATGTGGCGGTAACCTGCTATTGAACATAGTAGCTATAGTAGGCATACGATACTGGTCGTATGTTGGCTAAGATTAATATTATACTTTCGAAATGTTTTCTACACTAGACATTAATAATAATAATCCAATGATTGGCGTAGTAAGCATATTTGACTATCATAAGAAGAAATCTCCTCCAATTCTGCGTTTGCATTGTGTGTGTGGCGGGAGGTCTTATGGTAGTTTCATTTTTTCAAAAGCCTTGCGAATCTGTTTTATTTTCTTTGTGAAAAATAACTGTTTTACGATCTCACACCAGTCACCATGACTGACCTGGAGTTTATTGTTTCCCTTCTAAACTCTGGGTGCCTACCAATTTCCACACGGGCAGTCTAGAGTTAGGTTATCAGGATATTCTGGATATTCTGGAGCTTTGGAAAGAAGCTGGATGACGAGACGTAGTATTTGTATCTGATAGTATTTATTCCGTTGTGTATTCTGTATGAGGACAAGTTTTATATAACTGTCCATTGATGTGCTGTGTTGTATTGAGTTGTATATTGACTCTGATTGATGTATGTATAAACTGATATAGTTCTTTGTTTTAAAAGACTAGTGATTATCTATTATATATTGTTCCGCTGCGATACGTGAGATTCTGATGTTGTTTCTGTTTCTGATGTTGTTCTGTTGTTCTTCTTTTCTTTTTCTTCTATCTTTTCTTCTACCCCTTCTTTCTTAAAACCCTAACGGTTGGGATTTACGGCATTCGACTGGGCGCCATTCGATTAAGTCAGTATCGATGTCGATTTTCGAAAGTCGAAAATTCCCATACGTTACATTTGGTATCAAAGCATATGGTTAAGCGACAACCCTGCTCTGTTGGGTGTTACTCATTAGAGATAGAGTCAGTAGTACTCTAGAATGAGTTGAGTGTAATAATAGATACGAGTGTGTATTTGTTAGTGAATATAAAAAAAAATTTGTATTGCGTTGACTTATCGGTTGATTGTTTATGAATTCTGGTCGGCGCAGTCTAGCTAACTGTATTGATAGGAGTTTCTAAACTCTTAAACAAGATAAACCGACACAGTATTGTTTTAAATAGAATGAATGAAATAATTTTTCCCAAAACTATTTTTGTATAGAAAGGAAATGATTTTTCTATGAATTATCATAGTATATGGATGTTTGGTTGTTATAAAATAATAACATTGAATTATTATCATTGTTATATGAAATGGAATGAGAAATTAAAATAATAACCAAAGATTTGGAGATAAATTCAATTAACAAATGAAATTTATAAATGCGAATTGAAGCATAAGGAAATGAATTCGTATACAAATGAAATTTGAGAATATAAATTATAAATGTGATTTGTAATTTGAAACGGAATTCCAGAGAAGTTTTTAGAAATGTAATTGAAAGAATTTGGAAACTTTAGAAATTAAATTCCTTTTTGATTTGAAAATGAATTTCAAAGGTTTTGAAAAGTATTCTGAAGGAATGAAAAGCTCTAAACTCTTTTCGGTCGCTGGAAAATAACTTCGGTAATGACTGCAGCATCACCGATGTTCATTTTCGGGTTTCCAAAAGAGGAATTGCTGCCAAATTATTTTAAATGGAAGTTGTTTGGAAAATTTGGGTTTTGTTTTGGAAATTCAAAGGATAATTTGAATTGTTTTCAAAAATGATTTTTGAAAGGTTGAAAAGACTTTGGTATCCTATTTAAAAATATTTATGAAATATTATTTAAGTTGATAACTTATACAATTTGAATTTTGATAGAATAAATTTAACTTAAAAGATAGAGTTAAATTAAAGAAAGTATAAGTGAATAAATTTGAATAAATGAAAGTGAAATTGAAAATTGAGATTCATTTTGAAGTTGTAAGCAATAGAATCGAATTGAATAATTATAAATGTGAATTGAAAGAGAAATTAAAATTCATATGGAATTTGAAATCCAGTTTAAATGTAAGTAGATTTAACCGAAGTGGTAAATTGAAAATAAATATAATGTGAAATGACCCTCCTATTTCTACCCTAATTTCATAAGGATTTTTTTTTTCCATCAAAGGGAATTTAAATCACGTAGAAATCAAAATGCCATACAAGCTATTGACATAGCCACTTATTTCTTTTCTAAATAGGCAAATTAGGCAAAATCAGCAGTTCAGACGTCTAAATTCTTATGACAGGCGTCTAAACTTAATTACAGACGTCTATCTAATTATGACAGACGGCTCATAGATCAAAAATTGAAACAGAGAGAAAAAGACAATTTTGAACTGAATTCAGACATCTAATTATTTTGTGACAGACGTCTATATTTAACCTTAGACGTCTAAATTATTTAGACTGTCGTCTAAGTTTAATCTCAGACGTCTAAATTATTTAGACTGTCGTCTAAATTCGATTTCTATGTACATGCATATGCACATTCAATTTATATGTGTCTGGATGTCCACCTACATTCATTTACACTTTTAAGTTCGATTTAAACTTCCTTAGAACTATCAGAGATGATATATAGATTGATCATTTATTACAATTATATTTTCCAGGGTCATTTCTTTTTCCAATAAACCAAAATACATCCAGGATCAAAACAATTAACCAATATAAATATATCAGTACTTTCACAAAGATAAGCATATACATGTGAGGATGTATATGCCTCTCTTGTTTAAATCAGAGTTCTGGAAAACAAGAGGAGATTGGATTGATTGAATTTAATCAATCCACACATAGTACAGTGTTATATGCAATAAAAATTTCATTCATGTTTGATTTTCTTCTTATAAAATCTGTCTGGAATTTAAAATGCATTTGGTTAAAATCTGAATAAAAATTCAGATTCCTATTACAGATACAAAGGAAAAGGGTGTATTAATATTTGCACAAAACATGTTTATGTGCATATATAACTGCAACTATTTGGATCTGGCTTTCAATTCCCTTATTACAGATCCTTCCTTTATTTAAAAATAAGACATGAAACATTTGTATGAAACAAGTTAGATTATGGGAACCTTGTAGTCATAAAAACATTCAACCTATGCCTATTATCTTTTGTATACACTTACCATGTTTGAAAGACAAAACCATTTAATTTTTCTGAGAATCAACTATCCAGATTTCCCAAAACTTAAATCCTTTATAAAGACTCAAAATTGACTAATACATTTATAAAATGTAATCATTCAGTCTTCAACATGGTGTTCTTACTAAATCCACTTACAATATTTTGATTAACTTCTTTAATATCAGATATTAACTAGATTCATAAATTCCAGATACAAGTCAATCTCTTAATAAAATACTTAACAAAATATCCATCCCATATTCAACACTTAATACAAGTAACAATTTAAATCATTAATACATGCGGATTTTATCATTTTGGCTCTTATCTAACTAAGTTTAGCATGCTATAATCCTCTTCTCAAAGCCTTGCTCCTACTCCTACTTAGTTGCTGCAATCCCTGAAAAAGCATTTGAAACTGCCTCATTTTTAAATGAGACACCCCAGATGCCATTAGCACACTAGGGTCAGACACATGTCTGGTATGAGAAAATTCACAAAAAGCAACTAGTTAATTAGGTTAAAATCAAATTAAATACATATACATAAAGTTCTGCCCTTTGGAATCAGATCATACTTGTGTGCATGCTCTGTGTCTTTGTGCATGTGCACACTTTAATTTTCCTTTCCAGAGACTGCATATATCAATATGACATATTCATTCAAGCATACAATTTAGACATAATCAAACAATCATTCATACCAAACAGGAAAATAACCAATATGAGTTAAATCATTTATTCAATCCTCATATTTCAATTCTGGGAAAAACTCTAGTTTTCTCATCATCTCAAATATTATTCCCTTGGTATAATTATCTATCCTGGTCTCACCTGCAATATTTATGAATCAATGGACACACTGTAATGAACTAATTCACTCCATTACACAAAGATCTCAGGACTTAAACAAGCCATGTGTCAACTTGTGCTACTCAAGAACACAAGTCATTCCTGCAGTGTTCTTGACCCCAAATTTCCTAATCAGGTTTAAGTTAATAATAACTCTTTTGATTTTTCATGACTAAACCATTCAGTGATCCATTTCACTAACTAAAACATCCATATCATGGCATCTCATATTATTCAAAACCATACAGAGACAAGCAAGCAAACAACCATTGGTGACTAAATAAATAAGGTTCTGTATGCATATGTATACATTCTGGTATTTTAAAAAGGGTGTAGGCATCTAACATTGGCTTATGGCTTTTGAGAGAGTTTTTCCTTTTTGCAAACATTTGTGCTTGAGTTAAACTCAGAATGACCTGGTTTCACTGAATCACAAAATTTTGTTTGCTATGCATATGAACATATATATATATTTTCATTGAATCAGGAGCATCAGCACATAGGCAACCCTATTGCACCCCTAATTCCTTTTTGTCTCAAGCCTCAGCACTTATACATAAGTATATTGCAGCTCAACATTATTTACATCTTTCTGGGTTGAGCCAAAACCAATACTACTTGCCTATTTTCAACATTTTATTTTCTGGGTATTTGTTTATGTTCCTAAACATTAACATATCATAGATCTGGATTTATAAAACATATATGTATACTAACAACACATAAAGCTTTCTTATAATAAAACAAGTGATCAACCAAAGAGAATCAAAACATTTTCAGTTTTAAAATCACAGATAAGCATTCTCATATGAAAGTATATTTTTAAGAAAATTACTTATAGCTGGCTGCCTACATTAGGACTTATTGCCTTAGATTTTTGAGTGAGTTTTCTCACCTAGCTCTCTTCTTTGCTTCCTTAATTAATTGATGAACTTCTGCCTTTAGCCTCAAGCTCTCTTCCTTTCCTTACCTTATGATTTCTATGGTGTTGTTTCTTTTTTTTTCTCAAAGTTATTTTCTGAGAAGGAGAGGAGGTTGCTGCATATACATGTATATATACAGGGTCTTCCTTAGGGTTTTGGGTATTGGCTAAAGCCATTTTTGCCCACCAGAAAAATCATGTTATCTGCATTTTATTTAAACCCAAAGTTCTACCCTTCCCGGCTTAATTTAGGTGAAGAGAAAAGTGGTTACATTCTTTTCAGAATTTTTGCTTTTTAGAAAATACTTTTTCCTTTGTCTACAATCATGCCAAAAATGTGACTTGATTTTATTATTTATCAAATACTCTTCCTAATTTTGCCTATAGCAAACATTTCCTTGTTTGTCTTATTTTTCCTATTTTTAGCTTTCATGTAAATGGTATGTACCTTCTTTATTTATTTACAAGAGGACTACTCCTTTTTATATATTCAGTTTTTCTTTCTTTCTTCCTATATACTAAAATATGTCTGTATATTTTATCTTACTAATTTGAACTCTAGTATTTTATTAACACATATATATATATTTATATAAGTCTTACTGAAATAATTAGTACACCTATATATATATATATATATTTATACATCATGCTGTATTGACACACACATGCACATGTACACTCAAAAATATTCAGTAGCATCCATATATGCATATTTACTTATGCATTCAGCTTTTAAGGATTTAATTTATATATATATATATTTCCATACATATCAATATGTATTTATTCTTAGAGTTCAGGGATTTTAGCTTTTGTTCATGTGCATTTCCTGTGCACACATGTACACACATACTGATACACTATCAAGCTATATCACTCCCCTTTCAAAATTAATTCAAAAATTATTTTGAATTCATTTATATTTTTCAGAATAGATTCCTAAAATCTTGGGTCATTACATACATCCCTCCTTTTAGGAATTGTGTCCCACAATTTTCCTAAGCTTAAAATAAATTTTAAACTTAATTTAGAGAACAAATACATTCTCAACCAAATAAATTTTTAGTTCTATGATAACTAAAAACATATGCATCTAACAAAAGAAAACAATCAAAAATCAGAATTACCTTTAATCTGAAAATAGCTTAGGATAATTTATCCTAACTTTATCTTCTAATTCCCATGTGCAATCACTAGGATCAAGACTCCACTGTACCTTCACAAGTTTCAGAGATTTATTTCTCAACTTCTTCACATCTTTTGCCAAAATTCCCACTGGATCCTTTTCATAAATCAAATTAGGATTTATCTGCACTTGGGTTGGGGTCTCAAGAATTTCTGCCTTGTCATGGACCCACCTTCTCAATTGTGATACATGAAAAACATCATGTATACCTTGCATGTTTTCTGGTAATTCCAACTTATATGCCAAGGGACCAATTCTCTCCAGAATTTTGTATGGTCCAATATATCTTGGGGTTAATTTTCCTTGTTTTCCAAACCTCAGCACATTTTTCATAGGTGAGATTTTGATGAAAACAAAATTTCCCACTTCATATTCTACCTGCCTTCTTCTCATGTCTGCAAATTTCTTTTGCCTATCTTGAGCTGCTGCCATTCTTCTTCTTATCAATTCAATTTTCTCCTTAGTTTCTTGTATGTACTCAGGTCCTAAAATAGACCTTTCTCCTGCTTCTACCCAACAAACAGGTGACAAACAGGGTTTACCATATAAGGCTTCAAATGGAGCCATTCCTATGGTACTTTGGTAGCTGTTGTTGTATGTAAATTCAACTAGATGAAGATAATCTTCCCAGTTGCCCCCAAAATCCAGTATACATGCCCTCAACATGTCCTCTAAAACTTTGTTTACTACCTCAGTCTGCCCATCTGATTGAGGATGGTAGGCAGTACTTAAACATAGTTCACTTCCCATTGCTTCTTGAAAGCTTCTCCAGAATTTTGAAGTGAAGATGGTATCCCTATCACTCACAATGGTTTTGTGAATGCCATGTAACTTTACCACTTCCTTTATAAAAATTTGAGCTAATTTTGGTGCTGTTCTTTCTGACTTGACTGGGATGAAGTGTGCTACCTTGGTTAGCCTATCAACTATCACCCATATACTTGTATTACCTCTCTTAGATCTAGGCAATCCATCTATGAAGTCCATAGATATGTCTTCCCACTTCCACTGTGGTACACTAAGAGACTGCATCAACCCTGATGGCCTTTGGGTTTCAGCCTTGACTTGTTGGCAAGTCATACATTTGGCAATGTATTTAGCTACATCAGATTTCATCCCCTTCCACCAGAAGTCTCTTTTCAAATTTTGGTACATTTTTGTGTTGCCTGGGTGTATGGAGTATTTACTTCTATGATATTCATTCAATATCTCTTTCTTCAATTCTGTGTCCTCTGGTACACACATCCTATTTTGGTATCTCATATAACCATTTTTATCAATATGGTGATTCATCACTTCCTCCCCTCTTGAGAGGAGCACTTTCTTCTCTAACAAGTTGGCATCTTGTTCTTGCATCTTTCCTACCTTCAGAATTAAATCAGGTTGGAGTGTCATTAAGCTTAACTTCCCTTTATATTCTTGTGCACCATGCATCTGCTCATCCATGTGCACACAACCATTCTCCCCAATTTCTAACTCAGTTAGCAAAGACAAATCTTTAAATTCTTCTATCATCATCATAGCCAATTTAGCATGCTGTCTACTTAGAGCATCTGCAACTTTGTTTGCTTTGCCTGGTGTATAGAGTATGTCAAAGTCATAGGCAGCTAAGAACTCCACCCATCTATGTTGCCTCATGTTCAAATCTTTTTATGAAAATAAATATTTCAGAGACTTGTGGTCAGTGTACAGTTCAAACTTTGTGCCTAACAAATAATGCCTCCAAAGTTTTAAAGCATAGATCACAGCTGCTAATTCGAGATCATGTGTGGCATACCTTACTTCATGGGGTTTAAGTTGTTTGGATGCATATGCAATGACTTGGCCTCGTTGCATCAACACTGCACCCAAGCCAAATCCACTAGCATCAGTGTATACCACTAGTTCTTCATTTCCATATGGTACCTTTAAAATTGGAGCATTCACCAATGCCTCCTTTAACTGTTCAAAAGACTTCTCACATTTTTCTGACCAAACAAAAGCTTGGTTCTTCCTGGTTAGGTTAGTGAGTGGTGTAGAAATTTTTGAAAAATCTTTTATAAACCTCCTATAATACCCTGCCATCCCCATAAATGACCTTACTTCACTCACAGTGCTTGGCCTCTTCCATGCTTGAATAGCCACTACTTTATTGGGGTTCACAGAAATTCCTTGAGCAGATATAACATGGCCAAGGAAATGTACTTCCTCTTTCCAAAATACACATTTTGAAAATTTTGCCTTTAAATCTTTTTCCCTTAACCTAGACAAAACCAGGTGCAAATGATGCTTATGTTCTTCCACTGTTTTGGAATAAATCAAAATGTCATCAATAAAAATAAGCACAAACTTGTCTAAATAATCTCTAAAGGTTCTGTTCATTAAATCTACAAAGTATGATGGTGCATTGGTCAAACCAAATGGCATAACCAAAAATTCATACAACCCATACCTAGTGTTAAAGGCAGTGTACTTGATGCTTGATTCTTCCACCTTCATTTGATGAAAACCAGATGCTAAGTCTAGTCTAGAAAATACTTTTGCCCCTGCTAATTGATCAAAAAGATCATCTATTCTTGGCAATGGGTATTTATTTTTAATAGTTACCTTGTTTAATTCTCTATAATCTATACAGAGTCTTAAGGAGCCATCTTGTTTCTTAACAAATACCACTGGTGCTCCCCAGCAAGAATTACTTGGTCTTATAAAACCCTTTTCTTCCAGTTCTTCTAACTGTTTCTTTAATTCCTTTAGTTCATTTGGCCCCATTCTAGTTGGCTTTTTAATCACTGGGCTTGCTCCTGGAACTAGATTGATCTGGAACTCTACTGGTCTATGGTGTGGAACACCCTTGACCTCACCAAACACATCCAAATATTCATTGACTATGGGAATTTCTTCAATGGTTAGTTCAATAGAATTTTTTTCTGAGTCAACTAAGTGATATAGTTTTCCTTCCTTAGCTACTTCACATAAAACTGTGATTCTCTGACCTCTAGAATTTTGCAATGATATGGTGGATGAGTCTAAATTAATTATGGCTTTAAATTGCCTTAACCAGTCTACCCCCAAAATAACACATATATTTGGGTAATTCAAAACATATAAATTGGAAATAAAAACATTTCCTCCTATGTTTAATTCCACATCCACACAAATCATATTTAAAACACTAGAACTCCCCAGTGGACTTTGTATATGCAATGGGGTTTCAACCAATATGCAATTCAGTTTTAGCATTTTAACTAGTTCATAAGAAATTAAAGAGTGAGTTGCCCCAGTATCATATACTACTGCTATGGGCATGGTACAAATAAGTAATGTACCTTCCACTTGGCTATGGTTTTCAGTGTTACTCTCCACTGTGGCTTTGCCTTTTCCTTCCAAATTTGCCAATTTTCCTTGCTGTTTGTACTCAGGACAATTCCTCTTCATATGCCCCTCTTTCCCACATAGATAGCACTTGAAAGCTCCTCCTTTCAATTCTGGACATCTTGGTTTGATATGTCCTTCTTTTCCACACTGATGGCACACAATTTTCTTCTTGGTTTCCTTAGCTTTGACATCTCCAGTGCCTTTGTTACTGGCCTCTTCCTTCTTCTTATCATAAGGGTGATACCTCCCCTTACTCTTCTTGGTATTATTGCTCTTAAAATTTCTGAACTTCTCCCTTTCCTTGTCATGCTGTTCCAACCTCAAAGCTAAGTCTATCACATGGTCAAAAGTCCTGTCTGCATAGGGTAACATGGCTCTGCTAAATCCTGGGTTCAACCCTTTTATGTACCTATCATTTTTGGATGCCTCATCTGCCACAAGCATTGCTCCATATGTGGAAAGCCCCTCAAACTTTTGAGTGTATTCTGTGACAGTCATGGTTCCTTGTCTAAGTCTAATAAATTCTTCTAGCAAGGTAGTCTTTGCTGATGCTGGTACAAACCTTGCTTCCAACATCTCTTTGAATTGATTCCAAGTGATTTCATTCTCATTTCTTCCTGCAATAATAACTTCCCACCAGCCTAAAGCTACTCCTTTTAGCTGTCTTGAAGCCACTTGCCTCTTTCTTTGATCATCAAGTTGCATGTCATTGAAAATTCTTTCCAATGTTCTCAACCATGTTTGAATTTCCATGATACTCTCTGTCCCTTCAAAGCTTTTGCCTCCTAAATGAGTATATGTCTTAAGTAATTTTGAGAGTTCTTCATAGGGATTTTCTTGCCTTTGTCCTGCCCCATCCCTAAATGCTCTCACCAAGTCTTGCAGATTGACCATTGGGGGTGCATGGGAAGATCCTGCTCCCTGATTTGGTGGTCTCCCTACCATAGTTTGCTAATAATAATTTACATAGCTGGTTAGTTTGATTGGTAATTTTATTATTTCAGTGGTTTTTTTTTCACACTGAAAACATTGATATATATATAGTTCCTTTAAATTTTATTTCTATCTAAGAACTTGATCTTTACTTCTACTATGTTGAATAACATAGCTCTGATACCAACTGAAATGACCCTCCTATTTCTACCCTAATTTCATAAGGATTTTTTTTTCCATCAAAGGGAATTTAAATCACGTAGAAATCAAAATGCCATACAAGCTATTGACATAGCCACTTATTTCTTTTCTAAATAGGCAAATTAGGCAAAATCAGCAGTTCAGACGTCTAAATTCTTATGACAGGCGTCTAAACTTAATTACAGACGTCTATCTAATTATGACAGACGACTCATAGATCAAAAATTGAAACAGAGAGAAAAAGACAATTTTGAACTGAATTCAGACATCTAATTATTTTGTGACAGACGTCTATATTTAACCTTAGACGTCTAAATTATTTAGACTGTCGTCTAAGTTTAATCTCAGACGTCTAAATTATTTAGACTGTCGTCTAAATTCGATTTCTATGTACATGCATATGCACATTCAATTTATATGTGTCTGGATGTCCACCTACATTCATTTACACTTTTAAGTTCGATTTAAACTTCCTTAGAACTATCAGAGATGATATATAGATTGATCATTTATTACAATTATATTTTCCAGGGTCATTTTCTTTTTCCAATAAACCAAAATACATCTAGGATCAAAACAATTAACCAATATAAATATATCAGTACTTTCACAAAGATAAGCACATACATGTGAGGATGTATATGCCTCTCTTGTTTAAATCAGAGTTCTGGAAAACAAGAGGAGATTGGATTGATTGAATTTAATCAATCCACACATAGTACAGTGTTATATGCAATAAAAATTTCATTCATGTTTGATTTTCTTCTTATAAAATCTGTCTGGAATTTAAAATGCATTTGGTTAAAATCTGAATAAAAATTCAGATTCCTATTACAGATACAAAGGAAAAGGGTGTATTAATATTTGCACAAAACATGTTTATGTGCATATATAACTGCAACTATTTGGATCTGGCTTTCAATTCCCTTATTACAGATCCTTCCTTTATTTAAAAATAAGACATGAAACATTTGTATGAAACAAGTTAGATTATGGGAACCTTGCAGTCATAAAAACATTCAACCTATGCCTATTATCTTTTGTATACACTTACCATGTTTGAAAGACAAAACCATTTAATTTTTCTGAGAATCAACTATCCAGATTTCCCAAAACTTAAATCCTTTATAAAGACTCAAAATTGACTAATACATTTATAAAATGTAATCATTCAGTCTTCAACATGGTGTTCTTACTAAATCCACTTACAATATTTTGATTAACTTCTTTAATATCAGATATTAACTAGATTCATAAATTCCAGATACAAGTCAATCTCTTAATAAAATACTTAACAAAATATCCATCCCATATTCAACACTTAATACAAGTAACAATTTAAATCATTAATACATGCGGATTTTATCATTTTGGCTCTTATCTAACTAAGTTTAGCATGCTATAATCCTCTTCTCAAAGCCTTGCTCCTACTCCTACTTAGTTGCTGCAATCCCTGAAAAAGCATTTGAAACTGCCTCATTTTTAAATGAGACACCCCAGATGCCATTAGCACACTAGGGTCAGACACATGTCTGGTATGAGAAAATTCACAAAAAGCAACTAGTTAATTAGGTTAAAATCAAATTAAATACATATACATAAAGTTCTGCCCTTTGGAATCAGATCATACTTGTGTGCATGCTCTGTGTCTTTGTGCATGTGCACACTTTAATTTTCCTTTCCAGAGACTGCATATATCAATATGACATATTCATTCAAGCATACAATTTAGACATAATCAAACAATCATTCATACCAAACAGGATAATAACCAATATGAGTTAAATCATTTATTCAATCCTCATATTTCAATTCTGGGAAAAACTCTAGTTTTCTCATCATCTCAAATATTATTCCCTTGGTATAATTATCTATCCTGGTCTCACCTGCAATATTTATGAATCAATGGACACACTGTAATGAACTAATTCACTCCATTACACAAAGATCTCAGGACTTAAACAAGCCATGTGTCAACTTGTGCTACTCAAGAACACAAGTCATTCCTGCAGTGTTCTTGACCCCAAATTTCCTAATCAGGTTTAAGTTAATAATAACTCTTTTGATTTTTCATGACTAAACCATTCAGTGATCCATTTCACTAACTAAAACATCCATATCATGGCATCTCATATTATTCAAAACCATACAGAGACAAGCAAGCAAACAACCATTGGTGACTAAATAAATAAGGTTATGTATGCATATGTATACATTCTGGTATTTTAAAAAGGGTGTAGGCATCTAACATTGGCTTATGGCTTTTGAGAGAGTTTTTCCTTTTTGCAAACATTTGTGCTTGAGTTAAACTCAGAATGACCTGGTTTCACTGAATCACAAAATTTTGTTTGCTATGCATATGAACATATATATATATTTTCATTGAATCAGGAGCATCAGCACATAGGCAACCCTATTTCACCCCTAATTCCTTTTTGTCTCAAGCCTCAACACTTATACATAAGTATATTGCAGCTCAACATTATTTGCATCTTTCTGGGTTGAGCCAAAACCAATACTACTTGCCTATTTTCAACATTTTATTTTCTGGGTATTTGTTTATGTTGCTAAACATTAACATATCATAGATCTGGATTTATAAAACATATATGTATACTAACAACACATAAAGCTTTCTTATAATAAAACAAGTGATCAACCAAAGAGAATCAAAACATTTTCAGTTTTAAAATCACAGATAAGCATTCTCATATGAAAGTATATTTTTAAGAAAATTACTTATAGCTGGCTGCCTACATTAGGACTTATTGCCTTAGATTTTTGAGTGAGTTTTCTCACCTAGCTCTCTTCTTTGCTTCCTTAATTAATTGATGAACTTCTGCCTTTAGCCTCAAGCTCTCTTCCTTTCCTTACCTTATGATTTCTATGGTGTTGTTTCTTTTTTTTTCTCAAAGTTCTTTTCTGAGAAGGAGAGGAGGCTGCTGCATATACATGTATATATACAGGGTCTTCCTTAGGGTTTTGGGTATTGGCTAAAGCCATTTTTGCCCACCAGAAAAATCATGTTATCTGCATTTTATTTAAACCCAAAGTTCTACCCTTCCCGGCTTAATTTAGGTGAAGAGAAAAGTGGTTACATTCTTTTCAGAATTTTTGCTTTTCAGAAAATACTTTTTCCTTTGTCTACAATCATGCCAAAAATGTGACTTGATTTTATTATTTATCAAATACTCTTCCTAATTTTGCCTATAGCAAACATTTCCTTGTTTGTCTTATTTTTCCTATTTTTAGCTTTCATGTAAATGGTATGTACCTTCTTTATTTATTTACAAGAGGACTACTCCTTTTTATATATTCAGTTTTTCTTTCTTTCTTCCTATATACTAAAATATGTCTGTATATTTTATCTTACTAATTTGAACTCTAGTATTTTATTAACACATATATATATTTATATAAGTCTTACTGAAATAATTAGTACACCTATATATATATATATATTTATACATCATGCTGTATTGACACACACATGCACATGTACACTCAAAAATATTCAGTAGCATCCATATATGCATATTTACTTATGCATTCAGCTTTTAAGGATTTAATTTATATATATATATATTTCCATACATATCAATATGTATTTATTCTTAGAGTTCAGGGATTTTAGCTTTTGTTCATGTGCATTTCCTGTGCACACATGTACACACATACTGATACACTATCAAGCTATATCACTCCCCTTTCAAAATTAATTCAAAAATTATTTTGAATTCATTTATATTTTTCAGAATAGATTCCTAAAATCTTGGGTCATTACATAATGTGTATATGGAATATTTATATTGAACCTAAGAAATGAAGAGTAAAATTCTTAAGTAAAATTTGATATTGAAATTATTCTAAGTTGAGGATTGAATAAAAATAAAACTGGAAGTGAAACTGAATGTTGAAAACAAATTTGAGTAAGTGGATTAGAATTTGTGATGAATTAGTAACTAGAACTAATTTAAAATAGTGCAGTTATGAATGAAAGATAATTGATAAATTCAATATTCAGAAGTAAACTGAATCCAAATTAGATTGAAATTGAATTCAAATGAAATTTTAAATGTAAAATTGAATGATAATGGATATAACTTCAATAGTGAAGTAAAAAATTATGAGTAGTTTATATTGGAAAATTTTGTAATAGAAAGTGCAAAATAGTTTGAATGTTGTAACTAGATATTATGGTTAGTAGGATATACAGGTGTATTAAAGGAATTGTAATTTTGATTTTGAAGATAAATTTGAATTGCTCGACAAAAGGTAAGTATTTGAATTTCAATATGAGATTTGCTGATTTCTTGTCTAGCCGCTTGGCTTTTTCTTCTTTTTTTTTGAAATCTGAGAGTCCGTAGGGACGTTTTGTAGTCGTGCCGTGTTAGCCGCGCAAAGGAGACGCTGGCGAAATTTTTCGAAAATTTCGAGTGTTGGAAGATTTTGAGAAAATTTTGAAAGTTTAAAATTTGAATTTGAATTTAAATTTGAATTTTGAAGTAAACAATGCTGTTTGAAACCTATAATTGAAGTTGGAAGTTAGTTGAATTGATAACGAATCTTTAGTAGAAAGATTTGTTTAGATAAATTGATAAAACTATTTGGTTTGTGAAAAATAGTAGACGGGTTAAGGACCATTTTTCCTAACTTGTAATTTCGGGACGAAATTCTTTTAAGGGGGGAAGTTTGTAACGACCCAGAATTTTGAACAAATTAAATTGAAAATATTTAATTAATTTTAAATATTTAAACGATAATTTAATTTGAATCCCCAATATAACTTTGAATTTGGCGATTTAATATTAAAAATTTAATCTATTGATAGTCGAATAAAAAATTTGAATCTTCAATTTTAGGTTGAAGAAAAATATTTTGAAAGCTTTTAAAATTCGTATTGATATTACTGAAGATAATAGAAGCTTCAGAATCGAATTTGATAACCATTTGATCAGTTTTGAAAATTAATCGTTTGAATTGATATTTAAAAATAGTCATTTTTCACACAGTCTCGGAATTCGACGAAACCAGTTCCATTGGGTCCGTAATATTGAATTATTGTCGGATTTCCAATTTCGTATTTTTCGGAGTTGATATGTGATCGTACAGTTAGAAAACGCATTGAAATTTTGAAAACGGATTCAATTTAAATTTAAAATTTAAATTGGTAAGCATCAGCACGTTGTCTTCCCTTGAATCACGCCCCTTTGTTTCAGCCGAGAATCACGAAAAAATCGTGCAACCCATCACGCAACCATCCTCCTTTCATTTTCAAATACTCCTCTCCCCTTTCCAGTTTTAAAATCAAACGAAAACAAAACAAATAAAAATGGCCGCGCCTGTTTATTTCTTCCCCTCCCAAAAGAAAAGAAAATAATCAAAACGATGGCGATCGGTTTGGGTGTCGATCGAGCTAAGGTCGTTCGCGATTGTGGAGGAGGCGCACGAAGGCGGTAAAGCACGCGCTCGCGTGAAGTTGGGTCGATCTCTGGAAGCAACGGCGGCGGTGTTCAAGTGGACGCGAGTGACTAGGGTTTCACGTACGCGTGGGCTGGAGCGGCGTGATGGCAGGTCGAGTGGCCATGGGGTTTTGCGAGTTGGAAATGGTGGCATACGAGTTCGACTCGAACTCGAGAGGGAAGAGGGTCGCGATTCAGTCGAAGGAGCGTTGAAGGCGAGGTCGAAGTCGATGTAGCCTGGGAATGAATCGCGCGTTGGATTTTGGGGTTTCAACTATCGCGAGGTCGACCATGTGGAGGAGAGGACTGTCGAAATGGTGGCACTAGTCAGGCGCAGGAGGTGATGGCAGTGCGAACTGATGATGGTCGACTGTTAGGTATATTGATTTTTGAATTTATTTAAATATGTTTATATTTTTAGGTAAGGTTTAGTTGAACAGAGGAAATGTATTGATAGTAAACAGAAAATACAAGTACAGTAAGGGAATGGGAAAATCTGTTAAAAAGGAGAAATAACTTAAATAAAATTTAATTACTTTTAGTTGTTAAAAGATTTTAAAGAAAAATATTTGTTTAAAATATTATATTAAGAATAAGTTATTGGTTTAAACCCAAATCGTTAGCCAAATTAAATAAATCTATCAAATGAAATTTAATTTATTCGATTGATTCGAATATTAATATATATTGTATAAATTGTTATACAAGGTCTAAAATGAAGAATCGATCAAAATGGGAAAATGGATGGCAAAATAAAAGCAAAGGTGAGATTTTCTCACTCGAAGGAAAAATTTAATTTTACGGTTATTGATTGATGATTGATTGTTTGGATGTGATATTAGATATAGTAGGATATATCTATATATATATAGCAATATATACATATTGGCATATATATATATATATAGTAATTTACTTATAAATTGGATTTTTGCCTTTAAATGGAATATTGATCGAATTTGTAAATAAAAGAAATTTATAAATCGAAGTTGTTAGAAAATAGAAATAGAATTTATAAACGTTGTTTTATAAATTCGAAATCAATCAAAATTGAGGAATTTAATATAGAAGGTTATTAAGGGAATTTTATCCACGATTTTGGATAGTGGATAATTATTGAAATAAAATGTGTAGAGATTATTGAAAATTGGTTAGTGAAGTATATTCACGATTTTGGACAGTGAATATATTCTTAAGGAAAATGGATATGGTTTTGGGAAAGTGATATTTGAAATGAAGTTAATTATTTTAAAAGATGTTTTAAAATGTGTTAAATATCGAAACCATAGATTTCAACAGTCATTGTTGAAATAGACGTTTTCGAGAAAGAAGGAAATGGTGGACTATAACACTGTTGCTATAGTAATTGATTTCCAAAAGGAAATGTTTTATATAGTATTGGGATTTATACATCTATCTTAATTCCGAATCCCTATACTAGTGATTTTGAGTCGTCGTAACGATGTTTTACGTAACATTCGTTTTGACTCAAATAGATGTTGTTATAGTAAATGATTTCCTTAAAGAATGAAATTTATACTTAATTTTGATTTAAGTATATCGAATATTTTCAAATGTTGAAAATAAATAGATTTGTGAATTACTTATTATTAAATACGTATGGAAATGCTTTTCCAATATGAAATGAAATGTTTTTGAGGATTTATCTTCTTAAAGATAAATCGAAAGTGAATATTGAAATCGATTGAAAATCGTATATCAGTAGATATTTTGAAAATATAAATTCACTATGGAATTTATAAAAGAAATGGAAATTTGTTTTAGAGAAATAAACGTTGATTTATTTTTGAAGTGTGGAAATTATATATCTAGTAAAGATAGTTTGGAGAATAAATAATTTGGAAAATTATTTGGAATCTGATGATGTTGCGCATCTTTATTGATAGTTAAATAACCGACTATCAATAATTACCTTGAATGGGTATTTGTTGTGAATTGGATGAATTTGAATGCCACACTTATTTTTGAATAAGCACTCACTATTCGGGTTAGCCGGGAAAGGACCATGGGGTCGTATAACCCATTCCAAATATGTGATACGTCGTTATGAATCGCATTTGTTGACCGGTGTTGAAGACCGGATATTTTTTGAAAACGGAAGGATTACCGTCGAGTTACTCTACATCGGTTGATCTCCGATTTAGAGGTTTTATCACCCTTAGTGACGGGAAGTCCGGACGTGATTGGAAATTATCCGGATTTGCAAGGGCTTCGTGAGAAGTGCCTTCGGTTCTGTTCGATCCCGGAACAGACTTGTATGGATTGTGTGTCTGACATTACACTTTGAGATATAAAGCTGATTTCTTTCAAATACATATCTTTTGGTGGCAGAGGATTTATTCTCTTAGCTTAACACCCTTCTCTGAGACGTACGAGCTCAGAGGTTATGTAGTTGAAGTTATCAGCGATATATTCCCAATTTGGTAATGTGGCATGCTGAGTGTTGCTGTGTGATGATCAGTGTTTGATCATTTGTGATATGATCATTTGTTTGATCATTTATCTTTGTGATCATAGGTTGATCATCTGTTGACCCAAAGCGTGGCTTTTTGAAAAAGCATAGTTTTGTGGACGAGACTTCATCAGGGCCTCAACAACCCGGAAATGGTCGAAACAGGAATGTTGCGGCAAGGTTATGAGGGTCGCGCCCTTTAGGTTATGTCATTTCCTTCTGGAAAGGGGTGGTATCATGGTATGGAGCCCAGATACTTACTCATGTGGACACACCTTATTTATTATGTGTGATGATGCTACCGAGCGCTCGGATAAAGGTCCCAAAGGACCGGGTGATGACATATTCGTGAGTTACCTGTTACAGGGGTAACCCGGCCTTGTTTGGCAGAGAGCAGTTTGTCTCTCGGGACGTCCAGCCAGAGGCGATCCCATTCGGCAGGAGGAAAGGAAGTTCCTTAGCCTGACCATTTGTTGGAAAATCCAAAGAAACAATACGAACCTTGTACGGTTTTAGTTGTATAACCTGCTATGGAATGTGGCGGTAACCTGCTATTGAACATAGTAGCTATAGTAGGCATACGATACTGGTCGTATGTTGGCTAAGATTAATATTATACTTTCGAAATGTTTTCTACACTAGACATTAATAATAATAATCCAATGATTGGCGTAGTAAGCATATTTGACTATCATAAGAAAAAATCTCCTCCAATTCTGCGTTTGCATTGTGTGTGTGGCGGGAGGTCTTATGGTAGTTTCATTTTTTCAAAAGCATTGCGAATCTATTTTATTTTCTTTGTGAAAAATAACTGTTTTACGATCTCACACCAGTCACCATGACTGACCTGGAGTTTATTGTTTCCCTTCTAAACTCTGGGTGCCCACCAATTTCCACACGGGCAGTCTAGAGTTAGGTTATCAGGATATTCTGGATATTCTGGAGCTTTGGAAAGAAGCTGGATGACGAGACGTAGTATTTGTATCTGATAGTATTTATTCCGCTGTGTATTCTGTATGAGGACAAGTTTTATATAACTGTCCATTGATGTGCTGTGTTGTATTGAGTTGTATATTGACTCTGATTGATGTATGTATAAACTGATATAGTTCTTTGTTTTAAAAGACTAGTGATTATCTATTATATATTGTTCCGCTGCGATACGTGAGATTTTGATGTTGTTTCTATTTCTGATGTTGTTCTGTTGTTCTTCTTTTCTTTTTCTTCTATCTTTTCTTCTACCCCTTCTTTCTTAAAACCCTAACGGTTGGGATTTACGGCATTCGACTGGGCGCCATTCGATTAAGTCAGTATCGATGTCGATTTTCGAAAGTCGAAAATTCCCATACGTTACATATTTGGTTCTATCTTGAAACTAAAGGTTTGAGATAAGTAAATGATATTTATAAAAGGAGTTCTATAAATAAATTATAAGATTTATAAAAGGAGTTTTATAATTATATTTAGATATTTATACAAGAAGTTTTACAAATAAATTATGAGATTTATAAAAGGAGTTTCAGTATTATATTTGGAGATTTATAAAAGGAATTCTATAAATAAATTTAAAAATTTATAAAAGAAGTTTTATAATTATATTTGGAGATATATAAAAGAAGTTTTATAAATAAATTTGGAGCTTTATAACTTAATTTGGGGATTTATAAAAGGAGTTTTTAAATATAAAAGAGATTTATAAAAAAGAAGTTTTATAAGAAAAGGAATAAGATTTGATTTCTATAAATGATTGTTTTAAATTATGGTGGTATGAAAAATATTCTTTTCATACTTTACACCAAATTCCGAGATAGGAAAACTCGTCCCTTTCGCAAGAATTAAGAATGATGTCATGGCAAGGATATTTAGTATGCTAACTTGTCCGACTATATTGTTAATCGAGGGATAATACAAATTTGAAATTGAGAAGTGGTGGTAAGTATATTTGGTCTACTTTACATATGGTTTTAGGTTTAGTGTTATCAATGATTTATATGACATTTGTTTTAACCCCATTAAGTATGGTTTTGAAAATGAAATCTTTCTTAAGATTTGGAATATACTTATACCGTTGAGATAAGTATATGGGTACATTTCCTAAGTATTGAAAATGTTGTGTTTTGTGAATATACTTATACTATTGATATAGGTATATGGAAAAGTTTTTTAAGTATTGAAAGTGAAATGTTTTGTGAGTATACTTATACAGTTGAGATAAGTATATTAATATTTTTCAAGTATTGAAAAGAGTAAAGAGGGTTTGTGAATATATCATTTGGAAAAGGTATTTTAATACAAATATTTGAAAGGAGGTTTTAATTAATGAAAAAATTAACTAGAGACTTAGTGGTTGTTTATGTGCTTAACCATGGATGGTTTCCATATGGAATTAAAACTCTGATTTAGTTGTTTGTTTGTTTGATAGTTAAATAACTGACTAGCAAATCTTTGCTAGTTTTGAGTCTATCGTTGTTGGTTTGGAGAGATGGATACATTATCCGAAAACCACTATGAATCGGCATAAGTGTTCAAATTGGAGACATCTTAAAATCAAAGATGGATTTCTTTGAAGTGCAAGGGCTACTTGCTACTAATCCTGAGGTGATTCCAAAATGGATGTAGTAGAAGTGGTGCCTTCGGTTTATTCAGTCCTACTTGTATAGATGAATGCTGGCATTGCATTGTTGCATGGAGGGCAGTGTTAGCATTCTAAGTTGGATTTGCTAAAAGGTAAAACATAGCCTCAAGCCTCACACCCAGGAATGACTATAACATAGGATATGCGGCAGGGCTATATGGGTCGCACCCATTAAGATATCTCATCATCATTCTAGATCACTATCTATGAATTTACGTATGTTGCGAGCTCGAGCAAAAAGGTTGCAAAGGAACCGGGGTTATGACATATTCGGTACTATCCAGAAAGGGTAAGCCGATCCTGTGTTGGCAGCGGGTTCATGTGAGGCCCTCAGAACATTTTCTAGAGGTGCCTTGTCATTGTATGGAATCCATTCTCTAATAAGTACATTACAGACTTAGTTGTGCCCAAATAAGATAGAAGTGAGATGCAAGCATTTCAGCTATGTTATATATTTATGTTAAACCCTAAACATTATTATAATATCGGTGGATTTTCTAATAAAAAGGGTTTGGTTATCGTAAGGTAAAATCACATCTTTGTTTATGTACAGTGTGGTCTTATGAGATACCTTTATTTCTGAAAGGCTTTATAATATTAAAAATCCATTTGATTTGTGTTTCTCACACTGGTTTACCAGACTGATCCAAGCATTGTTTTCTTATAATGCTCAGGTTAACCCGAGCATATTTCCAAATTAAGTTGTGATTGCTTTGGAGCTTCAGGAGACGAGCTGGATGCCTCCAAGACATTTTCACGTATCTTTTGTTTTTTGCTGCATTGTGTAACAACCCGGGGTTTTGTGAAAATTTATTTATCATCATTAAACGATTAATGGTGATCGCTAATTGTTGTTTGGAGCTTTTGATCGGGTTGAGATTCTTTGAAAAAATCGGTTAAGCGATTATGTGGGTTTTAAAAATTATTGTAGCCCACGTTTGTTTTGGTTTGTGTTACCTATCTAGGTTGATGCCATTCCCCTCTTAATTCTGTTCGACCCGTTTTCCCCTTATTCATTTTCTCGATCGCAACCCTAAAGCAAATAAACGAAAAAATGGCGGCCTCCTCTTATTTATCCCCCTTTTTCAAATTAGGGTTTTCAGAAATCGAAGATGTCGTCTTTGTTATTCGATCGAGAAGATGATTCTCGTTCCTTTGCTTCGACGATCGTTCGTCTCTTGAGGACCTCGGCTTCGACTCTTCATCTATTCGAACACGCTGTCCAATTCGCGCCAGGCAAAGGTGAGTGATACTTGTCACTCACATCTAGTTCTAAACTCCATGATTCTGCTATTTTTCGTATGATTTTGTAGTTGCTTAACATGACTTCGTTCACTTTATTTTCGGCTGTTAAATTGTGGTTCGAAGTTGTTGATTTCTCTGTTGTTTCAATTCACTCGGGTTTGAATACTTGATTGACTTTTGGCTTTGGATTAAAACTGCTACAAGTGAATTTATTTGCCGAAGTCGTTTGTGATGCTTGCTTATTGATTTTCACGGCATCAATTTCCTTTGACTTCGGTATCCTCTGTTGGCCACGACTTTGATTTTTGATTTGGTGATGAAGGTTGACTCGTTCATCATTGACCGTGACGATTTTTGTTTGACTTTGTCTTCTCTGTCATGGTTTCAAACTGCTACTTGTCCGTAGCCTTTGTTGAGTATTGTTGCTTTTGAAAACTGTAATTTGTTTGATTTGGTCCCTGTGACTTCGGCAGACTTCGAATTCAAAATAGTGTTTTTGGACTGGGTTGAAAGCTTGATTTTGCGAAAATAATGTGAGTTTGATCTTGAAAAAAAATTGCTACATGACTATAGTCATTCTAGAAACTTGCTATTTGATTTTCGATAACCTCGTCTCAAGCCTGGTCATCTCTTTGATCATGGCATTGACTTGGTTCGATGTCGACTTTGATTTTGTAATAGTATTTTGACATCGGCATCGACTTTTAAGCTTGAAATTGAAGTTGTGGAAATATTTCGAGTTCGGCGCTGTTTTGATTTTGCAATTTCCTGCTTACTAATTTTGGGAGTATTCACATATGTTCATACATACATTTGTAGGTGTTTACGCGTATATTGTTGAATTGGCACTACAGTTATCTTGGTTCAAAACTGATATTGTTCATGGCATCGATTATGGTGTTTGTTGAACCAGTGGGTATTTTCTTGTTGGGGTAGTTTCTGGTTTCACTATGGTTACATTTGAATCAAGTCTTCCGAGTGCTTGATCATCTGTAGTTTGCTGTTGAATTTGTTCCTGATTCGTTCAAATTTGTGTATTTTGATTTTTCGATTTCATGGCATCGATTTTGAACTCGTTGGTTATCTTGTCGATTTTGGCATTTATAATGTGTGATTGTACACTCATGATTACTCATTCCTGTTGTATGCAGTGTCATTGTTTATTCAAGTCATGTCTTTGTGTTCATGAATGTTTGCATCGACTTGTATATGCATGTATCTCCTGCTCCTGGAACCTTGAGTGCATATTATTTTGTTACAGACCATAGTTTGATACTGCATGCGTGTGTAAGCCTTCCTAGCTACATGCGTGTGTAAGTATTTTACAGTATTAAAGTGTTTCCTTCTTAGCCGCCTGGTCATTATTGTGATGAGGCCACTGCCCTTGTATTCTGTTACTTGAGGTGCATTTCGTAGTTTTCACAGCAACCATATGTCTGCATAATTAATATGCAGATACATTTTGCTGTGCCACTGCTGCGTTGCCTTATTTTTGAGCAGTTGTGAGCTCTTTGTCATTGTTGCCTGGGGTTGAGTTTTGCTGGTCTTGAAGCTTCAGACCTGTAGCATTAGGTTGACTCTGTTTTGATGAAATATATATATATATATATATATATATATATATATATTTGATGTGCTCCTTTTTAACTTGTACCTGTGTTGAATCCATTCGATGATTCGGGTTTGACCTTGTGCTCGTTTTGGAACCTCCGTTGATCTTTTGTGCATTTCATACGGTATTGGCGAGGCAGTGCATGCGCGCGTGCACTGCAACCACACAGAATTGACAGATTTTAATTGTAACAACCCGCATATTTGTCGATTTTATATTTAAATATTTTATTTAAATATTTCATTGTTCGTCGGATATTAGTCCGAAAAGCTACTTTTTGCAAACAGTCGAATTAGGGCTCGAGACCACCTCCATTGAGTTCAAAATGTCGTTTGCGATCTTTTTGAGTATAAGCTTCGATATGTTTGGAGCTAGTCAAAAATTTGACCATTTGCACTTTGGGTTCGGTTTTGGGTTCAGCCCTTTGCTAACTTAAACCCCAAATCTGAACCACTTCTCCCCATTCTCCCTCACTTCCTCCTCATTTCAGTTCTAAAGCAAAAATGGTGGGAGAGATGGGAAATTAGAATTCCCAAGCCCTAGTTTCCATTTGCAAATCAAGTTCTAGCTCTAAATTCAAAGAGAACCCATTGGTAAGCTTCAACTCCTTCTTCTCCAACACATTCTCTCTTTGATTTCAGAAATTCCTAAACCTAACTTTGGGAATGTTCTTCTTTTAAAGCTTAGATTGAAGCTTCTTGAGTTGTTATTGAAGAGGAATTGATCTTAGCTTGTTTTAAAAGCTTCTTCTTCATTTGTTTGGGTTCAAAGGTGAGATTTTTATCTCACATCTTAGTCTATAATTATCTTCGATTGTTAGGTATGAATTCCTAACACTTATTCTTGTGCAATTGCACTTGGTTTGGATTGATTTGGCGAATATTCCAATTTTTAGTGTTTTGAGTTCAATTCTTTGAAAATCCTTTTATGGATGTTTGAACATGTTTTTGGTGATTGCATCTAAGTACCTATAGGGCTGGGTTGCCGATTGGCGTAAACCCTTAGTACTCGTCGCTCGTTCGATCGCATTTCGGTTTGGATTCGTCGTTTTCGAGCTAGGCTATTTTTTTTAGCCTTCCAGAAAAATTTAGACGTCTGTCATAAAAATTCAGACGTCTGAGATAAATTTAGACGTCTGTCACAAAAATTCAGACGTCTGAGATCAAATTCAGACGTCTGTCATAAAAATTTAGACATCTGAATTTAGTTCAAAATGTTTTTTACTCTTTGTTTCAATTTCAGACCTCTGAGACGTCTGTCACAAAAATTCAGACGTCTGTCATAAAAATTTAGACGTCTGAATTGCTGGTTTTGCCTAATTTGCCTATTTTCGAGCAAATTTCCAAGGTTTATCGATTTTTGTCGATCCGACTTATTGTTATCAATTATTATCGAGTTTGATGACTTCTTTCTTTGGACTTTTGAGAATATCCATTTTTGATGGATTCATTATTGATCTCTTTGGATTTTATTCACGTCTTCGAATGTGAATTTTAATGCTTGATTGTTTCTACAATCATTTCTATGATTTGTCACTTTAAAATATAAAGGTTTTCTATACTAGTAGTAAATATCAAAACCTTTTCATTAAAACGATTTCAACTCTATTTTCAATATCAAAGCTCGTTTCTTAAAACCGTTTTCCAATCTATTAGTATATACAAACCTTTACCTCATTCGTATGAGAAAATCTAATTAAACGGCTTAGCAAAACAAGTGGTATGAAACGCTTGCGTTTACTTCGTCGGTTAATTTATGGACTCGTTCGATTGAAACTCTTGTGACAATTTTCTAGTGGAGATCTACAATCTGTTCGTAAATATTTGAGTTAAGCAAGTGGTTATGGGACATGAAGCTAAACTCTTATATTTACTAGCTTAGCGTAATCGACACTTCCTTATGATCATGACGATCATTCTTGTGATTTAGACTAGCAATGTGCGATGTCTCTTTGATTCGGTCCATCGGACGTTACGCTTTACGACGTCGTTGTTCCGTTTTATCGTGATTTGGTTCATCGGATGTTACGTTGTACGACATCGTTGTTCCTTATCTTTTTATGGTGATTTGGTTCATCGGACGTTACGTTGTACGACGTCGTTGTTCCACTTTACTACGTGTTGGTTCATCGGATGTTACGCTGTACGACATCGTTGTTCCTTTTCTTTTTATTGTGATTTGGTTCATCGGACGTTACGCTGTACGACGTCGTTGTTCCATTTTCCTATGTGTTGGTTCATCGGATGTTACGCTGTACGACATCGTTGTTCCTTTTATTTGTGCTTTGGTTCATCGGACGTTACGCTGTACGACGTCGTTGTTCCTATTTATTTTTGTCTCTGGATCATCGGACGTTACGCTGTACGACGTCGTTGCTTCGGATTATTTGATTTCTGGATATTGATTTCTGGAATCTACGTTTCACCAGCATTTACGATGGGCATTGATATGTATGTCATTTATTGTGGCTTGGTGAATTAAATAAAGAATATGACATTCTTTTTAATCTTTGAGAAGATTCTTGTGATATTGATTAATCTTTTGTTGATTTTCAATCACGTACTTATCACAGTATGGTATTATGGTTATGATACGTTTTTGTCATACCTCTTATTCTATATCACTTTATCTGATATTTATAGCTAGACTGATCCGTTTATTATTTTCTTCTTAAAATAATACTCGGGTCAGACTGAGATTTTACAGGTGCTTCCTCATGACTTCTTATCTGGAGCCATCTTCTGACTTTTGGCTAACTACTCTAGTTTAGTAGTTTTTGTTTGTATACATTTGAGATTAGACTCCTTGATGTATACATATTCTTTTGGCTAGCACTTGTATCTATTCTTTTGTGATATTGTGGATCTTATTTGACCACTACTCTGATGTACACCTTCATGTGTTATATTCATATCTATTTCCGCCTTTGTGATATGAATTGTCTGTAACTGATTTGTGTTACGTTTATTTCTATATTTGTTTCCGAAGTCCATATAGCCACCGTGTGATAGCTTTGAGTTTGTATCGGTATGTCGGATTTCCTCTTGAGATGAAAAGTTATATTTTTATCTGGCATATCGGTACTCGCACAAAGCAATTATACAGATGGTCGCTCCTCAACAGCCTTATTCTCCGTGCTAGTTGACGGCATTACCTCGTAGTGTCCTTGGCTAGCGTGGGTATAGAGGTGGGGCGTCACATTAATTGATATTTCTTTTATTTCTGATTCATTGATCTTTTGCGTATTTCATATGCCGTATTGGCGAGGCAGTACACGCGTGCGTGTACTGCAGCCAATCAGAATTAACGTTTTAAAGTGATATTTCAAATTTTTGAATTGATTTTGTTGTTTTGATGATTTTGTTGTTTTCTAAATTATCTTCATTGATAATTTGTTTATTTATTTCAGTTGATGATTTGAATCTGCTGATTTGTTGCTTAACACTGTTAAGTGTTATAATTACCGTCATCCGATTTCTTGTTAAAAGGGTCGGATAGACGGGAATTATTGTGACTGTCGTCTATTTGATTGTTTGATTATTATTGCTTCTGTGCATTAATAACTGAGTTTGAATTAGACTGGCCTGTGTATTATTTTCTTTTGAATTTAATACTCGGGTCAGACCCGAGTTATTTCAGGTTGTAGATTTCCTGCTTTGAGTTGTTGTTTGAGCTATGAAGACTTTTCACATCTTTTGAAGTGGTCTTTGTCTTGTTGTAGTAGTCAGTGTGTCTGTTTTAAGTTGATATGTATTCATGTATATTAGTCGATAATGTACTTGTATATATAACTTTATGAGTCGACAGTTGTAGTTGTATCATATGTATTATGTCAACTGTATTGTAACTGACATCAGTTATTATATATATATGAGACTTTTTGTTATCTGTGTTCCGCATTCTTTTGTATCTGTGTTATTATTATATATATTGTCCTAAACTGTTATGAACCATCGTAGTTCGTTTTATACTGGTAATTGGGTATGTCGATGGGAGTAAATAAAGAAACGATGAAAAATGAAAAATATATACCGCTCCTATCGAGGTAACCAATACTAGTGTAAGGCCAACTACGGATGGCCGCTCCTATCCAGCCTTATTCTTCGTGATAACAGACAGTATTTCTTTTAATACTCTTTGTCATTGTGAGCATAGAGGTGGGGCGTCACACATTGTTTGTTTTGTATTTATTGGCATTTGTAAGGAAAACTTGTTATAACTGTCCAGGCTAATGATTGGTCAGTTTACTCTAATTGATGTATACATATCACAGTTTTCTTTATAAATATCTGTTAAATATTATTACTCGACATGGTGTGAGATTATGTTCTGTCTTTTCTTTCTTTTACCCCCAACAAATCTGTCTTTTTGGCACTTAAATGCTTAACACATGAATACTGTGGATGTATTAGTGTTAACATTTAAGGGTTGAAAAGGCCGGTCGTTACATAAAGTATATGAGGTTAGTATCACAAGGTCAACTTAAGTCAACTAAAAGTCAAAATCTCTGTGTAACGACCTAGAATTTTATAAGTTTGATTTGTGAATATTTAATTCGATTTAAATATTCAATTAATGGTTTTTAATGATCAAATAACTTTCATTTAATTAATAAATAATTATAGTAAACTTATTTTGAAAATTTGTTTACAAAAATGAGTAGTTCGATGAAATACTGAAAATGTGACCGAAAATCGTTTTTCGTAATTTCGACTTTTTCATCAACAAAAATTTATTAGAATTTGTTGAGCACACTAGTGTACATATGTATAAATAAGAAAAGAAACTTTATTAATAAAATGGTTCAGTTAAAAACAAAGTTAATAAAGTTACTTAAGTATTAAAAAAGGGAAGACTTCTCTTTTCCATTTTAAACAAATAAAGTATAAAAGTATAATAACAAAAGGACTTTGGAAAAAGGAAATGTGATGGCTTAGTACTATGACATGATGAAAGGTAGATGCGTTGTCAAATTTCTAACGAGGCCATGGTAAATTTTAATGAAAGGATAGTTTAGTAATTAACCTATTTTCATTTTCTATAAAATGAACATCCTCTCTCTTTTTCTCTTTTTCCATTTCATTCCTCTTATCTTACTTTCTTCCTCACTTCCTCTCCTCCACTTTCCTAAGTAAAGTTTAAAAAGAATACTTCTTTTCTTACCTAAATTCATAAAACAAGTTCATAAAAATATAAGCAAACCTCTCTACCATCTTAAATTCCAAAAATTTAGCACCCAAACCCATATTAGCCGAGAGCAAAGTAAGGGGAAAAGGGGACTTGCATGAGAATTTGGAGGTAAGGGGAGGTGTTGGGTTGGTTATGGTAGTGTGGAAGGTGGTGGCTTTGTGTTTGGTTTGAATTAAAGTAAGATTTCTCACTTTAAAGTTGGTTCTAAAATTGACAAAATGTTGTAATAATTTAGTGCTAGCCAATAGTGTTGTATGTATATATTTGTGATGTGCATATATTGTTAGTTGTTGTTGTTGATTCCCACTTGAAAGCGGATGTCATAAATAACCATTGTGTTGCAAGGAACAAAAATGATGAAAGGAAGTCGAAGTGTCTTCGTAGCGAATAGATCGCTATGGAAGCACTTCGAAGAATAGAAATGCATAGAGGGATCCAAAATGATTCCTCGCCCATTGTTTTACATTTCATTTATATATCTATGTATATGAAATGATAATATGCTATGGCTTGTTAATGTTGAATATAACTTGAAAAGTTGAATTCTTTTGAGAACAAAAACAAATGATAGCTTGTTTAAGTACCATAGTGGTCGCAAAGCCTCTTTCCGAATTTGAAAGGTTATGGATTTTAACTCGACTTTAACTTTATTATATTTCAAAGTGAAATGTTTTCTATATTTATAATGGTTTAAAATATAGAAAGAAATGTGGTTTAAAAGTTATTTTATTTACAAATCACAATTTGAAAAGTTACAGTCCCTACAACGATAGTCGCTATGGATGCACTTTAAAAATCTAAGATTTAGTAAAGTAATATGAGGTTATCTACTTTGATATTTTTGAAAAGTCTTTTAAAATGTTTTTATAAAGGTTATATAAGTATTTTAAAAGAAATTTGAAGTTTTAAATAATTATGAACAAGTGGTTTATTTTAAAAAAAATTCCTTTACTTATTCATATTCGGATTCTTTTTAAAGCAATGGCTTTTAATTATTATTTGGATGGAGGTTTATTATTTGTTTAAAAGAGGTTTGAAATTTATATGAATAATTTTAAAATATTATTTGATATAATAAGGCAAGAGGTTTAAATTTTATAAAGGAAACTTCTTTGTTTCAATAATCAAGTTTTGTTTATAAGCGGTCGTCTTTAAAGGGATGTTTTAAATACAAGTTTTAACTTGAGTTTTGTTTTCAAACTTTTATTAGTCTTTCAAAATATAGTGAAGTGTTTTTGAAGGGGGCTTGAAATTTATGTAAGTGTTTTTAGGTATTATTTGATATAATAAACAAGTATTATTTTTATAAAAGGAATCTTGGCTTCCAAATCAAATATAGTTTAAACAAATTTTCAAGTAAGATTTATATGGAGGTTATAAACTTTGTTTAAAGAAGTTTTTAAAAGTGTTTTTAAGGAGGAAGAAATCATGGATTATAATACTCTTGTTGTAACAAATGATTTCGATAAAATGGAAGAGATTATGGACTATAACAATTTTGTTACAGTGAATGATTTTGGGAAGGATGAAAAGAAGTCTTGTTTTGTAATAATTTGATTATTATAAATAGTATACGGAATTTATAAATCTTATACTTGATATTAGACTTCAAGGTAGGTACTTCTATCTATCCTAAAAGATAAGAATGTTGTTAAGTCAAGGTTTGAGAGGTAATAATAACCCGACATGAACGGCCTCAATGTTATCCAAAGAATAGTTTAAGTTTGAAATCGAAGATTAATGTTCCGTATATAAAGTATTATTTTTGTATACGAATTGGATTACTTATGGAAAGTAAGTAGTCCTATACTTGGCACTAAAATCCAATAAGTAGATGGATCCTCTATCTATGAGATCTAGAATCGGAGTGCCAAAGGCAAGGCTTCTATATGCAGCTTGTAACATCCCATATCTGGAGGCCAAAAGCTAAGCGCTACAGATGCTGCAGTCATCCATAGTATTAACTTCTAGTGACAAAATACGGTAATGCTAATGGTACCCATAATATCAGAAGCTCTTGAATATGAACAAAATCACATATTTCAATAAAAATCAACATTTTGCTGATTACATTTCAAAATAAATTCATATCCAAGTTACATAATCCCATATCGTTTCCCAGGTAAAGGTTAATTGTAACAACCCGGGATTTCATAACAGTTGATTATCGTCAAATGACGATTTAATTTGTTACGTCATTTGTTGGACAATTGCAATTGGAATTTCATTCGAGTTGAAATTCGTTTATAAAAAAATTGTCAAGTGTTTTTATCAGTGGTAAATTCTTTTAAGAAATGGTTAGAAGAAATTATGGGCTGTGAAAATTTAAATTGTGGCCCATACTTATGCCATGATGTTTATCTGCCTTTTCCCTTGTACTCGTTCGCTAGTAAAAACGGATCCCCCGGATTCATTTGGAAACCCAAAAACAAATCACGAAAAGAAAAAAAAATGGTGGCGGCTTCGTCTCTGAAATTGGCTACTAGGGTTTGTCTCCGCTTGACTCTCGAGTGCCACGGCTTCGAATTCAACTCGTGCTCTTCGACAAAGGTGAGTGGATCTCTTCACTCACATCTAATTCCACTTGTGCTTCGACTGTTTAATTTCATTTGAATGTGGTTGATTTTTGAGACTTTCAATTCGCTCGGCTTTGAACGCTCGATCGAATTTGGCTGCTGGATTTTATGATGTTATTGTTGTTCGACTTTTGAGTTTGGACTTGTTCGTATTTCGTGAGTATCACTGGTTCGTTTGGATCTCTGGTGGCTAAGGTCACTTGAATTGATTTAGTAGATTTTGTGAAATTATTTCGTGTGTGACATTAATCTGGACTGGATGAACTACTTCGATTTTTTTTGTAAGATACTATTTATGCCGCCTTGAACATCTCGTTGATAGGTGCAATTACTCTTGAGTATTGTTCGTGTATCATTAGCTTGATACATCTGCCTTAGTTGGTCTTCGTGACAATTTCAGTTGGATTAGGTATTTTGGGTTTTTGGTTGGTATAACTTGGAATTATTTTGATAGTTGGTACTGTTTCTTTTGAGATAGGTATGTATGTGTATGCATATATATATATATATATATATGCATACATGTAAAATTGTGTCTGCTCGACTTTGGTGAAACTGGATTTGAAATTGTCGACTTTTGCCTGGTTGACAATGCTGTGCTTCGGCAATCGAATTTTTGTTTTGAAGTTGATGATTTATTCTGATTTTTATCAATTTCGTATACTTATGATTCCTTAGATGACCATGGCTTTGAATTCAAACCGTTTGATTTCTTGATAACTACGGCTCATTGATGTTGGTTCTTGTGACTACGTCCATGGCTTATAGTTCATGTGATTTTCGAATTTAAATTCTTTATAAAAATTGATTTTTGCCTGGATTGCTTTGAAACCACTGTTACCTGATAATTAAGTTGCTTTGGGTTTTTGTATTTGGCATCGCTTATGGTTTATTACTCTTGTATCAGTGATGTTGTAGACTTGTGTTTTGTGGCCACCCCGGCTCACTTTCTTTTAACTCTGGGCATTGTGGATGGACTTGTTACTGCTGGTTTTTGACTCATCCCCAATTCGAGCTTAAGTTGCAAAAATTGAGCTCTTGTCCACTATTCACTGCATACCTATCATTACATGTATGCTGCGTATTTTAGGCTTCTGTTCTCGAGTCATCATGTAAGATTGTCACTGGCTTTATCATGATTTTGTAGTTGTCTGTACTTTGAGGTGTATGCACTAGTTTCATTCATGCTTGAGTTTATAATTAAGTTCACTGCACTTGAGTTGTAGTTTTTGTACTCGAGTCTGGAGCTTGTATTTTTCAGTCTCACAGTTGCATACATGTTACACTTTAGGTACACATACTTATTCCTAACCTGTTGCACTATTTTCAGTTGCACTGTCACTTGAATTACATTCATCCTTGATGACAGTTCCTTGGTTTGTTGATTCCACTTGAGTCTGGGCATTTCTGTGCTCTAGTCTCTACAGCAGCATTCATGCTTTAGTTGCTGACTGCTGCATTGCCCCAATGTATTCAAGTGTGGCCTTCATATATGTGCATACATTTGTTCTGAAGTGTAGCTTCACGTGAGTTCTTTACTTGATGTTGCTTGATCTGCTTCACCGTTGTACCTTGATTCAATTGCCACGTGCAGTTGTGATATATACCATCACTTGTGTACTTTGTGCATTCACCTTGTTGACCGTCCCATGGTCACTTCCAGTTACCTGTAGTTTGCTTCCTTACTTGAACTGCTGCAGTTCGACTTGCTCACTACTTCCTGACTCGTAGTACTGTCGTAGGGCTGATGTGTTATGTAGTTCACTGTATCATACACTTGCTTATTGTATTCGTTGGCACTGTGAATTCTTGAGCGTTGGCCTTTTGTGCCTTATTGATATTTCAGTATATGCTGTGGTGGCGAGGCAGTGCACGCGTGCGTGCACTGCAGCCACCCAAACTCGACAGTTTTGATTTGATTTTCCTCTTGCTTCTGATGCGTTGATATTTTATACCGTATTGGCGAGGCCGTACACGCGTGCGTGTACGGCAGCCAATCGAACTCTAATGGTTTTAAAGTGACAATTTCAATTGTTTAAATTGGTTTAGTCGATTTGATAAATTGTTTAATTATCTCTGTTGATGATTTAAATCTGCTGATTTTTGCTAAACACTGTTAAGTGTTATATTGACCGTTATCCGGTTTCTTTGTTTAAAGAATCGGATAGACGGGAATTATTGTGACTGTTGTCTATTTAAATTATTACTGCCTATATGCACTAATAAACTGGTTTGTATTAGACTGACCTGGGTATTATTTTCTTTTGAATGTAATACTCGGGTCAGACCCGAGTTATTTCAGGTTGTAGATTTCCTTCTTTGAGTTGCTGTTCGGGATTTGAAGACTTTTACATCTTCTGAAGTTGTCCGTGTCATTTTGTAGTAGTCGTGTCATTATATAGAACGATATGTATTCATGTATATTAGTTGATAATGTACTTGTATATATAACTTCTAGAGTCGACAGTTGTAGTTGTATCATATGTATTGAGTCAACTATGTATTAACTGACATCAGTTATATATATATGAGACTTTTGTTTTTATCTGTGTTCCGCATTTATATTATCTGTGTTATTGTTATATCTAATGTCCTAAACTATTATGAACTATCGTAGTTTGTTTTATACTGATAATTGGATATGTCGATGGGAGTAAATAAGAAAAATAAAAAGTATATACCACTCCTACCGAGATAACCAATATTAGTGTAAGGCCAATTACGGATGGTCGCTCCTATCCAGCCTTATTCTTCGTAATAATAGACAGTATTTCTTTTGATACTCTTTGTTATTATGAGCATAGAGGTGGGGCGTCACATTAATTATAATCATTACAAAAATACGCCAAGAGCGACATGTGATGATGCCCCCTAGGTTGATCAAAGTAATATAGTTATATCTGACTTAATATACATAGCGGAATCAAACAAAACAATCTGCAATTCCTAACTATCTATCCATCGGCCACATGCTCGTCTCCAGAAGCTATATTTGCCAAAATGACTAAAACCTGAAAACCCTAACCCTTAGCCTACTCAAATCAATTTTGACTACCTGAGAGTTTAAGGGGAAACAAAAACGTCGAGTCAGACATAAAACTTGGTGTGAACAATTCTGTTACATCTCGGTTTACTGATATTAAATGAGACCACGCTGCTTAGCGAAACGGGTTTCCCCTCACTAATAACCTTTTCAAAACATATATTTTGCAATCCTTTCCTGCAACCAAACTGGTTAATCAAACTAATTATATCAAAATAGCAATATCTTTTATGCTAATAAATGGACTGTCTGTCTGTAAAACAGGTAATATGTGAACTATTTGCCCACAATATAATAGCAAGGTCTGTTATGCTACAAATGGACTATCTGTCTATAACGAACAGAAATTTTTGACCCTCAAAAATCGACATCAATACGTTCACTGTATAGAATGCCGAGCAATCGAGTGCCAGAAATACCAGATCATTAGGGGTTAAGAAGAAAAAGATAGAAGAAGAAACATAAACAACAACACAGAATCTCGCAATCGCAGTGGAACAAAATATATTATATAACAACAGATCTTTATATAAAGAAAACTGTAACTGTCAATATATATATACAATCATCAGAGTACAACAATCAATATATCAATATGGAGAGTTATTATAACTTGTCCTCACTAGTGCTGACTATACAGTCTACACACAGCGGAATATAATCAAGTACGTGATATACGTCTGAAATCCTCTAGCTCGTCTCCTGAGCTTCGAAGCACTCTAATCTGAATCTGTAATACTCGGTCTGACCCGAGCATTATAATAAAATAACACCCGAGTCAGTCTAGAAAACCAACGTGAGAAAACACACTCAATCTGAATTATAACATTTTTAAAATCCTTAAAAAACAAAGGTATCTCGTAAGACCATGTCACACATGAACATGATGGGTTTTTACCTTACGATAACCAAAACTCTTTTATAGAAAATCCAGTGATATTACAATAGTGTATAAGTACAAATACTTATTAAAATAGCTGAAATTGTTACATTAATTAAATTCCAGCATACTAGACTCTACAATCAAAACTGTAAAGGTTCGTAGTGGATATTGGATCGAAGTGGTTTTCGGATAATGCTGATATCCGATCCAGGTCTCATCGAATCCAAAACGATAAATTTTTAAAGGCCAAGTTGTTTAAAATAAACAATCTAAAATCAGGGTGTCAATATTCACATATGGAAATTCATTCCATATGTTTACTTTATCATGACCTTTCCATCGAAATTAATTCGCTTGTAATCATCACATTTTCCGAAATTCGGAATAGTGATCAGTACAAGTCGATTTACTTTCAAATAAAACGTGTCAACATTTTATTCTAACTACTTTAATTTGTTTGGCTTCTTAATGGCATAGGCAAAGGATAATTTAAAACAATATCTAAGAACAATATCAATCAAGGCATAGATCATCACTCAATAAACAATTAATTTAAAATAACGTTTTGTCAATTAAAGAAATTTATAAAATAATTTATTCTTAGTTAATTTAAAATTAAACAGTCCATTTAAAAATTTATTTATCAATTAACATATAATTAAAAATGAAGAAATTTATTATTCTTTCACTTCAATTATTACAAATCATTGAATTTTAACATTTCAGAACGCTTGCCAATATTAGTTTAGATAAGAATATGCTACGATTGGATCTCGATGCAATAAACTACACGTCGACTGAATTTAAAATGGAAGAGGAATATTGTTATAAAAATTTAAAAGTTATTAAATAAATTAAATAAAATAGTTGATTTAATTCTCTTTACAAACCCAGCCCACTTCCCTTCAACCCGGCCCAACCCAAACTAACCTAGACCAAAACTTCTTCTCTTCTTCTTCCTGTTTCTTTTCTCTCCTCTTTTATTTGCACTGACCCAAGCGTGCATGTCACCATGCACATGCACACGCTGCCTTCGGCCTACCCCTCACCATCGATCATCCACATTGATCGCCCATGACCCCACCACCACGTCCATTTACCTGGAACCCACTATCCCACTTCAGCTCGAAATTTCAAACTTACCACTGAAACCTGGAAACAACCACCATGCCCTTCAAACGCCTCGCAACGACCACCCATACCACCATCCATCACAAACATATGATCCATTTGTTAAATTTTGATATTTAAAATTTTAACATAACTAACCTACTCCTTGTAAAATGAGGTTTCCTTCCTCCATGCTTGATGAATTTGAATGAAATAAATTTTAACATAATCTATACCCAAAAACAAACCACTTTGGTTTTGGAATCATGTTTAAAAACTTAATAGATGATGAGATATTGATTTTTAAAGTTAAGGATCTTAACTGTTTTAACAAAAGAAAACATTAACAGTGGAGCTATTATGGAAGAAGCACGGTGTTATGAGTGTATATGGAACAGTCTAGGTTGAATCACACTGATATATACACATATACACACCTCAGATTCATATGCACTTCACATAGCTCAAGGATTCATCCAAAACCAACAGGTAGATAAAATATGAAATGGCTGGTTAACAAAAATTAGGATGTTTTACTCACCATCTAAAAAAGTAGGTGATCAACTGCTCCTTAATCCCCTCTTCAGGCTTCACGCACTCAACCAGATCTTGTTTTAAAGGCAGATTTTTTTTCGTGTATGCTATACATGAATCACTCAAACAAATGAACAAACATGGGTATTTATAGAGATGGGAGGGGAAACATTTAAACAAAAAGGGGGATGAGGTTGTACATGTACAGGTTTTCACATTTTATTTTATTTTTTTCTTTTTCTGATTTGATTTTTGAGTGATTGGATCTTTTATATGCTGATTTGATTCACTGTTTGCTTGATTAGATTTCATGGTATGCTTGAATTTGATGTTTGCCATCATGATGTCCCGATGTGTGTGTGTCTATATATATATATATATATATATATATATATATATATATATATTTACATGTACACTATATACAACATGAAGTTTTTAAATATATACACATAGATATTTTATCAAAAATTTGAGATGGTGAAGTTTATATATATATATATATATTATCATATTTAGAAATTAGTTTTTTAAAATTTTGTATAGCTTCCAATAAAATATATATTCAGATATTTCCAATATCAGAAAATTTATTTATTCGACTTATAAAAATTAATATTTTAATATTTAAAATTAGTTAATTATCTCAATAACAGATGTCAAAAGATCCGGGTCTTTACATTGTCCATACAACTAGACTGACTGCCCGCAAACTGGACTAACTGTCTGAATCAAAATGGACTAACTGTCCGAATTATTTTCTTAGGTTTAACTACCCTTTAAATTTTCCTTGAAAACCATTTCAAAATGATTTAGTCCTTCAAATCATACATATACAAGGAAAATATATCTTTAGCTTTACTCTATGCTATTTTTGCCATGATATATATATACACACACTTTACTCAAAATAATGTTAATGAGGTTTAATAAGGATTAACTATCCTTCCAAAATAAGTCAAAATCCTTTTTAACTTGAAAATACTTAGGCTACATTGCCTATCTCTTACATCGAAACCTTTGTTTAAAACCGTTAAACATCCCTTTCGAAAGCATTGAATATTGCCTTTCGAAAACATTGGGAAAACCTTTCCTTTCTTTTCTCCGAAAGCTTCACAACATCAGACATCCTCCTTTAAAACCTTTTAAATATTTCCCTTCTGAAACATAGGAAAAACCCTTCCTTTCAATCGTTTCGAAACCCTGGGGAACCACCCCTTTCGAAACCATTCATTAAAACCTTTAGAAACAGTCAAAACTCAATCCTTTCGAAAGCACTTTGGGTTCAATTTAAAACATTAGGAAATCCTTCGAAACCATTCAAAAAATTACCCCTTTGAAAACTTTGAAAAATGTCTTGGTCGAAACCATTTGGATTCTGCCTTCAAGTATAGCGAAAGGATCAGAAACCCATTAAAGTCGAAAGCATCTGTTTCGAAACCATTTAAAACTATCTCTTTCGAAACCATTTGGGTTTTACTTCTATTATAGAAAAAAGGTCTGTAAAACATTTAAGTCGAAAGCATCTGCTTTGAAACCATTTCCTAAGTAAAGAAGTGATGGTGTCGAAACCATCCCTTCGAAAGCATTGGAGAGGTGGCCAGGTTTTTAGAAAACAAAACAACCCTTTCGAAACCATCTGGGTCGAAAGGTAGGAAGCAGCAGCTAAAGGCTTCGACTCAGTCGAAAGTAATCATTTAAAATAAAAGCACAACCCAATTGAAACCATTTCTTTTAAAACCATTTGACCCAGTCAAAACCTAACCAAGTCTAAAGCAAGCAGATGCATTTTTAATTTAAAAACAAAGCAATGCCTCAACCCCTTCGAAACCCCTGGTTTCGACTCCATACCTTCCACCTACATCCAATTATGTACCAGTAAACTAATACCATGTGCACTGGTTTCGATTCTATCGAAAGCAAAGATGAGGAAGCGGAACTTGGTGCCTATGGCGTCAAAACGGTGAAAAACATGTAGCAAATAGTTCTTTTCACCTAACCTGCCTTACGTGTTTAACTATAATTGGTTGCCTCTTTCTTTACCAATGAAAAGTACTGCAGTTTTTCAAAAGTGTTGTCGACTTTCCAAATTTTATAATTTAAATTATTTTACAAAAAGCCCCTTCTCCTCTTTAAATTATATAAAACATTTAAGTCCTATACCTTAAATAATTTTATATAACCCTTAAAACACTTAGGAAAAATCTACAAAAATTCCAACAAATCTCTTTTAATATGTTTTCCAACATATAAAAATTTTAGACCCAAATCTTTTATTATTTAACCAAAAATAATTATTAACCCAAATTAACATTTTCTTTACTAGAAAATTCATATAAATTCCACATAATTTCAGAAAATTTTGAAAATTGAAACCCATCTCAAATATTATTTATGATCTTCATAAAAATTCTCAAGACATTTGGATGTCATTTTATAGGGTTTTCACCTTAAAACATATCATAAAATCAATATGAATATACATAAATCATCAACATGTATATATAATCATTCAAAATCATGGCAAATCAATGCAAAATATTCGGCAATCATTTAAAAACCGAAAATACAATCAAAAATGAGATGTAAACATTATTCACCTTAGCTTTAAAGATTAAAGAGATTGAGATGTGAATGGATTTGATTTGAATTAGCTTCTTTCTTAGCTTTTCCCTATCTTCTTCCTCTTGTTCTTGTTAATGGTGGTCGGCCCCTTAAGTTAATTTTTTTCAAATGAACATGTATGGATACACGGCCTAAGGGTTTAGGGTATAAGAATGGCCTCTTTCCTATTTTACCCTCCTCTATTTCAATTTAAACCCTTCGTTTAATTCATTATTAAATGGCACGGCTACCCTTGGTTAAATCAAATCTCAATCCCCTAATCAACACATTATTTTATTTAATTTAGCTAATTAAATATCCTAAATAATGTTACCAAAAATTTGGAGTGTTACACAACTAGTGCTCTAACTTATCTGGCTTTGATTCTAGATGTGGGATAAAGTAAGTTGAAATATTGAAAAAGTGATAAGTGTAGGAGATTTGATTTCCATAAATGATCTTTATAATTATTGTGGTATGGAAACTCATCTCCATCTTGAGAATTATGAATGTATGTCGAGGCATTAATAGTTTTCTAACTTGTTCGATTTCACTATTAATCGAGGGATGATATTGTTTGAAATCAGAAAGTGGTGGTAAGTATTTTTGATTTAATTCCCATATGACCCATTTACTTACACCAGAAAGAAAGTGGTTTAATTAATGAAAGGATTAATTAAGGAGTCCTAGTGGTTGCTTATGTACTTAATCATGCTTGGTTTCCATGTGAAATTAAATCTTTGATTTGATTGTTTGTTTATTTGATTGTTTGTTTATTTGATAGTTAAATAACTAACTTTCAAATCTTGTCTAGTTTTAAACTAATGATTGTCAGTTCGGAGAGACCGGGATCAAATAAGCATGTTTTATTCGAAAACCACTTCGAATCGGCATAAGCATTCGAGTTGAAGACATCTTGAAGATGATGGAAATCAAAGATGGAGTTCTTTGAAATGTAATGGCTACTTGCTACTAATCCAGAGGGTGATTCCAAAAAGGATGTAGTAGAAGTAGTGCCTTCGGTTTGTTTATATCCTGAACAATTTGCATGGATGAATGCTGGCATTGCATGGTTGCCTGGAGTGTAGTGTTAGTGTTCCAAGAGGGATTTGCTAAGAGGAAAAGGTAACCGGGCTGCATAAGCCTCACAACCCGATAATGACTAAAATCAAGGGAGATGCGGCAGGACTATGTAGGTCGCACCCATTAAGGTATGGTCATCGCCTTTCTAGATCACTATTTATGGATTTGGTATGTGCATGTGAGCTTACGAGAAAGAGGTTGGAAAGCAACCAAGGTGATGTCATATTCGGTACTATTCTAAAAGGGGTAGGTCGGTTCTGTGTTAGTAGGATTTGCAAGGTTTGTGATTACGGTATGTTTTATCTAGAAATGTACTGTGTGTGGGTCGCAGAATTATGAATTTAAGGCTAATTAAACACTGGATGGGGGTGAATAGTGTAACAATCCGAAATTTAACCCATAATAATTAATTAGTTAATTAATGAAATAATAAAATAACTTTGTGAAATTATCAGAATTGAGCTACGGGAGTTGCATCATTGTGTCCGTGGTAATTTTCTGGTCAATTTCCATATATAGAACGTCAGAATTCGAGTTAATATAAGCGAGATACAAAGCAAACAAGAATCAACGGGAAAAAAATATGTAGGGAGGTCGACCATCCCAAGGCCTAGGTCGACCGGCCGGTCGACCTGGCTTCAAGGGCGGTCGTCATGTTGTTCGTCCCGCCTAATTATTGGAAGCGAAGAAACATTTCTTCGTTCCAGTTGTTCCAGAAAGCCTCGTACGCCTTGTTTCGCATTCTTTTGCTCCATCTGGTCCTTCCATACTTCCATCCGACGGCTCCTATTCAGCCTATGACGTTGTTGCATCCTATTCAATCCCCAAATCCAACGGTCTGAGGTCTACTTCTACTCGTATAAATAAGGCCCTAGGCCTAACACTTTTTCTCATTCTAAGATTTTCTCCACTTAGGTTCACCTTTTCAGGAAGGACCCTAAATGGAATAATTTTCCAAGGAGAAAATCATTTTGAATTAAAATATTTAACAACCCCAAGTGGATCCGGGAAGACCTTAAGGGAAGAGCTTAGGACCACAGGTGAGTGATTGTAATTATTTTAGATTTTTAAGCAATTTAAAATAATAGGGTTTCCAATAGTTGTAGTTTTTGTACGATTTTGGAAATACCTTTTTACCAGTTATTTTCAGTTTTAAATTTATTTTCAGTCTATTTCTTTTTAGCTATTCTTTTTAGTTAATTTTAGTTTATTTCTGTTAATTATAGATTTTCCATTTATTTACGGTTTATTTACAGTATTTTAATTTATTTACTGTTATTTATGCGTTATTTACATCTTTTTCCTACGCTTTGGATTTTCTTCTATTTTCAGTTTTCTTTTATTTCTCCTTGTTCTACGCGTATGGATTAGAATAGATTAAATGCAAATATGGATTAAAATTATAAGAATACTGAAATAATGGAACATAAGATGTAAATTGTAAAGACTGTAATAAAAATGGAATTAAGACTGAAATTGAGTCTAATTATGATATTAATGTTAGAATTGGACTAATTAAAGATAATTGGCCTAGTTATAACTTAGAATTATAACTTAAAAGAGTATAAGATAAAAGAGGCTTATTTTCACACTTAGACCTTAGGTTAAGTAATAAGCATGATTATAACGTAGGTTATAATAAGAAAAAGAATAGAATGAGGCTTATTTTAAGACTTAGGATAAATTAATAAGCAAAGATAGTGAAGATAATAATATAGGCTTATTTAAATAATTTATCTAAGTTAATAAGCAAAGATGAAAGTAGGACCTGTACCAAAAAGCTTTCCCTATTAGACAAAATGGTGGTCTCACATTAGCCTGAAGTGAGATGAGGGCACGCTTATACTAATAATGGTAGTAATTGGTCAAATAGAAGTCCAAATCACGGGGGATTTGGACAAGGGGCGCAACTAGATATTGTTTGGATGACGGGCCAGTACCAACAGCATTTTCCCTAATTTTCTACGGACACAGTGTTTCACATAATCCTCAAGTGAGACGAGGGGCACGCTTATGCTGGAGCACAGGTAATAAGAAGACCCAATAGGTGGAGCAACAGGTAGCATGAGCATGGTGGCAATTAGATGTGTGACTTCCATTTCGATGCTCAGTAATCGCTATGAGTTCCAAGCGCTTAAGTATGTGTGCCTTTCGTAGGCACCATTGCCTTATGTATAGAGAGCTATATAACGTCTAGTCCACAATAAATACTTTGTGCGTCTTTCGTAGACACCATTGTACTTTGTGCGCCTTTCGTAGATGCCATTACCTTATGTGTAGGCAGTTATATGGCGTCCAGTTCACGGTAAGGTCTATGGAGTAGCAGGCTGAACAAAGGGTAGAATTAGGATTTCAGCCTAATTATAGGGTTAGGAATTCAGCCTAATCAAATCATCTAACAAAGACAAGTGCAAACAATCAAAGTTAATCAATTGCGTTAATTTAGTAATTCATATTTATTTCCAGCTTATTCCTTTTTCTTCCTATTCTCTTTGTTTCTTTTATATATACTAGAACTGTTGTAAGGTCTATTACTTTTACTTTGCTTAAAGATTCTAGTAATTACTATCATTCACCAGACTTTTAGTCTAACCCACTCCTCTATTTTCCCCTTTCCCCCCATAGGAAAACAAGGGCAAAGAAGATAAACCGTAGCTTCTTGGAGACCCTATCATGTATTCCTTCTTTTTATTTCCAGCTTTTTGTTCTTTTATTGCACTAGCAATGTATTGAGGGAAAGTTTGTGTTTGTACTCTGGTTTTTCTGATGAGAGTGAGATTTTATTTTCATAAGACAATTGTATTTGGCATTTGGAACATATGTGGTTTCTCTACAGTATTTATGAAATATTAATTTCTAAAATCACTTATTGTTTTTAATTACTTCCACTGTGTTATTATTTATCGATTTTGTCTTGTGAATCATAGTCTCTGCTAGCTTTAGTTATACCTACAATGCACCATATCTTTTAGTGCGTCCTTTTGGGTATACTAATGGGTGTGGGGTGTTTCACTTGGTATCAGAGCCTAAGCTTACAGGATTCCTAAAAATTTGTTTTAGAAGTAGAGTATTTTTCAAAATAACTTGTTTTAAAAGTATTTTTCAGAAAGGAACCCGTCGAAATAGTTTTCAAGTATGAAAGAGAGGTTTTATAAAAATCCCCTTAAAGTCTAGTTCAACCTTCTTTCGATTCTTTCGAGCCTAAATTTTCTTTTCTTTGCATAGTATGGCTGACTGGTTCCGTAGAACTGCGGTACCAGAGGTGCGTGGGCAAGCGCCCAATACAACATCGATAGATGGAAATCCTTTTAATACACCTACACTAGCCGATTTTTCTAAGCTATGCAAGGACTTTGCTAGTATAGGAGGCAAAACATTTTCTAGCATAGAGGATTCCGAGGAGACCCGAGCTAGGTTGGAGGATATGGAGCGAAGGTTTAGGCTATTAGATTTGAAGGACCGACTAAGAGTTCAGCCTACATCTTGGCAACTGAAGGGAGAGCTTAAAGAAGTTCCTAGATTAGAAAGCTCTAAGGAGCCATGGTGGAAGGAGGATAAGGACAAGAGGAAAGGAGGAGGATCTTAGAAGCGGATCAAGAAAAGCGGGAAAATGTCATAGTTGAGGATTGGTTGAGCATTTTGCAAAGGACTATAAGAATAAAATGATGAAGGGGAGGTGTTTCAACTATGGGTAGCATGATCATCTTAGTAGAGTTTGTCCCTAGAGGATGAGGCAGAGAGAAGGCACACCAATAGTGCAAGTATAGGCTTTGGATGCAGCACCTTATAGTAGTGGACCGGATCGAGGCAGGAAAGTCTCTGTAGAAGGTTTTGATCTCTATTTCGGATTTTCCCATTCGGACTCTTTTTTATTCCGGATCATCACACTCTTTCATCTCTAGTTCTCTAGTAGATTATTTGCACGTAGACGTCTCTTTAGTAGTAGACCCCATTGTTGTTTCAAACCCCATAGGAGGATCAGCACACTTGTCGATGGTTTGTAGGGGTTTGAAAATTTTTATCCTAGGCATAGAATTTGATTGTGATGCCTATGTATTGGGATTCTTGGGGTGTGGGATGATTTTGGAGATGGATTGTCTATCCACATATGGAGCTATATTAGACTGCGAGAGGAGAGTCATTAGACTAGAGACATGCAGCGGTAGGACCTCGAGGTTTCTTGCGACCCGCTAGGGTCAGTCATGTTGAGTTTCCTTTATTCCTTTGATTCATCATCATTAGAGTTAGATTCGGTTCCTGTCGTCAGAGGTTTCCCAAACGTCCTTAAGGAGGTTAGGGTACTACCCCCTAAGAGAGAGAGATTGACTTCAGGATTTATTTGACTAATAATGCTAAGTCAGTAACGTTACCTGTGAGGCACATGGCACCTAGGGAGAGGAAGGAATTGAGCAAGCTGATCCGTGAGCTTTTGGAAAAAGGTTTCATAAGAAGGAGTATATCAGAGAGGGGAACGCCAGTCGTCTTCGCTACTAAGGCAGGTGGTTCCCTTCGACTTTGCGTAAACTATAGAGTATTAAATAAGCTCACGAAAAAGAACCATTATCCATTTCCTAGGATAGATGATATTTTCAACCTATTAGTTGTCTCTTCAGTATTCTCTCGGCTCGGTTTAGCCACTGGATTTCATCATCTTAGGGTAGTTGATGACAACATTGATAAGACCGCATTTAGGACACTCGACGGATTCTTTGAGTGATTAGTTATGCCTTTTGGGCTAACCAATGCCCCGGTCTATTTCGTATATTTAATGAGCCATGTTTTTAGAAATGTCCTAAATAAATTCATGGTGGTATTCATGGACGACATTCTGGTGGTTCCCAAGAGTATAGAGGTGGTTCTTCGTACACCTTGCATTCTTCAGTTAAAAGTAAAGTTCTTGAAGTATCACGTTTGGCATAAGGAAGCATGTTTCTTGGGTCATAGAGAAGGTCTACACATGGAAAGAGTTTGAGAAATGATTTTGTACATTTAGGTTCGGATTGTGAAAATCCAAAGACAGGTAGGCAAAGATTGGAGATGTACAATAGATTCAGTTGATAAGGAAAGAAGAAAGCCCATGTGTAGATAATTGCAGAAATTATAATTGTTTCATATAAGTGGATTTAACGGTAGCACCTTAGAATAAATATGAGTATAGGAACAAAAGACTTTAAGTAAGGAAATGATATTTCCAAGATTTAGAAAGTATACTCCTAGGGTAGTAAGTAGGAAAATCCACTTTATGTCTAACCCAATAAAATGAAATTATTATAATTGAAATTTTCAATATTTTTTAAAAAGTAAATACTGGGTTTTTGGGAATATGGTAAGAAATTTAAATTGGTTTTTATATAATATAAATTTTGTTAAAAGTGAAATTCTTTTTGAAGAATTATAAAATGTATATAGCTCACTAGTTTCTTTGTAAGTAAACAAAGATTTTAAATATAAAAACCTAAAATGTAATAAGTATCGAAAACGTAGACTACAACATTTATTATTGTAACAGATGTTTTCGTGGAAAATAAAGGGAGCGTAGACTATAACACTATGTTATAGTAGGTGACTCCCAAAGTACATGTTTTTACATAGTGTATGAGATTTACTAGTATTTATTTAAATCCATACACTAGTAATTTTGGGTTGTAGTAATGGTGTTTTACGCAACATCTGTTTTAACCCAAATAAAATTGTATTTAAAAAAAAATTCTAAGAATAGAAATAAAGTGATTTGTAAAGTACACTTATTATTTTAATAAGTATAAGAAAATGTTTTCTAGTTATGGATATATTAAAACAGTTTTGAAGATGAGTTTTATGAAGAAGAAAATTTCTATCATAAGAGAATATAAATTAAGCATACTTTAATCTATTGGAATGAAAAGGATAATGGTATAATTTTCTATGGAACCAAAAAAATGTTTTGTGAAGTTATAAGGAATATGTGAAAGAGATATACAAGGTATGGGAAGCACCATATTTTGTATAGCCTATTTCGAAAAATATAAAATAAGTTCCTTGTAAATTCACATAAACATGAAATCCTCTTTTCAAAGGTTCATAGAAGATTTTAGCATTAATAATTTCTCATTAGAGAAAGTAGTTCCAATACATTAAAGTATGAGACCGTGAGGTGTAATAAGAAGATGGCTTGAAAACACGTAAGGACATTTTAAAAGTATCTGAAAGAAAAATGGTTTGGTGAAAAAGTAAATAAGTTTTTGGAAGCGAAGAACTTAATAACAGTTAAATTTTAAAGAAATTCCAATTTTTATGGAAAGCTATAAAGGTCTTTAAAAGAAAGCAAGGAATAAGTTTTGGACTTAGAATTTGAAAGTTTTTCCCTCTAGGTTTGTGAAATAATGTAAATTCAAAAAGATGTAAGGATGCAAATCTAGAAACATAAAATGTTAAGGAACCGAGTATTTTTGAATTTAATAAGAACTTAAAGATAACACTTTTAAGGACAAAGATTTTGGGATTTGAAAATTCAGAAGCATTAGTTTTTGAAATGAGAGGATAAATACCAAACCAAACTCTTAAAAGTGGAATAGATAGGAATCATTCCCTAAGGAGTGATGAAAAAGGTGTAAGGCTATAAAGGAGACAGCAGTGATTACTTTTGGAAGTAATAATAGAGTTTCCCATAAAGCATATAGGACACTAGTGAGAATCTAGGAATGTTGATTCATGTGAGCAGGCTAAAGAAGAACAGTAAAGTGAAATTAGTAAGATTGTAAGGCACACACGGTTGAGGACATGTATTTTTGATTTTGAAGAAACTTGGGAAAAGCATCTTCCTTTAGTGGAATTCTCACATGATAGTAGTTTTCAAGCTAGCATTAGAGTGGCACCTTTCGAAGCTCTTTATGGAAGACTGGGCAAGTCGCTTTCGTGTTGGATAAAGTCAACCGAGGTTAAAAAGACTTCAGAGAAGACAAAATTTGATTTGGAGAAAATTCGTATCTCATATCCGCATTTCTTTGATAGTAATTTTTCGAATTTCCTATTTTCCATCTTTAGTTTTGAATAGGTTCTTTCCTTTATTATCCTTTGGGAGGGTAGAACTTAGGAGTTAACCTATGGATGGTAGGATTTGATGTAAACATGTTATTATAACATGTTATGGATGATGTATGCAAGTGGTTCCAAGTGTTTGCTAAGTGGATGCTAATGGACGCATATACTTACACTAGGCACTATTATCTCTTAGGGATCAGCCTAACTAGGACACCAAAGCATATGCATATGGATGTGTGCACATTTGCATTTTTATTTTCATGGTTGCTATAGATGGATGTTTATCACATGGTTGTTGCATTTGGATGATGATTGAAGCACGCATATAGAACTATCAGTTATCATTAGGAATTTTTGCATTCATTTGGATACATAGCACAGACATGATTGCATAAAAGGAGGTCAACTGAATCAGTGAACCGCCTAATCTTTTGCATTAGTTAGGGACACTAACACTACACTAATCGCACAAGTATCATAAATTGCATTAGAAAAACTTAAGGACAATGGATGAATGGATGATGGTTGAGTAGTTGGTTGTAGAACTTGAATGAAAACATTAGTTCATTCTTTTATCCTCAGAGATTTCGGGGACGAAATCCCTTAAGGAGGTTAGAATGTAACAACCCAAAATTTAACCCATAATAATTAAGTAGTTAATTAATGAAATAAAAAAATAACTTTGTGAAATTATGAGAATTGAGCCACGGGAGTTGCACCATTGTGTCCGTGATAATTTTCTGCTCAATTTCCATATGCAGAATGTCAGAATCTGAGTTAATATGAGTGAGATACAAAGCAAACAAGAATCAACGAAATATATATATATATAAGGAGGTCGACCATCCCAAGGCCTAGGTCGACCGGCCGGTCGACCTGGCTTCAAAGGCGGTCGACCCGCCTACGTATTAGAAGCGAAGAAACATTTCTTCGTTCCAGTTGTTCCAGTAAGCCTCGTACGCATTGTTTCGCATTCTTTTGCTCCATCTGGTCCTTCCGTGCTTCCATCCGACGGCTCCTATTCAGCCTATGATGTGGTTGCATCCTATTCAATCCCCAAATCCAACGGTCTGAGATCCACTTCTACCCCTATAAATAAGGTCCTAGGCCTAACACTTTTTCTCATTCTATGATTTTCTCCAATTGGGCTCACCTTTTCAAGAAGGACCCAAAACGGAATAATTTTCCAAAGAGAAAATTATTTTAAATTAAAATATTTAACAACCCCAAGTGGATCCGGGAAGACCTAAATGGAAGAGCTTAGGACCACAGGTGAGTGATTGTAATTATTTTAGATTTTTAAGCAATTTAAAATAATAAGGTTTCCAATAGTTGTAATTTTTCTATAATTTTGGAAATACCATTTTATCAGTTATTTTCAGTTTTAAATTTATTTTCAGTCTATTCCTTTTTAGCTATTCTTTTCAGTTAATTTTATTTTATTTCTATTAATTATAGTTTTTCCATTTATTTACGGTTTATTTACATTATTTTAATTTATTTACTGTTATTTATGTGTTATTTACATCTTTTTCATACGCTTTGGATTTTCTTCTATTTTCAGTTTTCTTTTATTTCTCCTTGTTCTACATGAATGGATTAGAATAGATTAAACACGAATATGGATTAAAATTATAAGAATACTGAAATAACGGGAGATAAGATGTAAATTATAAAGACTGTAATAAAAATGGAATTAAGACTGAAATTGAGCCTAATTATGATATTAATGTTAGAATTGGACTAATTAAAGATAATTGGCCTAATTATAACTTAGAATTATAACTAAAAAGAGTATAAGATAAAAGAGGCTTATTTTCACACTTAGACCTTGGGTTAAGTAATAAGCATGATTATAACGTAGGTTATAATAAGAAAAAGAACAAAATGAGGCTTATTTTAAGACTCAAGATAAATTAATAAGCAAAGATAGTGAAGATAATAATAAAGGCTTATTTAAATAATTTATCTAAGTTAATAAGCAAAGATGAAAGCAGGACATGTACCAAAAAGCATTCCCTATTAGGCAAAATGGTTGTCTCACATTAGCCTGAAGTGAGATGAGGGCACGCTTATACTAATAATGGTAGTAATTGGTTAAATAGAAGTCCAAATCAAGGGGGATTTGGACAAGGGGCGCAACTAGATATTGTTTGGATGACGGGCTAGTACCAACAACATTTCCTCTATTTTTCTATGGACACGGTGTTTCACATAATCCTGAAGTGAGGCGAGGGGCATGCTTATGCTGGAGCACAGTTAATAAGGAGACCCAATAGGTGGAGCAATAAGTAGCATGAGCATGGTGGCAGTTACGCGTGCGACTTCCATTTCGGTGCTCAGTAATCGCTATGAGTTCAAAGCGCTTAAGTATGTGTGCCTTTCGTAGGTACCATTGCCTTCTGTGTAGAGAGCTTGTAACGACCCACTATTTTGGACCATTCAAATCGACAATAATCCACACATGTCTGACTTGAATAATTCAAAATAACAGATTGTAATAAAATTTGGAGCAAATAAAATCAAACACAGAATCATAGATACAGAATATCAGAATAACTCGCAGTGGAAATAAAATACCATAGTAGTTCATGAAGCTACTATATACAACTCTAAAAACATATACAAAATATCATAGTCAAATAAATATAATAGAAGTCAGGGTACATAAGTCAATAATACAGAGACAATACTGAATAGGAAATAACTGGAAGAAGTATACGAATAGATAGAGAGGTAAGCTCCAACAAAACTCTAGCTCCAGATGGTGAATCCAAAGCTGTGATTCTCAGGCTGATCCGAGCGTAAAGTAAAACACAAAACACTCGAGTCGGGACATACATACTTATACAATGTAAACCAACTCAAGTGAACTATAATATAAATGCACAATAACTTAAAGTTGTGAGAAATGCGGATTAAGGATCTTAAGGCTAGAATTAACACTAGAGGGGGGGTGAATAGTGTTTTAAGAAATATGTTAATCTTTTTGAGTTTATCTTAATTTGTTAATAATGTATGCACTAATCAGACACAGATATGAACATAGAATCAAACACAGATGCAAATATAAAGTAAAAGCAGTAAAGGAAAGAACACACCAGATTTTATACTGGTTCGGAGTTACCCTACATCCAATCCCGCACAACTAAGTATGGATTTCCTTTCAAGACCAATTCAACAATTACAACCCTCGGTTTCAAGGCTACGAGGTACACCCTCCAGAATAACAATCCTCTGGGTAGAGATACTTGATTTCCGGGGCAACAAGTTCACCCAATTGATTTCCAAGGCTACAATCACACCTTCTCTCGCTCAATTGATTTCCAAGGCTACAATCACACCTTTTCTCGCTCGATTGATTACAAAAAGTCTATAACTCAGATTAGCACTTGGATCTTGTAGAGAAAGTGATGGAGAATCACACTAGAAGTAATCGAGTATGATTCGATGTTGATTTCGGTAGAGTAATGGTATGATTTTGTATTAAGAAATGTGGAAGAAGAAGAGGAGTGAAAACCAGAAAAAAGTGATTAAAAATTCGTTGAAACTGACCCCTATTTATAGAAGAACAACAGCCATGACCATTCATGAAGAGTTATGGCGAATACACACTTCTTTTGAAATTTGAATTTTGAAACCAACTGACACTATGTCGACATGGGGTACTTGGGCATGTCGACATACCAAAGGGATTTTTGGTGTTTTGATTTTCTTTGAAAATAACCTCTATCTTATATTAAAATTATTTTAAACTTTATAAATATACTTAACTATAGTTAAAATACATAAGTAAATATAAAGAACAATATATACATAATTTAACTATAATTTTATATTTAAATCTAAGTATAAATATTTAAAAGTTAAATATATTATTTGAAAATAGTTTAAAATCAGGAGTAATTTGACTTTGAAATTAAAGATGTTTTTGAGGCTAAAATTATTTAAAATCAGGATAGAGAGTTTTGAATCTTTTAAAAGGAAAGTTTTGAAATCATTTTGAAAACAAGATAATTTTGTGAAATCATTTGAATTAAAATTAGTGGATACAAAACAATGTCCCACTAGATTTTCGTAGGTTCCATCCTACTTAGGGTTCCATCCCTTTAACGGGTTCGAAGTGGATTCCATTCCACGAATAAATTGGATATTAAGATGTCAGTGCCTTTCTATGAGTTTTAACAATATTCCTAACTATATAACTTATCTTGGAAACTTGAACTCTTGAAATTCTTGATACTCATGAGTCTTCTATCTCTATATCTTGAATCTCTATACTGTACAGTCTTCATTCTTGATACCTGCATGGTTAGATCCTACATATACATATATATCTAAACTTGTAATGTTAGTATTTATATTTTATAATCTATTCTTAGGTTGTTGTCATCAAAACCAACTCCTCAGGGACTAACAATCTCCCCCTTTTTGATGATGACAACCTTTGTTTATAAAATATCACTTCTATCCTAATAACTCCTCCTAAAACTAACAACTCCCCCTTAATCTATGCCTAACTACCCTATTTTATATTTCTCCTCCTTTGTCATCAACAAAAACCATATAACTCTATATAACTCCCCCTGAAACTAAGACTACATTACTTGTGATTATAATGATACTGTTATCATACATAATCAATACTTAACTAAAATATAATCCTAAACTATTAACTATCCTAACTAAGAATTCACAACAATACTAACACATATAAGAACACGAGTTTATTTATTACGAGTATGGTTGTATTTACATTTGCGTTTGAAAAACATATAAACACAAATAGCAACGGAAGGAAAGAGAAGAAACTATTGTGTGTTTCTGAACATAGGAGATTTATGAATTGAACAATTTGGATAGTGGAAACAGAAATTTCCACGTTGTTCAACAAGATTTCCATTTTTTCGAAACACACCTCTCCAACACATACTACTTGGTCATGATCCTCCTCGTGTGCTTCTTCCATTGGTTCTTCTTCTTCGTCGCTGACCTCATGTTCTTGATTGAGTGAAGAGTCTTCATCGATCAAGATAGGGTTGGCATGGTTATCCATTAGGAATTTTTGTAAATTCCTAAGAATCTTGCCTTACCTCTCTTGCTCTTTCGCCATACGAAGTTGAGTCACTTGAATTTCAGTCAACATTTGAAGAGTATCCTTCATAGACTCCTCTAACTTAGTTACACGTGCGAGAGTAGAGCATTGGAATGGACCGGAAGTAGGAGAGGGGAATAAGAAAGTTGATTTTAAGTTTGATTTAGAGGAAGATGCCATTATTATATATATTTCAGAATAGAAAATGAAGAGAAAACAGAGAGAATGAATAAGAATTCGAAATAAAGAAGAATATATAACTAAATTTTTGAATTTTGGTGGGAATTTTTTTTAAAAAAAACGTTACATGTCGACATGTCTTCCTAGGGGATGTCGACATGGTCCTTATATTTTAATTCTATGATTTATTTTAATATTAATTATTAATTATACTTGTTATTTATATTTCATATTTCAGTTATAGAACTAATACCTAATTCTCTTCTTAATTTAGTAAATATAGATTCATTTAATGGTTTTGTTAAGATATCAGTGATTTGATTCTCAGAATTTATATATTCGAGAGTAATTACTTCTTTAGATATATTATCTCTAAGAAAATGATGTCGAATATCAATATGTTTAGTTCGAGCATGATGAGTAGGATTTCTAGATAAATTTATCGCACTAGTATTATCACAATAAATTGGCGATTTTGAGATATTTAATCCAAAATCTCTTAAGGTTTGTTGCATATATATTACTTGAGAACAAGCCAAAGCAGCAGAAATATACTCTGCTTCAGTTGTTGATAGAGAAACTGTATTTTTCTTTTTACTAAACCAGGAAACCAGAGAATGTCCCAAAAAGTGACAAGTTCCACTTGTACATTTTCGGTCTGATTTACATCCAGCATAGTCAACATCACAGTATGATATTAAATCAAATGAATCATTTTTAGGATAAAATAAGCCATAATCAGAGGTGTGTTTAATATATCTTATGATACGTTTTACAGCTTTTAAGTGAGTTTCTTTAGGTTGAGATTGATATCTTGCACAGAGACATACACTATGCATGATATCAGGTCTACTAGCAGTGATATAGAGCAATGATCCGATCATTCCTCTATACAACTTTTGATCTACATCTTTCGAGAGATCTTCTTTACTTAGATATTCATTGGTTGCCATAGGAGTAGGTTTTCCACTCGCAGAAGTCAAACCAAATTTATTAACTAGTTCTTTAGCATATTTTTCTTGGCTAATAAAAATACCATTATCTAATTGTTTTATTTGTAATCCTAAAAAGAAGTTTAATTCACCCATATGACTCATCTCAAACTCTTTTGTCATTATTTCAGAAAATTCTTTATTCATTTCAAAATTAGTTGATCCAAAAATGATATCATCCACGTAAATTTGTACTAGTTGAATATCATTTTTATTTCTTTTAATAAAAAGAGTATTATCTATTTTACCAATTTCAAAATTTGATTGTAATAAATAAGATCTTAGTCTATCATACCAGGCTCTAGGAGCTTGTTTTAGACCATATAAAGCTTTCTTAAGTTTGTACACATGGTTTAGAAAATTTTCATCTTCAAAAAGTGGTGGTTGTTCAACATATACTTCTTCTTTTACAAAACCATTTAAAATTGCACTTTTAACATCCATTTGAAATAATTTGAAATTATTATGATTTGCGAAAGCAAGTAGAATCCTAATGGCTTCTAATCTTGCTACAGGAGCAAAGGTTTCGTCACAATCTATACCTTCTTCTTGACAATAACCTTGGGCGACTAATCGTGCTTTATTTCTAACGACCTCACCTTGTTCATTCATTTTATTTTTATAAACCCATTTAGTTCCAATTATAGTTTTATCTTTAGGTCTAGGAACAAGTTCCCAAACTTCATTTCTAGTGAATTGATTTAATTCTTCTTGCATAGCCTAAATCCATGAATCATCAGTTGATGCTTCTTTAGGATTTTTGGGTTCAATAGTTGATATAAAGTCTACATTACTCATTTTACTTAGTTGATTTCTAGTTGTAACAATAGATTGCATATCTCCTATTATATTTTCAATAGGATGATCTTTTAAAAGTTTAATCCTTTTATTAGGATGATTAATTTCATTATTAATTTCGGTTGATTCCTGATTTTGAGTAATTAAATCTTCTTCATCATTTGTAATTTCAAAATCTTTTAAATTTTCATCAAACGAAACATGCATTGTTTCTTCGATGGTGTTAGATCTTAAATTAAAAACTCTATAAGCTTTACTTCTATTAGAATATCCGATAAAGATTCCTTTGTCGGATTTAGGATCAAATTTATCCAAATTATCTTTTGTATTTAAAATAAAGCATTTACTTTCAAAAATTCTGAAGTATGATACCTTAGGTTTCTTTCCATGGAGAAGTTCATAAGGTGTCTTATCAGTTAAAGGTCTAATCAAAATTCTATTCAAAATATAACAGGCGGTAGCAACAGCTTCTGCCCAAAAGTGTTTTGGTAAATTACTATTTGAAAGCATAGTTCTCGCACACTCTTGTATCGTTCTATTTTTACGTTCAACTACTCCGTTTTGTTGTGGAGTTCTTGGAAATGAGAAATTATGAGTTATTCCCTTCTTATTGCAGAATTCCTCAAACTTTTCATTTTCAAATTCACCACTGTGATCACTACGAATAGTTATAATTTTTAAAGATAATTGATTTTGAATCCTTTTTGTAAAGTTCATAAAACATTCAAAAGTATCACTTTTATGTTTCAAAAATATTGTCCACGTAAATTTAGAATAATCATCTACAATTACAAAAACATATTTACTACGATTTATTGACTGAATTTGAGATGGACCAAATAAATCAAGATGAAGTAACTCAAGGGGTTTTGAAGTTGAAATCATATCTTTTAATTTAAAGGAACTTTTTCTAAGCTTTCCTAATTGACATGCATCACATAAACTATCTACTTTAAAATTCATTTTAGGGAGACCTCTTACTAGATCATGTTTTGACAGTCTAGATAAGAGTTTGAAATTCAAATGTCCAAATCTCTTATGCCAAATCCAAGGGTCACTTGTATTTGCCAGAAGACATAGGTTATCATTTGAAACTTTCATACTAAGAATATAAATATTCTTTTTCGTAGTTCCCTCAAATATTATGGTTGAGTTATTATCTTCAATATGACATTTATCTTTTTCAAATTTAATTTTATATCCTTTATCACATAGTTGACTTATACTTAGCAGATTGTGTTTCAGATTCTTAACTAGCAAAACATTTGTAATAATAGGAGTTTCAGAGTTACCGACATTGCCGATGCCAACCACGTATCCTTTCGAGTTGTCTCCAAAGTTAACCAGTCCTTTATCTTTCTATATAATATTATTCAGCATATCCGGATTACCAGTCATGTGTCTAGAGCATCCACTATCAAGTATCCACTTATTCCTTTTGATCTGCACAGATTGTCCATTGTGGATTGTTTCCTTAATGCCCATAAAGCATCTTTCCTGCACATTATAAAATTTGGGTAGACAACTAGAATTTGAATAACATTCATATGCAGACTCATGGAACAATGATGATTTAAACAATTCTAAACTAGTTTTAACAGATTTTTCAAAAATAGCCATTTTAAAACTTTTCAAAATTCAGATTATGAAACTTTTGAAAACAAAGCTCTGATACCAAATGTGAGAAATGCGGATTAAGGATCTTAAGGCTAGAATTAACACTAGAGGGGGGTGAATAGTGTTTTAAGAAATCTGTTAATCTTTTTGAGTTTATCTTAATTTGTTAACAATGTATGCACTAATCAGACACGGATATGAACACAGAATCAAACACAGATGCAAATATAAAGTAAAAGCAGTAAAGGAATGAACATACTGAATTTTATACTGGTTTGGAGTTACCCTACATCCAGTCCCGCACAACTAAGTACGGATTTCCTTTCAAGATCAATTCAACAATTACAACCCTCGGTTTCAAGGCTACGAGGTACACCCTCCAGAATAACAATCCTCTGGTAGAGATACTTGATTTCCGGGGCAACAAGTTCACCCAACTGATTTCCAAGGCTACAATCACACCTTCTCTCGCTCAATTGATTTCCAAGGATACAATCACACCTTTTCTCGCTCGATTGATTACAAAAAGTCTATAACTTAGATTAGCACTTGGATCTTGTAGAGAAAGTGATGGAGAATCACACTAGAAGTAATCGAGTATGATTCGATGTTGATTTCGGCAAAGTAATGGTATGATTTTGTATAAAGAAATGTGGAAGAAGAAGAGGAGTGAAAACTAGAGAAAAGTGATTAAAAATTCGTTGAAACTGACCCCTATTTATAGAAGAACAACAGCCATGACCATTCATGAAGAGTTATGGCGAATACACACTTCTTTTGAAATTTGAAATTTGAATTTTGAAACCAACTGACACTATGTCGACATGGGGTACTTGGGCATGTCGACATACCAAAGGGATTTTTGGTGTTTTGATTTTCTTTGAAAATAACCTCTATCTTATATTAAAATTATTTTAAACTTTATAAATATACTTAACTATAGTTAAAATACATAAGTAAATATAAAGAACAATATATACATAATTTAACTATAATTTTATATTTAAATTTAAGTATAAATATTTAAAAGTTAAATATATTATTTGAAAATAGTTTAAAATCAGGAGTAATTTGACTTTGAAATTAAAGATGTTTTTGAGGCTAAAATTATTTAAAATTAGGATAGAGAGTTTTGAATCTTTTAAAAGGAAAGTTTTGAAATCATTTTGAAAACAAGATAATTTTGTGAAATCATTTGAATTAAAATTAGTGGATACAAAACAATGTCCCACTAGATTTTCGTAGGTTCCATCCTACTTAGGGTTCCATCCCTTTAACGGGTTCGAAGTGGATTCCATTCCACGAATAAATTGGATATTAAGATGTCAGTGCCTTTCTATGAGTTTTAACAATATTCCTAACTATATAACTTATCTTGGAAACTTGAACTCTTGAAATTCTTGATACTCATGAGTCTTCTATCTCTATATCTTGAATCTCTATACTGTACAGTCTTCATTCTTGATACCTGCATGGTTAGATCCTACATATAGATATATATCTAAACTTGTAATGTTAGTATTTATATTTTATAATCTATTCTTAGGTTGTTGTCATCAAAACCAACTCCTCAGGGACTAACAAAAGGATGCTTGGCATCGCCCATCCTTTAAGGATCCATTTCCATTAATTACGCAGTCATAACACTGTCATAGAAATATCCATATTAAAGTAAGTCAATGCAAACAACAATGTTAATGTGACTAGGGTAGCGCAGAGCTGCACTAATCGCTTACCTCTAGCCACACTCTTAAATCAAAGGTATGCATCCAAATAAATCAAAAGGAAATAAAATAGCATACAAAGAAGTGTCCCCGTGGTTATAGATTTCAAAATGGTTAAAAATTCCAAATTAAAATCATTAATTTAAATCATTAAAAGTGAAGTCATTATACCTTTAAATCAAATATTCAATTCCCAAAAATTTAACCTTTTCTGAACTCGTTTATTCACTTAAATACATTAAAACATTAAAATTCCAGCTTTCACAGCATTTAGAAAGTGCCGCGGTAAGTTATATTTGAAAACAATTCAATTCAGCAAAGACAACATTTATAAACTGCTGTAATAGTTCAGTTTTAGTGGAAAAATAGTTCAATTCAGAAAAGACAGCATTTACAAAACTGCTGTAATAGTTCAGAGTTCAATTTGAAGATTTTAGTTCAATTCAGCAAAGACAGCACTTGGAAAGTGCTGTGATAGCCCTTAGTTAGATTTTAGCCTTTTAGTTCACTTCTACAACTACAGCACTTACAAAGTGCTGCAGATTCTATAAGTTCAGTTTTTAGTTCATTTTCAGAAACGATAGCATTTCTGAAGTGCTACTAAATGAATTTCCAGATTTTAAATAGAATTCCAGCCATAAATAAACTTCCATTTAAATCAATTTAATTTTATAAAAATCATATTTTTCCACTTTAAAATGGTCATTTAAATACCCTTTAACTTTTGATTTGTATAAAGTAAATTCCACAAATAAATATCAAATTTTTCATTACTTCACTTATTAAATTCAAGTGTACAATTTTCCTATTCTTTACATTCACTTAACACTTTAATTTAATTTATCATTTCACAAATAAAACTTAATTTCCATTTTATTGTCCTTTACCTAAACTTCCATTTTTAAAACCAAATCTCTCAAATTCCAAGTCAGGTTAAATTCCAAAATACCATTTTAAGCATTCATTTGTTTAACATTTTATATTCATAGAAAAATCAATAACACTTTAATAAATCATTTTATATTCCAATTAAATCAAAATGTCATGATTTACATTTTTAAAATACTTAAAAATATCCAGAGAAATATATATAATAACCACGGGTCTGTATACTATTTTCTAACCTGTCAAGTGATACAGATAATATATCATTTCAATCCGTAATTTACAAAGAAAAATCCGGGTTCTATCATTTCAAACCCGCAATCCCAAGTTAATAAAAATAAATAAAAATCACTCGAGCCTATCATTTCAGCTCATAATGATTTTTCCCTATTCTAAAGTCCGTTCGGGTATGTATCATTTCAACCCATAGTGATTCTATTCTACAGGGAACTTGCAGTGTGATTAACAGAAATAAATAAACAGTATAATAAGAAAAATGTAACAGATGTTGTGACAAATTAATAACAGGGTTTAACATCATATAATTTACATCACAGGCAGGTATAACATGATATAATAGTTTATACATATTCACTTGTTGTCACTTCACAATTTATATAAGTATAGATGTCATGAGTGAAAACTCACCTTTCTACGCTGGAGTTTGCAAATAAACACACAAATGAAAAATCCAGAAAGCACTAAAGCACGATTAGATTTGGATGGGGAGAGAGCCAAGATGTTAATCTTGTATTCACAAAATAAACAAAACAAAATATAAATATAAATACAATACAAAAGATTATATTGAAACAAATGGAAATAGAAATTGCAAAAGACCTAACCAATCTTTTAAACAATTTTTGCTTGATCTCCACTCAACTTTGCTCGACCACAAGGCTCTATTGGTTCAGCCATGACATGTATAAAGGTGCAAAGGGTCTGGTTTGGGATCATAAAGGCACGGCTAAGTCAAGAATATGAAGAGGAAGGAGTTGCAAGTGGAGAATACAAAGGGACAAGGCAAACAAGGAGGGATTGGTCATCATCTAGGCTCGACCTATGGATCTATATGGCTCGGCCAAGTCAAGTACATGCCTGGATAGAGGTTAGAATGTTGTTCAGAGGTGGCAAACAAGCTGGTGGTGGTGGCTATGGTTGTGGCCGTGGTCAACAATGAAGGGGAGATGGACTATGGAGCTCGGCTATGACATGTTTTGGAGTTTTGGACATTGTTATGTGGAATTTTGTTCAAGGGGAGGTCAAGGCACTTTTAGGTCAGAGGAGGGGGATGGTTTGGCCATGGATTATGTGAGGAAGAAGTGGTGGTGGTCGGTGGTGGTGACAGAGGAGGGGATGGTCGAGCAAAGCTATGAAGAAGGCAAGGCAAAACATAGAAAATCAATAGAAAAAAATGAAGAAAAAGAGTAGAAAAAAGAGAAACCATTACCAATATTTTTCAGAAATGTTTGGCCATGAAAATGAAATAAAATGAGATGTTTTTTTCACGTATAATAGTACTGAGAAATGCACGGCTACAATTAAGGAAGAGAACGGCTAAGAAATGAAAGGTCTAGAAAATGAAAGGTCATAGTTTATAAAGCTTTAGTCTCTTCGAATTTCCAATATCTTTATACAAAATAAATAAAATAAAACTCAGTAAATAAAGTAAAAACAAACTGAAATAAAGTGAAGAAAAGAAAATAAATAATTTTTTTTAGGAAAAATAGGAAAATAAATAAAGAAAATAGCTTATTATATTGAAACTAGCTTTAAAAATTACAAACAAAATACAATTAACTTAGGAAAATTATAACTCAACAAATTCACATAATTAAATTCAAAGTCCAAAACAAAATAAAATGGGAATGAAACTAATAATTAGTCTTAGGAAAATAGAAAATAAATAAAGAAAATACTTTATTTAATTGAACTAGAATTTAAAATTGCAAACAAAATACAAATGACATTGGAAAATTTCAACTACGCTTTTAAAATGTTTCAATATATATATATATATAACATGCCATGTTACACATGTAAACATAAATTAGAACATGACATGACAAACAAAATATTATTCATATAAATTAAAATAAACAATTTTGTTAAATAAAACAATTTACATACAATGGTGTAAAAAGCATAACATTCACAATATTAATCAGATTTCAACGAAACGAAAAGCAGTATTCTTAAAAATTTATTTAATTTCAAAATAAAAGATAAAATTCAAAAATTCAAACTTTTAAAATTTTAAATTAAAAGTCAAAGTTTGACCACATTGACAAAAATTCACATTTCTGGAAAATACTCTATTTATTCATGTTTGGAATTATAATTCACATAAAAATCAAAATTTATATTTAAAATAACAAAATTTATCCATTTTAATAAATAAAATAAAGTTTTCAAATCAGGAAATTCAATTTAACATAATTAAAATATACAATTAAAATAATCACAAAATACAGGGTTGTTATAGAGCTATATAACGTCTAGTCCACAATAAATACTTTGTGCTTCTTTCGTAGACACCATTGTACTTTGTGCTTCTTTCGTAGACACCATTGTACTTTGTGTGCCTTTCGTAGATGCCATTACCTTATGTGTAGGAAGTTATATGGCGTCTAGTCCGCAGTAAGGTTTATGGAGTAGCAGGCTGATCAAAGGGTAGAATTATGGTTTCAGCCTAATTATAGGGTTAGGAATTCAGCCTAATCAAAGCAGCTAACAAATAAAAGTGCAAACAATCAAAGTTAATGAATTGAGTTAATTTAGTAATTCGTATTTATTTCCAGCTTATTCCTTTTTCTTCCTATTCTCTTTGTTTCGTTTATGTATACTAGAACTGTTGTAAGGTCTATTACTTTTACTTTGCTTAAAGATTCTAGTAGTTACTATCATTCACCAGACTTTTAGTCTGACCCACTCCTCTATTTTCCCCTTTTTCCCTACATAGGCAATCAGGGACAAGGAAGATAGACCGTAGCTTCTTGGAGACCCTATCATGTATTCCTTCTTTTTATTTCCAGCTTTTTGTTCTTTTATTGTACTAGCATTGTATTAAGGGAAAGTTTGTGTTTGTACTCTGGTTTTTCTGATGAGACTGAGATTTTATTTTCATAAGACAATTGTATTTGGTATTTGGAGCATATGTGGTTTGTCTAAAGTATTTATGAAGTATTAATTTTTAAAATCACTTATTGTTTTTAATTACTTCCGCTGTGTTATTATCTATCTATTTTGTCTTGTGAATCTTAATCTCTGCTAGCTTTAGTTATACCTACAAAGCACCACATCTTTTAGTGTGTCCTTTTGGGTATACTAAGGGGGTGTGGGGTGTTTCAAACAATGTTTTCTAACTTATGTAAAAAAATTCCAATTTCTTTCTTGTGAAATATTAAATCAAAGATTAAACGCAAAATTATACTATCAAACAATCATAGATGCAATAATTAATAAAAAATAAAAGCAATAAAGCAAAGTGAAGAGTTAAAGAGATGACGCTAGGGATTTTATACTGGTTTGGATTTCTCTTACATCCAGTCTTGTACGAAATGCTTTATTGACCCGGAATTTCGGACACTTCGTATTTAAATATCTGAAATATTTAAATGTAATCTTGGATTTAATGTTATTAAAATGATTTAAGAACGTTCTTAACCCCCTTTTAAATCATAAGTAATGATGGTAAACTTGTTTCTGAAATTTTTTAACAAAAATAAATACTTTGACGGAAAATCGACGATGTGACCTAAATCGATTTATCGATATAAAGCTTTTTATTCAATCACTACAACAAAATACCCCTTTTACAACGGGAAATGCCTGTTGTAATAGGGGTTTCGCAATGGGCCTAGGCCCATTGTATTATGCGATGTTGTAATAGAGTGGATGAATTTTACAACGGTTATTGCCGTTACAATAGGGGTCTTTTACAATGGTTTTTGCCCGTTGCAAAAGGATCTTTTACAAATATTTTTGCCCATTGCGATTAATCCTTTTACAACTGTTTTTGCCCATTGCAAAAGGGTCTTTTGCAACTGTTTTTGCCCGTTGTTAAAATAATTCAAATGAGAAAAATAAATAAAACTACTACAATGCACATGTAAATTTTAAACTAATTTGAATTGAAACAAAATTATTATATTAATGACAACCATATTTATTCATATTTACTAAAAATAGCAAAAGAAATTCATATTTTAAAATAACAAAAAGATTTATCTATTCACATCATTCATAAAATTTTACATAGTTACAAAACATCGAATACAACCCTAAACTAACATAACACGTGGTACATACAAATAATAAGACAAGATTTAAAATTTAGACTGAACGACATTGAAGCAAACCTTGAACCATGATATTTTAGTTAATCAAAACCCACATAACACCTTTTTCCTTCAAAAATTCCTTTGCTTCTGCTATGTCCTGTAATACATACAAAGATAATGTAAATTACATACATATGTGTGTGTGTGTTAGAATGATAAACATGCATATCCTAACACAAATGAGTAAGCATGGCCAAAAGCAACATATATAGGGAATCAGTTTTACTTAACTAGAACTTCATTGCATGTGTTCGTTCCTAAAGCTTTACACTCGATACGTTGGAACTGCATTCAACTCATTTCCTTAGATCTAGATAACTTGTGTATGTTTGATTATATTATAAATTCTCTAATTGTAATTACAAGTGTTATTCTACTAACATAAAGAAGATGGATTTCCACGTCACATCACCTGCGGAGAACGCCTTAATAACTATTCCTTTACACAACAAAAAGTAAAACATTTGCTACAATTTCTTTTTTTCCAGGATGAAGATAATGGGACAAAGATTGACAAAATTAATGCTTGAAAATCAGCAATGCCAATTAGAAAGGGTGTATGAAATGTAGCAAAAAACACTGAAACTATAGGCTTTTTTGGAAAATAATAATCATCCACTTTTATGTCAAAAAACAACCAACGCTTCACGTGCTTAGGATACAACAATTTAAGTAATACGTTCAAATATAACAATGTTTTTACCAACATAACCAACTCGTTAACTTATAATACAACAATTTAAGTTCATGGTTCATAGTTGATTTTCCAGTGCTAACTATGCGTTTATTATATACTAACTCAAATGCAAACTTGGCCAATGTTCAAGCCAAAAAAGGGAGTAGCCTTAACCTATTCATCCTGCTATCACTACAGATTATTATTACATCCATGCCCTAATTATCTTTGACTCTCAACAACTCTTTATTGATTTATTTTGTTTTTCAAAATCTTTATTTCTAATTTATACTTCAACAATCGGTGCCTACAAATTCAATTTGTATTATTAGGGTATTTTACATTATGATATTTTTCAATCAATCTACCGGTACTACCAATGGAGTTTCTAAATAATTGCTCAAACAGACTATTTCAAGTTGCACTTAACTTTAACTACAATGTGTTTTCAACTAGTATGTACCAACAAATTTGGTTTTTCATTACAAGATACAACATTGTTACTTCAATCAATTAAATTATTCCAACTAAACATGATAAAACGGCGCCACAAAATAATCAACATGAAAAAATAGTGCCACAAAATAAATAATTAAAAACAATGTTATGATACTAATAAATCGTGTGCGAAGCACGAGCCTCATGCTAGTTTGTTATTAAAATAGATCATTAATATCTTAAGTACTTTCTAATCAAAGACTAAAAAAACACTCAACATAACTAACAATGTCAATTGGACAATTGTTTAGCTTTATTTTAAACTAGAATATGAACGCCAAGACTGAATTAATACTGTCATCGATTTTACAAGAATAATTCAAGCGCTTTATTTTTTTACAGCTCAGAGACTGTAACTTGACCCCCTAGAATAACCCTTCATATTACATACTACATACTTGGGACTTGGTTAACAAAAAAACAAAATAGTAGAAGAAGGAAGAAAGTATAAACCGAAATAGGTTGCTGGACAATCTATGCAAAGACAATAAGACGTTACAAATGTAATAACAGAGAAAGAAAAATTGTGTGCTTACAGTAAATTCCCGTTTGTAAGGCATTTCAAATAGCCTTCGTCTTTGACTTTATGCAAGAAATTCACGATTTCTTTCTCTTTAATCGTCTTCAGGACGACTCGCCTAAGCTCGAACCTTCGTCACGTCAACCTGCATGCATCGCTCCACCTGCTTTGTCACCGCCTGCCATCAGCACTCGCGAGCTACCCTAGCCTCGACTCGCAGCCCTGCTCGACTCTAGCTTGCTCGATCTATGATTTTGAGCAAAAAGGGAATTAGGGTTTTAGTTGATTTTGGCTGAAGAACGAGAGTAAGGAAAGGGTCAGGCTGGGTTAAATAAACGAATAATGGGCTTCGGGCTCGATGGTAGTAATAGTTTTATTTAGTAATAAAAAGGTTTATTTAATTCTTTTAAAAAACCGTCTACTCGATGGCAATTAACTCCTCGTTCGAGCCTGAAAACGTCCGTATACAAAAATATGTTGATAGCTCATCCGACTTAAAATTTACAAATTAATATCTAAATTAATTATAATAATTTCTACTTTGTAAAATATTTCATCTATATTTTATTTCTACATTCACTAAATAAAATAATTATTTTATTTATTCTAACTAGTATAAAACGCATGTACGTACATCTAATAATTATAAATATTTAATTTTTATTTAATAAAAAAATCAATGGATGGATATGTGCTATAAGTGCAAAACATTTGGTAGTCCCAACACTTTTATTTCAAGAAATTTTATTGATTGTGTTGGTGGCAAATCGTTAGCAAAATTTCATTGATTGATGGTTGAAAAGTGGATGTTGTTGTCTGTTGTAAATTGATGGTAAGGTTCCGTTGATGGATGAGGGTATTTTTGAAATTTCAAAAGGACACTGTGCAACTCTACTCATTGAATACTCTTTATTAATATTAGAGATTAGATATAAGATAATTATATATATATATATTCATTATATAAATATTTTTTGATTAATTATTGTTTAATTAATTATTAAAAATTAATTATTATTTATTAATTGTTAATTACTATTAATTAATTATTATATTAATTATTAGTTATTGAATAATAATTATTAATATTAGTCAGTAATAATAATAATTAATTAATATTTCTAATTAATTATTGAATGATTATTATCCTCCTACGACGTCTAAGATATTAGATAATCGAAGAAAACAATGATCGGTTAAGAGTTGTTGAAAATTAGCATCTATTACAGCTGGTAAACCAAAAAGGTGAGTAATTAGTAATTAGTGATTATTTATTAATGATCCTTAATTATTATAAGTTATAAATGATTAATATAATATTATTAACGATTAATTATTAAATATTAATAAATAATATAATATTATCAATGATTAGTAATTTGTAATTAGTAATATAATATTATAATTAGTAATTAGTAACCTATGATTAATATGATTTTATTAACGATTAATTATTAAATATTAATAAATAATAAATATTAATTTTAAGAAAGCATTGTAATTATTAATTATTGATTATCGAAAATTGGCAACGGACATTTATTATAACGGGCATTTTATGATCGTTGTAAAATTGGCATCGATTACAATGGGCATTTTACGACCGTTGTAAAATTGGCACCTATTACAATGGGCATTTTTTGACCGTTGTAAAATTGACACATATTACAATGGGCGTTATGACCATTGTAAAATTGGCACCTCTTACAACAGGTATTTTGTGACCGTTGTAAAATTGGCATCTATTACAACGGGCCTGGAAGAACCATTGTAATAGCATTCTATTACAACGGGTAGACATTTTCGGTTGTAAAAAGGGCGTTGTATAGGGCATCTATTACAACAGGCCTGAAAGGACCATTGTAATAGCATTCTATTACAACGGGCAGTCAATGCCCGTTGTAAAAAAGGCGTTGTAATAGGGTATTTTTGTTGTAGTGAATATAAGTTGTTCGAACGCTTATGCACTTGTCTAATTATCAAATGAACACACTAGGAACTTATTAACACTTTAATTAATAAAGAAAGATAGAACTTTGTAGAAGCTTCCAAAGGGATAAGAGATATTTTAAAAAGTATGGGCATTTAAGTATTTTGTTAAAGGTAAAGTGATGTAAAGGAGAAGTGATGGCCATGTGGAGTGGTGAGCCTTCCATGGCATGGTGGGGGGAGAGGGAGATCAAGCTTAGGCAATACCTTATGAAGTCCACATAAGGTGGGGTATAACCTTGTTAAATAATCACAATTTTATAAAGGCAAAATCAAGCTTTTCCATGTCTTTTGTTTCTCTTATGTTCTAAAGAAAAAAATTGCAAAACAACTCCAAATCCACTCAAACTTTTCCATAATCCTTAGGAAAATATTACATCACCCTCCACCATGTTAAATTTGGAAGAAGCAAAGCCATGCTTCTCCCACATGAGATGCCAATGAGCTATAAGGCCTGTTTTGGTTTAGGTAAGCAAGTGTAAAGCAAAATGAAAGGAAGAGAAGGTAGTGGCAAAGTGATGGTAAGAAGTGTTCTTGAGTCTGGATGTGCTTGAGCATGTGTTAGGTATGGATCTAAGTGAGTTATCTCACTATCTTATTTTTATATATTGTGTATATATATGTTGTGTTTGAACTATAAAGTTAAAGTGACATTAACTAATTAAAGTTATAAACTTTGGATCCCTCTTGCTTTTAAAAGCAAATGACAACTTTATATTGTATAATATTACTTTTATTGCCCTCTTAAACATGTTGTGGCCTTTACTTGATGTTTAAATGGTTGTTTGGATTCTATGTTGAATTGAAGTATGTATGAAAGTGTTTGAAGCGAGAATAGTCGCTATAAGTGCACTTCGATATCCCTTAACTTTAACTTATGTAAATTGGATATTTATGATCTTAACTTGGAATAATTTGATTTGGTTGTTCTCTATATATATTATAGTGTATTGGACAGTAAAGAAATGGTTTGGAAAGTTATAGAAATGGTGAACAATAACTGTGAAATTTAGAACAAAAAGGTGGTTATAAATACACTTTGTAAATATAGCCTATTTTCAGGAATTTTATTAAATAAATTGGAATATACTATTAGGGGTTTATTTCCATGGTCTTTAAGTACCCTAAGGGTAGTACTTACTATAATTCAAGTCATAAAACATTTGTTAATGTGGTTAAAACTAGCCTTAAATATTGTGCTTTTCAATGTTGTTTTTAACAAAGGTTTTAACAACATTTATAAATACTATAGTAAATTTCTTAAGGTTTTAAGTACTTAAAAATGATATTTAAATTTGATATTTTTATCTAATCTTTTTAGAGATATTTCCTAACCTATTTTTAAGTAATTTAAAGTTGGTTTGAAGTTTAAATTGTTTTTAATCATTACATATGTATTTTCAAAGTTAACAGGTTTTATAATACAAAACATGTTTTTTATTTAATTATAAATTAGTTATTTTCAAGTAATATTTTACATAGATAAATAACACCTATTTACAATTATTTTTAACGTATTTATATATATATAAGTTTTGAAAAAGGTAACTAACTAGGCTTAACTCTAAGAGCCCATGAAGTAGATTTCTCTATTTGTGAGAGTTAAGATTGATGTCGAGTAGGGATGTGAGCAATAAATCTCTAACCTACCTGCTTCCCTCTTGACCAAGAAATAGTTAAGTTGTAATGTTAAAAATGTGTTAATCTTGTTGTTTACTTAATTGTTTGAAAAGTAATTAACTTTGTTTAACGCTAAAAGCCGATGAAGTAAGCTTACCTATTTGTAAGAGATAAGATTGATGTCGAGTAGGGATATGAACAATAGAGCTTTAACCTACCGGTTTCCCTCTTGGCCGAGAAATAGTTAGGTTGGAAATGTTGAAAACATGTTAATCATATTGTTTACTTATTCGTTTATGAAAGTCATTAATAATATTTAACACTAAAAGCTGACGAGGTAGATTTAACTATTTGTGAGATTCAAGAAAAAAGTGTCCAGGCAAGGCTTTGATATGCAACCAGTGCTCTACCTTACCTGGCTTCACTCTTGAACGAGGAATAGTTAATTTGGAATGTTGGAAATGAGTTAAATATATGAATCATGATTTCTATAAGCGATTGTTTTTAAATGGATAGTCGATTAGCCGACCATCGAACATAACTAAATAGTATCTTGGATCTTTAAAAAGAATGTTTTTAAAGATAATACAAGTATGGAATGGTTTTGGGTTTGTTGTGAAAATGTGTTAATAACATTCGTCTTTAACCCTTTTTAATTATACTTATGAATGTAAACAGGCCTTTAAAAGAATGTTTTAAAGATAAGCATAAGTGAAATGGTTTTGGGTTTGTAGTAACAATGTTTAAGTAACATTAGTCCTAAACCTGTTTGAATGGATTTTTGAAAGCACTTAGATCCTTAAAATGGATATTTGGAATGAAATTATAAGTAAGGAATCTTTTGGAAAAAGATAGAAAAAGCAAAGGTTTAAAGTAAGAAATCATGTTAATGATTTGCGAATATATTTACACCATTTGAGATAAGTATATGAATACTTTTTAAAGTATTGAAGAGTACAAATGAATAGTAGAAATTGATAAATGAAGGTTCATTAGATAAAAGAATTTTTACTAATAAAAGAGATTTTAATTAATAAAAGATTAATTAAATAAAAAGGGGATTAGAAGTCGCTTATATGACTTAATCATGCTTTGTATGACTTGATCGTGCTTTGTATGTTTATTCGTTTATGGAAAATATTTAGTCATATACTTATCACTAAAAGCTGATGAAGTAGGCTTGTCTATCTAAGGGAGTTAAGGCTGATGTTCGAGTAGATATATGAGCAATAGAGCTTTAAACTACAGGCTTCACTCTTGGCCGACAGACAGTGTGAGATGAAAATATCGGAACCGTGATAAGTATACGAAACTTGGTTTTCAATCATTCTCATTATTATTGAATGAACAAATTCATTGAAGATCGGGGTCGGTAAGTGTTTTACTTATCGAAAACCACTTCAATACTAAGATACATTTTCTATCTCTTGGACGTGAGATTGTTCGAGATGCTGGAATCCATGTGTGGTTTCGAGATTTGTTCGAGATGTGGGAATCCAATTGGGGATTCGTTTTCTGTTCGAGTGATGAAGACTTTGTGAAAGATGCCAAACATGACCTCGACATCAGAATGGCTAAAGACAAAGTAGGATGCACAATCTGAGATTTTGTAGTCTTGCGACAGGGTATATCAACTCCATATCTAGAGTATGCTTATCAATGTTGCAGGCGGGAATTGATTATACCTGGTTCCACGTGGTTTGGGTTCGCTCGTTCGGGCATAGTGTAAAGGCCCATATCTCCATACCCTTCGAGTCGACAATAAATCACATGTGTCCAACTCAAATTGAATGGAAATACGAATCTTTAGGGGTGAAGAAGAAAAGGGATAGAAGAAAACGGAAACAACAATACACAGAATCTCACAATCACAGCGGAACAATATATAATAGATAATAACATATCTTTATACAAACAGAACTATAACTGTTATTATACATACCATCATCAGAGTACAAAAATCAACAATTCAATCTGGACAGTTATAATAAACAGTCCTCGCTAGTGCTGAATATACAGCCTACACACACAGCGGAATATAATCAAGTACGTGGAATATGCCTGGGACCCCTCCAGCTCGTCTCCTGAGCTTCATGGCATCCTAACCTGAATCTGTAATACTCGGTCTGACCCGAGCATTATAATAAAATAATACCTGAGTCAGTCTGGAAAACCAGCGTGAGAAAACACACTCAATTTGAATTATTACTGTTATCAAAATCCTTTGAAAACAAAGGTATCTCGTAAGACCACTTAAAACATAAATACGACGAGTTTTTACCTTACGATAACCAAAACATTTTATATCAAAATCATCTGATATTATAATAGTGTCTATAGAAAATAAACTATAAAATAGCTGAAATGCTTGCATCTTGCGTTTCAGCATAGTTGGGCACATCTAAAACCGTACAACGCTTATTGGAAAATGTATTTCATACAATGATTGGGCTATTGGGGTACCACCCGTCACAGTACGCCTCTAGAAAAATGAACTTAGATCGAACCTATCGATCCCTACCAACATAAGATCGGCCTACCCCTTATTGGATAGTACCGAATATGATCACCACTAATGGGCCCCAAAATGCAACAAATGATAGATAGTGATGATGATAAATGTCCACTCTAGATGAGTGATGATCATACCCTAATGGGAGCAACCCACATAGCCTTACTACATCTCCCCTGTTTTAGTCATTCCCAGTTGATGAGGCTTGAGGCTACGTATTACCTTAAAAATAGCATTCATACTTGGAATGCTAACACTGCCTTCCAGACCACGATGCAAAATGATAGCATTCATCCATACAAGTTGTTCTGGGTCTGAACGAACCGAATCTCCTTCAATATCTCCGTCTCTATTTTCTTCGCGATATCACAATTCGTAGCGCACAAATCGGATCGAAGTGGTTTTCGGATAGTTAAATCTGATCCCGGTCTCTTCGAAATGATCAACGAATTTGGTCAGTTTGATAGTCGGTTATTTAGCTATCAAATTACACACATATGCAGTCACTAGGCCCATATTATACATTTTCCAAAACATTTATTTTAAAACATCTTTACACAGATATATATATTCAAATCTCTTTCGGTATTCCAACATTTGAAAACAATTTCAAATACTTATCCATAACAGGATATTTTTACACCATTTCAACACTTAGGAATATTTTTGAATTCAATTTATAACACTTAGAAAAATATTTATATACCATCCATTTCACACTTAAAATATTTCCAAAATCCTCTTTTCAATACTTAGGAAAAAATTTATAAACATATTTTCCAAAAACATTTCAAATATCAACACTTAGGAAATATTTCGTACTTATCTCTTAAATCTCTAGAATTTATATTAGTTCCTTTTACAATTTCCAAAATCGATTATACTCACTTATAATCTCGTCTAACCATTTATAACTTCTTTATGAATTCAGATTCATTTCGAAGTTCTTGTTTCTAACATTTCGGAAATTTCCTTAAGTTTCCAAAATTCCGTTATAAGATTTCTCTTATAAAATCACATCCATTAAATAAAAACCAATTTACAAATCTCGAGAGTATTTATAAATAACTTCAATCAATTTCCAAAGCTCTATAATATAAAATAAGGATTTTAAAGAATAGTAATAAAATTTCAACCATTTAAGTTTATTAAAATATCGAACGCTTTTAAATAGACAACGAGAACAATTTCCCATTTATAAATAAAACTAGTCGATTTACAAGCTTATTTTAAAATTAGAATTTATTTCAATTAAGATTAAATATTTGAATAATCAATTTTCCAAAATATTTCAATACTAAAATCAGTTTTTAAACTACACAGTTTAATAAATAAATAAAATATCTTTTTAAAACAAAACTTAACTTCTCGATAAAAAATTATTTTTAAAATTTAATCATAACCATTTTACATTCATAAATCTCTCTCGATTTATCACAAATCAATTTTTATTACCAATTTCACAACTATTTCCAATTTCCAAAACAAGATTCACTATTTCTTTCTAAACCGATTTTCATAACTCGATATAAATTCATATTGTGAATTTATACTCAATTCATCGAGTGATAATCACTTCACTTTATTTATACCATCGTTTACAAATTTTATAAACTCATTTCCAGTTTCACTTGTTTATAAAATAATCTCATTTATAAGATTTCATTTATAAACCCATCCCTTCATAAATCCTTTTTATTTTTTCAACCTATTTTAAATATCGATTTCGATTCCATTTCCATATTTCAAAAATACCACTTTAAATCCATTGTTCAAATTTCCTTATATAAATTATTTTAAAATCTTTATTTAAAATATCTTCCAAAATAGATACGTACAAATCCCAAAATCAAATCATTTATTTTATCCAAATCGAATCCATTTTAAATAATCCAAAATTCAATATAAAATTATCAATTCCAAAGTTGCCTTTGAATTTCCCTTTTAAATTCAAAAATATTATTGATGGTATTTAAAATACCAAAATTAGGGCCAATGCTACTATAACATCCAATATATCAAATCACACAATAATCCATAACAGATTATTCAATCACATCATATATTACTATATATGAAAAACAATCAATATATTTGAGGAATCCAGTTGGATCCCTCCAACTTGTTTCCCCACATCCACTATATAACATAAAATATCAATCCCGCTTCGAGGCGAGATATCATGGTAATATAGGGTCATCCGCTATTATGCGGGGCACATAGTGTCCGCTCCAATCGGCGGGAAATATACCCAACTACTAATATATATACTACTATATATAATATAATATGATATCCAATTGATAATAATTTATCAATCCACCCAATTAACCAAAAATTAATTTTTAACATTAATAGATCAGCAATCCAAAATGAGTGAGATTTACTTACCTTGATTTTTATTTTGCTGATCATTCCAATTTTAAATTAAATCGAACGACGTTCGATTTAATTTGAAAATTCCAGCTAACATCGATCGATTCTAAATCAATTCCAAACTGTATATTTTGCAGCTACGAATCCAACGTGACTGATTCCGTGATTTTTGGACCTCGTATGAACACAATATGGATTAACGAACTTTTGAATAAATTTAGCCATAATTAACATTAATTTACAAATATTTAAAATAGATTACCCCTTCCCTCTTCAACATTCGTTCACGAAATCGACCCTCCAGGCTGCCTTCAAGCCCTTCGCGCCACCACCTTAGGCCAACGGACCCCACCGTTGCCTGACCACCCTCCTGCCTCCATGCCTGCGCGCGCATCTACCCTTTTTTCGATTGTTTAAAATCGAACGCGCCTCAACCACAATCGACGCCGCCACTAGCGAACTGTCGTGCTTCCCCTTCCTCTTGTCGCTCGCCCTCCGCCTGCCATTGCCAACAACACGCGCGCGTTTTCCTTTCAGCCATTTTCGATTTTTCTTTTTTTTCGAATTGATTTTGTTTTTAAAGAAGGAGAAGGAAGGCATGGCTTGATTTAAAATGTGGAGAAGGTGGCTTTGGTCAGGCATAGGTCACGATTCATACGTGGTTAGGGTGGCTCGATCAGTGTAGGGTGCAGCTATGATTTGAAATTTATTTTATTTTATTCAAAATATCTCGCTTAGCATATCTCGAAATCTCGAACTCTTATCAAGGCACGCCGCCTGGCGTTTCTAATGTTATACCCCTATTCCGAACCTAATGGAACTAGTCTTGAGGCCTAACTCGATCGTACGCGGAAGATAGGTTTTTAAATCGACTATTTTTAATTAAATTAAACCTGTGAGTTTTCAGCTCATACGACCAAACGGTAAATCCAAATGCTACAAAATTTAAAATCCAATAATAATACACTATTACGGATCCAATCGAACTAGTTTTGTCAAATTCCGAGAGTGTGCCCTGGATCGCTATTTTTATGCGTCAATTAAATCGACGATTTCAAAAGTTGACGAAATCACTTGAAATTCCAGTTTTAAAAACATACTAACTCAATTCTAATTCAAATAGAATTTATATCAACATTAGAAATCGTTTCGATTCATATTCAACTCAAATTTCAATTATTCACCATTTCCGTATTACGATAAATCGCTATATTTGAAATATAAATTCATTCTATAATTTCAACCAAAATCTTCATATTCAAAAATCAATTTATATTCCAAATTAAATATTTAAAACTATTTAAATATTCAAAATCAAACGACGGAAAATCCGGGTCGTTACACATAGGCCAGTTGTCTTTACCTTATAGTATTTTTGAATATGGAATCAACATAAGGTATAATTTGAATGAATTTTATGGATCAGTTTCATTCAAATATTAACTAATTGGGATTACCATCTTAGATGGCATGGTTTCAAGTTATTAAAAAGTTACGTTTTTGGAATTGAGAAATCTTTGTTAAAATTTAAGTAAAACGATTTGGAATTATTCTTAGTTTTAAAAAGAGTTTAATTAAACCAAAGAATTTAACAAAGAGAGTTTTAATGAATTCCATATATACCGAAAAGAAATGGTTTTCAAAAGATAAATATCTCTAGAAGATATTTTGAATAAAAAGATATAAATTAATGAAATATTAATCACCTATTTATAAACCATCTTTTTATCGATGATTAGTTTGAAGGAACCGGGTCGAATTTGGGTAATTCCTATCCGAAAACCATTTCGAACCAATTTACGTGTACGAAAATGAAAAAATATATATTAAAGACTGTAATTTCGAAAGGGCTGCTTGTTGATAGTCTATGGGTAGCTCCTAAGATAAATAGATAATAGTGGTCCCTTCATTTTGAAAATCTTCGAAAACACGAGGACTATTTGCTACTAATCCTAGGAGCAACTCCCGACAGGATGTAGTAGGAAAGTGTCTTTGGTTTGTCTTATTCTTGAACAACTTATATGGACGAATATCTGACGTTACATTTCTAGGTCATATTGGTTGATCTCTATTAACGTATCATTTGTTTGGTGGCGGCAACTTCTCTTTGCTTAGCACCCTTTCCTGAGACGTACGAGCTCAAGAGTTATGCGTTTGTAGAAATCAGTTGTGTGATTGTGAAATAGCAAAGTGGCATTCAAAGTGGAACAATATGTTCTATATAAAAGGTAATCATTACCTCAAAGCCTCAAACCCGGGAACAGTAAAACATGGGATGGGCTAAAGTGGGTCGCAACTAATCAGGGTATGAAATCACCTTCTAGATCTGTAAAATTTCTACCCACTATAACGTCAGGTTTAAATTAAGTGGTGTATCATATGAGACGTCTCAGATAGGTCAGTAACAGCCGGGCGAGGTAACACTCGGTGCTATTCGTGTAATTTTCGGATAGGTCGGTCTTAATTCGCATGAGGACCAACAAAGGGGCTTCGGGTGCATTACTCTAGAAATGCACTATTTGGGAGGTAGTCCCTTACCTCGCTATTCATTTTGAAATCCAATATCCAATAAGTGCCATACGAACTTAGTTGTACAAAGTATTGAAATATGAGATGCAAGCATTTCAACTAAGATTTATAAGTTTATTTGCAAATGTTTTCAAAAGAATGTCATTAAAAGTAATATTACCAAATTTCCACATAAAAAAATGTTTTGGTTGTCATAAGGTAAAAACTGTTCCGTGTTTATGTGCGGCGTGGTCTTATGAGATATCGTTTTGTTTTGAAAACCCGTATTTTGAGTTCTCCCACCAATCCCATGATTGACCCGGAGTTTATTTCATTTTCCTTAAACTCTGGGTGCCCTATTTTTCCGAGTAGTCTAGTAGTCGTGTTTAGTTAGAAGAAATATGGAAGAGTTCGGAGCATGCAGTTAGAAGATTCTTCAGCGTACTATTATCCATTCCCACCACACCTATGTACTATTATATTCCACATTTTGTATGGACGGGGATTTATAACTACTTATGTTTAACTCTAATAAATGTATTTAAAATTTCCGCTGTAAAGATTATATATATATTGAAATGATATATGTTATCTCATTCGTGTAAGATTCTGTTCCGTTTTCTTTTCTTTTTACCCTTAACGAACCGAGTCTCCGGCGCTCGGATTTGCGGCTCATGAATACCGATGATGTATTAGTGTCGATTTCCGAGGGTCGAAAATCTCATTCGTCACACCTATAATTAAATCATTTAACCTTTATTATCATAATTAATTAATTGATGGGCGTTGCACCATCCTTACTCATCGCTTCCACATCATTAAAGCACTTTAACTTTGCGTTTACTTCAAAAGCTTAGTCGACCACCATTGCATCCACCTAAGTGGCCCCCACCGTTGCCAAGATCCACCGCACCACCACCGAGGTCTGCTGCACCGCCATCAAGCTTTGTTGCATCGCGTGTTAATTTACTGTTTGTTGAAATTTATTGTGTCCTTTTCACCCAAATTTGGTCGTCCTCCTCCGTTTGGTTGAAAATTTTGTACTTCTCAACTAAGACCGTTTGAGAGTTTTGTAGTACCGGTTAGGAGAGGTTTTGAGAGTACCGATTTTGATCGTCAATGATCGTAGCGGTTTTAATTGGTTTATTTGAACTCTTATTATACCTGATTAATATATGCTTGAGAGTTTAACAAACATCGATTTTAAAAGTTTTTCACTGAAGTAACATTACATATATACCATTTTGTTTATTCCCGTTTTTTAAGAAGATTAGTTTTTCAATATAATTAGCATGGGTATAATCGAAAAAAAGCTAAAACCCCCAAAACATCAATTTGATGGGTTGAGAATTACCATCTAGACAACAGTGTTCATAAGTTTTTTAACCAATATAATCAGGTGTGGAATTTTTTTACAAACAAGTGGTCTTACATGACCAGAACCATCCAAAATCAGCATCCCAAGCCAGTCCAACTCTCAAGCGGGGCCTGATTTATCAACAACATTATTTTCCGACAATCGTAGCAACAAATCGATTCATACATGTTTCATTTATATCCCTACATCTCCAACGAAAGAAAAACCAAATTTAACTCTAAGATTCAGGGCAAATCTGGAACTATAAGGAAATAAAAATCCATCTTGCTTTTCCATTTTAGTTTTCTCAGTCTCTACCAGCAATGGCGACTTCTTCTACCATGCTTTCAATTACTGGTATTTATTTTCTTACTTACGATTAATTTTGATAGGTTTATGTATAAGGTTATAAGTGTATGCGGTTGGAATTGATTTTTTTGATTAGCTATTACATCTTGGTCGTGTAAAACTGAAATAGCTTTACAATTGGATTGCGTCACATTAATGTTAGTCTACCTTGATATAGTTTTAGATGGATGATCTGATACGATGTTATATATTGTTAAGTGATTAAATTTTAGGAAGATTCTGTACTTACTGAAGTTATTATTATGAGTCTCTGATTGAAGATGACTTGTGGTAGTTAAAAAATTCAATTTTAAAGTAGGAGAAACTGGAGTCTGACGTGGCAAGGCAAATAAACTTAGAACTATCCATGTCTGTGTGTCTGGGCATTTCGTCCATTATCAAAACTAAGCATGTTAGTCTGCTTGGTCTTAAACGCATGTGCATTAAAGTTTAAAGTGTGAAAATGTTGATTATCGGTTATTTCTCATGAAAATGAAAACTGGTTTATTGTTATTATTTATGTGCATGAAGGTCATGCTGTGTCGTTGGCAAACAATTTAAACTAATAATTAACACTTGTTGTAGGACGATTGCTTCTAATGCGCTTCAATACAGTTTGTATACAAAACTTCTAGCCCGAATACAAACTTCTAGCCCTCTTACACGTAATAGAGCCATAAACAATTAAATGAAATCCAGTCCACTAATTAATTTGATTTCCGTGTAATAGACCGCTATTACAGATACAGTCATACTCATCGGGGAATAAAAGCAGTTGCTTTTAGGATTTCCAAGATAGGCATGCAATATATGAATTAAAGTAAATGAGTTGTGTTCCCATATTGCGTTGTAGTTTATACACATTTATGTTAATGATTATCTAAAGATGTCATGATTGTATGCTCAATTACTTATTAATATTGCATGTGACATGATCTGTGATGAAAACGTGTTTGCAATTTTGTGATGTCAAGATTGTTATGTTTTTGTTATGTTAGGCAAGACATGAAAATTTATCGCATATGACAAAATCAACTCAAAATAATAATTTTTACTTGTAGCCCTGAACTTTTGAACAGTTTAAATAATATTAGAGAGTCTAGAAACTCAGTAGTGGCAGTTAATATACAGAAGATTATGTACTGCAAAATTAAAAGGACTGGATGATTAAATTATTTGACATACTCAATCAGTCTGATTACATTTAAGTTTATTTAATTATTTAAATTCAATTATTTAGTTTGTCTAGACGTCTTGATGATCAACATATTTTCTGAAAACATTCTCATGATTGCCACCTGTCACATATTTTGTGTAGATGCACATACTAATTTCTTTCATTTCAGGTGCAACTAATTTTCAGACTCCCTGCCTCAAGAATGAAAAGTCCAAAGCATTTGGGACCAAACTATCTCAATTGGCAATGCATCAGAAGTCAATAAAGCTAAACTGTCACCAGAATTTTGCAGTCGGTGCCACCTACAGGTATGCTATGTGAATTTTTTTCCATTTGATACTCCTTTCCTTTTCAGTTGGTTTTTATGGTAAAACACAAGGTTTAAGAATATGCACCAACACATCAGTTTACAAAACTCATGAGTTAGATTTTTGTGCTCATCTTCTAGGTTATAGGTTATATGTCTTTTACTAAAAGTAATTTATTTTATTAACAACTAAATGAAGGTGTTAGAATAATGCAATCCTATATAATATGGTATTGAAGTAATGCAACGTAAACAATTTTTAATGAAATTTCTTCTTTCACTCTTGTTTGCAATTCCATCTATATTCTCTCATCCTTTTCATCTGTTTGTTCTCCCTTTACTTCTCTTCAAATTGTATCCTCTCTTTCTCATCCCTTGTTCAACTATCTTCTCGGAATCTCATTTCACTAGTCTTGAACCATGATCCACCAAATTGATGGTCAATCATCAACTTCGTAAAACCACAATCCGATGCCAACAAGCCACCGAATCCATTAAAAGCACCCTAAATTCCTAAGAAGCCATGCTCCATAACCAATGTACTGACATCACTGAAATCAAAACCATTCTCCAACAAATCACCCAAACCCTTAGCTGACCTCACCACTAAACTCAACAACCCCACTACTCCATCTTCACCATAATCATATTTCATCACCTTAAACATCAATACTCAACCAAACCATCTACCACCACTCCTACCAAATCCAAACACCATTCTCACAAGACCACTAAAATATAAACTCGTTACACACATCCTTAACTCTAGCTTTATACAAGAAACCCTACTGGAGTCACAAACCCTACCCGAGTCACCATCTCCAACCAGTCATTTAACACTACTGATAGAATTAACCCATAACCCCACCCCCAATGTTCACTAAGTATATTTCCATGGATGAGATTGATGCTAAGTCTTGTGGGGATATTTTGTTTCTTAACAACTTCTCCGAGTATGACAGATGTTTATCTTAGTTATGACATTGATAAAGATTCATACTTTAGCATGCTAAAGAAGTTCATTTTATTGGTTATACACAATTTCAATCCAACTATGATGTGGGAATAAAGTGACTATACACTCTTTTGGTGGTCGATGGAATGCGTAAAAAGTTAGGTGAAAGCAAAATTTTCATATTCGATCTTGGTGGAACGTTCGCTGCAGTGAGCATCTTCAACCTTGAGGACAAGGTCGATTTCCAAGGGAACGATATGAAGTTTCAAATTAATACATAAGCATAGCATGTCATGCTACTTCTAGAAGTTTCAATTATTTGTCACGTAGTCTTTTATTAAAAGTAATTTGTCTTATTAGCAACTAAATGAAGGTGTTAGAATCATGAATCCTATGTAGTATGGTATGGAAGTAATGAAATGTAAGCAATGTTTTATGAAATGAGTTATTTCTCTCTATTTTCTTGCTTTATGTTTTGATTCTCAAACTCGTTATCCTTTATATTTTCTCCTTGAACCTCTTTATCCTAACAGTGTACAAAAACAAGCTTGTGATTACTGGTGTAGATTTCTAGTTGACTTTGGTCTCATTTGAACTTGTTGTATTTGCCATACTGTTTTGGCTGCAATGTCTTTCCATCACATTGATTCAACTCTAAATTTTTTGTTTAGTTCATTTTGACATTCAATATTTCTGCTCACACTTGCAGAGATGACTCTGGTGGTGGAGGTGGAGCTTTCCTTGCTGGTTTTGTTTTAGGAGCGGATTTTGGTACACTAGCGTATGCTTTTGCTGCCCAGGTTATTGATTGTATTTTATTTCATTTTCTAGATCCTTTGGATTACAGTTCTTATTGGCTGTACTAGTATGAATAAATAGTTGATGTTTCTTGGTACCGGACAAAGTATGTTATTTTCGATCCTTTAGTCATGCTTTTGATGCATTATCTCACAAGATGTTGCAATGTATTGGTCAGTTTTACTAGATAGATAGATAGATAGCTTTAACTTTCAGTAGAATCAACAAAAACGTTATTAAATGCTTACTACTAAAGAATTTGACTGATCTATATTTTATACTATAGCAGCAGTATTCCCCCCTGCATTATATAAGTGGGCCCTGTGAAAACAAGCTTAAAATTATTTAAAAAGCAGATTGTTCATACCAACTTATATATAACAACAATGATATTTACATGAAAATTGTTATCTAAACAATGTACAATTTTTATTCGACTATAGAATATAGTTATTGTAATGTATGCTTAAGTCATTAATTTTACACTATTAATGAAAGGACATGTTTTTTTGAATAAAATTGAATATCAAAGACATAAGTTAGTTAATTAAACATTTTTTTTGAAATACAAAATAAAAGTAAGCAATTTTTTTTAATAAAGCGAAATTTTGTATTAAAAATATAATAAAAGTAAAAGATGAAAAAGAAAAATAAAGAATAGAAATGTGTAAAATAAAAATGAAACTGAGAGAATTAAGGACCGAAAGAATACAGAATACTAGCAAATGAGAATGTCATATCATATGCATGTTCTTCTTTATATTTTGGTAATGTTTTACTTCTATGTTATCAGACTTCATATTTAAACTTGCCTTGTACATATAATTTAGCGTAGCTAATATGATCAGAGTAAAAGCATTCATAAAATTCAGTAAACCTTTCTTGCAAGAGCAATGTAATCAAAAAATTCAGTTAGACCTCTAATCAGCCCTGGTCTTAACCGTATATGGGCAGCCCCCTGATAGGGCAATAATTGCCACAATTAACAATAATAATCAACCAACATATAAATAATGTTGTATATTGCAAACAAACTATAATAATCAGCCCCTGTCCTGATGTTGGTGGTGCAACACCATCGTTTCGAATCACGAAGATTCTGCTTTACCTGAAATCTTAACCAAGGGATTAAGCAGATCTAATCTGAGTAGTTAAAATCACACAAACCACTTATATCCACCTTACAGCTGTAATTCGTTTATTTCCCTGCCCTCTTTTTTGGTCAAAGTAGCAAAGCTTCTTTGAATCATGATACTAGCAATGTTCTTCTTCTTTATTGTGCATCCCCTTCTACCTTGTTTTTCGTTTTTGTGTTATATAGATATATATATATCTTTGTTTTTCGTTATGACAGTTTTCCCTTTTGTATTTTAATCTTTTCCTAATTGGGTATTCTTATATTACACCCACACCTTACATTTTCAACCATACCATCCTAAACAGTTACATAAGATACGAGATTAACTAATTTTGCAGTGCTGCCTCTAATATTGTATAATTTAACATATGTAAATTAGATGCATTCTCTGCATATCAAATTGCGGTTTGAGTTAATCTTTCGATTGAAGACTGAGTAATGTTATACCTAAGAAAATGAACAGCAGCAAAGTAACGAACAACGAGGATGATTTAAAGATTGGAACAAAAGATTGTGATGATAAGAAGAAGTTCCATCATTTTATTTTTTGATTCAAAATTAATTCTGGAAGCCAGAAAAAAGGAAAGTTAAAATCAATGAGAGTTCCCCCCGCCCCCTCTTAGAAAAGCAAGGAATAATGCTTAGTAATTAAGAACATACCTACTGCAAAATGTTAGGGTCAGTTTTGTGTTTTCAATATGTATTTCAAAAGTACAGATGTTGAGTAAAGGTAGAAAAATCCAAACTATTACAACAAAGGGGATAAGAGGAATATAGATCGTGTTTTTGATATTTTCCACCAGGCGGAAAACAAGAAAAAATCATTTTTCAAATTGATGTTTTCCAGAAAAGGTTTCAAAAATACTTAATCGAATGCATTTCAATTGTTGTGAATGTTGGATCTAGAGTGTTACACAACAGATTTAAACAGGATTTCACAAAATTCCTTTAAGTTAAATTTTGTATTATTTATGAACAAATATGCAAATTATTTTAAATCATATTTAATATAAATTCAATTTGATTTGCTTTAAAAAAATGTTAAATAATAATACGATAACAAAGATAAATGTGTAAATGATTACGCACACACATGTGCCAAATAAAGATGAGGTTGTTCAGAAGCTGGGTATGGTGGAGGGATATTTACCTGTAAAATATTTGGGTGTACCCCTTTCAACTGAATATGTGAATGCAGCCCAGTGTACCCCATTGTTGCAGAGAATAACAACAATATTAGAAAGTTGGGATAACAATTTGCTCCCTACCGCTGGAATGGCGCCATAGTTAACTCAGAGTGTTATTATACCCATTGTTCTATATTGGTTACTAATATACCACTTACCATTATCAGTTATCAATAGAGTTGAATCTTCATGTGCAAATTTTTTCTGGGGGTAAAAGAGACACAAAATATCATGGCATACATTGTGTAGACCAAAAAGTGAAGGAGGTATAGGCCTGAGGCTACTTAGAGATCTACGAACGACAGCATGTTTGAAACTCGTATGGAATATTCATACAAAGCAATCTTTATGGGCAGGTCGGATGAAAAGCAAACATTTAACACATTCAAACTACTGGGTTTTGCATATTAATAACAACTTTTCTGTTACAACGAAGCATATGTTGAGAGAGAAGGAAAATGCAAGTAAATTATTCAACAGGGCTATTGTTGATGGTCTACAACATCTCTGTGGTTTGATCCTTGGATCAACCACAAATTGTTAGTGGATCTGTTAGGTTGGCACAGACTAAATATGTTTTCATCTACAAACTACAAGGTCTCTACAATTATTACAAACAACAGATTCACTCCCGACAAATTTCCAAAGACAAGGGAGGAACAACAACATATAAAACTGGGTTTTGCAAACATGGGATGTAAAGATGTATATAATTTGAGCGGTGCTAAAGACACCGCCCTTTTTGCTATGGCGGCAGTAAACCGCCGACTGCAGTGTAATTTTTTTTACGTTACCACTAGCAAGGTAGGTGGTGCCTTTAGCACTACTCTATAATTTTACATTTGACCTAATTGCTACATCCAAAAGGCGTTTCAATTTCAAATGGGGAAACGCCCCATGACAAAATGCTGACGTAAAGCTTGATCCAACATAAAATCAACAAAATACGATGTAAAAATACTTGAATGTTAACGCCCTAGATGAGAACATGTCCTTATTCTTGGTTACGTGTGATCAAACAAAAAGCAGAACTAGAAAACGTGCTCAACAAACCCAGGGATCTATAAATAAAATTCCAATTCTGATATGCGAGGATCAAGTAGGACAACCTGCTAAAACTCATACGCAAAACTCATTCACAGTTATCTTCATATGCAGCAAAAGAAAGAAAAAAACGACATGTAGTTTCATGAAACTAACTCTTCCAAATTGTCAATTGCAGCATAAATCATCATTCTCATTACTCAGTAATTCATCCTTAACAAAGAGGAGAGGTCAGGTGCTAATACCGAAAGCAGGCCCACCGAATACAACAACTCTAATCCTAGCATTTGTTTTTCCTTTCTCTCTTTTTGCTGGCACGGTCTTTGCCTCTATTCGCATTGCTGACAAACTTGACGAGCAGTTTCTCGAAGATGTACTGCACTTCAATCTTTTCATAAACTAATTAGCGCTTGTATACACAGATGCTGTATATTACTTTTATTGGATTATTGATTCCTTTGATGTTTGTATGTTGTTGTGAAGCTAGCGGTAAACAGAGCGATAATGGAAGAGAACGAGGAGGATGAGGAGGAGGAGGAAAGAGTAGAAGATGGAGATGGAATAACATATAGAGAGGAAGAAGTTGCTGCTGCAGCAGCTACAGCAGATGCCCCCAGGGTAAGGAACAGACCTAGAAAAGAAGCTTAGGCTATAGTGAATTTATTTTTTTGACTCTTATTAGATGTAAATATATGTTAGAGTAAACTTCTGTCATGCAAAAGGACTGTTGCATGTTTTAGTCTCCAAATTCAATTCAAATTTTGCTGCATAATAGAGGCGATTTTCAGACAAGGGTGTTGTTTGTTACCAAAATATCTAACAGACCTTAGATACGTATTTTTGTATATTTGATGAAGTTCAGTATTACTATATGCCCAGATTATTTTTTTTCACCAATATTCTATGCTAGCACTTAAGACTCTCAAGATTCATCTTTATCTTATAATAAGATAGATTTTAGGATTTTAAGTTTCCAGTATGATACAACAACATAAATATTGGTGGAAGAATATGTACTCGTGTAAATTGGTGAAGTGTTCCACAAACAATATGGCATTGATACGACAATCACACGTAACATGTAGGTTTCTCGGAACATACTCCTAAAGGCTAGTATAACCGCAAACGTGAAAAAACCGACCGTTAAAGGTGTATAATATAAATTAAAAAATATTTGTTAATTTTTTTTTTAATTATGAATTTGATGAAAAAATAACTGCAGTGTTTATAAAAGAATGAACGTAATTGAAAAAGTGTAAATCTGGTTGCACTAATGATTGTACATGTAAGCCAGTTTAATATTAAGGATATGCTATCAATATATTGATATGAATCACTCACAAATACATTTACATATTTATGGTATCAAAAAGGATTAATATAATCTTAATTTTGAGCTTTTTTGTAGCTTTAAATCGTTATTGGATTTGAAAAATAAAATAACAAATCAAACAAATATTAGCTCAAAATATATCATCATGTATGTGAATATTTAATTAAAGTAGATGAAAAATGCAAGAATAGATGTAATAAATAAATCACAAATTATTGAACTAAATTATTTAAATAAATCACCTAAAATTATCATTATTATTTAAAAAACTAAAATTGTTGAAATAAAATGACTTACTAAAAAAACTAAACTTTGGACTCTGTTATTGTTGCTATTTCTTCCAACAAGAAGCTTGAGTCAATCAAATAATCAATGACTGATTGAGATGTAATAGTGATTTTTTATTTTTTTTCCATTCATGTACTCAATCTGGCAACACCAATACTAAAAAGACGAGAGACCCATAACAATTCTTTTAGTTTTTGTTAGTATATGTCTTCACCTTCTTCGTTTCTAATCTTATAAACATCATGAGCACTCCAACCTATGATCTCCTTTGTTGGTTCATTGAAATCAGTAATCCAAGCCGCTAACAATAATAAATAAATAACTACCAACTGTGCATAAGAACCGACTTGAAAACTAATATATATGGACATAACTGTAAGTGATATGCATGATTAGAGAATCACATGTACACCTTATCTACCAGAACAACATTTCTTCGTAACTCATATATCCAGGCATACTCAGTCGAAGGTGAGGTGATACTGCCTATTCCTTTCGGCCTAGGCATCCAAAAAAAAAACAAAAAAATTAATTTAGCAACTACCACAACAATAACGTGTACAAATTCGATAGTTCAGGATTATGTAACTTATTATCCACCATAATGGTTTAAACTGGTTTGTCGCAGTGTAGTATGTACTGCAGATTCGCTTAATACATCTGTCTCTATGCCATTAACTACCGAAACCATCTAATTTCTTCTCTCCTCCACTGATTGCTTATAATCCATTTCTATTATCCCTTGCAATCTTTTAACGGTTTATAGCTTTGGCATTAAAATCAGATGTACCTTCTTTAATCTACTACTGTTTCCAAACTGGTTTAGTACTGATTATACACCACCTTTACAAACTCTTTGATAAATGTGCTGAAAGGAGCTCTTTTGCCCATGCTCCGAGTTGCCTTGACATCTCTATTTCTGATGCGCCTCCACCTGCCTCCACCCGCTATCAGATGCTCTTAGTCCATTATTATGAAATTTTAGGCAAATGTAAATTTATATAACTGTTCGAAGTGTTAAGAATTTTCCAGGATCACTACACAATTAGATTTAAAAGAGAAAGTAGTGAAGAAAGCAAACAAAATTAATTCCCAAAAACAAAAAACTTTTATTGATTCAACCAAGAAAATACAATGAGATTTAAAATTGAGAAGAAATCTCAATTCCAAATACCCAACAAAATACACTTTTTCCCACATATCTTATGAACTCCAGACATGTTTATTTATAATAGACTTGACAAAATATCTTCGTTAATAAGTTATTGAATACTTCCATAAACCTTTCTCATGTAGATGATTTGTTGCATTCTCTAATGCAATGAAAGATGCAACTAATCACTCTACCAAATACACACAATCTCTAAAATGTGCAATTAATCACACTCCAAAATCTACCAAATCTATAAAATAGATAATGAATTTGAATCATAATTCCACATAGACTTAAATATCTCTAAGATCTACTTAAATATGGAATATTGTATCACTAAAATCTAACACGAAGTAATTGAAAAATCAACTGGACCAAATACGCTCGAAAGGATCATCAAACAGACCACATACATTGAAACTGGAAGGAGTAGGTGCATTTAACTAGGGGTGGGTACGGAAGATTTCCGTACCATCCGAAGCATTTCCTATTCCTTCCGATTGTTGATGGAATGATGCGGCCCATTCCATATTCCGTTCCATCAACATTGGAATTCCTATTGGTGAAAATTGAAAAACTCGGAACGGAACATGGAATTCCTTTTTCCGATTAAAGAATTTTGTAAAATGAAATTTTCATCAAATTTTAACTGCAAATCAAGTATTATAGGAATTCATAATTATGTTACTGCAAACTAAACACTGCATCAAATTTTCATCATAATCCAATTTAGTCTTACACTACAAATCCATAAAAATTGTAGATATATTACAAGAGTTTGAGATCTTTACATCAAAGCCTTAAACTAAAAGCTGCACATTTGTTTTTTGTCGATTCTCTGATCCCAAATGAGAAATTTAACCACCTGAAAAGAAAAGGACAGCATTTTGAAGATTAGATGAGAAATTTACAGACATGAAACATCTCATTCTTTACTCTAAGATATGAAAGTGAGTACTAGTCAACCAAAAAACAGAATGAAACAGTACGAATTCAACTTTGACAGATTGAACCCATTTTAAATGATTAGTACACATTTAAATAAGCCTTAGTACTGTCATTGATAATGAATATTTGATGTAATCAATGTCTTTGTTATTACCATTCAGGTTTTAATTCAACTTCCTTTCATCAAATACACGCTCATCCTAATAGTACTTTCTACTGCATTTTTTTTTTCTTAATCATTAGATTTACAGAGTTTATTGTCCCCAACTACTGAGATATTTGAATGTCTTCCTATTTACGTATATTTTATTTGTTGATTTACTAATGTTATTCAATGATTCAATGTCAAGTATTTTCCGGTCCAAACTTTGTCATGTTAATGCTAATGTGGATTCAGGTACTAACTGGCTTGTAACTTATTTTTTTATATAAAAATTGTATATGGATGATGATGGTAAATATAGTGAATCAGAAGGTAAAATACATACCTGCTTTGAACACTTATGCCCTCTATGCATCTATTTCTCCATATTATGTGATGATGATGTTGCTAATGACATGGAAGAAGTCCCTGTTGTAATAGAAATGGTTAACAAAACAGATGATGCAATGGGAAAAACAGAAGTGACAACATAGACAAGTCAAATAATCCAGAAACTCAATCCATCGTAGACGCATATAATACAAGTAGTTCTAAAGTGGATTCAACTTATATAAGCCCAAAAGATATTTCATCAGTCCAAGTTATAGATAAACAGCCTAACATTATACAAATACATGGATTCCAAATGAACAATACAGAAAGACTCAGAGAAATTTTTACAAAACACTTCGGACAATATGGAAAATGATATCAATGTACAGCAGCCTATGGCCAATTTGCTTGAGGATGTACTAGATACAGATCTGAACAGGGACAGCCTAACATAAATGCAGACTAAACTCATGTCTCTTGAAACCAATGCAACAAATCATCACTCCACTAGCCTAAAATTAGCAAGAAAGAACAAAACAGAGGAGATTCCATTTGACTTGTCTATGCTATCCAATACTTTGTTAAAAGTAAGTAACTGATTTATAACTAATTGCATGTGGTTATTTATGAAACTAACCAATCAAATTTTAAGACTACGGCTAATATCATAACCTGCTCGCTAATTATCAGTGTTTCTTTGCATACACTAAGCTAAGTTATGTGCCATATTGCTTATGATTCCTTAGTAATCGTTTGTACAGGTTTCCATCCTAAAAAACTTGACAGACAACTGGAGTGGACAAAAAAACCATATGCACTCAGTCTTGAATAACTGCACATAAGAAATTTTCGTTTAACAAATAACTCGATTAAAGTTGAAGCTTACCAATAGAATAAATGTCTACAATTATCGGTAATAGTTGAATTTTTTACCTTCACAAATCACCTCCGTGTCCATAAATAATTCGACGTCCTCTTCAAATTGCATTTGATGACATTCTATCAAATACTTTTCGAAATTTGTAAGCAATATCAAGCATTTTAAACGTTGCGTTCCATCTTGTAGGGCAATCAAGTGGAACAATAGCCATTTTATCATTTTTAATCAAGTTAGAGTAATATCTAAATCTATCCAATCTCGAAGGAGAGGAGTGGATATACTTTACTAAATTCCTAATGCCTTCAACAGCTTCGCAATAATACTTTAGTCCATCTTTAACAATAAGATTTAAAACATGACACACACATCTCAAATGTATATACTTTCCACCAAGCAATAAAGAATCAGAATATTCTAATCTTCTCTTTATATAACCAATTGCTGTATCATTAGCGCTAGCATTATCAACTGTGATGGTAAAACTTTTATCTATGCCCCATTCATTCAAACAATTCTCGAATACCCTTCCTATTTCATCTCCTTTATGACTATTAATCTTTGTAAATGCTATAATTCTCTTATGCAATTTCCAGTCACTATCCATAAAATGTGCGGTAACAACCATATAATTAATGTTCTGAATGGAAGTCCAAGTATCGGTGTTATACTAACCCTTTGATCTCCAATTATACTTTTTAATTTAGCCTTTTCCACTATAAACAAATCCCAAATAGTTGATGCACATTTTTTTCTATCGGGTACTATAAATCTTGGTTGAAGTTCGGCAAATAGTTCTCTAAAGCCTTCACTTTCTACCATCCTAAATGATATATCATTCTTAACAATGAATTTTTCCAAAGCTAACGTAGATCTATTTTGATTAAAAGAATGTGGAATCAAAGATCCAGCCAACCCATCTTAAGGTTGACTGTTGTCCACATCTTTTTTTTTATAAATGGGAGATTCTGGACATAAATAAAAAAGGTGATACGTAAGCCAGTTGTTCCTTGCTTCGAATCGGCCGTGCACTCCATTTTGTAGTACTTGCATATTGCAATCGCCTCTATTTCCCCATTGTCCTTCTTCCTAAAACCTTTGTCATGTGGTCCCATATTATCGATTTTGTTGGTCTTGATGGTTTTTTATATTGAATTTCTGTTCGACTTTGCATGTCAGACTGAGTTTGTCCCGCTTCATTCGCTGCACTTGATTACCTGCAAAATTTCAGTTCTAAGAATAAGAAAACTTTATTGTACGCTGAAAATTACTAATATTTGTATTTCCTGTAGCATGAAAAAAACTGCTCTGGCTATCTTCTTAATAAAATATATGCATGTGCACAGAGTCTGAAAGCTATAAACATGAGACTGTAAAAACTTCAGTAACAAGCACTCATGCTCGTATCTCCAAAATACAAACGACCCAATTCTCAGCCTAAGGAATCTAAAAACTTGGATCTAAATACAGTATCCTGCTAATGACATAAAAAGGAATGATGCATACCTTGTATGCAAAGAATTCCTATGAGTAAATCTGACAATTAAAACACGAGCTTAATCAAGTCTTCTTCAGACCAAACTGTCGGTCCTGAATATAAAAACATTTTTTCTATGCTCTTCAACTAGTCAACATCAAACAATGAATAATTCCGGACTTCAATTTCACAGAACATGTTCAATACTTAACCTTTTGGTAAATTTGATATGGGTTCATCTTTTAATATCAAATACTTGAGCTTTTTTTCGTAGCTTCACATGATGGCCTGCGATACAAATACATTCAAGTACCGAATCTCTGAGTGATTCAGAGAAACTAGCCAATGAATAGTTAGATGAATACATAAGTAAATTAGAGTGAGAAAACTAGTTCGCATGTGAGATGATTCACTAATTAAGCACTAAACTCGAGATATTCTATTGTTTGATGGTCATGTTCGTTCACAAGCTTTTCGACTTTCAAGATCATTAGATATGTTATTTTATAGAGTGCCAGTAGTTTAATGTTTAATCAAAGAGCCTTGTGTACACCAAAACTAGCGACCAAAAGTACTCGAAATTTGAATTTTTTTGGAGAAAAAAGTAAAACTCAATTGCAGGATTGAAGACATGCTAACTAGAGAGGAGGATCAGCCACTCTAGTAATCTACCAGAGCAAGATATACTAACAGGTAGAATAATACCAGAGCAAGATCCGTACACATTTAGATCCAAGTTTTGTAGAGACTTTGAATGAAATACGGAGACAAATTTAAGCCTTACATGAAATCTAACAAATGAAAATCGCGAGATAGTAGTTACATATTTTCCGCAGCAGGTAGAATAATAGAACGATGAAATTAGGGCATGCTACAGATAATCAGCAAGCTTGAAATCAGTAGGCTTAAAATCAGCAAGCTTGAAATCAGTAGGCTTAAAATCAGCAAGCTCGAAATCAGTATCTGAGAGAGAATTTCTTAGCCGAAATTGAAAAAAAAATAAGATGAGTACCAGAGAGAATTCATTGGAGAGAGAGAAGAGGGGAATTAGGGTTAGGTTTGTTTGTGCGAATTGGTGGATTGATTTTTTGTCGTGCGAACTGCTGAGTGAAACGATGATTATTACGGTTAGGTTTTTTCTTAACGTTAATTTTGTATGGCCTGGCCCAATTCAACTGTCTTTTTTTTTCTTAAACATAGAGGCTTGCGGAAGGAATAAAAATTTCCGCGGAAATAGTGGAAATTTCCGCTGAGTTCCGTCATCTACCGGAAGGAATTCCTTTTGAATTATTTTTGACGGAAAAACACGGAAACCGGAAATCACGGAAATATTCGGAAGGAAAATGCTGGAAAAGCGGTAAAATGGAAAAATAACCAGCCCTACATTTAACCTTTTGGATGCATCAAAAGGTTCTTTAAGAGAACTGGAATCAACACATAAAGCATTCGTGTGTGACAATGACTCTTATGTAGCCATAGATTTGCTTATTACATCCTGTGATATGTGTGTATTTTAAATGAAGCATATTTTATAAATTAATAATATTTGAAACAAAAGACCAACTCATCGTTAAGTATTTATGCTAGAACTTGGTAGCGTTTTTTAAAAAATAAGAACTTTAAGTAACGAAAACGTGTATTTTTAAATTATTTTCTGCTTGGACGTCTCGCATATGGTTGACCCAATTATTAAATGGTTGTTTATCATTGTTTAGCAGGGGCAATGCACTTAGGTCAATATAACGCATAGCACCTACACATGTAAAAATTAATTTATAAATATCACAACTAATAAATAATTAAGTATTGATATTGGTAATTTGAATGTCCAACACAAAATAATTAATGATAATTAATGTTGAAGGAGTCACCTTGATAACACAAACAATAAACAACATGTATACAAAAATAACAAAATTTTCATAGTCCGGAGGATACGTTTTTAGGAGGATATGTTTTTAGAAATGTAACGACCCGTATAATTTTATTTGTTTTAATAATATATTTAACTGGAATTTTGTGAAATTTTAAAATGTTAAAATTTGAAATAAAAATTTTATATTTGAAATACGTCTCTTTTAACATAACATTTGATAATATTGAAGTTTATTTTATTGTGTAATTTTATTTCAATTTAAATCAGTTAATATGTGATGATAATAAAATATTTTTCAAACCGAATACTTTTATATAATAAATTTGTAAATGTGGAAAATAGGCACAAGGACAAATTTTCATAAATTTTTTGGCTGAAGAACGACAAGTTTTATTTTTAGACTGAAGGACAAACTTTGAAAGATAATTAGGCTGAAGGACAAACTTTGAAAGATAATTAGGCTGAAGGACAATGACTCAACCACATAGACACTACAAATTTTTTTAGTGCTACTAACGTCTTAAAGAGAGCGACCTAGTTCATGACTCAACCACATAGACACTACAAATTCAGATCGAGGTACAACAATTTTAAGATGTTTATGCATTCGATCCCTGGTGACTCTGCTGCTCGGTCGATAATATTTCAGGTTATGGTTGTGTCTGCTGCGCCGTTCAGATTCGAGGGCCTGCATTTCAACCGATGACGCCAAAAGATGGAGTTCTTTTCGACTACGCGGAAAGTGGCTCATGTGCCGACGACAGAAAAACCAACGCTGCCCGAAGAAGCAATAGACGATCAAAAAAGGATTTATAGGACTGAATGGACCATGACTACCTCTGCAAAAATTATGTTCTTAAAGGCTTGAGCGATAATTTGTACGATCACTACAACTTAGACAAGTCAGAAAATGAGATTTGGGATGGTCTGAAAAAGAAATATGATACCGAGGAAGCTAGAACAAAAAAGTATACTGTCAGTCGCTATTTGAAGTTTCAGATGACGGATGATAAATCTATGGAGACGCAGTTACATGAGCTTTAGAAAATTGCGCATGAGATCATCTCCAAAGGTATTGCTTTAGATGAACAGTTTCAGGTTGATGTGTTAATTAATAAATTACTCCATAGTTGGAAAGACTTTAAAAAATATTCTTAGGCATAAGACTAAGAAGTTTTCCTTAGAGAGTTTGATTACTCGTCTTCGTATGGAAGAGGAGGCTGGAAAACATGACCAGAAAGAAGAGGTGCTTGTTGTATCTAGTAACAACGCTAAGAAATCCATAAACGCGGATCTGAAACCAAATGCAAAAATTTCAAAAATCAGAGTTGCAAACCAAATCAGAACCACAACGATCAGCCTCGGAACAAATTGCAAAATGCCTCCCTAAAGAATTGTATTGGACAGTTGTTCTTATGTTACTACTATGGCAAAACAGACCATATAGCACGAAAGTGTTGGAACATGCCAAAACTGCACCGCGGGCTAACCTGACTGAAGAAGCCCTTGCAGCTATGCTTACTGAGATCAACCTAGTCGGTGGATCAGAAGGGTGGTGGGTAAATACTGGGTGTTTCTCGCCATATCTTCTATGATCGTGAAATGTTTAAAACATATAATGCTGCTAATGACATGAAAGTGATGTTGAGAGATTCTCACACCACTACCATTGCTGGAATTGGGACTGTAGAGTTGAAGTTTACCTTTGGAAAGAACTTGTTGCTGAAAGATGTAATGCATACTCCAAAGATGAGGAAAAATTTAGTATCGGGTTTTTTGTTAAATAAAGCTGATTTTGCTCAAACTATTGGATCTGACTTGTACACCATCACTAAAATTGATGTTTTTGTTGGTAAATGATATGTTGTAGATGTGATGTTCTGGTTAAATGTTGATTTGAATAAAGTTAATAGTTTTGCTTATATACAATGTCATTTTAATATTTGGCATGCTAGACTTTTGTCATGTTAATAAGCGACTGATTCATAACATGAGTAACTTAGGCTTAATCCCTAAAGTATCCGTTAGTGATTCAAAAAAAATGTGAATATTGTAGCCAAGCTAAAATTACAAAGACCCCACATAAATCTGTGTGTAGAGAGTCATAACCTTTAGATTTAATACATTATGATATATGTGAACTTGATGGCACTCTAACTAGGGATGAAAAACACTACTTTATTACTTTTATTGATGATTGCTCTGATTTCACTTATGTTTATCTCGTGAAAAATAAAAGTAATGCGCAGATATGTTTAAGTTATTTGTCACTGAAATTAAAAACCAATTTAAGAAAATTAAAAGATTTCGAAGTAATAGAGGAACAGAAAATTAAAAACCAATTAAATAATTTTATTAATTATATTAACTGTGCAAATTTATTTTAGCAGATTATTTTAATATCACATAAGTTCTTATACATATTGGATTAGTTTATTATATTTTATTTTACAAAGCTCCCATTGAATTATGCATTTCTCAGAAACATTATAAGAGATATGGGAATTTCATAAAAAAAAATCATTACATGTTAGGATCCATTTATCATGTAACTACAACTTTGCTGGTGCTCAACAAATTATAGTCCCCATAAACGGTAAGTAACACTTTACTAATTATATCTTGTATATAACTCCCAACATACATTAGCTATGCTCTTGATCATTTTATGATCTTGAGGGTACTCAACAAATCATAAATTACATTATATATTCTAAACTCATCATTTTCACGATATCCTAAGGGAAGTTATGTAACCCTTGAGAGTGCTCAATAAAGTTAAATAACATTCTTATTTATCTAGGAATGATATAAATATCACCTAATATATTCTATGGGTTGAGGATGCTCAATAACCATATGTATGTAAGATTCTCTCTATATATTATAAATGATGGAGAGCTTTATTTTTTAAATTATTAGTTTAGAATAATTTTATAAAGTATTATCGAATATTTAAGAGAGATGAGTATAACTCATGGTATCATATATCTTTACATATACATCCAATACATACTCCTTAAGTTTCATTGGTTTTAATTTATTTAACCTCTTGTTATCTTTGTACATAATACATCTATATATACACACTAATATTGTTATGTAATTTGCAATCTGAATTTGACACAATGTTCTACCTCGCGGATCAAGACTCGAATAATTGCGGTGTATATGATAATATGTGTCAGATTGGTCGGAATTTAAATGCTTTACTTGTGAAGCAACAGGAATTTCTTCGGCAACAAAGCAAAGTATTATGGCTTCAGCAGGGTGATAGTAATACCAAGTATTTCTATGCCAAAATGTCAATGCGACGACATAGGAATAAAATACAAGCTCTAATGGATACTCAAGGACAGTACATATATGATTGTAACAGTATAAAAACTGCAGCCCTTAATTATTACCAAATGCTTTTTAATGGGGAATCTATGAATTTTTTTCCCACTATTAGCACAAGAATGCAAATAAATGATATAGGGAGAGAATACTTATCTGCTCCAGTCACAGTAGATGAAATTAGACACTTTTCTCAATTAATGATGCTAAAAGCCCAGGCCCCGATGGTTTCTCATCCAAATTATATAAACTGCATTGGACAGACCTGTAAGATATCATTTTTAACGCTGTGTTAGAAGTATGTCATACCAGAAAATTTTCGAAGGGAGTTAATCATAACTTTATTACGTTAATACTTAAGAAGGATAAGCCCCAAACTATATCTGAATTTCGACCTATTTCTTGTGCTAATGTTTTATACAAAATAGTTTCAATGACTATTTTTAATCGAATTAAATGGTTCCTTCCTTTCTTGATTGCAGAAAATCAATCATCTTTTATACCGAGGAGAAACATTGGTGAAAACGTTCTACTAGCTCATGAACTCATTCGGGACTTTTCTAAGCGAGGTAAACAAAAAATGTGTATTAAAATCGATCTTCAAAAAGCAGATGATATGGTTAATCAGGTGTTCGTAATCCATATGCTTTCATCTATGGACTTTCCTACGCCTCTACTGGAGCTCGTCTATAAATGCATTTCTACGTCTACCTTTTCGATTATGATTGACGGAAGACCGGAAGGATTTATCCCTTCCAATAGAGGGCTCCGGTAGGAAGACCCACTGCCCCCTTATTTATTTTGCATAACCATGGAATATTTTACACTATTAATGGAAGAGGGAATTGTTGATGGAAATCTACAGCCTATATCTAATACTCAACCTACAATCACACATCTTCTATACGCCGATGACGTAATGATTTTCCTATCTGCTACTATAAGCAATGCTACCTATATGAACAATTTTTTTGCTACAATGGAGGAGACTGTGGGCTTAAAGATAAATCAAACGAAATCTCAGGTGTTTTTCAGCAGTGGGTCAACTTACAAGTCATAAATTTCTAGTATTTTAAACATTACAGAACATGAGTTACCTGTGAAGTACCTTAGTATTCCTCTGTCAGTGGATTATATTCATGCCACACACTGTCTACTCCTGTTACACAAAATCAGTAGCAAGTTAAAAGGATGGGACTGTAATTTCTTAACAATTGCAGGACGAGCAGAGTTAATTCACAGTACTATAACCCCCATTGTTATGTACTGACTATTAATTTACAATCTGCCCCAATCAATGTTGAACAAAATTGACATGTTATGTGCTATTTTTTTCTGGAAAGGGAGGCTACATAAAATTTCATGGGAGACTCTATGCAAACCTAAAATCGAAGGAGGGATTGGATTACGCAAGTTCACAGACCTGAACAAAACTGCCAGAATTAAACTTCTTTGGAACCTACTAACAACTGATTGCTTATGGTCTAGATGGATGAGGATTAAATACATGTCAAAGGCAAATTTCTAGGTCCTACCCATTGATAATAACTACTCCGGTACAATGAAATCGATTTTGAGACAATGGGACACAACTTCCTCTATCATGACTCGAGTTATTATCAATGGGGAAAACACAGATTTGTGGTTTGATCCTTGGATAAATCATAAATCTCTTGTTGAGATATTATGTTGGAATAGAATTCATTTAAGCAACACAGCTAAGTGCAAAGTCAGTCATATTATACGAGATGGACAAGTTCAACCTCAGTTACTTTCAGAGACTAGGGAAGTAGCAACTCAAATTAAGCATGTGCAAAAAAATTTCTGACAATACCAACAATTACTGGAAAATTTGTGAAAATAGAAATTTCATGTTTTCCAAAGTTTGGAATGGCATTAGACTAGCAATTGACAGAGATGATAGCTTTAAAGTGATATGGCACAATAAAACAGCCAAGAAATTTTCGTATGCTACATACATGGCTTACATACAACGTTTACCTACGGCTGATCGACTTTTACATTGGGGCATTAACACTGAATCAAGATGCGAACTTTGTAATGAACATGCAGAAAATCATCAACATTTTTTTTCGAACTATGAGTACAATACTTACCTGTGGGATTATTTACTGCTTCAACTTGCAATTCCACCTTTTGCTGTCAACTCACTACGAGATTACTTCTCCAAGCTAAGGCTCCACTTCAAAACAACATCAGTAGTCCACGACTTGGGTTTCATAGCGGCTTCCACACTGACACATCACATTTGGGTAGAAAGAGTTCGGCGACGATTCGATAAAAAGGCATGCTCGAAGGAGGTAAGGTTGAAACTTTTAGAGATTGATGTTCGGTTACAGCTATCTCGACGACTTCACCGACGACACGCGACATCGTCAGAGATAGAGATTTTACTTCGCTGGGGGATTGAGTTGCAAGACAATGGATGATGGCGGCACAATGAGTTATCATTTGGGGTTTAAGGGTCTCGTATGTTCTTTATTGAAGTTGTGGGCTGGACCGGGTTGACTGAAGGATGCAGAGGTGTTATTACTTCGACCAAACATTGTTTTGGGCTCGATTTTTATGTTCTTGTCTTTTTTAAATGTTAGTTTTTTTTTGTTTTGTATTGGTTATCAATTCCTGTATTGGAGATTGTCTATATAGGGGATGCTATTTTTCCTTAGTAAGGTTTTTTAAGGAGGCGAATCCTTCTATTTTTGGTTCTAATACATCATCAATAAAGAACCTTTTTATTTCAAAAAAAATAAAATATATTCATACGTGTCCTTTCATTAATTGACACTTTAATTATAAATACAACATAAAACAATTTTAGATTTACCTATTTATAACTTTTATGAATACAAGTACTTAAAAACAATTTTAATTTATATTCATAGCCTTTATAAATTTTAATTTTAATTTAAAACAATTTTAAATTTTCATTTTGTAAATCTTCATAAACTTGTGAAATTATTTATTTAAATTTAAAATAAAATTTAAATTTATTTCATAATATTAAAATACGCTTAGTTAAATCAAGCAAAGGCTTAAAACACTTATAAGCCTTCCGCAAGGGCAGGTCCTTAGAACAGACCAATGAGCCATGTAAAAGCTAGGGAATCAGGAGGTTTATGTTCATAAGAACGTTCTTTAATTAGAGTAACCTTCTCCTTAGTTTAAACACTTTCTCCTTGGACAACTGTCTTGCGGTACATATTTTGAATCTTATGTTAATGTAACTCGAAAATAAAATATCAAATCTAAATAAAAATTAGTCTAAAAAGAAATTGAAGAAAACTTTTGATAAAATTATAAGCATTTGTGAAGAATAAAGATAAACAACAATGTTTTTCCATTTTAAACAAGAGTGATACTAACTTTTAACAAAAATATGTTTTTCGTTTCAAATTTATATATATATATATATATATATATATATATATGCATTTTAAAATTGCACGTGTAGAATTTCTACTTATGCATTCTAAAGATGTTCATGCATACTTCTGAAGATTTATGTCTGCATTTCAATAATGTGTATGTGTGGATTCGACAACGAAACCTATTTTTATAATAAGTTTCATTTGAGCTTTATTTTTAAAATAACATTTTTTGGAAGTTTATACTTAAAAGTGATTCTTTTTCAAAAATGTGAAAATGCGAATATGTATATTATTTAAGATCCAAAGAATCTGGTATTGCTTTAAAGCTCTAGGGAAGTATGTGACGTGCTTCAATAAATACCTTTGTAAATCACATTTTCTAAAACATATACTTTATTTACTAAAAGCAAACAAGGGATACAATTTATAACATGTAGAGAACAAACGATGATAGGAGTGTTGAACATAAATTGTGCTTTAAAACCATCATATGTTCTCTAAATGTCCGGGAAGAACTAAAAACAAAAAAACATAAGAAAACTACTGGGAAGGAGGAAAAAAAACTAAAAAATTGCACAAAAGCATTAGCCGTGCATGTTTAAAGTTTATCACCTACCAAACATTAATTAACTTCGTTCAATACTAAACTTCGCATCCGAGCAAGAATTCATGGTGTCCAAAGTGCATAGCAATCCCTCAAAGCTCATCGATTTTGACCCTTATCTCACACCATCGAGTAGATCCATTGTTACTTCCCTTTTGTGAAGTAAAAGTTATTGCTTACGTGCCTGATATAAAACTCACGATTGACTTTGTTCATTTCATTTTCACACCTTTTGACTTTAACTGTAATATCATATTTTGTACGCAGGGTTATCAATTACCATTAAGTATTGTTGTAGTAGACTCGAAAGGAATTTCTTCTTGTCGATGCTTCATGTTCTGTTTAGACATTGAACATGTTCCAATGTGACCATCAAAGAACAACATGTGGGTTCCAGATTGCGAACATTTTTTTTGAATATCCGCCATAGTCTGATCATCCTTTTGATCTGGCCTGTTAGTCTAGTCAGAATGAACTCTCGGTTTCATCGGTGAAACCCGACTTCTGACTTTGATTTCTTTTTTCTTTCATTCTGTTTATCTTTTCAAAAGAAGAAGACGACTATGATGCAGAACCAGTTGTTTAGTGTATTTTTTCCTTTCACTCATCCTTGTAAGGTCGAGGCCAAGTGAAGGATGATGAAAAGTTCAAATTTTAAAGAAGTCAAGATTATGTACGTTAGGGGTGAGTATTCTTAGGTTAAACCAAATAAACCAAACCAATTTAGTTCAGTTGATTGGATTTGGTTTTGAAACTATATTGGTTTCTATTCGGCCCCGTAAAATAAATTAGTTCGGTTATCGGTTTAACCAAATTAACCGAACTTTTACTATATTGTCAAAATTAATAATGGTATAGTGATTTTTTTAGATTATTTTAATGATCTAAATAAATTTTATTTATCACGAGGAAAGAAAAAGAAAAAATGTCGATTCCTCCCACCTCTTCAGCAGTCGAGTGAAGGAAAAAATATTATTATTATTATTTTATAGTCTATAATCGGGTTTCGAAAACCATTTATAACGTAAACGGTTTTCAGAACCCCTGTTTAATCCATTTTATTTTGGAATGAAAACTATTTAGATTATAAACGGTTTTCATTTTGCCGTTTATAAATCGTCGTTTTAAAAAAAATTAAAAGCCGGTTCGCTCACTGCATGCCCTACCCACCCCGAATACTTCGAGTTCCAGCAAGTGGATACTCCAAGGACCAATGCGATAACCCTGATTGGTAGAAATATGAGTTTGATCCAATCGACCCCCCTCGCCTCACTCTATGTAGTACCTGTTAAGGAAATATTACATATACAAAGAGGCACGCACATGTGATGTGAATTGCGAAGGGTAGGCTGGAAATTTCAAAAAGACACGGTTGAGCGCAGTGGAGTGAATTTACATTATTAGTAGTAGAGATAGAGATATATGTATCAAATTACTATTAAAAAGCATAAGAATACCAAATAAGAATACTTTCTATATTTATGTGTTTTATTTAGAAGACAATGAATTTTTCAGACATAAAATGTGAATTATTTTAGTTTGGTTAAATCGGATAACCAACCAAATCAACCAAACTTAATTCAGTTGGTTGGTTTTTATTTTTATTGATTTTAGTTCGATTTAGCAACTTTCGTCATCCGATCAACCGAACCAACCAAACGCTCATCCCTAATGTACGTAGCTAGACTCATCTTCCATGAAAAAAAGAAATTTAAAATTTGAAACCTGGCCCGTACTATTGAACCATGGGATATTGTCCACTACCAGCCTAGTGGCAACTAGTGATCACGCATATTCTGGCACATGCACGATGTACATGTTTAACCTAAATAACCGATCATTCATTCTGAATAACTCTGAAGTAAATTTAAATATTAATTTAAGTTAGGCAAGAAAAGAAAAGAAAAAAAAAACGTAAAAAAAAAAAAAAACTGTAGAAATGAGTAGACAGGCATCAAATAACCAAAATGAAAGGACCAGGGAAAGGAAATAATGGTGCACTAGTTCACTGCTTCCTCTGCAAATAAAAAGATAATGCTCTGCCAATTTACCATACATGTTCTGTGCATTTCTCAAGTGCACGTACCTCTATAAATGAAGACAATCACAGCGTCAATTGGTATCACATACAACATGTCCAACAACAAAAACAGCGTACTAGTTTCTTTTACCATTTTGGCAGTCGCTATGGGGGTGCTAGTGGCAATGGGGTCTGCCTCTAGAACACTTTATGGTAACAACGGGGGCTGGGGTTTCGGCTGGGGTGGCACTTGGAATGGTGGTGGTAGGAATGGAAATGGTGTTTCCAGGGGCGTATATGGAAATTCATGGTCCGGACACTGGGGGCAAGGTGAGTATGGTGGCGGCTATGGAGGCGGCTATGGTGGTGGCAGCTTTGGTGGTGGTGGGGGCGGCGGTGGAGGAGGCGGTGGCCATATTCCATAATAAGACCTTCTAGTATGTATTTGCTATATTATGTAACATGCTTATATGTTTATAGCGTTTGTAAGCGTACATATATGTTGTTAAAGCTTGACTAAAGGCTTATATAGATGTATGCCTTGTGTTTGGAACCTATATACATGGTTCGTTTGTGCTTATTTAGACCTGTTTTCCTAGGCTTGTATATGAATGGGCCTGTTTGGTTACATTTATTTACGTATGGACCCTTCTTATCTTATATATTGGCTTGTGGATGATGAACTGACTCTAAAAATGAATGTACGTAATTAGAACTTTGTGGGTAGCTTCCTTGAGCTGTATGTATATTGACACTTCTAATGAGAGAGAAATTGGTAAAATAATATTGAAAGGGTGTGTTGATAATACTTATGAAAAGACATCCAACAAACAAAATAATGTTGATTGTATAATGGAGAAAGATGTGGGTCAAAGGTTGTTGGACAGGTGATAGGAATGTAGATGTTTGGTGTAAGATGCATGTGCTACCTTACTCACTTATTAATGGGCTTGTTTGCTAATGACATGTATTGTATCGATCAACCATGTGAATATCTGGCTACTTTTGACATTCCCGGCCTGCCTTTTATGTTTTATGCATCCACTACCTTGCCTCTTTGTAGGAGAATATTTATTTCTATTCCTTCTGCTATATAAAACCAATAAATTCTATCAAAACCAAATAAATAAACAAAACAAAAAAGAAAAAAAACCACTTCATGCTCGCTCAAACTCTCATTTAATTTTTTTTTCAATCATATTTCTCTACCAAAACAAAATCAAAACCCACGACACTAAAACAACATATCTTGATAAAACATGTTTAATATTACAACCCAACTTGACAATTTGGTTTATTCTCAATCATTAAATTGAAATCCAATATAAAAATCAAAGATATCTTAGACGGGGTTGACTCTGACATTGGGCTTGCAATCGATTGAGACAACCTCTCTAGATGGAGGAAACAATCGGAACAAAACAACGATCTAGTATATTATATTGTTTTGCGTCATCCTACCCTTAGAATGGAAAGGCTTTGTGAATCAAGTAAGTTGACAGAATCAAGTGGGGAGAGTCGTAAACAAAACAAAAAACACAGACTTTCGAGTCGGTGGATCATCAGATCTTTAATTTTAAGGGACGTTAGAGGTAAGCGTGGTGAGTAGCGGAAATAACTCCGCCTGTATTTATTTAATCAGATGAATGGATAGTGAAGCCACCTTCACAACCTTCTCCATTTTATTCCATTAGAGCGGTTCGCTTGTTCAATGATCCTTCATTTTGTTACTCAAGTTGACAAATTAATACCATCAACTAGTACTCGTGCGTCGATACTTTAGCATCCAAAAACAAGAGCGTCTGGATAAAGACAAAACAATAACTTAGAATAGTAAAAATCATCTTACGTCGTGTCAATGAAATATGGTATAACAAATCAAAACAAATAGTGCGTAAGACTATTCCAAAATAAAGCTTTTGGGGTTGCAACATCATATATATAAGTACTACCCTCAGCGGGAGCAGTTGTAACTATTGGATTAGTTGCGTCGAGTAGCGGAATAAATGTGGTATCTTAAAAAAAATCATTTCAAATTAATTATATATTTGATCTTTTATATTAATATCATGAATAACTTGCGTTGGTTGGAAATTTTCGTCACACACCAATATCTCCAAGATCGAAGGGTATCTGCTTACTAAATGCTTTGATAGGTTAGTTACCGAAGACTTTATGTGAACACTGAAAGTTAGGTTGAATTCTTAAGTGTTGGTACCGAAAGGTATAAGTACCGGACTGAACCAAAACTAAGCACAATAAATAAAACTGAAAGTAAAGACGTAGAAAGTTATAGTGATTCGGGTTAAAATACATACGTCCAATGTCATTTCCTTCTTTAGAGTTCTATATTTGAGTCAAAAACTTGTTACAATGGTAAGTCCACCATTATTTGTATCTGAATCCTACAAGTGCCAAAGATCCTTAGTGCATTGGAATTGGTGCCTATTTGCAGATACCTTGTTGTGTTGCTATTGGTGGAGTGCTTTCTTCTTGGATTGATGACTTGGCTTGCCTGTAGGGCTGAGATTAAAACACGTGTCGTTGTTTGAGTTACTTGCCAATTGACATAGATTGCTGACCTGACATCTTATGTATAGTTTGTGGATGTGGTGATCTATGTGTATTGTATATACTTTGGGCTATCCGAGTCATTAATCATGATTGTCTTGTAGAGGGCTTCGTTTTTGAAGCCTTTCCTTGGCATTAGCTTTTGGTTAATGCCTTTTTGAGGGCCTAATCCTTCTGTTTTTAGCCAACTGAGTGACCACTCCTCTTGGATATTGTTTATACCTCAACATATGGTCTCATCCTTTGGTTTGATGTGCCATAGGGCGCTATGCAAAAGTATATGCAATATATCTATTGATGTTTATTATTTACAGAAAGGTTAATACAAGGCAAAATTTATATGGTTTAGAAGTGGGATGTAACTAAGAAAAGTTTACGGTATAACACATGCCCCCAAAGTTTGTATGATGAATATAGAGTGGACTTTGGTTTTTGTAGGAAATGTTAGTTCATACGTTTGTACTTAATTTGTTATCTCACTATTTCCTTAGTCTATGTTAGTCCTATAATTACTAAACTTGATCAATGTTCAATAGAAATTTGAGGATCTAGTGTAGAGGACTAGGAAATTATAGGTTAGATATGGAGAAATTCTGTAGAGGATCTATTATAATATGGATGATATTCTAATAATCAACAAATAAGAAGATAAAATAAATAAAGTAAAGATACAATCACACCAGGAATTTTATACTGGTTTGAATTTCTCATCCTATGTCCAATCCAAAGCTCCACATTGGAATTTCAATATCAACAATCCTCACTTCACCCAGAGCAACAAGTTTACAACCATCTGAACAACCGTACATGACTTCAACCAACTTCAAAGCAAAACTTTGCTTTCCGACTTCAATGTGTTCTAACAACATGAATAAGTCACTCTTCAACACACCCTTCTCATAATATCCTTCGATGTTTTAGAGTTGAACATGTAGTGTATAGGAAGTAGAGAATAGATTGATTGCTTTTTTGATTCCAAATAATAGTAAACAGAATGATAATTTGAGAGCAAGAGAATTAGTTGAGATCAAGGAATGAAATAGGTCTATATTTATAGTGGTGAAGAGATCTTCTAAAGAGTAGCGGCTGTTCAAGAAATCACAACTCTTCACTACAAATGCTTCCTTTTAGAAAGATGATGTCCGTTCAAAAATACAGCCGTTTTTCTTTCTCAGACGTTTGAGTTAAAAGAACAAACGTCTAACTTATTATTTTTAAAAAGCATTTTAAACTAGGTCAAGTGTCTGAATTATTTTGGTCAGATGTCTGACTCTATTTAGAAAAGAATGTGTACTTTTTAGACCATATTCAGATATCTGAAATAATATTAGGATGTCTGAGTTCTTTAGTTAAAAAATGGGATTATGCAGGGTCAGGCGTCTAATTGGATCAATCAGATTTCTGATACCCTCATCACACGTCCAGTCCATTCATTTAGATGTCTAACCTACTTTATAAAATAAAATTTAAACTACTTTAAACGTCCGAATATATAGGTTAGATGTCATATTTTTTACAGGGTTTTTTTGTAAGAATTTCAAGGCTTATTTTAAAATTTTCAAACGTCTGGTTTATTAACTCAAACGTCTGAACCCATTAAAAATTTAGTGCATTTGTATGCTCAGATGTTTGGTGAATTTTGGTCAAACGTTTGAGTTCTGTTATTTTTGAACTATTGATTTAAAGAAAGTAAAAATAGTTTTGAATGTTTAAATTTATTTTTGAATGTGTGTAATCATCTGTGTAACCATCAAAGGATAGTTTACATTATAATTTAGACTTACTATGACGGCAATTCTCGACAGTTGATCTTCAATCTCTTCATTGCAGCAGTGAGTCGGCTTCTTTTGGAAATATCCTCTAAATTATGAAGTTGTGTAGTATTTATAGAAATATATAGTTGTGTCATCAAAAGTTCAAAAAGGTAGAATTTGACATATGGTTGGTACGGTCCGTAAGAAGAGAGTAGCTATATACCAAAGGCTATATGTAGTAAATTTCTATAAAGTTGAAAGTTATTTTATGTCGAAGGCTACGGGTAGGCCTGTCAACGGATACTTTCGGATGCGGATAGTGCCATATCTGCATCCGCATCCGAAATCATTCTCGGATATCGGATATCCGCATTCGCGGATACAGATTGATATCGGATAATTATCCTATCTACTAACAACCGATAAATCAAGAAATATAAATGGAAAATCTTAGTATAACATAACTTTTTTCAATCCCATTGATTATAAAAGGTGTTCAAAATAAACAAATATAATGATAATAAATAATTTTGAGTAGTTAATAAGCATTTAGTGCGTATAATATAAACTTATAACTTAATAAAATCATAAATAAATATCTTTCACTGTACTAAAATACACATAATTTAAACTATAATCTTGAAAAATACCGGACGGATAATTTTAGGATGCGGATGCCTTCATATCCGCATCTGTTTTTCCGGATATCAGATATTTATCCGCTTTTCGGATGTGGATGCAAACGGATTTCAAATTTTTCGGGTATCCATTGACAGCCCTAGCTACGGGTAGTCAGGCGCCATCAAAGAAAAATAAGTTGGATGCCGAAGGCTATATATATTAGATGTTGGAACTGGGCCAACACACAGCGAAAGAGGTGAATTTCAAAAAAAATCCACTTTAGACCTTTATTCGGCCCATGTAGTCTCAATTTATTTAAAAATTTTCTAATTTTTTTTAAATTTCTTCATATTATTACAACTGTTTAAAATTAGTTTAATTTAATTTTAATTAGTTGTATATGATTATGAGCACATCACATGCACCCATATGTATAGTGTAAGTGCAACAGATAAAAGTGTACAAAGTTAATGTGAACGTTGTTAGGTGTTGAGATTTACACCGCAATGAATACATTCCCTCTCTATATATGCTATTGTCGTCTTAAACATGAAAAGATTTTTTTAAATACACACACACACACATATATATATATATGTATGTAAGTATATATGTATGTATACATATTTACATGTATAAGTGTATATACACATACACAATAATAGTTTTGCACAACAGTTCAAATGAAATAGATATAATTTATATTGCATGTAGCAAATCAAATAATGTTAAGATTAATTAAAGTAGTTTGAAATTTTACTATTATATCTTATACAAAAAACCTTTTCAAATCTTAGGATAAATATAAACACAAACACATAACAGATATTATAAAATTATGTAAACTCAATAACACATACAATCAAAATAAATTTGGAACAAGATAAACAACATAGAAGAGGTTTGTGAAAAGGAATGCTTCCTTTTAAGCAAAAAATTAATACCAAATTGGATGCAATTGTAAAACATGGAATATATAATTAATTTAATGTTTCCTTTTTTTGTTTTGATTAAAATGGTTTATTTTAGAATGATTTAAAACATGTTGATTAATCATCATACTAAATTGATGACAAAGATTAATTAATGCGGTTATTACTAAGTTTTATTTACATAGAAACTTATATGTAAATATTCAAATCTAAATCTTTTGATATGAAAGCTTATTAACAAGAAAAATCCAAAGTTTAATTTTTTTTGGGTTTTTTTAAACAACAACAAAGTTAGATGACATAGACATATATAGATTTGTGATAAGAAGATCCAGATCCAGAATAAACAAACTGGATGAATAATCATATAAAACAGAGAAATAAAATTAAGAGGGTTCAAATCTATGTTAAATTAACTGAACAAACAATCATACAGAACGGAGAAATGAGGTACTACTATTCATAACAAAATAGCAGTGAACAAAGAAAAGGTTCAATGTTTTAACATGATAGGAATTTGCAATTGATTCAAACAAAGGAAATGATATATGAAAATAAATTTTTTAATTCACATATATGAATCGAAGGGAGAGATAAAGAATTATGGGGATATAAAAAATTTAGAGGATGTGTAAATATAAAATTATATATATATATATATAATTACCTTAAGATGACTTCTGTAGAAACATCTTGAATGATAATATAATTCCTAGATCTGATTGATCACTCTCTAGATCTACAACAATTAAGAGACAACCATTCAAGTTTATTTAATACTGCTTCATAAAATTTAGAGTTTGGAAGTCTTTTCCAACGTTAAAATTTTTGGCTTGAATTTTCTCTGGAAAGGAAGAAAAAATGACGTGCAAAAATCTGATCAAAGAAGGAAATAAATATGTAATCAGTATATGGTTTATTTCCCTCCTTTAATTAAGATTGCCCCTTCGTTTCTATTTTAAAAACTCCTCCCGTTCTCTACATCATAGCTTCCTATCATATAAGGATGTTGGTCCAAAAGATTTTCAAAATTCAATTAGTATTATTTCCATTTAAATCTAGTTTAGATGTCCCATGATATCGTATATCGATGTGTGCATTTATAACCTTTCATATATGCACTTCATTAAATACTAATGAAAATCAAGAAAATTAAGTAAGAGATATTTTTCATTAATTAATCACAATTAGTATTTAGTTTAATTTATTTAAATCTATTTCAGTATTTACCTTGTTTAAATCGAATTTAAACATTCTACCGGTATCGAAGCACGTTTATAACTTATTATAAACGTTATCAATTAGTGATAGTTATTTATACCAATTCTCTTCATCAAAACTATATCACTTTAGACTTATGGAATTTGGTAATGGTCAAAATTCCATTATCCTCCATATTCAACTTTATAGTCCAAACACTAAGTCCTTGGTTCAATAATAACAATTATTCGTAACCGAAATGCTCTGGCCAGTGACTATGACTTTGAGTTGACTTTAGTTGACCGTGATACTAACCTCATATAATTAAGGAGACGAATGCTCTCTTGAATAGTGTTTCACTTTCAATATTTCCAGTCGACCCAAATATAGTCGTTTGATAGATGTCATGCAACGATTTAACTATAATCAAAGCGGAGCTTCCACATTGAAGATAAACTATATTCTCAAGTCGAGAAAACTGTGTAAATTAGTCACACCGATGTTTTCTGTTTGACCTTAGTTATATTAACCAACGAAAAACTATCGAGTGAGTTATTCTATAGTTATCTGAAAACTATCAGTACATAACCTTTTGGTGTCCCCAACAACCATGAGTAATACACTGCCTAACATCTAGAGAGCGTTATGTACTATAGTCTCAATGGATATATCAATATGCAACCTTGATACATCTTGACTTGGAATATTTAAAATGGCGTATGTATTTTCATTATGATAAATCACTCATAGTTATAACACTTTGTAACTATTGTCACAAAATATACCATTTATGGATTTTCTACTAAATATACTTTTATTAAAATAATTGATTAATATATAACACATTATATCAAGTATATAATTGAAAGAAAACACATTTTATTTTGAACAAGATTGGTTATCGAGTTAGATATATGTAACAAAATGCATAATTGCCTTTATGTCATACCCTTAACTTTCTCAGTCAACTACTTGCACTTGAGGTCGATTATGGTCTCATTCCAACTTCTCCAATTGGTTTTTGTCAAAACCAATTGGGTCAGCCCCTCAATGAATGGGTATGCTATTATGTTTCAACTTTCTGCTCTGTCATTCAACTCTCTTCGATGCTGATCGACTACCTTTATTATATGGAACAATTTAGGTTATCTCTTTTGACTTCTAATGAGCTCTAAGTTTTTTTATGAACCATATAGTGACATTATTATTATATAACTATGTTATGGGATTCTCAATATTTGGAATCATCCTCTGCTCAGTTATAAATTTTCATATTTTTATTTATATACATTACTTTTATTGTGCCACTATTCAAGATGATGTGAATCGGCCATAGTTCTTCATTTGGAACATTTCTGACTTAAAGATTCTTAACTTGAATATATTATTGACATATTATACTCAATATCACTTGTGAAAATTTGAGTCTAAACGCTCCTTCATAAGGAGTTTGTTATTTATGTAAACAATTCTTTCGTATTTCATAAATACATGAGAACACCTCAAAAAACCATTTAGTGGTATCAGTTTGGATTTGATACTTTCTTTTTTTATCAAATACATAAACAAACTACGATACCATAGACAACATTGGATGTATGATATTTCCTATTGCCAAAGCATAGAGAATCATCTTACATATTCCGTATTTAAACATTTTAATAAGGTGCCCTTGCATATCATTTGGGACATTCCCAATACCTTTTATACTTACTATAAAAGACAACATTTACAAAGCCAACATCGAGTATTAAAAAAACTAAGGCTAATTTTAACATAAGTACATCGTTAACAATCAGTAGTGTGTTGTTTACTTATAGTTTAGAAATATTAATGTACCTTTTAATGCTCTTTCTTATGAGCACACGCTTCCTCTGCATTTTGATTAAAAATAAAAATATTTGATATTTCTATCAAAACATTTGTTCAATATTGATCCTTGTCGAATGAAACTTTTGCATTCGTTCTTAGGTCATATCCAAAAACTCACAAACAAAATATCGCTCCCACTGACTTCGAGCTTCCCTGGTCATTATGTGTAAATAGTTTACCCTAAATCCTTATTTAGACATTTCTATTTCTACACATACGTACCAAAATACAAAGCCATACTAGGCGATAATTCTGTGAGTAAAATTTGAACCTTCTTGAGCACATCGAATGGTGAATCTGTTATGTTAATTTCTATAATTGAAATTCACGGTATTATTTTTAATAGTGTAGCTCAATACGTTCCACCTACATTTGTCTTTCTCTTTAACACACATCTGTGGCCAATGGATCATATCCATTCAGGTACAACTATCAAAATTATATTTTGATAATGTACTTGGAATCCATTTCAGATCTATGCATCATACCTATTGTAGAGTCAATACTCTTAATGACTTAATTGACAATTGAGGATTATCTATTCATTGATAAGAAAATCATAGTTTCTCTTCAATGTGTGAGAATGCTTATTAGACCCTCTAATGCGATGTGTTCGTTTAAATTAGGTTAATTTAATTTCATCATACATAATTAGTTTTATCTTTGGATCGTATCCAAATCCATTTTAGTACCAATAATTTGTCAAAGAAATTGCTTCGCTATGAAGTTGGTATTTTGAAATAATAGTTGTTTCTCAGTGCAATGGAATAGGTTTTTGTAAATACTTTATGAACTGCCTTATGTATAAAAATGATTTGATTTTAGTTTACAATACTTATGTTCAAAATACAAATTGGTCATCCAATGACAATCATTCCCAAACTCCTTTTTTGGGGTAATTCATACAAGATTTCTCACGAACAACTATTATGCGTGGTTCTTCGACTCGCACAACCTGCCAACTTCTTGGACTAGGATATGTTGGGGTTTCCTATAGAACCTTATCTTTTGTGATTTTGTAAACCATTCTTTAGATAAAATTATTTTGATCCTTTTTGTATTACTCATAAGTAGACGACCTTATAGAAAGAAGTTAACTCAACTTCACCCACAATTTATCATACTTTGTCCCATAAAGTTCGATTACTCCTTATCGATACATCATTACATATTATATAGAGAAGTGACCTTTGAGATTGAATCATTATTCATGTTAGGTACATACGGAACTCTTTCTAATATACTCACCCATTCGATCAAATCGAACCATTACTATTGCATGTAATATTTTTATTTCCATTTTATATTCTATGAGATTATCATAGATTCATACATGTGTATCTAAAACACATGTAAATGTCTGCGATAACCCATCAGTGAATATAACGAAGTATGTGGAACCGCTATGGTATTAGTAGACTTACGATTGCATACATCCATATGTATCAATCCAAAGAGTTTATCAACTCTTACGATGCTCCCACTAAATGGGTGCATAGTCCTTAATTGTTTGAGATGTAATTAAGTAGCATCATATGATTCATAATCATGTGAAAACTATAGATTAGTCTATAATTCCAAAATAATTGTAAGTAATTTTAGATACTTCTGTATTTTCCAATGCATCACTTATGTTATTGTTATCCAGCCTTATGACCAGGCCAAAGTCAGGCGCATTAGGTCGGTCGAACTAAGAGATTGTCTAGCAGGAGTCCATAGTGATTAGTGACAAGTTCAAATGCTAAGCAAAAACAAGGAGTGAAGTCAAAAAGTAGCCAAAAACATCCAAAAAAGGTCTATACCCTTCAACTTACAAGAACCAAGTTCAAAGCCAAAAACCCAATAAAAGACTTGGATACCAATCCACGACCAATGATCGGTACCAATCCCTGAAGGCTTCATAGAGTGGTCATCTACCTTATGCACTACCAAGCTAGGGTGTGTAAAATTGATTTCATGCTATGTGATATGGGTCTCAAGTTCGTTTCAACTACCACAACCAACACATAAGTAAACACCATTGCTTCATCCTCGAGCCAGAAATTCAGTCAAATCCAAGCCATATCAATGCAAGTAAAGCAACAAAGACTAAGGCACAAGTAAGACGAGCATCCACATGAGTTAAATGGAGATCCAAAAGGAAGATTCATGGATCTGTACTGCTCCTTAGGCATGGATTGGTACTGATCCCTGATTATTCATGACGTGACCATGATCTCTTTAGTTAACTCCCTCTTGGACATGAGTTTGAACGTGGGCGAGTGATATTCGTTGACTTGTAGCTATAAATATAGGGATGGGAGCGTAGTTTTAGGGGATTTTTTTAGCTGTTAACAAGTTAATGTATTCTTCCTGTAATTCCATGGATCATCACTAATCCTTAAAAAAACAGGTCTGCAAAACTCATCACAGACTTCAAATTTTTTTAAGTGAACGCAGACCTTTGATTATTCGAACTACTATAATTGTTGTATGTTGTTGTTTTCCTTGTTTAAAAGTTATTTTCTTCATTTTATTCTTTACCATTAATCTATGGGTGTTTGTGCCAACTTTTGGCATAAATATTTTGGTACTTTCATTGAGAGCGTATCGATCTCAGGCTATTAAGATCTATTTTCTACTTTTGGGTTGTTTAAATCCACGAGGTAGATCTGTTAGTTTTGTTGCTGTAATCCATGGCTATTCAAATTTTCACAAAATCTATTACAGAATCAGTTAAAGTTATAGCCCTACAAAAGGAAAAATCTATAGCTTTCAAACCTGCTGCTACTATTGAGAACGCTGGTTCTTGGCACATTGAAGAAATTGCTCAACTCGTAACTGTTAAAATTCATAATCCCTTAGATATGATAACACAGGTCAAGATGAATCGCATGATGAAGCAGATGAATGACAAGGTGCAAGAAAGTCAGGATGAACCGAGGAGGCAAATGAAGGAGATTCTTGATTTGTTAAACCAATTAACTCTTAATTGCAAAAGGAGCAGGAGAGATTTATCACCTTCAGACTGACTCAGAAGACAGTTCTTCTTCGTCTGCTGAAAAATATCAAGATGGAAAATAGAAAATGAAGCGAAAGGAAATAGGTGTTTTGAAAGATGGATTAGACTGAGCTCACAGTAAGGGACCGTGGATCAGTAACAAAATGAACCCATGGATCGGTACCGAACCCCTAGTTGTTGACTTGGGCGTTGGAGATGTTGCTGATTTGGAAAAGTAATGCTGGAGGTGATGTTAGTCATGTTGCTGACAACTAAAATGTTTGAGCTCAGGTGGCTGCTCTTTTGATCCTCCTCATAGAAAATGTAAGAATGCATCAAATAGATGAACGGTTCTCTCGAAGATAGGAGAATCCAGATATCATGGAACTAACCAAGACCATTTGCAGAGCCAAACACTCGAGGCAGGCTATGATTATGGCCATCTAATAGATCAAGGTGAACCAGAGTCATTGACGGATATGGTAAAGAAACTAGTGAGTGAGAGCTAGCATGGAAGTAACGATGAATGAGGCTCTTTTTCTATCAAGAACCCATTCACCGAGGAGGTATTGCGTGAGGAATACCCTAGGAGATTGCAATACTAACAATGTCTCCTATAATGGGATGATGGATTCGGGGCAGCATTTTCTAAAATACAAATGACATATGGACATGGCAAGAGCGATAGATGCCGTGACGTGTAGATGTTTTCCAATTTTCCTTGAAGGTGCAGCGATGATGTGGTTCACTCGGCTTCTGTCGAGGTCCACATCGCCTTTTGATCAATTGGCAAGAAATTTTGTTGAGCAATTCCATTTGCACACAACACATCCCAAAGGCATGGTCACTTTCAAACCTCTTCTAGGGAGCGGGAGAATCGTTGAAGGATTTTTTGAGTAGGTTCAGTACGATGGTGATGGAAGTGAGTAATGTGTAGGAGGACATTGTGTTAGTGGCTTTGATCATGGGGATACATCCCGCTATGGACTTTAGGAGGTGGTTAAAGATGAAACCCCACCGACGATGGATGTTTTCTATAGGAAGGCGACTCAGTTTTTACGCTTGGAAGAGGCAAGTACGACTAAGATAGAGAAGTGGTTTGGGAAGTTTTGCCGCTTCCACAAGACCTATGGTCATAATACAAATGAACGTAGACACTTGTGAGACACGATTGAGGATTTTATTTGAAAGAAGAAGCTTCAGCAGCATGTTAAAGCCCCGTAGGATAGCAAGCACAAGAATGCTTAACCCCAGGAGAAACTACTCTAAAGGAGTCAAGCTAGGCCCAGTAATGACGAGCCTAGGCAGTTTGGGAAAATATTGGTTATTAACACGATTTCTGGTGGACTTCATCCAGTTGTGAAAAGCTGGAATGAGATGGAGAGGTATGCAAGTTCTTTGAAGTACATTATGCATGAAAGTTGCTTCGCTGTCGAAGATGGAGCTCTGACAAAGAAGAACATGATCATGGCTGATGATGTTGTATTTAAAAACAAGGATGCTGGCAGGGTCGATGCACCTATGCTAGATCCCTTGGTGACATCAACCACGATTGGACCGGCGACTGTGAGAATCGTGCTGGTTGACTGTGGTAGTTCGGTCAACAATTTGTTCAGAAAAGCTTAAGATCAGATGCTGATGGATGGTGTAACACCTCATATTTTTAGTAACATTATTTAGGATATTTAATTAGTTAAATAAAATAAAATAAAATAATGTGTTGATTAATGGATTGAGATTTGTGATTAAATTAAGGGGTAGCCATGCCATATTAATGAATAGATAAATGAAGTAAAATGGACTTAAGTGTTAGGAAATAAGGGAGGGCAAAATAGGAAAATGATTAAACTTATACCCTAAACCATTAAGGAAATGAATACACCTTCAATTCATTTTATCACAAACAAAAATATTAAAACCAAGGCCGGCCACCATTAGCAAAAGAGAAGAAGAAGAAAGCTAAAGTTTTCAAGAGGAAAATCAAATCAACTAATCAAGATCAAATCTCCCATCCTAATCACAAAGCTAAGGTGAATAATTTATACATCTCAAGTTTTCTAAATGATTTTGGTTTTAAGATGAAACCCGAATATATCTTGCATGATTTAGCCATGATTTTAAAGAGCAAAATGTTTATATATACATGTTGATGATTTATGCTTGTTCATATAGATTTTATGATATGTTTTGATGTAAAAACCCTATTTAATGACATCCAAATGCCTTGCAATTTTAGATATAGACCAAAAATGTTATTTAAGAGATGGGTTTTAATTTTCATAATTTTCTAAATTAATATGGATTTTATATTAATTTTCTAGTGAAGAAAATGATTTATTGGGTTATAAATAATTTACGGGTAAATTATAATTAATTTGGGTCTAAAATTTTTATATGTTAGAAAACATATTAAAAGGGATTTTCTGGAATTTTTCAAGAATTTTCCTAAGTGTTTTGATGAATATATAAAATTATTTAAGGTATGAGACTTAAATGTTTTATATATTTAATTAAGGAGAAGGGGTATTTTGTAAAATAAAATTAAAATTTAATTCTGAAATTATGGCAGCACTTTTAGAAAATAAATTTAGCAACCAATAAGTGTTTGACAAACAAGGCAGGTTAGTTAAAAAGTTTACTTAAAAAGGTTTTAAATTAGAAATTCATGCTAAAAGCATTTTTCACCTATTTTGGTTTTGCCCTGGTAGCTTTCGACTAAGACCCTCCGCCTCCTTCTGCAAACCAATACACCTAGTATCAACATGTTAGTACACAGTGAGTTGGACAAAGGCAGAAGGCAAGAGTCGAAACCAAGGGGTTCCGAAAGGGTCGAAGTGCCTTTTTGTTTTAAAATAAAAGGTAGCGCTCGCTTTACTTTCGAACGGTTAGGTTCGGCTCAGTTGGCTTTCGACTGGGTCAAATATTTTAAAAGGAAAGGTTTTGAATGGGTCGCACTCTCTTGCTTTAGGTAATGTTTTCGAAGGGGTCGAAACCCCTAGCTGCCGCCTTTTTACCTTTCGAAGTCAATGGTTTCGAAAGGTATACTTTGCTTTTAAAATTAACCGCTTCTCCAATGCTTTCGAAGGGATGGTTTCGACACCATCACTTCTTTACTTAGGAATAGGTTTCGAAAGGGAGGCTTTCGACTTAGATGTTTTAAATGACCCTTTTTGTTATGATTGAAGTATAACCCAAAGGTTTCGAAAGAGTTGGCTTAAATGGTTTCGAAAGGTGTTTTTCCACATGTTTTACATTGAACCCAAGAGCTTTCGAAAGGTTTGAGCTTCTAAAGGTTCGATGCTTTCGAAAGGTATTTAAAATGGTTTCGAAAGGGTGGTTCCCCAAAGGGTTTTGAAGGAGTCGAAAGATGCTATTTTCTGATGATTTTGAAAGGTTTGAAATGGAAGGTTTTCCATGGTTTTCTAAAGGCATTGTTTTGAAGTGTTTTAAGATATGATGTCTAAGGTTTTAATGTTTTTGAAAGGAAGGTTTTTAAAGGTTTCGAGGGGGTTTAAGTATGGTTTCGAAAGGGAAGCTTTGGCCTTTTGGCCTGAATAAATAAAGGGTTTTACTTGGTTTCAAAAGAGATGCTTTCAATGGTTTAGAAAGGGGTACTTTCAATAGAATCAAAAGGGGTACTTTCAAGTGTGTAAATGTTTTCGTTGAATAAGGTTTGAGTAAAGTATATATATAACATGGCAAGGTGATTTTGAGTAAAGCATAGTATATGTATTTTTCCTTGTATAAGTTTGATTTAAGGTTTTAAATCATTTTTAAAAAGGTTTTCAAGGAAAATTTGGGAAGATATCCCTAAGTAAAATGACTCAGATATTAGAATACCAGATGGGACTGGTATATGGTCGTGCCCTATACATTAGCTATTGGTCCCAGCTAATTTAGTCTAAAATTATAGTGTGTAGGGCTTTATCATAGGTAATACTAAAATTATGATTACACACAAAAGAGAATATATATTTGTATACAGATAGGTTATTGGTGAGACCGTAAAACCATTAGGATTAGGTGACCCTGGGAGATGTTAAGTTAGGGATAGACCATCCAGAAGAGAAGTATTTAACAGATAGTTAAAGATAGACCATCCAGAAGAGGAGTGTCTAACAGATGTTAGATTATTTTGTTTATATTGTCTAGTAGGCCCGAGTCAGCCAAAGGTTAATTTTCAACCAAACAAACTAAAGTGTTTGAACAGATAGTTTTTTATTACCTGATATGTATGTTTACATAATGATGCTTTACAGTATTTAACCAGTTGTGGTTGCAGGAAATGATTTGCAAAAGCTATGTTTTAAAAGAATGTTAGTGAGGGGAAACCCGTTCCGCTAAGCGATGTAGTCTCACTTAACATTAATAACCGGGATGTATAGTATTATTCACACTAGGCTTTATGTCTGATTCGAAGTTTATGTTTTTCCCCTTAAACTCCCGGGTGATCAAAATTGATTTGAGTAGGCTGAGGGTTGAGGTTTTTCAGGTTTTTAGTAGGATGACGAATAAAGCTACCGGAGGCCAGTAGGAGGCTAATGGATAGCTATTAGGAGTTCCAGTTCTTTGTTCTGAGTTTATTTCCGCTATGTATGTATTAAGTCAATTATGACTATATGACTCTGATCATCCAAGGGGGCATCTTCATATGTCGCTCTTGACGTATTTTGTAATAAGTATATTTTATCTTTGCCTAGGAAACGTTTTGGGATTATGTATTATGAATATGGAACATGTGTTTTGAAATGTAATGGAAAATTATGTTTTGGAAATCTGCGATTTGTTTCATATTCAAGTGCTTCTGATATTATAGATACCATTAACATAGCCGTATTTAGTCACCGGAAGTTAATACTATAGATGACTGTAGCATCTGTAGCACTTAGATTTGGGCCTCTAGATAGGGGATGTTATAGATGGCCAGGATCTGAAGCCATGTAAGTATTGAATTCAGGAGTTTAATGGAGTGGCAACAGAACCTGTGGGTTGCGTGGATCTACCGATGATTCTAGGTAAAAGTGACTGCACGATAGTGCGGGTTGTGACCTTCGCGGCGATGGACATTTTTTCTGTTTATAATGCTTTCTTGGGCCAACTGGCCTTAGCTTTCAGGTGATCCTTGTCCCATGATGTTTGATAATGAAGTTTCCTTCAAAGAACGGGGTATGAGTCATTCAGGGAGACCAAAATGTCGAACGTGAATGCTACGTCGTAGAGCTAAAAAAGCAAAGCACCGCGAAAAGGGAAAGGATGTAGAGAAGACTCTTTGCATTAAGATGATGGATGCATAGAAACCACTACCTAAGCCATGGCTTGGTTGGCATAGTAGGTTTCACAAAAATATGGATCTGAGCTAGAGGATGTGAGGGTAGCCCCTTGATAAGTTGACAATTGTAAACTGGCTAGTCGAGATGATCCTATACGGGTCCTGAAAATCAGCTCTCAGCTCTAAATGAAGATGAGAAAAGAATTGACAGGTTTTCTCCCGACAAACCAAGATGCATTTTCCTGGACACATTCTGACATGTATGGTATATCACCGGAGATAGCATGCCACGCATTGAATTTAAACCCCGGATGTCTCCCAGTGAAGCACAAGCAGTGTAGTTTGGGTCCGGCACGATCCACTGTGCTAAAGAAGAGGTGGATAAGTTGAAAGACAATGGCTTTATCCATGACACTCTATACCCGGAGTAGGTATCCAATCCAGTCTTTGTCAAGAAGTCAAACAGGAAGTGGAGGACGTGCATCGATTATTCAGACTTGAATAAAGCATGCCTAAAGGACAGTTTCCCATTACTGAAAATCGACCAACTAAAAGATTCAACCGTCGGCCATGAATTACTATCATTCATGGATGCCTACTCTGGTTACAATCATATTTCAATGCACATCATAGACCATGATCACACTAGATTTACAACTAACCTAGGACTGTACTATTACCTTGTAATGCGTTTGGTCTGAAGGACATTAGAGCCACCTACCGGAGACTGGTGAATTAGATGTTCAGAGATCATATTGGATGGTCAATGGAGTCTATGTGGACGATATGTTGGTGAAGTCATGGTGATCGATGCACCATGTGGAGGACTTGTCAGAAATGTTTGACGTGCTTCGGATATTTGGAATAAAGCTCAACCCATTAAAATGTTCATTTGAAGTCGCATTATGGAAGTTCTTGGGTTTCATTGTGAACTCAAGATGAATTAAGGGCAATCCAGAAAAGATTGAAGCCTTGAGGAATGTAAAGGCCCCAAAGATGATTAAAGAGGTTCAAAGTCTAAATGAGAAATTAGCCACGCTGAATCGATTCATCTCAATGCTTCAGAAAAATGTATATCGTTCTTTGTCATCCTCAAAGTAAGGAAGAGAAACTTTGCTTGGACGCAGGAATGAAAGGAAGCTTTCCAAGGTCGATCACCTGGAAAGGATGCATATCTTGTCAACACCTTTAGAAGGAGAAGATTTATTCGTCTATCTGGCAGTATCTGTTTTGAGTGCTACCCTCGTACGTGAAGAAACTAGAATCCAAAGCCGATATATGACATCAGCTAGCGAATAATGAGAGCCGAAAGAAACTATCCAAATTTGGAAAAGCTGGCATATTGTTTGTTGATTCTGTCGAGGATACTCCGTCCCTATTTCCGAACTTATCCAATCAAGGTGCCTATTGACTAGACCTTAAGCCAGGTCTTGCAACTACCTGAGACATCTGGGACATTGTTGAAGTGGAATATCGAACCAAGTCACTGTGATATACCGTATCATCCCAGGAGGGCGATCCAAGCCATCATTGGCCAATTTCATCATTGAGTTCACTACTCAAGATGATGAAAGGGAAGAAGTTGTAGAGCGGAGTGCTCAATGGAAGCTGTATATGGACGGAGCGTCCAACGAACATTGTTCGGGGGCAAGAGTAGTTTTGATAATCCCTGAGGAACGATCAATTTGCTATGCCTTAAAACTTGAGTTCCCCACAAGGAACAATGAAGCTGAGTATGAAGCGCAACTTGCGGGACTAAAGATCGTGAAGGAATTAGAAGTCAAGACCTTGCACATATATAGTGACTCTCAATTGGTGGTCTGCCAGGTAAGGAAGGAATTGTAGGTAAAGAGCACCAAGCTGACCCCTTATTTGATGAAGGATCTTGAACTACTCAAAGATTTTGAGCATTACACGATAATGCACATTCCTATGGAGGAAACCATGAAAGCCTATTCTCTAGCCAAATTGGCTAGCTCCGGGGATGCGCAAATCATGGGTCTAGTTCTAGTAGAAGTATTATTAGCTTCGAGCATCGACCAGATAGATGTTGATTGGAACTTGAAGGCTAAACCCAAAAAAGAATCGTGGAGGACTCTGATTAAGGAGTACGTACTAAAGGGAACCCTTTTGAATGGGCGGAGTGAACGAAGGAATTTTTACGCTAGGCTCTATGATTTATTGCCCAAGATGGCCTATTATACAAAAAGGACTTCTCTGTACCCATGCTGTGGTGTGTTGCCCATTAAAATGCCAAAAAGATCCTTGGGGATGTTCACGAAGGAGCCTGTGGCGCCACATCAGTAGGCAAACATTAGCGAAAAAGGTCCTTCGCTATGGATACTTTTGGCAAAACATCAATATAGATGTAGCCAATTACACCAGGAGGTGTGGTCGATGCTAGAGATTTGCCAAAAATCCTAGATCCTCGCTTACGGAGATTACACAAATGGTCAACCCATGCCCGTTTGCGGTATGGGGAATCGACATTATCGGTGTGCTGCCGATGTCGAAAGGTGGGACGAAGTACGCTATTATTGTGGCTAATTATTTACAAAGTGGGCCGAGGAAGAATCGCTTGTCACAATCATCACGAAGAAGGCAATCAATTTCATAGTTAAGATCATTGTCTATCATTTTGGGATCCCATAAAAGATCATTTTCGACAACGGGACCCAATTCTACAGTGCAGAATTCAAGAACTTCTGTAGCAAGTATTGAATCAAGAAAAGATTTTCTATAGTTGCATATCCGCAAGCGATGGACAAGTGGAAGCGGTGAACAAAATCATCAAGTCCATTCTAAAAAAGAGATTGTCAAAGACCAAAGGCAAGTGGGTCGATGAATTACTATTGGCACTTTGGGCCTATTAAACGGCTCACAAATCTATGACTGGTCACACTCCATTTACTTTGGCCTATGGGTCGGAGGCCATGATTCTAATTGAATTGGAAGTGCAAACTCATCGAAAGATCCACTATGATCCTAAAAAGAACGAGGAGCTACTGCTAGAGTCCCTTGATATGATCGATCAAAAGCATGATGAAGGTAATTTGAGAGCCGTTGCTCATCGGAAGTGTGTAGCTCGGCATTACAACACAACGGTCAGGAACTAGACCTTCGAGATCATCGATCTCGTTCTTAAATGAATCTTCCCTGGTTCAATGAACATGGACCCAACTCGAGAAGGTTCACATGCTATCGAAAGCAAGCTTATAGATGGGTCATTCAAGCTAGTGACTACAGATGGAATTTCACTTCCAAGGGTGTGAAATAGCAAACATTTAGATGTTATTTCGCTTAGAACTATCATTGTACATATTTTTTAATCTTAATGTAAAGTGGTGTCAGTTTTCGTTATTTTGGATATGAAATGAATTGGCTTTGGGAATCGATGAATTTGCATTCTCCTTAGCTTAGTTTTGCACTCTGAACAACTGCATGATTGAATGATACATACTTATATAATACATAATTGCAGGTGCACGGAGATAGGTACCAATCAAACTTTATGGTTCGTAACCGAACCTGAGGAATGTGATGGTTTCGAGCATCCGCAATAGATGCCAAATAACTCCTCTGACATATGACTTGGACATTGGAGTATGAAACACATAAGAAGTCAAACTAGATAGTTTACCCTAAGAACCGTTGCTCGGAGTTGGCAAACCAAATAATTTACATTGCGATAAAGCTCTCGCCCGGAGTTTGGCTTAGCTCAAACTCCTCACCTAGAGGATGGTGAGGTCAAAGATCCACACTTGAAGTTAGGCAAGATCTTCCTTAAGTACCCCGAGGAATATGCTATAACCACCATTTTAGGTGATCAACCCTGATTAACGCCCAGAGTTAAGCAAGATCGAAGGAAAGCATCCACGAAAAGGATGTTCGGACTTTTGCTCTGGACAACCAATTCTATTCAAGATCCAAGGATAGCCCAGGCCTAACATGGATGCTTGAAGACAGGCATCCAGGCCATTATTCTCCAAGAATGGAGAGAATGTAATTTCAAACATTATCACTAGTCGATAGAACTCGATTAAAAGGTAGCAAAGTGATATATCGATTTAGCTAACTAATGATAGAAAATGACTCACATGCATCTGAGCGAAAATACCGAACACATTTCTCAATGCTTAAACATATTAACACAAGGCTTGAACAAAAAACAAAAAGTGAGAGTTGTGCTCAAATAACTTCAGCCTATTTACATGATTGTTCGAATCAAAACAAAAGGACGATAAAAACAAGTAAAGGATGCGACTATACCATCTTCCTCCTCTTTGTCTCTTTCTTCTTCTCCATGGAAGATGACATCCAAGACTCATCGGGTTCCTCCGGCTTCTGTCCTTGCCTTTATGACCCTTTAGAAGATCGCTTGTTGAAGTCTCAATGGGCACAAAGGTAGGCTGACCGGGCAATGAGATGGACATGGAAGGAGGTATATCGACATTTTTCTCCTCTTTGATCTCCTTAGCCAGCAAGACTTGAGTTTGGAGCATCTCCTCCATGGTATGCCCTAAGGAAGGATCGAAAGCTCCAGTTATAATGAGGTCCTCTTCCTTCTGCGCTGCGTGAAAGTCACCTGTCATCTTTTCTTCCAAGGCATGAATCATTTCTTCCCCATGGCTCGGAGTCTTATCGATCAGAATATCTAGGAGAGTTTGAGAAGTAGGTACAATGACTGATTCTGAAACCGTAGCCTGTATCCCTGCAGACAAGCTCTTTTCGAGCAAAGGGATAATCAAAGGTTGAATTGAAACTTAGGAAACATAAAAGTAGGGATTAGTGACAGTGGTTGGTGTCATATGGGCCATCTCAAACTCGGCCAGGTTAATGATTTACCTCTAGAAGATATAGATTCGATGTGAGCTGAAGTACCACCAAAACCACCCTCTTGCATGGGAGATAAGATGAACGACTTTAGAAGCCAGGGTTTTTCGAGGTTATATTGATCCTTTAACGAAGTTGCTGAAGTGATTATAATTTCAAAAAACATCCCGGCGGTAGAAACAGCAGTAGAGCTGGGAACGAAAGTGATATTTTCAATAGACAATGACTCAAAGGTCAAATGGGTATTAATGTTCACGGTGGAGTCACGAAGAACAGACCTTAAGCCCTTACCTTAGTCTTTATGATCCCCGATGGCAGATTCGGGGTGCATGATACGTTCACCAATCCTAAGCGCCTTCAGGTCCTTTTCATCCAGAAGGTCGAGTTTCAGTTGATCTATATCGACCTCAACTCTACTAGAGAACTCTTATTCTTGGTTTACAATACCCTCCCATGCCAGGTCCAAAGCCTCGAGAGACCCTTCATCGAGCCATTTCAGGTTGCCAAACCTAATGACATTTGCATTGTAATGGATAATCATGGGCTCGAGCTCGTCCTTAACCCATTTCCTTACAGCTTCGACTTGCTTCTCAATGTCATTTACCCAAGCCTCTACATCACCTCTTTCCTTGCGGGCATCCAACAAATCTTCACGGTAGCCTTGGGTTTGGATGAGAGCATCGTCCTTCTCTTTCTTCTCACTCTTAAGAAGCTTCTTTAATTCGTCAACTTGTTTCTTAAGTTGCTCATTTTCTAGTAACAAATTATAACTCTTATGGTGAGAAGCCATGATTTGTTTTTGATGCTTCTATCGCTCTTTGTCGAATGACCTAGTTAGATTCTCCACCTATTTCATGGCCTCGGCCAACAATACATTAGGTTTTTCGACCTCCTGGTAGAGGGTAGAGATGATATGCTTGTCCTGCTCTTTTTCTAGCTTCACTCCATCAAGCTCTACCTTTCTTTTGTAAGCGCCTTAAGAAATGACTTCAACTATCCGGCTCTACGTACACATTGTTGACGTAAACCATGGTGTCTATTTTGATGTATGGAGGAATGTCCTTTAGGTTAGGGACGAACATGATGTCATCGAAAAAGATTTTTGAGAAAATGTGTTTCAAGACATCCATACGAGGATTAGAAACAATTTCTTCCTATGCTCGAACCGATCTCTTGTTGGGCCAAGAATGGAGAAATTAGAAGTGGTCGGACTTGACAGTTTCTTAGAGCGACGTGACACATAAGAGGATATCGTCGACCGCATCGAAGCAAGAACATTTGGTACGTCTATAAATGGAACGTAAGCAGGTGTTGTCGAGTATAGATCTAGACTACAGGGCAAGGGTGACCGACCCCTATGTAGCGGAGATGACTTGCGAGATGTGTAGGCTTTTGCCCATCTTCTATGGTCTCATTCGGAATGCCTCCTCAGATCGAAATCGTAAGAAGAGCCATGAGAATGACTGAATGATTCGTGCTTCCTTTGGTTGCTCCCTTAGCTTTTGATGGTATCATACTTGCCTCTATGCTCCATTGAATCTACAAATAAAATGCAAGCGAGTTAGCTCAATCAAGATAGGAACATGGCATGAGCTAAACAAAGTGTAGTGTTGTGTGGGTGTGTGTGTGTCATAGTGTCTCCCCATGGACCGTGGACTTGGAGTATGCTATCATGGGTGATCTCCCCTGCGCAAGTGACAGGCATTTCATCTAATAGACTGGTAGGGAATCCAATATCCCCAATACTGATGTTACCCAGACCATAAGAACCAAACTCGTCAGGAATCGGACTGAGGTTCTGATAAATGTCTTCAAAAGGCAGGATAAGAGTTTTCTCTATTATAGTGGTTGGTGGAGGTTGTGTCAGAGTCCGCATTGGATAGATCTTTATCTTGGTTCACCACTTTAGAAGTAAAGCTTGGTCATCATCGCTTCATCACTAGAGGGATCAAGGCCCATATCAACATCATAATTATCTCCTCCATCACTTCTTCCTTCCTTGGTGTGCTCGTGAAGCTCTCCACTCTCTACAACAGGACTAGGGACTGGGTGAACCTTTAGGTTATCATCGCTATCCTTCAAAAAAGAACGTCATCATCTTTATCACTTGCTTTAGGAACATGACCAGTGCTATGATCTCCTTCCAAGAGATTATAAGCTCCCAAATTCTCTTTAATGAGAAGTGCCTTCATATCCCTTTCCTCGAGTGGGACTTGATGGAGGGATGCAAGATGCTCACCATGGCCATGATGCTAGTCCTTCTCAAGCTATCTGCAAAAACAAGCAGTAATTGTATTAGTAACTGAAGTTATATTGTCTACATAAAAAGGATGAAGTTAAGACTTATGTCTAGACAACCACCTCTGTGCAAAACAAGGCGGGTAGCGCACAAAAACAAATTCATCTTTAAAATAGCTCAATTTTGTTCCAGAGACCCGTTATAATTCGACAACCCATGGAAGGTTCTAGATACATAAGCGAAGGAGATCCTTTCCGATGTTTGAAGCTGTACAAATAGCAGATCTCCCGAGTGTTGGGCTCGCGATTCAGATGGCAATTGAAAATGATATAAATGCTATTTAGAAAAGCATAGCTATTGGGGTGTGGTTGGGCCAGAGCTAATTTCATAAACTACAAAAATTGTGTGGATGAATTTGCTGAACGCAAGACATAATTGATTATACACATATACTGATTACAAGCCGTGTATCCTACTCATAGGAGATGAGCCCGTTGATGGCGTGATGGAAATAACATGTCCTTGTATCAGATGCCATGTCTTACATATATTTTCGAAGAGATGTCTCGTCAACTTTCGATGCCGGAGAGTACCAAGGATCATCTAAAATAATGGCATAACCCATGTTTACATCGGGGGTAGTTCCAATAGCAGGTCCCTCGATTGGCATAAAAGGAATTATTTCTAAAGGTTGTACTAGTTGACGACTGGTCGATTGAGGAGAATGTCTCACTGTAGGAACTGTAGTAGAACTGGATTCTGTCTCAGATCTCACGTATTTTGACATCGATGGACCTGCTACCATAGCAGAGAGATGCTTGGAACGTCTATAATCAACAACTAATAAAGCTTCACATATAAGTGATATCTGACACATTAAAAGCCATGCTGGGAAAGAGCCCTATAAAGTCGATGTATAACCTGATAGATATCAATGTGTGTTCATTGATTGAGTCTCGTGCATCAACAGGGGCAATATAGTGCAGTTATACTGCATAGTGCGTGCATCTAACGTTGTGTAACTCGGATTTATTATTCAAAAGGAAATCAACGGACAGTTCATTCGAGTGTTGATTTAAAGTCCAAAGTGACCGTCATTATAAACTATCTCAATGAATAAAAAATCGACAACCGTGGTTCAACCAAGCTTGCTATAGAACTCCATAAGAGCACTTGAGAATATTAAGTCAAATCTATAATGCAGTTCAAACTTACTCGGTAGAATGCTAGCTCATCATAAGTATGACGACTTGATCAATGTAAATCATCGAATTCTCTCAAATGCTCAAGTAACCTAACTTTGACAGTGTGAAATTTTCTAAGTTTGGGCTTGGCACCGATCCCCGAAGGGACGGTGTGGATTTTTCATTACTTCTCAAACTTGGTCGGAGCTCAGATCAATGACGATCACCCCTCAAAGCCATACCACCCACATAAAGCAATTCAAATTGCTTGGGTTCACGTATGCTCGAATCTGGACCTAGAGTCATTCAAGAAATCGATGCTCGAGAACTAGGAGCGTGGAGGCTCTGGTAGCAATGGCGATTGCATGAATCGTTGGTTTGTTAGCATGAGCTTTGGCAATGGTGACTTGAAAGTTGGGAAGAGAAAAATCTCAAAGCTCAAAACGAATAAAAGTGGAAATGAATAAGTATGGGTTCAGTGGTTGTATAATTCTCGACCTAGACACTTAGGCAAGAAAATTTCCTAAGTTTTTGAAGGCAAGGGTCGGTATCGATCCCTAATCAGGGATCGGTACTGAACCCTGTGTATAATATATATAATAAAATAAAAATATATGTATATATATGTGTGTGAGAAAATGATGACAAGCTTGCTTATGTTAACATAATGCTAGATTATTGGAATTCCAAAGAATGAGTTTGAACCTGTAGAATCCGAGTAAAGGAATTGTTGAAAGCTTTCCATGTTTGGAATAACAAGCTTGAAGAGCACACTTTAGCTTTTATATAATAGGAAGCTGACAGGCCTAAGCAAATGAAGTGGTACAACGATTAACAAAAGATGCTATAGTTCATTGAAATGGTTTAAATGAAAAGATGATATCTTCTCTAAAAAAAGGAGCCAATAGTGTAGAACCTTCAACTTGTCTCATTCCAAAGTACATCCTGTTAAAACAAGATATATTTTTGGGGGTAAAGTTATCCAGCCTTGTGACCAGGCCATAGTCAGGGGCATCAAGTTGGTCGAACTGAGAGATTGTCTAGCAGGAATCCATAGCGATGACCAACAAGTTCAGATATCGGGCAAAACAAGGAATGAAGTCAAAAAGCAGCCAAGAACATCCATGCAAAGGTCTATGTAAAGACTTGGCTTGATGCCGATAGATCTAACAAAGTTCAGAGCCATAAATCAAAAAGCAACCAAGAACCACCCCTTCAACCTACGAGTACCAAGTTCAGAGCCATAGATCTAACAAAAGACTTGGCTTGATGCCGATCCATGACCAGGGATCGGTACTGATCCCTAAAGGCTTCATAAGGTGGTGGTCATATGTCTCATTCACTACCAAGCTAGGGTATGTAAAACTAAGTTCTTGCTATGTGAGATGAGTTGCAAGTTTGTATCAACTACCACAACCAACATGTAAGTCAAACACTATTGCTTCATCCTTGAGCGAGGAAATTTAGTCAAACCAAGCCCATAACAATGCAAGTAAAGCAATAAAGACGAGCATCTACATGAGTTAAATGGAGATCCAAAAGGCAAATTCATGGATCAATACCGATCTCAAGGCATCGATCGGTTTCGATCCATCATTATTCATGACGTGGCCATGATCTCTTAAGTTAACTCCCTTTTAGACATGAGGAACGTAGGTTTGAACATGTGCGAGTGATTTTCCTCAAACTACAGTTATAAATATAGGGATAAGAGCATTGTTTTGGGGGATCTTTTTTAGCTGTTAACAAGTTATTGTATTCTTCTTGTAATTCCATGGATCATCACCAATCCTTCAGAACAGTTTTGTAAAACTCACCAAAGACTTCAACAAACTTTAAGTGGACGTAGGCCTTTGATTAGCTGAACCAGTATAATTTTTATATGTTGTTGTTTTCCTTATTTTCTTCATTTTATTCTGCATTATTAATCTCTAGGTGTTTGTGCCAACTTTTGCCATAAACATTTATGAAAACAAATACCACATCATAGTTTTATTTCATAACAAATATTCGTAATATTCATGTTAAAATATAACTATGTCTATTTTTTAGTTGACACCAAAAATAGTCATTATTTCATAAATAATGTCCGGTATGTTTTACGAAAAAAATATTTGCAGCTTAATGCAATCACTAAGTGCTATACGACATGCTCCCATCAATTATGCCATTACTATAATGGCATACCGAATTCGGAGGTCCGCCATTCACTTAATATAGATTATTTATTTCATATACTGCAACTAATTTTCTGTGTAGATTTTTTTGATAAATATCTTGAACTCTAAGAAATAATTTCATAGAAAACAATTTTCTGTATGAAAATACATTTCAAAATAGAAATCGTAATTCTCATTCCAATGCTGAGTATCAATTATTATCCTTACAATTATCATTTCTAATGTTTCTTTATTAAGCAGAAATGACTATTCACTCTTTTCATCCCAACTGTACCTTAAATCACATCTACTCTTGTACATTCGTTTTTCTTTCTAAATGGTCTAACCATTTAAAAGAATACCCTTACTACAACATCATAACAAACTCTTTACAAAGCGCACTCGATCATTCTTAACATTTAAGGACATCATATATGATGCACTTTGCGTAAACTGATCAAACTGACAATTCAGTGATCAAATTCTTAGATCTATCTTGTAATTTTGGTGCAGTGTTACATTTAACACAATATGATCTTTATTATAATCAATCAAATTGAATATTCAATCTCATAGTATGGTTTATTTGTTTGCTTTAAATGGGCTAATTTCATCGAAGTAACGTATGTTATGAACAGTGATCATTCAGCATATAACACATACATATGAATGTATATGATCAAATATCCATAGTCTCATATTACATTTGAGTTTAGAATTCATATAATGCAATACAAGATCTTACACAAATAAACACGTAAGCGGCCGAATTACGAACCGTATTAAGTAGTTGTAAAATCAAGCGCTTGCATGGGTGTCAAAACGTTAACATGCAATTAGCATTTATATGTAAGTATATGTTATATTTTAATTTATCAATTTTCAATTCAGTTCATTTATATATTTTAATCGATAAATGTTTTATCAATAATTTTAAATGCACAAGTTTATCAATGTAGATTATTATAACATTATATAGCATATGTTTTTACGATATTAGAAAGGTTAAATATTATCATTTCATTTTTCTAATAAGGCACCCATTAGTCTTTCATATTTTACCAAACCTTAAATCAAAACATAAAAGCCTTTCGACTTCACTAATGGATATTAGGACTCATCCATCATGGAATTCTAACCTTAAGTTTGCTCAACAAGTCATAGCTCCCTGGATGATGGATAACTCCATACCGGTTGTATCATATACAACTCCCAACCTTTGTTACCTTGTCCTAATCTCATTTCAACCTTGAGTTTGCTCAACAAATCAAAAGAGATTATTAACTCATACCCACTGTATCACGACGGCTTAAGTATAGTATATGCACCTTGAGTTTGCTCAACAAATACATATAATTATCTTACCTTGTCTATTAAATATAATAATAATAGTACACAGAATATCACTAACTTGAATTTGCTGTACCATCCCCTATCTTGAGGCCCAAAGCTAAGTGCTACAAATGCTGCAGTCATCTATAGTATTAGCTTCTGGAGACAAAATACGGTAATGTTAGTGGTATCCATAATATCAGAAGCACAAGAATATGAAACAAAATCACAGATTTCAAAAACAACTTTTCTGATTACATTTCACGAAACATGTTTCATATTCCATTACATAATCCCAATCGTTTCCCAGGCTCCGATCAAATATAATTATTACAAAAATGTGCCAAGAGCGATATATGAAGATGCCTTTTGGTTGATCAGAGTACTAAATAGTCATATCAGACTTAATACAACACAACTGAAATAAAATGAAACAATTCCTAAATATAGCTAACATTAGCCTCCTGCCCGTCTCTAGAAGCTTTATTCGTCCACCTACTAAACCTGTAAATCCAAACTCTCAGTCTACCCAAATTAGTTGTGAGCACGCGATAGTTTAAGGGGAAAAACATAAACTTTGAGTTAGACATAAAGCCTGGTGTGAATAATACTATTACATCTCGGTTTTCCGGTTATTAAGTAAGACCATGCCGCTTAGCGAAACGAGTTTCCTCTCACTAATATCCCTTTAAAACATATCTTTTTGCAAATCAAAACCATGCAACCAAACTGGTTAATCAAACTGATATATCAATAATAGCAAATATCATATATGCTCAAAAACATGTACTAAATGGACCATCTATCCGAAACAATGAAGTTCTATTTGGCTAACTACTAACATTTGGCTGACTCAGGCCTACCAGACACACTAACTATCTAACAAATGTTACATATACTTTTGGACGGTCTGTCCTTAACTTACTTCTCCAAGGGTCACCTGATCCTAATGGTTTTTCGGGCTTATCAATAACCTATCCTTCTTTTTTGTACATATATATTCCTTTCCGTGTGTAACCATCATTTAAGTCTTACCTATGATTAAGCCCTGCACACTGGAATTTTGGACTAAATTAGCCAGGGGCTAATAGCTAATGTATAGGGTGTGACCCTGTACCAGTCCCATCTGGTAAATAAATATCTGAGTCATTTTACTTTGGGTTAACTACCCTTTAAATTTTCCTTGAAAACCTTTTCAAAATGATTTAACCCTTTAAATCATACCTATACAAGGAAAATATACTATTTGCTTTACTCAAATCACTTTGCCATGATATATGCTTTACTCAAAATATTGTTGATGAAAACTTTCAAAAACTTTGTTTAAACCTTCAAACAAACACTTTCGATACCATTGAAATACCCCTTTCGACACAAGTAAACTACTTTACTTTATACAGGCCTAAAGGCCAAAACATATCTTTCAAAACCATTGACAATAGTCCTTTCAAAAATATTGGAAAAATCTTCTTTGAAAGCTTTATAAACCGTAGACATCCTCTTCTAAACACTTTAAATATGTCTTTCGAAACCATTGGAATCCTTCCATTTAAACACTGAGGCAAACCGTTCAAAAACACCGGGGAATCACCCTTTGAAACTTTTTCTTGTTACCTTTCAAAAGCATTTAAGTATACTACTTAAAACAAACCTTTCAAAAGCATTGGGTTCAAATCAGGAATAACCATTCGAAACCATTCCTTTTGAAACCTTTGGGTTTAACTTTCAAAATATCAAAAAGGGTCTTAAAACAGCTAAGTCGAAAGCAACTCTTTTGAAAGCAATTTCCTAAGTAAAGAAGTGGATGGTGTCGAAACCCATCCCTTCGAAAGAATTAGAGAGGCGGCTCTAATTTTAAAACAAAAGGACCCTTTCGAAGGCATTGCTTCGAAAGGTATAAAGGTGGCAGGTAGGGGTTTCGACCCCTTCAAAAGCATTTATTTAAAACAAGGGCACAACCTATTTCGAAAGCCTCTTTCTTTAAAACAATTTGACCAAGTCAAAAGCTGACCAAATCGAAAGCCATCTTATTCAAAAGCAAAGCAGACACATTTCCTTTAGAAAACAAAACAAAGCTTCGACCCCTTCGGAACCCCTTGTTTCGACCCTATAACTATCGCCTATGTTCAATTCACCACGTACCAAGTCTTTGATACCATGTGCATTGGTTTCGATCTGGTTGGAGGCAGAGGTACTAAGTCGAAAGGTGGCTGTCGAAGATGGTGAGACAGCAGAACCTTAAAAAATTTGATTTTTTATAACTTTAAAAAGTAATTCTTTTCAAGTAACCTGCTTATTTGTCATCATATAATTGGCTACCTTTACTTTTTCAAAATCTTTTCTGAAAGGTGCTGTCGAATTTCAGAGATTGACATTTTAAAACATTATCAAATAGCCCCTTTTCCATTTATAAACATATAAAACATTTAAGTCCCATACCTTAAATAATTTTATATATTTATTAAAACACTTGGGAAAATTCTACGAAAATTCTACGAAAACTCACATAAATCAATTTTAATATGTTTTCTAACATATTTAAATTTCTGACCCAAAACATATATATAATTTTCGTAATTAATTTTAAACCCATATAACCATTTTCTTTATTAGAAAATTAATAATAAATCCACATTAATTCAGAAAATTATAAAACCTGAAACCATCTCTAAAATATCATTTCTAACCAAATATTAAAATCACAAGGCATTTGGATGTCACTCGATAGGTTTTTCAATTCAAAACATGTCATAAAATCAATAGGAATAAGCATAATTCATCAACAAGCATGTATATATCTAAATATCATTCAAAACTTGGCAATATACTTGCAAAAACATTCAGATCTGATTCTAGAAACCAAAACATAAAAAATATGAGATGTAACAATTATTCACCTTAGCTTTGTTGTTAAGGAGTTGAGATTTGTTCTTGATTTAAGTTGATTAGTTTCTTCCTCTTGATTCTTGCTTATCTTTCCCTTTATCTTCTTTAATGGTGGCCGACCTCTTGTTTAGTTTTAGTTTGTGGAAATGAACATGTAAAATGAGAGTGAGTAAGGGTTTAGGGTATAAGAATAAGAATTATTCCTATTTTGCCCCTTATCTAATTTCCTAACCTATTTCCTTTTAAATTCCATTTAGTTCATTAGTTCAACTAAGCGCGGCTCCCTTTTACTATACAAATCTCAATCCCTTAACCTATTACATTAGTTCATTTAGTTTATCTAATTAAATGTCATAAATAATGTTAATCAAAATTAGGGTCGTTACAGACTCCCCTCCTTAATGAATTTCGTCCTCGAAATTATGATAAGGCACTCATCAAAATCAATCATAAATGAAAAACATACCATGAAACTAGTCAGGATAAGCATCTCAAATCCTGCCCTCAGTTTCCCAAGTACAGTCCTTCTCATGGTCACTCTAATGGACTTTAACTGATCCGACTGTCTTGTTCCTTAGCCTCTTCTCATCTCTCGTGATTATACGAATTGTCTTTCTAACAGTAGTCAAATTCGGTTTCACTACTAAGTCGTCTAATACAGTCGGTGCTATGATTATCTCTGAATCCCGAATACACTTCCTTCGATGAGAAACATGAAAATCATTATGAACTGCTGCCAAACTATTCGGTAACTCTACCCTATATGCTCTACGATGGGAAATGGTCCAACGAACCTCGGCGCCAACTTTCTCGATTTCCCGAATTAAATTACACCTTTCATTGGTGACACTTTGACGAAAACATGGTTTCCGACTGAGAACTCTAAGTCTTTCCATCTCTTATCGACATAACTCTTCTGCCTAGACTGAGCTTCTTTCATTCTAGCTCGAATCAACTCAATCTTCTCTGCAGCTTCTCCAACCAAATCCAGACCAAGAACTAACCTATCCCCGGTCTCTAACCAAAAAACTGGAGATTTGCATGGCCTTCCATACAAAGCTTCAAACAGTGCCATCCCTATATTAGCCTGATAACTGTTGTTATATGAAAACTCGACTAAGTGTAGATGGTCTTTCCATGATCCTCCAAAATCTAGCACACAAGCTCGTAACAAGTCTTCTAAGACTTAGTTAACTCTTTCCATTTGCCCATCTGTCTACGGATGGTAAGCGGTACTCATCTTGAGCTTAGTACCCAAAGTTTCCTGTAGACTCTTTCAGAACTCGTTAGTGAATAAGGAATCTCTATCGCTTACTATACTACTAGGAATTCCATGAAGTCTAACTATATTCTTCATAAACAACTTAGCCAAAATAGGTGCCATCTTGGTTGACTTAACTGGAATGAAATGGGCACTCTTGATCAACCTGTCCACTATGATCCATATACTTTCATTTCTTCTGTTTGACCTTGGAAACCCGTCTATAAAATACATCGAGATAGAATCTTATTTCCATACTGGAATATCTAAAGGCAGAGGTAACCCACTTGGCTTTTGATATTTATCTTTTACCTATTGGCAGTTGAAACACTGCTTCACCCATAAGCCTACATCTCTCTTCATACCTTCCTAGAAGAAACTCCTCTTCATGTCCTGATACATCTTAATTCCTCCTAGATGAATGGTGAACTTCGAACGATGGCATTCCTCAAGAACTTCTTTCCTGATGTTTCCAACATTCGGAACACACAATCTTCCTTTCTTTCTCAACCACCTGTTCTGGTCAAGACTGAAATCCTTCAAGTCATCGCTCTCTATTCCATCCCTTAACTTTCTGATTCGTTCAACTAATAATGGATCCTCCTTCTGCTTAGAAGAAATCCTTTCAATCATTACCGGTCGAACTCCTAAACATGACAACATAGTAGTCTCCTTACTAGATTTAACTTCAGATCTCTACTGCACTCTGCATGTCTTCAATTCTTCTAAATCTTTCCACTCAGCTATCATTGCCAACACTACATTCTAAGTGCTTTCCGGGAAGGCAGGTCCGGTCAGTCCTTCTCCAATTAGCATCTCGCCTGATCGTCTGCTGAGTAATAAATTAATTGTTGAACTATTCAAGAAGCAATCTCATCTTGTCTGAAAGAGGCTATGCGATATGATCATATAATATGGAATAGTGTAATGGTCTAGGTAGATAGCAATAAGCAGTAAGTAAAGTAGACACCAAGACTTTATACTGGTTCGGACCTCTTGTCCTATGTCCAGTCCCTAAGCTCCTCTTAGGAATTCAACTAACCAACAACCCTCACTTAACCCGGAGGAATAGGTTTACAACTTACCCGAACAACTGAACGGGATTTCTTGCCTCAACTACCGAAGAAGACTTCAACTAGATACAAAGAGTATTTTTGACTTGTTGTGTTTTTGATAACACTAATGAGTCTAATTGAGTACAACTTTCCTATAATCTTATCCTCAAGAATATGAAATGTGTTTATGAAGATGTAGGAAATATAAAATGCTATGAATCAAAAGAGTATTTAAGATAAATCAGAGATTCAAGCAATTGAAGTGGTTTGTGATTGCATTTGAAAACTTAAGAAATCTAAAAGTATGTTCAAGAAAATAGAGAGATTAAAGCAATTAGAATTCATGATTTGCAAATGATAGAAACATGTATTTATAGGTGTAGAAGAGGTGTATCTATTTGCAAAAGATTCAGGCAAGAGATGCATCCATTACCATTGGAGAATGTTTGCAACTCTTGGAAAGAAGAAGGTGTCTTTTCATTAAAAATTCGCAGGTTCGAATTCTGTCGACTGAATAGGGAATTTAAGTCGACTGAAACTGTGCATGTTGTAATTCTGTAACAGGTTCAATCGACTGAAATTTCCTGTTCAGTCGACTGAACTGGTAGTTTCTGCACAGTGAACACTTAACTAAAAAATTAAGTTATGAAATGTGTTCTTGTGTTTGTGCAAGCTTCTTGAGGATAGATTTTATCAATGAAACTAAACTAAGACCTATATTTAAATCATACTTATGGTATCTTTGGTCTTCATAGTTCTCCCCTTTAACTTTGCACATATCTCTTCCTTTTTGTTGAAGCACATTATCATTGATCAAAATATAGCGTATCAACATTCTCCCCCTTTTTGATTGATGACAATACTTATGTGTGTAATTGTTTCCTCCCCCTGAATATATGCACTGTCTTTCCTACAAAACAAGGTTAGTAAAATAGATTTCTCCCCCTTTGTCATCGACAAAAAGGAAGTAATAATATGTAGAAGTATATAATTGGCAAGCAACAAAGCAACCACATGCATATATAGTGTGAATCATACAAACCACAGAGTATCGAAAATAAAAGAAGGCTATTTATACAAGCCTTTTCAGAAGTGGTTTTAAAAATTAATAAAGAGTTCTGGAAATCAAACCATCAAAATGATCAAGGATCCCTGTCCCAATTATAAGAGTCTTCACGATCTCCTTCTGGTTCACGAATAACAGGGCCACCGGTTGGTTGTCTAAAAGCTCTTCCTCCTTGACCATCATTGTTACCACTAGTGCTGCTGCTCGGATTCTCCTCGAAAGATGTCCACGTGAACGTTGGAGCTGGGCGCTTGCCGCGTGAGGTTGAAACAGAAGTGGTGCTGGTGCATGAAATAGCATCCCATAGTTTGGTGAAGAACCCTTTTACCCTATCAAGTTTGTGATCAACCTTTTCGAGACGAGTAGCAAGGATTTGTTGATTTCTTGATAGAATTCCCAACAATTGATTTGTAGTAAAATTTGGTGGAACAAGACGGATTTCATCATCGTGATCACGAGGTTCTTGTTGTGGAGGTTGAGGTTGAGGTTGAGGTTGGCATAGAATAATTTGACCATAATATGGTTGATGGCATGGTCATTCCGATTAATGTCTAAAAGTGATGTCAAACTTGCCTGGTCTGTTAAAGCTTTAATATTATAGGATTGATGACCTTGGAAATCAACAAATGAGTGCTTGAAGATCCTTGAATTCTTCATCTTGTTCCACCGAGTGACCGCAACTTCATTGTAAAGCCATTGAGCGATTTGGGCATCAATTGAGTCGGAGTAGGTTGAAGTTGAAGCTCTAGAACGTTTAGGAGGCATAATTGTGGAAATTTGAGGAAGAAATTGTGAAAATAGTAGAAATTGGGGGCTAGGGTTTTCTTTGAGATGGGGAAGATGAAGTTTGGAATCGGTAAAAAATAAAAGTAAAAGTGAGAAAGATGGCTAAGTAGGGTTAAAACCCTGGTAAACTACGTTCAGTCGACTGAAATTATCTGTTCAGTCGACTGAATTGGAACCCGAAAGTTTTCTGGGTAAAATTCAGTCGTTTGAACAGAGAGTTTCAGTCGACTGAACTGTTGGCTGAAAGTTTCTGCTATATATTCAGTCGACTGTGCAGAACTATTCAGTCGACTTAATTTAGCATTTTTGGTTTTTCTTGACTTTTTGAATGCAAATATTTTATTGAAAGAAATGATAACAATTGTACAAACATATTACAATATAACACATTATTTTGATCTTTTAAAAAAAAATCATTTCTTTGGAGAAGGACTAATGTTCTTCGGTGTTTTATTTCCTTCATTCGCCATATAGTTCCTGTCCCATGAATTTGGGCTATATTGAGGAGTTTTTGGCGATACCCAAGGATTTATCGGATCGATTGGTGTACGATATGATGAAGATGGATCAAACAAACTAACTGGTCGAGGTAGGGGCTCACTCACATCATTTTTCTTCGAGCTACAAAATCGTAAACCAATTTTCTCAAGAAAGCTTAAGCGTCTAGCAGTTACTTTTTGTTCAAAATATAATTCACGTTGAAGATCAATTTGCTGCTGTTGATAATGATGAATTTCATCAATTTTTCTTTTCGTATCAGGAGAGGTAAATAGTCCACGTTTAGCCTTCTTTGAATCCGGTGTATAGCTAGTTCGATAATTTTCCCATTTATAAACCGGTTCGTGTTTTGGTGTTGGAGTAGGAAGATGTGGTGATGTAGGTGAGATATCGGTTGAGGAGGTTATGTTGATTGGAGAGTTTGATTTGTTGGAAGACATTTTTCTACAGAGTTTGAAATTTTTAGTTTATGAAAAATCATATGTGCATGTATATATAGAATTAGTGGTTTAAAAATGTGTGGTATAGAGTTAATAGGGATTTAGAGCCAGTAATTATGTTATTGGTTCATATTTACTTTGAAATGAATGGTCTTAGGAGTAGATTAAGTTTTTAAACCTATAGTTAAGTGAACTAAATTTTTGTTTGACTTTTGTTTAGATGAAGTATATTTAAGTATTATATTTATTATCATATTTGCTATTAAATATCTTTGAAAGAAATTATTCCTAGTTCTCTTTGTAATTTTATAAACGAGTTTTCTAGTAATGGTTTAGTAAATATATCGGCAATTTGGTTTTCGGTAGAAATATGCTCTAAATTGATAATTCCTTTTTCGATATTGTCACGTAGAAAATGGTGACGAATATCAATATGTTTTGTACGAGAGTGATTTATCGGATTTTTAGACAAATTTATTGTGCTTGTATTATCACAATATATTGTAGAATTTGTTAAACTTATATTAAAATCTTTAAGTGTTTGTTGCATATATATGACTTGGGTACAAGCCAGAGCAGCTGATATATATTCTGCTTCACAAGTTGAAAGTGAAACACAATTTTGTTTCTTACTAAACCAAGATACAAGTGATTTTTCAACGAAATGGCATGTACCACTTGTACTTTTTCTATCAGTTCGAGATCCACCAAAATCAGCATCACTAAATGACACTAACTCGAATGGACAATCTTTTGGATAGAAAAGACCAAAGTCCTTAGTATTATTAAGATATCGCATAATTCATTTTACGGCTCTTAAATGTGATTCTTTAGGATTAGCTTGAAAACGTGCACATAAACATACACTCATCATTATGTCTGGTCTACTAGCGGTTAAGTATAGTAAAGAGCCTATCATACTTCTAAACAACTTTTGGTCTACACTTTTGCCATTTTCATCTCGATCGAGATGAGTTGTGGTACTCATAGGAGTAGGTTTTCCAGAAGTGTTTTCCATTCCAAAACGTTTAATTAGATTAGCACAATATTTTTCTTGGTTTAAGAAAATTCCATTCGTTAATTGTTTAATTTGTAATCCGAGAAAATAAGATAATTCTCCCATGTGTGACATTTCGAACTCCTTAGTCATTATATTTGAAAATTCTTTACACAAGTTTTCATTAGTTGAACCAAATATAATGTCATCTACATATATTTAAATTACTAGAATGTCTTTATTAGTGTTTTTAATGAATAGAGTTTGATCTACTTTTCCGATTTGAAATCCTGAATCTAGTAAATAGCTTTTAAGTCTCTCATACGAAGGACGAGGTGCTTGTTTAAGACCATATAAGCCTTTCTTTAATTTATATACATGATCCGGATATTTTTCATGTATGAATAAAGGGGTTGTTCTACGTACACATTTTCTTTTATAAAACCATTTAGAAAAGCACTTTTAACATCCATTTGATAAAGTTTAAAATTGTTAAAACACGCGAAGGCTAATAGAATACGTATTGCTTCAAGTCTTGCAACGGGAGCAAATGTTTCTTCAAAGTCGATACCTTCCTCTTGATTATATCCTTGTGCTACTAGTCTAGCTTTATTCCTAGTTATATTTCCTTGTTCGTCTACTTTATTTTTGTAAACCCATTTTGTTCCTATAACAGATTGATTATTAGGACGGGGAACTAAATCCCAAACATCGTTACGTTCGAACTGATTTAATTCTTCTTGCATAGCAACAATCCAGTAGTCGTCTGTTGATGCTTCTTTAGGATTTTTAGGTTCTAATGTAGAAATAAAAGCAACATGTCCCATTTGGTTTAGTTGACTTCTAGTTTTAACTTGAGAATCAATTTCACCGATTATGTTTTGTACAGGGTGATCTCGTAAGATTCTAGGTGGAGATCTAAGTTCGGTATTATTCATATTTTCAAGATTTGTATTGTCTGTATTTATTATAAATTCGTCATCATCTTTTATACTCAAGTTTTTATTAAAGTTTTCATCAAAAGATACATGTAAAGTTTCTTCGATTATATTTGTTCGTTTATTAAAAACTCGATATGCCTTACTTCGTTCTGAGTATCCTACAAAAATTCCTTCGTCAGCTTTCGGATCAAATTTTCCTAGTTGGTCTTTTGTATTTAAAATAAAACATTTTGATTCAAATATTTTAAAATAAGATATATTTGGATTTCTATTGTTAAAAAGTTCATATGAAGTATTTTTAGTTAATGGTCTAATAGAAATACGATTTAATACATAACATGCAACAGCTACGGCTTCTGCCCAAAAATGTTTTGGTAGAAGGCTTCCATTTAATAATGTTCTTGCACATTCTTGTAATGTTCTATTCTTTCTTTCTACTACTCCATTTTGTTGAGGAGTTCTAGGAAATGAAAAGTTATGATTTATTCCTTTCTTTTTACAGAAAGATTCAAAAGCTTCATTTTCGAATTCGCCACCATGATCACTTCGTATATTCTTAATTTTCAAATCTTTAGTGTTTTGAATTCTTTTGACAAATGTTTTAAAATGCTCAAATGTATCACTTTTATTTTTCATAAAAATAGTCCATGTATATCTTGAGAAATCATCAACTATTACAAATACATATCGATTATGATTAATGGATTGAACTTGTGTTGGTCCGAAAAGATCCATATGAAGTAATTCTAGTGGTTGTAAAGTTGAAATATTTTTCTTAGATTTGAAAGATGATTTTGTTAATTTTCCTATTTGACAATCATCACAAAGATTTTTTATTTTAAAGTTTATCTTAGGTAAACCTCTTACTAATTCATTTTTAGAAAGTTTTCTAATAGTTTTGAAATTAATATGACAAAATCTTTTGTGCCACAACCAAGGATCATTATCTCTGGCTAGTAAACACATATTTGTATTATGATTAATTTTCATATTTAGAACATAAATATTCCTATCTCTATTTCCCTCAAAAACAAGATTTTGGTTTTGATCAAAAATACTACATTTATTTTCCGAAAAAGTTATTTTAAAACCTTTGTCACAAAGTTGACTTATGCTTAGTAGATTATGTTTTAGATTTTCAACTAATGAAACATTTGTAATAAAAGGTAAATTCGATGTACTGTAATTGCTCACATCTCCTTTGCCAATGATATAGCTTTTGAATTGTCTCCGAAGTTAACCGAGCCACCATCAAAGTATGTGATGTTTGTAAGCATATCTTTGTCGCCGATCATGTGTTTTGAGCAACCAGTGTCTAGTATCCATTTCTTCTTTTTGAGTGGGACCTCAGATTCTTGAGCCATAAAGCATACATTCGCTTATTCATTGTCGCTATCATTTTCACTTTCAGATGAAGATGAATCTGAATCGTCCCATGTTACAGAGAATGCCTTCTTTTTGGATTTTTCTTTCTTGTCTTTGTTATTGAGAGTTCTCTGATTCTCCTTCTTTTTCTCTGGACAATCTTTGTGCATGTGACCTTTCTTGTGACAGTTGAAACATTCTATATTCGAGGATGTAGGTTTGTTCAAGAAATTCTTTTTGAATCCGTTTTTATTTCCTTTTCTATATCTTAAGAATTTCTTAAAATTTTTGGCTATAAATGCTAAATCCTCATCTTCAGACTCTGATTCTTCCTTTTCCACATGAAAAGCTACATTCTTTCTTTCTTGTGCTTGATCTTTCTTAGCTTGCATATTTACTTCATACGACATAGGATTTCCAATTAATTCTTCTGGTTTCATTATAGATAGATCATTTTCTTCTTCGATTGCTAAGACTTTTCTCTCCCATTCATCAGCGAGTGAATTTAGAACTTTAGATACAATATCAAAATCCGTGTATTTTTCTCCTTGTCCTATTAAGGCATGATGAATGTCTTGAAATCTCGAGTACATGTCATTGATGGATTCATTCTGTCACATTCTAAAGTTTTGGAACTGGTTCTTTAGCATGGAGATCTTTGTTTGTTTGACCTTGTTTGTGCCTTCATGTATGGTTCTAAGTGTACTCCATATCTGATGTGCAGTAGTACAAATGCTAACACGATTGAACTCATTTCTATCCAAAGCGCAAAATAGCATATTCATAGCTTTGGCATCTGCACTAACTTCATTCTTATGAGTTTGCGTCCATGTAGAGTAATCAGTTATGGGTACAATGAGCTCTACTTGAGTTGCATTCCACAAAGCTTGTTGCTTGCATATAAATCCTTATCCTTGTAGCCTAATAATTATAGTTTAGTCCATTGAATAGAGGGGGTCTTTGGGTAGATTGTCCTTCCGCAAATGTAGAGTTATAGGCAGTTGTTGTGCTTGTGTTATTTTCCATATTATCAATATGTCAAATAACGGTGTTATGGTTATAAGACGACCTTGCTCTGATACCAATTGAAAGAGGCTATGCGGTAGGATCGTATAATATGGAATAGTGGAATGGTCTAGGTAGATAGCAATAAGCAGTAAGTAAAGTAGACACCAAGACTTTATACTGGTTCGGACCTCTTGTCCTACGTCCAGTCCCTAAGCTCCTCTTAGGAATTCAACTAACCAACAACCCTCACTTAACCCGGAGGAATAGGTTTACAACTTACCCGAACAACCGAACGGGATTTCTTGCCTCAACTACCGAAGAGGACTTCAACTAGATACAAAGAATATTTCTGACTTGTTGTGTTCTTGATAACAGTAATGAGTCTAATTGAGTACAACTTTCCTATAATCTTATCCTCAAGAATATGAAATGTGTTTATGAAGATGTAGGAAATATAAATTGCTATGAATCAAAAGAGTATTTAAGATAAATCCGAGATTCAAGCAATTGAAGTGGTTTGTGATTGCTTTTGAAAACTTAAGAAATCTGAAAGTATGTTCAAGAAAATAGAGAGATTAAAACAATTAGAATTCATGATATGCAAATGATAGAAACATGTATTTATAGGTGTAGAAGAGGTGTATCAATTTGCAAAAGATTCAGGCAAGAGATGCATCCATTACCATTGGAGAATGGTTGCAACTCTTAGGAAGAAGAAGGTGTCTTTTCATTAAAAATTCGCAGGTTCGAATTCAGTTGACTGAACAGGGAATTTCAGTCAACTGAAACTGTGCATGTTGTAATTCTGTAACAGGTTCAGTCGACTGAAATTTCCTGTTCAGTCGACTGAACTGGTAGTTTCTGCACAGTGAACACTTAACTAAAAAATTAAGTTATGAAATGTGTTCTTGTGTTTGTTCAAGCTTCTTGAGGATAGATTTTAACAATGAAACTAAACTAAGACCTATATTTAAATCATACTTATGGTATCTTTGGTCTTCATAGTTCTCCCCTTTAGCTTTGCACATATCTCTTCCTTTTTGTTGAAGCACATTGTCATTGATCAAAATATAGCGTATCAACATTGTCATCCTTTAGGTTGGAAATGTTTCCAAATTCTTAGAATTAATATTATGAGAGGTGCACAAAGACCTCTCTGGTTTATCTCAAATCATGCAGAAGAACCTGGGTCTAGCACACTTCCCATAAGCCTCATTCAAAACTTGCATAGGCTTAATTAATCAAAAACCTTTCGGCTAAGTGCGTCTGCGACCTTATTGCCCTTTCCCTGTGTGTACTCAATACCAAAGTCATAAGCGGCTAAAAACTCTAACCACCTTTGCTGTCTCATATTCAACTCCTTTTGAGAGAATAAATACTTTAGCGACTTATGATCTATATACAGCTCAAATCTTTCTCCAAAAAGGTAATGTCTCCAAACCTTCAACCCAAAAATTACCGCAGCTAATTCCAAATCGTAAGCTGGGTACCTAACCTCATGTGGTCTATGCTGTCGAGATGCATATGCAATCACTTTACCTCTCTGCATTAACACAGCTCCTAAGCCTGTTCCACATGCATCTGTATATACCACTAAATCCTGATTCTCTTTTGGAACAACTAACACAGGTGTATTATTCAATAAGTGTTTTAGCTTCTGGAATGCCTCCTCACACTTATCGGTCCAAACAAACTTCACATCCTTCCGTGTTAGCTTGGTTATTGGTGCTGCTATCCGTGAAAAATCCTTAATGAATCTTCAATAATACCCAGCTAATCCAAGAAAACTCTTTATCTCAGTCACTATTTCGGGTCTCTTCCAATTATTCACTGCCTTAATCTTAGTCAGATCTACAGACAACCTTTCTCTGAGACTACATAACTAAGAAACTTCACTTCCTTCTACCAGAAATGACACTTTGAAAATTTTACCTTCAGCTGATGCTGCCTCAACGTCTCAAGCACCACTCTAAGATGAACTTCATTCTCTCTTTTATTCTTAGAATATACCAAATATCATCTATGAACACCAACACGAACCTATCCAAGTGCTCTCAGAAAATTCGGTTCATCAAATCTACAAAGAATGCTGGCGCATTAGTTAGTCCGAATGGAATTACTAGCCATTCGTACAATCCATATCTGGCTCTAAATGCCATTAAAGGAATATTATGCTCTGCCACTCTAAGCTGACTAGACCCAGTTGCCAAACCCAACTGGGAAAATACTTTAGCTCTACTCAACTAATCGAACAAATCATCAATTCTAGGCAACAAATATCGATTCATTATCGTCTTCTCATTCAGCTTATGATAATCGATACATAATCTTAACGATCCGTCCAGCTTCTTAGCAAACACTACGGCTGCTCCCCAAGGCGAACTGCTTGATCTAATATAATTCTTACTCTCCAAATCCACCAATTGCACCTTTAACTCCTTCATCTCGGTAGGTGTCATTCTACTTGGCGGTCTACTTACTGGTTCTGCTCTTGGTACCAAATCTATTTGAAACTCAATGGCTCATTTCGGTGGTAGTCCTACTACAGGTTCAAAGACATCTGCAAATTCTCTAACAACGAAAACTTGATTCAACTCGTTTTCTACCTCCATAACACCCAATGAGGCACTAACCTCAAAACTAAGGTTTTCTATGCTATACACAATCCGATCTCTACAGTCAGGGTGCCTAAGCGATACTTTCCTATCATGGAAAAATATCCTAGCATCGTATTTACATAACCAATCTATACCCAAAATAAGTCTAAACCCTACGAAAGCAAACACATGCAAACTACAAACAAATGTATGACCTAACAATTCAAACTCTAAGTGGTCACACTTCATCCCAAGTGTTGCATAACTCCAATCGGATTTGCAACCCTTAAGGAAGTAACTAGGTATGAGGGTTCTAGGTTAAGCTTATCTACCAAACAATGAGATATAAAAGAATGCAATGCATCAATATCAAATAGAACTCTAACTGATACACCATAAATCAAAAGCGTACCTCCCAACACAGCTTTTACCCTTTCCTCTACTATTAGTCTTAAGGTAGTTGGTTCCAATGCAAACATTTTGCCTTTCCCATCCTTGGCTGTCTCCTTGCACTGGTTCTTATAATGCCCAATCTGATCACAGTTAAAACACTTTATTCCTTCCTTCTCAGCAGCTTTCTTTCCCTTGCCCATCCGGCACTCATGGGCATAGTGTCCTTTCTTGTCACACTTGTAATAGACCACTTCCGCCTTTCCTTTCTTAGCAGCTCCACCCTTCAGAGCTCTTTTCTTATGGAAAAAATTTCTCTTCTGACTATGCCTTCCTTGAGCTTCTTTGGCCTTATTTCTTTCAAGAAAAGCTTGCATCTCTTCATTTATCAAGGTCATCTCAACTAAAACATCACTTGGATCCCTAATATGCGTTAACATGGCCTTAGCAAGCTCAGACTTCAACCCCGTGATGAACCTCTCATTCCTCTTAATCACAATATCAATCATAGCATAGCCATATCTCGCTAGTTCCTCAAACCTCGTCGCATACTCGAGCACAGTCTTATCCTCCTGCTCCAACTCGACAAACTTTCTAAGTAGAGTGGACTTAGCAATTTTTGACATAAACCTTTCCTCAAACCTCCTCCTGAACTCAACCCATCATATTCTCCTCGTTGACTCCAACTGTCACACTGTTCCACCAAAACAGTGTTACCCCTTGAAGTTGTCTAGAAGCGAGTCTCCTTTTCTGCTCATCATTGAGCCCTATGTCAGCGAAAATCATCTCACAATAAATAGCCAATTATCTACTTCGATTGCATCTTCGGTACTAATAAACAACTTTCATCCCAGCCGAGCAAAATCTCTACTCAGAATAGCATAGTTATTCACCACTGGAGCTTCTTGGTTCCCTCCTCCAGCATTTCCTCCAATTACTCCAGCATTAATTCCCACCTGCATCATGTTGACAAAGAACTGATACATTTCTCCCATGTCTAATTGCGGGACTCCAGCACCCACATTTATAGCTTGTGCCTGACCTTGATTTCTCCTAGTATTTCGTCGGGCGTTTCCATTAGTTGTGGTGCTTCCCCACCAAGGTTAACTCTTCCACCTCTATCATCCATATCTGCATTCGAGTCTTCGTAAGATACAGAGGAATAGCCTAATAGAGATGGGAGAATAGAGATATAGTGTATACTTATATATAGCAAATACAAGTATGTTACTATAGCGTTATCCCATACCCTAATCTTTTCTCTAATTCCTTAAGATTATGTTTTCAAAAATCATTTTAGTTTAAAGTTTTTCATAAACCTATGCTCCGATACCAAGTTGTAACTTCCCTTATCTTGAGGCCCAAAGTTAAGCGCTACAGATGCTGCAGTCATCTATAGTATTAACTTTCGATGAAAAAATACGGTAATGTTAATGGTATCCATAATATCAGAAGCACAAGAATATGAAACAAAATCACAGATTTCAAAAACAACTTTTCTGATTACATTTCACGAAACATATTTCATATTCCATTACATAATCCAAATCATTTCCGAGGTTCCGATCAAATATAATTATTACAAAAATATGCCAAGAGCGACATATGAAGATGACCACTTGGTTGATTAGAGTACTAAATACTCATATCAAACTTAATACAACACAATATAAATAAAATGAAACAACTCCTAAATATAGCTAGCATCAGCCTCCTGCTCGTCTTCGGAAGCTTTATTCGTCCACCTACTAAACCTATAAAACCAAACTCTCAATCTACTCAAATTAATTTTGAGCACCAGAGAGTTTAAGGGGAAAAACATAAACTTCAAGTCAGACGTAAAGCCTGGTGTGAATAATACTATTACATCTCTGTTTTTCGGTTATTAAGTGAGACCATGCCGCTTAGCGGAATGAGTTTCCCCTCACTAATATCACTTTAAAACATATCTTTTTGCAAATCAAAACCATGCAACCAAACCGGTTAATCAAACTGATATATCAATAATAGCAAATATCATATATGCTAAAAAATAGGTAATAAATGGACCATCTATCCGAAACAATGTAGTTTTGTTTGGCTAACTACTTACCTTTGGCAGACTCAGGCCTACCAGACAAACTAAAAGAATTATCTAACAACTGTTAGACATACTTTTGGACGGTCTATCCTTAATTTACTTCTCCAACGGTCACCTAATCCTAATGGTTTTTCGGGCTTATCAATAACCTATCCTTCTTCTTTGTACATATATATATTCCTTTCTGTGTGTAACCATCATTTAAGTCTTACATGTGACTAAGCCCAACACACTGGAATTTTGGACTAAATTAGCTAGGGGCTAATAGCTAATGTATAGGGCACGACCCTATACCAATCCTATTTGGTATATAAATATCCGAGTCATTTTACTTAGGGTTAACTACCCATTAAATTTTCCTTGAAAACCTTTTCAAAATGATTTAATCCTTTAAATCATACCTATACAAGGAAAATATACTATTTGCTTTACTCTAATCACTTTGCCATGATATATGCTTTACTCAAAATATAGTTGATGAAAACTTTCGAAACCTTTGTTTAAACCTTTAAACAACCTCTTTCGGTACCCTTGAAAGTACCCCTTTCGACACAAGTAAACTAATTTACTTTATAACCTTAGGCCAAAAGGCCAAAACATATCTTTCGAAACCATTGACAATAGTCCTTTTGAAAACATTAGAAACATCTTCTTCGAAAGCTTTATAAACCGTAGACATCCTCTTTTAAACACTTTAAATATGCCTTTCGAAACCATTCGAATCCTTCCATTTAAACACTAAGGTAAACCTTTCGAAAACACTGGGAATAACCCCTTTGAAACCTTTTCTTGTTACCTTTTGAAAGCATTAAAGTATACTACTTAAAACAAACCTTTCAAAAGGATTGGGTTCAAGTCAGGAATAACCTTTTGAAACCATTCTTTTTGAAACCTTTGGGTTTAACTTTCAAAATAAAAAAGGGTCTTAAAACAGCTAAGTCGAAAACAACTCTTTCGAAAGCAATTTCATAAGTAAAGAAGTGGATGGTGTCGAAACCCATCCCTTCGAACATTGGAGAAGTGGCTCTAATTTTTTTAAAAAGACCCTTAAGAAGGCAATGCTTCAAAAGGTATAAAGGCGGTAGGTAGGGGTTTCGACCCCTTCAAAAGAATTTACTTAAAACAAGGGCGCAACCTATTTCGAAAGCCTCTTTCTTTAAAAAAATTTGACCAAGTTGTCGTCTTATTTAAAAGCAAAGCAAGCGCATTTCCTTTAGAAAACAAAACAAAGCTTCAACGTCCTCTTAGGAACCCCTTATTTCGACCCTATACCTATCGCCTATGTTTAATTCGCTACGTACCAAGTTTTTGATACCATGTGCATTGGATTTGATCTTGTTGGAGGCGGAGGTACTATGTCGAAAGGTGGAAGCCGAAGATGGCGAGACAGCGGAACCTTAGAAAATCTGATTTTTTTAACTTTATAAAGTAATTCTTTTCAACTAACCTACTTATTCGTCATTATATAATTGGTTTCCTTTACTTTTTCAAAATCTTTTCTAAAAGGTACTGCCGAATTTTAGAGAGTAACATTTTAAAACATTAGCAAATAGCCCCTTGTCCATTTATAAACATATAAAACATTTAAATCCCATACCTTAAATAATATTATATATTTATTAAAACACTTGGGAAAATTCTACGAAAATTCACATAAATAACTTTAAATATGTTTTCTAACATATTTAAATTTCTGACCCAAAACATATATATAATTGTCATAATTAATTGTAAATCCATATACCCGTTTTCTTCATTAGCAAATTAATAATAAATCCACATTAATTCAGAAAATTATTAAAACCCATCTCTAAAATATCATTTCTGACCATATATTAAAATTGCAAGGCATTTGGATGTCATTCGATAGGTTTTTCAATTAAAAACATGTCATAAAATCAATATGGATAAGCATAATTCATCAACAAGCATGTATATATCTAAACATCATTCAAAAACATGGCAATATACTTGCAAAAACATTCGGATCTAATTCTAGAAATCGAAACATCAAAAATATGAGATGAAACAATTATTCACCTTAGCTTTGTTGTTAAGGAGTTGAGATTTATTCTTGAATTAAGTTGATTAGCTTCTTCCTCTTGATTCTTGCTTATCTTCCCCTTTATCTTCTTTAATGGTGGCCGGCCTCTTGTTTAGTTTTAGTTTGTGGAAATGAACGTGTAAAATGAGAGTGAGTAAGGGTTTAGGGTATAATAAGACTTATTCATATTTTTCACCTTATCTAATTCCCTAACCTATTACATTTTAAATTCCATTTAGTTCATTAGTTCAACTAGGCACGACTTCTCTTTACTATACAAATCTTATTCCCTTACCCATTTACGTTATTTCATTTTATTTATCTAATTAAATATCCTAAATAATGTTAATCGAAATTAGGGTCGTTACATTTTCTCAACAACTAAGGATTATGAAAGTAAGTTATTAATATATATATATATATATATATATATATATAGTAGAGGACAACATTATATTAAAGATTCATAATCTTCAATATATTATATTGAGTGCTACCGACCTATAGAAAAATGTATTTCTTATGAAATACCCTCGTGATTCAAGTATCAGACACATCAGAAATCACAGTATATGTACATTTATGTATGTGCTTATTTCTTAAGTATGTTTGGGTTTCTTTTATGTTCCACCTTTATTTTATATGTTCATATCATATAAGTTTTATTATTATATAACTTTTATATTTCACATTACTTATATAATAGTCTTATGTATAATATTATGTTAATTAAATTTTATTTAATCAATTTTAATTAATTAACTCTTTAATTAATTTTATACTAGTATTCCAATACAACTTTTATATTGGATACGTCTATTATAACGTTTACAATATATACTATCACCTTTATAATATATATATATATATATATATATATTTGTATGTACACACTATAACCTTTATAGTATAACACATATATGTTATATATATGTATTTTTATTTAATTTACTAACATTTAATTAATTTGTTCAATTAATTTGTTTAGTTAAACAATTTTATTTAAATAATATCAATTTTGAAAATTTATCGTATATACGTACATGTATACTTATGTTATCTTAAACACTTTAAAATAACATAACATATATCAACATATATAATACATGCAAATAAGTATTAATTAATTAACTCATTTATTTTATTAATCTTATTAATAAATTTAAATTTTGTAATTAATATTTAAATATTTTCAAACATTTTGAAAATTTCATTACCTTCTCAAACATTTTGAAAATTTATGTTATATTATAGCTTTTTATAATAAACATGTTTTTATTTAAATTTAACTTTTACACTTAAAATCTGGTCTTAATTTTCAAAACTATTTTGAAAATTAGGCCAAGGCCCAATTCAAATTGAGCCTTTTCTATTAGGGGCAATTCATCTTTCAGGCTAGGCCGGTAACCAGGTAAGACACGGTACTTGGTTATCCAATTCTAAGCCTAGACATTACCTTTTTAGACACAGTACTAAGTGGGCAAACTTAATTAGTTAGCTCTAACATGACTAATATAGATCGCATAGGCTATTGAGCTCTGATACCATTGTTGGAACTAGGCTAGCCTGATGCGGAAGAGATGGGTGAATATAAAAAAAATTCCATTTCAGATCTTTATTGCATCTATGTAGTCGAAATTTATTTTGAACTTTTCTAAACTTTTCTCTTATAATTTCTTCATATTATTACAACCATTTAAAATTAGTTTAATTTAATTTTAATTAGTTGTATGTGATTATGCACACATCAATTTCACTCATGTATATAATGTAAGTGCAACATATAAAAGTGTACAAAGTTAATGTGAACATTGTTTAGGTGTTGGGATTTACACGACAACAGACACATTCCTCCTCTATATATGCCTTTGTCATCCTAAACATGAAAAGTTCTTTTTAATATATGTATGTATGTATACATATTTACATGTATAAATGTGTATAAACATATACAATAAAAGTTTTGCATAGCAGTTCAAATGAAATAGATTTCATTTATATTACATGGAGTAAATCAAAGAATGTTAAGATTAATTAAAGTAGTTTGAAACTTTACTGTTAAATCTTATACAAAATACCTTTTAAAATCTTAGGTTAAATATAAATATACAACACACATTTTAGATGTTATATAATTATGTAAACTTAAGAACATATACAATCAAAATAAATTTGGGATAAGATAAAACATAGATGGGTTTTGTGAAAAAGAATGCTTCCTTTTAAACAAAGATTTAATACCAAATTGGATGTAATTGTAAAACATGGAATAGATCATTAATTTGATGTTTCCCTTTTTCTTTTAATTAGCAGAGTTTATTTTAGAACGATTTAAAACATGTCAATTAAATCATCCTGCTAAATTGGTGACAAAGATTAATTAATGCAATATTAACTAGGTTTTATTTACATAGAAATTTAAGTGTAAATATTCAAATCAATATCTTTTGATATGAAAGCTAAATTATTAACAAGAAAATTCCAAAGTTCAATTTGTTTTTTAAACAATAACAAAGTCGGACGATATATGCATATATAGATTCGTGACAAGAAGATCCAAATCGAGAATAAACAAACTGGATGAATAATCATATAAAACAGAGAAAATAAAATCAAGAGGGTCCAGGTCTAAGTTAAATTAACTAAATAAATAATCGTATAGAACATAGAAAATGAAATATTATTATTCATAACAAAATAGTAGTGAACAAAGCAATGTTTTATCATGATAGAAATTTATAATTGATTAAAATAGAGGAAATGAGATATACAAATCAGAATTTAAATTCATATATATGAACAAAGGGGAGATATAGAGAAGTAAAGGGTTATAAACAAATTAGAAGATGTGTAAATATAGAATTATATATATGAATAAAGGGGAGAGATAGGGAATTAAGGGGTCATGAACAAATTGAATGAAGCCTGTAGAAATAACTTGAATGAAAGAATAATTCGTAAATCCGATTGATGACTTTCTATATTTGTAGCAATCAATGGACAACCACCCAATTTTATTTAATATTTCTTGATAAATTTTATATTTTGGAAGTCTTTTCCACAACTAATTTTTTGGCTTGAAGTTTCTCTAGAGAGGTAGAAAAAAAATGACGTATATGTGGGTCCAAAAGATTTCTCTCCTTTAATTAAAATTGCCCCTTCATTTCTATTTTAAAAACTCCTCCTCTTCTCTATATCATAGGCACCTATCATATAGGGATATGAGGCAAAAGATTTCTAGAATCCAATTAGTATTATTTCCATTTAAATCTAATTTAAATTTCCCATCGATATCGTATACCGATGTGTGTGTTTATAACCTTTTATATATGCACATCATTAAATAATAATGGAAATCAAGCCAATTAAATAAGAGATACTTTTCATTAATTTATTTCATAAATATTAATTACTTTAATTTATTTAAAATCCATTTCCGTATTTATCCTATTTAAATTGAATTTAAACATTCTACCGATATCATGTACCGATACATGCATTTATAACTTTTATATACGCATTTACAAAATACTAATGACATCCAATAAATTTAAAAAATCATAATTAATACTTCTTAAATATTAATTAATTTAATTAATTTTCAAGAGTTGAAAATTAACAAAATCGTGTGGTTGATTTGGTATATCCTCGGTTGTGTGACTCAAAGGTGTAAATCGATCGGCATTTAATATTAAACAATTCAAATATTAATGTTCACACATCACCTTAGCTAGTGATTTGATATTTTGGCTGAATTTATCGCTTACTCATCCCTTGGCAAAAATCAATTTACTTATTATAAGTGTTACCCATTAATGACAATTTTTTACACCAATTCTCTTCGTCAAAACTATATCACTTTGGACTCATGGAATTTGGTAATAGTCAAAATTCCAGTATCGCCCATGTTCAACTTTATTGTCCAAACACAAAGTTCTTGGTTCAATAATAACAATTATTATTAACTAAAATGCTCTGGACAGAGACTTTGACTTTGAGTTGACTTTAGTTCATCGTGATACTAACCTTATATAACTGAGAAGGCAAATCCTCACTTGAATAGTGTTTCACTTACAATGCTTCCACCCGACCCAATTATAGTCATTCGATGGACGCCGTGCCATAATTTAACTATAATCAAAGCGGAGCTTCCATATTGAAGATTAACAGTATTCTCAAGTTGAGAGTGCTGCATAAATTAATTACACTGATATTTTCTTTTTGACCTTAGTTATATTAACCAACAAAAAACTATCAAGTGAGTCATTCCATAGTTATCCAATAACTATCGATCAACCTCTTGGTGTCCTCACTAGCCATGAGTAATACACTACCCAAAATTTAAAGAGCGTTACGTACTCTAGTCTCAACGGATATATCGATATCCAGTCTCCATACATCTTGACTAGGAATATTTAAAATGACATATTTATTTTCATTGTGATAAATTACTCACAGTTATAACACTTTGTAACTATTGTCACAAAACATACCGTATATATATTTTCAATTAAATCTACTTTTAATTAAAATAATTAATTAATATATAACTCATTATTTCAAGTAGGTAATAGAAAGAAAACGCATTTTATTTCAAACAAGATTAGTTATCGAGTTAGATATATGTAACAAATTACATAATTTCCTCTAAGGCATACCCCTAACTCTATCATTAAATATGCCATAAAGGCGAAAGTAATTGTACGCCAAAGGCTATTTATAGTAAAGTACCGCAAGGGCGATTACAGTTGTATGCCAACGGCTATGTGTAGTAGAGTGCCATAAAGTTGAAAGTAGTTGTATGCCGAAGGCTATGTATAATAGAGTGGCGTAAAGGCAAAAGTAGTTGTACACCGAAGGCTATATATAGTAGATTGCTGTAGAGGCAAATTTTTTGCATGATTTAACCTCATGGTGAAGGTATTTGAAAATGGGTTAGAAAATGAGTTTTGAAAGTTATTGTATGCCAAAGGCTATGGGTGGTAAGGTGCCTTTAAGGAAAAATAAGTTGGACGCTGAAAGCTATATATATTAAATATATTGTAAAAGCAAAAGTAATTTTATGTCGAAGACTATGTATAGTACAATGCCATAAAGGCGAAAGTTATTATGTGCTGAAGGCTATGTATAGTATAGTGTCATAAAGGAGAAAGTAGTTAGATGCCGACGACTATGTACCGTAAGGTATCGTAAAGGTTAATGTAATTATACACCAAAGGCTATGTATAGTAGAGTGCCGTAAAAGCGAAAGTAATTGTATACCGAAGGTTTGTATAGTAGAGTGTCATAAAGGTGAATGTAATTATGTGCCAAAGACCATGTAAAGTAGGGTGCAACAAAGGCAAAAAGTAGTTGGATGCCGAAAGCTATGTATAGTAAGGTATCGTAAAGGAAAAAGTAATTATATACTAAAGGTTATGTATAGTAGAGTGTCGTAAAGGCAAAAATAGTTGTACGTCGACGACCATGTATAGTAGGGTGTTATAAAAGGCATAAATAGCTATATGCCGAAGGCTATATATAGTAGATTGCCGTAAAGTGGAAAGTAGTTGGATGCCGAAGGCTATATATAGTAGGTTTCCGAAGATGAGAAAAATAGCTGTACGATCTAAGCTCATGGTAAGGGTTTTTGAAAATTAGTTTGAAAATGAGTTTTCAAAGTTATTGTATGCCCAAGGCTATGGTTTGTAAGGTGTCGTTAACATAAAGTAATTTGGTTGACGAAGTTTATATATATTAGATATGCTCTAAATGTAGAAGTAATTGTATATCGAAGGCTATATATAGTGGAGTGTCGTAGAGGCGAAAGTACTTATGTTGTGAAGGCCATGTATAATAGGGTGCCGTAAAGACGAAAGTAGTTGAATGTTGAATGTAATGTATGGTAAGGTGTCGTAAAGGCAAAAGTAATTGTATGTCGAAGGCTGTGTATAGTAGGGCATCATTAAGGCGTAAGTAATTATATGCCAAAGGCTATGTATAGTAGAGTACCATAAAGGCGAAAGTAATTTTGTGTTGAATTCCATGTATAATAGGGTACCATAAGGTCAAAAGTATTTGGATGCCGAAGCCTATGTATAGTAAGATGTCATAAAGGCAACAATAGTTGTATTCTCAAGCCTATATATAGTAGAGTGCCGTAATGGGAAAAGTAATTATATACCGAAGGCTATGTGTAGTAGAGTGTCGTAAAGGCGAAAGTAATTATGTGCTGAAGGCTATGTATAATTGGGTGTTGTAAAGGCAAAAGTAGTTGGATACCAAAGGCTAGGTATAGTAGGATCCGTAAAGGAAAAAATAATCGTATGCCAAAGGCTATGTGTAGTAGTGTATCGTAAAGGCAAAAGTAATTGTGTCATGAAGGCCATGTATAGCAGAGTGCTGTAATGGAGAAAGAAATTATCTGCAGAAATCTTTGTATAGTAGGTTCTCGTAAAGGCAATAGGTTGGATGCCAAAAGCTATGCATAGTAAGGTATCATAAAGGAAAAGTGACTGTATGCCAAAGGCTATGTATAGTAGAGTGTCGTAAATGCAAAAGTAATTGTATGACTAAAGCTATGTATAGTAGTGCCATAAAGCCGATTGTATTTATGTGCCGAAGGCTATGTATGATAGGGCGCCGTAAAGGCAAAAGTTATTGAATGATGAAGGCTATGTTTAACAAGGTGTCGTAAAGCCTAAAGTAATTGTATGTTGAAGGTTATGTATAGTAGAGTGCCGTAAAGGCGGAAGTAACCGTATGTTAGAGGCTGTGTATAATAGAGTGACATAAGGAAAAAGTAGTTGGATATTGAATGCTATGTGTAGTTGTAACGACCCGCTATTTTGGACCATTCGCATTCGCACATGTCGGACTTGAATAATTCAAAATACCGAATTGTTAATTTAAATTTGGCAAAACTGAACATATACAGTAAATAAAATAAAACACAGATCACAGACACAGAGTAATAAATGCAGCGGAAACAAAAGATAGTAGTTCATGAAGCTACTATATACATACCAGAGTTAAATAAGATACAACAAATGTCTCGAATACAATAGTCAAATACAAGAATCAGAATACAATCACTGGAATCAACTGGATATCTGAAAGCTGGATAGATAGCTGAATCTCCAAGCGAAGCTCCAACTCCAAAGGTGAGTCTCGAATACTGGTACACTCAGTCTGACCCGAGCGTAAAGCAAAACACAAAACACTCGAGTCAGGATTAACATTCTTATATCAATAAATCCAACTCAAGTGAAATAGCAACTGAAATACAAGTAACTCAAAGGATGTTTGGAATAACCATCCTTTAAGGATCCGTTAAACCATCTACTATGTAGTAGTGTACGATAAGTAGATAATGCCTAACAGTAATATAAGATATCAAAATAGTGTTAAGGCGTTACCATTATTCCCCTTAACACATTTTATATAAGCGTTATAGACTATACAGTACTGTAAACTCCACCGTAAACTAGTGGGATATCAGGGAGTACTCCATAGGTATAACACAAAACAAATCGTAGTGGTCGCGTATATAGGGATACAAGTATGACAAGGCACATGAGGCAATACCCAAGGTAGTGAAACTACCATTTGCCTGATCTGGACTGGTGAAAACGCATCGCCGCAGCGATCGCAACACCGCGAAACAACACTCCCAAAATCAAGGGTGCACCAATCGACAACAAGTAATGAGTAGTTTCGAAGAAGTGTGTTCGCTCGAGGTAGCTAACCCCCATTTGGCCCGGCACGGCTCCTGTTTTAGTCATTTCCAATTTGACACAAGTGTCAAGGCTATCCATTATCGTTCTCTTTCTTCAGTCATCACGTACACCATTCCAACCACTTCATTCTAGATCACACTCCGCGTATAGTTATTAAAGTGGTTTTCGGTTTAGATAGTGAGTATGTCCCAAACCGATTCCGGTCTCTTTAATAACTTTCGTAATTATTACACCGATTGGTCGTTTAATAAATTTCAAAAACCAAACCAATTTCAATTTCAATTAGAATTTATAAATCAACATTTCATTTCTCTTTTTAAACCAATTTCCATAATTTACGTTTCAAAACTTCCAAATAACCATTTTGAAATCTTATAATTCAAATTCAATTTTTATTTAAAATAATTCAAATAGTGATTCAAGTTCGTAAATAAGTTTCATTCCAAATCATTTAAATTAATTTAATTTAACATTCAAATCAATTTAACTTCATTGATCGATTTTATTCAGTATTCATTAAGTAAATTTGTCATTCAAAACAATTTCTATTTAATTTCCAGTTCATTAAATCAATTACTTAAGTTCAATAAATCAAAACTTACAATTTTGAATTAAATCAAATTCGTCAAATCAATTCTTTCAATTACAAGTCTTACATTAATTTCAATAAATCACATTTTATTTCTTGTTAAATAAATTCAATTTCACTTATTTATTTACTTAGTTACAATTTCAAAACTCAATTAATAAAGAAAATTAATTTCACTTATTCAAGAAGTTCAATTTCACTTAATAAAGAATTCAATTTTTATTTGACTATTAAATAATTCAATCTTATTTAATTATTAAATAATTTCAAAACTTAATTATTAAGTAATTTCAAACTTAATTAACAATTCCAAATTTTAAAACAACGTTCATTCATCATCTGCTATGTTAATATTTTGATTCAGATTTTTAAATATTAACATTTTCCTTCCATAAAGTTCAAATTTCAACTTCATTTCAAAACCTTATTATTTATCCAAATAAAATCTTTATTTTATTTTTAAATCAAATTATTGACCAATCGGTTTTTTTTATTTAATTCTCTATCCTAGGTCAAAGTTTATTTGGGTATTTATCATTTCAACCCGATTCCAATTCAATTCAAAATCAAAGCATAGCAAAGGGAACTTGCAGTGTGATAACTGGGATGGTGTCAAAGTAAATAAACAAGCAATAACAACAACCAATATCAATCCAATAATCAATTCAAATAATCCCAAAATAATCGTATTAATTCACATTGTTGTTTGTGCAAATTAATATAATTATTTCTAGAATCTACACTATCATTTCATGTAGATTAAAGGTTATTACATTTTGGTTTTTCACTTGTCATCTATTATAATTTCATCCATCATCAATTTAAATAACCTACATTCAACGGTTCAAGGTGTAATTAACCAAATCCTACGTGTCAATTAATTTAACATTAAAGGGTCATATTATACGAATTTTTAACTAATCAAATTCAACATGTAGATCCAATTTAAATCGTTAACTATCAAATATCAATTCAATTGAATATTATTTATCACTTTAACATTAACAATTTAACGTCCAATATAAACATCAACAATCAATCAATTATCAACCAACTGTATTATCATCGCATAAATGACAGATACAGATAATAGCATATATAACAGTGTAAATAACTAATAGCAGCATATTTCAATTTGTCATTTCAATTGAAATCAAATTTAACAAATAAAAGAACGTTAATCGTGAGTGATTGCTCACCTTTCGAGGCTAGAGAGATGAACAAGAAGACGACACGGATATGCACACCGATACAGACGCAGAATGAGCTACGAATCCAGAACAAAGTGAGATGGGCACAAATTCGACGGACAAGTTGATAGATAAGAAGTCGATGAGAAAGAATCAAATTAATTTTTATATAATTGAAACAAGATATACGTATAAACAAGACGTCCCAAATGCAACATTTCGAAACCATTTACATATAACAAGTCTTGTTGATATTACTATTTTTTTTATATATATATTTAATATATTAATATACTCAGAATACTAGTACCCAAAACCATAAGTCATATACAACTTGCTTTATTAACAACAGATAGAACAATTATATAACAAAACAAAATGAAAATAAATATACCTTGTAAACATATCTTTACCTAATTTTTATATATATATGTGAACGATACATTCAACTATGCAAAATAACTTATATAAAATACAACTTTTAAAACTTTACTCATATATATAATGTACAAATAACGTTCCCAATACATGAATCAATAGTATTAACACATAATTAAAAACACATATAAAATATTCTCTAAAGTATACTATTGTAAGTTTATAACTGCACACGCGTATACATGCCTTTACTTAATAATTTATACATGCCAGAAACCTTTCGAACAAAATTTGTATATATAAGTATATAACTGCATTAACTAATATATATAAACGACTTTATAAATCTATATTTATATACTCGGAAGCAACACAAATAAAACAAATGTATTTCCTTCAAAATTTCTTACGTACGAATACACGTACACATGCAAAACAAAGTATATATGCAATACCGCTCATAGAAACTAATATATGTACAATAAAATTAATAACCTATATACGAAATAAGCAACAGGTTACATAAAACTCATATAACTAGATATATGTACATGCAACTCTTCATTTAAAAATCTATTGTGCAGACAACTTATATTATAATGCAAGCATATATAAAAAAATAAATAGGCATACTCTTTCTATTATCTCTGATTCTAGCTTGCCTCATACTACAGCTAATATTATAGTAGAATGACTGATTATAAAAATAAACTTTTACCTATACTATTTACACAATATATAAATACTGCGGCAAAACGTGTACACCATATTTATAAATACTAACACTAAAACTATGCTCCTATATATATACATATAACTTGAAACTCAACATAACCCATATTCACTTTATTTTATAGTATATACATTGTATAACATACGAAACACACAAAATGTAAACTTATACTGGCATATATAGATTGACCCAAAACTATTATATACCTATATTTAAAAAGTTGGAAAAACTGTGGCAATTACATACAAAACAAAATTGAGTATACTGATATATATAAATAATAACGGTATAAACTACAACCAACATTGTATACTTTTTAGGTAACTAATATATATATATATATTCAAAAATCACGTACAGACACAAACATACACGTTGAAAACAAACTTAACATATTTAATAAATATATACTGACTGACATCACATAACATTTTTAACCCACATATAAATATATATACAAAATCATGCAATTATATACCAGAGCAACACAAATGAAAGCACCATACCGAGATGTGTGCTATGGGAGGATGAACGAGGGAGAAGAGGAGTGTGCTCGCGAACTGCACCTCGGCCAGGGATGGAAGGCGAGAGGGTGGGTACAGGTGGAGGGGCTGTGAGGCATGGTTGTAGTGTGGGTTGGTGGGCGCGGGTTGAGGCGAGGTGATGGGCAAAGCAAGCCGTGGTTGCAGGGTGGAGGATGACCTTGGTGGACAGAGCTCGGCTGAGGTGATGGAGGAAGGAGAGTCGGCATGTGGTGAGGCAGAGTAGGCCGTTGCTATGAGTTGGGTTGCACGATGCTTTGCCTGGCCGATGGTGAAAGGGCGGAAGCACGGCTAGAGGGAGAAGGAAAGGAAGAGCTACAGGGATGAATATGCGATTCATATTTTTTTAAGAGTCTGGAAGAAAGCAGAGAAGGGAAAAGAGGAAAGTGAAAGTAAATAAAATGAACCAACTGGAGGAGAATGGAAAAGGGACTAAAAGTAGATTGGAAAGTTGAATAGCCAAAAGTCACACGTGAATTCCAAGAATATTAATGACTAGTAGCTGTTTGTTTCCAACGGTCAAATAAATGAAAGGATCCAAAACCCAAAAGTACCGAACCGATACGATTAACCGTTCCATAGATTTCATCACGTACCAGATTTCCAAAATACGCGAATGAATACACTGTTGAGATCAGCACAACGAGACGATCAAAACGGTATACAGATATCAGTGATATGTTTGAATTATAAAAATTCGAATTTTTCTACTGGCGGAAAATGCAAGAAAAAACGTAGAAAAATAAGATCGACGGAGCCAAAGAAGTCCGAATTTGGAAAAACGAAAAATGACGTTTGCTCAGAAGATGGTTTAGAATTTTTCTATGTAAAAATATTTAGGTTCCAAAAACATTTTATTTTCATCGCTTTTTAACTGATTAAATTGAAGTAAATTTACGCGCGAAATAAACTTCCATATTTTCGGATGAAAATTTACCATTTCCTATATTTAATTAGACGCATTCCAAATATCAAATTTTTATTTCAAAATTTTATCGTTTAAAATTTTACAAAATTTCAACTAATTACGTTTTTAAAACAGTTAAAATTTACGGGTCGTTACACTCTCCCCCACTCAAAACTTTTCGTCCCCGAAAAGGAAGGAGGTAGGAGAATAGAAACAACCAGAAGAAAATAGACTTGATTTACAAAATAAAAAATTAATTTAAACCATATAAATTTCAATTTAAATAAACTTATATTTAACAATTTGTTTTAAATTCAAAGTTTCCATTAAATTGATTTGATTTCACATTTATTAATGTTAGGTACAAAAGGTTTCTTTCTAAATGAAATTCAATTTAAATTCAATTAATTCGAGATACCTCATTAAGTTGATTTAATTTCAGTTTATTAACTTTAAAATGAAATTTTTATTTTATTAATCACATATATTATTCAATTGACTTATTATTCTATTTATCTCCATAAACATTTTATAATTTAAAATTTAAGGGTAAAACATTTATTGTACGCACTCAAATTTTATTTATAAAGACATTTATATTGTATATTATTCCATTATCTTAAATTAACAATTTCAAAGATCATAAATTTGATTAATCATTTATTATAATCATATTTTATTCGACAAATTTAATTCTTCTTTGTTCAAATTATTGTTAAATTTATTCTACTTAATATATCTTATCACATATATATTAAGTATATTTACATTTATTATAACTACTCAAATTTATTTATTAATTTCTTTAACATCATCTTATACTGTGTAATACTCAATTACATAGTTAACTTTTGAAAATTCTAGGTAAGTTATATATAATGCAATTGAGTATTATACAAGTAAATTTCTAATTCAATTTTCCCAAGTTTAAATATTAATTAAAAGTTTTGGTTTCATTTATTATTAAAATCATCTTTCACCCAAATTTTAAGAATTAAATTTCCAATTAACTCTAAACAATTTAGAGATAATTATATACATACAATTTATCCAAGTCAAATCTAAATCAAATACTAATATATTTTTATTTATTTTTTTAAATCAAGTGATACTTTAGAAATTCAAATCAAATTCATTTCCAAAGCAAAACTATAGCAAAGCTACAGAATGGTCTCTCCACTTCGAAACTCGAAAATGAATGTCGATGATGCGGCCGTCATCACCAAAATTATTTTCCAGCGACAAGGAGAAGAGCACTGATTTAAACATCTAGAATTTCTTTGAAATGATTTCTATTCGAAAATACTTTTAATAATATACCCTTTAAATCTTTAAAACCAAAATTTGAAATTTTCAAAAATTAAATTCTCAAATTCTTACTTTAAATTCATTTAAATTTCCAATTCAAATTATAAACCTAGTTTATAATTCCATTTATTCATAAGTTGGTAAATCAATGGTTTACAAAACACCAAATGAAAATCAAATAATATCATTTCTGACAACAAATTCATTAACAATTTAATTTTAGAAAAATTTATACTTATATAATATAATCAGTCAAAATTATCTTATTTATCAAATTTGAAAACAATATTGTGTCAGTTTGCTCTGTTCAAGTGTTTTGGGGATCCTATCGATAGCGTTGATAAGACGAATCGATCGGAAACCCAAATCAACATCAACAACTCAAACAACACAATATATAAAATATTTTTTATATAAATTTAACAATACACTTCCTCGCTCGACGATACAAGGATGGATTTCAAATCAAGGATAGAGATTTAAATTTTTGATGGACTCGTATCAAAGAAAAATTTGATTCGAAGATAGATTTGAAACAAAGATAAGATGATTAGATAACAAAGTAGGAAGATTGATAAGTTTATATAAATCACGGGCAACCTTAACCGGGTCGACCATGACTTCCAGAATAAGATCGATACAGAATTTCGAGGCAAATCTACATTCGATCTCAAGAAATAGAATTCAGGTATAGCAGGAAATAGATAGCATCGTAAACCGAGAATACAGAAATCTCCGGTAAATCAATGCTTATTGTAAAGGAGTTTCACCCCTTTACAAATCATTCGTAGTTTGGCGAGACTGCCGATTCATTATAAGGATCATTCAAAGTAGAGTTATGGGATACTCCGGAATTAGAAGACGAATAGTGAGGGACACAAATGGATTTTTGAACCGCAGGGAACGTTCCAAAATTCAAAGGAATCGAGTCAAAAGAAAGAGATTGAACTCGAATGAAAGTTATTCTGTAAATACATTTACCCTATATGCTAAGTTTTGCCTAGAGCTACCAAAGCACTGATACCAACTGTAACGACCCGCTATTTTGGACCATTCGCATCTGCACATGTCGAACTTGAATAATTCAAAATACCGAATTGTTAATTTAAATTTGGCAAAACTGAACATATACAGTAAATAAAATAAAACACAGATCACAGACACAGAGTAATAAATGCAGCGGAAACAAAAGATAGTAGTTCATGAAGCTACTATATACATATCAGAGTTAAATAAGATACAACAAATGTCTCGAATACAATAGTCAAATACAAGAATCAGAATACAATCACTTGAATCAACTGGATATCTGAAAGCTGGATAGATAGCTGTATCTCCAAGCAAAGCTCCAACTCCAAAGGTGAGTCTCGAATACTGGTGCACTCAGTCTGACCCGAGCGTAAAGCAAAACACAAAACACTCGAGTCAGGATTAACATTCTTATATCAATAAATCCAACTCAAGTGAAATAGCAACTGAAATACAAGTAACTCAAAGGGTGTTTGGAATAACCATCCTTTAAGGATCTGTTAAACTATCTACTATGTAGTAGTGTACGATAAGTAGATAATGCCTAACAGTAATATAAGATATCAAAATAGTGTTAAGGCGTTACCATTATTCCCCTTAACACATTTTATATAAGCGTTATAGACTATACAGCACTGTAAAATCCACCGTATACTAGTGGGATATCAGGGAGTACTCCATAGGTATAACACAAAACAAATCGTAGTGGTCGCGTATATAGGGATACAAGTATGACAAGGCACATGAGGCAATACCCAAGGTAGTGAAACTACCATTTGCCTGATCTGGACTGGTGAAAACGCATCGCCGCAGCGATCGCAACACCGCGAAACAACACTCCCAAAATCAAGGGTGCACCAATCGACAACAAGTAATGAGTAGTTTCGAAGAAGTGTGTTCGCTCGTGGTAGCTAACCCCCATTTGACACAAGTGTCAAGGCTATCCATTATCGTTCTCTTTCTTCAGTCATCACGTACACCATTCCAACCACTTCATTCTGGATCACACTCCGCGTATAGTTATTAAAGTGGTTTTCGGTTTAGACAGTGAGTATGTCCCAAACCGATTCCGGTCTCTTTAATAACTTTCGTAATTATTACACCGATTGGTCGTTTAATAAATTTCAAAAACCAAACCAATTTCAATTTCAATTAGAATTTATAAATCAACATTTCATTTGTCTTTTTAAACCAATTTCCATAATTTACGTTTCAAAACTTCCAAATCACCATTTCGAAATCTTATAATTCAAATTCAATTTTTATTTAAAACAATTCAAATAGTGATTCAAGTTCGTAAATAAGTTTCATTCCAAATCATTTAAATTAATTTAATTTAACATTCAAATCAATTTAACTTCATTGATCGATTTTATTCAGTATTCATTAAGTAAATTTGTCATTCAAAACAATTTCTATTTAATTTCTAGTTCATTAAATCAATTACTTAAGTTCAACTTCATTAAATCAAAACTTACAATTTTGAATTAAATCAAATTCGTCAAATCAATTCTTTCAATTACAAGTCTTACATTAATTTCAATAAATCATATTTTATTTCTTGTTAAAGAAATTCAATTTCACTTATTTATTTACTTAGTTACAATTTCAAAACTCAATTAATAAAGAAACTTAATTTCACTTATTCAAGAAGTTCAATTTCACTTAATAAAGAATTCAATTTTTATTTGACTATTAAATAATTCAATCTTATTTAATTATTAAATAATTTCAAAACTTAATTATTAAATAATTTCAAACTTAATTAACAATTCCAAATTTTAAAACAACGTTCATTCATCATCTGCTATGTTAATATTTTGATTCAGATTTTTAAATATTAACATTTTCCTTCCATAAAGTTCAAATTTCAACTTCATTTCAAAACCTTATTATTTATCCAAATAAAATCTTTATTTTATTTTTAAATCAAATTATTGACCAATCGGTTTTTTTTATTTAATTCTCTATCCTAGGTCAAAGTTTATTTGGGTATTTATCATTTCAACCCGATTCCAATTCAATTCAAAATCAAAGCATAGCAAAGGGAACTTGCAGTGTGATAACTGGGATGGTGTCAAAGTAAATAAACAAGCAATAACAACAACCAATATCAATCCAATAATCAATTCAAATAATCCCAAAATAATCGTATTAATTCACATTGTTGTTTGTGCAAATTAATATAATTATTTCTAGAATCTACACTATCATTTCATGTAGATTAAAGGTTATTACATTTCGGTTTTTCACTTGTCATCTATTATAATTTCATCCATCATCAATTTAAACAACCTACATTCAACGGTTCAAGGTGTAATTAACCAAATCCTACGTGTCAATTAATTTAACATTAAAGGGTCATATTATACAAATTTTTAACTAATCAAATTCAACATATAGATCCAATTTAAATCGTTAACTATCAAATATACATTCAATTGCATATTATTTATCACTTTAACATTAACAATTTAACGTCCAATATAAACATCAACAATCAATCAATTATCAACCAACTGTATTATAATCGCATAAATGACAAATAATGGTGTCAGATGTCATAGGTGAACAGATACAGGTAATAGCATATATAACAGTGTAAATAACTAATAGCAGCATATTTCAATTTGTCATTTCAATTGAAATCAAATTTAACAAATAAAAGAACGTTAATCGTGAGTGATTGCTCACCTTTCGAGGCTAGAGAGATGAACGAGAAGACGACACGGATACGCACACCGATACAGACGCAGAATGAGCTACGAATCCAGAACAAAGTGAGATGGGCACGAATTCAACGGACAAGCTGATAGATAAGAAGTCGATGAGAAAGAATCAAATTAATTTTTATATAATTGAAACAAGATATACGTATAAACAAGACGTCCCAAATGCAACATTTCGAAACCATTTACATATAACAAGTCTTGTTGATATTACTATTTTTTTTTATATATATTTAATATATTAATATACTCAGAATACTAGTACCCAAAACCATAAGTCATATACAACTTGCTTTATTAACAACAGATAGAACAATTATATAACAAAACAAAATGAAAATAAATATACCTTGTAAACATATCTTTACCTAATTTTTATATATATATGCGAACGATACATTCAACTATGCAAAATAACTTATATAAAATACAACTTTTAAAACTTTACTCATATATATAATGTACAAATAACGTTCCCAATACATGAATCAATAGTATTAACACACAATTAAAAACACATATAAAATATTCTCTAAAGTATACTATTGTAAGTTTATAACTGCACACGCGTATACATGCCTTTACTTAATAATTTATACATGCCAGAAACCTTTCGAACAAAAGTTGTATATATAAGTATATAACTGCATTAACTAATATATATAAACGACTTTATAAATCTATATTTATATACTCGGAAGCAACACAAATAAAACAAATGTATTTCCTTCAAAATTTCATACGTACGAATACACGTACACATGCAAAACAAAGTATATATGCAATACCGCTCATAGAAACTAATATATGTACAATAAAATTAATAACTTATATACGAAATAAGCAACAGGTTACATAAAACTCATATAACTAGATATATGTACATGCAACTCTTCATTTAAAAATCTATTGTGCAGACAACTTATATTATAATGCAAGCATATATAAAAAAATAAATAGGCATACTCTTTCTATTATCTCCGATTCCAGCTTGCCTCATACTGCAGCTAATATTATAGTAGAATGACTGATTATAAAAATAAACTTTTACCTATACTATTTACACAATATATAAATACTGCGGCAAAACGTGTACACCATATTTATAAATACTAACACTAAAACTATGCTCATATATATATACATATAACTTGAAACTCAACATAACCCATATTCACTTTATTTTATAGTATATACATTGTATAACATACGAAACACACAAAATGTAAACTTATACTGGCATATATAGATTGACCCAAAACTATTATATACCTATATTTAAAAAGTTGGAAAAACTGTGGCAATTACATACAAAACAAAACTGAGTATACTGATATATATAAATAATAACGGTATAAACTTCAACCAACATTGTATACTTTTTAGGTAACTAATATATATATTGAAAAATCACGTACAGACACAAACATACACGTTGAAAACAAACTTAACATATTTAATAAATATATACTGACTGACATCACATAACATTTTTAACCCACATATAAATATATATACAAAATCATGCAATTATATACCAGAGCAACACAAATGAAAGCACCATACCGAGATGCGTGCTATGGGAGGATGAATGAGGGAGAAGAGGAGTGCTCGCGAACTGCACCTTGGCCAGGGATGGAAGGCGAGAGGGTGGGTACAGGCGGAGGGGCTGTGAGGCATGGTTGTAGTGTGGGTTTGTGGGCGCGGGTTGAGGTGAGGTGACGGGTCAAAGCAAGCCGTGGTTGTATGGTGGAGGATGACCTCGGTGGACAGAGCTCGGCTAAGGTGATGGAGGAAGGAGAGTCGGCATGTGGTGAGGCGAAGCAGGCTGTTGCTATGAGTTGGGTTGCGTGATGCTTTGCCTGGCCGATGGTGAAAGGGCGGAAGCACGACTAGAGGGAGAAAGAAAGGAAGAGCTACAGGGATGAATATGTGATTCATATTTTTTTTCAAGAGTCTGGAAGAAAGCAGAGAAGGGAAAAGAGGAAAGTGAAAGTAAATAAAATGAACCAACTAGAGGAGAATGGAAAAGGGACCAAAAAGTAGATTGGAAAGTTGAATAGCCAAAAGTCACACGTGAATTCCAAGAATATTAATGACTGTTGGAACCTACCTTCTTTGATTTTAATGCAACAACTATATATTTCAACCTATATACTATGATGTCAAATATTCTTGCAGGAATCTACAAAGAGAAGCTATTATCATATCATCAACAAAGATCAAGTTCTCAAATTTTATTATTACTAAGTTAAATATTCTTGTACAATCTCTGATATGATGATAAAACACATACACACAAATATACTTTTGAAAATCATGTTTTAAAATAATAAATATCTTTGATTATTTAAAGATATAAAAAGGTATTTTCAAAATTATATAATATCTCAAGTTCAGAAGTGCTAAAACAAAGGAAGGAACAAAACAGTACATGTTTAGACGTCTGTAGTTTAATTCAGACGTCTGACATCAATGTCAGACGTCTAAAGATAAAATAACAGACGTCTGAACCCTCAGTATAAAATACTTCTATTTTTATATGAAATAGACGTCTGTCAATTTAATAATAGACGTCTGTCATCATATATAGACGTCTGAATTAAATGATAGACGCCTGAAATGACTGATTTTTGTTTCTTCTATTTTTTTGTATTTTTAACCTTAGTCAGACATCTGTCACTTTTCTCTCAGACATCTGAACTTAACGAACTGAAGCATCTCTTCATGAAATATCAAATTCTGAAGAGTTGTCTTCTTCATCTAGAGTTGCACTTCTTCTAATAGTTGCAACTATTAAATTAAAACTATTCAATACTATAAATAGAGATGAAAATACACTATTTCAATAACCAATTCTTTCTATTTATACTTGCTTTGTATTATCATAATCACAAGCGATTTTCAACCTCTACTTCCTACAAATTGCACGTTCAAATCATCATATCAAGAAGATTATAGGAAGGGTGTACTACATTGACTATATTCGTGTTATTCAAAGAACACACAAGTCAAGAAACAATTTACCAAATTATATTTGAAGTCCTATTCGGTTGCTTAGGCGGAAAAGTCTTGTTCGGTTGCTCAGGCGGTGTAATACCTGTTCCTCCGGGTTAAGTGAGGGTTATTCGAAGAATTCCAGAAGGAGTCAGGGACTGGACGTAGAACGGGAAGTTCGAACCAGTATAAAAATCCCTGGTGTCATTTTTATTACTTCTATTTACTATTATTTATAATTCCGCACTTGCTAGACTAGTCCTACTATATATTATCAATCCATATACACTTTCATTTGGTATCAGAGCAAGGTCATCACATAACTATAACACAGTTATCTGATTTTTTAATAATATGGAAAATAACACTTGCAACAGTTTTACTGAGGGACAAGCCACTACACGACCACCATTGTTTAACGGATTAAATTATAGTTATTGGTCAACTAGAATGAGAATTTTTATGCAAGCTAGTGGATTTGAAACCTGGAATATCATTCAAACTGAATATAATATTCCTACTACAGAGTATGCTGCATGGTCTAATACCCAAAAACTAGATGCTACTGCAAACGCAAAAGCAATGAACATGTTATTTTGCGCTTTAGACAAAAATGAATTCAATCGAGTCAGTATTTGTAAAACTGGATATGAAATTTGGAATACACTTAAGGTTACACACGAAGGAACAAATAAAGTAAAAAAAAGCAAGATTTCTATGCTTAAAAACCAATTTCAAAATTTTAGAATGAAACAAGGAGAAAGTATTAGTGAAATGTACTCTAGATTCCAGGATATCTATCACTCACTATTAGCTTTAGAAGTTACTTTTACTGAACCTGATGTTGTATCAAAAATCCTTAACTCATTAACTGATGAATGGGAACAAAAAGTCTTAGCTATCGAGGAAGCTAATGATATTTCAACCATAAAAACAGAAGAGTTAATAGGAAATCTAATGTCCTATGAAGTAAATTTACAGGCAAGACGAGCACAAGCACAGGACAAGAAAACTATCGCTTTTCAAGCAGAAAAAGAAGACTCTGAATCAGAAGACGATATGGCATTTATAGCTAAGAATTTCAAAAAGTTTTTGAAATTCAAAAAGGGTAATAAATTTGGAAATAACAAGGATTTCAATAAGTCATCAAGCTCATCTTTGAATGCTACGAATGTCACAAGAAGGGCCACATAAAGAAAGATTGTCCTGATCGGAAGAAAGAAAATAATCTCAAAAAGGACAAATATAAAAAGAAGCAAGCCTTCTCAGTTACATGGGATGATACAGTATCTGCTTTGTCAGACAGTGATAATGACAGTGATTCAGAACAAGCCAATGTTTGTTTTATGGCAACAAATGATGATGTAAGTGATCTAACTTTTGACGATTTAATAGAAATAAACTCCGAATTGTTAGATAAACTTAGAATCCTAAAGAGTAAATATAAAGATGCTTTAGGAAAATTAAATAGAACTGAAATAGAAACTGACATGTTAAAAGATGAAAAGAAAATATTAGAGGAAGAGTTAGTAAAATCTCAAGAATCTTATGTTAATATAACATCTCAACTCACTGATTTAAGCAGTGAAATAGAAAGACAGAAATATGAGAATGTTAAATTAGCAAAAGAGAATTATGATTTAAACTCTAATATTAAAACACTTGATATAGAAGTATCACATCTTAAAACAAAACTAGAAAATATTTCTAAAAATGTTTCTAAATTTAACAGTGGAAGAGAGAGTCTCTCTAAGATAATTGAGAATTCTCAAACCTGTTCAAATAAAAAGGGGTTAGGATATAAAAAACCAACACAAAGTCTTTCTAAAAATAATGGTTCATTATATACTAATTTTAAGAAAAAGGAATCTATATCTGCTCAAAAATCTTTTTCAAAAGTTGTTCATCCAAAATCAATTATGATTTGGGTTCCAAAGACTAATAATAATTTGATTAGGAATAACTACATTAAATCATTCATTAATTCTGTACATAAGAATGAAAACTTTATTTTTAAAGGGAACTCTAAACCCAACTGGGTTTTGCTTCCTAAGATTTAACCCTTAGGACCCTAACAGAGGAAGTGGGTACCAAAAGAATTTCAATATTTTTTGCAGGTACCAATTACGAAAAGAGGAAAATGGATTCTAGACAGTGGTTGCTCAAAACACATGCCAAGCAACAAAAATATAACATTATCTACTTAGATGGAGGATCTGTCACTTTTGGAGATAATTCCAAAGGTTACATCATCGGCAAAGGTGATGTGAGCAATGACGGTACATCTAATTTACCTCTTATTACAAATGTTTTATTAGTTAAAAATTTAAAACACAACTTACTAAGTATTAGTCAATTATGTGATAAAGGTTTTAACATAGTATTTTCTGAAAATAAATGCAATATTTTTTATCATAACAAAAATCTTATTTTCGAAGGAGTTAGAGATCGTAATATTTATATTCTGAATATGAAAATAAATCATAATACAAATATGTGCTTATTAGTCAAAGAAAATGATCCTTGGCTATGGCATAAAAGATTTTGTCATATAAATTTCAAAGCTATTAATAAATTATCCAAAAACAATTTAGTAAAAGGTTTACCTAAAATGAATTTTAAGGTAAATAGCATTTGTGATGCTTGTCAACTAGGAAAGCTAACTAAATCTTCTTTTAAATCTAAGAAGATCATCTCAACTTTACAACCTCTTGAGTTGTTACATCTAGATTTATTTGGACCAACTCAGACTTAATCTATTAATCACAATAGATATGTTTTTGTAATAATTGATGACTTCTCTAGATATACATGGACCTTATTTATGAAAAACAAAAGTGATACATTTGAAAATTTCAAAATCTTTGCTAAACGTATTCAAAATATTAAAAATCTAAAAATTAAAAACATTAGAAGTGATCATGGAGGTGAATTTGAAAATGAAATGTTTGAGAAATTTTGTAATAAGAAAGGAATATTTCATAACTTTTCATTTCCAAGAACGCCTCAACAAAATGGAGTTGTTGAACGTAAAAATAGAACACTTCAAGAATGTGCTAGGACTTTATTGAATGGAACCACTCTTCCAAAACAATTTTGGGCAGAAGCCGTCGCTACTGCTTGTTATGTCTTAAATCGTGTCTCTATTCGACCTTTAACTAAACACACTCCGTATGAACTTATCAACGATAGAAAACCTAATATATCTTACTTTAAAGTTTTTGGTTCGAAATGTTTTGCCTTGAATACGAAAGATCAACTAGGAAAATTTGATCCAAAATCGGATGAATGTATATTCATCGGATATTCAGAACATAGCAAAGCATATAGAATCTATAACAAAAGAACTAAAACTATTGAAGAAACACTTCATGTATCATTTGATGAAAATTTCAAAATTAAAACAAATGATGATGAAGACATTATAATAAATTCAAATTCTATTTTTGACAACAATACACCTGACAATACTCCTTCTATAAATCAAATTGAAACTGAATTAAAATCCCCACCAAGAATTTTAAAAGATCATCCAATTCAAAATATAATAGGAGAAATTGATGAAAGAGTTAAAACAAGGAATCAACTAAATCAAATGGGTCATATAGCTTTTCTTTCTAATATAGAACCTAAAAATATTAAGGAAGCCTCAACTGATGATTATTGGAATTGCGATACAAGAAGAACTAAACCAATTCGAAAGAAATAACGTTTGGGATTTAGTTCCACGACCGAATGATCAATCAGTTATTGGCACTAAATGGGTTTTTAAAAATAAAGCTAATGAAAATGGTAATATCACTAGAAATAAAGCTAGATTAGTTGCACAAGGATATAATCAGGAAGAAGGAATTGACTATGAAGAAACGTTTGCTCCTGTCGCAAGATTAGAAGCAATACGAATCCTATTAGCCTATGCTTTCTTTCATGATTTCAAATTATATCAAATGGATGTTAAAAGTGCATTTTTAAATGGGTTTATTAAAGAAAATGTTTATGTTGAACAACCTCCCTTGTTTATACACGAAAAATTTCCAAATCATGTTTATAAACTTAAAAAGGCTTTATACGGTTTAAAACAAGCACCTCGTGCTTGGTATGATCGTTTAAAAAGTTATTTAATCGACTCTGGTTTTGAAATTGGAAAGGTTGATCAAACTCTTTTTATTAAGAAAAAGAAACATGATATTTTAATTATTCAAATTTATGTAGATGATATTATTTTTGGATCAACTAATGATAAATTATGTCAAAAATTTTCTAAAATAATGACAAATGAATTTGAGATGTCTCACATGGGAGAATTAACATATTTTCTTGGACTTCAAATTAAACAAGTTAACAATGGCATTTTTATAAATCAAGAAAAATATTGTAATAATTTAATCAAACGCTTTGGTATGGAAAATACTTCTACCAAACCAACTCCTATGAGTACAACTATACATCTTGAAAAAGATGAAAATGGCAAGAGTGTAGACCAAAAATTATATCGAAGTATGATTGGATCATTATTATATTTAACCGCAAGTAGACCCGATATAATGATGAGCGTTTGTTTGTGTGCACGATTTCAAGCCGATCCTAAAGAATCACACATTAGAGCAGTGAAACGCATTTTACGTTATCTCAACAAAACCAAAGATTTTGGACTATTTTATCTAAAAGAATGTCCTTTTGAATTAGTATCATTTAGTGATGCTGATTTTGGAGGAAGTCGGATGGATAGAAAAAGTACAAGTGGGACTTGTCACTTCATTGGACGGTCTCTAGTATCTTGGTTTAGTAAGAAACAAAATTGCGTATCACTTTCTACTTGTGAAGCAGAATATATATCTGCAGCTTTGGCATGTGCTCAAGTAATTTATATGCAACAAACTCTTCAAGATTTTGGTTTTAAATTATCTAAATCAACAATTTTCTGTGATAATTCAAGTGCTATTAATTTATCTAAAAATCCAATAAATCATTCACGGACAAAACATATTGATATTCGTCATCATTTTCTTCGTGATAATATTGAAAAAGATATAATAAATCTAGAATTCATATCTTCGGAAAATCAATTAGCAGATATCTTTACCAAACCATTAAATGAAAACACTTTTGTAAAATTGAGACGAGAACTTGGAATCATCTCATTCAAAAATTTATGAAATTTACTTCAACTCATTTCTGTTTTTTATTTAAAGGTTAATATAAACTTGGCTTTTTGTCCTCACATTTTTTTTCTGGTTAAAATTAAATTATTCTACATTTAATCTTAACTATTCATTATTTAGCCTTCAGTTTTATATATAAATTCTTTCATTCAGAAGAAAACTTTCATTCAGCTTATTTCAAATAAAAAGGTGAAAGAAGAAAATCAATTATGTTTTTTAATTTTACCTTATTCTTATATACCATGGCCGGTTCATCTTCAGATGAGCCTTCCTATTCATCTGGATATTCTTCAATTGACTTTGAAACACCTAGTTCTGGGTCTTCCGAACTTCCAACTCCAACTCCAGCCTATATTCCGATATGTCCACCACAAAGTCATCACACGGGATATACGCCAGAAAATAAACGCACGCGAAGAAATTTATATCCATCTCCAACTACTAAAGAAAAGATAGATGACTTACATCACTATCAGAGGGAAACACTTAATCTTCAGCGTGAAATGTATTTTGAGCAAAAGAGTCATGGTAGAAGACTCAGTTTTCTTGAACGTTGTGCTGCAAAAATATGTGGTTCATCTCCAATCAACACAAATGCACATATTCATTCACCTCAACGTCCTCATGTTCTCCAAATTCGTGGGATCGTCGGCCTCAATGGTCTCCCATTAAACCGTTTGATGAACACAATCAACTCGAATCATCCAAAGGGAAATCTCCGAAGTCTCCAAAAACTCCGAAGACTCCTAAGTAAATAATATATATATGATATGATTGTACGTTCATTTGGTTACTCATTTTTGCTTTTGTATTATTTTCAAAATAAATAAATATATGAATATTTTCTTTTACCATTAAACAGAGCAAAAATACTTAACATCAGACATACGGACGTCTAGACATTTACACAGATGTCTGTAAAACACCTATTTTATATTTTTTTTCAGACACAAAAACGTCTGGAGCATTTATCACAGACGTCTTATTTCAGTGTAAAAAGTTTGAAATTTTCTGTTATCAAATTAGTCGTCTGTGTAAAAATAACAGACGTCTGTCCTTAAAAATAGACGTCTAACATAAAATATTCGGACGTCTGATCTCAGTTCAAAATGTTTTTTATTCTCTGTTTCAAATTTAGCCATCTGAGCCGTCTGTCACTATTTTTTAGACGTCTATCTTTCATTTTAGCCGTCTATTCTAAACATTTAGACGTCTAAACTCTTCTTAATTGTTCCTTGATTCTCTTATCTACAGGACTTCAGACGTCTGTATATTTTTTTAGACGTCTGAAACCCTGTTCGATAGAAAACCCTATAATTCAAACCAATGGCTTCCCTTCTTCAACACGACTATTCATTCAATCTTCTCTCGAAATCGAAATTCTAAACCATATCCTTCTTCAAAAACAATGGCGCCCAAATCAAAAACCAAGAAACAAAAAGGGGATTCTTCTCAACAAGCTCCTCATATTCTTAATACAGAAGATCAAATTGCCGCTTGGCTCTACCATGAACCCCGAAGTATGGCTCGTTACAAACATCTATCTTCTCTGCCTTCATTTCACGGAATTTTCCATGACCTTGATCATTTTCCTGCTTACAAAATTAAGTTCTTTACTGATAGATCTCAGATCACCAGTCTTATTGATTTCAAAGACAATCAAGTGAACATATGTAGACTTAATGTCCTTTTATTTCTTGCAAATGTCAACAATCCCAAAATTAGGCTTCATAGAGACAAAGGAATGCTTTGGACAAGCGTATTTGGAAATATTCTACAAATAACTCCAGCTGACATTGGACGAATTTTAAAATGTAGCACGGATGGGGTCGATTTAGATGATTTTAAGTTAGAAGGTGAGGATCTTAAACACATAGAATATCATCTTTTTGAACCAGGACAGTCCACAGATAGATCAAATCATCTTCGCCCCCGACCTCGTTTGTTGCTTAGAATGCTAATAAAAACAATCTTTCCCCGGCAAGGAAGCCACGAAATCATTTATGATGATGAAGATAAGGCGCTTCAAGCAATATTATCAAATTCACAAATAAATTGGGCACGATATTTTTACGATGCATTTCGTACTTATCACGACTCGAAGAAGCGATCAATTGTCTATGCCCCTTATATTACTCATATACTAACTGACTTGTCCATTCAAAGTCCAGCAATTGAGTTTGAAAAGATTAAGGTATCCAATATTCGCTTTTTTAGTTTGATGGGATTACCGGAATCTCCTCCGACGTTTCCAACATACCATGATTATAAAGCGGAACAACTAGCTTTACAAAAAGAAAAAGGAAAAACTAAAGTAGGTAGTTCCGGACACGATGGAGATAAAGAAGATACTAAAATAGAAGGGGATGATAGAGATGAAGGGGAAGATGAAGGGGAAGATGAAGAAGGAGAAGACGAAGCTATCAAGCAAACTTTTATCCAAAGTTCAATCCCGGAAAATTACGAGATTGAATAAATTTCTGTAACTTCACGCACATATACAAAAAATGAAAAGCTCTAGTCTGACATCACCATCTCTAAAAATCAAAAGAAAATCTCTCAACAAATTGCACAAGGCTTTTCTTCCATCAATTCTAGATTCGATCATCTAGATGCCAAAGTCGAAGAGAATGCACGAGAGATGAAGAATGTCAAAACAATTCTTCGTCGATTGTGGAAAAATTCTCATGGATCTTCTCCTCCTCCCTCTCCAACTTGGGGAGACTGCTGAAAGAAGATGATTTCTTTTGGTTTGTCTTTTTGTCCAAAAACTTCAGTTTCATAAAATTCTGTATCTTTTTGTCGCTTTTAAAACTTATGTGTTGTTGTTTGTATAATTTTCTATGTCTCTCTGAAACATTTGGTTCACTTTGTTTTTGTTAAACTAATGCTCTGTCCTGAAAAATTGATTTGTTTTTATCATCTTGGTACACACTTTGTTGATAAACTATGTATTGTCTACATTTCTTATCTATTTTCTTATTCACAGATTTGTCATCTCTTTATATCTCACACCCCCTACAACTCTTTTTGTTAATGACAAAGGGGGAGAAATAATAACATTTCTACTATATAAACTGGTCATATTGACAGGGGGAGCAAAAGGTATGGTTATACTAACTGTTGTATTATATAGTTGTCATCATCAAAAAGGGGGAGAATGTTGGAACCTGCCTTCTTTGATTTTAATGCGACAACTATATATTTCAACCTATATACTATGATGTCAAATATTCTTGCAGGAATCTACAAAGAGAAGCTATTATCATATCATCAACAAAGATCAAGTTCTCAAATTTTATTATTTCAAAGTTAAATATTCTTGTACAATCTCTGATATGATGATAAAACACATACACACAAATATACTTTTGAAAATCATGTTTTAAAATAATAAATATCTTTGATTATTTAAAGATATAAAAAGGTATTTTCAAAATTATATAATATCTCAAGTCCAGAAGTGCTAAAACAAAGGAAGGAACAAAACATTACAGGTTTAGACGTCTGTAGTTTAATTCAGACGTCTAAAGATAAAATAACAGACGTTTGAATCCTCAGTATAAAATACTTCTATTTTTATATGAAATAGACGTCTGTCAATTTAAAAACAGACGTCTGTCATCATATATAGACGTCTGAATTAAATGACAGACGTCTGAAATGACTGATTTTTGTTTCTTCTATTTTTTGTATTTTTAACCTTAGTCAGACATCTGTCACTTTTCTCTCAGACATCTGAACTTAACGAACTAAAGCATCTCTTCATGAAATATCAAATTCTGAAGAGTTGTCTTCTTCATCAAGAGTTGCACTTCTTCTAATAGTTGCAACTATTAAATTAAAACTATTCAATACTATAAATAGAGATGAAAATCCACTATTTCAATAATCAATTCTTTCTATCTATACTTGCTTTGTATTATCATAATCACAAGCGATTTTCAATCTCTACTTCCTACAAATTGCACGTTCAAATCATCATATCAAGAAGATTATAGGAAGGGTGTACTACATTGACTATATTCGTGTTATTCAAAGAACACACAAGTCAAGAAACAATTTACCAAATTATATTTGAAGTCCTATTCGGTTGCTTAGGCGGAAAAGTCCTGTTCGGTTGCTCAGGCGGTGTAATACCTGTTCCTCCGGGTTAAGTGAGGGTTATTCGAAGAATTCCAAAAGGAGTCTGGGACTGGACGTAGAACGGGAAGTTCGAACCAGTATAAAAATCCCTGGTGTCATTTTTATTACTGCTATTTACTATTATTTATAATTCCGCACTTGCTAGACTAGTCCTACTATATATTATCGATCCTATACACTTTCAATGACTAGTGGCTGTTTGTTTCCAACGGTCAAATAAATGAAAGGATCCGAAACCCAAAAGTACCGAACCGATACGATTAACCGTTCCACAGATTTCATCGCGTATCGAATTTCCAAAATACGCGAATGAATATACTATTGAGATCAGCACAACGAGACGATCAAAACGGTATACAGATATCAGTGATATGATTGAATTATAAAAATTTGAATTTTTCTACTGGCGGAAAATGCAAGAAAAACGTAGAAAAATAAGATCGACGGAGCCAAAGAAGTCCGAATTTGGAAAAATGAAAAATGACGTTTGCTCAGAAGTTGGTTTAGAATTTTTCTATGTAAAAATATTTAGGTTCCGAAAACATTTTATTTTCATTGCTTTTTAACTGATTAAATTGAAGTAAATTTACGCGTGAAATAAACTTCCATATTTTCGGATGAAAATTTACCATTTGCTATATTTAATTAGACGCATTCCAAATATCAAATTTTTATTTCAAAATTTTATCGTTTAAAATTTCACAAAATTTCAACTAATTACGTTATTAAAACAGTTAAAATTTACGGGTCGTTACAGTAGTAAGGTGCCGTAAAGGCAAAAGTAATTGTAAGCCAAGGTTGTGTATAATTGAGTGCCGTAATGGCGCCAAAGGCTATGTATAGTAATGTGTCATAAAGTGGAAAGTAATTATATGCTGAAAGTTATGCATAGTAGGGTGCCCTAAAGGCAAAAGTAGTTGAATGCCGAAGGCCATGTATAGCAAGGTGCCATAAAGAAAGTAATTGTATGCCGAAGGCTATATATAGTAGAATGTCATAAAGGCAGTAGTAATTGTACGCCGAAGGTTATGTATAGTAGAAGGCGAAAGTAATTGTATGCCAAAAGGTGTATACAGTAAGGTGCCATAAAGGCAGAAGTAGTTGGATGTCGAAGGCTATGTATGCACAGTAAAGTGTCGTAAAGGCAAAAGTAGTTCGATGTCGAAGGCTATGTTTAGTAAGGTGCTATAAAGGCTAAAGTAGTTAGAGACCTAACCTTGTGGTGGTTGTTTTTGAAAATGAATTCAAATTTTTTTGCATCATCGTCTAGTGAAAACTTGAAGGTTTGAACCTTGTTAGTTTCCTCCTCATTTTAGTGAGGACTTAAATGTTTTAACCTCGGGATTTTACACCATCATTTTAGTGTGGGCTTTAAGGTTTGAACCTTAGAAGTTGCCTCATCGTTTTAGTGAGGACTTGAAGATTTTAACCTTAGAATCGGAGATTCTATCTTTATCGTAGAGTAATGATTTGGAAATCTAACCTTATTGTATATAAAGATTTGTTGCCAAAGGCTAAGTTATCTATTTGCCATAAGCCTAAGTAGAATGAATTGTGTCGCTGGCTTAACATTTGAATTGTGCCATAAGGCTTTATCGATAGCGTGCTCTAAGGCATAGTTGATTGACTGGTGTAGGTCATAGTATTTGAATTGTGGCATATTCTTTATATTTGAATTGTGCCGCAAGGCTTAGTATTTGAATTGTGTCATAAGGATTTACATTTGAATTGTGCCGTAAGGCTTTGTCATTTGAATTTTTCCATAAGGCTTCATCAATTGTGTGTCATAAGTCATAGTTGATTGAATGTTGTAATGCTTAGCTGATAAAGTGTCGTAGGGCATAGTTTATTGAGTGTCATAAAGCTAGTTGGTAAGGATTCGTAGACGAATACTTAGGAGCAAAGTGAAGGTTCTGCTATGCATTTAATGTAGTAGCCAGGTGGCGTTGTTTGACCGGTCCTTCTAAAAAGTGCAACCACCTTTTTATCTACCTTGCTTGAATTCACTATTGTTGCCGTTAAAGCTTATTGAAAACTCAAAATTTTCCTGTTACTTCAGCAAAATTTAGTAAGTCTTTTGCTCTCTTCTTTTCGTATTTTTAATCGAAAGGATTATCTTATGCTCATATTAAATTGTGATATTATTTTTTAACTATGTCCTATGGAATTTGAGGTAAGTTTGTTGTGTAATGATTTTTAAGCTTGCTAAATAACATGAGGTCATTTTATCGATGGTTCTTTGCTTTCATTGCATTGATAATTGGTTATTAGTGGTAATTTTGGAATTAACCAGCTGTGACTGGTTTTTCTTGGATACTGAATTTAATGGTAGATAATCTCGGAATCCATAATTGAATCATTAGTGATATCGATTCCAAGGTATGTATAACCTTAAAAACATTCGGATTATGGCGTTTATCCTTAGATGGGTTTCTACCCGTTAGGTACCTAGATCTGAACTCTATGAGTTTTCTATTAGGATGGGCTTCTTTCGCTATATATCAAGATCTGAACTCTAGGAGGTTTCTATTTGGATGGGATTCAACCGCCTATGTACCTAGATTTGAACTCTAGTATTTTACTATTTGGATGGGATCCTACCCGCTATATACATAGTACATGGTTTTCTTTGCATGCATTATCACCCGATTATGAAAGCTATGTGATATGACTTTCTTCTACATACACTGGTAAGATTATTTTCTGAGAGCGCATCACCATAAGGGCATATAGGGAATTGATTTGTCGAAGAGAATTGGTATCTCGATGCAGAGGTCACCAACCTGATTTTATGACCGAGTAAAAAAATTGCGACCATGGAAATACTTATGAAAATATTATAATAATGAGAAACAACCACTTATGGTGGGAATTAACTTTTGAAATAATTTATGTCTATTATGTAGTAGGTTTTGAGGCGTTAACACACTTTTCACTACCATGCTATGTCGAAAGAGAAATATTGATGTTGTTGAAGAAATATTCCTTTGGTAGAGTAGTCAAATTTAAGTTTTTCTATTTCTTTTTGGAAAAGTGCTACAAGTAGTACTACTACTTGGTACTTTTAAAACATTTTGTTTTTCGAAAGTCTTTTAGGTTAAGGTCAATTCGGTGTACGACTTGTAATCAAGGTCAAAGCTCTCACTTTACAAGATGTTTTGTATGTAGTTGCATGAAATAAAGCTCATGACTAATCATAAAAGAGAAAAGAATGAGGGTTAGAAGGTGGGACAATGCCCATTTTGTTTTAGATTATGAAATGAGAACTTCAAGAAATCCAAAGGTTTCATGAAGAGACTTAATAATTCCCTCCAAGCATAAACTTAGTAGAAAGGGAGAATGCCGCAGAAGATATTTAGAAATCCAAGAATACCAAAGGCCAATAGAAATCCAAGAATTCTAAATGTCAATATAAGAAGTCCAATAAGTGCCCCCAAGTATAAACATGGTAGAAAAAGAAATTGCCCATATTAATACATAGAAATCTAAGAATTCCTAAGGCCAAAATAAAAAAATCTAACATGTGCCCTCTAAGTATAAACTTGGTAGAAAGGGCAATTACCGAAAGTGAAACTTAAAAATCTAATAATTCCGAAGGCCAATATAATAAATCCAATAAATGACCCCCTAAATATAAATTTAGTAGAAAGGGAAATTGTTGAAACTGCTACTTGAAAATTTAGGAAGAATTTTGAAGGTCAATATAAGAAATCTAATAACTGCCCCTAAGTATAAACTTGGTAGAAAGGGAAATTACTGAAAGTGATATTTAAAAATCTAAGAGTTCCGAAGGCCAATTGTTACCCTGCCTTTCGGACAAGGCCGGGATATCAACAAATTGGTTAAAAAGGATGGATATCGGGATTGGAGATTGATTGGAAATAAGGCTATGATCGATACCGTCAAAATTGGACCCAGCTCCAATCAAGGTGGGATCCATAGGGAATGATAAACAAGGATCGGTGAGGCTACATTTCGAATTTTAGGTCAAACGGAGTTCATATGCTCAAGTTATGGATGGATCAATATTGGTGAAAATTGGTTTCGTATAGATACGTTCGTATCAATCATTATGGTGTTTGGTTTGGATCGATCGAAATTCGTATCGGTACATTTTGTATCGATCGAATTCGTATAGATCAAGCAGCTTCAGGAAGGAAATGGGTTGATGGATGCGGACTGATGACTTCGTATCGATACATGCATAACGATTGGATGGATATGGCAAAGCAAGTTGGCACGCTTTGTACCGATCAAAGCTTGGATCGATACGAGGAGCAGAGCAACTAGTGGGGTATGGGGTTTGACGGATACGAAAGGATACACTTCCAGAATGCTTGGGACCAATACAAAGGAAGGATGCTGGATGGATACGAAAAGCACTCGGGGCCATTTCATATCGATCGATACAAAGGAGCTGGTCAAGGGAATGAGCGCATTGCATGGTGAAAGGAAGTGCGGATTAAGGATCTTACGGCTAATTTAACACTAGAGTGGGGGTGAATAGTGTTTAATGGACTCTAAGACTTATATGAACTAAATTAAAATTATGACACAAACAAATGCAGAACTTAATCACAGAATAATAACAAAATCAAACAAAGATGCAGAAAGTAAATAAAAAGCAGTAAAAGGAAAGAACACACCGGATTTTATACTGGTTCGGAGTTACCCTACATCCAGTCCTGTATCAAGGCAGAACACCTCATAAAGATTTTTATTATACCAATGTCGAGATTACAATCCTCAATTTCTAAAGGCCTTGAGGTACCCTCCTGTCTCACAAGTCCGGGGAAAACTCTCTTAAATTACGGGCCACAAGATTACCCAATTGATTTCCAAGCACAACCACACCTTATAGAGAGACTCAATAAACTTTTAATTATAAATTGATCCTATAACTCTGAAAAGCACTTTGATCTTCGAGAGAGGGCAGAGAACCAAACAAGAATGAGATTCTAATTTGATTCACTTGAGAATTCGAAAGAATTTCGGCACGATCTTAAAATATGAAAATTTTAGAATATGGATTTGTGGAAAAGAAGGAGTGAAGAAAATAAGAAAGTAGTTAGTTAAAAAATTCGTTTGTGAAGGCTATTTTTAGACCAGTAACGGCCATAACCATTCGTGAAGAGATTTAAACGAATAGAAACTTCTTTTGAAAATTGAAACTTTAACGGCCACCATGTCAACATGGGGTATCCCATGATGTTGACATCCCTAAGTTAAAAATAATGTAAAATTTGTTTTGAAAATGGTATTGAATGGAAAAAAAGATGAAATGATTCTGGAGTAAAATAAACTAATTTTCCTATGTTTTAAAATAAAGAAGAGTAGAAAAATATATTTTTAGAATGTATATATAAATTTGATTTTAAATCTCAAATATATATATTATAAAAGAATATTTAAAAAAATCAGAAGATAGTTTTAAAAACAAATGAAGTTTAAAACAAAAGTTTATTTAAAAACAAAAACAAAGAATATTTTAAGGCTAAAATATCTTTTTGAAAATCATTTGAAAAAATAATTTTTAAGGCTAAAACATTTTGAAAAGCAGTTTTGAAAATCATTTTGAAAAACCATTTTACAGTAGTTTTGCAAGCTTCTTCCTGCAGAATATCTCATCACATCAGGACTCGAGAACTTGTACAAAACCAGGATGTTCGTGGGTTTGTAAGCCACTTGTCGTAGGTTTGTAAGCTACTTGTCGTGGGTTTGTAAGCCACTAAGAAGATAGAAATGGGTTCCATCCCAAATGAATTTCGGAATGAAGATTTCCGTGCTATTATGAAGTTTTAACAATAAACTAGACACATATCTTAAAATCTTGATCTTGATACTCTAGAGTCTTCAATCTTGAATCTTAAGTCTTGAGTCTTTATACCGATCAGTCTTCATTAATCAATACCTGCATATATATATATATACATATCTATCTAGACAATAGTGTTAGTATATATTTTATAATAAGATAAGTTAAAAAAGGTTGTTGTCATCAAAACCAACATCTCAGTTCCTAACAATCTCCCCCTTTTTGATGATGACAACCTGTATTTATAAAATATACTTACCATACCATAACACCTATCATGACTCCCCCTTACTCCAATCATAACTCCCCCTTACTTCAAGCCAACTACTATTTTATAACTTCTCCCCCTTTGTCATCAACAAAAAGACATCTTACTAATAAATTCCCTGAACTTGATATAAGATGATCAACCATAATACAAATAGAGTAATCCATATATAAGTGTAATAAATGCTAAGTGTGATCATAAGTATGAAATGTGATCATAAATGTGAAATGTGATCATGAGTGTGATCATAAGTGTAATCCAACAGTAAATCAATCATCATCCAATCATATTTACAGTAATTATTCAATCAATCATATATACAAACCACAACAAATGTTTTAAATAAGTTAAGTCAATCAAGTTTAAAACACACCAATAACATACAGAATGACTAGACATTCCTTGGTACTTCCACCCATCCATCTTCTCCAAAGATAGGGTCTGCTTTGATGGCATCCCATTCTTCTTTATCTTTGTCGAGAGTGACTAGTGGATTTCCTTTGAGATCGTCCTTGTTAAGGGCTGAGATCATCCAACGAAGGGCGTCGAAATGTCTCTCTTGCTCCTTGATCATCTGCATTTGACTCAATTCTAAGTGATGTTGATTACGAAGTATGAATGTAAGGATATTCTTGAAGGAAGTGAGAGTTTCCTCAAGATTATCACTTAGATTCTTAATCGGAGAGGCCATAATTCAAGAAGTAGGAAGAAATATGAAAGGGAGTGATGAGAAATGAAATTTGATAAATTATTCTGGAAGGTATAAATAGGGGTAGAAAGTCATTTAAAATGAATAGACACAAGTTAGTTACATGAAATAAAAATTTGAAAGTGTAACTACTTTCTGCCCGTTGTATGTCGACATGGGGGATGAGGGATGTCGACATGCCTCTGTCTAAAGTGACAATTTGCTTTGTTTTGAATATTATGAACAAATCTATGGAACTATAATTTGTATAATATAAAAACAAGCAATTACAGAGACAAGTGAAGTTGAATAAAAGATTTCATTAATGATTCTTAGTCAACATTACATAAACTAATATAATATTAACTAAAATAATGGAAAATGCATAGATAAAACTTGAAACAAACAAGATAACATGAACTAAAACTAATTAGATGAAGATGAAGAAGATGATAGTCCAAGCTTTCTACTAAATTTCCCGAAGAACTTGTCGATTTTAGTGGAAATCTTTTCCATTTTCTTACTCATTGATCTTTTAAGTGTCTTTTGATTTTCCACTATAATTCGTTGATTATTGAGAATGGTCTTATTGGATGGATTAGCGGGATTAGTAGGATATTCAATACTTTCTAAGGAAGTTTCTTGATCTTCCTCTTCCTCCTCTTCAATTTCCATTCCTTCCTCTTCCTCTTCTTCTTCTTCCTCCATTTCTTCCATCTCTTCATGAGCAAGCCTTTCTTCCTTTTCCGTAAGTGTTTCATATGATTGAAACACTAATGGAATTTGCATAAGGGAAATGTTTCCATGGTTGTACACTTTTCTAGTTATAATTGCTTCCCTTTTGAAATCAACTCCAAAGTAATTAAAAATCCGAGTGAGATAAATTCCATGATATAATGTGTTTTCACCCATAGTAAAATTCTTGGGCCTTAGCTCATCCAAAATAACTTGAGCCCAATTGATATCATAATTTCTAAAAATTGCAAAAAGAGCTTTGCAAACTTTCAAAGTTGGATTGTTGTAGTTTCCCTATCTTGGTATAAGGGTTTGTTGAATAAGAAGGTTAATAATTCTTGCCTTTGGACGAAAATAACGATTTTTGAATTCAAAATTGTCATCCCCTTCAAAGATGTGATGAAATGTCTCTCGATCATTTTCATTTATTTGAAATTCTGAGAGATTCATTCCGGTATACTTGCATCCCAAAATATTTTCTAAAATTTCACAATCCAAAACTATTTGTGTTCCTTTAACACTACTCCAAATTTGTCCATCTTGCCCATCATAAAAACCATGATTTAAATTCGCATAAAACATTTTAACAAGGTTTAGATAACATACAAAATCATTTTGTTTGTTATCTACTACACTAAGAATAGAACATTGTTGAAAAAGATTTTCAATTTCATAAGAAGGAAAATCTTCAAAAATAGCAAATTTCCCCGTATGAATTTTACCAAAGTTTACATAGTTGATGTAAGCTTTGATAGCTTCCGGGTCATTAAAGAGAAAGTTTTTGATAGATTTTGGAATTCTAATGGTGTTAGGAGTGCTTGAAGAGGCCATTGAAGAAGCTTGAGAGGAGTTGAAGGTAAATTTGAAATTTGAAATAAAAGTGAAAAGTGATGATAAAGAGAGTGAACTAAATAGAGATTCTATAGACATGTTCTCTGGTCAAGAGGCATCTTTCCAGAGCATTGAAGTTGGTGAAAAGGTGGAGGGAAATTCAAAAGTTTGAATTCAAATTTTGAAATTAAATTTCTGAGGGGCACGTTGACATGGGGTATCCCGGTATGTCGACATGTGCCTATTGAATCAAAGGACAAGTGACTGTTCCTAATTTCTAATAAATGTATATACTATTTCCTATATTCTACTTATATAATTCCTGTGATAACATTAAATATAATAATACTTAAATATTCAAAATTTTAATTTTTAAAATATTATTAAAATAATATTATTTTTGAATTTAAAATTCAAATTTCAAGGGATAAATTTGAATTTAAAATTCAAGGAATTTAAAAAATCAAGAAAACAAACAAGCATCCATTCAAACAAGAAAAATTAAAAATAATGTAAATGTGTACCTATTTTTAGATCCATACTCCCATCGTCGTCTGATTCATGAATAGTAGTGAAACACAGATTTGAATTATCCATCTTCTTTTCATCATCACTGGATGATGAGTCTGAGTCATCAAGAGTTGCTGTGTATGCTTTCTTTCTTTTCCTTGACGAATCATTGTTTGGAGGGAACAACTGTTTATCTGGATATGGACAATCTTTCCTATGATGCCTGACTTTATTGCAATTGTAGCATCTATCGTTGTTGATGTTCTCCGTATTATTTCTGGAATTCCTTTGATCATTTCTTTTGTAATTATTTATTTTTCTATATTTAAGGAATTTCTGGAAGTTTCTTGTCATGAAAGCAATCTCCTCATCCTCGTCTGGTTCTGAATCTTCAGTTGTTGCATTGAATGTTAATGACTTCTTTTATTTAACCTTGTTTTCTCTTCTTCCTTGCAGTTGAACTTCATAAGACATCAGATTCCCAATCAATTCTTCTATTTTCATTAGACTGATATCATTTGCTTCTTCGATTGCAAGTGTCTTTTGATCCCATTCTGGAGTGAGTGAATTTAGAATTTTTCTGACTTGGTCTTCCTCCGACAAGCTTTTTCCCAGTGCAATTAGTGACTGGACAATATCTTGAAATCGACAATACATGTCGAAAATGGACTCATTTGCATGCATTTTAAACAATTGAAATTGATTAGTTAATATGGAAATTTTAGTCTGTTTAACTTTGCTTGTTCCTTCATGAGTAACTTGCAAAGTTTTCCAGATTTCAAATGCAGACTTACAAACAGACACTCTATTAAACTCATTCCTATCTAGTGAACAAAATAATATATTCATGGCCTTTGAGTTATTTTGTGCAACATTCTTTTTCTCAGTAGTCCACTGGGCAAAATCGGTAGTTGGTTCAACATACTCAGTTTGTGTGATATTCCAAGTGTCTAATCCTACTGATTGTAAATAAATTTTCATTCTACAAGCCCAATATGCATAAGTACTGCCATTGAAAAATGGTGGTATGACAGTAGACTGACCTTCTACTAATGAACTAGTGTTAGTGTTAATAGAACTAGTGCCAGAGTTCACATTACCTGTGTTGGTAGCCATTAAAACAATTTTCAAGTTTCAGATTATGAAAACTATGAAAACCTCGCTCTGATACCAATTGAAAGGAAGTGCAGATTAAGGATCTTAAGGCTAATTTAACACTAGAGGGGGGTGTGAATAGTGTTTAATGGATTCTAAGACTTATATGAACTAAATTAAAATTATGACATAAACAAATGCAGAACTTAATCAAAGAATAATAACAGAATCAAACACAGATGCAGAAAGTAAATAAAAAGCAGTAAAAGGAAAGAACACACCGGATTTTATACTGGTTCGGAGTTACCCTACATGCAGTCCTGTACCAAGGCAGAACACCTCATACAGATTTTTATTATACCAAAGTCTAGATTACAATCCTCAATTTCTAAAGGCCTTGAGGTACCCTCCTATCTCACGAGTCCGGGGCAAACTCTCTTGATTTACGGGCCACAAGATTACCCAATTGATTTCCAGGCACAACCACACCTTATAGAGAGACTCGATAAACTTTTGATTACAAATTGATCCTATAACTCTGAACAGCACTTTGATCTTCGAGAGAGGGTAGAGAACCAAACAAGAATGAGATTCTAATTTGATTCACTTGAGAATTCGGCAGAATTTCGGCACGATCTTAAAATATGAAAATTTTAGAATATGGGTTTGTGGAGAAGAAGGAGTGAAGAAAATAAGAAAGTAGTTAGTTTAAAAATTCGTTTGTGAAGGCTATTTATAGACCAGTAACGGTCATAACCATTCGTGAAGAGATTTAAACGAATAGACACTTCTTTTGAAAATTGAAACTTTTGAACTTTAACGGCCACCATGTCGACATGGGGTATCCCATGATGTTGACATCCCTAAGTTAAAAATAATGTAAATTTTTTTTGAAAATGGTATTGAACAGAAAACAAGATGAAATGATTCTGGAGTAAAATAAACTAATTTTCCTATGTATTAAAATAAAGAAGAGTAGAAAAATATATTTTTAGAATATATATATATATATATAAATTTGATTTTAAATCTCAAGTATATATATTATAAAAGAATATTTAAAAAATCAGAAGAGAGTTTTAAAAACAAACGAAGTTTAAAACAAAAGTTTATTTAAAACAAAGAATATTTTAAGGATAAAATATCGTTTTGAAAATCATTTGAAAAAATAATTTTTAAGGCTAAAACATTTTGAAAAGGAGTTTTGAAAAACCATTTTGAAGTTGTTTTGCAAACTTCTTCCTGTAGAATATCTCATCACATCAGGTTTCGAGAACTTGTACAAAACTAGGATGTTCGTTGGTTTGTAAGCCACTTGTCGTAGGTTTGTAAGCTACTTGTCGTGGGTTTGTAAGTTACTAAGAAGATAGAAATGGGTTCCATCCCAAATGAATTTTGGAATGAAGATTTCCGTGCTATTATGAAGTTTTAACAATAAACTAGACACATATCTTGAAATCTTGATCTTGATACTCTAGAGTCTTCATTCTTGAATCTTGAGTCTTGAGTCTTTATACTGATCAGTCTTCAATAATCAATACCTACATATATATATATATATATATCCTGCATATACATATCTATCTAGACAATAGTGTTAGTATATATTTTATAATAAGATAAGTTAAAAAAGGTTGTTGTCATCAAAACCAACATCTCAGTTCCTAACACATGGATCGAAGCGCAAAACTCGGATCGATATGTAATTGATAGATGCATGATTGATGGATACGAAGCTCTAGATGGATACGAAGGTTCCAGCCTACATGTACAAACTCAATCTTGGATCGATCATAACTCTTAAACTACAAGTCTAAATGCTGTGAAATTTTTACAGAGGTTTTCTTATTCACTCAGGAACGTCCATGATCAATCTTAGCTCTATTGGGCAATTTTTGGATTGATACGAAATGCACTTAGATCGATCAGGATCGATCTCAAACGACCCCAAATCGATCTGGTGGGCCCATCCACGTGTGAGAAGAGGTATTCCGAGGGTTAAGGGAGATATTTCTAGATCCACTCCTATAAATAACACCCTTATGCCTACTGAGAAAAGGACTTTTGGAAGCTCTTACGCCGTTACTCTGCTGAAACTCCATTGTAACTTGAGTGCTATTGATTGTACTATTGTAAATTAGTTGAGAATCATCAATAAACAAAAAACTATTCAATGTGGACGTAGGCTACAACGTCGAACCACTATAAATCTTGTGTCTTCTCTTACTTTCATTCATTTTAGTTTTGTTATTTCTTCATTTTTACTCTCTACATCATCTAGATCTGAGATCTGTGTTTGGATATTGAGGATTTGTGTGTAAACATTGGTGCTTTCATTACTTCTGGGGTTTGTGACCAATTTTGGCGCAAACACTTTGGTGCTTTCATTGAGAACCGAACTCAGGGATTTGGATGCTTGGATTTTGGATCTGAAAACTTAGGAACTCGGATTCTGGGAAGCAATGGCTAAGCAATCGACAAGGAGACAGAGAACGAAGAGGAGTTAGCATGAAGGAAGTTAGGAGGCTTCCTCATGAGCTAATCATGCCTCAATCTTCATCACTAGAGACGAGATGAAAACAATGCTAAAAAGGCAGGAGGATATGATACATAACCTACTCCGACAGGTTGGACAAGCTCGAGTGCAAAACCAGAGGAATGGAGTAGCAGGAGATACTGGAAATGAGGATTGCGAAGCTGGAACCGTAGGAAAAGAGGCAGTCCAAAATCAGAACTAAGGAAATGGAGCAACCGGAATACAGGATAGAGTGGGACCATTAGGAACAACCCCTGAACTAGGGGCACGCCCCCAGATCATGTTGGCTCAATTCCAGGCAGGATACCAAGCGGTATTGTGCAATTAGGCATCGATAGAGGAATGAATGCTCGTCCAGGAGAGCGGATTTCAGGATTCCCTCAAGAACTCGGGAGGGGGGGTATGTCGGACGCAACGAACAAAGACTACCACTTGATGACAACGACAGGTTAGCAGACATAATCAGACGGGCTATGAGGAGAGGATTGGTGAATAGAGATTCAGAGGATGTGAATAGGAGCCCCTTTGCTCCTACGATCAAGAAAGCTAGGAATTCACCGAATTTCAAATTACCAACGCTAGAAATGTATGATAGGAGAACGGATCCCGCTGTTCACTTGACAAGGTACATGAGACACATGGAAGCACTGGGAGCATCAGAGGAAGTCATGGCGTGATGCTTCCCTTTGTATTTGACGGATATAGCAGCACTATGGTTCAGACAACTGAAAAGCGGCTTTGTTGGCACTGGACGGAGTTGATCGAGAGGTTTATGAGGCAATTTCGGGTCCACATCGTGAGACCCAAGAATGTGATGACTTTAACATCGATGAAATAGTGGAAGGGAGAGTCACTTAGGGATTTCTTAACCAGATTCAACGCGGTAGTGGCTTCGGTATCCGTCGATGGTTTTGATGGTAGTAGTCTCAGGGATTGCTGATAATTCGGATTTTAAGATATCATTGGAGAGGGATCCACTGATGGATCTCAAGGAGTTTTACCATGAAGCGGCGAGGTTTCTACGACAGGAAGATGCGAAGGCTGAAAGAGAGGGGAGGGAGGCTGAAGTTTATGCGGTAAAAGGTGGAGGTCCACCCAGGGAGGATTCAAAAAAGGACGATATAGTCAAAAGGAAAATGAATGAGAGTGTTAACACATCGAAAAGGCAGCGAAGGGAATCTAAATTCTTTTCTTACATGGATTTGACGGAAACTCTAGAAAGGATTTATTTGGATACTCGAGGACGTCTCCAGTATCGAAGGCCGGCAAAAAGGGAACCATCTAAATACGAGCAGGCATCGGGAAAGCATTGCCTATTCCACGAGCTAGATGGGCACAACACAAACGACTATAGGCGTCTGAAAGATATTATTCACGAACATGTAAGGAATGGTCATTTGCCACAATACATAAAGAATCGAGCTATGGCAGTGGAATAGGAGCAGCCACCGCCCACCTCAAACGAAGATGGCACTGAACTAAGCATCGTCATTAGCTTGTTATTAGTTGATTGGATTTATGGATGAAATAAGTAATAAACCCCAAAGAAATGCAGATAAGTCAATTACACATGTACGGGATCGAGGATGGTTCCTAGGCATGCTCTGAGATGATGATAAACTGTGATGCTCGGGTTTATGAAATCTTGTTTTTTCTGTTTTCTGCAAACTCTGACTTCTTTTTTGGTACTAAGGTTGTTTGGTTTTCTTGGTTGTACAGACTTTTATTTTATCAATTAAACTCTGTGATGATTTGATTTGAATTAACATAATAAGTACTATGGGTCACACGGTTACAGTCCCGACCAGAGAAACAGGGCAATAACCGCGAGTTACAAGTCCCTTCGTCGGAGAGCGACAAGATGGACTTGAACTCGGATTAATTCCTCGATTGGGGAGTCCAAAGAAGGAAAATCATGGATGAGCCCTCGACTGGAGAATCGAGGCTGGAATATGTTGAAATGACCCGGCAAGGTCTATGGCTTTGGATATGGACCCGGAGAGGTCCCGGTTTTGGCTGAGGACCCGGTGAGGTACCAGATTTGGATAAGGGCCCGGAGCGGTCCCGGATTTGGATATCGACCCGGAGTGGTCATGGATTTGGTTATTGGTTACTAGATATGGATGGATTAGAACATGGTTATCGGGTTCGGATGGATATGGAATTGGCTAAGGATTTGGTTACTGGATTCGGAATCGGATATCGACTCGGAGCAGTCATGGATTTGGATAAGGATATGGCTATGGCTTTTAGATAGAATGGCTTAGTAATGGATTGGATAATGGATCAGATGATATGGCTGTGGATGGAATATGGACTTTGGATGTCGGATTAAAGCTATTCAAAACACACCTTCCTGCTGCAAGGCATGTTTTGGGGGGAAAATGTTTCCCCGCCTTTTGAACAAGGCCGGGATATCAACAAATTGGCTAAAAAGGATGGATATCAAGATTAGAGATCGATTGGAAACAACGCTATGATCGATACCGTAAAAATTGGACCCACCTCAAATCAAGGTGGAATCGATAGGGAATGATAAACAAGGCTCGGTAAGACTACACTTCGAATTTCAGGTCAATCGTAGTTCATATGCTCAGGTTATGGATGGATCAATATTGGTGAAAATTCATTTCGTATCGATACGTTCGTATCGATCATTATGGTGTTTGGTTTGGATCGATCGACATTCGTATCGATACATTTCGTATCAATCGAATTCGTATCGATCAAGTAGCTTAAGGAAGGAAATGAGTTGATGGATGTGAATTGATGACTTCGTATCGAAACATGCGTATCGATTGGATGGATACGGCAAAGCAAGTTGGCACACTTCGTATCGATCAAAGTTTGGATCGATACGAGGAGCAGAGCAACCGGTGGGTATGGGGTTTGATGGATACAAAAGCATACACTTCCAAAACGCTTGGGACTGATAAGGAGGAAGGATGCTGGATGGATACAAAAAGCACTCAGAAGCCATTTCGTATCAATCGTGTTCGTATCGATCGATACAAAGGAACCGGTCAAGGGAAGGAGCGCATTGCATGGATCACAGTGCAAAACTCAAATCGATATATAATTGATAGATGCATGATTGGTGGATACAAAGCTCTGGATGGATACGAAGGTTCCAGCCTACATGTACAAACTCAATCTTGGATCGATCATAACTCTCAAATTACAAGTCCAAATGCTATGAAATTTTCACAGAAGCTTTCTTATTCACTCAGGAACATCCATGATCGATCTCAGCTCCATTGGGCCATTTTTGGATCGATACAAAATGCACTTGGATCGATCAGGATTGATCCCAAACGACCCCAGATCGATCTGGTAGGCCCATCCACGTGTGAGAAGAGGTATTCCAAGGTTTGAAGGAGATATTTCCAGATCCAATCCTATAAATAACACCCCTATGCCTACTAAGTAAAGGCTTTTGGAAACTCTTACGCCGTTACTCTATTGAAACTCCATTGTAACTTGAGTGCTATTGATTGTACTGTTGTAAATCAGTTGAGAATCATCAATAAACAGCAAAATATTCAAAGTGGGCGTAGGCTATAATGCCGAACCATTATAAATCTCGTGTCTTCTCTTACTTTCTTTTATTTTAATTTTGTTATTTCTTCATTTTTACTCTCTACATCATCACGATCTGAGATCTGTGTTTGGATATTGAGGATTTGTGTGTAAACATTGGTGCTTTCACTACTTCTGGGGTTTGTGATCAATTTTTACGCAAACACCAATACAAGAAATCCAATAAATGACCCCCCAAAGTATAAACTTGGTAAAAAGGGCAATTGGAAAAAGTGCTACTTATAAATCCAAGAATTTCAAATGCTAATATAGGAAATCCAATAAGTGCTCCAAAGTTTAAACTTGGTAGGAAGGGCAGTTACTGAAAGTGTTACTTGGAGATTCAAAATTCCAAATGGTCAATATAAAAAATCCAATGTGTATCCCCAATTATAAACTTGGTAGAAAGGTCAATTGTCCAAAAATATTTATTGGGAAAAAAATACCGAAAGCCTCTTAAGAGAATTATTATGAAAGCCGTGGGTGGTTGAGAATGCCAAAACTGAGTAACCGTCTTCCGAAGGCATAAAGCTTTTCTAGGGAACCCTAATACTTTGTCTTTGTTTTGAGTTCAGATCTTTAAAATTAAGTCTCGTGTTGTTCGAAATATAAAAAGATATATCTCATTCATTTGCCGAAAGGTTTGGATTCGACATATGATCATTCCTAACAAGAAAACGACTACGAAGTTAAAAATTATACCAAAACAAGGTATAAAAACTATTTCTTTATAAACTATGAAATTTCTCCTTTTTGGATCGTCTTTCTAGTGGAAAAAGGCGATATTTGGGCATTCATCTGTCTTGTGCTCATTCTCTTGATGGTATATGCAATAATTTTGGCTCTTTCGACTTTCACCATTTTTGTGGAGAATAATATGAATAATGGACTTTTTCATGTGTTTCTTGGAAAATATGGGTCCATGTATCATTGAAGGGAGTGAGAACCTTATATTTTTTAGCCTTTTCCAAAGTCCATCAATTGGATTGAGAGGAGGCCTTGTAATACATTGAGTTGAGTATTCTATGTCATCGATTTAATACTTAGGTCTCTTACTTCATCATTCATGGCTTTGTCCATTTTCTTTAATTGAGTTAATTCTTGAAGTGATTGGTGTAGATATCCCGAAAGTTGCCAAATTTGGAGAGTCCGAAGTTCATAAAAAGGTCATACTCCCTACCCTTATCTTTCTCTGCGATCAGAGTAATAAGACATTCGTTGTTGTCTTCTTCAATTAGTTGAATCCAAAGGTTTATGAGAAATTCTAAGTTGAATTCAGCATTACTACTTTTATTGCTAGATTTAGATGTTGCTATTTGAGGAGAATAGTTGATTTCCGAGCTAGGGGAATAAAGGAATGGATGTTCGGATCCTACATCTAGCACCAAAAATTTTGGTTTTATTTTTCATCGCACACCAACACCCTCTAAGATATAAAGGAAAACCTCAACTACCTGCTTACTAAATGCTTCGATAGGCTTGTTACCGAAAACTATGCGAATGTTGGAACCTAGGTTGAATTCTTAAGTGTTGGTACTGAAAGGTAAATTACTAGACTAAACCAAAACTGAGTATAGTAAATAAAATCGAAAGTAAAGCTACTGAATGTAAAGATACTGAGAGTTATAGTAGTTTAGGCTAAAATACCTTCGTCCATTGTCCTTTCCTTCTTTAGAGTTCTATGTTTGAATCGAGAGGCCGTTGCAATGTTAAGTCCACCATCAATGAGTTTTTAAATGAGCTCCAATATAGGAAAGTACAATATACTTTGTATCCGAACTTCGCATGTGCCAAGGATCTTTAATGCATTGGTTCAGTGCCTATTTATAGGTATCTTGTTGTGTTGCCTAGGTGAAGTGCTTTATCCTTTGATTGATAACTTGGCCCACCTATAGGACTGAGGTTGGAACATGTGTCGGTGTCTGAATTGCTTGCCAATTGACTTGGATGGCTGACCTTGCATCTTATATGTTGTTTATTGGATGTTGTAATCTAAGCATGTTGTATATACTTTGGGCCATCTGAACCATTGATCATGATTTTTAGAGTCTTCGGCTATTGAAGTCTTTCCTTGGCATTGGCATTCAGTTAGTGCCTATTCAAGGGCATAATCCTTTAGTTTTTAGCCAACTGAGTAACCACTCCTCTCAAATATGTGTATACCTCAGCATATGTGCGAACCTCAGTATGTGGTCCAACATATAATTCTCCATTAAATAATGTCAATATGTCTAGTTTAATCATGAACTCATCGACGCAAGTTATGTGAAAAAGGAGCTTGAACGTGAGAGATATAATAACCTGAATATTCAAAGGGTTAAAATGTAATTATTTAAAGTTAAAGGGCTTCTAAGAAAAATACCATTCTCACTGAAAATCCAATTGTCGCCGCATCCATGCTACCCAATGGAATATCCTGGTCGCCCAAGCATGTTGGAGATGGCATGACCAACATCGTGAAATCCCCACTAGCTTCTTCTATTCACAAAACCTAATTTTGACGAATGACGACCTGAGTTGAGATAAACTGCTACCTAACTCATTGAGTACAAATATGACTCGACCAATCATCTTCCCTTTCAACGTCGATGCATTTAGCGCCGTCTAAGCATGCTTTGATGTTGTCTGTCACCGCCGAGTGCGAAGACGATGATTTATATATGTACACCCAGATGAATGGTGCTAAACCCTATTTTAAATCAATTTTAGATCTAAAATATAATTAAACTATATGTAAATAAATTTGATTCAAAAATAATTTTTTACAAAAATTGCATTTGAAATTATAAGCATATACACACACAAAAATGATAATGAAAAGGAAATCCACTTGATATCTAGCCAATAGATAACACCTTCAACCATCAACTTCACCTTTAAAAAATCACATCTCTGACTCAGTTATAGAGTTGAAAAGTCAACCATTAAAATATAGCTTATGAATGGAGAGAGATAAGAAAATTATATGCTTTGAATGAGTCATTTAATTTTTTTTATAGCATCAAGATGCTATGTAAATATTTCAATCAGATCCACTATTCAAAGGATAGCCCATTCTAAATGAGATCGTATCTCATTTAGAAGTTTAAGCATATAAAATCAGTCCATCTCCACTTACATTAATGAATTTTATTAATTGTTTATGCCCTTTAGCAATAATAAATAATAATAAATGAATAAAGAAATATAACAATTTTATTAATTTCTCTGTGGTAATTTATAACATTTATAAATTACTTCTGGTCTAAAGCCAAGATTTCTAATTGTTTGACTTCCAAGTGATAAATCATCCTTTAGTAATATTTAAACAATTTAAATATTAGTGCATGTTCTAACTCTGTTGAAGCATAGTTGTGGACATTAGTTCAGTTATTTATATATTGTTTAGGTGAAATCCAATTTCTTATCTATTAAAGCGTTACCTTTTATGTCAATCCACAAATTTGACACATTTATTATTAATTGATTTGTGATGACCCACCTTTTTGGACGGTATAAATCGATGATAAACCATACATGTCTAACTCAAACCATTCAAAAAGGAGGATTGTTAATGGGGTAAGTAAGAAATAAGAGGAAAGAAGAAGAAAAAAAACAAAACACAGAATCTCGCAGCGGAATGATAAAATACAATAATCAAATAAATAGTTCATGAAGCTGTTTTACAATATATATTTGAGTACACAAATTTACAACAAAATTAGAGTACAAACAACACCATACCAATAATGATGCATCAGAATAATACTAATAATATAATATACCAAACTCCGTCTTCGTCCTTCTGAAATAATGCCTTCAAACACTGAAATACTCAAGCCGACCCGAGCGTAATGAAAAGACAAAACACTCGAGTCAGAACTATAAGTTCTTATGTAAGTTAAATCAACAACAAGTAAATACGAGTGTAATAGCTTCAGAGATGTTTACGGGATTTTACATCTCCTATCCAGTGTATAATGTGCGTGCAATAACTTAAGAGATGTTACGGGATTTTCCATCTCCTAAGGATCCATTAAACTATCTATATATAGTAAAATACGCTACATATGTAGTGTCTATCAGTAAAATATAGTATTGAAAGTGGCATTAAGGCATTACCATTATTCCCCTTAACATATTTTTATATAAGCATCATAGTCTATACAGTACTGTAAGCTCCACCGTAAACTGGTGGGTTATCAGGGAGCACTCCATAGGTACAACACAAACCAAAGTCGTAGTGGGATCGATCGGGATAAATATGATAGGGCACACGAGGCTATACCAACGGTAGGATTCTACCAGATTGCAGAACTAGGCTGGTGGTAACGCATGGTCGCAGCTACCGCCCACCTCGAACAACACTTCCGTAAACAAGGGTGGCCACCAATAAATCACAAAGTAAGACATATGGTATCGAAGAAGTATGTCCGATCGAAAGAGCAACCTCACTTGGCATGGTTATGGCTCTTTTTTTAGTCATATTAATTATGACCCGAAGGTCAAGGCAATCCATCATTGTTCTCTTACTTCATTCCAGCAAATGCCTCCAATTCAATCACTTCATTTTGGATAGCATCCACCGCGTACACAGTTATTAAAATGGTTCCAATATTGACAAGGAGTATGCCAATAAGAGGCTCCAGTCTCTTTAACAATCAAACGTCATATTCACACCAGTTGGTTTTTTACATTTCGAAAACGATTCATATTTGATATCAAAATATCTCATTCAATTCAAAATATCCTTTATTTCAAAACCATCATATTTACTCAAAATATGTCATTCACTAGAAAATATCATTTCAAGTTCCAACTTAGGTTATAACCTCAGTTAACCACATTCGCATTTAAATCAACGATTTAAATATAAAAATTCCAACTTTGCACAGTTTGAAATTCTAGAAAATAGTTTGAATAGTTATAAATAGTTTATATAGTTTAGAGATTTAAAACAATTTAATATAAAATGGTTTGAGTATTGAAAATGTTTTATATAGTGAAATAGTTTTGTAAAATCTAAATAATTTGGATACTAAAAAATAGACTTTAAACAGTTTATATCAAAAATAATTTATTTTCAAAATAATATCAAATCAAACTATTTCTTTTCCATTTCAATAATCTGGACGCATGTCCAATTTCAAATCAAAAAATTCAATTTCCAATCTTTCAATTCAATTGACTCAATTTAGATTTAATGTCAACTCAACTTGATTTCAAATTTCAATTCGAATTAACTTTAATTTTCGAAACATTCATTTTTAACTTCAGATTCTATTTAATAAATCAATTCAATGATCTAAATCTCAATTCAATTCATATTTTAAACCATTCCAATTTATATCGAATCCAAGTTCAATTTCAATTTACTGATTTAAACACTTAAAATAAATTTAACCCTCATTGTTAGCTTTTAAGGTCCAAATCTTTAAATAGTTAAATTTCCAAAATTTAAGTCATATATCAATTACAACTTCACATTTTCCAATTCAATTCTTTAACAATTTCCTTTTTACCGAATTTAGTTTCAACATTTCAAAGCTTGAATTAGAAAAGAATTCAATTCATATAAATGCAAAATTTATTTCTTTTAAACAATATTATTTAATAAAAATTCAAATTCAAGATTTTTTTAATTAAACCATTTAATTTAACCAATTTGGTGTTCGTATAGAATTTTCAACCCTATGGCCAAGTGAATAGTTATTTCTATTTTAATTATAGGGATGGATATATATCATTTCAATCCAAATTAAAGTGTCACAGGTATATATCATTTAAAGCTACTTCTTAATTTATTTGAAATAATTTAAATAACAGTTTATATGCTGTCACTTAATATACAGAGTGATAACATGGATATATAAAAATAAATAAACATCCAGTCATCCAAATATCAACAAATAGACATCCATCATAATCAACATCCAAATCAGCAAATAAATCACAATAATTAACTGGTTATCAATATAAGGTATTTAACTAGTAATTCAATTTCAATATTAATTTAAATGGCAATTTAATTCAATGAAATTCAATTTCAATTAAAATGTCAAATTAAACTACCAAACAGTAACCAATAATATTCTTATCACATCATAAATTTAATTCAACCAATATAAGAAGGTTTAATATTGCGTGAGTGGGTTAAATCGCTCACCTTTGATTTATAGGCGATTTAAAATCCAAATAAAGCTCAAACTTCCATCAGTCTCTAAATTCAACCAAACCAGTTCCTTGTTGTTTGGAATTTCGATACGATCCCAACGAAAGAAACCGCGTCCAAATCCGAATTCATACACAAAAGTTATGGGCATTAGAAGTTGAAATTTTAAAAATAAATTGAAAATAAATAAGAGGGTAATTTCGTAAATATACCATCGTCGTTCAAACGCTACACCATCTTCTCTTTGAACAACACACAGCAGCCACCCCTTTGACCGTTTGCCGCCGTCGCCACGTGAACCTTCACCTCGATCAGATCGCGTCACTGAGTTCGCCCTGCCAAGCCGCCTCCAAGAGTACCCACGCAGCCACCTAGATGTCGCCAGAGACGCTCTGCCACCGCCACCGTTCTTTGGAAATTTCTGGCAAAATCGAGCAACTTGGCGATGAACAGCCACCATAGATGCAGTCTGCTCGTCCCCTCTACACGCCTGTGCTTCCCGATTGTCAATTGGTCGACGATCCACCGTTGATTTGCAAACCCTAATATGAACGGCCGAAACTTCTTCGCCAAATTCTGGCCAAACCGAGACTCAATTGCAAAAACGAACTATAGATGTGGATTACGTTTGTCGAGAGCTTCACGATGATATATTATATGATTGGGTCTGAGGAGTCTGGATTTTCGATTTTATTCGAAATTGGGAATTAGGGTTTTGGAATGTCTGCCATTGAGAAGGAGCGGATAATTGAACAGATAGATAGAAATTGTACGTATAGAAAATGAAAATAACAATCTACTAGGGTTTATAACAGCCTATATATAGACAAAGAAGGATAAGAATGGATGGAACAGATTGCACTGGGTCAAAACGATAACAACGACCCGAAAAGCCCGTTTCGTTCCTAAAACGAAAATAGGTCATCCAATATATCGAAATATATATTTTTCGATATTTTTAAACTCTACGGAACTAGTTTCAAACCCTAATTCTATTGTATATAGAAGTTAGCTCTTAAAGTCAATTTATATTCATTTAAATTTCTTTAATTGATTTCTACGCGTTTCGAGCTCGCACGATCAAACGATAAATCCAATTGTTATGAAACTTGAAATCCTATTATAATTAACTATTATGGATCCGATGAAACTGGTTTCGTCAAAATCCGAGACAGTCCCCAAAAAGACTAATTTTACACGTTAATTAAATGAATTATTATTAAATTAATTTGCTCACTTTTAAATTATCAATTAAATATGTTCTATCATCGTTCTTAGTCAAACATAAATTAATAATCTTTTAAAATAAAATTTTCCATGTCGAAGTCCATGTTTAAATATTACATTAATTACAGCGTTCAATTACAATTGTAATAAATTCATTCATTATAAATTAAATCCCAAACGAATTCTTTTATTTTGATTTAAATTCTTATATTAAATCAATTAATACCTTATGAATTAATTTAACATAAGTTTCCATCTTATTGTACTCATTTTCTACAGTTAACGTCTTTTCTTGCATTATCTGTAATATGTCATTACATTAAATTTTGTCGATTTCCAAATTAATTCCAAACATATTAAATAATGAGATGACAAATAAACAATTGTTACTTTTAAGTAATTTAATCACATTTATAAATTTATTGTTTACAAACAAAGATTATAACTAGTTACCACATCACTGATTTCATATTCTATATTAACTAATTTCAATTAATTACATGTAAAACATGTAATTTCTCTTTTTAATGCAACATTCATTTTATTCCTCACTAACCTTTATTATTACCATTAATTGAAATTACGTTAAAATAGTTGTCAATAACATTCAACAAAATTATTAAATTATATTATAATCAAATTTTTCACTATTTATAAGTCATAAATTTTGATTTCTTACAATATTAAATTCCAAAATCTTATTAAATTTAATATTTTTAATTATAAAAAATATGGGTCGTTACAATCTCCCCCACTCAAAACTTTTCATCCCCGAAAAAAACAAGAAAGAATCAAGAGGTTTGATATAATTTATTTAAATAGTCAATTTATAAACACATTAACTTACATTTTTAAGCTTAATATAAATTTGAAAATAACTCAACTTGCATCAAAAAATTTCTAAGTCTTAAATTTACGAAAATTTTTGGCAGAGTCTCCTTTGCGCGGCTAAGTCCTGAAAAATAATAATATCAATAATTTCAATATATATATATATATCATATTTCAATAATAAAACATCCCAAACCGTGGGAAAAACAATAAAATATCGTTTCAAAACCGTAATCCAAAAACGTACCTATTTATCGAGCAAACAAACTTTATTTATGAAATCAAAGCAACTACTATTGCTTCCATAAACCTGTATTTTACTTACATAATCAAAAGAGTTAAAATTATGTAAAAAGAGCAATATATTAGTTGTTTTAACAAATAGCACAAGCAAAACAACAATATATAATAACTATATGCAACAAAAGCAGCACGACTATTATAGGCAACCAAAGAATCCATCATACATCTATAGCAATCAAAACTAATGGTTTGTTCAGTTTTAGAAACTTTTCATCATACAAGGGTGATAAATAAACTAACAAGTGTATCTTACGCTTAGCGGCCTTGAATAATTACTCAATAGATTATTCATACAACCCTAAACGATTTACAGTATCATTTGCCAAGCATCTCATAAGCCAACCACAAAGAATTTTAAATATTATTTAAGTTTATTCTATTGGTTTCTTTAACACATTATTTACCTTTTTTATTATTTTCATTCTTTCATACAAGATCATCTTTTATTAATCTACATTCATTTACTTATGTAGATTTTTTCCATTTAATATTTAATATCATCAATGAATCCATTATTGAAGTATTACCTTTGTTTCTTTGCCATTTGTTTCACCTTTATTTACTTATATAACTTGACTTCCATTTAATATTAGTATTCATTAGTGAATCAATTCATATTTAAGTTTTTTTCTACCTTTCAATTCACATTTATTTCTTCATATATAGTATCATTTAATAATATACTATTTATGAATCATTTCAATATTTTCTTAAGTTTGCAACCATTTACTTAAATAGTATTCACTTCTTTTTACTATTCCATTTAATTATTAAGCATTGCAAACCATTAACTTAAGATTATAATATTTCTTATACATCTTAATTTTTCACTTATAAACATATGTCCATTTTGAAGCATTTTTGTTACTTAAGCTTTTACTTGTATAATATTCTATTACATATTCATATTTAACATTACAACTTTTTAACATGTTTGGTAAGTTTTATGTATGTTTCTAGAATGTAACTGAATGTTATACAAATTTATCTTATTCATTTTAGTTAACAAAAATGTTCAATAGTTTACATCTTCTTAATTTTCATTATCTTTTAATTTACAAGTGACAAATCTCAAATTTCTTCATAGTTCATTACACACGTAGCTTCTAATTTCTTATTTCTCATTTTAGAAGTTTCCAACTATTAAAATTTCACTTTATTTTCTACAACTGAGAGTCATTAATTAACAAACTTAAGAATTCAAATACCGGGTTCATTTCTAATCACTTTGAAATAACATATACGTATATCTTTTATATCAAATCATACTTAGGAAATTAAATCAAAATTTATTTCAATAATAACTGTGTAGCGAAGCTACTATAATGGTCTTCCCAATTTGAAACTCGAAAATGAACGTCGATGATGCCGCGATCATCACCAAAATTATTTTCCAACGACAGAAGAGGGGAGTACATAACTTATTTTCTTTAAAATTCTTTTAAAAACATTCCTTTCAAGTACCCTTTGAAAACATTTGAAACATTTCTATTTGCAAATACTTCCAAATAATACTAAAATTTTTTTTGTTCCAAACCTTTGAAACAAATTTCAAAACACCAGAATTTAAGTTCTCAAATTTTCAATTAAATTCATTTTATTGGTAAATCATATTTTATAAACCTTACTTATAAAATTTACATTTTCTTATAACATACAACAGTCAACGGTTTTTAAGAACTTTGACTAACCAACAACAATTCACAATAATTAAATATTATCATTTACTAACATCCAACACAACAAAATAACAAAATCAATTTATGAGAAATTATATATATTTTTATATATACAAAATATAATACTAGGAAATATTATTTCATTTACCTATTTTTAAACAATATTGTGTCGATTTACCCTGTTCAAGTGTTTAGAAATCCTTATCGATGCCATAGCGTCCTATATACCGACCAGAATGTATAAATACTTAATATAACAAATTAACACAATATAAAACATTTTTATAAGACTAACAAATATGCTCTCTCATATATACACACTTAGACTTGTTCTAGGGTATTATTAACCCTATCTCTAATGGGTAAAACCCTAAACATGCTAAGTTATCTATAAACCAAAGCTCAGATACTAACTGGGACGACCCACCTTTTTGGATGGTTTAAATCGACAATAAAGCACACACGTCTAATTCAAACCATTCAAAAAGGAGGATTGCCAATGAGGTAAATAAGAAATAAGAGGAAAGAAGAAAAAAAACACAGAATCTCCCAACGGAATGATAAAATACAATAATCAAATAAACAGTTCATGAAGATGTTTTACAATATATATTTGATTACAAAAATTTACAACAAAATCAGAGTACAAACAACAACATACCAATAATGATGCAGCGGAATAATACTAATAATATAATATACCAAACTCCATCTTTGTCCTCTAGAAATAATGTCTTCAAACACCGAAATACTCAGGTTGACCCGAGCATAATGAAAACACAAAACACTCGAGTCAGAGCTAAAAGTTCTTATGTAAGTTAAATCAACAAGTAAATATGAGGGTAATAGCTTCAGAGATGTTTATAGGATTTTATATCTCCTATCTAGTGTATAACGTGCGTACAATAACTTAAGAAATGTTACAGGATTTTCCATCTCCTATGGATCCGTTAAACTATCTATATATAATAAAATACGCTATATATGTAGTGTCTATGTAACAACCCGTATATTTGGACCATTTAAATTGACAATAATCCACACATGTCAACTTAAATAGTACAAAACACGAATCATTAATGGAGTATATGTATATAAATGAGAATTATCATAGAATCACAGAGAATACACCATAACAGAATAGTGCAGCGGAAATACAACATAGTCATAAGAGTAGTTCATGAAGCTACCCACAAATACAACAATGTCTCAAATAAAAGAAATAGAACAACATAGATATCCAATAGTCCAAATAGAAAGAACAATACTGATAAGATAAGATAGTGATAGTCTTTGGTCTTCGGCTCCAAGTAGAACAACAACAACAATCCTCAATCTGATCCGAGCATAAGCACAAACAAACACTTGAATCAGGACATATATTCTTATACAGATAATATGATTCAGAATTGGAAATAACAATAACTCAAAGATGAATGGAATAAACATCTTTCAGGATCCGTTAAATTATTCATACATAATATTATACGATAAATAGATAATGTCTAACAGTAAAGTAAAATATCAAGATAGTGTTAAGGCGTCACCATTATTCCCCTTAACACATTTTTATATAGCATTATAGACTATACAGCACTGTAAACTCCACCGTAAACTAGTGGGATATCAAGGAGTACTCCATAGGTATAATACAAAGCAAATTCGTAGTGGTCGTGTATATGGGAATACAAGTATGACAAGGCACATGAGGCAATACCCAAGGTAATGAAACTACCGTTTGCCTGATCCGGACTAGTGAGAACGCATCGTCGCAACGATCGCAACACCGCGAAACAACACTCCAATTTCAAGGGTGTGCACCAATCAATCACAAAGTAATGAGTAGTTTACGAAGAAGTGTGTTCGCTCGAGGTAGCTAACCCCATTTGGCCCGGCACGGCTCCTGTTTTAGTCATTTCCAATTTTGACACAAGTGTCAAGGCTATCCATTATCGTTCTCTTTCTTCAGTCATCAACGTACGTCAATCCAACCACTTCACTCTGGCTCACACTCCGCGTATAGTTATTAAAGCGGTTTTCGGTTTAGACAGTGAGTATGTCCCTAACCGATTCCGGTCTCTTTAATAACTTTCGTAATTATTACACCGATTGGTCGTTTATATATTTCAAAAACCAAATCAATTCAATTTCAATTAGAATTTGTAAATCAAAATTCTGTTTGTCTTCCTAAACCAATTTCCAAATTTACGTTTCATGTCTTCAAATTCCACTTCAAAATTTCTATACTTCAATTTCAAATTCCATTTTAAAACAATTCAAATATTCATTTAATTTCGTATATAAGTTCATTCCATAATCATTTACCTTAATTTATCGTTCAAATCGATTTAAACTTAATTATCGATTTCATTCGATATTCATTAAATAAATTGATCATTAAAATGATTCAATTAAATTTCCAATTCATTACATTACTTCCTTAAGTTCAACTTATTAAATCAAGCTTACAAATTGATTTCAAATTAAATTTGCCAAATCCAATTCTTTAAATTACAAGACTTTTATTTGTTTCAATAAAACGCATTCTATTTCTTATTAAAGTAATTCATTTAATTTATTATTTACTTAGTTGCAAATTTCAAAACTCAATTAAAGAAACTTAGTTTCACTCATTAAAATTCCATTTCACTTAAAAGAAAATTCAACTTAATTTAGTTTAATTATTAAATAATTCAATCTCATCAATTTATCAATAATTTCAAATCTTTATCATTAAGTAATTCCAAAACTTAATTATTAATAATTTAAAACTAAATTTTTTAATCAATTAAATTTAAACAATGCTCTTTCGTCAATTTCTACGTTAATATTTGTTTCAAATTTCAAATATTCCCAATTTTACATTGCATTCGAATTCAAATTCCAATGTTATTCAAAACCTTATTATTAGTCAAATAAATTTTTATTTTATTTTAAATCAAAACTTTGACCAATCGGGTTTTAATTAAATTTTCTATCCTAAGTCAAAGTTTGTTTGGGTATTTATCATTTCAACCCGATTCCATTTCAATTCAAAAATCAAAGCATACAAAGGGAACTTGCAGTGTGATAACTGGGATGGTGTCAAAGTAAACAAACAAGCAATAGCATTCATACATAACAATTCAACAATTATTTTAATAATCCCGAAATAATCGTATTAATTTACATTTGTTATTTATGTAAATTAATATAATTATTCCTAGAATCTACACTATCATTTCATGTAGATTAAAGATTATTACATATAAGCTACACTATCATTTCGTGTGATAAATTACCAAATTATTTACCTAATTCACACTATCATTTCAAGTGATAAAAATTCAAATTATTCTACGTAAACATGGTGTCCATTCGTGTACATAATTTCGCCAATTACATAGGTCTATTTTTATTCGACCAAGTATTAAAACGCCAACTTTCATATTATTTCAAATGTCACCATTCATATCAAATAATCTAAGGGTCAAATTTTACAATTAAATTTGTAATGTTGGGAAAAGCTTTTAAAAAAGTTTCGCGTCAATCCGAGTAATTTTGCTCGTCATTTCATGTGATTTACGACTCATTTTTGTGCGTTTTTAATTCTGCCAACACGACGAGGGTCTATGTTTGGCAGCAGATTTCTATACTCAAACAGTGTCAAAATGACTTGAAATTTTACAATCATATAGATCAACATTCCTATTAAAATCTATAACAAGTATCGGGTCATTTGGATAAAAGACCAGAGAGTTATGATGTCTCCAAGTTCAGGCTCTGTCGCTGTTCCAGTTTTGACACAGTGCAAACAGTTTAAAGTTACAACTTGCAGATATTACGCCGAGGGTCAAACAACTGTATTTTTAGCTAAAAATTGGCATGCAAAAACCACGTAACTTCCTTTTTTTTCAAAAAAAAAATCGATGAATTTCAGTTAGAAACGAATGAGATATGATGTCTCAAACATGGGGTTTGCGCTGTTTCAGCAGCAACCAAACGGTGATTTAGACAAATTTACAATTTCCAGTTTTAAACATTCAACTATCATCATATTTCAAACATACTAATAGCGATTTGTACATGAACATTAGTCGTGAATAATATCCACATATATAATCCATTTTATTCATTGTTAACTATCCTATATCAATTCAGTTAAATTTTACAATAACAAATAGCATCCAATTTCAACATCACATAGCAAACATTCATCAACCAAATTGTATAAGAATATAAGTCGTGAAAATTTATTTCACCTTTCGTGGTTAAAGAAATTTGGCGACGTAGTGAAAAGAAGCACTAATAGAGATGGTACAATACGAACAACGGACACGGTGACGGAGAAAGAACGAAAGCTGAAAATTGATGCTGCAGCAATGGAACTCAAACGGTTGCTGTAACAACAGAGAAAAGATGTTACTATTTTCACTGCGAAAAAATGAAAGCAAAAATTTTCTTTAGCAAAAATTTAGAATGACAGAACACTGCCACCATTTCACAAGCAACAGTACACTTTTGTACTCTATATATTTTTCTCTCTTTTTTTTAAAAAAAAAAACAAAACCGTTACATATTTCACAAAAAAGAATGCACAACGCACGGTACATGGCCAAAAGCAGGTGACTGGCGTGGGTGTGGCAATGTGTAGGCGGGAGCCAGGGTAGTGGCTGGTGGCGCGGCTACTGGGTAGGTCAGTGGGGTGGTGGGGAGTGTCGATGGCTAGAGGGGTGGTGCGGGAAAGTGGCGAAGGCGGAGGAAGTGGGTTGTTAGCATGGTTCAATGGCGGATGACGTGACTGGAGGCGGTGGCTGGAGAGTGGCGAAGGCGGAAGTCGGGGTGGCATGTGACTGGATGGTGTTTGGGAGTGTAGCGGTGACTGGTAGGTTAGTGCGGAAGGACGTGGTGGTGATTGGGTGGTTGATGCGGAGGGGAATTATATCTTTGGGGGAGGAAAAAAATTTTGCAGAGAAAAATATAGGAGAAGAAAGAAGTAGAGGGGGTGGGTGTTTACCTGTAGCTGGTAAAAGAAAAGAATGGAGACGTGAATCAAATGGACAGTGAAATATTCTTTACTTTTAACTTCGGTACAGTAAATAAACTTTTTAAACTTCCCAAACGTCTAACCCATTCCAAGTTTACACCGAATTACCAAACGCCCATACCTATTCCCAAGCCAACCACTATCTCCCAACTGCCACCATAAATGCATCAGCTTAATATATATTTTTCAAATTTTGAATGTATAAGGGTTAAAGAATTTTTGGGCTGAAATTAGTTTAACCGGTTTGTCCGAACGGTTAAATTAACGTGATGATTTCCATCGGACTCCGATTTGCGTAAAAGAATATACCGTTTTGATCAGCGCGACGAGACGCTTCCAATGGTACACAGATAATTGTGGTACGATTTGATTATAAAATTTTGAATTTTTTACTAGAGGGAGAATGCAGGAAAAACGCAGAAAATTTTTTGCACTTTAAATTGAACTGATATACAATAAAATGCGAACGAAATTTTCTACGATATTTTACGACGAAACTTTACCCATGTATATAACTAACTAGGCGCATTTTATAAACAAAGTTTGGATGTTAATTGAGAACGTATATGAATTTCAAATTTTATATAAATAATGGATTTAAAATTTTAAATCGGGTTGGAAATTCAGGGTCGTTACAATCTCCCCACTCAAAACTTTTCATCCTCGAAACGAAACAAGACGGGAAAGTAAGAATGAAGTGAGTAGAAAAGTCAAGATAGATTTTAAGAAAGTTGAATTATACCTGAAATTAGTAGTTCGGGGTTTGAATCCCGAATACTATCCTCAGTCTCTCATGTACAATCTCGCTCATCTGCACTCCACTGGACTTTGACGAGATTTACTGACTTCCTTCTAAGTTGCTTTGTCTCCCGATCGACTATCCGAAGTGGCTTTCGCTCAATAGTCAAGTCAGGCTTGATAACTATCTCTTCCAACTGTGTGGTGGGAATGGTCATAGATGGATTGCGCACAACCTTGCGAAGATGTGAGACGTGGAACACATTGTGCACACCGGCAAATTTTTCTAGCAATGCAATTCTATAGGACAAAGTTCAAACCCTTTCCGTAATCTCAAACGGGCCAACAAATCTGGGAGCAAACTTTCCTTTTCTTCCAAATCGAATAACATTCTTCAAACGCGACACTTTCAAAAATACTTCGTCTCCTACACTGAATTCAAGATCTCTCCTCCTTCTATCAGTGTAGCACTTCTGTCTATCTTGTGCCGTCTTTATCTTCTTCCTAATTTCTTCAACTTTCACGAAAGCTTCCATAATCATTTCTGGGCCAAGCACCAATCGGTCTCCCGACTCAATCCAACAAGCTGGCGATTTGCACGGCCGCCCATATAAGGCTTCGAACGGTGCCATACCAATGCTTGCCTGATTATATTAAGATAATTAATTCCAATTCAAATATACTTATTCAAATTTGAAATTCGATTTCTTTACCTGGTAACTATTATTATAAGTGAATTCAACCAAATGAAGATGGTCTTCCCAAGATCCACCAAAGTCTATAATACAAGCTCGGAGCAGGTCTTCCAAAATCTGATTCACCCTCTCAGTTTGGCCATCTGTCTGAGGATGATAAGCTGTGCTCAGATTCAGTTTGGCGCCCAAAGTATCCTGAAATGCTTTCCAGAATTTACTAGTGAAAATAGGATCTCTATCGCATACAATACTGGATGGTACCCCATGAAGTTTAACAACTTCTCTCATGTATATCTCGGCCAAACTCGAAGCAGTACGATTGGTCTTGACTGGAATAAAATGTGCGGATTTTGTCAGTCTATCGACAATCACCTAAATGCTTTCGTTATCTTTCCTAGTCCTTGGTAGCCCATCAATAAAGTCCATAGAAATCTGCTCCCACTTCCAACCTGGAATCTCTAGTGGTTGGAGCAAACCTGCTGTCTTTCTGTGATCAGCTTTAACTTGTTGGCAAGCTATGCACCTGCTAACATAGGTAGAAATATCGCGCTTCATCCCACTCCACCAATATAGCTTCTTCATATTTTGATACATCTTTGTAACACCGGGATGAAATTAAAGCGAAGATTTATGGTTTTCTCTCAACACTTCCTGTCTTAGACCATCAACATTGGGAACACAAATACGATTATCAATCCTCAACACTCCATTACTATCGACTTGTGCACCCAATTTATTATCAGCATTTCCAACTCTTCCGAGAACTATTTCTTTGATGCGATAAAGCAAAGTGTCCTCGTATTGCTTGGCTATAATACGATCCATAAGAGTTGGGGAGACGGAAAGCTGGAATAACATTCCTTCAACAAGATTACAACATACCATTGCTTGGTTTCTGCTCAAAGCATCGTCTACGACATTTTCCTTTCCCGGAGTGTAGTTAATATCAAGATCATATGCAGCTAGAAATTCGAGCCATCGGACTTGCCTCTGATTCAAATCCTTTTGCGAGAAGATATATCTCAATGACTTATGGTCAGTGAATAACTCGAATTTTGTTCCCAATAAATAGTGCCTCTATAGCTTAAGAGCAAATACAACTGCTAGAAGCTCTAGATCGCGTGTTGCATAATTTGCTTCATGGGTCTTTAATTGGCGACCAGCATAAGCAATGACCTTTCCATTCTGCATTAAAACTGCTCCTAATCCATCCCGGCAGGCATCAGTATAGAAAGTCAATCCTTCGCTACCGTCAATAACTGTAAGAACTGGGGCAGAGGTCAACTTCCGCTTCATCTCATTGAAAGCTGTTTCGCACTTTTCACTCCAAATAAATTTTACATTCTTTCTGGTCAGTGCGGTAAGTGGTGCGGCAATACGAGCAAAGTTTTCTATAAATCTGCCATAATAGCCAGCCAAGCCCAAGAAACTGCGAATATCTGTAGGAGTTTTGGGAGTCTCCCAATCCTGCGAATGCAAAGGATTTGAATTTAGATAGTGATGAGATGTTCGGATAAAAATGGTAAGTAAGGATAAAACTTACATTGATTACGGTGATCTTAGCTGGATCGACCGAAATCCCATTCTCTGAGACAATATGGCCAAGAAACCGAACTTCATCTTTCCAAAAGTGGCATTTTGAAAACTTGTCCTTAAGCTGATGACTGCGAAGAGTTTCAAGAACAAAAGCCAAATGTGACCTATGCTCTTTCTCATCCTTAGAGAAGACGAGAATATCATCGATGAAAACAAGAACAAACTTATTAAGAACATCCCGGAAAACTCTATTCATTAAGTCGACGAAATAAGCTGGAGCATTAGTAAGACCGAATGGCATAACCAACCATTCAAAGAAACCATTTTCAGTGCGGAATGCTGTTTTAGGAATACTCTCCTCAGTAATTCTGAGTTGGTGAAAGCCAGTAGCCAGATCAAGTTGAGAGAATACTTTAGCTCCATGGAGCTGGTCGAATAGATCGTTGATGCGAGGCATCGGATATCTGTTCTTGTGTGTGAGCTTGTTCAGCTCTCTATAGTCCACACACATTCTGAGAGAGCCGTCTGACTTTCTGACAAATACAACTGCAGCTCCCCATTCCGAATGACTTCGTCGTATCAAGCCTTTAGCAAATAAATCTTCAATCTGAGCATTAAGTTCTGCCTTCTCTTTAGGAGCCATTCTCCTAGGAGGGAGAACTACTGGTCGGGCACCAGGAATAAGATCAATGCGGAATTCGATTTCCCGCGGAGGTGGTAGAGAATTTACTTCTCCAAACACATCAGAAAAGAATTGAACAACTGGAGTAGAGCTTAGTTCATTTGGATGAGAGTCAAGAGAGAATATAAAACTCCCACCACATTCTTGAGGAGATTTACCTTTAATAACTAAAGGTATACTCTTGTCGTCAATTAGAGAGATGGTTCGAGCTTTGCAAGAGATAACGGCTTCGAATTTTTGTAGCCAATCAACACCTAATAGGATATCGAATGCCTCGAATCCAAGGACATAAAAATCCCAAGTGAAACGGTGCATGCCATACATAAGCGTGACATATTTGTATACCCTTTTGAGGTTAGCGGGTCCTCCAATGGGATTTGATACACATAAGAAAGTAGATGCAAGGATGGGTTCCAATCCAAGTTTATTGCACAAATCAATAGATATGAAACTATGTGTTGCTCCAGTATCAAATAGAACTTTAACGGGTAAAGTATGCAACATAAAAGTACTCTGTAATGTACCTTGGTTATCAGTCGGAGCAGGTGGGGTAGGCGGATCACGGGTGGAAGAAGTGATAGCAAATACTCCAGATGTCTTGCCCTTTTGATACAAGGGACAATCCTTCTTGAAATGGCCCGGCTGTAAACAGACGTGGCAGAGGTTGTTCCTAGTATTATGAGGTGGCGGAATAGCGGCACTGGCAGGTGTTGGACAACTGTTGGCACAGTGACCTTTCTGGTCGCACTTGAAACAGGTGATAGAGGATAAGTCAATGGGCTTCTTCTAAGAATAACCAAGCACGGTTGTCTTCTGCCAGTTCTTCTTTTGTTGCTCAAAGTTTGGCTTTCTCTTCCCAGTCTGACTGGAAGATGGCTGAGTAACAGGAGCCTTGGTGGCTGGTGTTCCCTTCGGCTTTCCCTCATACCTAAGAGCAAAATCCATCAACTCGGTGAAAGTGCCATGGACATGAGCTGTGAGGAGATCGTAATACTCTGGACGTGCTCCATGGATGAATTTCTCATTCTTCAACAGTGGTGTATCAATCAAGCCTGGTCCGCACTTGGAGAGTTCGTTAAACTTTCTTTCATACTCTGAGAAAGTCATGTTACCTTGCTTGAGGTCCATAAATGATCGATAAAGATGGGCCTTTCCGACGGTTGGCATCCACTGAGCCATAAAGGAATCCCTATTTATGAGCGATATAAGATGAGTCAAAATTTTGATGAGATAGAAGGAATAAATTGGATGTAATTCAGATAGATTTCTACCTAAACTGAGCCCAGGTGATAGTTTCCTCGTCAGTACGGGAGGTGACTGACTCCCACCAATCCCGTGCCTCATCCTGAAGCTGCCAAGCGGCCAATTGACGCTTCTACACGTCAGAAACCTCGAGACCAGTGAAGATCCTTTCCAGGCTCTTCAGGCACTGTTGCGCTCCTATGATGTTCTCGGAACCAGAGAATTTGATGCCGCCAAGCTGGGTGTATTCCTTGCTAAGAGTAGAAAACCTGACTGCGGGAGCTAGGGCACGTGGTTCGGGAGCATTTCCTCTAACCCCACCTCTAGCGTTCCTTCTGGTACTCATCCTGGAATACCAAAAGTGATTTAGAATCAAAGAGAGCAATTTATAGAACTTAAGGAAATTCTAATCAAACGAACTCAATAAGAAGGATGGAATCAAAAGATATGGATTCTACAATGATTCTCCTTATTCTAGGGTTTGGTTACCCTATCTCTAATGAGCTTAAAACTCCACAGGCTAAGGTTTTTGGGAACCAAAGCTTTGATACCAACTGTAACAACCCGTATATTTGGACCATTTAAATAGACAATAATCCACACATGTCAACTTAAATAGTACAAAACACGAATCATTAATGGAGTATATGTATATAAATGAGAATCATCATAGAATCACAGAGAATACATCATAACAGAATAGTGCAGCGGAAATAAAACATAGTCATAAGAGTAGTTCATGAAGCTACCCATAAATACAACAATGTCTCAAATAAAAGAAATAGAACAACATAGATATCCAATAGTCCAAATAGAAAGAACAATACTGATAAGATAAGATAGTGATAGTCTTCGGTCTTTGGCTCCAAGTAGAACAGCAATAGCAATTCTCAATCTGATCCGAGCATAAGAACAAACAAACACTCGAATCAGAACATATATTCTTATACAGATAATATGATTTAGAATTGGAAATAACAATAACTCAAAGATGAATGGAATAAACATCTTTCAGGATCCGTTAAATTATTCATACATAATATTATACGATAAATAGATAATGTCTAACAGTAAAGTAAAATATCAAGATAGTGTTAAGGCATCACCATTATTCCCCTTAACACATTTTTATATAGCATTACAGACTATACAGCACTGTAAACTCCACCATAAACTAGTGGGATATCAGGGAGTACTCCATAGGTATAATACAAAGCAAATTCGTAGTGGTCGCGTATATGGGAATACAAGTATGACAAGGCACATGAGGCAATACCCAAGGTAATGAAACTACCGTTTGCCTGATCCGGACTTGTGAGAACGCATCGTCGCAACGATCGCAACACCGCGAAACAACACTCCAATTTCAAGGGTGCGCACCAATCAATCACAAAGTAATGAGTAGTTTACGAAGAAGTGTGTTCGCTCGAGGTAGCTAACCCCATTTGGCCCGGCATGACTCCTGTTTTAGTCATTTCCAATTTTGACACAAGTGTCAAGGCTATCCATTATCGTTCTCTTTCTTCAGTCATCAACGTACGTCAATCCAACCACTTCATTCTGGCTCACACTTCGCGTATAGTTATTAAAGCGGTTTTTGGTTTAGACAGTGAGTATGTCCCTAACCGATTCCGATCTATTTAATAATTTTCGTAATTATTACACCGATTGATCGTTTATATATTTCAAAAACCAAATCAATTCAATTTCAATTAGAATTTGTAAATCAACATTCCGTTTGTCTTCCTAAACCAATTTCCAAATTTACGTTTCATGTCTTCAAATTCCATTTCAAAATTTCTATACTTCAATTTCAAATTCCATTTTAAAACAATTCAAATATTCATTTAATTTCGTATATAAGTTCATTCCATAATCATTTACCTTAATTTATCATTCAAATCGATTTAAACTTAATTATCGATTTCATTCGATATTCATTAAATAAATTGATCATTAAAACGATTCAATTAAATTTCCAATTCATTACATTACTTCCGTAAGTTCAACTTATTAAATCAAGCTTACAAATTGATTTCAAATTAAATTTGCCAAATCCAATTCTTTAAATTACAAGACTTTTATTTGTTTCAATAAAACGCATTCTATTTCTTATTAAAGTAATTCATTTAATTTATTATTTACTTAGTTGCAAATTTCAAAACTCAATTAAAGAAACTTAGTTTCACTCATTAAAATTCCATTTCACTTAAAAGAAAATTCAACTTAATTTAGTTTAATTATTAAATAATTCAATCTCATCAATTTATCAATAATTTCAAATCTTTATCATTAACTAATTCCAAAACTTAATTATTAATAATTTAAAACTAAATTTTTTAATCAATTAAATTTAAACAATGCTCTTTCGTCAATTTCTACGTTAATATTTGTTTCAAATTTCAAATATTCCCAATTTTACATTTCATTCGAATTCAAATTCCAATGTTATTCAAAACCTTATTATTAGTCAAATAAAATTTTATTTTATTTTAAATCAAAGCTTTGACCAATCGGGTTTTAATTAAATTTTCTATCCTAAGTCAAAGTTTGTTTGGGTATTTATCATTTCAACCCGATTCCATTTCAATTTAAAAATCAAAGCATACAAAGGGAACTTGCAGTGTGATAACTAGGATGGTGTCAAAGTAAACAAACAAGCAATAGCATTCATACATAACAATTCAACAATTATTTAAATAATCCCGAAATAATCGTATTAATTTACATTTGTTATTTATGTAAATTAATATAATTATTCCTAGAATCTACACTATCATTTCATGTAGATTAAAGATTATTACATATAAGCTATGCTATCATTTCGTGTGATAAATTACCAAATTATTTACCTAATTCACACTATCATTTCAAGTGATAAAATTTCAAATTATTCTACGTAAACATGGTGTCCATTCGTGTACATAATTTCGCCAATTACATAGGTCTATTTTTATTCGACCAAGTATTAAAACGCCAACTTTCATATTATTTCTAATGTCACCATTCATATCAAATAATCTAAGGGTCAAATTTTACAATTAAATTTGTAATGTTGGGAAAAACTTTTAAAAAAGTTTCGTGTCAATCCGAGTAATTTTGCTCGTCATTTCATGTGATTTACGAATCATTTTTGTGCGTTTTTCAATTCTGCCAACACGACGAGGGTCTATGTTTGGCAGTAGATTTCTATACTCAAACAGTGTCGAAATGACTTGAAATTTTACAAGAATACAGATCAACATTCCTATTAAAATTTGCAACAAGAATCGGGTCATTTGGATAAAAGACCAGAGAGTTATGATGTCTCCAAGTTCAGGCTCTGTCGCTGTTCCAGTTTTGACATAGTGCAAACAGTTTAAAGTTACAACTTGCAGATATTACGCCGAGGGTCAAACGACTGTATTTTTAGCTAAAAATTGGCATGCAAAAACTACATAACTTCCTTTTTTTTTCAAAAAAAAAAATCGATGAATTTCAGTTAGAGACGAATGAGATATGGTGTCTCAAACATGGGGTTTGCGCTGTTTCAGCAGCAACCAAACGGTGATTTAGACAAATTTACAATTTCCAGTTTTAAACATTCAACTATCATCATATTTCAAACATACTAACAGCGATTTATACATAAACATTAGTCGTGAATAATATCCACATATATAATCCATTTTATTCATTGTTAACTATCCTATATCAATTTAGTAAATTTTACAATAACAAATAGCATCCAATTTCAACATCACATAGCAAACATTTATCAACCAAATTGTATAAGAATATAAGTCGTGAAAATTTATTTCACCTTTCGTGGTTAAAGAAATTTGGCGGCGCAGTGAAAAGAAACACGAATAGAGACGGTACAATACGAACAACGGACACAGTGACGGAGAAAGAACGAAAGCTGAAAATTGATGCTGCAGCAATGGAACTCAAACGGTTGCTGTAACAACAGAGAAAAGATGTTACTATTTTCACTGCGAAAAAATGAAAGCAAAAATTTTCTTCAGCAAAAATTTAGAATGACAGAACACTGCCACCATTTTACAAGCAACAGTACACTTTTGTACTCTATATATTTTTCTTTCTCTTTTTTTAAAAAAAAAACAAAACTGTTACATATTTCACAAAAAAGTATACACAACGCATGGTACTCGGCCAAAAGCAGGCGACTGGCGTGGGTGTAGCGAAGTGTAGACGGGAGCCAGGGCAGTGGCTGGTGGCGCGGCTACTGGGTAGGTCAGTGGGGTGGTGGGCGAGTGTCGGTGGCTGGAGGGGTGGTGCGGGAAAGTGGCGAAGGCGGAGGAAGTGGGTTGTTAGCATGGTTCAGTGGCGGATGACGTGACTGGAGGCGGTGGCTGGAGAGTGGCGAAGGCGGAAGTAGGGGTGGCGTGTGACTGGAACGGTGTTTGGAAGGGTAGCGGTGACTGGTAGGTTAGTGCGGAAGGACGTGGTGGTAACTGGGTGGTTGGTGCGGAGGGGAATTATTTCTTTGGGGAAGGAAAAAAAATTTGCAGAGAAGAATATAGGAGAAGAAAGAAGTAGAGGGGGTGGGTGGTAAAAGAAAAGAATGGAGACGTGAATCAAATGGACAGTGAAATATTCTTTACTTTTAACTTCGGTACAGTAAATAAACTTTTTAAACTTTCCAAACGTCACACCCATTCCCAAGTTTACACCGAATTACCAAACGCCCATACCTATTCCCAAGCCAACCACTATCTCCCAACTGCCACCATAAATGCATCTGCTTAATATATATTTTTCAAAATTTGAATGTATACGGGTTAAAGAATTTTTGGGCTGAAATTAGTTTAACCGGTTTGTCCGAACGGTTAAATTAACGTGACGATTTCCATCGGACTCCGATTTGCGCAAAAGAATATACCGTTTTGATCAGCGCGACGATACGCTTTTAATGGTACACAGATAATTGTGGTACAATTTGATTATAAAATTTCGAATTTTATACTAGCGGGAGAATGCAGGAAAAACGCAGAAAAATAAGATCGACGGAGCTAAAGAAGTCCGAATTTTGAAAAACGAAAAATGACGCCTTACTCAGAAGATGATTTAGAATTTTTCTATGTAAAATATTCAGGTTCGGAAGATAAAATTTTTCGCACTTTAAATGAACTGATATACAATAAAATGCGAACGAAATTTTCTGCGATATTTTACGACGAAACTTTACCCATGTCTATAACTAACTAGGCGCATTTTATAAACAAAGTTTGGATGTTAATTGAGAACGTATATGAATTTCAAATTTTATATTAAATAATGGATTTAAAATTTTAAATCGGGTCGGAAATTCAGGGTCGTTACAGTCTATCAGTAACATATAGTATTGAAAATAGCGTTAAGGCATTACCATTATTCCCCTTAAGACATAATTATATAAGCATCGTAGTCTATACAGTACTGTAAACTCCACCGTAAACTGGTGGGCTATCAAGGAGCACTCCATAGGTACAACACAAACCAAAGTCGTAGTGAGCTCGATCAGGATAAATATGACAAGGCACATGAGGCTATACCCACGGTAGGATTCTACCAGATTGCAGAACCAGGCTGGTGGTTTCGCATAGCCGCAGCTACCGCCCACCTCGAACAACACTTCCGTAATCAAGGGTGGCCACCAATAAATCACATAGTAAGACATATGGTATCAAAGAAGTATGTCCGATCGAAAGAGCGACCTCACTTGGCCTGGTTATGGCTACTATTTTAGTCATTTTAATTATGACCCGAAGGTCAAGGCTATCCATCATTGTTCACTTACTTCATTCCAGCAAACACCTCCAATTCAACCACTTCATTCTAGATAACATCCACGGCATACATAGTTGTTAAAGTGGTTCCAATATTAACATAGAGTATGCCAATAAGAGGCCCCAATCTCTTTAACAACCAAACGTCATTTTTCACACCAGTTGGTTCTTTTACATTTCGAATACGATTCATATTTGATATCAAAATAACCTTCATTTCAAAAACATCATATTTACTCAAAATATGTCATTCACTTGAAAATATCATTTCAGGTTATAACCTTATTTAACCACATTCGCATTTAAATCAACGATTTAAATATAAAAATTCCAACTTTTCACAGTTTGAAATTCTAGAAAATAGTTTGAATAGTTATAAATAGTTTATATTGTTTAGAGATTTAAAACAGTTTAATATAAAATGGTTTGATCGTTCAAATGAAGAATGAATCTGCCCAGGGCGGCCAAACTATTATATCCATAGCTTTCAAATGAAGAATGAAAATCAAGATTTGATCTTGTATAATTTTTAAAAAGTCCAAAACAAGTTTTCAAAATAATTACGATTTTGCAGTTCAGAATCCATAAAGGAAATTCCTTCAAAATGATATTTTGGAATTCTTTATAAATATGGAATAAATTCTATAAATCCTTTAAAATGTTTTAAAAGAGATTTGAGTTATATAAATGAATTTCCAAAAGAAAGAAAAGCCGTTTTGATCAATATAGCATTTAAAACACTATTTGCAACACTTTTTAATACTTTTACAAACAATGGTTTTAACATAATTATTCTTTCTCGAATCATTTGTAAACCTTTTCAAATAAATAATTAAGTAATTTAAAGTTGATTAAGAGGTTTAAAAATGAGTATGCAGAAACAACTAGTACATTTGCTCCATTTGTGAGTGTTACAGAAAATCCGACTGAGGAATGAAACAGATCAAAGGGAAAGCCCAAATGCTCTAAAATAATTAAAAGTTAATTAAGTACGTTAAAAGATTAAAAGTCGATCAAATAACTTGGCCACCTTATGGGTGACAGAGAGGTAGTCTCTAGGGTTGGGTTTGGGAAACCAGTTGCCTACCCTCCCTAACTACCCATACCGGCTCGACGGAGGGGATAGTAATTTTGATTTACTCGGATCAAAATTTCCCAAAGTATAAAAGATATAATTTTCAAATTTAAACAACTTGGATTGCGTAGAAATGATCTTCTTATACTTGGTATTAAATTACAAGGATGGAATCCGTGTGAATTTAAAAGATGATTTCACCATTATTCGATGGATAGTAAAGATTGTATATGGAAATTCATATTGAGTAGAATTAGTATAATTTCCATGATCCTTTTTACTCAATAATTTTTTCCAATATGAGATTTAAATAAATGGTTTGGAAATGTTTTCCTAAGCAAAAGGTGAAATGATTTGGAATTATTCCAAGATTCAAAAAGATTTAATTAACCAAATGATTTGATAAATGAGGCTTAATGATTCCATATACTGTTAAGAAGATAAATGAAATAATTTAAAATAATATGTCTCTCTGAGATATTTATGAATGGATGAAAAGATGAATTAAATTGAATGATGATTGATAATTACATATGAACTTAACATCATTTTAATCGATGATTGGTTCGGAGGAACCGGGGTTGGATTTGGGTAACTCCTATCCAAATACCACTTCAAACCAATGCATATGTTCAAAAGTGAAGACCTGATGAAGATGTTGATTTTTGAAGATAGGGATCTTCATGATGAAGGGCTGCTTGCCACATGTCCCTCTGGTTGAAATTTACCATATCGTATATTTATGGTGGTAGTAGTGCTTTATTATGAAAATCTTCGATCACAGGGACTAATCGCTACTAAACTTAGGGATAATTCTCGACAGGATGTAGTAGGAGGAGTGCCTTCGATTTTGTTCAGTCCAAGAACGAACTTGTATGGACGAATGTATGGCATTGCATTCCTAAGATCACAATGTTGAATTTTACAAACATATATCTGTTTGGTGGCAGAGAAGACAACTTCTCTTAGCTTAACACCCTTCTCTGAGACGTACGAGCTCAAAGGTTGTATGTTCGTGAATGCCAATAGTGATCAAAGGAATGGCAATGTGGCATTCAAAGTGGAACCTGATATGATCAAAGCGTAGCTTTACGAAAAGCAAAGAATGGATGTATGGGGCGTAACCTCAGGAGCCTCACCTCCCAGGAATGATATGGGATACTATGTGGTCAGTTGCATATATTTCAAGCTAGTATGAGGGAGTCCGGTGGATTCTTGATCATCAGCCTTATGAGCAGATACAGTGAAGTTTGAGTCCTTGGATGAGTAGCAGTTGAGTATTATGTTCCATCGAAGTGGAAATTGTATAGGGGCGTCTGAGTCCTTGGATTAGTAGCCATTGGATACTGTTATTGTTCCACTGAAGGAAGACCACTAGTTCCTATCACGTTGCAAATCCAATTCCAATACGAACCTTTACAGTTTTTTTGTAGAACCTAGTATGCCATAAAATATAATTACGGGTAACAATTTTGGCTATTTTTAGGATATGTGAAAAGTGTTTTCAAAAGAATATCATTAAAGACAATATCAAATTATTTTGGTATAAAAGTGATTTGGTTATCATTAGGTTAAAACCCATCCATATTTATGTGTGGGCATGGTCTTATGAGATACCCTTCTTTTCAAAGGTTTTGATTGACATCAGCATGATCTATACACTAAATTTCGAGTATCTCATGCTGGTTTATCAAGCCTGATGCAGGTATTTTTAATACTCAAGTCAGATCCGAATAGTTTCAGGTTTAGTTGAAGACACTTGGAGTTTCCAGAGGAGAGCTGGAGATCTTCATCTATGTATGGACGTATTCTATTATCCGCTGCATCTAGTGCATTTGTTTTTATTTTTCAGCATCTGCAAGGATAGAGGGTTTATAACCGTCCAGGCTGAATCTAGGTTAGACTCTGATATTGTATTTAAAATTTTCCGCTGTAAAGATTATTGTTGAAATAATATATGTTATTCCATTCGTGTGAGATTCTGTTTTCTACTCTGTTTCTATCTTTATTTTCTATTCCCTCTAACTATCCGCTTTTTCATTCAAATTGAGTTGGAAATTTGTGGTTTATTGTCAACTTAAAATGTACAAAATTATGGGTCGTTACATTTGGTATTAGGGCTTAGGTTGAGTGAACACCTAGGATTTGGTGGGGTAAAACTCATTATAGATAGGGTTAGTAATACCCTAGAATGAGAGACTCATTAGAGATAGGGTCAGTAACACCTTAGAATGAGGTTGAGAGTATTATATATGTGAGCGCGTATTTTTTTATTTGATATTAAAATGTTTTTTGTTGATTTATCTATCGAGTGGTTTATATATTCTAGTGGATGCACCTGATCATCGTTATCGATTGGGATTTCTAAACACTTAAACAAGACAAACCGACACATTGTTTTAAAAGGATTATATTTTAAGTATAAAAGAATATATTTTGAAAGATATATATATATATATTTATGTGTGTCATTATATGGTTAAGGGAATGATAATATTCAGTTATTATCATTTGTTGATTGAACGAACACCTTGTGAATTAAGTTTCATGACAAACTATAAGGTGTTTGATAATAATATGGGGTTAAGGTTAATGAATTTGTATAAGATAATAAAATAAGCATAAAGTATAAAAATATAGTTTTGTAAAAGATGGATATGAAAGATATGTGATAAAAATTTAAGAAAGTAAATTTTGGATATTTTGGAGAAGAATTGTGAAATTTTAAAAGAAAGTAAGTTAATATAAGATGATTTTATAAAAGGGATTTATAAAATGGGTTTTATAAACAAAATAATCTCTAATGGATTTTTGAATAGAAATTTCAAATAAGAAATTTAAAAAGTAAGAAAGTCTCAAATGATAACTAGTTTGAGTGGCTCGAAAATAACTAAAAATGGGCATGAGATATGTTTAGATGGTAAACACTTCTCTTAAATATTACCCTTCTTGTTAAGGGAATACTATTGGTAGTACCCAGTTCCTTGGTATTATTTTTTATTTACTTAATCAATATAATTTTCCCCATGTTAAAAAGATAATTTTGAATTATTATTTGATAGGTTAATACCAAGGTTGGTTAAAAATGAATATATTATAATGAGGGAAGTTGATTGTAATTTGGAAAAATAAAAGGTAAATTATCTTTTAAATTGAAATGATTCCTTTGGTATGAAATGTTTTACTTTAAGAAAAATATTTGGAAATAAATATTTAGAGTGATTATATATAAAGAAGCATTTTTAAAAGATAAAAGTTTTATGAAAAGTTTTCATAAAGATTTTTGAATGAGTACATATGAGGTACGTAGTTTCGTCACAGGATTCTAATCTAACATCGAGCATGGAACTTTGAAGTATATACACTAGTCCGAAAGAGGATTTATCACTCAATTCTTGATGGTGGGCATTGATGAGGGTTTATGATTGGGTACTTGTGTTTTCTATCATAGTTGAGAGCTATGTAAGGAAAATGAAGTTTTCTGATCAAGAAGCCTGATCAAAGTCCGCACTAGAGAATCGGGTAATCAATACTAGTTTGAAAGTGAAGTTATGGATTCGAATAGTAGATCGAATCAGATATTACATATGTATGATTTATAAACATCATACATGTGTAAGTTTAAAAAAATAAATATTTTGGGCAAATACCTTTGGGTTTTGCGTTGTAATTTCGAGGACGAAATTCTTTTAAAGGGGGAAGTATGTAACGACCTGTAATTTGATCGCTTTAATTAAATATATTTAAATATTCAAATATAGATTATTTTTCAAAAATAATCAAGTTTTAAGTAATGAATAATAATAATGAAGTTATTTTGGAAAAATGTTCACAAAATATATACTTTGGAAAAACAGCGATAAAATGACTTAAAACCGTTTTATCGATAAACAACTCTATAATCTAAAACATCACGGATGGGGCTAAATACATACACTTAGTTTTATAAGTGAACAAGAATATGAAATAAAAAAAATTATTTTATTTTTGGGAAAAATAAAGTTATTTATGACATCATCAGTGGTGCCCTTATATTTAAATATTGATTTACGAATTTAAATTGAGATTTAACGATTTAATAATGGTTATAATTATTCAAATAATTTTTTTAAATGATAATAATTAATTTTAAATAGTGATAAAGTGATAATAAATCATTTATAATAGTTTATAAAGATATATACTTGACTTGAAAATATAAGGAAAATTAATATCGCTTTATCGGTATAATAGCAATTTTTGTAAATAATTGTTAATATTGATTTATATGATTTTATAATTCAAATGAGAATATTTTTATTAATTAAAAATGATTATAAATTTATTTTCAAATTTTGTTTACATATATATGTAATTTAAATTATAAGTGAAAATGTGACTGGTATCGGTTATCCGACTTTCAACGGTTTAACTAACGAAAATTATTCAAAGATTATTACGACCTTATTTATATGTCATGTACACATATATAACATACATATGCACACTTTAACTTGCATATGAACATACATACACACATACACACACACATATTTACATTTTTTTTATATAAAGAAAAATCTAAGATTATTTTCATTTACTTAATCTTTAAGCATACATAAGTCAATGCACATGGCTTGTAAGTGAAATGAGATGATGGAGCACATGGGGGGAAGGGTTAACGTGTAGAGTGAGGGGATGGGAGGGGAGTTGGAAAGGGGTAGGATGGTAATATCATATTTGGATATTTTTTAAAAAAAAATTCCCTATAAATACCCACCCCATTCTCTTACAAATTCACATATCCATTCTCTTCTCCTTTCTAAAGCTTGAGATGAAGTAGGTGGATTAAAAATGGTGGAAGTGCTTAAGTACTAATCCACTAATTACTCTCTAACTTCTTCAAAAGCTAATTAAATCTTCTTCTCTTCTTCTCTTCTTCTCTTCTTCTCACTCCTTTCTTCTCTTATTATGACCTTAGGCCATGAGTTTTGGAAGGTGAGGGGGGGATTTGACCATGGAGTCTACTTAGGAAGAGGAGGCGATGGCATGTGCTAAGAAGGCTATGGACGAGAACAAAGTGGAATGGTGGTGATGGTCGAGCACTTGGAAAAGGTGGAGGAGTTGTTTAGGGGATGGTATTAGTAAAGTGTTGATTATTTGAATGTTGGTAGAAAGTTTTGATTTGAAAGATGGTGAGTACTCAGTCTTAGTTTTAATTAAATAAAACATAAAGCAATAATATACATGTTAAATTGGAAATTAATATGCTGAATATGGATTGATATTGGATGATAACTTGGTTGATATTATGATTGGTTATATGGTTGTGATATGGTAGATAACTTGGTTTGATATATGTTAAGAGAAATTGTTAGTAATTAACCATAGTTAATTGAATGGAAATTTAATCCATAAATAATATGTATATTGAGTTGTTTAGCCTCTTAATGGTTTTAAATATCTAAAAAAGAGTTGAAATGAATATTATAATAATATAGTATTATAATATGAAATAAAATGAAAATTGAGTTTGAAATATGAAAAGTGCTTGTTTAAATGAGTTTAAAATGATCTAGAAATGTTTTATAAACATTTTAGAGTGTTTCCATGAAGTTTGAAAAGAGAATGAAAAAAAAGTCAAAAATAGGCGCGTCGCGTAACGGTAGTTCGCGATTTCGTGCCGTAAAAGTCAAACGAGTATATAGAATGGAATATAGCTCAGAGTTCTTCAAGATAAGAATTTTCCAAACTATTATATCTATAGCTTACAAATGAAGAAGAAAATTAAGATTTCATCTTATATATTTTTAAAAACGTCCAAAACAAAATTTCAAAATAACCACGGTTTTGCAGTTCAGAATCCATAAAGAGAATTCCTTTAAAATGATATTCTGGAATTCTTTAAAATAAGGAATAAATTCTATAAATCTTTTAAAATGTATTAAAAGAGATTTGAGTTATATTAATGAATTTACAAAAGAAAGAAAAGTCGTTTTGATCAATATGGCTTTTATAATACTATTTGCAAAACCTTTTCACAGCACTTTTTAACAACTTTTGCAAACAATGGTTTTAATTTAACCATTCTTTCCCGAATATTTTGTGAACCTTTTCAAATTAATAATTAAGTAATTTAAAGATGATTAAGAGGTTTAAAAACTAGTATGTAGAGACAACTAGTATATTTGTTCTATTTGTGAGTGTCATAGAAAATTCGACTGAGGAATGGAACAAATCGAAGGGAAAGCCCGGATGCTCTAAATAATTAAAAGTTAATTAAGCATGTTAAAAGATTTAGAGTCGATCAAATAACTTGACCACCTTATGGATGATAGAGAAGTAGTCTCTAGGCTTGGGTTCGGGAAACCAGTTGCCCACCCTCCCTAGTTACCCGGACTGCTTGACAAAGGGGATAGTAATTTTGATTTACTCGGATCAAAATTTCCCAAAGTATAAAAGATATAATTTTCAAATTTAAATAAATTGGATTGCATAGAAATGATCTTCTTATACTTGGTATTAAATTACGAGGAGGGAATTTGTATTATCCATGTGAATTTAAAAGATGATTTCGCTGCCATTCGATGGATAATAAAGGTTGAATACAAAAATTGATATTAAGTAGAATTAGTATAATTTCCATGATCCTTTTTACTCAATAATGTTTTCCAATATGAGATTTAAATTAATGATTTGGAAATGTTTTCCTAAATAAAATGTGAAATGATTTGGAATTATTCCAAGGTTCAAAAAGGTTTAATTAACCAAATGATTTGATAAATGAGGTTTAATGATTCCATACATTGTTAAGAAGATAAATGGAATAATTTAAAATAATATATCTCTCTGAGATATATATGAATGAATAAAAAGATGAATTAAATTGAATGATGATTTATAATCACATATGAACTTAACATCTTTTTAATCGATGATTGGTTCTAAGGAACTGGGGTCAGATTTGGGTAACTCCTATCAGAAAACCACTTCGAACCAATGTATATGTTCAGAAGTGAAGACCTAATAAAGATGATGATTTTCGAAGACGGGGATCTTCATGTTGAATGGCTGCTTGCCACTAGTTCCTCGGGGTGAAATTTACCATATCATATATTTATGGTGACAGTAGTGCTCTGTTATGAAAGTCTTCGATCACAAGGACTAATCGCTACCAATCCTAGGGATAATTCTCGATAGGATGTAGTAGGATGAGTGCCTTCGATTTCGTTCAGTCCTAGAATGAACTTGTATGGACGAATGTCTGAAATTGCTTTTCTAAGATCCCAACTTTGACTTTTACAAATGTACATCTGTTTGGTTGCGGAGAAAGGCAACTTTTCTTAGCTTAACATCTTTCTATGAGACGTATGAGCTTAGAGGTTGTATGTTCGTGAAAGTCAATATTGATCAAAGGAATGACAATGTGGCATTCAAAGTGGAACCTGATATGATCAAAGCGTGGCTTTGCGAAAAGCAAAGTGTGCCTTTGTGTGGCGTAGCCTCAGGAGCCTCACTTCCCAGGAATGATATGGGATACTGTGTGGTCAGTTGCATATATTTCAGTCTACTACGAGGGAGTCCAGTGAATTCTGGATCCTCAGCCTTATGGGCAAATGCATCGGCGTCTGAGTCCTTTTATGAGTATGCGTTGAGTATTATGTTCCATCGGAGTGGAAATTGTATAGCTACGTCTGAGTCCTTGGATGAGTAGTCATTGGATACTGTTATTGTTCCACTGAGGGAAAGCCACTAGTTCCCTATCATGTTGCAAATCCAATTCCAATACGAACCTTTACAGTTTTGTTTGTAGAACCTAATATGCCATAAAATTTAATTATGGGTAACAATTTCGGTTACTTTTATGATATGCGAAAAGTGTTTTCGAAGGAATGTCATTAAAGACAATTTCGGTTACTTTTATAATTTCGGTTACTTTTATTTTGGTATAAAATGATTTGGTTATCATAAGGTAAAAGCCCGTCTATATTTATGTGTGTGCGTGGTCTTATGGCATACCCTTCTTTTCAAAGGTTTTGATTGACATCAGCATGATCTATACATTAAATTTTGAGTATCCCGCGCTGGTTTATGAAGCCTAATATGGGTATTTTTAATACTCAGGTCACATCCGAGTAGTTTTAGGTTTAGTTGAAGACCCTTGGAGTTTCCAGAGGAGAGCACGAGATCTTCATCTACGTATGGACGTATTTTATTATCTGATGCATCTATTGCATTTGTTTTTTTCTCACCATTTGTTAGGATAGAGGGTTATAACTATCCTAGCTGAATCTTGGTTAGACTCTGATATTGTGTTCAAATTTTTTCGATGTAAAGATTATTGTTGAAATAATATATGTTATTCCATTCGTGCGAGATTCTGTTTTCTACTCTGTTTCTATCTTTATTTCTTTTACCATCAACTATCCGCTTTTTCATTCAAAATGGGTTAAATATGTGTGGTTTATTATCAACTTAAAATGTATGGAATTGTGGGTCGTTACAATTTATTATATAGCTTTCTAGTATGTCATACTAAAAATGTGGTGCTTGTTTAAGACCATATAAACCCATTTACAAGTTTATAAACATGATTTGGATATTTTTCATGGTTAAATAATGGTGGTTGTTCAATATATACATATTCTTTTGTAAAACCATTTAATAAAGCGCTCTTAACATCCATTTGAAATAATTTAAAATTATGGTGGTAAGCAAACACTAGGAGTATTCTAATTGCTTTAAGTCATAAACAGGACAAAAGTCTCATAATCGATTCCTTTCTTCTGATTGTATCCTTGAGCAACCAATCTAGCTTTATTCCTAATTATAAACCAATCTAGCTTGATCACTAGATCTTGGGACTAATTCCCATACAATATTTCATTCAAATAGATTTAATTCTTTCTACATAGTTATAATCCAATATTCATTTTTCCAGCTTCTTTATATTTTTTAGGTTCAATTATAGAAATAAATGTTAAGTGGCTCATTTCAATTAGTTTTCTTCTAGTCAATACTTTAGTTCGTACATCACCTAGTATATTTGCTATAGGATGATCTTTTCAAATTCTTAGGGTTTCTTTGTTTTTGTTTTGTTCTGCTGAGTTATTTATTTCTTGAGTATCTTCATTTAATTTATCTTGTTCTTTATTTTGAATAGTAGTTAAAGGTTGATTAAAATTGGTTATTTCGGTATCATCTTCTATTTTTTTGAAATTTTCATCAAAGGAGACGCGTATAGTTTCTTCAATTGTGTTAGTTCTTTTATTAAAGATGCGGTAAGCTTTACTTATTTGTGAATAACTGATAAAGACTCCTTCATTGGCTTTAGAGTCAAACTTACCAAGTTTATCTTTAGTGTTTAAATAAAACATTTTGATCCAAAGACCTTATAGTAAGATATCTTAGGTTTTCATTGATAAAAAAGTTCATAAGGAGTAGTTATAGTTCTAGGACGAATTAAGACATGATTAAGAACATAACAAGCATTAGCAACCGCTTCAACCCAGAAATTATGAGGTAGAGTGGTGCTGTTTAGTAACGTTCTAGCGTGCTCTTGTAAGGTTCTATTTTTTTATTTCTGCAACACCATTTTGTTGTGATGTTCTGGAAAAAGAAAAGTTATGATTATTTACCTTTTTATTACAAAACTTATTAAATTCATCATTATCAAACTCTCCTCCATGATCACTTTGAATATTTTTAACTTTTAAATCTTTTAAATTTTGGATTCTTTTTACAAAATTCTAAACACTTCGAAAGTATTATTTTTAAATTTTAAAAATAAAATCTAGTTGTATCATGAAAAATCATCAACAATTACAAGAACATATTTATTATGATTTATTGATCTTACTTAAGTTGGACCAAATAAATCTAAGTGATGTAATTCCAAAGGTTGATTAGTTGAGATTTCATTTATCAATTTTGAAGATGATTTCTCTAATTTACCTTTTTGATAGGCGTCACAAAGGTTATTTACTATAAAATTTATTTTAGGCAAACATCTTACAATTTCATGTTTTGATAATTTATTTAGTAATTCAAAGTTAATATGATAGAAACGTTTATGCCACAACCATGTATCATTTGAATTTGCTATAAGACATGGGTTACTATCATTATTAACTTTCATATTCAAATATAAATATTTTGTTTCCTAGTACCTTCAAAAATTATTGTTTTGTTTTGGTCGAAAATATTACAATTATCTTTTTCAAACTTAATTTTAAAACTTTATCGCATAGCTGACTAATATTTAACAGATTATGTTTCAAATTTTTAGCTAGGTAAACATTAGTAATCAAAGGTGAATTTGGATTACCATCGTTACCGACATCCCATATTCCGATGGTGTATCCTTTTGAATTGTCACCGAAGGATACGGTACCTCCATCCATTGGTCTAATATTTGTAAGCATATTGGACTTTCCCATCACGTGGTCTACTGTCTAGAATTCATCTTCTCTTTTTACTAATGTTATGGATACTTGCAAAAGATAAATAAATTTATTGGTACCAACGTCCTACGTTAGGGCCAAGAGTTAAGTTTTTGTAACCAAGAGGGATTGGTAGAACCTTTAAAAGAATAATTAATATTATTATGAACATTAGAGAAAAAATTATCTTTAAATTACTTTCTAATAAGATTATTATTTGTTTTAGGAATCCGTATTTTTATTGGCTTATATTCAAAAATTCTTTTTTCTTTCTAGAATTACTAGATTTTTTAAAATTTGTATATAGAAAAGTATTTTTCTTTGGAGTTTTTTTATTCTTATCCTTTTTAAATCCAAACCATTTTTGTTATGTGCCGGTCTAGAATCCTTTATAAAATTTGATAAATTTTCTTGATCTTTATTAAAATTTGAAATAGTTGTAGAAATCATTTCTAATTTTTTTTTAAACTGTATATTTTCAGATTCAAGAGCTTTTATTTTTGAAGTTAATTCACAATTTCCTTTTGATAATTTGTATTTGCATTTTTGTAAAAATCAAGTTCATTTTCTGGCATAGAAATTTTATTTGTCAAAATTTCAATTGAATTTTGTGAATTTTCTAATTTTTTAATCATTTTACATAAGCTAATAATTTTCTTTTCTAAAGAATCAATCTCCTTTTCTAAATAATAAATTTTAGAATTTAAATTTTTATTTGAAAGTTTTAAATCTTTATTTGAATCCTTTAAAAATTCACATTCTTTAGACAACTCCATTTTTTCTTAAAATAAAATTTCTTCTCCATTTTCAGAAACAGATTTATCTAACGACCGTTTTTGAGTTTCAATTACTTTTTCCAAAATAGTTTTCTCATCTTTTAATATGGTTATTTTTAGTTCTGCTCTATTTAAGTTAACCATGGTTTCTTTATGAGTTTTTCTTAAATTTCTAAATTTGTCATCCAGTTCTATACAAAATTCAAATAGTTAATCATACGTTAAATTAGATTTTACCTCATCTTTTGTGGCCATGAAGCAAACGTTAGCTTGTTCAGTATTGCTATCGCTATTTGAAAATGATGTGGAGTCTGAGTCATCCAAAGTGGCTTGTAATGCAGACTTTTTCTTTTTGTTGAATTTTTCAAATATACTGAAGTGAAGTGGTCCATGGCATTGTGCGGCGGCGTTAAGTGGTGCGGCGGCGTTAGGTGGTGCAGCGACGATGGGAGGGAATTCATGACAATGGCTGTGTTTTCATGGCCATAGCTTGCTTTTGGTATGGTGGGAGTACACTGGGGTGGTGGGAGGTGCAGTGGGGATGGGTGTTCGAGTGGTGCGAGAAGTGGTGAGGTGGAGCATGGTGCGTGAATGGGTGGTCATGCGTGAATGTATTTGTGAGCATGCTGCTATAGGAGCTAAAAACGGGAGGGGGAAAATGATTATGAAAGGAAGTTAGTGAGATTGATAATTGATTAGATTAATTCATTAGTTAGTTAATTATATAAATCAACATATTATATCATTCATATCCTTTACATATAAGGTCCGATTTGGAGTCGTTTCTTGCATTGCACTGTTATTGAAGTCCTCTACAACTTATGATAGGATTCAGTGGCTTTTATTAACGTGAGTGATATTATCTCCCACCATACTATGGTTGTTAGTAGTGTAAAAACGATGTTTTGAAATGATTTCCAACATTAAAACTTGTTTTTTAATATATTTAAACTCACATCTGATTGTATAAAATAATTTTATAATGTTTTGAAAATGGTTTTAAATCGGACATCACACATGTTCTTATAGATGAATTAATTTCTAAAAACGATAAATTTAGGCCATTTTGACATAAATCTAAAATTGGTTGCTATAAATGTATTATATATGTTGTATGTATGTTGTTTGTATGTTATGTTGGTTGTATGTGTGCTTATTTCCTTGTTTTGGTTGAAAACATCTTTCAGTAGGCGATATAATGTTCACAAATGCCCATAAGATAGAGTTTCATGCATATCGATGAATGCAAAAATGATGGAAACTCAAATGGATGGGATAAGCATGTGGAAGAGTACTGGGATGCATGCCGACCGATCTGAAGACAAAAGACGATGAACTTATTGTAACACACCACACTTGACAATTAATTTACTTATTAAAGAATTAAGATGGGCTTGCAAATGATGTAATAGGTAGATTAAACCATAGAAAATAGGTAATGAACTAATGAAAAAGAATATGAAGGCCAAGACCCAATTATTGTGGGACAATAAGCATGACTCTTTTTCATCCCTTCATTCCATTCTACTAAAAATAAAAAAATAAACACCTGAGAGTACATTAATGGTGGGTGCTTACAAAGCGCAAATAAAGAGAAGATAAGTAAACATAAGCTAGAGAGGGATTAAGAAGTCTAAAGCAAAATATTTCAAAGATCTTGGTGAGTAATACTAAACCTATTTTACCGTTCCTAATTATTTAGGTTCGGTATGATTTTATTTACTTTTACATATGAAGGAGTATCATGTGGATTTTCAATAATAAGTGAAATGTTTAATGTATATTTTAGGGAAAAAATAAATGAACATGGGATGTTCATATGCATTCCCCTGCTCTAGAGATTTCAGTATGTTATGAACATTTAATATGATGTTCTAATCATGATTTTATAAATGGATTTTTAGTTTGAGATGTTTCAAATCTCAAAATATTATATTAGAAATTTTTGATGGAGAATACCTAAAAGATAAATAAGGAAAATATTTAAAAAATCGAAATAAAGAATAAAGTATATTAGAACAATTATCCACAAATTTTCTGGAATTTTAGTAAGGTATTCTATGAAAAAAATAAGCTAATATAAGAGGGGAACTACACTAGGGAAAAAGGGTACTATGCGATCGCTTGTAATTTTAAATTATACAGTGAAACAAGTGTTAGATAAATTGGGTACCAGATCTACATAACTACTTAAAAGGAAAATAAAGGACACTATCAATAACAAAAGGTGGAACCATGACGTATCAGGTTACAAGACGTATAAAGATGTTGTCAAATATGTCAGATTTTGTTTGATTTTGAGCTGGGGGAGGGAGTAACTCGAATTTTAATAGAACTGCGGTAGGGAAAGGGACCCAGGGATATTCATAGGAAAGTAGATCTATGTCGCAATTTGTAGAAGGCATTATGCATCGCAAAAATATAAAGTTAGAAGAGACTAAATTGCGCTGCCATATGAGTAAGACACAATGCACTGCAACATCAAAGTGAATACTTAATAAGAACGTGTACTGCGTTCACAGGTTGTGGCAGGATGGTATAGGGACAAGATAAGGTGTGAATGAAACCTAGTAGAAGACAATTAGGTAGGACTCGGGGGAGTCAGGGCTAGTAAGGGAAAAAAACTCTTACACTAGAGATAGGGTTGGAAGGTCTATTGATGTTGGGTGGGGACGCTCACTTGAATGCACACCTAAAGACGGTGAGGAGAAGCATTCAAATTTCAAGAGACCGCAAGAGGCTGATTATATGTAGTAAATAAATAATTAAGGACTACGGGTGGTTGTTTCATAATAGTCTAGAATTTAAGCAAATAAATACCTAAGGACTGCATGTGGTTGTCTCTTTGTGGTCCAGAGTTTAAGAAAAATAATAATTTAATACTGCAGGTGGCTAGTTCGTTGTAGTCCAAAGTTTACCTAGACAAATACTACAAGAGGCTGATTTCGTGCAATATTAAATTGAATAAATGAGTATGGTTGCAGTAAGGGGCGGGTTCCACGAAGCATCCAATTTAAGGAGTAGTTTAAAAAATTGCAGGATAACTGCGTGTGGACGTAGAAGTAGAGGGGATTTGCATAGAGGTGCACTTTAGTAGGCACTAGGTACTAAGAAATTCTGTAGAAGTAAACTATGATTGTTTTTATTATGATATGGTGAATAGTGAGGGCAAAAACTGTTCCGCAATCTGTGGTGTGTTCTCACTATATATATGTATTGTTTTTAGGTAAGGTGTTATTCACACTAGGCTATTTGTCTGACCTGTGTTTTTATTATTGCTTTCCTCATAAACTCATGAGTACTCATTTTAGTAGGTTGAATTTGTGGGCTGAAGTAGGTTTATTTTAGGAGCCATAGCACTAAGATCGAAGGCGGAGCAGAAGGCTTTGTTAGCTAATAAATAATGTTATATCCACAGTTTTATGAGTTCAGACGGAGCAGTACTATGTTATTTTCGATTGTTGTCTGACCCCTATGTGGGTACGACTTTTGGGTTAACCTGGAAAACTATGTATGTAATAAATTTCTGGAACATGCTATATGTAATAAAAAAGTTTAGCTACTCTATCTACTTAAATTGTTTATGAATATACATAACTCACTTACATCACTTAAAAATAGTTTTGGTGATTACTGCAGCATCATCGGCGTTCAATTTTGGGTTTCATAATAGGGGATGTTACACATGAGTATGTGCTTCGGGATTCAGGATGGATGTCGGACATTTTCATTTGGTTTGTACTTAGCCTTTTTTGGCTATGACCAAAAGCAAAGTGGTTGGTATCAATCATTCTGCAATGGTCTGTACCAACCACTATTGATGGTGGTGAATTTGGCAAATCTTTGACATGGACAATGAAGGGACTTTGGAGAGAGCAACATGGTGGTTCGTTCAAGCGATTGACCCTTGATGATTATATTATTGCTCTACGACGAGCGATTTCAATGGTGAAGTGATGATGCGATAGTTCAACCTGATGGCTTCGTGACTGAGATGACGAAAACTCAACAAGAATGGAGTTATGTTTATAGGATAATGACTCGATGGAATGGAGTTGTGTTATGAAATGACTCAATGAGGATGGAGTTGTGCTTCGATGATGATGACCCGTTGTTGATGTAATCGTGATGATGAATCATAAGGACGAGTTCAAGGAAGGGAGCTCATGGGTAGAATGAGGAAGGGTTCTACAATGGAAAATGGAACGGGGAAGGGTTATGTTATGGAAAAAATGGAAAAGAATGGAGCGAGGAAGGGCTCAAAGACACTTGTAAAGGGATCATTGATACTCGGAATGTTTCAAAGTATGCTCATAAAGCAACGTTATGTAAAGACACTCATTGAGTATTAGAATTTATACTTTAGATCGAGGAAGGGAACCGCTAACCTAGATCAAGAAAGGGAACTAGTTTCCGGTATCTGTATGGCTGGAGTTTGAGCACCTGGAAACTGAGATTTTCCATTAATCTCTAGTAGAGGATTGGCCATACGAGCTATCATATATCCAAAGTACATTAGTGATAGCAAGGATTGTTTAATGGATGCTATGTTTTCCTTGTTTTCCATATCACTCTAGGGATGTCACTTGACGTACTCATTATGGATGTAGATACCTAGACACTTGATATTTCAAATAGGACATAGTAAACCTTTATGTTAATAAAAGATGGTAGAATAGCATATATTATTATTTGCTAACTCTTTTGATGCAGGGACATGTTATGTATGATTCTCCATACCTTATGTCCTATAGACTATATCGACTTTCATAGTATTTTAATATTGTTTATTGTTTACGCTAGACTGTTTTCTGACTCAAGGTTTTATGAAGTGCTTCTTAATATCTTAGTTACTCTTAAATAAGTAGACTAAATAGCGGGTGTAGAGGCGTATGGAGTTGTGCAGGTTGACTAGCAGGAGTAGATGCTTTCTCATATATATATATATATATTTGGGCTTGATATTGCATTTATCGATGTTCGACATTGTGGAGCCTTGACAATGTTTGACTCATTTTATTTAGAGATAGTTTATAATCTGAGTTTATTTATCGATTGTATAAACTCTATTACTGTCTTATATAACTGTATGAACTTATTCACACTGATTTAGTGATTTATTTAGTTATTTTTGTCTCACCAATTTTTATATCTGTGATGATTATTATATTTTATTCGATGCAAGTGAGATATATGATAGGTTCTGTGATTGTTATATTTACTTTACAACCCTTGAAAATCGTCCTATATCGGTCGAGAACCGTTATAGCATATTATACAGGTATATTAGGTGCCGGAGGTGTAGGGTGGTCGTCACATTTGGCATCAGAGATTAGGTTGCATAGTTGACCTAAGTGGTACTAGAGTGATAACTCATTAGGATGATCCATTAGAGATAAAGCGGAAGTTATTACTCTAAGATGGATCGATAGTGTACGAGACAGCGTACTTGTTATATATATGTGTGTGTGTGTGTGTGCTTGTGTGTGTTACTACCAATGTTAGTGCCCAAGGTATGCGACATAGCGACATTGTCATAACTCTACATCAAAATTTGTTGAAAGAATGTGAGTAGTGTGTTATCAAAGCCAATGCCAAAAGCCAACAAAACCACCGTGCGTCAACAAAAGGTTAATTGGCAACATCATATGTCATCAAAAAAGTACGAAAATGGGTCAATGTTGAAGACATGCAATCTCGCATACCATCTATAGAATTGAATGATTAGTATCGGGACTCTTGTATCGCCAGATAATGCAGGATGGAATCTATGCCATATATAGTAAATACCGTAAGCCATTAGTGTCATAACGTCATAGCGTATGTCGCAACAAACTGATGCCATATTCTATCAATGTCCCCATTTACCTATGAAGAAAGAAATGGATATCGTAACTCATCAATATCGCTCTTTGTCAACGTCACTCATCATTGACACCACCTATGGCCAATTGCGTAGGGTTGAATGATGCCGTAATTGAAGTAATGTCAACTGGATCAATATCATAGAACATTGATGCTAACTTCATCCTGATTTCGTAAGCGTTTGACGTCTTAAGCTGATAATGTAATAGGGAGACTGATGTTGAAAATGAATAATGCCACCAATGTATGATGTTTTGGCTATCTGATGCCATAGGTCAATGATGGCATATGTTATTCAATGCTGTAAGTTTGTTGATGCCAAGAATTATCATTACGCACAGAGGCTATCAAGGCCGTTGACAATACTGATGTGCACGTAATTGTGCATATTTTACCACCATATTTAATCCGTTTAAATTAAATAAATGATCATATCGGGTATTTTAACTTGGTTAAACTAAAATTCATATTATTTTCAAATCGTCACATATTCATCTTCATCCAAGGGCAAAATGGTCGTTTTTGTGCATATATTAATTTAAGAAAATTTAATTGGAAATTTCTATATTATTTTATAGGAATTTGGCTTCATATACAAGTGGTTTCATGAAGATATATGCATGCACAAAGGAGATACAAAGGAATGGAGATGAAAATAATTCAAAATGATGATCATGGAGGACCCCACTTACCCACCTACCTTAATGTACACTTAGGAGCTAATGCACATGCTAAAAGGCCATCAAAATTTCATGCACACTTAATGGATGATTATGGGATGCTAATGATTACTTGACCACCACACTACCTCAAGGGCAATTTGGGCATTCCCCAAAAATATGAATTAGGGTTTCATACATGTATAAAGACCCCTTATGTTTCATGTAACCCTCTTCTTCTTAGTCTCTCTTTAGTTAGTTTTAGGCTCAAAATAAAAAAAGCTCTTCTCTTTCTCTTTTCATGGCTACTTAGCCATTTTTTTATTTTCATGTAATTTCTGTTTTTTTATGCAATTTAATACATGATCTTTTTCTTTTCTTGTTTATTTCATTTCATGTTGTAGTGTAGATTATTTTATTTATGCAAGTAGTGTAGATTTTCTTTTATGCAATTAGATTAGTTCTCTTTTTCATTAGCTTTCATTTTCCTTTCTTTTTAGTTTCATGTTGCTTGCTACAAGTGTTGATATGATAACACAAATGAGAGGCTAATCCCTTCAATTTAGGGGTAATGAAGCCTCTAATCATGTAGCTTCAACATTTTGATGTTATGCTCTCTTTTTGTGCTTTAATGAGAATGTATGAAATGGTTAACTTGTTGTTTTTGCTTTGAATTTGATAGCTATATTGTTGATACCAAATAGGCTATACTTAAACAATCACTAACACAAATTACCTCTTCATCTACATATGATGATGGTAATGAAGTGAATGTTGAAATTAAAATTTGATGGTATATATTTCTAATTAATAGTTAAGAGGCCATACTTAAAATAGATTTTGCTTTCAACTTTGTTGTCATTTTTCATACGAGTTAGTAAGAAGTTTAAGGGGTGCGTTATAGTTTGATGGCATACGTTAAGCTAATTAATAGCACAAATAGGCCATACTTATGATAAACACATCATTTAAATTCACTTATGACCAAAGAAGAGAGATCATAATTTCATAATTTGTTGAACTATATGATCTAGAGATTGGAATTATCTCTAAATTTTCATTTAACTTTCATTTTTCTATTAATTTTCTTTTGCTCATTTTTCTACATTTTTAGCTTCACACTTTTCAACTTTGGTTAATTTGATTGAGTAGGAAATTTGGATCAACAATTCCCCACGGATCGACCCGTACTTGCTACGTACTTCAATAGTACACCATGCGCTTGCAGGAAAATTTAATTTGAAATTTTTCGGCAAATTTCTAATCCATAGAAACTTTGTCGATTAACAAGTTTTTGCCGCCGTTGTCGGGGAATAGTTTTGATTTTAATTTTCTACTCTTCGAATTATTTTTGTTGTGTGTTTTTATTTTGTGTGTGTTTGCATTAAAAAAACAACAAAAGAAAAAAAAATGTTGTGTTGTGTGTTTGAGTGTTTTTTGTTTGTGTGTTTTATGTTTTCCTTTTCATTTGCATTGAGCATTTAAAAAAAAGTTTCATTCCATTTCATTTTCAAGTACATTTTCCATTTTCAATTTACAATTTACAGTCCATTTACAATCTCCCTTTTTTTTTAAAAAACAACACTGTTTACATTTTCTATTTGAATTCTCTGTTCAATTTCACTATTTCTGTTTCTGCCACCAAACAGTTCCTTCCCCTGCCTATACTTCTACAACCACCATAGTGCATCTCCAACACCTCAAAACTGCAATCAATATCCAACAACAACTCGCCTACCACTTCAAAAACCTGCTGCCTTGCTCCTTCACTATCATTTAGCCACTTATAACATCCTCAAACCCAAACATACTTCACACTGACATTCGTCCTCACTTCAAACATTCACAGCAGCAGCCATTGGCAACTCATCGGCAATTCATAGCACTCCACACTAACAGCCATAGACATCAGTCAGTCATCTGCCTACCATCCACAGCAGTAGCACCATTTACTTCTCGCAACCAACCCTGGACATTTGACAAACTCTAACAGCAACCATTCACCAGAACATCACCATTCCAAACAAAAGTAGCATCTACCACCAACCCATTTACATTAATACTGCATTCCTGCGCAAAATACACTGACCAAACATATAACTCTCTGCCATCATTCCTCTGGCTACCTAGTCAAATAGCAACCACCACCATATCCGGTCTTTACTGCTTATTCATTGCTATTCATCTACCCCCATATCACTTCGCCAACTTAACACAGCATGACTCTAAGTGCATCTATGCATCTGTGCACATATACCATTTCATACTCCTTCCACTGACAAGCTCCTTGCTTCCCCTGCCAATACCACCACTTCCAATCTTAACTGCTTGCCTGAACACCTCCTTACCATCTTGCTTACAACTCCAAGTTCATCACATTTCTTTAACTCCCCTCAAAACTACAATATCAACACTTACTTCCTGCATATTTTCATCGCCATTACATTATCACCACAACGACTGCCTCCTTCTTCCAAATCATTTCTACATCAAACAGCAACTTCCCTCACAAACTGACAGCAACCAACAATCGTACCTGAAAATCACAGCAGCCATACCATCAGTTCCATTAAGAACCGCATCCTCCTTCACTGTCAAAATTGCTACCTTCTTCGACTTCCTCACAACCGTCACAATACAAACAGCCAAATCTTCCACCTGCAATCACCTGCTTCTACCACTATCTTCAGCATCACAACCATACAAGTGACTTGCATTATCCACTACAAAACCATACCCTACTGCCTACATCACTTCTATGCACCACCTTGTGCACACATCCTCCACCATTAATAGTTCTGACAATAACCAAACATCCCTTCCCTTCAACAAACCACTTCATCCATCTTCCTATCAACATCCACATCATTTCACTCCTGACCATCCCCATCTGCTAGAATATACCTCTACAGCAACTTCAGATTTCACAAAACCAATCCAAACAACTGCAATCGCGAGCAAGCATGCGACCCTAAACCTCCAAACACAGCAACCACCTATCGCCAATCCATCAATACAAAATCGAGTACTCGCCGCGACCTGCAAGCCAACCGCCATCGACTTCCAAAATCCTCGACCTTTGTAATCGCCTCAAACGAACCACTGCCTCATTCGAACACCCAAAATCGCCGTGAGATCAACACCACTACCACAACCTTCATCGCTACAACCACCTCCATCAATTCTTCTAACCAGACCCAATAAACTCACTTCTATGGTCGCTAAATCAAACTTGACATATCCAACCCCCTCGAATCCACAACTGAATTTAAGAACTGATTTTGATCTCGATTTCGACTTCAGATTTTTTTTTTGAGAATTCAAATTGAGACGCGATTTTATAAATTAAGAATCGATTTTGTGAAATTTAGAATTGATAATTAACGAAGTGGATGCAGTCTGATTCGTATAAAACAAGAGGAATGGGATTGTGAATAAATGTTTGGGCCGGGTAAGAGAATTCTTGGGTTTGTTAAATTGGTTAATGGTGAATTTTTTTAAGGTGTTTAGTTAGTTGTTTTGAGTTTTGAGTTATACTTTAGAGTTTCTTTCTTGATTTAAAAAAGAAAAAAGACAAAAAAACATAAGTTTCGATTTGTTTTTTTTTTCAATTTGTTTTTGTTTTCATTTGCAAATAGTTTACAAAAAAAGAAAAAAAAAGGAAACATAAAAAAAGGAAATGAAAATGCTTTTAGTTTGTTTTCAATTGTTTTAAATTTTTTTTCAATTTTTTCAGTTTGTTTTGTTTTTCTGTAAACTATTTGCAATTTTTCCAGTTTGTTTTGTTTTTCATTTATTGGAGTTTCCTCTTTGATATATATACAAAAAAAACTGTATATATCTTGTTTTTATTTTCAGGTTGCCAAAGCAGATAGGAAGAGTTGCTTGCTTAACTTAGCTAGCCAAAACAAAAAAAATTAACTGCCTGCTTGCTTATAAAAATTTGCTTCTTTTAACCCCTAAATATTGTTTTTATTTGTCTTGCATTGTTGCTTGCTTGCATATAAAAAAAACAAAAACAAAAATCCATTTGTAGTCGCATTGTTAATACACTTTTAATTTCTGCTTTGCATTTCATCTTAGAAATTTGGTTAATAATAACGGTTAGACATCGATAACTCTTAATTGTATATTGACAAGTTGTCTTCTTTGAACAATTTAATTTCTTGGTGTCTAGGCTACGGCAGAGCAATAACCATTTATAAATATTACGGTGATTCATAAATATTATAGTGGTTGTTTCTCTAAAGGTACTTAAACCTTCGGCTGCATTGCTATGGTGATTCGTGGTGCACTGATAACTCCTGCCCGTTACCTGGCTGAGAACTATCTTGTTGATTTAAGACAAAGTGTGATTATACAATTTTGGGTTAACTTAGGATAAATCATTTGTAATTAAACCCTTGCATTCATTTAGTTACATTAGTTCATGCATATTTAAAAAAAAATCCTTCAAAAATCCAAAACTAAAAAATTGTAAATATTCCTTTTCTTTTTCTTTGAAATTTTTAAATCCTTTTTCTTTGAAATTTCAAAAATCCAAAAAAAAAATTATAAAACCTTTTCAAAAACAAAGAAAAATTTTGAAAAAGAAAAAAAGAAAAATCAATTTCTGTTTTTGAAAAATAAATTTTATTTGTAAATATTTTTCCTTTATAAAAAAAACCCAAAAACATTCTTGAAAATGTCCGAGTTTCCCCACTTAGGTGAATTTTACAATAGTTGTGAAAATCAATATAATCCATATGATTTCACTCCAAATTCGTATGGATATTTTAACACCAACTATTGTTTAAACGATTCGAATTTTGAACCACAAATTTTTCAAAATGATGAACAACCATCGAATTTCGAAAATAGCATTGAAACGATTTCATCTTTACTTGAACTCTCTACATCACAAAATCGAATGATAAATGAATTGTGTAGTTCATATTTGTGCGATAATTCAAATCAAAATTTTCAAAATAATCAAGAGTTGAATTCACTTCAAAATTTAAACGATTTCGAGTATAACCCATGCCCATTCAATTTTGAATTTCAAAATGAATTTCAAAATCAAAACGAAAATGTGATCCACTTTTCAAATAATTTTGGCAATGGGAATAATCTCGACTACGATGTGAGTGAAATTTTTGTTCTCAACAAGTCCAAAGTGAAAATTTTCAAGTTAATAACTACAAATTGGATTTTGTTGAGCAAATGGATGAAATTTACGATGACCACACAGATTTATTTTTTGAAACATATAAGAAACAACGTGATAAACAAAATCAAATCCCAACGTGTGACTAGTCAAACGATAATCCATCTTTTACCCAAATCACTGATTTTCAAATAACAACTTTTGATATTGAATATAAGAATCTTAATGAAGTTGTTGAAAACACGGTAATTGAGTTGGATTTCAATTCTTTTAAGGGCGAGAAACTCGATTTAAGATTCGATCTTCCTTTTCTCGATTTTGAAATTTTGAACATAATAACTTTGGATTTTGAACTTGACACATGCAATGAAGTTGTTGATAATTCAATAAAAGAAGACGAATTCAATGAAAACGATTTCTTTGGACTTTTCAAAAATGAGTTGTTGAATAGTGATGGGGAAGATTTAAATCACCATTTTGATTTTGATACCAATAATATTGAAAAAAAATTCAATGAACAGCTTGAATTTCAATTTGGTGAAAATAAACTTGAACTTCAATCAATCGTTTTATCAACCCCAAAAATCATTGAAAATAAAACGACTCGTACAATTTTTAATAAAACGACATTCGATTTTCCAAATCAACATTCGATTTTGAAATCTTTTACGGTTTGGTTTTCCGAGATTAAGCTATGTCTTGCATATTTGATAAGACAAATGAATCGGTCTTTGGAAGACCGTTTCATTTACTTTTTGACGATATACTTTCTGATCTTATGTAAATACCGTTCATTTTCATATAAATAAAGGCCATTTTTAGTTTTATTTTTCTCCTTCCACTTGGGTTGACTGTGGGGACACAGTCAAAATCATGTGTGGGGGGGAGGTAGACTCATCTTCATTTTTTTTCTTTTTCATGGTTTATTTTTACATTTTCTTTCCAAAACATAAAAAAAAATCTAAAAAAAAAGTTTTTTTTAAGCATTTTTGATTTTTTTTAAAGAAACGCTATATGATAAATATATGGTTTTGGTTTAATAAATTGAATATTTTGAAAATTTATCTGTCTTAACAAAAATAAAAATAAAGTTCGATTACAAATGACGATAGTTTAACTAGTATATAGGAAGGTTCATACGTGATAATTATGAAATATATCCTAACTGAAAATCTTTGTTTTAAAAAGTGGCTGATTTAAAGTAAAGGATATAACATTTTTTTTATCTTTTAAGTTAAATGGTGCTAAGAGGATTTTGCAAAACTCTCTCTTCAAAAAAAAATATTTAGAAAAAGAAAAAGAAAAAAATTTCTTGTATTTGTGTATATTTTTACTAAACACCTAGAGTCATGTGTTCACACTTGTATGTTCACTCGCCATGCTCCGTACCCATCTCTCGTAAGCCCGAAAGGCAGTGCACGATCGGTATATCTGGCCTCAGTTTATCTGAGTTAGGTGTATATATATAAAAATTCTTTTTTAATAACGCCTATAGTCGATAATTGTTCACACTTGTGTGTTCACTCGCCACGCTCTGTATTCCCCTCACATTAGTTCGCCAGGCAGTGCACGGGTAATATATCTGGCCTCGGTTTATCTGAGTTAGGCATATGTAAATATTGTTAATATCAATAAAATTTTCAAAAGAAAAAATGGAGAGAGTAAGCAAATGAAATCCAAGCACTATTTTAACTTATTTGATTTGACTTGTTATTGAAAAGAAATGAAAATTCCACTTTGATAAACTTTGATAATCAACTAAGGATCCATTTCATAGTTACACTTTTTTATCAACCGGAACAACGAGTTAAACTATAGTATATTTGCTTTGATAAATTGATTTTTGTTGGATGTTTTGACGAGTAAAATAACTTAAATTTCAAGATAATGAACAAAACTTATATTTAACTTTTTTGTGTCTATTTAAAAGTAATTCTTTCATTTGTAAATATTTCCAAAACTCGCATTCATCTCTTTGTAAATAAATCTTGCATTTTGTAAATATTTTCATCCTGCATTAGATTTTGTGGGTAGTATCCGCTGAAAACCCTCACGAGACAACACTCGTCCTACTGGGGACACCTAGAGGTTTAACGGCTTGTTGCATACACTCAATGCAATCCTGCTCCCGACGAAAACAGATTTATCTTAGTTTTTCTTTATTCGAGGACGAATAAAAAGATAAGTATGGGTGTATTTAATGTGCACGTAAATGTGCATATTTTTACCACCATATTTAATCTGTTTAAATTAAACAAATGATCATATCGGGTATTTTAACTTGTTTAAACCAAAATTCATATTATTTTCAAATCGTCACATATTCATCTTCATCCAAGGGCAAAATGGTCATTTTGTGCATATATTAATTTGGAAAAATTTAGTTGGAAATTTCTATGTTATTTTATAGGAATTTGGCTTCATATACAAGTGGTTTCATGAAGATATATGCATGCACAAAGAAGATACGAAAGAATGGATATGGAAATAATTCAAAGTGATGATCATAGAGGACCCCACTTACCCACCTACCTTAATGTACACTTAGGAGCTAATGCACATGCTAAAAGGCCATCAAATCTTCATGCACACTTGATGGATGATTATGGGATGCTAATGATTACTTGGCCACCACACTACCTCAAGGGCAATTTGGGCATTCCCTAAAAATATGAACTGGGGTTTCATACATGTATAAAGACCCCTTATGTTTCATGTAACCCTCTTCTTCTTAGTCTCTCTTTAGTTAGTTTTAGGCTCAAAATAAAAAAAGCTCTTCTCTTTCTCTTTTCATGGCTGCTTAGGCATTTTTTTTATTTTCATGTAATTTCCTTTTTTTATGCAATTTAATACATGATCGTTTTCTTTTCTTGTTTATTTCCTTTCATGTTGTAGTGTAGATTTGTTTATTTATGCAAGTAGTGTAGATTTTCTTTTATGCAATTAGATTAGTTCTCTTTTTCATTAGCTTTCATTTTCCTTTATTTTTAGTTTCATGTTGCTTACTACATGTGTTGATATGATAATACAAATGGGAGGCTAATCCCTTCAATTTAGGGGTAATGAAGCCTCTAATCATGTAGCTTCAACATTTTGATGTTATGCTCTCTTTTTGTGCTTTAATGAGAATGTATGAAGTGGTTAACTTGTTGTTTTTGCTTTGAATTTGATAGCCTATATTGTTAACACCAAATAGGCTAGACTTAAACAATCACTAACACAAATTACCTCTTCATCTATATATGATGATGGTAATGAAGTGAATGTTGAAATTAAAATTTGATGGTCTATATTTCTAATTAATAGTTAATAAGCCATACTTAAATTAGATTTTGCTTTCAACTTTGTTTTCATTTTTCATATGAGTTAGTATGTGGTTTAAGGGGTGCGTTATAGTTTGATGGCTTATGTTGAGCTAATTAATAGCACAAATAGGCCATACTTATGATAAACACATCATTTAAATTCACTTATGACCAAAGTAGAGAGATCATAATTTGTTGAACTATATGATCTAGAGAGTGGAATTATCTCCAAATTGTCATTTAACTTTTATTTTTCTATCAATTTTCTTTTGCTCATTTTTTACATTTTTAGCTTCACACTTTTCAACTTTGGTTAATTTGATTGAGTAGGAAATTTGAATCAACAATTCCCTACGGATCGACCCATACTCGCTACATACTTCAATAGTACACCGTGCGCTTGCGGTAAAATTTAATTTGAAATTTTTCGGCAAATTTCTAATCCGATAGAAATTTTGTCAATTAACAACTACTTCATGACAATGTCGCTTCATATCGATGTTGATCCATGTAAATTCCGCTTCGTACTAATGTCACTTCGAATTGATGGATGCCTTCATTATTGGGACAAGGCTGAAGCACTATTATGCACCTAAGAATGTCGAAGGTCGTCATTAGTCAAGGCCTAGCGTTATGTGCCATTGATATTGTCGACGATCATGCATGCCAAAGTCAAGCTGCTATGCTACACTTCTACCTCTATAAATACGGATATAGAGGTATGGGAGAAAGGGTGAATCATTGTTGTCTCATTTCTTACATTTTAAACTTTGTAACCCTAAATTGATTTGGAAATTTTAGAACCGATTGCAACACTCGAACTTTTGCACATAGGACCTTGTACATTCAACAATTGAACAGTATATGAAAAAAGAGGAATTCTACATTTACTAGATCAACCATAAAAAAGAGAAAGCCTCTCCTCAAATAAAGGAAAAAGCCTTTGTCCCTGCTAAGATGGCCTGGTCAAAGCACCTCCTAGAGGGAGGTCAGAATAAGCCTTTGATCCCATCTGAAAAGGCCTGACCAAAGCATCTGCAGTCTTCGACACCAGCTTACATGGCTTAGTCAAAGCACAAGCCCTTATGCCACCACTCATGGCCTGTCTAAGGCACCTCCTAAGGGAAGGTTAGAGTAAGCCTTTGGTCTCGTCTGAAAATGCCTGACCAAAGCATCTACAAGCCTTCAGCCCCTGGGTAACGACTCGTGAATTTATCAATTTGATAAATTATATTAATTTTAGACATTCAAATATAAGCTTTTTAAAACATTGATTATGATTTTTTGAACAATAAAGATGGTAATTTTATTTTGAATAAGTATTTAAAAAAATGTAAACTTTGAAGGAATATCGATAAAATGTTCGAAAATCGTTTTATCGATAAATAGCTCTATAATTATCAGAAGTCGCATTCGAAGCTGCATACATCCACTTATTTATCCATCTAAACAATAATATAAAATAAAAAAATTTATTTTATTTTTGAAAATAAAAACTATTTATGACATCATCAATAATGACATCATATTTAATAATTGACTTACAAATTTAAATTGAGATTTAATGATTTAATAATTATTATAATTATTCAAACAATTGTTTTTAAATGATAATAATTCATTTTAATTAGTTATGAAGTGATAATAGACCATTTATAGTAGTTCTATAAAGATATATATATTCGACTTCAAATTATAAAGAAAATTGATATCGTTTTATCGATACAATAACATTTTCTATAAAAAAATATATTCACATGTGTGCTCTCCTCTATTCGTAGAGGATCACACATTTTTCTCAAAAAAATAACATTTTCTATAAAAAAATTGTTTAATATTGATTTATATGATTTTATAATTCCAATTGTGATCATTATATTTCATTAATAATGACAAGAAATTAGTTTTCAAATTTTGTTTACATTTATATGTAATTTAATTAATAAGTGAAAGGTGACCGGGAATCGGCTTTCCGATTTTCGATGGATTAACGAACGCAAGTTGTTCAAAGTTGTTACAATGTTGTTTATTCTCTTGTGCACTTACATACACATGTAGATACATGTCACATGCACATATATACATATAAATACACATACATACAAACATGAATACATATAAAAATAATATCATGATATTATTTACAAAATACCTAAGATATTTTACTAAAGTCAAAGGAAAACATCACCTTACCTTACACACACATGGGGGCACATGAAGGAGGTGAAGGATGGGAGGGGGAAGTCATGGTAAAGCTGATGGTAAGGGGTGCATGATGATGTTAGGAGATATTTTCCACTTTGCTTATGGATTAAGCCTCGAATTTCCTATAAATACCCACCTACATCTCACATTATCATACACAACTTCATTTGAGCTTTCTTCTTCTTCTTAGAGCTCCACTTTAACGGCTTCCAAGCGTTGAAGAATATCTTCAAAAGTTGTGATAAAATATATGCAAAATTTTATCCATATGCTAATTGTATCATTCCTCCTCAAAAATAATGCCAAACCCTTCCACTACCCTCCTACAACCAATGGCCAACCCCATATCCATGTATGGCCGAGCACTAAAAGGAAGATGTCCCTAAGACGTGAGCAAGGAAGTGAGGAAGGAGGCAATGCAGTGAGTAATGGTGATGGTGTATGGTGATGGCCGAGAGTTATGGGCTAAAAGGAGTTGTTTAGGTGATGGTTTAATGAAGTGTTGATTTGTTTGAATGTTGTAGGAAGTTTGGGTTTGAATAATGGTGAGAACTAGATTATAAATGAATTTTAAAATGGTTTTCAATAAGTTATCATGAGTATAAAAATGATTATGATGTTTGGTTGGTTAATTAATGATGCTTGATGGTTGCTTAAGAAGTAAAAAAGTAACATATAGTTAAACATGTCATTTAAAAGTGAGAAAACTCTATTTATATTATGATATGGATAATGATATGAGATGTTTGGAATGATTGGTTGTTATGTTTTGTTCATCATGTTTTGATTGTGAAAATATGGCTGTTTGGATGTGTAAACAATTCACATTTAATACACGTCGAAATTACACAACTGAAATCACTTTCCTAAATGAATTAAAAAAGTGTTACGAGATGATTAAACCTCTTTAAATTGGTTTATAAATGGTTTATAGTCACTAAAACTCAATTTGGTGAAGTTTTGTAAAGAATTGAAATTGGAGTCAAAAATAGGTGCGGTAGTTCGCGATTTCGCACCTAATAGTTTAAGCCCATTTATATGACGGATTCAGAGTCGGAATTCTTTGAAATAAGAATTTTATGAACTCTTATAATCATAGTTTTCAAACAAATGAAAGAGATCAAGATTTCATTTAGTAGATTTTGAAATACGAGCAAAACAAGTTTTCGAAATAGTCACGCTTTGGTAGTTCGGAAACCAAAGCGATAAATTCTTTAAATGGATATTTTTAATTCTTTAAAAATATAAAATAATATATATATATATATTAAAATGTTTTAAAAGAGATTTGAGTTATAAAAATGGACTTCCAAATAATAGAAAAATTGTTTTGATCAAAGAAGCCTTAAAAACATTATTTGCAGCATTTTTTCGTAGCACTTTCCAGTAACTTTTACAAACAACAATTTTAACATAATTATTCTTTCCTGAATCTTTTAGAGGCATTATCAAATAAATAATTAAGTATTTTAAAGATGATTTGGAAGTTTTAAAATTTTAAAGGAGTTAAAATAAATGGTTAAATGAAAAGCTGTTATAAATAAATGATTTAATCTTAGCTCTAAAAGCCGATGAGTAGACTGGATTTTTCTATTCGTGAGATCCGGATGTGGGGTGCTTAAACTAAGGAGATGTTCAGGAGTAACCAGTGCCCTGGCTCACCTGGCATCTTTCCTGGACGAGGAATAAATATGGTCGAAATGTCGGAAACGTGGTAAGTATAAAAGATTCAAATTTACAAATTTAATACAACTTGGATTGTGTAGAAATGATCTTCTTATACTTGGTATTAAATTTCAAGGAGGGATCCCACACTATCCATGTGAATTTAAATGGTCATTCCACTGTTATTCATGGATAGTAAAGGTTGAATACGAAAATTGATATTGAGTAGAATTAGTATAATTTCTATCGACCCTTTTTACTCAATAAGGTTTTGCAATGTGATTTATGAGAGATGATTTTGATACGGTATTTCCAAAGTTAAAGAGACATTTAATAATTCCATTTATACTGGGAAAGAACGTTATTTAAATTTTTATATCTCTAAAAGAGATATTTTATTTGATAAAGATATTGATAAATGAAATGATAATCACCCTCAAACTTAACATCTTTTGTCGATGATTGGTTCGAAGGAACCATGATCGTATTTGGGTGATTCCTATCCAAAAAGCACTTTAAACCAATATACGCGTTCAAAGTGAAGACATGGAATGATAATAAGTTAGAAGATGGAATGTAGAGCTGCTTGTCACTAACCCTTGGGGAAATTTCCCATATCATATATATGTGCAAGTAGCATCTTCATTTGGTCTTCGATGCAAGGGTTGCTCGCTACTAATCCTAAGGGTGATTCTCGACAGGATATAGTAGGAGAGTTCCTTCGATTTGTCTTGCTCATGGAAAACTCGTATGGACGAATGTCTAACATTGCATTTCTAAAATGCATGTACATTGATTTTTACAAACGTACATCTGTTTCGTGGTGTATGAGGTAACTCTCCTATAGTTAACACCCTTCTCCAAGACATATGAGCTCAGAGGTTATACATTTGTGAAAATCAATAGTGTGAATTGGCAATGTGGCATTCAAGGGAAATGTGTGCTATGAGAAAGGTAATCATTACCTCGAGCCTTATCACTTGGAAATTAATTAAACAAGGCATGCCGTGAGGCTATGTAGTTCACAACCATTAGGGTATGGCATCACCTTTCTAGATTACTCTCATATATTTCGAATATGTTGTGTATGCTATGGAATCCCGAATAGGTCGGTTACGACCGGTGTGATGTCATATTCGGTTCTATTTCCAACATTTGATGGGTCTTCGGGTAGGCCGGTCATGCCATGTGTAGAGGTCTCAAAGGTGTTGATCCTTGGTACATCCATCTAGAGATGTACTGTATGGAAGTTAGTCCCTCACCTTCCATTGTATGGAAATCCATTCTCTAGTAAGTGCCTTCTAACTTGATTGTAGAACCTATTATGCTAAAATTTAATCGATGTAACAATTTTGGCTAAGATTATATAAGTTTACTTGAAAAGTGTTTCAAAAGAATGTCATTAAAAATAATATTCCCAAATTTTGCGTACAAATGTTTTGGTTATCATAAGGTAAAAATCCATTCCATATTTATGTGCAGCATGGTCTTATGAGATACCCTTTGTTTCAAAATATATGTATTTGAGTTTCTCAAACCAGTCCCTTGACTGATTCGGAGTTTATTATTCTTTTCCCTTAAAGTCTGGGTGCTCCATTTTTCAAGCAGCCATGCAATATGTAGTATGAAGCATTTTGGAAAGAAGCAAGGAGCATGGAGCATTTTGGGTTCTTTATAGAAGTTATCTGTTAGTTCTACTGTATTATGTATTTTGTATCTACCAACACTTGTAAGAATAGGTAGTTATAACTATCTTAGCTGGATTAGTACTTACTAGAACTCTGATGGAGCAATTTGGAGCAATTACATGTACTACTCATATATATATATATATAATTAAATGTTGAATGCGATGTGAGATTCTATTTTTTTCTTCTATCTTTATTTTCTTTACCTCAGGATAATCCACCTCTCCAGCACTTGGATTTGAGGCACGTAAATACCGGGTATGTATTAGTGTCGATTTCTAAGAGTCGAGGAGGTGGATCATCACACCATGCCTGTGTGGCCTGGCTGGAGCGCCTTCTAGAGGGAGGATGGATTAAGCCTTTGGCTTGACCAAAGCACCAAACTAGCCTTCAATATCATCACCAAGGCCTTATTGAAGCATCTCCTAAAGGGAAGTCGGATAAGTCTTTGATTATGCTTAAGATAGCTACCCAAAGCATCGAACAAGCCTTTAGTACATTCTCCAAGGCCTTACTAAAGCGCCTCCTAGAGGGAGGTCGGGTAAGTCTTTGGTTCTGCTTAAGAAAGCTAACCAAACGCATCAGATAAAGTTCCTAAATCATCACCTAAGATGGTAACAAAAAGAAATCAAGTCAATTGCACTCTATCCAAAAGAATGGATCAAAAACAATCTTTTAGATGAATTGATCAATCAAATTCAAACCCAACTCGATCCGTAAGAAGGATTAAGGCTGTCTTTTAGAAGACGATCTATCAATTATAAGCCATTTGCGCTTCTAAACAAAATCAATCAATCAATCTTCTAGAGGAAGGTTGGTTAAAATGAGCAATTTGCGCTCCATAGCCGAAGCAATCTCCGGATACCAGATAATTTTTCGGTCTTCTATTGCTATCGCTGGATGGATTTTCTAGTCTTCTATTACTATTGCCAGATGGATTTTCCAATCTTCTATTATTATTGCCAGATGGATTTTCTTGTCTTCTATTATTGTTGTTAGATGGATTTTACTACCAGATGGTTTTTTGGTCCTCTGTTCACACTATAACCAGAATGGTCATCTGGACTTCTATTAAAATTATTATTAGAAGGATTTTCTGATGGTGGAGCTTCACTAAATTAGCACTCGATCCTTTAAATTTAGATTGAAATCCAACATTCTTATCAAACAGGGATCTCCGTTACTAAACAAGCTATAAGAATCTATGAAGAGACAAACTCTTACAGCAAGGTCAAAACTTATGGTCTTCATAGTAACTGAAATGCCGAATGCTCGGGGCTCAAAATATAGAAAAGCAAGATATTAATTGTTAAGAAATTTCAAATAAGAACCAGTTTCGATTCAAAACTACATATCATGTTAAGGCACTGAAAAGCAAATATAAAAGCTCAGAAGGAAAAACTACATATGATGCATTTGAGGTACAAGAGAATCTATTTAAAGTAATTATTTATTGAGGAACAAGGCTCTGTGTCATCCTGTCCAAATCTTCAGTAACCGATGTAGATTCAGTAATAAGACGAATAGCCATATCCAAAAGCTCTTTAAGTTTCTTTTTTTCTTTTCGAATAGCATCCTCATCGTTAACTGAATCAACTTGAGTTTTTAGTGCACGTTTGAGAGTCTTATTAGCTCCTCTTAAGATTTGAACTGTACCCTTTAATTCTTTAATCTCTTGCTCGAGAGTGTGTTTCTTGTGCTCAAGCTTTTAAACTTGACCTTCATAATCATCAAGACGTTGAGAGACCTTTTCATCCCATTTATTATTGAAAAACTACGTGCATTCAAGCTTGACCCGTTTGCTCTATTTTGAAATTTTTTCATTGCTTAAACTTAGAGGTGGGTTTAACAGAGTAGGAAATTATTTGCTGGCTAAGGATTGAAATCTTGTCTTTCTTCCCGGAGTAGCAGTAGGAGTAGGAAGGCTAGAATCGCCTCCGCTCGAAATAAGTTCCAAAGATTGGCAGGATACTTGACTCTTCAATACGTCCACTTCAAGGACATTTATCCGTTGATGTAATCTAGCCATTTCTGCATCAACCTCCATTGAGGGCCCAGATCCTAAGGCCGATTCCATTTTTTCAATTTCTAAAACTCTTTGTTCTTCTCGTTAATTTGATTCTCCAAGCTGGAGGTCATTTCTTTATAGTTACTAAAGGTTGATTTGAATTTATAATATTGCCAATGCCACTCTTACGCGTCTGGATTATTCGAAAACCGTAAAGCTGAAGCATCTTGAGAAGACCGCCTCCTTTCGATATCATCCATCAATTTATCTTTAATATCATGCAACCGAGAAAAAACATCTGTAGGACCGGATGGAAGCTTTAACTGAATTTCCTATTTGAAATAAATAAACCAGAAATTAATAAATGAAAAGTAATCTCTTTTATTCATAACAGTAAAAGATCTACAAATGATAGGGAGATTCAAATTATATTATAATTCAATTTTTGAATATTCAAGTAACTATTAAAATTGTGAAACAATAGTTTTAGCCTTTTCAAATGACCTAGCAGATAGTGTAAGAGTAGAATCAAAAGAAGCTTTGATCCTTTCCGGGGTATTAACTAGATGGAATCGATGATAGTCCCATTTCCCGACTGGATAGCTAGCATGATCATATTTCAATTTGGCGTGATAAGTTCAAATTTCACTAAGTAGTTTATCCTTCTGATCACCCATGAAATCAAAGCAAAAAATGAGGATATCGCATGTAAACTTCTGGTAGATCTCTAAGAAAGCTATGTTTTGCTAACTAAGACGTTCTAAGACTTAATTTTTTCCCCTTAAAATCCCTTCTTAACTTGACAAACTTACTCAAGAGTTCCAAGGGAATAAGGCTAATAGATATTTCCTTAATCTGTACAATATGTTAAAATCAGACCAATAACAGAGAAGCAAAAACAATAAAGTTTATAAGCTACTTGAATTATATACTTATACTACAGTTATACAATTATTCGGCTTCGTACAATATTGATTTCTTATAAAGTTTGAAGATAAATCACTTCTTATTATACTTAGTCATTTTGGGAGGAAGAGAAGTAGGAGTAAAAGGAACACTAGCAACCCTAGGTAAGTTCCAATAAGCTCAAGGATGAGGGTTGCTTCCATGTTCGTCCAAGTACCTTTTATAAGGGCGTCTAATTAAACTCCCACTATTTTCGCCTAAGTAAGAGAAGTCAACAAACTTGCCCCTGGAGTAATCTTTGTAGAGGAACTCCACCGTAGCATCTCTATCATTAATCAACATCCAAAAGTGAGTCATCAATTCGATATTCTCTCTCATAATTTTGCCTTGATGAAGACGAGCTTTTTCCAAGTGAGGAGCGGCCTGCTTCTCCTTAAAAAACTATAACCATGCAGTATCACTAGAAAGTCATTTATATTTGTCCGACAAGTCATTATACTCCTTAAGTTGCCTTTCAAGTTCCCTATGCAGTTTGTTCTCCTTATCTACACTCTTGTTGTAAAGAATCTCGTAATACTGTTTGTTCTTTTTCCTTAACAAAAATAGTAAGCTTATCAATTAATAGCTAGGCAGATAACCTTAGACATTTAAATAATAACTCTAGGAGGCTGGAACTTGAGGTATAGGATTCTTAGTTTTCCCCTTCGGCTGATGATGGGAGGGAGCGCCAATTTTTGGAGCAGAATCTATCCCTGTAGTATATTATGGGTCAGCGAGTTTCGAAAAGCTATTGTTATGTGTAGGCGACTCCAAATTATGATCGCCTGATCCCTCTCCCCTATCATGTGGCCCTCCAAGACCCTTTCCATCACCATAATCACCATTATCATCACCATGATCATCATTATTGTCATTATCATCATCCTCTTATCTATTAGATTTGCTCTCTTCATCGATTGGAGGGTCATCAAAGTTAGCCATTTTTCGGCATTGACCTCTTTGTCAGTCGGAAATTACTTTTGAAGAGTCTCTTTGTCCTTCCTCAGCCTATGACTGAAATTTCTTTTGAAAATTTCATTCCAATTCGGGAGAGATGGAAAGTCTAAGTCCAGGCATTTACGAAGGTTGTCCGCATATGCCACAAACAAAGCATCTTCATAACACTTCTCAGTAATTTTGGGAAGAGCATTATTAATGAAAGAGGCAACTTTCTTCTTGGCATCGCTTATAATACTGCTTGAGTTGACCAAGATAATAGTTTTCCTTTGAAGCATGTCCTCTAAGGATTTGTTCTTATCATCCAACTTGACCTTTTCTTTGTTGGCAATCTCCAAAACTATTTTCAGCTCAGCTTTCTCTTTATTGACCTTCTTAAGGTCTACTTTCAATGCCTCTACCTTCTTCACTAGTAATAGTTTAGCATTTTTCTCCTTATTGAGTGAGGAGATGAGCTTTTCTATTTTAGTAATAGCTTCATCTCTTACTGATGCAATATCAAGTCTGATGTTATTAAGTAAAGGGACCTGTCTTTTGAATTCAACTACTTCGATAGAAGGACCTTGTGAAGCCTCTTGAAGGTGAAACATGTTCTTTCCCCATTGGAATGTATAATAAATTTAAGCCAAGACAAGATTTATGGAGCTAAAGAAGATTAACCAAACAAAGGGAAATGTATATCGATTAAAGCTGCTTAAGAATAATGAAGAGATGGTCCCTAGAATAAATTGATGGTTGTGATGACCCAAGAGAAGTAATAGTAGGAGATCAGATGGCTAATTGAACCAGATCATCAAAGTTGGCCATAAGAGACTAGATGTGGGCCTTCGACGGAAGAGCATCCTTTGAAGAAGGAGACAGCCCAAGATCAGCATATAAATGATTCAGAGCCGTAGTAGAAGACAGAAGAGTAATTTTAAGGAGGTGATCTAAAGAGTGAGCCACCGCAGTCGATTCTTGAGCTATATGCCCAAGAGATTCCAAATTCATCACCTCAGAACTCGAATCAATGTTGATATATTCCTCCTCATCCATAACAACGGGGATTAAATCCCCCACAAGCTTGGGCATTTTGCTTGGGACAGGAGGTGGAATATCAGTAATGACATCTTCAACCGCATTCTTCTCTAATGCTTTAATTGCACTGGCAACGGAATCCTTGATAGAAGTAGGCTTACTCAACTGAGAAAGTGCAAGAACCTCATCTTTATTCTTCCCCTTCTTAGAAGCATAATCTTCAACTTCTTTCTCTTTAGAAGCAACGACAAGAGCAATAAGCCTGAAACCAATAAAATAAATTTATAAAACAATGATATTAGTTATTCCATATTGGTCATATCAAAAGCTCACCAGAAGGTTCAAGCTAAACCGGAGAATTAGCATAAAAAGATCCTAGTGTGCCCATTACTAACGGTTGTTTTACCTAAGCATTTCCTTTAACATTGGAGGTTTTCCCAAGATTTTATGATGGTCCAAAATTATAGATTATTGAAGCAACATTGCCTGCGATATCAACGTAAGCCCGCTGCCGATAGCTTTAGATTCTTGAGTTAAAGCTTTAACAGTTTCTTTGGCAGAATCACTTAGTTGCTTAGGAGCAGGATCTAAAAGAAAGCATTCATTTGAAAAGAATGACAAATAAACATGAGAAACATTGAAAAGAAACTTATTAGCGATAGAGAAAGTTCCCCTATTGATGGAATAATGCCTAACGTAGAAGAATTGCATCTCCCATTCCTTGGTCTTGTTGATAGTGTCAGATGTTAGGCTTTTTGGAAGGGGATGGATGTAGTACAATGGATTATCCTACTGATCACAAATCCTTGCAAGGCCAGCTATAGAATGGAGGATTTCAGCACTCAAAGAAGGAAGTCCAATTTCCTAACTAAGGACTTCTGAGCATGTCAGATAACTATATGCATTTGGAGTAAACTAAATCAAAGCAATGTTTAGATGCTCCAAATATCTCAAAAGAAAGTCAGGAACGAGAAGGTATCCCGTATGCCAAATGTGGATTGGGGTAAAATCAAAATACACTTTTGGATGGTTATAGATGCTGCCAGTGGGACTAATTGGAATAGCTTCAATACTAGTAATGCCAAACTGACTCAAGATAGAATCAACTTCATCTTGAGTAGTGATATATGATGGATTTAAGAGATGGTCCCCTATTCTATTAGTAGAGGGAGAAGCTTTTGGACCTATGCTAGTCTTTTTGATGGATTTCTTGCTTGTCTTTTGGTCTTCCGCCTGTCTGTCAGGTGATATTAATCTAAATTTGAGAAATGCTAATGCTTATTATTGAGATAGATTATTATATGGTAAGTCAAAAAGCATATAAATGATTTACCTAATATAGTAAAGTCTAACTTAACTTTTGCAATAAATCAACGACCATCGGATAGCTAATGTTGAATTCGTAACTTTTAGATTGATTAAAAGTGCATAAGTAAATGCTAGACTTATGATAAGAAGATGAACCTATGGGAATTTTCATAAAACTTGAATAACAGTTAACTTAAAAATACCCAAAGTACAATGTTATATCACTAAACCCATGTTGAATGGGTATATTAATGTCGAAGGTCGCATTAATTACACTATAAAACTATAATATAACACTCTGACTATAATTAATGCCGAAATGGTAAAATAACCTGCATCACCAAGTAATGTCGACATAATTCGACAATACTTTTATAAAGGCATTAGATAAATAAGTAACCTACAAAATTAATACAATAACTATGTCGTAAATTAAAAATGTCGTGTATGATCTGCATAAGAATGTAGGATAAAATCACAGTAAAGTATCAATGTTGTACACTGATCCCATAAATCACTAATGAATCTGAACGACAACTCTTTCATTTAATATCGAATTTGTCTATGACACACCTATAGATGATAACCGAGATAAACTCTTTTATGACAACGATTACATCATGAGACTGCTATGTCACATAGAGTTTGAGTCCCAATGCTAAAAAAATTTATTATAAATAAAAAATTACACATTCTAAGGATGCCGAATTCACATGGTAACCCCCTAAGTTAATGACGAATATATATGACAACAATCTTAGCTAACATCGCACCTTTAAATACTGACAATATAAAGGACTTACGCCATATGTTTTCTAAACTTCAAAATTGATTGCCGAAGAGATAAATAAGGTTAAGTTAATCAATGTCGAGTATTATGCTGATATCATAAGGCATTAATACCACAATGAAATAGAGTGAAATCGGGTTCTGAGTCTAGTAACCTATCTACTTTGTCCTTAAATTAAAAGTTCTCAAGAAAATAAATTGAAATCACCTGATTTACCTATTAAGATTCCCCAATGATGCAACAAACTAAAGCTAAACAAATGTATTTATTAATTTAACCAGAAATATAAAAATTAACCATCCCCATTGGACATAGAAACCTAAGTATTGACACAAACCCAAAAATCCCCAAATCGAGCCCTAACAGCTATTCGAATGAAAAGCTATTTAGTCGACTAAGATACGTATCTTGATTTTTGCGAGAGAGTAGAATTTACAAATGATTTGGTGAATTTTAAATTTGTTTGCTTGAGCTTTAAAATTGCAGGTAAAAGAGGCATGAAAGAAAAGCTCCAGTATTTATAGGAGAAAGAAGGCAAACGGATGATGTTGGATCAAATTTAAATGTAAGGATAGATCCAAATTAGAAAACCAACAGACGGCAAATTGCCAATGCTGAAGATAGTGACTTGAAAGGTCAATTGTATCTTTATACTGGGGGACCAAACGTTAATGCCAAAGGTATGCGGCATGGCGGCATTGTGGTAACTTTGCATCAACAAGTTGTATTGAAAGAATGTGGGTCGTATGTTATCAAAGCTAATGCCAAAAGCCAACAAAACCACCGCTCATCAACAAAAAGTTAATTGGCAACTTCGCATGTCATCAATAAAGTAGGAAAATGGGTCAAGGTCGAAGACATACAATGTCGCATTTCATCAATAAAGAATCGTATAAAATGTCGCATACCATATATAGTATTGAATGATTAGCGCTAAGACTCTTATATCGCCAAATAATGCCGAATGGAATCTATGCGGTGTACAGTTAATATCGTAAGTCATTAGTGTCATAACGATGTGGTCTATGCCGCATCTCACTGATGTCATATTCTATCAATGCCGCCATTCACCTATGAAGAAAGAATGGATATCATGACTCATCAGTACTTCTCTTTTTCGATGTTACTCATCATTGGTACTACCTGTGGCCAATGTTGCAGTATTGAATGACGCCACAATTGAAGTAATGTCAACTGGATCAATGTCACAGATCATTGATGCTAACTACATCCTGATGTCATAAGTTTTTGATGTCGTAAGCTAACAGTGTCATAGGAAGATTGATGCCGTAAATGAACGACACCAATGTATGATGTTGCGGCTATCTGATGCCATAGGTCAATGATAGCGTAGGCTATTCAATGCTGCAAGTTTGTCGATGCCAAGAATTATCAATACCCATTTACCCATAGAGGCTATCATGGCCGATGGTACTACTTCATGGCAATGCCGCTCCATATCGATGCTGCTCCATGTCAATTCCGCATCATACAAATGTTGCTTCAAATTGATGATTGCCTTTATTATTGGGATGAGGCTGAAGCTCTATTATGCACCCAAAAATGTCGAAGGTCATCATTGGTCAAGGCCTAGCACCATGTGCCATCGATGTTGCCAACGATTATGCACATCGAAGTCAAGTTGCTATGCCACACTTCTACCCCTATAAATATGGACCTAGGTTTATGGGAGAAGGGGTAAATCATTCTTCTCTCATTTCTTACATTTTAAACTTTGTAATGCGTAATTGATCTGAGTATTTTAGAACTGATTACAACACATGAACTTTTACACATAGGACCCTGTACATTCAACAAGTGCATAGTTTATTGAAAAGAAGACTTGAATTATGGTTTACTTTCGAGTTCCAAAGCATTTGTGGTTCTTATATTATAACCCGCTTCGAATTCCAAAAGCACTCCTAATTTCATGTTTGAAGGCTCTATTTTGAACCACTGACTTTTAAATGACATGCGATATGACTTTGAACTTGACTTTGAACATGTGCAAGACTTTCATGGGTTCAATATGAAGCATATGTCTTCCTAGAAACTTAGCCTAGAATTGCCTTAGCCCAACCAAAATCCATCTTCCTTACACCTTTGGGGTTAACGATGAAATTCATTAACTATATATATATATATATTGATTTTCAAAAATATATATTATTATATGTAGTTGAAGTTGCTCTGTATACATGAGTACCATTGATGTAGTTTTTCTTTATGAAAAAATGATCATTCTTTTTAAAGATTTAAAATGAGCCAACATATGAGAAATGATACTGTGAACTTCATCTTTGGAGTTAAGAAGGGGGTAGGTTTAGGGACTACTAATCCTGATTTATAAAACATGTTCACTAAAATGGTGTGAAACATGATCTGGAGTGCCTAAGTAGTTACAGATGCTGGTGCTGCTTAGATGCAATCGCCAAGCATTGACTTTGCCAAGTTGTATAAAGACTAGGTGCGTCTATGAGGCATACCTACCTTGGAGCAAAGTCGGCTGTTGAGGTGCAAGACTTGATGAATACTTGTAAAAGGATCTTCGATGACTTGGATTTATATGATGTTATGAAGTGGAGGTTGACCGCTAGATAATTCCAACAATGGGCTATTAATAGTAGGAATGCCCTTAGAACCGCGACTCTCAAGGATCGATTTATATAGGATCGGTTCATAGTTCACTTCAAAGAGAAATTTATTTCTACTACACAGAAGTCAGTTTTATTCAGGAAGATGGCCGACTTGAAGCAAGGCAATATGTCTATGTTAGAGCATATAGTTGATTTTGATGTGCTTTTAAAGTATCATTTATTCTTCATTTATAGTCTACTAAAAAATAATGAAAAGTTTATCATTGGTCAATTGATGAGTGTTTCGAGAAGTTGGTTGAGAAGGCTTTCGATACGAGAGCATGTACGCAGTGTAGGAGGATTGTCCTAAACCAACTAAGTAGAGGCAGACAGTGAAGACACATGCATTGAATGCCATTCTAACTTCATTAAGTGCTCCATTATGGGGAGAGAGGGGGGAAAGAGCTTTACTATTTAAAGTTTGTTTTCAATTTATTACATTCCTATATGTATTTTATTTGATACCGGGGCTTCACATTCCTTCATATATAGTGATTTGGTAGATAGATTATGAATTAGTCCCGAGGTAGTTAACCAACCCTTGATTATGATGAACGATGTTGGCGGCTCAGCCAGCCTACGCATGGTTTATCGAGACCTAATGTTATTGAGCCATAGATGATCTTTTGTTTGTGCTTGCTTTTTTGGGTTTTGTTAGGTTCGGTATTAACCTGGAAATGGACCGACTGAAGAGATATGAGATAGTGGTAGTCTGTGAGAGTTCGTCGGTGACGATTGGAATTGAGGATAGGTGGAAGGTAGAATTAGGCCACCCACCAAAGGATGATGTAATGGTTAGCTTTCTATATTCATTAGAGGTCCCATAGGACGAGTTGTCATCTATGTTCTTTGTCAAAGAGTGTCCGGACATATTTTAGGGGGTGACCGAATTACCACCACACATTTCATATTTGAGGAGTCGTCATCGATGTTGTTAGCTAAAGAGACGAAGAATAAAACATCTACTCCGGTATATTGACGACTTGTTTGACCAATTCCATATTGCGATGGTGTTCTCTTAATTAGATCTTGCGATGGGGTATCGATAATTTAGTGTAGCTAGAGAGAGTGTGTCGATTACAACGTTTCGTACGCTGATTAGAGTTTACGAGTTGTTGGTTATTCCATTTGGGTTAACCGATGTGCCAACATACTTTATTGATCTCATGAAACGAGTTTTTAAGGATCGTTTGAATGAGTGTTTGCCTATGTTCTTTAATGATATTCTCATCTATTCAAGGATAGAAGAGGAACAAAAGACACATTTGAGGATTGTGCTTGAGGAGTTGAGGAAACACTGATCAGAGGCGAAGTTTTTGAGGTGTCACTTTTGGAAATGGAAAGTGAGATTCTTAGGTCATGTTGTTTCGAAACAAGGAATTATTGTAGATCCTAAGGTTATGGCAGTCCGGGATTGTGTCAAACCTAAGAGTGCTATGGATTTGCAGAGTTTCCTTGGATTGGTAGGATACTATAGACGTTTTATCAAGGTCTTCTCAAAGTTAGCATCACTGCTACCAATTTGATGAAAAAGAATTAGATTTTCTTGGAACATGAGGTGTAAACACGCGTTTGTTAGTCTGAAAGAAAGATTGATGGATGCAGCAGTGTAAGTCAGTCTTAGTGGGAATGAGGAGTCGATAGTATACACAGATGCTTATGGTATTGGAATAGGTGTGGTATTGATGCAGAGGGGTAAGGTTGTCACATATGCTAGTCGACAACTGAAGCTGTATGAATGGATGTACCCAACCAATGATTTAGAATTGACAGCGACAATGTTTACTATGAAAAATTTGAAGGTATTATTTTCATGCGGATAGGTTTGAGTTATTCACGGACTACAAATCATTCAAGAACCTTTTCTCCTAAAAGGATCTCAACCTTCGTCAGCAACAATGATTGGAATTCTTGGCCTTCTACGACTTTTGGATTTCTTATACACCTGATAAGGAAATATAATCATTGATACTCTGAGTAGAAGACATGCCAATTTGGATTTGATGTTCCAAGAGTGGACATAGCTTGAGTTTGTTGCTACTTATGACTGCAGACCTCGATGAAAGCTTTAGTCAAAGATGCTGGCTAGATTGATATCATACCTACTTTGATTTAATAGATCGATACTAGTTAGAAGAGTGATGCTAGACTAGCGAAGATCATGGCTAAGTTAAAAGGAGTAGAGTCTGAAGGGATGAGGTAGTGCAGACTCGAGCGAGGTGATTGGCTTTATAAAGATGGGATTTTGTTTGTTCTCGGGTGGAAGTGGAAGCGGATATCGATCGACTTCATCATCATTGGATTACCGAGGACTAGAGGAGGGTACGATAGCATTTGGGTTATAGTCGACAGATTGATGAAGAGCGCTATATTTACACCCGTTAACTCCAATATAAGGACATCCAAAATTGGTAGAGTTGTATGAGAAGTGGATAGTGCGATCCCATGGTATGCCAAAGAGCATTATGAGTGATTGAGACCCTTTACTCACTAGTAGGTTTTGGAAGAGCTTACAAAAGACATTAGAAAAGATAGCACCAAATCAACTAGATAATACTAGAATTGAGCTAATAGGATGTGATACAAAATAGTTAAGGAGGAAGGTGGTGAAGGGGAAAAAGGTTAAGTGGAATAAAAGCGAAGGAGATTGCACATGAGAGACCGAAGAGAGTGCGAAGACCAATTGTTTGGACCTTTTCACTTGGTAAGGTTTCTATTTTATCATTACCTTTCATATTTGATATAATATTTAGCATTATATGTTGATGGGTTAGTACTTTGCATGCTAGGATTGGCTTATGTTGGTATTTTCTTGAGTGTGCATGTTTGTGTGCATGGTTAATGCTTGATATGATTACTTATGATTGCTTATGGATGTTAGGCATGGGGAGTCACCATTGTTGACCTTATCTTATTTGATTGGGGATTTCAAGGGAAAATTTCCTAAAGGAGGAAGAGTGTAATGACCCATATTATTAGTTGTCGGAGGAGCATAAAATATTATTTTTAAATTCATATTGTGTCGTATTTGGATATAACATTAGGTGATGTTGAGTATTGACATTTTTGTCCCTTAGTAATTTTGATAGACGATTTTGATCATAATTTATATTTTCTACCATTTTTGACAGCTATACGTATTTCATGGATATTTGTATGAACATGAAAAGTCCCTGGGTCAAAAAAAATCATACGAGTTGTGTGACGCCCCACCCCGAGACCCACATTAACAAAGGGTATTACCGGGTAATAATGTCTGCTAATGTAGAGAATAGGCCAGGTTAGGAGTGACCATCCATAGCTTTGTCTTAAACATCTATTAAATACGTCAATTTAGTGCTCTAATTTTTTTTCTTTCTCAAGTGGATCGACATATTCAATAAATGCTTAAGAAAAAACTATAGTGGCTAACGGATCTATCAGAACAAAATACAAAAACAATATGTACAACACATCACAGAACAGTAGTCAAACATATATATACATATACACAGATACATCCCGGTACAATACAAAACGATACAACGGAAGTGGTACAAGGACCACACTATATACAACGAGTCAAAATAATAGATACATATCAGAGTCATACAAAACGACTACAAAACTACACAAAAGGATATAAGTAGAATATCCAAGGCGGAAGCAGCATAGCAAAGTCCTATAGTAGGTAACTAACCTGAAACAACTCGGTCTGAGCCGAGTATATAAAAATACACCGGTCAGTCAAGCTTAAACAACTGATTAGTAAATGATAGGAGTAAAGTATATGGATAAAGGATAACAATTCTTCTCGAAAGAGAAGAAGCAACACTAAGTCTAAGTCATTAGGGTTTCAAGGCAGAGATAAGTTCAACACAATATCAAATATCCACAAATGCGCATCATATCATCGGCCCCATCCAATAACCAATATAATAGCTTAGTTAAACAACAACAACATCAATTATCCACAAATATACGCCTTATCTCATCGACGTAGCAATAGCCAATATAATGGCTTTCATTAACTATATATAACCCCTAAATAGAAGATTACAAATCTCAAAAATGCCAAAGAATGGCAAATAAGGATCACAACATATAGAACTCGTCTAAGAGTTCAAAATTCCAAATGTAATCACCATATTATCAACGCGATAACACTCAGGCTATATAAATAATCCAACAAAGGCAACTATGGTGAAAACATGTATAATTCATCAAAATTCTAGAAATCAACATGGAGAAATCTAGAAAAACATCAATATAAGGAATAGGACCCAACAGCCCAATAATAGTCCAACAGTTATAAATGTAGAAAGGACCCAATAGTCCAATCTATGGCCCAACCGCCTGCCAAGTACAGTGTACAAAAGAACCCCCGGCCTCTTTTAGGACCCAACAGCCCATGATTAGCCCAACAGCCATATATGTACACGTAGGACCCAACAGCCCACGTACTGGCAATACATCGTGAATGTGTCACAAACTCTCAGATAGGAACCCAAAAAGTGTTAACAGTGCATCCCATACCACACGTTCTCACTTAACGGTTTACTAACTACTAGTCAATGCCACACTAGAAAACGAATCATTCAAATCACAATAATTGCCTCATCTCATCGGCAAATATGACCCAAAGGTCGATAGCTTCAAACGAACAAGTCCGCAATTAATCGAAAATGTAAACGCATGCGTCCCAGACCATGTTTTTTACTAAATCGTTTAATTCTTTTCCTCATACATTCGAAGAGTGCAAAATCGTGTATTTTATATATAAAATAATTTATTTGAGAAAATAAGCTTTTAAAACAATTTTCGAAATCGTTTTGGAAAACACCTTTGAAATTCTCTTATTATAGAGAATATATAATTTTAATAGCTTTAAATAATTTATAAATATTATAAATAATTATTTCAAAAGCCATTTTATTTTTAAAAATCCATTGGAAATTGTTTTGGAAAATCCGTGCTTGAAAACAAGGAAAAATCATCAAAATACCCAAAAACCGACATTCGAAATCATCTTAAAACAAATTCAATTCGAATCTCGAATTCACCAAAACTTTGGCTCGCCTATTGATAGGCTTCATGGCCATCATAACATCACAAAAATATCACCAAAACAGGTCAAGACAATCACTGGAATTAGGCAAATTGATCAAAACTAAGTACAGGAAGCAAAATAAGTGACCTTGGCATATTTTAAAGCCAAGGTCGACATGCAGGTCGACCTAGTGGTCGACCTCCATGGTCCATAGGTCGACCCTAGGGTCGACCTGTTGAAAGCTTGGGTCGACCCTTGTGGTCTTTAGGTCTTGGAACGCGATTTTGTACAGGTGATTTTCCAACTTCAATTTGATTTTTGATCAATATTTTCAGGCAGTAACAATCTAATAAAGCTATGAAAATTTGCTTGTTGAAACTACAACTCCTAAACTACAATCTGAAAAAATTCTAGCAACATTTCATCTAGAGAACAAGAAGATATGGACACTCAAAGAAGCAACTCAGATCAAATATGGACTGTAAACTAAAAATCAACAAAAACGTTTACAGTAAGCTTATTTCTTAGCATTTTTCAGCTTGCACTGGATTGCTTAACCTAAAGAATGTGAGTTTAGCACTCACCTTTGCAATTTAGAAGATTAAACCTGAGAAAACTTGCAGGAAGATGATAGCTTTCCTCTTGAATAAGCTTCAGCAACCTGAATTAATTGGCTTTAATTTGATTAAATTGCAAAAAGATAGAGGAATTTGATGATTTGGTTTTAGTTGAGAAGAGGATGGAAGCTTCTGGCTTTTCTCTTCTTTTAGTATACAGTAAAAAAAAGTGTATGTACTAGAAAATGAGAAGGAAGAAACTTCTCTATTCAGGTTAAGTTAGTGAATGGGCTAAGACCCAATAGGAAAAAGAATTATCTATGTATCTCTAATATACAAACACTTTTATTTTTACACAACTCATATTTACAAAGTTACAACATATATACAATCATATTTCTATGTGTAAAAAAATATTTTACAACAAAATAATAGATAATTTAGCTCTAAAAATTATTTTCATTATTAAAATCTCTTATTTTAATTAAATACGCAACTTACACAATAATTTACACAAAACACTATTTTTAACTCCAAAAATTACATAAAAATTATTTTCTTGTGTAATTAAATGCAATAAACCATTTTAACATCACTCTGCATCCAAAAATTATTTTTAACCAAAATTCTATCCTTTTATTTCTAATAAACAACATATTAAATCAAATACTTTATTTAAAAATCAATTGAAGATCACATTTGGCAATAATCACTAAAATTATTGCATTTCACTAAATTAAAAACCATAAAATGTTTATTTTTAACACAAACAACCAAAATAAAGTTTCTAAAACTTTATTTCAACATTTTACATTTAGAATCTATTCTTTATTTAAAATAAACAATTTTAAATCTCTAATTTATTTTATTTCTCAATATTAAACTATAACCACCGTTATAACTTAATATACAAGTAATCACCAAAACCAGGGTTGTTATATACTTCTCCATTATAAAAATTGCGTCCTTGCAATTTCTAGAGAAGAACTGTATTCAACACGAATTATTTCATCAAGCAAAGAAATATAGATAAGCTTGAGTTTAAAATTTCTCACTCTCAACACAAAATGATAGAAAACCATGATAAGATTGCTCGATAAGTTCCATGGTTTCCCGAGTGGAATTACTGGGATCAGCAGACCATTGGATTTTTACGAGCAATACATCCCTATTCTGAAGGTGTTTCTACTTCCAAGCAAAACACAGATAGAATGTTATACAATAGACAATTCAGGTGATATCGATTCTCTAAAAGCTTCACGAATATGGTCGGGACTTAGCACAACTTTATCCTAGACTCCAACCAATAATATAATCATCGACATGACCTTCTGTATGACACTACGAAAGGAACCACACTGATACTAGATTGACAACAATTGAGGTAAGAAAACTCGACAAGAGGTAGGTGGTTTCTTCAAATACCACCAAACTCAAACGACCGCATAAATGCAAGTCGCTGGATAATTGCACTAGGGCAAGTTAAACACAAGGAACAAATTTTATATTTAAATCTACAATCAAAAATTCTTAGAGTTCCAAAACCCCATTAACTTCATAATCATATTCTCAATTTTCAACAATTGAAAACTTCTTAATATAGCATTTTATAAATAATGAACAAATTCGAATTCGTATTTCCTTTTGCCACAAAATTAAATTCCAAAAGAATTTTATAATTCCATACCAACAAATCTTTAATACTACAAAATTTAAAACAAAACTTGCTTACAAATTCATGCTAAAAGTTTAAAATTAGCATTCCTTTATTTTCAAACAACCAATTATCAAAACAAATTTCATATTTATCATGTATAACTTTGAACTAAAATATCCAATTGACATTTTAATTTTTCTAACCAAAGTGTTAACTTATCTTGAATACATCATTTTACCAATTAAAATGTAACTATAATCTCAAATTTCAAATAATAAGGATTGCCTCACCATTGATTTATAATGAACGACTCCATCGATTGGCTGGAGAGTTGACCAGATGATCAAAACTGCCTTGCCACTCATTCAGCAATCACTATGGTTCAATGGCTGCACAGATCATTCAAAATAAAAATTTAAAATTTCAATCCCATATTTATTAATTCCAAACTTTACCTATCACAACTTAAATTATTGTGTCTGACTATCTCATCATATCGTTTAGGAAATTCCTATCAATAACGTTGATCACACGTATTGACCAGAATTCTTAAAGCACTTGATGGACAAACCAACACAAATCATTTTATATAAGAATGCATGTTATATAATTTTACAAAATATTCTTTGCTTGTCTCAATAAACAAAAATCTAATTATACTTCAAAACATATCTTCTATTTGAAAGATTTGTAATTTCAAATTGTTGCTTACACTCATCATCAATGAACACAAGGAGAACTCATCGAGATATTCTCAGAATACTCAATTCATAAGATTGACAAAACAAGCTGGAGCGTTCGTCAAACCGAACGGTATAACGAGCCACTCATAAGATTCATAACGAGTGCAGTATGCGGTAAGAGGAATGCTATCCTTCTCAACTCGTAGTTAATGAAAACTGGTGCAAGGTTAAGCTGAGGAAAGCCCCTAGCAACACTCAATTGAACGAACATGTCATCGATCCAAGGCTATAAGTACTCGTTATTAATGGCTAACTCTTAGGCTTGCGGTAATCGATGCAAAGCCTAAGAGTACCATCTGATTTCTTAACAAAGATGACTGTGGCACCCCACGGGAAAGAACTAGACTGGATGAATTGCTTGGCTTCAAGCCCCAACAATTTTTTTGAGTTCCTCCTTTTCTTTAGTAGACATCCTAGTCGGAGGATGACTCACAGGCTGAGAACCAAGAATGAGGTCAATACAAAACTCAATTGCCCGACTGGGTGACAAACCCGAAGCGGACTCACATACATCAACAAAATCACAAACGACTGGAATTCGAGATACATCATCATCATCTCAAAACTCAAGAGAAAATAAAAATGCTTTGGAATCATCATCACTATTCCGAAGAACAAGAGACAACTGATCAGCCGATTTAGGATACCCAAAATATAGGATTCTTTCAAAACATATAATTTGGGCTTAAAAACAAGCAAGCCAATCCATCCCTAAAATCCTACTAATCCCAAAATAGTGAGTAATATGCAAATTTGCACGAAAAGAAAAACTACAAGAATAATCTCAACATTTTCATTTAACATGCTAAGGGTTGCGGATCCCTCGATAGGATTCGCAATCCTCAAAGAAGTGACAAGGGAAGAAACATTCAAAGGTGTAGCATAAAGAAGCTTCTTCGATGTGAATGAATGGAAGCACTCGTATCGAAGAGAACTCGAATAGAATGGTCAGGAAATAATATAGAACCCTAGAGAAAAGAAGAAGACGTACCTTCGGGTTGAGAGGATCCTCCTGAAGCTTCCACCACATTAAGCCTTCTCGAACAAGGACCCTTAGAAGAATTAGGGCACTTGGAAGACCAATGTCCCTCTTGTTTGCAATTGCGGCAAACGATAGGCTGAGGACACTCTCGAATAAAATGATCATGAGAACCACAATTGAAACATGACTTATGAGTATGAGGGGTTGCACCAGAATGTGGGTTAGAGACAAGTGGCTTCTTCTTCTTATTTTAGGGAAATGACTCGGATCTCTGGAAAGGAAACTTCTTTTTGTTTGGGTTCTTTCAAACCTTAGCCTCATCACTACTATCCCTTTCCTTCTCGACAACTTCAAGGTGAAGCGCCGAATCAACAAGCACCTCAAATGATAGCTTAAGTTGGAGCATAAGAGACTTCTTTAAATACTTCTTCAGTCTAGAAACGAACTTAAGATTCTTCTTATAGGAGGTGCTGATAAACTCGAGCCCGTAGTTAGATAAGGACTCGAAAGAAGAAACATATTCTAAAACTGATGATTTCCCTTGCTTCAACTCAAGGAAGCGATGGGCTAGAAATGCCATTTTAGATTTAGGCACAAACTTGAGCTCAAACTGCTCTCTGAACTATTTCCAAGTAAGAGAAGACCCGTCTGTCTTGGCAATAAGAAGCTCATTTCAATCAAGAGCACGCTCTTGCATCATACTCGATGCTACAAGAACGCGGTGATGATCAGATAATTCCATGCGAGAAAAGATGCGCTTGCATGTCCGAAGCTAAGCCTAGACCTCAAGAACAGTCTCAGAGCCTTTGAAAAACTTGCCTCCAAGGTGAGAGAAGTCATTGCACATACACGCAAAAGCAGACTTGCACGTAGGAGAAGAAGGTGTAGGAGCTAGAGGCTGAGTGCTCCTAAATAATTCCATAAACTGATCGGCAGACATGTATATGCCGTCTAGATGCGAGCTGCTAGATTGCCTAACATCCGAGCGACAACCTCTGCCTCTTCCAGCCAGAAGCTGAAAGTTAAGATAAGAAAAGGATTATTTACAGGGTAGATATCATTAATTCAATTATGGAATACTACGGAATTAAAATGCATTCCTAGACGTATTCCAAACTTATATCTACCCCAAAGCACACGAATAGATTAGGGGAAGTGTAACACTTATATTGTACTTTGATGCATCGTAATATATGTTCTATTATGTGTTTATCATATTTTGTTCTGAACTCAGCTTTGATACCATGTTGTGACGCCCCACCTCGAGACCCACATTAACAAAGGGTATTACTAGGTAATACTGTCTGCTAATGCGGATAATAGAGCTGGTTTGGAGTGACCATCCATAGCTTTGTCTTAAACATCTATTAAATACGTCGATTTAGTGCTCTAATTTTTTTTCTTTCTCAAGTGGATCGACATATTCAATAAATGCTTAAGACAAAAATACAGTGGCTAATGGATCTATCAGAAAAAAATACAACAACAATATGTACAACACATCATAGAACATCAGTCAAACATATATATACATATACACAGATACATCCCAGTACAATACAAAATGATACAACAGAAGTGGTACAAGGACCGCACTATATACAACGAGCCAAAATAATAGATACATATCAGAGTCATACATAACGACTACAAAAATACACAAAAGGAGATAAGTAAAATATCTAAGGCGGAAGAAGCATAGCAAAGTCCTATAGCAGGTAGCTAACCTGAAACAACTCAGTGTGACCCGAGTATATAAAAATACACGGGTCATTCTAGCTTAAACAACTGATTAGTAAATGATAGGAGTAAAGTATATGGATAAAAGATAACAATTTTTCTCGAAAGAGAAGAAGCAACACTAATTCTTAGTCATTAGGGTTTCCAGGCAGAGATAAGTTCAACACAATATCAAATATCCACAAATGCGCCTCGTATCATCGGCCCCATCCAATAGCCAATATAATAGCTAAGTTAAACAAAAACAACATCAATTATCCACAAATATACGCCTCATCTCATCGCTGTAGCAATACCCAATATAACGGCTTTCATCAACTATAACTCCTAAATAGAAGATTACAAATCTCAAAAATGCCAAAGAATGGCAAATAACGATCACAACATATAGAACTCGTCTAAGAGTTCAAAACTCCAAATGTAATCACCATATAATCAACGCGGTAGCACTTAGGCTATATAAATAATCCAACAAAGGAAACTATGGTGAAAACATGTATAATTCATCAAAATTCTAGAACTCAACATGGAGAAATCTAGAAAAAGATCAATATAAGGAATAGGACCCAACAGCCCAATAGTTGTCCAACAGTTATAAACGTAGAAAGGACCCAACAGCCCAATCTATGGCCCAACAGCCTGCCAAGTATAGTGTACAAGAGACCCCTTGGCCACTTTTAGGACCCAAGAGCCCATGTTTAGCCCAATAGCTATATATGTACACGTAGGACCCAACAGCCCACGTACTAGCAATACATCATGAATGTGTCACAAAACTCTCAGATAGGAACCCGAAAAGTGTTAACAGTGCGTCCCATACCACACGTTCTCACTTAATGGTTTACTAACTGCTAATCAATGCCACACTAGAAAAAAAATCATTCAAATCACAACAATTGCCTCATCTCATCGGCAAATATGACCTAAAGGTCAATAGCTTCAAACGAACAAGTCCGAAATTAACCGAAAAAGTAAACGCACATGTCCCATACCACATGTTTTACTAAATCATTTAATTCTCTTCCTTATACGCTCGAAGCGTGCAAAATCGTGTATTCTATATATAAAATAATTTGTTTGAGAAAACAAGCTTTTAAAACAATTTTCGAAATCATTTTGGAAAACACCTTTGAAGTTCTCTTATTATAGAGAATATATAATTTTAATAGCTTTAAAATAGTTTATTAATATTATAAATAATTATTTCAAAATCCATTTTATTTTTAAAAATCCATTGGAAATTGTTTTGGAAAATCCAAGCTTGAAAACAAGGAAAAATCATCAACATACCCAAAAACCAACATTTGAAATCATCTCAAAACAAATTCAATTCGAATCTCGAATTCACCAAAACTTTGGCTCGCCTATTGATAGGCTTCATGGCCATTATAACATCACAAAAATATCACCAAAACAGGTCAAGACAATCACTGGAATTAGGAAAATTGATCAAAACTAAGTACAGGAAGCAAAATAAGTGACCTGGGCATATTTCAAAGCCCAGGTCGACCTAGTGGTCGACCTCCATGGTCCATAGGTCGACCCTAGGGTCGACGTGTAGAAAGCTTGGGTCGACCTATAGGTCGACCCTTGTGGTCTTTAGGTCTTGGAACGCGATTTTGTACAGGTGATTTTCCAACTTCGATTCGATTTTTGATCAATATTTTTAGGCAGTAACAAACTGAATCAAGCCATGAAATTTTGCATGCTGAAACTACAACTCCTAAACTCCAATCCGGAAAAATTTTGGCAGCATTTCATCAAGAGAACAAGAAGATATGGACACTCAAAGAAGCAACTCAGATCAAATATAGAATGTAAACTAAAAATCAACAAAAACGTTTACTGTAAGCTTATTTCTTAGCATTTTTCAGCTTGCACTGCATTGCTTCAGCTAGAGAATGTGAGTTTAGCACTCACCTTTGCAATTTAGAAGATTAAACCGGAGAAAACTTGAAGGAAGATGCTAGATTTCCTCTTGAATAAGCTTCAACAACCTGAATTAATTGGCTTTAATTTGATTAAATTGCAAAAAGATAGAGGAATTTGATGATTTGGTTTTAGTTGAGAAGAGGATGGAAGCTTCTGGATTTTCTCTTCTTTTAGTTTACAGTAATAAAAAGAAAGTGTACGTACTAGAAAATGAGAAGGAAGAAACTTCTCTATTCAGGTTAAGTTAGTAAATGGGCTAAGCCCTAATAGGAAAAATAATTATCTTTTCATCTCTAATATACAAACACTTTTATTTTTACACAACTCATATTTACAAAGTTACAACATATATACAATCATGTTTCTATATTCCCAAAAATATTTTACAACAAAATAAAAGATAATTTAGCTGTAAAAATTATTTATTAAAATCTCTTATTTTAATTAAATACACAACTTACACAATAATTTACACAAAACACTATTTTTAACTCCAAAAATTACACAAAAATTATTTTCTTATGTAATTAAATGCAATAAACCATTTTAACATTACTTTGCATCCAAAAATTATTTTTAACCAAAATTCTATCTTTTTATTTCTAATAAACAACATATTAAATCAAATACTTCATTTAAAAATCAATAAAAGATCACATTTGGCAATAATCACTAAAATTAATGCATTTCACTAAATTAAAACCATAAAACGTTTATTTTTAACACAAACAACCAAAATAAAGTTTCTAAAACTTTATTTCAACATTTTACATTTAAAATCCATTGTTTATTTAAAATAAACAATTTTAAATCTCCAATTTATTTTATTTCTTAATATTAAACTATAACCACCATTATAACTTAATATACAAGTAATCACCAAAACCAGGGTTGTTACAAGTTGAAAGTCAAAGAATTTTCAAGATTGTATGTTTTAGCAACCCATACTACTTAAAAAGGCCCAAAATAACCCCCGGGGTTAAATGTTAGATTATGACGACACTTATATCGTTGGAACAAGAGAAATACGACTAGTCAAGGAGTCGATGAATCATCTCAATCCAACATTCGTAGAAGCCATATGACCACAAAATGTGCATTGGAATTTTGGAAATAAAAGAATATGGTATATTCATACCCCAAGACCTACCCACTACCATATAAATACTATTCCATTATTGTAGTCGCATTCCACTTCTTCATTTATATTATTACCTTCCTCTCCATGAAACCCATCTCCCACTCCACATAAGAAAACAAACACCATTTTGGCCAAAGTAAAACTTGTGTCTCTCTATTTTTCCAAAAGTTATGCAATAATGGTCTTGGTTCGACCTAACTCTGAACGTGTAGCCAGAAAATGCCAATCTAACGAAGAGGGTGATTTTAAACCAATATGAATTTGGAGGATGTGGCTGTGTTCATAGTGGAGAGAAGGTCAAAATAGAATTGGAATGGTTGTGTTTCATGCTTTGATTAAGGGAATATCAGAGTTAAATGGAAATATCACATGTGGTGAACTTTTTGGCGATTTAACTGTAAGGGAAACCATCGATATGGGTTTGTTCTTCTCGAAAAGGGGAGTTGAAGAACATAGATCATTTGAGCCATAAGGGAGTATGGAGGTGTTAGTGAGCTTGAAAAAGGAGAAAAAAATATATTAGTTCACATTCTTTCCTCTCTGTTGATAGTGAGTTTGGCGGTCGCGGGTGGCCGTGATGGTCGCAATGATAGCAGCAGCCTTTGGTGAATTGTAGCGGTCCATGGAATAGTGTGGAGGCATTAGGTATACAGTGATGAAGGGAGGGAAGTCATGACAACGACTATGATTTCAAGGCCGTATCTTGCTCTTAGGATGGTCGGAGTTGACCGGAGGTGAAGGGAGGTGCGGCGACGTCAGGTGTTCAAGAGAAAGTGTAGCAGGTGGCACGAGTAGTGGTGAGGCGCGTGAATAGGTGGTTTTGCATGAATGTATGCGTGAGCTTACTGCTAACAGAGAGAAAAATGGTAGAGTGAAGATGATTATGAATGATAATTAGTGAAATTAATAATTAATTAGATTAATTAATTACTTAGTTAATTATATTTAGATCGATATCTTATATCATTCATATCTTTTGCATACGAGGTCTGATTTAGACACAGTTTTTTGCATTGCACTCGTATTGGAGTCCTATATAACTTAGGCAAAAAAATTGGCATTTGTTAAGATGAGTGATAATATATGTCACCTTACCATTGCTACTATTATTGTGTAAAAACGATGTTTTGAAATGATTTCTAACTTTAAATCATGATTTTTAACATATTTAGATGCATATATGATTTTATAAAAGGATTTTAAAGTGTTTTAAAAATGGTTTTATATCAGAAAGAACCTATGTTCTTATGGATGTATTATTTTGAAAATCACTAGATTTAGACCATTTTTCGCATGAATCCCAAGTTAGTTGCTATAGATCTATTGTATATGTTTTAGGTATGTTATGTTGGTTGTATGTATGCTTATTTCCTTGTTTTGGTTGAAAATGTTGTTTGATAAATGATATGTTGTTAGGGAATATCCTATAAGGTAGAGTTTAGCGCATATCAATTAATGCACAAACGATGGAAACTCGAATGGATATGATAAGTATGTGGAAGAATAAAGATGCATGCCTACTGATTTGAAGACAAAAGACAATGGACTTAGGTATGTGCTTCGGCTTTAGGATGGATGCCATAGGTTTCCATTTGGTTTGTACATAGCCATTTTTGGCTAAAGGTATAACCAAAGTTGTTGTTATTAACCTGGTTGGTACCTACCGCTATCAATGGTGGATGATTTGGCAAATCTTTGATATGGATGATGAAGAGACTTTGGAGATCACGACGTGGTGCTTCATTCATGGGATCGACTATTGATGATGATGTTATTACTCGATGATGAACAATTTCGATGGAAAAGCAATAACATGATGCTTTGACATGATGGCTCCGTAACTTGGATGATGACAACTCAATAAGGATGGAGTTATGTTCATATGATGATGACTCGAAGAGGACGAAGTCACATTTACATAATAATGAATCAATCTGATGTAGTCATGGTGATGATTTATAAGGACGAGTTCAAGGAAGGGAGCTCATTGGTAGAAGGACAAAGGGATCTATTATGGAAAATGGAATGAGGAAGAGATCCATTATGGAAACAATGGAAAAAAATTGAACGAGGAAGGGCTTGGAGACACTTGCGAAAGGATCGTTAATACTTAGAGTGTTTCAAAATGTGCTCGCAAAATAAGGGTATGTGAAAACATTCAGTGGGTATTAGGACATGTACCCCGGATCAAGGAATCCGTGCACCTTGGATCTAGGATGGGATCTAGTTTCCAAAATCTATATGGCTGGAGTTCAAGCACCTAGAAACCAAGATTTTTCCATTAATCTCTGGTAGAGGAATGGCCATACGAGCTATCATATTTCTAAAGCACGTGAGTGATCATGAGGATATTTAATGGATTGTATGTTTTACATTTTCTACTTATCACTCAAGGAATGTAATAGGACATAGGTATTGTGGATATGGATACATAGACATCCGATATTGTACTAAGGATGTAGTACACCTTTATGATAATAGTAGATGGTTGATTAGCATATATTATTATATGCTAACTCTTTTGATGCAGGGACAAGTCAAGTATGATTCTCCATACCCTATGTCCCATAGACTATATCGACTTTCATAGAATTTTGGGATTGGTTATTGCTCACACCAGACCATTTTTTGACTCGAGGTTTTATGCTTTGCTTCTTAATATCTCGGGTACTCTTAAATGAGTAGACTATATAGCAGGTGTAGACGGCACATGGAGTTGAGCAGGTGGACTAGCAGGAGGTGACGCTTTCTCATATGTATATTTTGAGCTTTTCTTATTCTACTGTGCAACACCATGAAGCCTTGACAGTGCAGACTCGTTTTATTTAGAGACAATTTATCATTTAAGTTTATTTATCAGTTGTATAAACTCTATTACTATTTTGTATAATTATATAAACCTATGCATTATGATTCTTTGGTTCATTTAATTATTACCGTCACACATGTTTTATATCTATGATGATTATTATATTTTATTCGATGCGTTATGAGATATATGACATGTTCTATGATTGTTTTATTTACTTTACAACCCTTGACAAATGTCCTACATTAGCCGGGCAATGTTACAGTGCACTACACAAGTATATTGGTTATCAGAGGTGTAGGACGGTTGTCACATCCTAATTGTATTCTGTAATGGACCATTGGCCTAAAGTGACATTAGAGTAATATATCCAATGAGAGCAATAACTCTCAGCCCGAGAACTTAACAAATTGACATCGAGGATCCAAGGAACGACCCCTCGTTCAGGCCCTTAGGATAGATAATTGCCAATATGACATGCCATAATCATGCGCTCGCAAATAGTGGCATGGAGGACCTAATAAATTAGGCTTATAACATATAGTGATCCTCTCGAGTTGACAATCCCTAGTAAGAATAATAACTATCGACTCATAAGATCTTGGAAAGTAACACAACTAGATACATAATAAGTCCTCGAGTACTAGTCCTAAGAGAGAAATATCTCTCCACCAGTAAGACCTTAGAGAGTAAATCTTAATTCATACAAAATTCTCAATATGTATACCTTGGAGGAAAATAATGCTCTCAGCTACTAGCTCTAATGAGAATAACCTCTCATGATTTCTAAAAATTCCTATCCCATATCACAAACTATAATTTACATTTACTTACAGGAAATAGTTGAACAAATATCACAATAGTGTCCTATACTACTCAATATTATTCGAATGTTTACTAAATGATCATAAACTAAACTTAATCAACCGGGAAATATTCTCTACTATGAGTCAAAAGAATAATCGAAACAATATTATCGAGCATCTCAAACCACTCATCATTACTAATTCATTTATTAAAATTCCTCATTATAGAGAAATGAATTTAATGCAATCGTATATTCTATACAATGAGTCAAGGAGGAATCGAAAAAAATATTATCGTACATCCCTTACCGTTCAATATGATTAAACCATTTATTTAAAATTCTCATTATGTAGAACATCACACATATATCCATATAAGCGCCTTTAGTAAAGATTATTTTAAAGGAGTTTTATGTTTTAATAACATTTAAAACTCAGTTGGCTATTTTCTTTTGAAAAACCCTTACAATCTAAAATATACTTTATAAATAAAATTCGGTTTTGGAAATACTTTTAAAAACCTTTGATTTATATTTATAAAAGAGTTACATAATTTTAAGAACCTTAAAAATTAAGTTATCTATTTTTAAAGAAGCCTTATATTCGAAATAATAAATACCCCAAACTCTTTTCTTAAAAGTAAAAGTCCTTCTGAAATAGTATTTGGGCTAGTTTCAAGTTTAAAAATGAATTTTAATAACTATATTAACTTGTTTTTATAATTAAATAAAATTGGATATAAAAATACAAAATGTAAGTGTAATTATGAAAATGGTTTAATAATAAACAAAAATTTAATAAATAATTTCCAAATAATATTTATAAGATATAAAGGCCTTAAATTTTTTTTCAATGAACCTTAAATAACTAAAATTAATTTAAATTAAACAATACACATTATCCTAGAGCCTTAAAGCTCTATGATTCGACCAACGAGTCAACTGTTGTCCACCGGCCGATCGATTGGTGATGATTTCCTAGAGCTTTGAGTCTCTAGGTTACGTACACCGTTGAGTTTATCAACTACTGGTGATCAGGCATGACTTTGGTCGATCATAGGTCACCCAAACATCATGCATATAACCATATACAATTATATAGTGATCAAAATACAATTAGATAGAGTTTTGTTTGTATTTTGATCAATTTTCAAGCATCAGACAATGAGATTCAATAGTTCATCAAACAACCCAATTCAAACCAATTCAATCAGCAAAAAATTTAACATGTAGCACAATTTAGATATATTTGTGAGTACATAAACTCACCTTATGATTTTAGCAAGCGATTCACTTTATTTCCACCTTTAATTGCATTGCTTCTCTTCTAAATAGCTTAAGCTTGCTAAAATTCCTACTGACCTGAAATTGAGAAACTCCAAAACTATTCAAAACCCAAAATTTCTGGTCCTAAAGATGAAGTTAGGGATAAGAAACATATTTTTAAATATTTGAGATTTTAAATTTTTTATCTTATTATACTTTGATTTTTTTTTGCTCTAGGGTTGAGTTAGAAAAGAGAAAAGAGGGTTTTGCTTTGATTTGTTTCAACTTGCATAATGAAGCCTATAGGATAAATGAACAGAAGAAAACTTAAATTTCTCCAAGTATAAATGGGCCAAGTTGGGTAACATATTAAACCCAAAAACCCAAAATATAATTAGGTAAATTCTCTTCTCATTTTCTTCTTTACACTTTTCTTATTTAAAATCTATTTAAATTAACCAATATGTTATTAATTAGGACACTTTGAATCATTTTCTCAAATAAAAATATTGATTTTAAACATATTTTCTCATTTTTATAAAGTATTGTTTCATTTTGTTTCCTTAAAAATAAGTTTAATCCATAAATTGAAAAATAGCATAGTTCATATTTAAATTGCCAAAATATTGTTTAAACATTATTTTCAACATTCTCAAACTTTTTAATAACATATAAATTCCATTTTATAAATTTTAAATATCACTTTCAATTCATTATGTTTTTATGTGCATAAATTAAGTATTTCACAAATCATAACTTCCTCAAATTCCATTCTAAAATAAATCAATTATCAAAATTTTAAAATAAATCAGTTAATTTCTAAATTCATTGTTATCATTTTTTGTTTCCATTACAACATCATATTATAAAATCCCAACCTTTTACATTTACTTAAAAATAATAATGTCAAATTCCAAAAATATTCACTTTTATTTATTTTATAAAAATCCTTACTTTTCAAAATGTTCATTAAGAAACGTCAAAAATATAGAATTTTGGGTTTTCTAAGGGTTTTCCTATGAAAAACCATTTTTGTTTATATTTACGTCTCAAAAAAATTTATTCAGTGATTTCTTAGATAAGGGTTGTTATCGACTCCTGCCTTTAGTAAATTGTGTCATTGCTATATCTCCATGGTAAAAATCCATAACGTGCTCTTTTAGCTACTACATCCATCTACATTTAATATACTAGATACAAAAATTAACATTGGTACACCAATGCCCCTTATCTACTCCCTTGCACCTTCCATGAAATATGGTTCTGCATTGGCCTATTGAGTATTAAGTGGATCATAACTAATGAATATTTCAGAATATTCAGTAATTGGGATTTGGACTTTCCTTAGGCATCTTCTGGCCATCGTATTGAATCCAGTTTCTAAAGGTATAAGCTTCTTTTATATTAAAATCCAATTTTTTTATCCATATTTTCCTTAACATGAAATCCCTTTAAGTAAGATTTTCATTCAACCATAAGTCATAAAACATATACAATCATACAAAAGGTAATATACATACATAGATACTTACATACACACAGATGTAATATATATATATATATATATATATGTATGTATGTATGTATATATGTATATGTATGTGTAGTATACAAAACTGTCATGCCATGAATCTTAGCCATTCATTTCATCAATTAGTTGAAGTGTTGATCGCACTTAAATATATCAACAGTTCCCCACCATTGAGCTAAACCCACAACAATACTCAATGGTTGCAATCGTTCTTTCAAAAGTATTGTAATTTAAGATAATAAGTTATAAATTTGTTTCCCAAATCCATATATATATATTTCATAAAACACTATATTATTTTATTTTAGACATTACTTATACCATTTTTCCAAAAATGTTATGTTCATATGCCTCATACAAGCGTTTAGGAATCCCTATTAATAACGTTGGTCAAACGTATGGACCAGAATTCTTAAAGCGATTCATTGACAAATTAACACAAAAAACTTAATAGAAATCTTGTTCAATCACTTTATACATACATGCACAAATACACACACACACATCCAACTCATCGCAATTTAATCCAATCATACAAGCAAATGACCATGCAATTAAATTCTTAATCTTATTACATACTATGTATGTATGTATGTTTTATTTCTTTTATACAAAGCCTTTTTTTAATCTCCTCGTGTTTCTTTCATAGTTGAAGATAAATCACTAGCTATTAATATTTAGTTTCATCTAGACTTTAGTGGGTTCAGTAATTTGAGAGATATCTCCTACTAGGACCAACACTTTAGATTGTTCCTAGTAAGAACTTTTTTATCATCATTTTTACAACCACTTACACACAATAAACAACCACGAACATCAGCAAGTCCTTTGTATATAAATGAATGAGATACACCTATATCTTAGAAACTTTAATGGAAACATTTTAAAAAGAAATTATACCTTCTAGGAATGAAAGAGGCTTCTCATTTTACCGAGAAGGATCACTAGAAGGCTCAGTTACATTGGGCTTCTCACTCTTCTTGCAGCCTTCGCCATAACTAGACAAGTATAAATAAAATAACCCATCTCCTTGCAAACTCTACACTGCTTTGGGCCAATTTGCTGCTTAGGCTATGTAACGACCTGCCTTTTTGGACGGTTTAAATCGACACACATGCCGACTCAAACCATTCAAAGGGGCAGATTTTTATGGGGTAAATAAGAAAAAGCAGAGAAAGAAAGTAACAAGCACAAAATCTTATATCGGAATGAAAAAATATAATAATCAAATAAACAATTCATGAAGTTGTTTTATAAATAACATTTGATTACACTTTTACAATATAGAATCAGAGTTACATACAACAGAAATAAATAACAATGTAGTGGAATTACCTGTGAAATGACCCACTTAAATTTTTTTTTTTTAAAAACATTCAGTGGCCATTTAATCAAGAAAAATACTTAATTCAATTTTTCTTCTATCCAGGACCTTTCTGCCAATATAAAAATATTGGTTTATTCATTTTATCTTGAACTTATATATATGAAGATATATAAGTCATCTTCTACCTAAATCAGAGTACAGAAATTTTGCAGGTAGAAATCTATTTGAGTATTGCTTAAAAAAATACTCTCTTCATAGCAATAGTGTTTTTCAAAACTAGGTTTTTCCAAGTGACTTGGGTTAATGCATTACTATTGATTTTTATGTCTCAAGGCTCCTTATTTTACATAAATTCTTCTGATTTTATTACTGGGTAAACTGTGCTTTTACTGGTGCATGTATGTGTGCATGTTTCTGTGCATGTGTGTGTCAGTGAGCAGTTCAGTGTCTTATTTTTCCTTGTTAACAAAATTGTCTGAACCTATTATATACTTTGGCTATGAAACAGATCTGAAAATTTAATTTAAACCCTTGGTTGCTGGCTTGACCCAGGCTCAAGAAAAATGGCTATGTTAGCCCTGTTCTGGTTTGCACTATTTTGTTACAAAATACCTGCTATTTTATTTCCTTATCAAAGCAACTCGAACCCCTTTCTATCAGATTTTATGTTTGACTTAAACATGGATTTTCTTATGCCAGTTCTTTTGATATACATACAAACCACAAATTCTTTCAATCTCAGATTTTCTACCATTATAGCCTAACTGTTCTTGAAGCTTAAAATTCATTTTTCCTTAGCAAAGCATTTGGCAAAACAAAGCACATAGTTCAGCTGAGACATATAAGTTCAACAACTACAAAACAGCAATTAGCCATACATTGGTTTCTCAAAGTAACTTTAAACAATAGGTCTTAATCTAGTTCATCATGAAGGTGTAGTTTACTTCAGCAAAGTCTTTAAAAAAACATAGCATCCAAATCTTAAGCAGTTTAACATCCAAAGCCTGATCAAAGCAATTCCTATTTTCCTGCAAAATCACCATGAGCTGCCCCATATGAATATGAGACACCCAATGGTGCATAAACACAAAAGGGTCAGACTATTTGTCTGGTATGAATAATCCAACTGAAAACATGATCTCATTCAATTCTCTTTATAAACAAACTTTACATGAATAAGAAACTCAATATCTTCCTTATGCTTGTTTTTGTGAAGCATGTTCCTTCATCTCAGTGTTAACAGATTATTTATATATATAATCACCATGACTTGATTCATAGAAAACAATCATAAGATTCATCAATAAAAAGCACCAAAACAACCAAATGAAAACATCAATTCAGTTATCATCCCCTTTTCAACTTTACTGGCCATCAGGGATTTTGCCCAGACCTCTCCTGAATCTATTCCTAGAATTCATTATCAAATATAATAGGGTCTTTAGCTACTTTCTCCTTTTTAAACACACACTGCCTGGGACATCTCTCTGTTAACCCAGCACACTCAGGCCCCTGGGTATAAACATACCATGTGTGAACTTGCAATATTCCCCTTGCCAAGCTATACTTTGGTAGCCCTAAGATCCCGAGTCTTTAGTTAAATTACTAAGTGTTATTATTATTTTTCATAGCAGTGCTAATCCCTTCTGCATCTCACTTCTTAATCAGAGAAATATAAATAATGCAAGCAACATGTATTCATCCAGAGTTTGGTAAGTTATATTCTCAAAAGCAAACATTTAATCATGAAAGAGGGAGGTGACTTCTTAGCACATTATTTTGCCTATGGGTTTCACTGGATCATGATGTAAGCATATGGTCCTGAGTAATTTACTAGATATATATTTTCCCTTACCTCTGGTTCAATCAGATTCATGATCTGGCTAAACCACAAGTATATTTGATTTGGGTATTTCATAAAACATAGAAGCTCAGCACATGTTCAACATTGCACTTCTACATTTTCTTTTGTTTTAATTAACATGAGACATAAGCAACAACACAATGTCACAACCCCATGTTTCTTTCTACCTTCAGACCATATACCCACTACTTGAATCCGGGGATTTTTATAAACAACTTATAAAGAAAACTTATAAAAGAAATCACTCAATCTCAAAGCTAACCCATATCTCAGACAAACATTTTAGTTCATGAATCCATGACTCTTATTTTTCTGGGTAAATCAGATAGAGGTTTTACCCTTAAACAAATCATTAACAAACCAAAGTCATCCAATCATAAAACATAACTTGTAAAAGAAAATTAGTTCAAACAGGCTGCCTCAATATTCAGGTCTTAATGCCAAAGTTTTCAGTGAGGTTACTCACCTTAATCCTTCTTCTTCCTATGCCTTATGAACCCCCTTTTAGTCTTCTGCCTTCTCCTATTTTCTCTGGTTTATGTCTTGTATATTTTTTTTTTTAGGTTAATGAAGAACAAAAATATATGGTCTTACTATACTAGGCCTTTTATATAAATCTTGGCTGTTACTAGGGTTTATGGATTTACCCAATGTCAGTTCTACCCCATCCCAAACATAGCCTGCCTCTGGTTTGATTCAAGAAAATAAAAGGGTATGTGGTCCTTGTCTTCCTTTCCAGAAATCAGTTCCTCTCTTTTAATTTTCCCTGGTCATGTCATATGCATGACTTCTTATTATTATTATTATTATTATTATTTTCTTAATAAAAGAAATTACTGAGAATAGATAAAGTGCTTGTTTAGGGACTCATGCCATTTTCATGCAACTTCTGTTTTCTTCCAGAGATTGATTGAATGTATACATGTATAACCTATGTATACCTAAGCCTTTTATTTTTCTTTCTTTCTTTAAATAATTTTAAGTTTATTTCAGCCTAGCTCTTATTTTCTTTGTACTATATTTTATTTAAAGACAAAATTCTATCTTTATGCATATGTATTTCTAAATCAGTTATTTTATTTTATCTATTAATTTCTGCCAAATTTTGTTACACAGAAATCTGTGTGCATGTGTACACTGTCTTGTGCACATGTACATGTTTTATACTTTATATCTGCAAATCAATTTCCTATTCCTATTTTTCCCAATGCAATTTCAAACAAATACAAACTAAATTAAATCATGAAATTACTCACAAAAATCAGGGTTATCACATATACCCCTCCTTTTAGGAATTGTGTCCCACAATTCTTTCATACTTAACTTAAGTATCATCTCTTCAGAAAAATGAATTTTTCTGATTTCAAAACCATTTTCAAACCAATCACCTATTAAGCACTATGCATATCAACACAAGATAAAAATCACAATGCATTTTCAACCAACACATTCATTAGTATGTATATATATATAGATTTACCTTTTCTTCAATCAAACAGCTGGGGATAATCATTTCTGATTTTATCCTCCACTTCCCATGTGCAATCATTTGGGTCTAGACTCCATTGTACTTTTACCAATTTAATTTCTTTGTTTCTCAATTTCTTAGTTTCTCTAGAAACTATGCCCACTGGTTCCTTTTCATAGATCATTCTAGGATCAATCTGCACATCCTTAGAGGATTCTAGTATTGCTTCCTTATCATGAACCCATCTTCTTAGTTGAGACACATGAAAGACATCATGCATTGCTCTCATTTCTTCTGGAAATTCTAATTTATAGGCTACTGTCCCTATTCTTTCTAGAATTTTATATAGTCCTATATATCTAGGAATCAACTTTCCTTGTTTCCCAAACCTTAGAACCTTTTTCATGGGTGATATCTTGATGAACACATAATCCCCAACATCATATTGTACTGCCTTCCTTCTTTGATCTGCATATTTCTTTTGCCTATCTTGGGCAGAGGCAATTCTTTTTCTGATCAAGGCTACCTTTTCAGAAGTCTCCTTCACATTTTCTGGTCCTAAGACCACTTTTTCTCCAGACTCATGCCAACTTGAAGGTGATAAACATGGCCTTCCATAGAGAGCTTCAAAGGGGGCCATGCCTATGCTACTATGATGGGTATTATTGTATGCAAATTCAGCTAGATATATATGATCCTCCCAGCTTCCTCCCCAATCCAATACACATGCTCTCAACATGTCTTCAAGCAATTTGTTCACAATTTCTGTTTGGCCATCAGATTGAGGATGGTATGCTGTACTCAAGCATAAATCAGTCCCCATTGCCTTGTGGAAACTCTGCCAAAACTTTGAAGTGAAGATGGTATCTCTATCACTTACTATAGTCTTTGGTATACCATGAAGTCTGACTACTTCTTTAATAAACAACTGGGCTAGGGTATTAGCATTTCTCTCTGATTTCACTGGTATAAAGTGGGCTGACTTGGTTAGCCTATCAACCACTACCTAAATACCATCATTTCCCCTCCTAGTTCTAGGCAAACCATCAATAAAATCCATTGATATGTCTTCCCATTTCCACTGTGGTATTTGTAAAGGTTGAAGCATTCCTGAGGGTTTTTGATACTCAGCCTTCACCTGCTGGCAAACCATACATTTTGATACATAGGTTGCCACTGCACTTTTCATACCACTCCACCAATAATCTCTCTTGAGGTTGTGATACATTCTTGTGCTTCCTGGGTGTATAGTATATTTGCTTTTGTGGTAAGCATCCAAAATTTCTTGCTTCAACTCATCCACTGCTGGAACACATATTCTTTCTCCTTTCTTCAGATGGCCCTGATCATCCAACTGAAAACCTTCCACTGTCTCACCATTTAATATTTGTGTCTTCTTTCCAAATAAAAATGGATCTTGGTTTTGTAGCATTGCAACTTTATTTTTCAATTCTGATCCCAGAGTGATAAAACTTAATTTTCCCATTTCTACATTCCCACTGCATAAGCTCATGTTTTCTATGTTATCACTTTCTATCTCTGAATCAATTAATAATGATAAAGTGTTAAACTCTTCTATCATTAATCTAGCCACTTTAGCATGTTGTCTACTTAGGGCATCTGCTACTTTATTAGCCTTACCTGGTGTGTATAATATTTCAAAATCATATGAGGCTAAGAGTTCAATCCATCTTTGCTGCCTTATATTTAATTCTTTTTGTGAAAACAAATATTTGAGTGATTTATGGTCTGTATATACTTCAAATTTTGCTCCTAACAAGTAGTGTCTCCATAGCTTAAGGGCATACACTATAGCAGCCAATTCAAGGTCATGAGTAGCATACCTTACTTCACTTGATTTCAACTGCCTAGAAGCATAAGCTATTACCTGATGTTGTTGCATCAACACTTCTCCAAGCCCTTGTCCACTTGCATCAGTATACACCACCAAGTTTTCATTTCCTTCAGGTACTTTGAGGATTGGAGCTTGTACCAGTGCTTCTTTTAATTTCCCAAAGGCTTTTTCACATTCCTCAGTCCAAGTGAACACTTGATTTTTCATAGTCAATCTGGTTAATGGAATTGAGATTTTTGCAAAATCTTTTATAAATCTTCTATAGTAACCAGCCATTCCCATGAATGATCTGACTTCAGTGACATTAGTAGGCCTTTTCCAAGCTTGCACTGCAATGACTTTATTGGAATCTACGGCTATTCCTTTCTCTGATATAATGTGGCCTAGAAAATTCACTTCATTTTTCCAAAAAGTGCATTTTGAAAACTTTGCTTTCAAGTCTTCCTGTCTCAATTTCTCAAATACCATATGCAAATGGTTTTCATGCTCTCTAACTGACTTAGAATAAATTAGTATATCATCAATAAATATTAATACAAACTTATCCAAGTATTCTCTGAAAATCCTATTCATCAAATCAACAAAATAGGAAGGAGCATTTGTTAAGCCAAATGGCATCACCAAAAATTCATAAAGTCCATATCTGGTGTTAAAGGCTGTATACTTAATGCTTTCCTCTTCTACTTTCATCTGATGAAATCCTGAAGCTAAATCAAGCCTGGAGAATATCTTTGCACCACTCAATTGATCAAAGAGATCATCAATTCTTGGTAAGGGGTATTTATTTTTAACTGTGACTTTATTTAATTCCCTATAGTCAATACATAATCTCAGGGATCCATCATGTTTCTTAACAAAGACTACTGGTGCTCCCCATGATGAGCTACTGGGTCTAATAAAACCTTTTTCTTCTAGTTCAACTAATTGCTTTTTCAACTCCATCAATTCCTTAGGCCCCATTCTGGTTGGTCTTTTAACCACTGGGCTAGCTCCTGGAATTATTCTAATTGAAAATTCAACTGGCCTGTGGTTAGGAACTCCTCTTACTTCCCCAAACACATCAACATATTGATTAACTATGGGGATCTCTTCTAATGCAGGCATGGGTTTTTCATTTGACAATGCAGAAAGGTTGGCTATGCTTCTATTTTTGTTTGCCTCACAAAGAACGATTATTCTTTGTCCATCAGAAACCTTCAATGATATGGTGGATGTCTCCATATTTATGATAGCCTTATATCTACTCAACCAATCAACTCCTTAAATAATTCCTATGTCTGGATATTGCAACACATATAGGTTTGACTCAAACACATGTCCTCCTATATTTAATCCCAGTTGCATGCACATCATACCCATAACACATGAACTACCTATAAGGCTTCTAATTAGCAGTGGTTTATCAACAATCATACAATTCAATTTTAATTGTTGTGCAATATCATGAGAGATCAATGAGTGTGTAGCCCCAGTATCATATACTACTGTTAAAGGTATTGAATGGATAAGCAAAGTACCTTCAACTTGACCATGCTTTTCAACATTTGATCCCTCAGCTGCCTTGCCTTTCCCTTCCAAAGCCCCTAATTTTCCTTGCTTAAAATCTGGGCAGTTCCTCTTTATGTGACCTTCCTTCCCACAATGGTGACAATTGAAGGATGCTGGTCTAGGATTGGTGCACCTATTTTTCATGTGCCCCTCTTGTCCACAGTTGTAACAAGTGATCCTCTTCTTAACTTCAGCAGTTCTGGCTTCTTCTGGTTTCTTGGTGGAAGCTATGTCTGTTTTCTTTTTATCATAAGGGTGAAATTTACCCTTTCCCTTCTTGTTTTGATTATTTTTGAATGCCCTGAAATTCTCTCTAGCTTTATCATGTTGTTCAATGCTCAGAGTCAAATCCAAAACTTGATCAAAAGTTTTATCCTTATATGGTAGCATGGCTCTACTAAGGCTAGGGTTCAACCCTTGGATATATCTGCCATTCTTAGCTTCCTCAGTAGTGATGAGCACTGCACCATACTTTGCCAATGATTCAAACTTCTGAGTGTACTCAGTGACACTCATAGTCCCTTGCCTCAATTTGATGAATTCCTCCAGTAAAGACTCCTTAGCTGATGCAGGGATAAATCTGCCTTCCAACATTGCTTTAAATTGATCCCATGTTACTTCTCCTTCAGGTCTTCCAGTTATGATAACCTCCCACCAATCCAAAGCTGCTCCTCTCAATTGCCTGGATGCAATTTGCCTCTTCCTTTGGTCTTCAACTTGCATGTCTGCAAAGATTCTTTCCAAAATTCTAAGCCAATTTTGAACCCCCATAACTCCTTCTGTGCCATCAAATGTTTTGCCTCCAAGATTGGTAAAAGTCTTGAGTAGCTTGGAAAGTTCCTCATGTGGATTTTCCTGCCTGTTGCCTACTCCATCTCTTATGGCCCTCATGAATTCTTGCACATTCACCATGGGTGGTTCACTTGTTCCTACATTTTGATGTCTGGGTCCTACCATAGCTCTATGGATATAACACTTAGGTTAGTCTGTTTTGCCTAATGCTCTATAGATTAATTCATTTTAATTTATCACTTATTCTGTCATAATAGATATTAATAGTGTAAATAAGAAAAAAAACAAAACATCCAAAGCAGTAAACACTTCTATACATCCAATGCAAACGAATTCATACAAAAATTTTTGCTATGTTATTTAACAACATAGCTCTGATACCAAATGAAATGACCCACTTAATTTTTTTTTTTAAAAAACATTCAGTGGCCATTTAATCAAGAAAAATACTTAATTCAATTTTTCTTCTATCCAGGACCTTTCTGCCAATATAAAAATATTGGTTTATTCATTTTATCTTGAACTTATATATATGAAGATATATAAGTCATCTTCTACCTAAATCAGAGTATAGAAATTTTGCAGGTAGAAATCTATTTGAGTATTGCTTAAAAAAATACTCTCTTCATAGCAATAGTGTTTTTCAAAACTAGGTTTTTCCAAGTGACTTGGGTAAATGCATTACTATTGATTTTTATGTCTCAAGGCTCCTTATTTTACATAAATTCTTCTGATTTTATTACTGGGTAAACTGTGCTTTTACTGGTGCATGTATGTGTGCATGTTTCTATGCATGTGTGTGTCAGTGAGCAGTTCAGTGTCTTATTTTTCCTTGTTAACAAAATTGTCTGAACCTATTATATACTTTGGCTATGAAACAGATCTGAAAATTTAATTTAAACCCTTGGTTGCTGGCTTGACCCAGGCTCAAGAAAAATGGCTATGTTAGCCCTGTTCTGGTTTGCACTATTTTGTTACAAAATACCTGCTATTTTATTTCCTTATCAAAGCAACTCGAACCCCTTTCTATCAGATTTTATGTTTGACTTAAACATGGATTTTCTTATGCCAGTTCTTTTGATATACATACAAACCACAAATTCTTTCAATCTCAGATTTTCTACCATTATAGCCTAACTGTTCTTGAAGCTTAAAATTCATTTTTCCTTAGCAAAGCATTTGGCAAAACAAAGCACATAGTTCAGCTGAGACATATAAGTTCAACAACTACAAAACAGCAATTAGCCATACATTGGTTTCTCAAAGTAACTTTAAACAATAGGTCTTAATCTAGTTCATCATGAAGGTGTAGTTTACTTCAGCAAAGTATTTAAAAAAACATAGCATCCAAATCTTAAGCAGTTTAACATCCAAAGCCTGATCAAAGCAATTCCTATTTTCCTGCAAAATCACCATGAGCTGCCCCATATGAATATGAGACACCCAATGGTGCATAAATACAAAAGGGTCAGACTATTTGTCTGGTATGAATAATCCAACTGAAAACATGATCTCATTCAATTCTCTTTATAAACAAACTTTACATGAATAAGAAACTCAGTATCTTCCTTATGCTTGTTTTTGTGAAGCATGTTCCTTCATCTCAGTGTTAACAGATTGTTTATATATATAATCACCATGACTTGATTCATAGAAAACAATCATAAGATTCATCAATAAAAAGCACCAAAACAACCAAATGCAAACATCAATTCAGTTATCATCCCCTTTTCAACTTTACTGGCCATCAGGGATTTTGCCCAGACCTCTCCTGAATCTATTCCTAGAATTCATTATCAAATATAATAGGGTCTTTAGCTACTTTCTCCTTTTTAAACACACACTGCCTGGGACATCTCTCTGTTAACCCAGCACACTCAGGCCCCTGGGTATAAACATACCATGTGTGAACTTGCAATATTCCCCTTGCCAAGCTATACTTTGGTAGCCCTAAGATCCCGAGTCCTTAGTTAAATTACTAAGTGTTATTATTATTTTTCATAGCAGTGCTAATCCCTTCTGCATCTCACTTCTTAATCAGAGAAATATAAATAATGCAAGCAACATGTATTCATCCAGAGTTTGGTAAGTTATATTCTCAGAAGCAAACATTTAATCATGAAAGAGGGAGGTGACTTCTTAGCACATTATTTTGCCTATGGGTTTCACTGGATCATGATGTAAGCATATGGTCCTGAGTAATTTACTAGATATATATTTTCCCTTACCTCTGGTTCAATCAGATTCATGATCTGGCTAAACCACAAGTATATCTGATTTGGGTATTTCATAAAACATAGAAGCTCAGCACATGTTCAACATTGCACTTCTACATTTTCTTTTGTTTTAATTAACATGAGACATAAGCAACAACACAATGTCACAACCCCATGTTTCTTTCTACCTTCAGACCATATACCCACTACTTGAATCCGGGGATTTTTATAAACAACTTATAAAGAAAACTTATAAAAGAAATCACTCAATCTCAAAGCTAACCCATATCTCAGACAAACATTTTAGTTCATGAATCCATGACTCTTATTTTTCTGGGTAAATCAGATAGAGGTTTTACCCTTAAACAAATCATTAACAAACCAAAGTCATCCAATCATAAAACATAACTTGTAAAAGAAAATTAGTTCAAACAGGCTGCCTCAATATTCAGGTCTTAATGCCAAAGTTTTCAGTGAGGTTACTCACCTTAATCCTTCTTCTTCCTATGCCTTATGAACCCCCTTTTAGTCTTCTGCCTTCTCCTATTTTCTCTGGTTTATGTCTTGTATATTTTTTTTTAGGTTAATGAAGAACAAAAATATATGGTCTTACTATACTAGGCCTTTTATATAAATCTTGGCTGTTACTAGGGTTTATGGATTTACCCAATGTCAGTTCTACCCCATCCCAAACATAGCCTGCCTCTGGTTTGATTCAAGAAAATAAAAGGGTATGTGGTCCTTGTCTTCCTTTCCAGAAATCAGTTCCTCTCTTTTAATTTTCCCTGGTCATGTCATATGCATGACTTATTATTATTATTATTTTCTTAATAAAAGAAATTACTGAGAATAGATAAAGTGCTTGTTTAGGGACTCATGCCATTTTCATGCAACTTCTGTTTTCTTCCAGAGATTGATTGACTGTATACATGTATAACCTATGTATACCTAAGCCTTTTATTTTTCTTTCTTTCTTTAAATAATTTTAAGTTTATTTCAGCCTAGCTCTTATTTTCTTTGTACTATATTTTATTTAAAGACAAAATTCTATCTTTATGCATATGTATTTCTAAATCAGTTATTTTATTTTATCTATTAATTTCTGCCAAATTTTGTTACACAGAAATCTGTGTGCATGTGTACACTGTCTTGTGCACATGTACATGTTTTATACTTTATATCTGCAAATCAATTTCCTATTCCTATTTTTCCCAATGCAATTTCAAACAAATACAAACTAAATTAAATCATGAAATTACTCACAAAAATCAGGGTTATCACAACCTGATGCAGTGGTATGGATATAATAAATAGTAATAGTACTAAATCTTCATCTTTGTCCTCCTGAAGGCAGTCTTCGATAAACTGAAAAGCTCACTGACCCGAGCGAATAGAAAAGACAAAACACTCAAGTCGGAACTAAAAAATCTTATGTAAGTTAAATCAACAGTAAATAAATATGAGTGTAACAGCGTCAGAGACGTTTATGGGTTTTGACATCTCCTATCCATTGTCTAATGTGAGTGCAGTAACTTAAGAGATGTTTGGGATTACCATCTCCTAAGGATCCATTAAACTATCTACTATGTAGTACAATATGCTATTATAATATGTCTATAGTAAAGTAAAGTATTCAAATAGCATTAAGGGTTACCATATCCCCCTTAACACATTTTATATAATGCCGTAGTCTATATAGATACTGTAAACTCCACCGTAAACTGGTGGGCTATCAAGGAGAACTCCATTGGGAACACGACACTCGAGGCAATGCCAGGGTAGGATTCTACCAATTGCAGATCCGGACTGGTGGTAACGCATAGCAGCTACTACCGCCCATCTTGGAACACACTCCCATAATCAAAATCAAGGGGTGGCCACCAAATCATCACAAAGTCATAATATGGTATCAAAGAAGCATGTCCGATAGGAGGAATGACATCACTTGGTCTGGCGTGGCCCTTATTATAATCACATCTAAGATGACTCATGGGAGTGAGGGTCACGTAAATACCTCATACAAAATTGTTCGCCAAACCATACTACTTCATTTTGGAACCTCCACCACGTACACAGTTGTTAAAGTGGTTTTCGATAGTGGCAGAGAGTATGGCAATATCCAATCCCAGTCTCTTTAACAACCAAACACTTATTTCACACCGGATGGTTCTTTTAAATTTCTAAAACTGTTTCATAATTGATATCAAAATATCATATTCAATTCAAACCATATTACTTTCGAAATCATATTCACAATTAGGTCAAATTCCCGTTTCAAAATCATCATATTTACTCAAATATGTCATTTCGCCAGCAAATATCATTTCAAATCCCAACTTATGTTGTAACATTATTAAACCTTATTGGCTTTAAAATAAAGGCTTTAATTATAAACATTTCCACTTTACACCATCTGAAATTTTGAAAATAATTTAGATAGTTATACATAGTTTAATTAGCTTTACATAGTTTTAAATAGATATAAATTAGGTTAAATAGGTTTAAAATAGATTAAATAAATTTAAAATAGATCAAAATAGATTAAGATACCTTAAATAGATTTAAAATAGTTTAAATGGTTTTAAAATAGATTAAATAGTTTATTATGGATTAATTAGATTTAAAATAGATTAAATGAATTTAAAATAGATTAAATAGAATTAATATAGATTACATAGTTTAAAATAAATTAAAAAAGTTTAATATAATTTAAAATAGTTTAATATATTTTAATAAAATTTAAATGATTTAAAATAGATTAAATTATATTAAAATAGTTTAAAATAAATTAAAATAGATTAAGATATATTAAATAGGTTAATTAGTTTAAAATAGGTTAAACTAGATTAAAATAAATTAAATAGTTTAAATTGATTAAGTTGGTTTAAAATAGATTAACTTATCTTTAATAGTTGAAAATCTTAAAATTAGAATTTAAAAGAACATTTACAGTTTATATTGAGATAATAAATTTGAAATTAACATCAAATTTAACTATTTCTTCCATTTCAACAAATCTGGACCATATCCAGATTTCAAATCAAAAACCCAAATTCAAATCTTGAAATATCAAATTGAACTATTTCAATTTTAATAGATTTTCAAAGTTACAGTTTCCAACATTTCAATAACTCAATTTCGATAAATTTCGTTTATACTTCAAATTCAACTTTAGAATTCCAATTTAAACCCTCTAAGCAATTTACTTAATACAATTCCAAATTTTCAAAACCAATCTAGTGTCCGTATATAATTTTCTACCCTATGGTCAAATGATACAGATATTTATCATTTCAATCCGCAAATATTTAAATTTACGGGTATATATCATTTCAACCCACAATCCCTAATTAAAATAAATCCATAAAATCACTCGGGTTTGTCATTTCAACCCATAACGATTTTTCCCTAATATATAGATCGTTCGGGTATGTATCATTTCAACCCATAGGGAACTTGCAGTGTTATAACAATATAAACATATAACATCCAGTCATCCAATATTAGAAATTAAATATCCATCACAACCATCATCCAAATCAACCAATAAACATCAATAGATAATTGATTATCATTAAAAAGTATTAAATTGACAATTAAATTCAATATTAAATTAAACGATAATTAAATGCAATAAAAGTCAAATTTAACTAGAATGATAATTTAAATATACCGAACATAAACCAGTCAATTCCAAAACACACCATAAATTTAATTTAACTAGCATAAGATAATTTAGTAGTTGTGAGTGGGTTAAAACACTCACTTTTGATTTCAAATCGATTTGAAATCCAAATAAAGGCCCAAAATTCGACAATCTCAGTATTCGTCCAAACCAGCGTCAAAATGTCCGGAATTTCAATACGATCACAGTAGAAAAAACCACGCGTGAATCTGATCTCGTACGTAAAAGTTATAATAGTTAGAAGATTATATGATTTGTAATTAAAAAAATGCACACGTCATACCCATCGTTCGCAACAGAGAACCCTAGCCTGCTCATCTTCCTTCAATCGCCTGCAACGCACGCACACCGCCCTTCATACCATCGATCGCCACTACATCATCGACGCCGCGGCCATGTCAGAGCACTCCGACCACCGCGCCTCCTTTCCGCCTCACCCTAAGCCTCGCGACCACGAAGATCACCTTCGATCGAAGCCAGCCGCCACCTAAAACCTAAAACCCTAATCGAATTTTCGAGCCCAATCCAACCATCAATTCGCTAAACCAACCACACAGATGCGCTCCACTCGACCCTCTCCTCAATACGGTACCCTTGATTCATCGATCAGACAAAGTTGATCAACGCGTGATGAACGACCGAGAATAAATCATCATATTCTGGCCAAACTATGATCCAAATAGAAATCATTACAGTAGAATGCACTCGTTAAGAGCTTTGAATCAATATATAATATGATTGTTTGTACCAAAATTGGGCACAACACTCTTCGGAAGTTTTTGAAGAGATAAAGTGAAGAAATTTAATGGAAAAAGAGGATTATCTAACAAAAACTCCAAATTTCAGAAATGAAAAATAATTAAAATGCAAGGAGACACAAGAATTTAGAGTGGTTCGGCGTATCGCCTACGTCCACTATGAAGTTGTAACATCCCACCTTTTTGTACGCTTAAGCAGACACACGTGCCAACTTAAACCATACAGAAGGGCGGATTGTTATGGGGTAAATAAGAAAAAGTGGAGAAATAAAAGAACAAAATAGAATCTTGCAGCGGAACGATAAAATATAATAATCAAATAACAGTTCATGAAGCTGTTTTACAAAACATTTGATTATACTTATACAATACATATCAGAGTTACACATACCAGAGAATGATAATAAATGCAGTGGAATACAATGGTGTAGTAGAATATATAACAAATAGTAATAATAAAATCTTCGTCTTCGTCCTTCAGAAATAGGGCCTTCAAATCCTGAAATGCTCAGGCTGACCCGAGCGAATTGAAAAGACAAAACACTCGAGTCAGAACTAAAAGATCTTATGTAAGCTAAATCAATGAAATAAATATGAGTGTAAACGGCGTCAGAGATGTTTACGGGGTTTGACATCTCCTATCCAGTGCCTAACGTGAGTGCAGTAACTTAAGAAATGTTCGGGATTCACATCTCTTAAGGATCCGTTAAACTATCTACTATGTAGTAATATTCGCTATATACAGTAGTGTCTAATCAATAAAGTATAATCATATAGAAAATAGCGTTAAGGGGATGGTGAACCTTAACGCGGTCGGATCTTTAAACCAAAATCGTAGTGGGTTCGATATGGTAGGTGACACGGCACACAAGGCAATGCTTGGGTAGATATACCAATTACGCACACGGACTGATGGAGCGGATAGCAGCCACTACCGTACACCTCGAACAACACTCCCAAATCAAGGGTGGCCACCAAAAATCAAAAAGTAATAGAATGGAATCGAAGAAGTGCGTCCGATAAGAGGTGCTACCTCACTGGTCCGAGATCGCTCCTTTTTTAGCCACCTTATGCCAACTCACGGGAGTTGGGTCCACGTATATACCTTAGGATCGTCGCCACCATCCTACTTCATTTTGGAAACTCCACCGCGTACACAGTTGTCAAAGTGGTTTTCGGTATCGACAGAGAGTATGTCCATATCTGATCCCGGTCTCTTTAACAACCAATCGTTATTATAACACCATGGTCATTTAAAATATATATACTTTTAAAAACACAATCATTGCCCTTTTAAAACGTATCCTTTACTTCAAAATAGTATATACTTTAAAACCAAAATATTTTTTCCATTTCAAAACATATCCTTTACTTCAAAATAGTATATACTTTAAACCAAAATATTTTTGCCATTTCAAAACATATCCTTTACTTCAAAATAGTATATACTTTAAACCAAAATATTTTTGCCATTTCAAACCCAAATTGTCAATGTATTATTTCCATTTCAAAACCCAATTCAATAATATATCATTTAAATAAAACCAAATTTTCCAATCACTAATCTTTCTTAAATTTAGATAACTTGAAATATTCTTTTAAATCATCTTAAACCCAAACCACAAATTTGAAGTCATATTTCTAAAGTTTCCATTTCAATAGGTTTCAAATCCATATATTCACAGATAATTCTTAAATAAATTCTATTTCAAATAAATTCATTTTTTTCAAACCATATTACTTTCAAAGTTATAACAATTTCGAAAACCAATACTTTGAAAACAATAATCCCTTAATTTCAATAAAACATTTCAAATTTGATATATTTCAAGACTTTAAATATTCCAAAATTCCCAACCAAATCTGATAATCTTATATATACCTTAATTCAATTTACAATTATTTAGTTTAGAAATATTTATTTAATAAATTCAAGATCACTTAAATAAAGCTCAAACTTGAAATATTCGTAAATCAAACTTAATACATCATCAAGTTATACATAGCTTAAATTTTAGAATTTAACCATATATAAAATAATATTTATATAATATCAAAATTAGTATATATATAAACCCTTATTTTCCAAAACCCATAGAAAATCACTTTAAAATATTTTATATATAGACCACGGTGCTTGTATATAATTTTCTATCCTATGGTCAAGTGATACAGATATTTATCATTTCAATCCGTAATTTTAAAAATAAAAGTTTACGGTTATATATCATTTCAAACCGCAATCCCGAATGGAATGAAAATGCATAATAACTTGCAGTTTATACAATATAAAATATAGCATCCATTCATCCAAATATCAATAAACAACCATTTATTACAATCATCATCCAATTTAAACAAAACATCAATATAAAGCATATAAAATATAACAGGCATCAACGAATAGTTTATATTCAATAAAAATTAGTAACTGTTTAACTGGCAGTTTATATGCAATAATAAATAAATTTAACTGTCAAATTATATGCAATAATAAATTTAAATAACAATTTAATTTAAATAAATGCTATCTAACTGAGATGATGATTAAATATATGCCCAAACAATTATAGATAAATTTTAAATCACATCAAAATTTAATTTAACAAACATAAGAAATCTTAGAAGTTGTGAGTGGGTTAAAACACTCACCTTTGAGATTTAAATCGAATTTAGATCCGATTTAAACCCAAAAATTCGACGGTCTCCAAATTTTTCCAAACCAGCATCAAAAGATCTGGAATTTGTTACGATTCTAACAAAAAAAATCGTGTGTGAAACGGAGTTCGTATGAGAAAGATATGCATGTTTGAATGATTTGAAATCAAAATTAAAAATAAATAAAACAACTAAAAAAACAACGAACCAATTTCGGCTATACAGAAAACTCAGATCCAAGAACGAATTGTAGATCTGAGATGCATACATCAAGAGTTTCATCATATATATACATATATATATATTTTAGGAATTTGCTGAGAAGTTTGAATTTTTTGACTTTGATTTGATTTTGAAATGAAAATAGATGTAGGTTTTGCACCCATTGAGGAAGAGGAGGAGTTGATGAAAAATGAACGCACAAATAAATGAGAATAGTTGGAGGCTAGGGTTTATAATTGGGTTTATATAGATAGGTTAGAATTAGAGTAGATGGATCTGATAAACAAACGCGCTGAATGGTAATTTAAATTAACGTAATAATTACATGTTTAATTTCAAATTAATTGCAACAAATCCAAATAAATACATAAAGCTTGATTCCCGTTTAAACACTTAACTCATTTGATTGCAATCAACCTTTTTATAGTAAATTAAATTCCAATATATTAAATAAACTTTATTTCCATTCTTTATATACACTAACCATCATTTAATGAAGAATTCATTTACGTTATTTCCCATTTATGACCTTAATTTATTTAACGTAACATTTAATTTACATCTATTACAATGATTTCCAATTTAGTTGAATGAACTAATTATATATAACTCCTAATAATTGTTGTAATACTCCCAATCCCACATTTATACGTATATTATTTCCACTGAAATATTATAGATATATACAGAGTATTGGTTTTCATTAAATCATTATTTATTATATATTTTAATTAAATAAATTCACTATTTAAGTCCGTTCAAATTTATTACCAAATATCCATTTACTTTTCCCATTAAATTTTGAATTCCCTTCAATTAGTCTATCCAATCAAATTTCCATCCACACTTTATTATAGACCTAAAATATGCAATTCATTATCTTGTATTGATTTTATACAATTACCATTAACTTTACATTCCATCACTATTCCATATATATTTATTCATCAATCAATTAGGGAATTTCTATTACAGTTGTTAGCTACTTTTATATTAATTAAATAAATTCAAAATAAATTAATTAAATCAAATTTACCACTTCAACACTAAATTATCAAAAAAGTTTATCGGTTTGGATTACTTGGTAAATCTAGAATCTTTTAATAAATCTCTACGTTCATTTATCGTTAAAAAAATTCCAAATTCACAACATTTAGTTTTAAATTTTCAATTTATCCAGTAATTAAACTTAATTGCCCATGAAATCCATTTATTTGGTTTTTTAAAAAAATCTTTTATTCACTCCATTATGACCAAGTAGATAAATTGGCATTGGTTAATGGTCTAATATATTGTTATTCTAGATTTTCAAGTAAAACTCCACTAACGTAATATTTAACATTAAATTCCCATTTAATTGAAATAACCCAATTTCAAAATTTAACTTCAAATAAATAAACAGCTTTTTACATTTCTAAATCAATTACAATAGTTTAACAAATTTGAAAGTAAATTTAAAGTTGCTAAATTTATCGATTTCAGAAATTTCCCTTAATTCCATTTAAATTCTGAGACTATCTATTAAATTAATGAATCTTTAATTTGAATTAGATGGATTAAATATTGGACTCACACTATTGCATTCATATTTTCTGTTTCACTTTTATCAGTATTAACTATTTCAATTTTACTTATTGTAACACTAACAAAATTTCAATATATAACGCCGATTTATTTCCTTGCATTAACATACCCCTATCCACATTTATTATTAAAGTAACGCTTGAAATCAATAACTACATTGTAATTACTCACATTCAAATGATCGTTATTTCAAATAAATTTATCAACCAATTAATTAGGGAATTCATAATAGTTGTTATCTACCCTTATATTTATTTCCTAATAAGGTACTACCTACTCTCCTCTAATTGTGATTTGAATTCCAACCTTTATTTCATACTAAATAAAATAACAACATATAAATTGTTACCTATTTCCCTACATGCCTATATAGGTTTATTACTTAACAATTACCGTTTAAAATCCCATGTATACACAAATTATTACTTAACATAAGTCTATTCTTTTATTACTTTACGTTCACACTTTACTCTATAATAAATCACTAAGTAACGTTATCATCAAACCAACATTAATTAATATATTAAATGCTTACATTTATTTCTCTACATCCAATTTGTTCCAACTTAATTTATATTAATGCCATTCCCTTATGCTAACTTTTATTACCTAAATTTTCCGTTGTTGTAAGCCTTTAATATTTCCATTTAAATTAAATATAAATTCCAATTCAATCAACCCTTTCGACATGCAACTTATAATAACTGCTTACAAGTATGAATAGAATTATCATTTATTTCAATGTTTTCTAACTTTACATTAACATATTAGTTAATTCCCTTAAATGAAATTTATATCCAGGTATAATACTTACTAATTTAATTTATTAAAATTTATTCAAATTGCTAGTAAATAGGTTTTAAATCACCACTTATATTTTATTAGCGTTCATTTAATTATCCCTTTTCTTTTCTTTTTTCTTCTACTAAATTAAATTTACACAACTCATTAATTCAACCAAATTAAATCCACGAAATTTACGGGTCGTTACAGAAGTTGATAGCTTTATTGATCTTTCTTTGAAGATTACAAGTGAATTCAATGAATTACAGCTGATAATTATGATTTGCAGCAGTGAATCTCGTTTTTGGCAGCAGCGATGGAGTTTAAATCTGGATCCGGCAGAGTCTGGGCGTTGGAGAATTCAAAGGAGAAGAAGCCCCTTTTCTGTATGCCCTGGGGCTCTATTTATAGGTGTAGGAGGCTGGTATTTCGCTCAGATCTCGGGAGACCCTCTCTGGCATGTGACCAGGCCCGCGCGCCCAAGCCCGTGAATTTTCGGTCTGATCCGTGATCGATATGAACGGATTTCGTACCGATAAAGATTTCATCCAATGGAGTCAAAATTTGGCGTGGACATTCTTTGGTATGCACGTAGTCTTCTTTGAAAATTTCATAGCATTTGGACTTGTAGATTCAGAGATATGATCGATACGAAATGGGATTCTCGGTTGGCTGTTTCGTTCGACTCCCTCACTTCGACTCGCTCTCATTCGACTCGGTGACGTGGCGCTTGAATCTCTAGATCACTCCGCCTTTGATGCTGTTTTGATTGAGTCGTTCTAGGACTTTCGCCCTGTTCGTATTGATGGTATTGCTTTGTTTGCATGGATAAAAGATATGCAGTTCGCATCGATGGAGGTAGAAGTCTTTGGATGGGTGCGAAGTGGAGTGAGTCGAAATGTGGCTCTCTGATGGAGTCAAACTAGATGGAGTTGAACAGTGGTTCTGCGAAGGAGTCGAACTAGATGGAGTCAAATAGTGATTCTGGGAAGGAGTCGAACTAGATGGAGTCGAACAGTGGTTCTCTGATGGATGTGGAGCGAGTCGAACAGAGGCTATCTGATGGATGTGAACTGAGCGAGTCGAAGTAGGCATTCCTGATGCATTCGAACTGAGCGAGTCGAAGTAGGCATTCCTGATGGATTCGAACTGAGCGATTCGAACAGTGGTTGGTTTTCATCCAATTTTGTATCGTTCATAACTTGAACATACGAGCTCGGATTGACTTGAGATTTAGAACGTTGACTCTCATAGCCTCGCTTGTCATGCCATATCAATTTTAGCTCGATCCGGGCTCGGACAAAATTCATCGATATCCATTGTGTGCCTGTGTATAACCGTTCTCTAGGACGGACCATCATTGGTTACTAGTCAATTCCTTGGTGTCACGGCCTTGCCAAAAGGCGGGATAACATTTGCCCCCTAAAGTACGTCTTGTGGAAACATGATGTGCTTTGAAATGCAGCAAACTTTGTTCTGAATAGTTATCGTCTTTTCGATGAAAGCTGTAACTTTCGATTGATTTTCTCGATAATGTAAACTGTTGACTGTCAACTGTTGTACCCCGTATTGCTGAAACTAATTGTTGTATGCTAGTGATTAGCCGTTTGTTGTTGTTATTTTTATCAGACGAGTTTCCAATTCTTGTAAATCTGGAATATTGAATATTAGTCCGTCATATATGCATATAGGTTAACATGACTCTCGCTGACGTTCACGAGTCGTTGTTAGTTTATTTTATATTGAATTTCGTATCGATCCTCTCTTGAACTGACGTGAAATTCAAATTTTAACAACGCTCGATGGTCGTTTTTTGAATATTCTTTCGCATCGATCCTCTCCTGAATCGGTGTAGAAGGTTAAAACATTACTTTTGCATCGGTACTCGCCGCATTGATGGATACGAAATGAGCATTTCGAATCGATGGATGTTGGGTTTGATGGATACGAAGTGGTCATTCGTATCGATAGGCATTGGCTTCTAGGAGCTACGATCTGATGGATTCGAACTGCTCATTCGTATCGATGCAGACTCGAGTCCATGGAGTCGAACAGCTTGTTCGAATCGATGTGGAGGAGTCACGTTGTAACCGGTCGTGTTTACTGGAATGCGTATCGTTTTTTCACTTCACCTCCGAATCCATATAAATATCGTGGACTTAGCCATTTTTTCACTTTTTACTTTTCTACTCTTGCGCTCTCGCCTTCGTATCGTTCAGAGACTCGGGAAAAAAGAAGAAACCATTCTTGCCTTCGAACCGATTCAAATCCTCAATTACTCGAATTAACTGCCAGATTTAGGTAATCCACTAAGCGAATCCAACGCGTAAACGATGAGACTCGAACTTTAACACCAAATCAACCAGAGTCGTGATCGATCGAAGATTCCATGGCCTCAGCTTCACGTCGATCTGGAGTAGGGGCTTCGAGATGATGAGACGGAGACCTTCGTATCGATCGATGGCTGAGCTTTGCATCGAATCGAGTGCTTCGAATGCGTGGATTGATAAGGGGTTGCGTTTGATCGACTCAAAATGATGGCCTTGGATCGAGTCGAAGTGGATGGCTTTGGATCGATTCGAAGCGGCGGCCCTGGATCGAGTCGAAGTGGATGGCTTTGGATCGATTCAAAGCGGCGGCCTTGGATCGAGTCGAAGCGAATGGCTTTGGATCGATTCGAAGCGGCGGCCTTGGATCGAGTCGAAGTGGATGGCTTTGGATCGATTCGAAGCGGCAGCCTTGGATCGAGTCGAAGTGGATGGCTTTGGATCGATTCGAAGCGGCGGCCTTGGATCGAGTCGAAGTGGAGGCCTTGGACCGATTCGAACTGCGCAACCCTTGGATCGATACGACAGTGTCCTTGAGTGATCGATACATAATCAAACCTGATCGATGTGGACTTGAACTTGAGCGACTGATTCGAACATTAACTTTTGATGATTGACAATCAACCTAACTTCGATGATATCGAAAAACCTTGTGTATTTGAACATCTAACTCCGACGAGCTTCATTTTGGCGTAGTTAGACTTGACCTTTGGACTGCATATTTGATTTCCCTTCGAAGCTCGTCGATGGAACTACAATTTTAACAAAGTTTTAACAAACTTTAACTTGGATTGGTTGCTAATTTCTGGATGGCACGGTTGTGACGGTCATTTCGACTGAATTTCGAAGTCTCGTCGCTTACATGCTTCTTCCAATTCTACAGAACTTCTTAAATGATATACAGTACCGTACTGCACAACACACTCACACACTTTACACTGGGGGATGCACGAGCGTTATTGTCTGTTTAACTGATTTTTCATAAGCTAGCTAGTCATGGAACCTTCAAGTTCTTAGCAGCAAGAACTCCCGAGTTCAATTCCCTCAACCATCGAAATACCAGTTATTGAAGCCGAAGTTATAGACCCAGCTCTGGACGAGCGTCTAGGTGCCCGGTTCATTTGTCATCCACAAGATTCTGTGCCGTCTGGTACCTCCGAGGATATGCTAGGACGGATTTGTTTAAGGCACGGTTTGTCTCTTGACGACGTGTTACTGCCTGGGCCAAATGACAGGCCACATGATCCCTCGGAGGGGTATACTGCTTTCAACCGTCATGCTTGCACAACGGGGACACTTCCTCCCTTCAATCAATATATAAGGGAGATGTTATCATTCCTTGGAATAGCTCCATCCCAACTGCACCCCAACGGGTATGCTTTGTTGAATAGCACCTTTATCCTGTTTATAGAGATCCTCTTTCGACCACCGAAGCCGATCGAGATCAGATATTTATTTAGCGTTAAGAGTCGTGGAGACAGCCCTTCTTTCACTTTCCTAGAAGCGGTCAGGAACTGCCACATTGTAATGGGTTCCTGGGGAAGGCTAAGTTACTTCAAGACCGAATGGTTCTACGTTCGCTGCCCTCTTGGATTTGCTAGGCGATGGTTGGATAGACGTAAGCGCTGCAATCTTTCTCTTGAATTATCGAGATAATAATAACCGATTTCAAAACTGATACACTTTTCTTCTTTTACAGCCGCAATTTCTCGGCCTGACGGCGCATACTTCAGAGAGCTAGTTCGGATCCTCCAAGCGGATCCGGGTAAAGAAAGGTATATCGACTTGGTTCTGACCGACAGAAACTTGAGGACTGTCGGGCTGATTGAACAGAGGCAGAGCATACGGCTGGAAGGGTCACCTAGAGTGGTCTCGAAGAAACGGGTGAAGCACAAAGCACCTGCAGTCGTGATAACTGAAGAAGTTGATTCAGAGAGAACGCCTACCGATACCGAGCTCCCAGTTGGGCCTTCTTCCGACGTCCAGGATTCATGAGGAAAGAGAAAAGGCAAGGCTGTTGCTCACAAGCGTTCTAAATCTGAGAGAGTTAAATCCCTGGTTGTGTCCTTGCCTGTCCCGGGGATTAGAATTTCGGAGGCTCCTTCCCCGCAAGTAGAGAATCCTGTTGAAGGGCTTGCTGATATCCCGATTCCGGATTTTGTATCGTCTCAACACGACGCCAGGATGGAGGAGCTTGATAATGCTCTTGAACTGAGCGGGTCGCTTGCTATGAGTGCGGCCGACATTTCCGGTTGGTCGGGGAGTGCACATGCATACACTTCACTACACTACATGATTCACAACTGTAAATCGTCCAACTTAGGAAATCGCTAACTCCTTCTGCGTTTCTCATTTTCAGGTACTATGTCTGCAAAAGGATCGATGCTCGGGAATATTCGCTCAGCCCAAAAGGCCTCTTCCTATTATGAGTCCCATAGAAGAGACTCAGATAGAGATCGCGATCGCGAGTACTCTAACCAAGATAGGTATGGGCGCGATAGGGACAGGGAATACAGACATCGGTTTAGATCACGCTCTCCTCCTCTTAGACTTCCATCCCCACCTCCAGTTTCTGTTCCACACCCGCCAGAGCCTCCTTGTCACAGGCCATCTTCTCATACTTCTAGACCTGAGACTCATCTTCATAGGGTCGAGACCACGGCCTCCATAATTATAAAGCAGGTCCCAACTGAGCCCACAGGAGAAGGGGCCCTTAAATTGGCTCAGATGAGGAAGGATTTTCCAAACATTTGCTTCGATGGCTATGTCTTCCCACCGCACTTAAAAAGAATTCCATTAGGGGTGGAAGGCACGATGCACGATTATGTCCATGACATCTACACCTAGTACAGAGAGTGGGTAAAGGCCATAGAGAAAGCTTCTAAGGTGGCCTTTGAGCGAGCCAAAGCGCTTGAGAAAATGGAGACCGAACTTGCTCAAAGGGATCAGATCATTCAAGTGGTCACTACTGAGGTCGAGTCTTCTCGAAAGTCTGAAATCGAGGCCACCAAAAAGCTGATGAAGCGAATGTAGCCATGTAGAGGTTGAGGTAGACACATTTTGCCTTGGTGGAAGAGATGGGCCATCGGAATACTACAGTTACCGCCGAGCGGGATGTGGCGGTCAAGGAACTTAACGAGCTCAAGGCTAAATTTTCCGACATGGCCAAGGAGAGGGATGATGCAAACAATGCAGCCCAGGAGGCGTGCGAACAAACTTTTCTACTTAGGGATGAGCGGGATGCAGCAGTGGCTAAAGTCCACAAGGTGGAGACTGAGGTCGAGGAGAAAGTGAAGTCGGCCGAGTCCAGGCTAGAGGCTGACATCGAAGACCTTCTCGTTGTTTACAACGCTAACGTGCTGAGGCACAGGGGTCTAGCCTGGCTCGATGATTATCCGACGCATCTTTACAACACTTGGGGACGGCTGGTTGAGGAAGAGAAGGAGGCGCATCTGGGTGAGTCTGTGGATGAATTTGAACTCAAGAATCGCATTCTGAATGAAGATGAAAGGAAGATTCTTCACGAGTCAATGATCCTGCATGAGAAGGAAAGACTCGGCGCAAGTACTTCGAAGTAGGAGAGGGTTCAGGGGTTGACCGTCATGAAGCGAGTCTTGAAGTTCCCGTGTCAACCCAGCCCGAATCCTCGTCTATGGTTGATTCCCAAACTGTTCCTGCCTACAATCCGGATCAGCCGCAGATGTCTCCAGCTACGGCACAAGTTACTGAAGCCGTTCTGCCGCCCACAAATCAAACTGAGGAAGGTATTATGAACATTCCGCATATTTGCCTCAAGTTAGAATCTTTATCTGAATCAAATTCTGACAGTTCTCTTATTTTTTGTCCAGTGATTGATATTGCACCGACCATGCCTCCCGCTACTCAAGAGTCATATCAGACGCAGGAGGCTATCGTGACCGAAGCGATCACCGTAACTATGACTGCCCTACCCGACGATGCTCAGGGAAGCGCACTTGTATTTGATGAGCAGTTGATGGAAGAACTCTTTCACCGTCACGGTGATCCTTTAGCTGACTTGTCATTCGTCATGGGCGGAGGTGTTCGTTCTACAAGCTCGTCGATGCCAACTACTGACGCTCCCAACGAGGCTCGAGCGGTTAATAAAGAGGAGATCTTGGCACAAATCGCCGCTGAAATAAATACAACAGCACACGATGGCAGTTTTGGAGGTGGAACAGCGGCACTTGGTCCAGTTTCGCTTAGAATGATATCGCCTGGTGGTACATTTTCCGATACTAGTGCGGCCATTCCATCTTCCACATTTGATCCTATCCCTCCGACTTTGCCGGCAGGAAGCATCCCCGTTCATTCGAGTTTGGAGGAGGACGTTGAAATTATGCCCCCGCCCGGAGACCGTCCACCGACAGGAAAATTCTCAAAGAGGAAGGATAGTGGTGGATCCAATGGACCTGCACCGAAAAGGAAGCCGCGAAAGAAGAAAGATTAGACATGCTTTCTTGGTGTAATTCTGACTTTCATTTTGTTAGCCGTGTAAAGATGCGGGTTCGGCCCCTACTAGTAGGAATTTTTTGGAAACTTGTACACGAACTTCTTTTACAAACAATAGAAATGAAACTTCTCTTTTTTGACTTCTTTTCTGTCATTGTGCATTTTCCTAAGTGTTTCAACATCTGAAGTGCACTTGTGAAGTTTCAGCTTCCGAATAAAGTTTTTTTTTGTTCGCCAAGTTCGGGTACTGTGGACACGGTTTGCGACCGGGGAGCGAGTTGAATTTTTACGTCGCACCGCTTCAGTCAATGGTTGATGCTTAAGTTTTGCCCCCCAGTCTTGGGGGTGATTTGTAGAACATCAGTCGACGATCGCTTCTCAGTTATAACATGTTGAGTCTAGTGCCACCGAACGGATGTCTATGATAAGCGGAGATTGAGTAATTCATCCATGCTTGTTTGATTGTTGATGATCATATCCGCACTCCGGGGATTCTCATTTGTTTATCGGTGGTTGGTCACGCCGACTTAAGTTTAAATCATACGTCCATGCTTTAGGGACTTGGAATCGACATGTATACTCCGACCCGCACTCTGGGAGTTCGGAGTTGATATTTGTACTTCAACTCACGCTCTGGGAACTTGCGGTTGCTGTTTATACTCCTCTTCACACTCTGGGAATCCGGAGTTGGTGTTTATACTCAGACTCGCACTCTAGGAGTTTGGAGTTGATGTTTATACTCCGTTTCGCACTCTGAGAATTCAGAGTTGTTGTTCATACTCCGTTTCGCACTCTGAGAATTCGGAGTTGATGTTTATACTCCGACTCGCGCTCTGGGAGTTCGGAGTTGATGTTTATACTCCGTTTCGCACTCTGGGAATTCAGAGTTGTTGTTTATACTCTGTTTTGCACTTTGGGAATTCGGAGTTGTTATCCCGCCTTTTGGCAAGGCCGTGACACCAAGAACTTGACTAGAAACCAAAGACAGTTCGTCTAGAAAATCGATTATACGCAGGTTCCCTATGGATATCGATGAATTTTGTCCGAGTCCAGATCGAGCCAAAATTGATATGACACGACAAGCGAAGCTATGGGAGCCATCGTTCCAAATCTCAAGACAATCCGAGTTCTTATGCTCAAGTTATGAACGATACAAAATTGGATGAAAACCAATCACCGGTCGACTCGCTCCCCTCAACTCACTTCACATCCCTCAGATGCCTACTTCGACTAGCTTTGCATCCACCAAAAATGACAACTTCGACTCGCTCCCTTCGACTCGCTTCACATCCCTCAAATGCCTACTTCGACTCACTCCGTTCGAACCACTGTTCGACTCCATCAACTTCGACTCCATTGGCGAAGCCACTGTTCGAATCTCTCAGGACGCTCCATTTCGACTCCCTCAACCGGTGCACACTTCGACTCGCTCGATCTGGGTACACTTCGACTCGCTCAATCGATGAACATTTCGACTCGCTTAAGACATCATCAAAGGCAGAGTGATCCAAAGACTCAAGCGCCACATCACCGAGTCGAACGGAAGCGAGTCGAAACGGGAGCGAGTCGGACCAAACAGCTACCGAGAATCGCATTTCGTATCGATCATATCTCCTAATCTACAAGTCCAAATGCTATGAAATTTTCACAGAAGATTACGTGCATGCTAAAGAATGTCCACGCCAAATTTCGACTCCATTGGATGAAATCTTGATCGATACGAAATCTATTCATATCGATCACGGATCGGACCGAAACTTCACGGGCTTGGGCGCGCGGGCCTGGTCACGTGCCAGAGAGGGTCTCCCGAGATCTGAGCGAAATACCAGCCTCCTACACCTATAAATAGACCCCCAGAGCCAACAAAAAAGGGGTTCTTCTTCCTCTTTGAGATCTCCAATGCCCGGACTCCGCCAGATCCAGATCTAAACTCCATTGCTGCGGCTACCAGCGAATTTCACTACTGCAAATCATTGTTATTCACTGTAATTCATTGAAATCGATTGTAAACATCAAAGAAAGATCAATAAAGCAAACTACTTCATAGTGGACGTAGGCAATACGCCGAACCACTATAAATTCTTGTGTCTCCCTGCATTTTAGTTATTCTCATTTCTGAAATTTGGAGTTTTTATTAGATAAATCCTCTTTTTACATTTAATTTCTTCACTTTATCTCTTCGAAGACTTCCGAAGAGTGTTGTGCCCAATTTTGGTACAAACATTTTGGTGCTTTCACTGAGAAAAAACAAAAATTTTCTCTTGCTCTTTGGATCTCCTATCTATATTGGATTGCATAAATCTAAGAAGAAGATCCAGATTAGAACTTTGAAGCCCTTCCATTCTATTCAGATTTGCAATCAGATCTAGGAAAGGACTTCATCAATTCATTAAGGTGAGCACACGTACCACTTCTGCAGCTGCTGACCAAGGAGCGCGGGACCGACAAAATCACGTGCAATCACCTCCATCCAACCAAAATGCTGCAGGACCTTCAGATCCATCAGGTCATATCACTAGACAAGAATTCCAGGCATTGCTTCAAGAGTTGACCCAAAGTCGACAGCAGCTAACTGAACAACTACGCGCCAACACAAAGTTGACTAACCAGCTAAATCGCCAAAGGCGAAGAAGATCCAGAAGAGACCAAGGTTCTTATTCTTCCATGGAGAGTTCAGCCTCCTCTGATGGCCAAACCAGATCCACACGCCCACGGCAAGGTGTAAGCTACACCCAAGCCACGGGACACCAACCCGCTTTGAATCTTGGGCAACCTAGAACTGGACCATCTGCTAGTCTCCGTACAGAACCTTCATCTCCGGGAGGTGCTGCTCCTTACCATGTCACCGACAACATTGCTACTACCACCACTACCGGACGAGGAGGTGATGCTAGAAACCAAGATGACCCTCAACGTAACCAACGAGAGCAGACTCCTGAGCCTTAAGTCCCTGAGGATGTTAAACCAAGGAGGCGAGGCACAGACCGTCGACCGCATCCGGTCCAGACTCGCGCTGTGGAACCCGACCACACATTGGCACAACATGCTCCCAGCATCCGAACGCCGGATATACCAACGATGATTCGTTAAATGATCCGCGAAAGTCAGGGTCTCAGTAATGAAGACTGGGGAATCTCCCGGAGTCATACCCCTTTCACTGATGACGTTTTATATGCTGAACCACCTCGGCACTTCAGGATGCCAGCTTTGCCAGTTTATGAAGGAAGCTCTGATCCCAATCAACGTGTCCTGAAATACAAATGGTTGATGAATGCTGCAAGAGGTGATAACGTAGTAAAGTGCCGTAGTTTACCCATTTCCCTAGGGGGTATCGCTACCATGTGGTTCACTCGTTTGCCACCGCGATCCATCTCTAACTTTGACCAGATGGCCACCAAGTTTGTCGAACAATTCTGTATGCACGTAGCGAGGCCTAAGGACATCAACACCCTGTCTAGTGTTACACAAGCTTCCGGAGAAACACTTAGACGTTACTTGGAGCGATTCCATGCTGCATGTGCAGAAATAAGCAATCCCAATGATAACTCTATCCTGATGGCATTGACTAAGGGGATTGATGCTGATTCCGAGTTCGGAAATTGGTTAGCTGGGAAACTACCTGCGTCATTGGACCGTTTCTATTCCAAGGTAGCCCAATTCCTAAGAAGGGAGGATGCGAAACAGTCTAGGAAGCAGGATGAAGCAGGGCCCATCATCGAAGGTATCCAAAGTAATGTCGCTGTTAAACAGTCCGGAGATAGTTCTAGAAAAATTCAGTTGAACGTCCAAAATAAACAGAATCAGCAGAGGGACAATGGAAATAAAAAAAACGCGATCAGAATCGTGGTCCACGGTGTAGAGCTTCCATGTACGATAATTACACGCCATTAAACACGTCGTTGGAAAATGTGTATCTGCAAACCTGCAATACCATGCAATACAAGAAACCTGCCCCGAAACCACCAACTGAAAGACAAATCCAAACAGGGAAATTTTGTAGATTCCATGAGAGTTATGGCCACAACACCAATGAGTGTCATTACTTACAAGACCTCATTGAAAAACTGATACGTGAACGAAAGTTGGATCAGTTTGTGCAGGCAACGCAGTCTGGTGGTGACGACCCATCAAATTAGAATCGTGCGCCAAATTAGGAAAGACAAGAGGAACCCGCTCGTACAGGCGGGAGGTTGGTCATTAATACAATAATTGGTGGTCCTCACCCAGTAGATCGAAGCTGGAAGGAAATGGAGTCGTATGCCAGTTCTATCAGGCATGTGGACTTCGAGTGTTGTAGTAGTTTGGATGAAGGGGCTCCGACCAAGCAACAAAAAACGATGGCGGATGACATCGTGGTCAGAAACAGAGACGCTGATAAAGTCAAAGCTCCCACTATCGATCCACTGGTCATCTCAACACAAGTAGGTCCTGCTTGGATGAAGAGAATCATAGTTGATAGTGGAAGCGCTGTGAATATTTTGTTCAAGCGAGCTTATGTTCAAATGAAAATGGAAGCCACGGACTTGAAGCCTTGTCAATCCGGAGTCCATGGTTTCAACGGAAGTGCTACTATACCCACTGGAATGGTGGAACTGCCAATAGAGTTGGGAGTTGGAGAACGTTGGAGAGTACGGATGTTGCAGTTCATTGTTTTGGACATAGACTCCCCTTACAATGATTTCTTGGGCCGACCGGCCCTCGTTGAATTCAGGGCAGCCATCACCCCATGGTGTTTGACTTTAAAGGTTCCCACTGATCATGGAATAGGAATCATTCATGGAGATCAGGCTGCTGCCAGAGCCTGCTATGTCGCTGAGCTACGGGAGGCGCAGCGAAAGGAGAAAGGAAAGGGCGTGGAGGAATCTCTCTGCTTTCGTTTTGCCGATAATTGATAATTAACGCTCGGGCCCAGGCCCGGGCACCCCAGCCAATTCCTCAACGATCTTGATCCAAGAGAAACTGAAGACGAAGGAGAATCTAAAGAAATTCAAGCATCACCGGCCGAACTGACGATTGATGTCCCAGTTGAAAATGATGATGATTCGAAAATGATAAAGATTGGATCTCAGCTAAGCCAGCAAACTCAGGAGGAATTGGTTGAATTTCTACGGGCAAACCTTGACGTGTTTTCCTGGACACATTCTGATATGTGTGGGATCTCCCCGGACATCGCAAGCCACACTATGAACATTGACCTGCGGCATGTCCCGGTCAAACAAAAAAGGCGCGGTATGGATCCAAAGAGACTTGCCGCCCTTAAAGAAGAAGTAGAAAAGCTTGAAGCGAACGGGTTCATTCGAGATGCGCTATATCTTGAATGGGTGTCGAATCCTGTGCTCATCCGAAAGCCGAATGAAAAGTGGAGGACATGTGTCGATTATTCCAATCTGAATAAAGCATGTCCCAAAGATAGTTTCCCGTTTCCCAGAATTGATCCGCTAGTAGATTCGACAACTGGGCATGAACTCTTATCCTTCATGGATGCGTACTCTGGCTACAATCAGATACCAATGCATTTACCCGATCAAGAACATACCAGCTTCGTAACCAATCTGGGACTTTACTACTACAAAGTTATGCCATTCGGACTCAAGAATGCCAGGGCTACTTATCAACGATTGTTCAATCGAATGTTTGCCAATCAAATCGGGAAAACCATGGAAGTATATGTAGACGACATGCTTGTAAAGTCACGACTCTCCACCGACCATGTTAAAGACCTGGAAACTATGTTCAACATACTTCGAGAATACAAAATGAAGCTGAATCCATTGAAATGTCACTTTAGAGTTGCATCCGGGAAGTTCCTTGGGTTCATTGTCAACGCCCGAGGAATCGAAGCTAATCCTGAAAAGATTTGGGCAATCAAAAATCTTGAAACTCCAAAGACTATAAAGCAAGTCCAGAGTCTCAATGGAAAGGTAGCAGCATTGAGCAGGTTCATTTCAAAGTCCACTGACAAATGCATTCCCTTCTTCGATCTGATTCGAAAAGGGAAATGAAACTTTGAGTGGACCACGGAGTGCGAGGGCACTTTCCAAGCACTAGTTCAACATCTATCCACACTGCCAATACTGTCAAAGCCTATTGATCATGAGTTGTATGCATACTTGGCGATATCAGAAAATGCTATCAGCACTGCCTTGGTTCGAGAAGAAGACGGGATACAGAAGCCAGTGTACTACGTCAGCAAACGATTGACTGGGGCTGAGAGGAACTATCCAAAGCTAGAAAAGTTGGCCTACTGCCTTGTAATTGCACCAAGAAAACTCCGTCCGTATTTCCAGGCACATCCCATTGTTTTTTACACCGACCAGCCATTACGACATGTCCTTTCGCGGCCTGAAATGTCTGGTAGGTTACTCAAGTGGAACATCGAACTGAGTCAGTTTGATGTTACTTACACTCCAAGACGAGCAATCCAAGGACAAGTCCTCGCTGATTTCATAGTTGAATTTACCATTCCAAGGGACTTGCCTGAAACCAGTAAATCCCCCGAATACGTCTGGAAGCTGTATACTGATAGTGCATCAAACGACCGGTGTTTGGGCGCTGGTGTTGTATTCGAAACCCCCGAAGGCCGATCCATATGCTATGCTGTGAAGTTCGATTTTCATGCGACTAATAATGAAGCTGAATACGAAGCCCTCTTAGCTGGCTTAAAACTTGCTAGAGATTTGAGAATTATCGCAGTGGAAATTTATTGTGACTCGCAATTGGTTGTGTGCCAAGTACGGGGAGAGTATCAGGCAAGAGATCGAAGGTTGGCCGCTTACTTAGCTCGAGTTCAGGAAGTACTGAATCAGTTTGATTACTACGCCATCTATTGTATACCTCGGGAGCGCAACCAAAAGGCCGATTCATTGGCGAAGCTAGCTAGCACAGGTGAAGCTCAGCAAATGGGACTCGTTCACGTAGAAACGCTATCTTTCCCAAGCATCGACCGGACAGAAATAAACCGCGTATGAGAAACCGTTCCCAAAAAGGATTCATGGATGACCCCACTCAGAAGTTACATTGAGCACGGAACCCTGCCGGAACGCAGGAGTGAAAAGAGACAAGACCTTCGGAAGGCCTCATGATTTACCATCCAGAATGAGCTCATGTACAGGAGGGGTTACTCAGTCCCTCTACTCCGGTGTATCGCTCACGATGAAATTAAACAAGTATTGCATGATGTGCACGAGGGAGAATGTGGTGATCACACCGGACGCAAGCACTTGCCAAGAAAATACTTCGCTACAGATATTACTGGCCTACGGTGAATCGTGATGCGTCGGACTATGCAAAGAAATGTGATAGGTGCTAGAAATATGCCCGAATTCCTAGAGCTCCTCCTACCGAGATAACGCAAATGGTCAGCCCATGGCCGTTCTCAATGTGGGGCATTGACATCATCGGTGCTCTACCTCTGGCAAAAGGTGGTGCGAAGTACGCCATCGTCGCAGTTGATTACTTTACAAAGTGGGCTGAAGTCGAAGCTCTCGCTACCATTACAACGAAGAAAGTAATCAACTTTGTGGTTCGTAACATCATCTGTCGATTTGGTCTCCCATACACCATTATTACAGACAACGGAACCCAATTTGACAGTGCTGAATTCAATGATTTCTGCAAACGATTTTACATCCAAAAGAAATTCTCTGCAGTTGCACACCCTCAGGCAAACGGACAGGTCGAAGTAGTTAATAAAGTTATAAAATCCATCCTGTAAATACAACTAGAAAAGGTCGGGGGCAAGTGGGTCGATGAACTTCCTATGGCTCTATAGGCTTATCGAACAACCTACAAGACCGCGACCGACCACACTCCATTCTCTCTCTCTTACGGTTCAGAAGCCGTTATTTCAGTTGAACTGGAAGTACCTTCTCATCGTGTGACGTACTATGATCCAAAGACAAATGCTATATTACTTGCTGAATCTCTCGATCTACTAGATGAGAAGCGTGAAGAAGCTGATTTGAGGGAAGCTGCGCATCGAAGTCGGGTCGCTCGATTGTACAACGCCAAGGTCCATCCACGAACCTTCGGACTAGGCGATCTCATCTTAAAAAGAATCTATCTAGTTCCTTCGCATATGAAGCCAACATGGGAATGACCGTATGTTATTGAACGAAGGCTCGGAGATGGCACATTCTAGTTATCGACCGTCGACGGTCTTACTCTACCAAGAGCTTGGAATAGCGAGAGCCTCCGCCGCTATTACACATGACAGGCTAACTTTATCCATTTAGTTTACTTTCCCTTTTGCAATCTGTTTCTGCATTTCGAAATTAGAATTTGTAATAAGGCAACTAACTTTTCCATACTTTCTTATTTCAGCAATAAAATGCAATCTCTTCGAGCCAGAGCTGTGATTTACTTGAAATGCTTCATATGACCATCACTATGCACGGAGAGCTAATTTCCACCATACGGTGGAATTTATTCAAATAGAGAGTGACTGTGATGCAGCCAATCACTCGCTAAGTGAAACCCGAGCTCGGGGGCAAGCCATCACAACAAAGTCAAAAAAGGATTGATTCACGACAATCCTTCATCAACTCCGTACTCCCAAAGTGCGAAGCGGAGTATAAACATCAACTCCGAACTCCCAGAGCGCGAGTCGGAGTATAAACATCAGCTCCGAGTTCCCAGAGCGCGAACTGGAGTATAAACATCAACTTCGAGTTCCCAGAGCGCAAACCGAAGTATAAACATCAACTCTGTATTCCCAGAGTGCGAAGCGGAGTATAAACATCAACTCCAAGTTCCCAGAGTGCGAACCGGAGTATAAACATCAACTCTGAGTTCCCAGAGCGCGAACCGAAGTATAAACATCAACTCCTTATTCCCAGAGTGCGAAGCGGAGTATAAACATCAACTCCGTATTCCCAAAGGGCGAAGCGGAGTATAAACATCAACTCTGAGTTCCCAAAGCATGAACCGGAGTATAAACATCAACTCTGTATTCCCAGAGTGCGAAGCGGAGTATAAACATCAACTCCAAGTTCCCAGAGTGCGAACCGAAGTATAAGCATCGACTCCAAATTCCTAGAGCGTGAATTGAAGTATAAACGACAACTCCGAACTCCCAGAGTGCAAGTCGGAGCATATACATCGACTCCGGATTCCCAGAACGTGAGGCGGAGCATAGACACCAACTTCAAGTTCCCGAAGCATGAATCGAAGTATAGATATCAACTCCAAACTTCCAGAGCACGAGTCATAATATTAACATCAATTCCAAGTCCCCAGATCGCACGCATATGGTTGAAACTTAAGCCGGCGTGACCAACCGCCGATAAACAAATGAGAATCCCCGGAGTGCGGATATAATCATCGACAATCAAACAGGCATGGATGCATTACTCAATCTCTGCTTGCCTCAAACATCCGTTCGGTGGCACTAGACTCAATATGTTATAAGTAAGAAGCGATCGTCGACTGATGGTCTACAACTCAACGCCAAGACTGGGGGGCAGGACTTAAGCATCAACCATTGATTGAAGCGATGCAACGTCAGAATTAAACTCGCTTCCTGGTCGCAAGCCATGTCCACAGTTTCCGAACTTTGCGAACAAAAACAAACTTTATTCGGAAGCTGAAGTTTCACAAGTGCATTTCAAATATTAAAACACTTAGGCAAATACACAATGACAAAAAAGAAGTCAAAAACGAGAAGTTTCATATCTATTGTTTATAAAAGAAGTTTGTGTACAAGTTTGTTCCAAGAATTCCTACTAGCAGGGGCCAAACCCGCATCTATATACGGCCAACAAAATGCAAGTCAAAATAAACCGAGGAAGCATGTTTAATCTTTCTTCTTCCTTGGCTTCCTCCTCGGTGTAGACCCACTGGAGCCACCACTGATCTTCCTCTTTGAGCCTTTGCTTTTCGGCGGTTGGTCTTCAGGCGAGGGCATTATGTTAACATCCTCCTCCGAACTCAAGTGAATAGGAATGCTACCTACAAGCAGAGTCGGAGGGATATGATCAAACGTGGAAGATGGAATAGCCGCACTAGTGTTGGAGAATGTACCGCCGGGCGATACCATTCTGAGCGAAGCTGGACCAAGTGCTGCCTTCCCACCTCCAAAACTGCCGCCATGTGTTGCGGCATCCATTTCAGCAGCAATTTGTGCCAAGATTTCCTCTTCAGCGGCCGACCGAGCCTCGTTGGGAGCGTCGGTAGTCGGCATCGAAAGGCTTGTGGCAGGAACGCCTCCACCCATGACGAATGATAAATCAGCTAAAGGGTCGCCATGACGGCGAAAGAGTTCGTCTATCATCTGCTCATCGAACACAAGCGTACTCCTCTGTATATCGTCTAGAGACGCAACAGTTGTAGTCACGGTGATCGCTTCGGTAACGACGGCCTCCTGTGTCTGATGTGATTCTTGAGTAACAGGAGGCTCGACTTGGGCATCATCAATCACTTGATAAAGAATAAGAGAATTGTTAGAACTTAACTCAATCAAAGATTTTGACTTAAGAAAGATATGTGGAATGTCCAAAATACCTTCCTCAATTTGGCTCGTAGGCGGCAGGGCGGCATCAGTGACTTGCGCTGCAGCCGAAGACATCTGCGACTGATTCGGATTATAAGCAGGAACAACCTGGGGATCGACCGTAGACGAAGATTCGGGCTGGGTTGACGCGGGAACTTCAAGACTCGCTTCATGGTGATCAACCCCTGAGACCTCTCCTATTTCAAAATGCTGGGCGCTAAGTCTTTCCATCTCGCGCAGAATCATTGACTCGTGCAGAATCTTCTTTTCATCTTCATTCAAAACATGATTCTCGAGTTCAAATTCATCCACGGACTCGCCCTGATGCGCCTCCTTCTCTTCCTCAACCAGTCGGCCCCAAGCGTTATAAAGATGCGTTGGGTAATCGTCGAGCCAGGCTAGGCCCCTGTGCCTTAGCACGTTAGCGTTGTAAACAACGAGGAGGTCTTCAATGTCAGCCTCTAGCCTGGGCTCGGCCGACTTCACCTTAACTTCAACCTCAGCCTCCACCGTGCGGACTTTATCCACAGCCGCATCCCGTTCACCCCTGAGTAGAACAGCTTGTTCGCACGCCTCCTAGGCTACGTTGTTCGCATCATCTTTCTCCTTGGCCATATCGGCAAATTTGGCCTTGAGTTCATTAAGCTCCTTGACCGCCGCATCCCGCTCGGCAGTGACTTTGGTGTTCCAGTGGCCCATCTCCTCCACCAGGGCAATGTGAGTTTGTCCCAACCTCTCCATTGCCGCCTTCGCTTCGCCAGCCCTTTTAACGGCCTCAATCTCAGATTTCCGAGAAGACTCGGACTCAGCGGTGAGTACCTGAATAATCCGATCCCTTTTTGCGAGCTCGGTCTCCATCTTCTCAAGCGCTTTGGCTCGCTCAAAGGCCACTTTGGAAGCTTTTTCGGCAGCCTTTGCCCACTCTCGGTACTGGGTGTATATGTCATGAACGTAATCATGCACCGTGTTTTCCACCCCTGATGGAATTCTCTTTAAGTGTGGTGGGAAGACAAAACCGTCGAAGCAGATATTCGGAAAATCCTTCCTCATTTGAGCCAACTTAAGAGCCCCTTCTCCTGTGGGTTCAGCTGGGACCTGCTCTGTAATCATGGAGGCCGTAGTCTCAATTCTCTGAAGATGAGTTTTGGACCTAGAAGCATGAGAAGATGGCCTGTGACGAGGAGGCTCTGGTGGATTTGAAGTTTGAATAGGAGGAGGAGACGGAAGTCTAGGAGGAGGAGACGTGATCTGGATCGATGTCTATACTCTCTGTCACGCCCATACCTGTCCTGGTTAGAGTATTCGCGATCGCGGTCTCTGTCTAAATCCCTCTTGCGGGAATCATAGTAACCAGAAGCTTTTCTGGCTGAGCGAAGATTCTCGAGTATCGATCCTCTTCCAGACATAGTACTTGAGAATGAGAAACGAAGAAAGAGTTAGCGACTTCTTAAGTTTGTCGATTTACAGTTGTGAATCATGAAGTGTGGTGAAGTGTATGCATGTGCAATCCCCCCGACCAACCAAAAATGTCGGCCGCACTCATAGCAAGCGACCCACTCAGTTCAAGAGCGCTATCAAGCTCCTCCATCCCGGCGTCGTGTTGAGACGACACAAAATCCGAAATCGAAACATCGGCAAGCCCTTCAAAAAGATTCTCTACAGGCGGGGGAGAAGCCTCCGCAATTCTGATCCCCGGGACGGGAAAAGACACGACCACGGATTTAAATCTCTCGGATTTAGAGCGTTTGTGAGCAACAGCCTTGCCTTTTCTTTTTCCTTCGGAATCTTGAACATCGGCAGAAGGCCCAGCCGGGAGCTCAATGTCGGTGGGCGTTCTCTCTGGGTCAACTTCTTCGGCTATCGTGACTGCGGGCGCTTTGCGCTTCACGCGTTTCTTAGAGACCACTTTAAGTGTCCCTTCCAACCGAATGCTCTGCCTCCATTCTATCAGCCCGACAGTCCTCGAATTCCTGTCGGTCAGGACCAAGTCAATGTGCCTCTCTTCGACTAGAAACGCTTGAAGAATCCGAACAAGCTCTCTGAAGTATGCACCGTCGGGGCGAGAGATTGCGGCTATAAAAAAAGGAAAGTATGTCAGTTTTGAAGTCAGTTACTAGTATCTCAATGATTCAAGAGAAAAATGGCAGCACTTACGTCTACCCAACCACCGCCTAGCAAATCCAGGGGGGCACCGGACGTAGAACCATTCAGTTTTATAGTAACTTAGCCTCCCCCAGGAGCCCAGTACGATGTGGCAGTTTCTGACCGCTTCTAGGAAGGCGAAAGAAGGGCTGTCTCCACGGCTCTTGACGTTGAATAAATATCTAATTTCGATCGGCTTCCATGGTCGAAAGAGGATCTCCATTAGGAGGACAAATGTGATGTTCAACAAGGCATACCCATTGGGATGTAGCTGAGATGGAGCTATGCCAAGAAACGATAACGTCTCCCTTATATATTGATTGAAGGGAGGAAGCGTCCCCGCCGTACAGGCATGGCGGTTAAAGGCAGTGAAACCCTTTGGGGGATTGTGTGGCTTGTCATTTGGCCCAGGTAGTAACACGTCGTCAAGTGACAGACCGTGCCTTAAACAAATCCATCCTAGCATATCTTCGGAGATACCCGACGGCACAGAATCTGTTGGATTACAAATAAATCGAGCACCTAGACGCTCATCCGGAGCTGGCTCTATAACTTCGGCTTCGATAACCGGTATCTCTATGGTTGGAGGAATAGAACTTGGGAGTTCCGGCTGCTGAGAACTTGAAGGTTCCATGACTAGCTAGCTTATAAAAAATCATTGTTAAACTGACAAATAACGCTCGTGCATCACCCAGTGTAAAGTGTGTGAGTGCGTTGTGCAGTGCAATACTGTATATCATTTGAGAAGATCAACAGGGTTGAAGGAAGCATGCAAACGACGAGACTTCGGAATTCAGTCGTAAGGACTGTCATCGCTGACCGTCACAACCATACCATCCAGCTGTTAACTATCATTCCAAGTTAAAGTTTGGTGTCATTTTGATAAGTTCCAGTTTCGTCGACGAGCTTCGATAGGCAATCAGATATGCGGTGAAACGGTTAAGTCCAGTAATACAAGTTTGAAGCTCGTCGGAGTCAATTTTTCAAATGTGCAAGGAGTTTCAAATTTTTAATGTTCAATTCGTATTGCTCACGAGAGCCATGTTCGCATCAATAAGTTATGGTCGTGTGCGTATGAGTCAGACTCGATCAAAAGGTTGGAATGTAAGTTCGACTCGATCAAGGGGCTAAGGATTTCGAATCGATCAGAGCGCGACACTCTGACTCGATCCCAAAGCCTCCAGTTCGATTCGCTCCCAAGACTGCGCAGTTCCACTCGCTCCCAAGACTACGCAATTCGACTCGCTCCCAAGGCTACACACTTCGACTCGATCTAGAGCCATCCACTTAGACTCGCTACGAAGCCACCCACTTCGATTCGATCGAAGGACATCGTTTCAAATTGATCAGACACAGCCCCTTCGTATCGATCCATAGATTCAAAGCATTCGACTCGATGCGAAGCTCCACCATCGACTGATACGAAGGCCTCCGCCTCATCCTCTCGAAACTCCTACTCAGATCGACACAAAGCTAAGGCCATGGAACTTTCGATCGATCATAACTCTGGTTGATTTGATATTAAAAACCGAGTCTCATCGCTTACGCGTTGGGTCTGCTTAAAGGATTACCTAAATCTATCAGTTAGTTCGAGCGATTGAAGGGATGAATCAGTTCAAAGGCAAGATTGTTTTCTCCTTTGTTGTCCCAAGTCTCAGAGCGATGCGAAAGTAAGGCAGGGAAACAAAAAGTAAAAAGTGAAAAAACGGCTAAGTAGAAAGTATTTATATAGACTCAAAAGAAAAGGGAATAAACGCTTCGTATCCCGGTGGATTCGAACACGCGTTTCGACTCCCTCTCTAGTGCGTCGATACGAAGCTCTCCTTCGTATCGCTTGTCTTCGACTCCGTCTCCGATGCAGCGATACAAACCATCATTTCGACTCGCTCCTCTGTCTCCTGTGCATTTCAACTCGCTCCTCCGTCTCCTGTGCATTTCGACTCGCTCCTCTATCTCCTATGCGTTTCGACTCCGACTCCTATGCACTTTGAATCCAAGACCGAGTCGAACAAGCTGTTTGAATCCATCAAGTCACGGTTTCCAGAGGCCAACTCCATCGACTCGAAACACTTACTTCACATTAATAAATCCAATACAAATCGTCTTCAATGTTTCAACCCTTCATGTCGATTCAGGAGAGGATCGTTGCGAAGGAACATTCAAAAGCAACCATCGAGCATTGTTGCAGCGAATTTCACATCGGTTCAAGAGAGGATCGATACAGAATTCAAAAATAAAACAAACTGACAATGACTCGTGAACGTACAAACATAAACGAGAGTCAGGTTAACATATATGCATGAATGTCGGACTAATATTCAATATTCCAGATTTTCAGAAATCAGAAACTCATCCAATAACGATTACAACAACAAACGGGTAACCACTAGCATATAGCAATCAGTCGCAACAATACAGGGTACAGCAGTTGACCGTCAACAGCTTGCATTTTCAAGAGATAATAGTCGAAGATTACAGCTTCCATCGAAAAGACGATGACTATTCAGAATGAAGATTGCGGCATTTCAAAGCACGTCATGTTCCCACAAGACGTACTTTGGGGGGCAAATGTTATCCCGCCTTTTGGCAAGGCCGTGACACCAAGAACTTGACTAGAAACCAAAGACAGTTCGTCTAGAAAATCGGTTATACGCAGGTTCACTATGGATATCGATGAATTTTTTCCTAGTCCGGATCGAGCCAAAATTGATATGACATGACAAGTGAAGCTATGGGAGCCATCGTTCTAAATCTTAAGACAATCCGAGTTTGTATGCTCAAGTTATGAACGATACAAAATTGGATGAAAACCAATCACTGGTCGACTCGCTCCCTTCGACTCGCTTCACATCCCTCATGTTTGCACAAAAAATGGACAAACACCTCCAAGTCGTATGATTTAATTGATTTTAGGTTGTTCTTAGTGATTTGGGTGATTTATGCAAATATATGAAAAGCAGGGACTAAACTGTAAAAGACACGCAGATTTATAGTGGTTCGGCCAGAATGTGCCTAAGTCCACTTTATATGTTATTCTCCTTTTCTATTCAAATTACAAGTACAAAGCTTTGATACAAGTATATGAAAGTTGTTTGAAAGTTCTATCTGTGCTTGAGCTCTCAAACTTGTCCCCCATTGTTGTACCCCTGCCCCTCTATTTATAGAGTGAGGCTGGGGGCAGGGGTCTTTGATGTATATAGCTGCTGGTGGGCCTGGGCTGATGCGATCTGGCCTGGCAACGTTGATCCGGTACGCCTTGGTCCGGTAGTGTGGAGCAGAGGTTGGTTCGGTGGTAGGTGGAGTATGTTGGTTCGGTGGTAGGTGGAGTAGGTTGGTTCGGTAGTGTGGAGCAGAGGTTGGTTCGGTAGTGTGGAGCAGAGGTTGGTTCGGTAGTGTGGAGCAAAGGTTTGGTCCGGCTATGCATGGGAAGGAAGTTGGTCCGGCTATGCATAGGAAGGAGGTTTGGTCCGGTAGTAGGTGGAAACACTCCCAACATTTGCCCCCCAAAGTGGGGCATATGCTTGCGTATGGCGCACTTTGTTTATCTGGACGCCCTCATCCGGTTCTAAATGCCGAAATATCTGGTCCGGCTATTTTATGCTTGCCTATAAGTATGGGCTTGAGGCTTTCGTTATTCCTTACCTTTTGAACTAGCCGGACCAAATTCTTGACTGCCGAATCATTTATAGCATCGAACCAGTTCTGATCGCTGAACCAGGTGAGACATTCTTTTGCCGAATGAACTTCATGCCTTGTACTACCGAATGGCTTGAATGCCGAATGAAACTTGAACCTTGTTATACCGAACGAGTTTACATGTTTATAAGTGGAACTCTAAACAATATACACTCGTTCGTTTATATCTCTATATCCTTATTCTAACAATGTGTTTTCTCGTGTTGTAGATAATGTCTCATAAACTTGAAACTCGATCAGAGAAGAAGAAATCTACGGACAGAAGAGAATCTCCCATTGTGCCCCCAGTCCAGCCGAATCCAGAATGACATGGGCCCACCCCGAGATCGCTGGTGGACGGGTACGGTCCTCAAGAGCTTCTGAACTCACCTCCCGATTGCTTCCCTAGCTCCCTCAAAGACGAGCAGCTTGATGTCATTTCTCGCTCTTTCGGGATTGACAGAACGCGTATGCTGCTGCCAGGGGAAGGAGCAATGCCGTATGACCCCCCTCAAGGCTACTTTGCTTACAGCAGGTATCACTATATGTGTGGTGCCATTCCGCCTCTCAACACCTGGATAGTCAGCTTCGTCACATACCTGAAGGTGGCTCCACTTCAGCTTCAACCTAACTCCTATGCCATCCTGGTGAGCCTTTTTGTCATCTTTCAGAGGAGATACGGGCGTCCTCCTTCCAACCGGGAGATTCGGTATTTGTACAACTTGAGGGGCTATAAGAAGGGATCTCCATACATCAGCTTGGAATTGACCGTATCCTTCAAGCCAGTCCTGGACTTGTACTCGAAGTACAGCATGTTTAAAAAGGAATGGATTTTTGTCAGGGACGACTCTGTTTCTATCCGTCGCTTCACCTCCGGATGTAAGTTCAAGCTTATTTACAATTTCCGCTCTGGTTGCAATGCTTCTTCTTATGTGTTTTTATTTCTTGCTAGCGACAGGTGGTGTTGCGGTCGTGGAGAATGATCTCCTGGTTCAGATGGCAGCGGAGATAGGAGCTATTTCAGGAAGAGATAGGTCGGCTGCTTACTTGATCAGGAACGCTACACTTCTGGGGCATAACCTGATCTTACCACATCAGTCCGTGGTCAAGCAGAGGGATACGGCTGAAGAGAAGGCTGCCCAAGCTAAAGGAGGGGATGCGTCGAAGAGTAGCAAAAGGAGACCCATTTCGATATCTCCAGCTGTCGGGGGAAAGAAACTTAAGAAGTCTGACGGTCCCTCTCCCAGTACATGTCCCGACATTCCGGAGGAGGGAGATGTGGATGAAGGGAAAGGCGAAGATGAAGGAGGTGAGAGCGGAAGTAAAGGAGGAGGTGATGGTGGTGGTGATGGCACCACGGCTTTGTCTTCTGGGCAAGTAGGCGAGATGCAAGAGTGGACGGATGACGCTTTTCGCCAAGCCTTCGAAGGTTTAGAGGAAGAACCGGCTTTGGCGGAGAATCCCGAGAAAGTCGACAAGGCTGGGGCTGGTGCCGATTTACCTTCCGGGAGTGCTTCGGCTGAGGCGAATTCTGCGACTCCAGGTGAATCCTTATTCTCCCTAACTCGATACATTTCCTGAGTTATGGTTCAACGTATGCTTGTGACACTTAGTTTCTATTCCAGGAGCGGGCAAAACTGCCAAGACTTCAGATCTTCGGCACAAGCTTGAACAATATAGACTTCTTAAAGCTTCTGCCAAACCGAAACCCCCTACTACCCGCCCTGGAGACGTAGTCGGTTATCATCCTCTTCTCGGAGTTATTGAAGAAGACATTCAAAAGAGAAAGAGGCGCCGATCTGCTTTCGAATCTTTGCCTGGCCCTCAACCTCCACTCCAGCCTGTTCATGATATTACGGAGGAGGATACTGAGTTTAGGCCTCCGCCCCATCCGTTTGAGAATCCAACCGTCATCCCGATAGATCACCCTGGCTTAGCTCGTAATTCGTTTGCGGGTCATCCAGATCTGGACCCAGCCTCTCATGACATTTCCTTCGATGAGGTTACTGGTGAGCATCTCCTCCCTCGCAATCCTATGGTTCGGGTGCTTGATGAGGATAAGTCCCTGGACCTCGATTTGCTTACTAACCGAGTTGTGACTCTGGGGGATGAGGCTAAGGCGAACATCGACTGGGTTGCCGAGGAGACTAGGAAATTGATGGGGCACCACGCCCGACTGGTCAAGGCTGGGGAAGAGATAGGGAGCGCCAACATTCGGCTACGGTTGATGGTTTCCGACCAGGCTAAACAACTTGCCGATCAAGCCATCCAAATCTCTCAGCATGAGGCCGCATCCAGACAATTGAGGAAGGCTATGGAAGAGGCCAATAGGGCAGAGTTGCAGAAGATGGAGGTCGTCTGTAAGGAGCGGGTTGACATGGCCATTGCCACGGTGGATGAGGTTCGGCAAGCGGACCTCGAGCGGGTAGAGGAACTATCGGGGAGACTTGAGGCCGCAGAGCTTGCTCAGGCCAAGTTGAAGGAGGAGATGGAGACGATGAGGAGGTCCCTCCAGGCTGACCGTTTACGATATCGATCGGAGAGGGACGCTGTCGTTGCAAAGCTGCGGGCTTCCGAGGTCCGAATGAGGGAGTTTGAGGAGAACGAGGGGATGATGGATGAAATGCTCTAGGATATGTACTTCCACACTTGGAGGCAGGGTAACTTGTCCTGGATGGATGATTACCCCCGGGTTATGGCCAGGATCCATCTCAGGGCTCTAGAGGAGGCCAAGGCTGAGACGGATAAGGAGGGTGGCGTGGCCTTCAGTATGGATGTGGTTACTGCCTATTTTACCGAGGAGGAGAAGGTGGCGGTGAAGGAGGGTATGCGGCTGCTTGCTGCTGAGGAGGCAGGTGTGCAAGTAGAGGATGATGACCAGGATGGTCAGGAAGCAGGTGCTGGTAAGTCTTCCTTTCTATTCTTTCCGTTAACTTGGTTGCTTATCATTAATGAATTCTTTCTTTGACCGGACAGGTGAGCAACAGGACAAGGATAAAACTCCGAAGCAGCCGGCTCCTTGATTTGACCTGGATATCTTTTTATGAACTTGACATTGTTGTGTATGTTAGTCTCAGAACAGTAACGTAACTCTTAGGCTGTAATTATGCTACTTGTAATAAACAACATTATTCTTGACGTGTAATTTTTTAACTTAAGCTGATTCTGTCGTTTTTGAATATTTTTGCTATCTTGACATGTTATATGAGAAATATAGCTATGCATATTCCTGTAATTCAGTTGTGTTTGACGTCAAGTTCTTGTTCAAAACATAATTTCATGTTTTGCAATGTTAGTGTGATGTGTGAATAAATTATAGCCACGTGTTTATACATGAAAGAAGAAAATACCGCCCTTCATATTTCACTTGTAGACGGCAGCTTTGAATGTCTTACGTGACTGAGTGTGGAATGCGGTCCAGTGTCTTGCTATGAGTATCTGCTTCCATTAGCGAATGTCTCCTATTCTCTGTCCTGTACTTTAGGGATTGTTACAGAGGATAGGAGAATAGTTTTTTAAATAAAATTGAAATATGAGAAATAGTAAAACTTCCAATCACGGAAGGTCTTCGATGTGCTTAAGTTCGTGGCAAACGGGCTTTGTAGTCACTTTCCCTAGCTATGGGTCTTGGAGACATTTGTCACCCATCTTACGCCTCCGCGGGGAGTTAATCTTTTTTACCACAGCCGTACTTAAGACACATCGGAGCCGAGATCGCGCACAGTAACTACCCGGGCCATTATGGCCCGTAATCGTGGGTATTATTCGTTTTACTGTGGCTGGCTAGCGTGGGTGCCGATCGTCAACCGTGAACTACCCCTGGCTGGCCACACCTTATGTTGGGGCTTAAAGTAGGTTCACAGTTGCCGGCAAGCCGAACACCGTAATGAGCTGCCTTGGCTATAGTCGGCCTTCTCAGAGGCTTATAATCGGCTCATTACAATTGGCTTTAAGGGCCGTCGCGAGCAATGAGTTAACCCGCAGCAGAGGGTTGCCGAAGCAAAAGTGTCTCATTGGCGAGGGCATAGATTCGCGTAGTACCTGTTAGGTCTTGTCCAAGTGAAGTCGCGTTGTGGAGTGCCTTGAATGGAAATGCTATATGCATAGGATTTTGTTCAGGATAAAGTTAACAAGCAGCCAAGATATAAAGGAACAAGTTAAAAAAGAGACAAGGTTTTTAAAGTGGTTCGGCACGAAAATGCCTACGTCCACTGATTCTCTTCGTTAATTCACTTCATATGGGCAGTACAAGTTAAGAAAAGTATCGACGGAGGTGTTGGATGTTCCATGCCCTCTGGAACACCTCTCCTTCCACTGTTGACAAAATATAAGCTCCATTGTGGAGATCTTTATGAATTACATATGGTCCATCCCAGATTGGATCTAGTTCTCCGGGGCGAGGGAAGATTCGCTTGAGGACAAGATCTCCTTCTTGTAAGGTACGATGCTTGACTTTGGAGTTGTAGTGTGCTGCCACTTTTTACTTGTGGGCTGCTGCTTTGAGGGCTGCATCATTTCTTCTCTCCTCAATTAGATCCAAAGACATGTGAAGGATTTCTTCGTTCTCTTCTTGGTTATAGTGGATCCTACGGTGGGAAGGCACGATGGTTTCAACTGGGAACATAGCCTCCGATCCGTATGCCAAAGAGAAAGGAGTATGCCCTGTTGATGTTCTGAAAGATGTGCGATAGGCCCACAGTGCCGTAGGGAGTTCATCCACCCAAGCGCCCTTTGACTTTTCGAGCTTCTTTTTTATTAGAGTTTTCAAAATTTTGTTGACGGCTTCGACTTGTCCGTTTGCCTGGAGATAAGCTACGGATGAGAAGCTTTTGTGAATTCCGTGCTCTTGGCACCAGTTGGCGAACTCCTCGCTGTCAAACTGAAGTCCGTTGTCCGATATAATTTTGAATGGGACTCTGTACCTGCATAGAACATTTTTGATCAAGAAGTTAATAACTTTCGCTGAAGATACTTTATTTAGGGGTTCTGCTTCCACCCATTTGGTGAAATAGTCGACTGCCACTATAGCATATTTGGCCCCGCCTCGGCCCATTGGCAGTTCGCCGATTAAGTCAATTCCCCATACTGCAAAAGGCCAAGGGCTGGTCATTTGAGTAATCTCAGTTGTTGGTAGCCGCGGAATCTTAGCAAACTTCTAGCATCTGTCACATTTTCTGAAGAAATCTAAGGCGTCCTTGCTTAAGGTGGGCCAAAAATATCCATATCGGAGTATCTATTTTGCCAAAGTCTGCCCTCCGGTGTGATCTCCGCAGCTTCCTTGATGAATGTTGGATAAGATTTCCTTGGCTTCCCTTCCAGCGACACACCTTAATAAGGGGTTAGAGAAGCCGTGCCGATAGAGGGTGTCCTCTTGTATTGTGTAGCGGGAAGCTTTCCTTAAGATTTTCTTGACTTCGTTACGCCCGTTGGGTAGTGTGCCATTTTGTAAGTAGTCTTGGATGGGAGTCATCCAAGTTGCTTCTTCGGTTGCAGCTATCAGATTCACTTGCTCAAAACTTGGGGTCAGTTGCTTTGAGATGGCTACTGCTCCGGAAATAGCACCGTCTCTCATGCTAGCTTGCTTCGCCAATTCGTCGGCCTCTTGGTTCTCTTCCCGAGGGATGTGTTTGACTAAGTAGTGGTCCAATCGACTGAGAAGTAACTTGGTCTTCTTTAAATATGCTATGAGTCGTTCTTCTCGAGCCTGGAATTCTCCTAGTATTTGATTAACAATAAGTTGAGAATCGCTATGAAGACACAAAGAATTGGCTCCGATTTCTAAGGCAAGTTCTAATCCAGCTACCACTGCTTCATATTCTGCATCGTTGTTGGTGGCAGCGAATTCCAACCTTATAGCATAGTGCAGCTTATTTCCCCTGGGAGTGATTATTACCACACCTGCCCCCGAGCCTTGTTCGTTTGATGCACCATCCACAAAGAGGTTACACTTGATGTCTTCCGCTATTTCTGATTGCTCTTTACCTTCGTTGGTAGTGAATTCGGCAATGAAATCGGCCATGGCCTGCCCCTTGATGGCGGTGCGAGGATGGTAGGTAATATCATATTGACTTAGTTCAATGCACCATTTAAGTAGTCGCCCAGAAGTGTCGGGACGATGGAGTACCTGCCTCAGCGGTTGATCAGTTATAACTCTGATGGAATGGGATTGAAAATAGTGTCGCCATTTTCGTGATGTGATTAGAAAACAGTACGCTAGTTTCTCAAGTTTAGGATATCTGGCTTCCGCCCCTGTAAACCTCTTGCTTACAAAGTATACTGGCCGCTGCGTGCATTCGTCTTCTCTAACCAATGCAGCGCTTAGAGCATGAGATGACACAGCAAGGTATAGGTATAGCTCTTCGCCCCTGTTCGGTGTTGAGAGTACTGGCGGTCTCTGGAGGTGTTCGATTAAGTTAAGGAAAGCTGTTAAGCATTCATCAGTCCATTCGAATTTTCCTTTCTCTTTCTTTAGAGCTTCGAAGAAGGGGATGCATTTGTCGGTCGCTTTGGAGATGAATCTGCTCAGGGCGGCCACCTTCCCATTTAGGCTCTGCATTTCTTTTTGGGTAGAAGGTATCCTGATATCTTTCAGAGCTCGGACCTGTTCAGGGTTTGCTTCAATTCCTCTGGCATGGACGATGAATCCTAGAAACTTTCCTGATGATACTCCGAAGGAGCACTTTAGAGGATTCAGCTTCATTCCATATTGGCGAAGTACTCGAAACATTTCATCCAGATGGCTTACGTGGTTGTCGGCTTCCCTTGACTTTACCAGCATGTCATCCACATAAACTTCCATAGTTTGTCCTATTAGCCCCGCAAACATCTTGTTGACGAGGCGCTGATAGGTGGCTCCTGCGTTTTTAAGTCCGAAAGGCATTACCTTGTAGCAGTACAATCCCCGGTCAGTGATGAAACTAGTGTGGTCTTGATCGGGAGCATGCATAGGAATTTGGTTATATCCTGAGTATGCGTCCATAAAAGATAAGAGTTTGTGTCCGGCTGTGCTGTCTACAAGCTGATCGATTCGGGGAAGTGGGAAGCAATCCTTCGGGCAGGCGTCATTTAAGTTGGAGAAGTCAATGCATGTTCGCCACTTCCCCATTAGCCTTCTTTACCAGTACCAGGTTGGCGATCCACTCTGGGTAGATGGCTTCTCGTATGAAGTCATTAGCAAGTAGGTTCTTTACTTCTTCATCGAGGGCTGCTGATCGTTCTTCCCCCATACTTCTATTTTTCTATTTTACTGGCGCCTTGGTAGGATCAATGTTTAGTACGTGGCATGCTATGTCAGGGGAGATTCCGGTCATGTCAGCATGTGACCATGCAAATACATCCAAGTTGTGGCGGAGCAAGTCAATGAGTTGTTCCTTCAACTCTGCTTTTAGTTGGGACTCGATTTTCAATAGTCTACTCGAGTCATGTTTGTCCATAGATACAAATTCCATAGCCTCTGCAGGCTCGGCGGTGGCCTCCTCCTCTTTGTCCCTGGGGTCTAATTCATTGAAAGGGTCGCTGGTATATCGAAGAGGAGGGGCTTTCTTTAGTTGCTATGCTTCCAAACTTTTTGTGCAGAGGGCAACCTCTACACTTTTCCCTTTATCCTTCCTGTGGTTGTTGCGAAGTTCAGTTACATAGCAGTCTCGAGCCACGTCCTGGTCTCCCTCTACTTCCCCTACTCCATTGTCCGTTGGAAATTTCATCTTTAGGCACCATGTGGCCAGGACAATTTGGAAGTCAGACAAGGCTGGCCTTCCTAAGAAGGCGTTGTAGGCCGAGTGGTTTTCTATCAACACAAATGTCTGTTTCCGCACAACGGAGCGTGGATGACTCCCAATTTCAACAAAGAGGTCCAGTTGCCCGAGGGGCATCTTCGCATCTCCAGTGAAACCGTGTAGTGGTTTATTGCAGGGAGAAACTGACCTTCCAGTGTCTACTAGAATTCGGAAAACTTCGGCTGGACCGAGCCGGGCAGAGATAACCATGGGATCCATGTGAGGGTACTGCCTTCCCTCTAGGTCACGCCTACTGAATGTGATGTCATCACTCTCTTTCCGCTTCGGGTGGCGTTCTTCTATAACAGAATTAACATAGTCTTCATTGTTTCTAAGCGACTTTCCATATCTTTCCATCTCTGCCCAGCTTCTGTCGGCGATGTGCGGTCCTCCCGAGATGGTATGGACCACTATCTTCTCTTGACTGGAGCCGCTAGTGTTGCGATTTCCTCTTCCTATCTCTGGTGAGGGTAGCCTTGGGTTCTCATTGGCAGGAGCTGGAGTCCTGTTCTGACCTTTTACATAGCGTTCCAGTCTCTTCCTTCTGATGTGTTCTTCAATCAAGTCCCGGAGATGATGGCATTCATTGGTATCATGCCCATGAGATTCGTGGAAGCGGCAGAACTTTCCAGACTTCTGTGCGTTATCTGATTCCTTCTTGTACGGTGGGCGTTTGTATCTAACTTCGTCTTGGGTGGCAAGGAAGATATTTTCGATGGTTTCATTCAAAGGAGTGTAAGTGTCGAATCTCGGTCCTGGCCGATATAGGCACTTTTCTCCCTTCTTGCCCCCAGCATTGTCTCTAGAATCATTTCTTCGAACGTCCTTTACTACAGCGGGCGTGTTGCCATGAGCTGCCTTATTTTGTTGCCCTGACTGCCCCTCAGTGGCAGCGTCTTCAAGCCTCATATATTTCCCGGCTTCATGGAAGAAATCGGGTAAAGTAGCTGGTTTTTCTTTCGTCGATCTTCTAGCAAATTTAGTATCCAGATGCACACCACTACAGAGGGCCATTAAGACAAGCTTCTCATCGGCATCTTGGACGGCGGCCACTGCGGCATTGAATCGAGTTAAATATTGCTGCAGCTTCTCTCCAGGCTTCTGTTTGATATTGGATAAGGAATAAGCATCCTTGGGTTGCTCCACATGAATGCGGAACTGGCTGATAAACTTTTCTTTCAACATCTCCCATGAGTTGATGGATCCTTGGGGTAGATGGCAGAACCAGGAGGTAGCTAGATCTGCTAAGAATAGTGGATAGCATTTGCACAGTACTCCCTCTGTTGCCCCGCTCATGAGCATATGCTGTGTGTATCTCTGCAAGTGTACAACGGGGTCAGAGGTTCCTTTATAAGGTTCCATTGTTGGCATTTTCCATTCTCGGGGGGTGATAGCAATTTCGATATTGCGGGCGAAAGGGCTGGTTACCCTAGCGCCTATCCCTCGATCTCTTTGATCCCGTTGGACGCACTCTCTGAACAAGCGTGCCATCCTTTCATCAGAATTTGGAGCAGATAGAAATGAGTTCGGTTCTGTTCTGTGGGATTGATTCCGTCCAGATGACCTGTAGGGATGGTATCGCCTATCGTTCCTAATATTTTCCAGTGGCTGCCTTTGGTCTTCTGGGAGCATGCTAGGTTCAGCTACAGTTGGCCCTTGCCTTGATCTTCCCCTGTTGGGTTCTGATCTAAGCACTTCCTCGGGTCCAACTTCGGGCTGGACTCTAGCTCGACCCCGTTCATTAGTGTTTCCGTGGTTAGGCAGTATGACAGGCTCAGCTACAGTTGGCCTCCATTCGGTACCTCCCCCGTTGGGTTCGGTTCCAAGCGTTTCCTCAGGCCTAACTTAGGGCTAAGCTCGATCTCGGCTCCTACCATGGCTGCTTCTGCCGTTAGCTCCTTCGAAGAAGGAAGACCTTTGTTGTCTCTGAGATCCTCCAGACTGGGACTCACCCCATGATTCAGTGTTGCGGTTGGACTCTTCAGCATCCCTTAAGCGTGACATGAGATGGTCCACCAAGGCTTCTTGCTGGGATGTAAAGCGGTTAGTCACTTCAGCCACAACCCTGTCTAGATCTGCCCTAGTAATTGCTGCCGGCTGTTCCGCGGCAGGGGTGGTTGGATTTGCCTGACCTTCATTTGGTACTGCTGCTGGAAGGGGACGATTTACTTGATCAGTGACCACTGGATCTGGAAGACTGCTGGTTGCGATGTTTTTTCCTTTGTTAACATCTTTCTTCTGCTTGGGAGGCATGTTTTCCAAGCGATGAACGACGCTGTTAGGAAGAAGGTTAAGTGGAAGAAGCTGAAGCTTCGAGCTTCTAGTTCTCAGTGAAAGCACCAAAAATGTTTGCACAAAAAATGGACAAACACCTCCAAGTCGTATGATTTAATTGATTTTAGGTTGTTCTTAGTGATTTGGGTGATTTATGCAAATATATGAAAAGCAGGGACTAAACTGTAAAAGACACGCAGATTTATAGTTGTTCGGCCAGAATGTGCCTACGTCCACTTTATATGTTATTCTCCTTTTCTATTCAAATTACAAGTACAAAGCTTTGATACAAGTATATGAAAGTTGTTTGAAAGTTCTATCTGTGCTTGAGCTCTCAAACTTGTCCCCCATTGTTGTACCCCTGCCCCTCTATTTATAGAGTGAGGCTGGGGGCAGGGGTCTTGGATGTATATAGCTGTTGGTGGGCCTGGGCTGATGCGATCTGGCCTGGCAGCGTTGATCCGGTACGCCTTGGTCCGGTAGTGTGGAGCAAAGGTTGGTTCGGTGGTAGGTGGAGTATGTTGGTTCGGTGGTAGGTGGAGTAGGTTGGTTCGGTAGTGTGGAGCAGAGGTTGGTTCGGTAGTGTGGAGCAGAGGTTTGGACCGGCTATGCATGGGAAGGAAGTTGGTCCGGCTATGCATAAGAAGGAGGTTTGGTCTGGTAGTAGGTGGAAACACTCCCAACACCTCAGATGCCTACTTTGACTCGCTTCGCATCCACCAGAAATGACTCCTTCGACTCACTCCCTTCGACTCGCTTCATATCCCTCAGATGACTACTTCGACTCGCTCCGTTCGAACCACTGTTCGACTCCATCAACTTCGACTCCATTGGCGAAGCCATTGTTCGAATCTATCAGGACGCTCCATTTCGACTCCCTCAACCGGTGCACACTTCGACTCGCTCGATCTGGGCACACTTCGACTTGCTCAATCGATGAACATTTTGACTCGCTCAAGACAGCATCAAAGGCAGAGTGATCCAAAGACTCAAGCGCCACGTCATCGAGTTGAACGGAAGCGAGTCGAAACGGGAGCGAGTCGAACCAAACAGCCACCAAGAATCGCATTTCGTATCGATCATATCTCCTAATCTACAAGTCCAAATGCTATGAAATTTTCACAGAAGACTACGTGCATGCTAAAGAATGTCCACGCCAAATTTCGACTCCATTGGATGAAATCTTGATCGATACGAAATCTGTTCATATCGATCACGGATCGGACTGAAACTTCACGGGCCTGGGCGCGCGGGCCTGGTCACATGTCAGAGAGGGTCTCCCTAGATTTGAGCGAAATACCAGCCTCCTACACCTATAAATAGACCCCCAGAGCCAACAGAAAAGGGGTTCTTCTTCCTCTTTGAGATCTCCAACGCTCGGACTCCGCCAGATCCAGATCTGAACTCCATTGCTGCGGCTACCAGCGAATTTCACTGCTGCAAATCATTATTATTCTTTGTAATTCATTGAAATCGATTGTAAACATCAAAGAAAGATCAATAAAGCAAACTACTTCATAGTGGACGTAGGTAATACGCCGAACCACTCTAAATTCTTGTGTCTCCCTGCATTTTAGTTATTCTCATTTCTGAAATTTGGAGTTTTTGTTAGATAAATCCTCTTTTTACATTTAATTTCTTCACTTTATCTCTTCAAAGACTTCCGAAGAGTGTTGTGCCCAATTTTGGTACAAACAGAAGTTGATGTTTATACTCCGACTCGCACTTTGGGAGTTCGGAGTTGATGAGCAGACGGTCAGTCACATCCGCTGTATGTTTTTGGATTTCGTTCGCACTCTGGGAACGGAAGGTGTATCAGGGTCGTGGACGGTCGGGTCACATCCACCCTGAGTTAACAAGTGAGGTCGTTAGATGGACGGGTCCATCCTCCTCAGACTTGGTGCGGATACGGATGAAGTCGTTGGGCAGACGGATCCACCCTCTTCGTAGACGTATTTTTATACTCCAGTTCGCACTCTGGGAATCTGGAGCTGATGTTTATACTCCGACTCGCACTCTAGGAGTTCAGAGTTGTATCAGAATCATGGATGTTCGGATCACATCCACCCTGAGTTAACAAGTGAGGTCGTTAGATGGATGGGTCCACCCACCTCGAACTTGGTTCAGATACGGACGAAGTCGTTAGGCGGACGGATCCACCCTCTTCGTAGACATATTTTTAATACTCCAGTTCGCGCTCTGGGAATCGGGAGTTAACTGAGGGATTGTCGTGTATCAATCCGTTTTTGACTTTGATGTGACGACTTATCCCCGAGCTCGGGTTTCGCTTAGCGAGTGACCGATTATATCACAGTCACTCTCTATTTGAATAAATTCCACCGTATGGTGAAACTTAGCTCTCCATGCATAGTGATGATCATATGAAGCATTTCAAGTAAATCACAGCTCTGGCCCGAAGAGATTGCATTTTATTGCTGAAATAAGAAAATATGGAAAAGTTAGTTGCCTTATTACAAATTCTAATTTCGAAATGCAGAAACAAATTGCAAAATGGAAAGTAAACTAAATGGATAAACATAGCCTGTTATGTGTAGTAGCGACGAAGACTCTCGCTGTTCCAGGCTCTCGGCAGAGTAAGACCGTCGACGGTCGATAACTTGAATGTGTCGTCTCCGAGCCTTCGTTCAATAACATACGGTCCTTCTCATGTCTTCTTCATATGCGAAGGAACCGGATAAATTCTTTTTAGGACGAGATCGCCTAGTTCAAAGGATCGCGGGCGGACCTTGGCATTATACAATCGGGCGACTCGACTTCGATGCGCGGCTGCCCTCAAATCAGCCTCTTCACGCTTCTCATCTAGTAGATCGAGAGATTCGGCAAGTAATATAGCATTTGTCTTTGGATCATAATATGTCACGCGATGAGAAGTTACTTCTAGTTCAACTGGAATAACGGCTTCTAAACCGTAAGAGAGAGAGAATGGAGTGTGGCCGGTCGCGGTCTTTTGGGTTGTTCGGTAAGCCCATAAAGCCATAGGAAGTTCATCGACCCACTTGCCCCCGACCTTTTCCAGTCGTTTTCTCAGAATGGATTTTATAACTTTATTAACTACTTCGACCTGTCCGTTTCCCTGAGGGTGTACAACTGCAGAGAATTTCTTTTGGATGTGAAATCGTTTGCAGAAATCTTTAAATTCAGCACTGTCGAATTGGGTTCAATTGGGTTCCATTGTCTGTAATAATGGTGTGTGGGAGACCGAATCGACAGATGATGTTGCGAACTACAAAGTTGATTACTTTCTTCGTTGTTATGGTAGTAAGAGCTTCAGCTTCGGCCCACTTTGTAAAGTAATCAACTGCAACGATGGCGTATTTCACACCACCTTTTTCCAGAGGTAGAGCACCAATGATGTCGATGCCCCCACATTGCAAACGGCTATGGGCTGACCATTTGCGTTATCTCGATAGGAGGAGCTCTAGGAATTCGGGCATATTTCTGGCACCTATCACATTTCTTTGCATAATCCGACGCATCGCAATTCACTGTCGGCCAGTAATATTCATATCGAAGTATTTTCTTGGCAAGTGCTTGCCACCCGGTGTGATCGCCACATTCTCCCTCGTGCACATCGTGCAATACTCGTTTAATTTCATCGTGAGCGATGCACTGGAGTAGAGGGACTGAGTACCCTCTTCTGTACATGATTCCATTCTGGATGGTAAATCATGAGGCCTTCTAAAGGACTTGTCTTTTTTCACTCCTGCGCTCCGACAAGGTTTCGTGCTCAAAGTAATTTCTGAGGGGAGTCATCCATGAATCTTTTTCGAGGACGGTTTTGCATACCCAGTCTATTTCTGCTCGGTTAATGATTGGAGAAGATAGCGTTTTACGGGAACGACTCCTATTTGCTGAGCTTCGCCTGTGCTGGCTAGCTTCGCCAGTGAATCGGCTTTTTGGTTGTGTTCTCGAGGTATACAATAAATGGCATAATAATCAAACTGATTTAGTACTTCCTGAACTCGAGCTAAGTAAGCAGCCAACCTTTGATCTCTTGCTTGATACTCTCCCCATAATTGACACACAACTAATTGTGAATCACAATAAATTTCCACTGCGATAATTTTCAAATCTCTAGCAAGTTTCAAGCCAGCTAAGAGGGCTTCATATTCAGCTTCGTTATTAGTCGCATGAAAATCGAACTTCAGAGCATAACATATGGATCAGCCTTCGGGAGTTTCAAGTACAACACCAGCGCCCGAACACCGGTCGTTTGATGCACCGTCGGTATAAAGCTTCTAGACGTATTCGGGGGATTCACTAGTTTCAGGCAAATCCTCTGGAACGGTAAATTCAGCTATGAAATCGGCTAGGACTTGTCCTTGGATCGCTCATCTTGGAGTGTAAGTAATATCAAACTGACTCAGTTCGATGTTCCACTTGAGTAACCTACCAAATGTCTCAGGCCGCGAAAGGACCTGTCGTAACGGCTGGTCGGTGTAAACAATAATGGGATGTGCCTGGAAATACGGTCGGAGTTTTCTTGATGCAATAACAAGGCAATAAGCCAACTTCTCTAATTTCAGATAATTCCTTTTGGCCCCAGTCAATCGCTTGCTGACGTAGTATACTGGCTTCTGTATCTTGTCTTCTTCTCGAACTAATGCAGCGCTGATAGCGTTTTCTGATATCGCCAAATATACAAACAACTTCTCATGATCAATGGGCTTCGAAAGGATAGGTGGTGTGGATAGATGTTGGACTAGTGCTTGGAAAGCGCCCTCACACTCCATGGTCCATGCAAAGTTTCGTTTCCCTTTTCGGATCAGATCGAAGAAGGGAACGCATTTGTCAGTGGACTTTGAAATGAACCTGCTCAATGCTGCTACTTTCCCATTGAGACTCTGGACTTGTTTTATGGTTTTCGGAGTTTCGAGATTTCTGATAGCACAGATTTTTTCAGGATTTGCTTTGATCCCTCGAGCGTTGACGATGAACCCGAGGAATTTTCCGGATGCAACTCCAAAGTGACATTTCAGTGGATTTAGCTTCATTTTGTATTCTCGAAGTATATTGAACATAGTTTCCAGGTCTTTAACATGGTCGGTGGAGAGTCGTGACTTCACAAGCATGTCGTCTACATATACTTCCATTGTTTTCCTGACTTGATTGGCAAACACCCGATTGACCAATCATTGATAAGTAGCCCCAGCATTCTTGAGTCCAAACGGCATAACATTGTAACAGTAGAGTCCTAGATTGGTTACGAAGTTGGTATGTTCTTGATCGGGTAAATGCATCGGTATTTGATTGTAGCCATAATACGCGTCCATGAAGGATAAGAGTTCATGCCCAGTTGTCGAATCTACTAGCTGATCAATTCTGGGAAGCGGGAAACTTTCTGTGGGACATGCTTTATTCAGATCGGAATAATCGACACATGTTCTCCACTGAATCTTGATGTATTCGCTTGGACGCATTCCGACATGTGTGGGATCTCGCCGGACATCGCGAGCCACACTTTGAATGTTGACCCGCGGCATGTCCCGGTCAAACAGAAAAGGCGTGGTATGGATCCAGAGAGATCTGCCGCCCTTAAAGAAGAAGTATAAAAGCTTAAAGCAAATGGGTTTATTCGAGATGTGTTATATCCTGAATGGGTGTCGAATCCCGTGCTCGTCCGAAAGCCGAACGGATCGCCCGTAGAAATTCAACCAATTCGTCTTGAGTTTGCTGGCTTAGCTGAGACCCAATCTTTATCATTTTCGAATCATTGTCATCGTCAATTGGGACATCAATCGTCAGTTCTGCCGGGGATGCTTGACTTTCTCTAGATTCTCCTCAGTCTTTAGTTTCTCTTGGGTCAAGATCCTTAGGGAATTGGCTAGGGTGCCCGGGCCTAGGCCCGGGCGTTAATTGTCAATTATCGGCAAAACGGACGTAGATGATTCCTCCACGCTGTTTCCTTTCTCCTTTCGCTGTGCTTCCCGCAGCTCAGCAACATAACAGGCTCTGGCAGCAGCTTGATCTCCCTGAATAATTCCTACTCCATGATTGGTGGGAAACTTTAAAGTCAAAAACCACGGGGCGATGGCTGCCCCTAATTCGGCGAGGGCCGGTCGGCCCAAGAAAGCATTGTAAGGGGAGTCTATGTCCAAAACAATGAACTGTAACATCCGTACTCTCCAACGGTCTCCAACTCCCAACTCTACTGGCAGTTCCACCATTCCAGTGGGTATAGTAGCACTTCCGTTGAAACTGTGGATTCGGGATTGACAAGGTTTCAAGTCCGTGGCTTCCATTCTCATTTGATCATAGGCTCGCTTAAACAAAATATTCACAGAGCTTCCACTGTCAACTAAGATCTTCTTCATCCAAGCAGGACCTACTTGAGCTGAGATGACCAGTGGACACGATGTCATCTGTCATCATCTTCTGTTGCTTGGCCAAAGCCCCTTCATCAAAACTACTACAACACTCGAAGTCCGCATGCCTGATAGAACTGGCATACGACTCCATTTCCTTCCAGCTTTGATCGGCTGGATGAGGACCACCACTTATTGTATTGATAACCAACCTCCCGCCTGTATGAGCGGGTTCCTCCTGTCTTTCCTGATTCGGTGCACGATTCTGATTGGATGGGCCCGCACCACCAGACTGCGGCGCCCGCACATACTGATCCAACTTCCGTTCACGTATCAGTTTTTCAATAAGGTCTTGTAAGTGACGACACTCATTGGTGTTGTGGCCATAACTCTCATGGAACCTACAAAATTTTCCTGTTTGGATTTGTCTTTCAGTTGGTGGTTTTGGGGCAGGTTTCTTGTATTGCATGGTATTGCAGGTCTGCAAATACACATTTTCCAACGACGTGTTCAATGGAGTGTAATTATCGTACATGGAAGCTCTACGCCGTGGACCACGATTCTGATCGCATTTTTTGCTTTGATTTCCATTGTCCCTCTGCTGATTCTATTTATTTTGTACGTTCAACTGAACTTTTCCAGAACTATCTCCGGACTGCTTAACAGCGATGTTTCTTTGGATTCCTTCGATGTTGGGACCTACATCATCCTGCTTCCTAGACTGTTTCGCATCCTCCCTTCTCAAGAATTGGGCTGACTTGGAATAGAAACGGTCCAATGACGCAGGTGGTTTTCCAGCTAACCAATTTCCGAACTCGGAATCAGCATCAATCCCCTTAGTCAATGCCATCAGGATAGAGTTATCATTGGGATTGCTTATTTCTGCACACGCAGCATGGAATCACTCCAAGTAATGTCTAAGTGTCTCTCTGGGAGCTTGTGTAACACTAGACAGTGTGTCAAGGTCTTTAGGCCTCGCCACGTGCATACGGAATTGTTCAACAAACTTGGTGGCCATCTGGTCGAAGTTAGAGATGGATCATGGCGGCAAACGAGTAAACCACATGGTTGCAATGCCCCCGAAGGAAATGGGGAAACTATGGCATTTTACTGCATCATCAGCTCTCGCAGCATTCATCAGCCATTCGTACTTCAAGATGTGTTGATTTGGATCAGAACTCCCTTCATAGACTGGAAAAGTTGGCATCCTAAAGCGCCGAGGCGGTTCAACATATAATACATCGTCGGTGAAAGGGGTATGACTCCGGGAGATTCCCCAGTCGTCATTACTGAGACCCTGACTTTCACGGATCATTTGACGAATCATCGTTGGTATATCCGGCATTCGGATACTTGGAGCATGTTGTGCCAAGGTGTGGTCGGGTTCCATAGCGCGAGTCTGGACCAGACGCGGTCGACGGTCCGTGCCTCGCCTCCTTGGTTCAACATTCTCTGGGACATAAGGCTCTGGAGTCTGCTCTCGTTGGTTACGCTGAGGATCAGCTTGGTTTCTAGCATCACCTCCTTGTTCGGTAGTGGTGGTAGTCGCAATGTTGCCTGTAACATGGTAAGGAGCAGCACCTCCTCGAGATGAAGGTTCTGGACGGTGACTAGCGGATGGTCCAGTTCTGGGTTGTCCAAGATTCGTAGCAGGTTGGTGTCCTGTGGCCTGAGTGTAGCTTACATCCAACCGTGGGCACGTGGATTGGTGATGACCGTCAGATGAGGCTGAACTTTCTGTGGAAGAATAAGAACCTTGGTCTCTTCTAGATCTTTTGCCTTTGGCGATTTAGTTGGTTAGACAACTCTGTGTTGCGCGCAGTTGTTCAGTAAGTTGCCGTCGACTCTGGGTCAATTCTTGGAGCAGCATCTGAAACTCTTATCTGGTAACCAGGCCTGTTGAACCTGAAGGTCCGGTGGCATCTTGGTTTGATGGAGGCAATTGCGTAGGATTCTACCTGTCCCGTCCTCCCTGATCAGCAATTGTAGAGGTAGTCCGTGTACTTACCATGGTGAATTGATGAAAGTCCTTTCCTAGATCTGATGCAGATATGAATAGAATGGAAAGGCTTCAAAGTTCTAGATCTGGATCTTCTTCTTGGATTTTTGCAATCCGATATAGATAGGAGATCCAAAGAGCAGGAGAAAAATTGGGTTTTCTCAGTGAAAGCACCAAAGTGTTTGTACCAAAATTGGGCACAACACTCTTCGGAGGTTTTTGAAGAGATAAAGTGAAGAAATCAAATGTAAAAAGAGGATTATCTAACAAAAACTCCAAATTTCAGATACGAGAATAATTAAAATGCAAGAAGACACAAGAATTTAGAGTGGTTCGGCGTATTGCCTACGTCCACTATGAAGTAGTTTGCTTTATTGATCTACCTTTGACGTTTACAATTAATTTCAGCAAGTTATAGTGAATAACAATGATTTGCAGCAGTGAAATTCGTTGGTAGTAGCAGCAATGGAGTTCAGATCTAGATCCGGTAGAGTCTGGGCGTTGGAGATCTCAAAAAGGAAGAAGAACCCCTTTTCTGTTGGTTTTGGGGGTCTATTTATAGGTGTAGGAGGCTGGTATTTCGCTCAGATCTCGGGAGACCCTCTCTGGCACGTGACCAGGCCCGCGCACCCAAGCCCGCGAAGTTTCGTTCGATCCGTGATCAATACGAACGGATTTCGTATCGATCAAGATTTCATCCACTGGAGTCGAAATTTGGTGTGGACATTCTTTGGTATGCACGTAGTCTTCGGTGAAAATTTCATAGCATTTGGACTTGTAGATTAGGAGATATGATCGATACGAAATGGGATTTTCGGTTGGTTGTTTCGTTCGACTCCCTCACTTCGACTCGCTCTCAATCGACTCGGTGATGTGGCGCTTGAATCTCTAGATCACTCCGCCTTTGATGTTGTTTTGATTGAGTCGTTCTAGAACCTTCGCCCTGTTCGTATCGATGGTATTGCTTTGTTTGCATGGATAAAAGATATGCAGTTCGCATCGATGGAGGTAGAAGTCTTCGGATGGGTGCGAAGTGGAGCAAGTCGAAATGTGGCTCTTTGATGGAGTCAAACTAGATGGAGTCGAACAGTGGTTCTGCGAAGGAGTCGAACTAGATGGAGTCGAACAGTGGTTCTGCGAAGGAGTCAAACTAAATGGAGTCGAACAGTGGTTCTCTGATGGATAAGAAGCGAGTCGAACAGAGGCTATCTGATGGACGCGAACTAAGCGAGTCGAAGTATGCATTCCTGATGGATTCGAACTGAGCGAGTCGAAGTAGGCATTCCTGATGGATTCGAACTGAGTGGTTCGAACAGTGGTTGGTTTTCATCCAATTTTGTATCGTTCGTAACTTGAACATACGAGCTCGGATTGACTTGAGATTTGGAACGTTGACTCTCATAGCCTCGCTTGTCGTGCCATATCAATTTTAGCTCGATTCGGACTCAGACAAAATTCGTCGATATCCATAGTGAGCCTGTGTATAACCGTTCTCTAGGACGGACCTTCATTGGTTACTAGTCAATTCCTTGGTGTCACGGCCCTGCCAAAAGGCGGGATAACAAATGATATTGTTTGAGGAGTTTTAATTTTTCGATTTGATTTTGATTTGCGATTGAATCTAGAAATTTGGGTTTCTGCCATTTGAGAAGGAAGAACAGACAGATGGAGTTGCACGTACTGGAATAAGAAAATGACTGCTAGGGTTTTGGGAAACAAGACTATTTATATGAATAGGGACCAATAAAAAAATAAACACGTATCTAATTAGTACGAACGACAATAACGACCCAAAAAGCCTGTTTCGTCTCCGAAACGAAAGTAGGTCACCCATATATCAAAATAGACGTTTTCGATATTTCTAAATCCAATGGAATAGGTTTCAAGTCCTAATTCCATCGTATGAAGAAGTTAGCTTTAAAATCAGCTTATTTCAAATTAATTTAATTAAATTTAATTAAATTGATTTCTATGCGTTTCGAGTCCGTAAGGTCAAACGACAAGTCCGATCGCTACGAAACTTGAAACCCTACAATAATTCACTATTACGAATCCGATGAAACAGGCTTTGTCAAAATCCGAGACAGTGAACAAAATGGCTATTTTCACGTTAATTAAATGAATTAATACTATTAAATTAATTAAATCACTTTGCAATTCAAATTATATAATTAGCCAATTTTTATCATTTTTGATTACTTAGACATTTACAATAATTTAAAAAAAAATTACATATCAATTTAGTGTTAAATATTACACTAATTACAGTGTTCAATTCAATTGCAATAAATTCATTAAGTATAATTTAAATTCAATTAAATCCATTTATTTTGATTTCAATTTTATTATTCAATCAATCTTGACTCTATGGACATAGTTAACATTGGTTTATATCTTATTACATTAATATTTTCCAATTTCATCTTAATTTACATTAACGTACTATTTAATTACATTCAATTGCAATTGATTTCCAACTTAATTCAACATATTAAATGAATTGGTAACAAATAACAATTGTTACCTCTTCTTTATTTAATCACATTTACAAGTTTGTTATCTACACACAAATGTTATAACTACTAATACAACACAAATTTTATCCAATTTCAATTTATTACATATTATTTCATAAATTAATATAACATTTAAATTTATTTCCTTATTTTAAATTTATAACCAATTATAACTTACAATTATTACAATTACTTGAGATTACATTCAAATAGTCATCTATTACATTAGTTTACATTATTAAACTTCATTCTAGTTAGTTTTCTCATTCCTACATCATAAATTTTCTTTTCTTCCAACATTAAATTAAAAAATCTTATTTAATTCAATATTTTAATTATCGGAAAAATGCGGGTCGTTACAGGCTAGCTACATTCGTTGGAGTTATGTTCGATTTCACATAAATTTTAGTAAACTACATGACCGTTATGTTGCCATGGAGTGAACTGTTCTTTGCCTTTAGTTTGCTTTCTTTGAAATTAGGTTTTTTTACTTATTGAATGGAAATTTTCGCCTCTAACTAAAGCTTTTCATGTCATGCTGAGTCTCCTCGCTAGCATCTGCATCTGTTTCTTCAAATATCAAGGTTGTGTCCACTAATTTATCAAACGTAATATCCAACTGCGGTAGTATGTACTTTCTCAATGACTTATTCAGCCCATATGCAAACTTCTAATTTTTCTTATATGAGAGGTTGATGAGATCAACCCCATATTTTGAAAGAGCTTCAAATTTGTTACATATCGGGCCATTGTCACCCAACTTTCCCTTGATTCTGTGAAATTTTGGGACATATTCGCATTCTCGGCTTCTGGTAGAAACTTTTGCCCAAAATAGAGTTTAAACTAACTCCAGGCCAACTCTTCTTCATCCATCTTAGCTATCAATAACTCATAGCGGTCAAGATCCCTATCTCGAAGCTAACTTGATGTAATCAGGACCCTTTGCTAGTCTGTGAATCCTATGTGAGTAAAAATATGCTCGCACATCTTGAGCTATGCTAGTGCTCCAATTACTTCCTCAAACCCTTTGAATGGCTTCTGGCCTAAGTTTGCAAAATCGCTGCACATGCGATGCAACTATAATTTTATAGTAGGTGGATTGGGAGGAAAAAAAGCATTGGATGCTTGTATAGTCCGTACTAACTCCAAAAGCTGGTAGTAGTATAAATACACCCTCAATACTGGGACCATTGGATTGTCTAACATCGGCTCAGGTTCTTCCACTACCAACCATCTCACTTTTGTAAGAACGAAATTAATTTTTAGGAACACAAATAAAAATAGTTCTTATATTCAAATAGAAAATCTACAAGTACGTCCCAGATGACCACCCCTCTAATAAACTTATATTTCTAGTTTTACATTAGGTATAAACTTATTATTCTACTCTACACCAATGAGGATAAGGACCTTATGTCTTATTAGGCCATAACTCGTAACTCATATCTATATATTGTTTCGGACCTTCTTTGATACCAAAATGTAACTCCTCACCTCTATACCCATACTACCAAAAAGTATTACAGTAATACTATTCGATAATACATAGAATGAGGCTTGTTAGGAGCAACCACATGTGAATATTCCTTTGGGATAACACCGATACATATTTTTAACTTACATAATATAACAGTACACGTAGTTGGTATCAACACAAAGCAATAAACACATCTGTTTACCACGACAAAACAATACATAACATAATAAGAGATCATAGAGTCACAGATCACAATGGAAAATATAATGCACAGCATATACATAACTAAGTGAGTCTATAAAAGAGAGTATCTAACTCGCTATAAAAGACAAAAATAGACAGGTATGATTCAGGAAAAAATACATCACAAGTATAATACATCAATACATACACAGAGACATACAAAAGAATTTATACATAGTTTGTCAAAATATAAGTCTAAACTATTTCCCAAAAATATAGCCTATCATCCAAAGGTCAATGTGTCAATATACCTAAAAATCTGACCCAAGCATTATATAAAATAGCAAACAGGTCAGACTATAACTTATCTAAATGTGAGTACATAGCAATATAGTATGGTAATAAAAGATATAACATGTACATGTTATAGCATAAATATCCAAAATAGCATTAATGACAACATACCATGCACTACATAACAATAATCACCCATAAAACATATAAGCATAATGGAACATGGCATAAATGAGTTAGGTGATAAATAAAAAAGCATGAATAGGTTACTAAATGATATGGACGAGCACACAAAAGTGCATAAAAGAGAGCTTACTAATAAGAGTATAAAGTACATGTCCACGCATAACACATGAATTGATTAAAAAGCTTAATATCTTGACCTACACTCCAAATGAAAGAAGAGACTTTCGTCTGATAGGCCCTAGGAGATATATAATAAGGCATGCAGACCCAAAACAAATAAACTGCGACAACATATTACACTATATACATAGATGTTTATCTCAACCTGCAGCCCTTAGAGAGATGAGACTCTCTATTGTGTGGCCCTAAGAGATAAATGTAATAAATCACATCAAAATTGTCTCTCAACTGATGGTCCTAAAAGAGAATGGGAGATAAGCCATATCAAGTCCCTAATGTCAAATAGAAAGATAGGTTCTTAGCTGGTATTTGGCTTATGCCATCTTAAGTGACAGATGAGTACATAACAAGTTTCTAAGGACATATAATTGTCTCTCAAATGAGGTTAAAGTTAGCTAGGTATATCAGATGAACCTACCTAATGTCCTAGATGGGAGACTGAGAAACACATAGTAATACATAAAATGCTAATTGTCATGTCCATTTTCCTATATGCCCTTGGTCACTCCCAGAATCATAAAACTAGTATCTATCTACATGCCTTAAGATGCTGTAAGATAGTGCCATGCATCGATCATGACTCCTAATTTCCATTGGTAAAAGAATAATGGCCTTAAGTGATATCGTGATAGTGGCTCTAATTAGAGTAATAACTCTTAGCCTACGAACTTAACAAATTAACATCACAGATCCTGGGCATGACCCTATGGTCAGGAAGTTAGGAAGGACACTAACCAATCTGGCAAGCCCTAATCACGTGCTTGCAATAATGGCATGGATCCAATGATGTAGGTCATGACATATAGCGATTCTCTTGACTCGATAAGCTTAATGAGAATAGTAACTCTCGACTCACAAGTCCTTGGAGAGTAATATAACTAGATACATAGTAAATTCTTGGCTACTAGTTCTAAGAGAGAAATAGCTCTCAACCAGAGAAATAAATCATAACTCGCACAAAATTCTCAACACGTAGCCCTCGAAGGGAAATAATTCTCTTGACTACCAGCTCAAATAAGAATAACCCCTAGAAAATTTTTAAGAATTCTTAAATCCATATCATAAACTATAAGTGATGTTTACTTACAAGAAGTAACCGAAAAAATAGCACTTGAGTGTCCCATACCTCTCACTATTATTCGAACCTTTAATAAAAGCTCGTAAACTACACTCAATCAACCAAACAATATTCTATGTGATGAGTCAAAAAAATAGTCGAAAAATTATTTACGAGTGTCCCATACCAGCTAGTATTACTAATCTATTTAATTAAATCCTCATTATACAAAAATGAATTCAATGCAATCATATATTCCATACAATGCGGCAAAGAAGTAATTGGAAAAATATTACTGAATGTCTCATACCGTTTGGTATTATTTAACCATTTACTCAACGTTCTCATCATATAGAACTTCATACATACATATAAACCCCTTTAGTACAGATTTTTTTTAAAGATATTTTATACTTCAGTAACTTTTAAGACTCATTTGGCTGTTTTTTTCAAATAGCCTTGCAACCTAAAGTAGGCTTTATAAATAAAACTCCTTATTGGAAATACTTTTAAAACCTTTGATTTATATTTATAAAAGTGTTCCATAAATTTATCAACCTTAAAAGGTTCAATTAACCATTTTTAATGAAGCTATTAGATTCAGAATAAATTTTAATAAATTTATATCTTCTCCAAATACTTTTCTAAAAGTAAAAATCCTTCTCAAATAGTATTTGGACTAATTTCCAGTTCAAAAATGAATTTTAATAATGATTTTAACTTATCTTTATATTAAATACAATTGAATTTGAAAATATAAAATGTAAGTGAAAATGTTATAATGGCTTAGGAATAAAAAAATAAAAAAAATATTTTTTATAACATATAAAGACCTCAAAGCAATTTTTCAATGAATTTTAAATAATTAAAATGATTAATTTAAATTAAATAAATAAATCACATTAACCTGGAGCCTTAAAGCTCTTGGATTCAGTTAATTGGTCGACCGATAGCCATCAACTGATCGACTGATGATGCGTTTTCTAGTGCTTTAAGGCTCCATGTCACGTACACTATCAACTCTATCAGCTTTTGGTGATTCGGCATGCCTTTCGTCAATCGTAATCATAATAAGCGTACACCATATATAATTATATAGTGATCAAAATACAACTGGATAAAGTTTGTTTGTATTTTGATCGATTTTCAAGTATTAGACAATGAATATTCAACGGTTCATCAAACAAACCTTTGCAAACCAGTTCAAATGGCAAAAACATAATGCAGCACAGTTTATATATAGTCATGAGTATGTAAACTTACCTTATGATTTTAGCAAGCAATTCACATTAATTGCACCTTCAATTTCACCGCTTCTCCTCAAAATAGCTTAATCTTGTTAAAATTCTAGTGACCTAAAATGGAGAAACTCTAATACTATTCAATACCCATAATTTCTGGTTCCTAAAGATGTACATAGGGATAAGAACATGCCTTTTAATTTCTGAGATGTTAGAAATTTAATTCTATTTTATTTTGATTTTTTTTGCTCTAGGGTTGGGTTTGAAAAGAGAAAAGAAGGTTTACTTTGATTTATTTCAGCTTGCAAAGTAAAATATAGCAGATAAACGAACAAAAAAAACTTAGGTTTCTCAATATATAAATGGGCCGAGTTGGGTAGCATACTAAACCAATGAACCCAAAATTTTATCGAGTAAACCTTTTTCTCATTTTCTTCTTTATTGTTTTCTTATCTAAACTATCTTTAAAAATACTTAATAAGCATGTTTTTCAACTTGGAAACTTTGAATCATTTTACCAAATAAAAATATCCAATTTGAACATATTTTCACGTTTTTACAAAGTATTGCTTTATTTTATTTCCTTAAAAATAAAAGTACTCAATATATTCAAAATAGCACAGTAACATTTTAAATTACCTAAATACCATTCAAACATTATTTTTAACATTTTCAAATTCTTTAACAACATGTAAATTCCACTTTATAAATTTTAAATTTCATCTCAATCAATTATCATTTTATTTGCACAAATTCAACATTTCACAAATCATAAGTTCATCAAATTCACTTTTGAAATAAATCAATTATCATACTTTTAAAATAAATAAATTAAATCCTCAATTCATTTTATCCCTTACCACTTCTATTTATAAAATCTCGACGATTTACTTTTACTTAAAAATAATAATGTCAAATTCTAGAAATATCCACTTTCCTTTTTCATAGAAAATCCTTACTAAAATGTTCGTTTATAAATTTAGAAAATAGAGAATTCTCGGATTTCTGTATTTTACCTACCAAAAACCAGAGATTGTTTATATTTATATCTTAAAAATATTTATTCGTTAGTTTCTTAAACCAGTGTCATTATAGTTTTATATGTATGTTCATATGCATTTACACTATGCTTAATATTATAGGTAGTATGTCTTTACAAAACCACCGCTTCCTAAGATGTGGCGGACTTTAAACAAGTCGGGCCCTTCTAAATTGGTGGGTTCAAAGCCTTTTAGAGAGAAGAAAGGCTGGATGATCCGCCTCCACAAGGAAATCCACCAAAGCATCATAAGTGTAGCTCAGCTCCTGAACTGCCTAGGTGATGGTGCCCATCTCATGTCTTCCTCACACATTTTTCCTCTTATAGAAGGAAATACGGGGTCAGAATTCGCTAAGAGGTTAAAGCAGCTTCTGATTTCTGATATAGCTGCTTTTGATGAATTCCATTACGGTTTCTTTCAGATAATCGTAGGATAAGTAAGTAGTATGATGTATTTATTGCATTGTGTAATTCTAACTACTTATGTATTTGTTTTTTATTTTAATTTCTTCTACAGTATAGTGCTTCAGACTTTGAGATGTATGAACTTCTGGAGAGTTGAACTGGGGACCTAGAAATCGCTCGCACGATGTTGGGGACTACTGAAACCACTAACTCCTGAATAGGGAAACATGTAGCCCATCTTGCAGTTAACTTGGCCTCTAGGGATGCTTAGGAGGAGGCCTTCATAACCGAGTTGGATCATACGACGTAAAGGGACAAAAGGTTGAAAAGGAGTCCAATAGGATGAGGAAGAAGCTAAATGATGTAGTGGAGGAACATGAGCGGTTGTTGGAGTAGACTACCTACTTTTCTTGATTCGAATGTATGCCTAAGTTAAGAGGCATTTTTTTAAGGATTATGATAATGAAGCAGGGGCTGAAGTTGATCTTACTTTTTTAGAAGATCCTATTTTATCGAAGCTGCGTGCGCCCACTATCGAGGCGAATTGGGCCAAGGAACAAAGTAAGTAAACAATGACGCCCTCTATCCCTCATGCAAATTTTGATGTGGCTAATGGCCTGATGTAAGAGGCTGACTCCTTCGCTATGCCTATTCGGGACCCTACATCAGAAACTTCATCTAATGATATTGTAACTCCTTAAATCTGTCCTATCTAGTTCTTTATCATTTTAAGGTGAAGGGGTTACTATAGCACAATCTTTTTGCATCTATATATTTTATTTAATTTTTGACTTTAATATGAATTTGGTAAAACTTATGAAATATAGCTGCATTTGCTTGCTAGTTTGTTGATTGTCGTTTTTGGCTTTATTTTACTTGCTTTAGCTTCATTGGCGTTAATCTAGCAAGGTCTCTATTGTCAATTTATGTTTGGTCGTTTATGTGTTTTTACTTAGTTGCAATATTAGATACCATTTTCTTTGGCTCACTTTTAATAAACATTGTGTTTGCCATATGTTCAATTCATATTTTAGTTGTTTATTCATACATGCATACATTTTTCATAGGATGCCAAAACTTTCCTTGATGAACCTTCACAAGGTGGCATAGCTATATATGAAGCCGGTGGCTCCTCTTAATGTTCCTTTAGCTTTCCTTTCTTATCTTGCAAAATGATGGAACTTACCCAAATTTCTACATCGTATGAATATATGATCAAGGAGCTAGAAGAGTTGAATAATGAGTTGGTAAACGAGAAGATGTTGATTGCTAGCGTGACCAAAATTGCACTGCTCAGAGAATTTGAATGTACAGTGGAAGCTGGAAATATACATATGATGTCAACATGAATCAACATAGATATATAAAAAGGTGGATTGTTGAGTTAGAGAAGTCCCAAAAGCGTGTCAAAGAGTTATAAGCTGCTATAGCTAACATGAAGGATTTGTATGCAGCATCTTATGAAGTTGAGATAGCAAATTTAAAAGGAACCATTGACGGCCTATCTTTTAAGTTGAAAAGGAAGTTCTAAAAAGAAGAGATTCCACTTCCCTTAGCACTCCATGATTCTTTGAAGTTTGGGAGTGGTTCCTACACCGCCAAAACGTATGTACTTGTGAATCCAAGATTTCTAAGTTCAAAACTTTATAAGAGAAGGGAAAGGAAAACCATACCATAGACAGAACCCAAATTCTTAATACTGCAAATGAGTTGTTAATTCACTTTCAAGGGAAGTCCAAGAATATGAAAGTGCATCTTCTCTTTAAGATGTAGTGTATGATAGAAACAACATCCTACCACATCTAAGATTTGTAAAATGAATTTGCTACCCTCAAATCCCGCTGGTCTATGCAATCATCTGAGCTAATTCCTCCGGACCACTATAGCTTTGCTTTAAGATGAATGATCCTCCTTGCATGACAAGCTCCACAGTGAGAATAACCAGTTTATAGCTGATATAATATTAGGTCGGTTCCTTGATGTTATCCACTTCTTTTGGCCTGACATGGATATGTCATTTTTAAGTAACAAGTTAAGCCTTGCGCCTCAAGCGAGGGTTGTGTATCATTGGGCAGGAGCTATATAGGAATCTAGGGTTGCACATGTATGTGCTCTTTAGTATTGTTTGGTGATTATTAAAGATGTTTTCGAAGTTCACATGGTTGCACACATTGGGTTGGGAATTGGGGAGCGGTTGCCCCCAAGCCACCTCGACGGTCTAGCCCTCATGCAAAGAAGGAAAGAAAATTTTGGCTGAGGATCCTAGCTTAGAATCCAATTTTGATATTTAGTGTTAGTCGAGATTCCAAATCTCTGGGGTTCTTCCACTTATTATCGCTCCAGTCGAGATTCCAAATCCGGAAGATGCAGAGACAAAGATGATGGACGAGATAAAGACTATTCTTCTCGAGAGTCTTCTTCTTCATCCAAACGGAAGTCTCAACCACATGCTCCTTGCCATGATGATCAATCACACATTCTCGCTCGTAGCAGAGATAAGTCCTCACACCGGGGTTCTCAAGCTGCTGCGCCTCATGACCAACTTTCCAGGTTGTCAAGTTCAAGGCAATCACGTGGGCGCTGTTTTGACAAGCATCGGCTTGCTACTTCTGATGCGCTTCCACTGGTTCCTACTCATGGTCCTAACACAGTGGAAATGTTGGCTGAACTCAAAGCTACTTTTCCAAAAATCTACTTTGATGGACTCAAATTCCTTCCCTCCGTACACGTCATCCTCGGAAGTGCCAAAGAGAGCTCGTTAGCATGTATGTACGACATGTATGTCCAACATGAATCATTCATTCACTTAGCCGAGAGAATCTCCGAAGTCTCTGTCAAACGCCAGCATGAAATTGATCGCCTCAAGTTAGAGGCTATTCACAACAAAGACATCATCAAGCATCAGGATGTTAAGCTGCTTGAATATAAAACCCAACTTGCCGAGACAGAAAAAACACGAAAGAAACGGCAGAGGCTGTAAGTTGTTTGGAGACTTCGCGCAAAAAGGAACTTGATGTAGCGCTCCATCGCAGTGGCACTCTGGCCTTGGAGAAGGACTCCTTACAAAACGAGAAGGAGGTCTTAGCTCACCGAGGCAAGGAAGAATCGCAAAGATACTACGAGGAGATCGTTGAGGCAAGAAACTTAAAAATGAAGCTTGACAAACAATTTGCCTAGATCTTAGCCTTAAAAGTGGTAGCCCTCGAAGAGGGCAGAAAAGATGTGCTCGAAGAAGCCAGCTCCCGGGTATAAGCTGCCACCGAGTCCGGTAGAGAAGAGATCAAGAACTTGTTCGACCCGCTCATTGCCAAATATAACGCAAAAGTTCTTCTTGACCGTGACTTGACCTTTCTAGGCAATGGCTATCTTGTATCGCTCGCCGAAGCCTAGGAGATTATTACCAAAGTCAAGAAGGAAGAAATGGGAGTGCCAGAGCTTAATGAAGAGGCACTCGTGCACGAGGTGCTTCGAGGAAATGAGCCGTCTGATCTGGCCGCCGTAAAACTACAATTCTCTAAGGCTCCTGCAACGGCTAAAGAAGGAGAGGACATCGTTGGGTCCTCTGGAATTGACCTCAAGGGTCCCTCTCCTACTCACATGGCCAAAACATAACCTTCCCAATTCACGGAGCAACATATCGGCTATTATCCGGAAAGACCCGGTCTCGGTCCACAAATGCTATCTCCCATTCTTGAAAGGAGCACTCCAATGACCCTTGAGAGCCAACCAGATGTTGGTATTGCACTGAACTCTTTTAGACTCAAAAAAAATTTGTTTTTGGCACATGACGGCCATTGACTAATGCATGTGCTTTACAAAAAAATTTTCAGGTCATCCCGGTCCTGAACAAACTCCTAGGAATGATGTCGTCATGGAGCAACAAAAGAAAACGGCCGAAGCTCTAGCTGCTTCAGATATTACGGGGCCCAATGCTTAAGTCATCGGTGCACTTGACGAGGATAAGCCCGAAGACCCATCCCTTACTGAAGAACTAGACGATGTAGTGGTCACGGGTGCCATGGAGCACACCGGCAGAACCATTATGAAGGAGCAGATTGAAGAGGAAGAGAGATCGAAGCGTAAAATCAAAGGGGAGCCCGTTAAGGTCGTAGTTGAAGATCCCACTCCTCTACCTCCATAGGTCATTTCACCCGGCATGACAATTCCTATTGAAATCCCTCCTTCTTCTTCAAGCGTCTCTGCTAAGGGCGTTAAAGGGTCCCGGAAAAGACGCTCAACTGACTCTACTCCTGAGAAACCGAAGAAGGAGAAGAAGTCGAAGAAATAATTAGTACTTTGTGTCGTTGTACATAGTTTGGATAGTTTAGATGTGTATTTCATTTCTTAGTAGTAAGCGTACAGGTGTGAATGCCGAACTTTTGGAATAACTTGTAATAGATTTTGAGATAGTGAATAAAAGTTTTGTTTTTGATTAGCCATCATGTGAATTATTACTTCAATAGTAGATTAATTACTTCCCATTCCATGTACTTGTAATAATTTTCAAAAGTCTCGTTAATAATTCACTATCTCTATCTTAAGGCTTCTCTGTAGTCACTGTCTTAAGTCGTAAGTAGCGCTAAGTCGGAACTGTAATGAACGGTTATATCTCGCAGATAGCAATTTGAATTTCTTCCGTCGATTTGAGATTGGAATCCTTGGGATAGAGAATAGTCGAAATCTGTCTATCCACCTATTGAGTTTGTGAGTTGGCCCACGCTTTGGGGACTTGGAGTTATTTTGCTAGCAGTCGATCTGTGCTCAATTTATGTCCGGGCTTCGGTCCGTACTCCGAGGACTTAAAATTTTCCTGTAGATGATCAACCACACCTGAATTGCTCATACTCTAATCCGTGCTCTATGGACTTAGAGTTTTTCTTGTGGGCTGTCGTATTTCCGCCAAATGGTTTATACTCTAGCCCGCGGTCGAGGACTTAGAGTTTTTGTCGTGGGCAGTTGTACTTCTGCCTATGGCGGTCGTTTTTCTACCGAATGGTTTGGTACTCCACAGTCGGGGACTTAGAGTTTTTGTCATGGGTAGTCGTGTTTCCGCCCGTGGCTGTCGTTTTTCCGCCGAATGGTTTATAATCTAGTCCGTGGTTGGGGACTTAGATTTTTTGTCACGGGCAGTTGTACTTCCGTCTGTGGCAGTCATTTTTCTGCCGAATGGTTTGGTACTCTAGTCGGTAGTCAGAGACTTAGAGTATTTGTCGTAGGCAGTCGTGTTTCCTCTTATGGCAGTTATTTTTCCGTCGAATGGTTTGGTACTCTAGTTCGCAGTCGGAGACTTAGAGTTTTTGTCACGGGCAGTCCTGTTTCCGCCCGTGGCAGTTGTTTTTCTGCCGATTGGTTTATACTCTAGTCAGCTGTCAGGGACTTAGAGTTTTTGTCGTAGGCAGTTGTGTTTCCACCTGTGGCAGTCATTTTCCACTAAATGGTTTATACTCTAGTCCACAGTCGAGGACTTAGAGTTTTGCTCATCGTTGGCGGCCTTTATCTCTTATCGTGAGCACCACTCTTTGGTCCGTCTACGGGAATCATCAAACAAGCTAACTTATGGTGCTTACCTTGTTCAACCCTGTCAAGGATTGATATGGTTGATCGACTTCAAACTCCATGAATCGATACACACATCACACATATTGATATCAATCAGTTTCATCGCATACTTAGCATAAAATGTAATAGCAGTAACTTATGTAAAGGAAGCTTCAAGATTTTATTCATCATACGAAAAGGAACATAATAACTTGTCTTATTACACATTGAAAACGTCAAACACCAAAGCAAATTTCGAAAGTAACTAGTACTGAAATATAAAAGAAATTGTCTAGGTGAAATAGCGTCGTAAATGCTCGCTATTCCACGCCCTTGGAAGTGTCGTGCCATCAACAGTCGCTAGCTTGAAAGTTCCTTCTCCAAGCCTCTGTTCAATGACGTATGGTCCTTCCCATGTCGGATTCATATGCGATGGGGCTGGAAAAACTCGTTTTAGGACAAGATCGCCAACTTCGAAGGTTCTCGATCGAACTTTCATGTTGTAATATCGGGCAATTCGATGTCGGTGTACAGCTGCTCTCAAATAGCCTCCTCGCGCTTCTCATCGATAAAGTCCAAATATTCCAAAAGAAGATCTTGGTTCTTCTGGGGTCATAGTAAGTCACTTGATGAGAAGGGACTTTAAGTTCCACTGGAATAACTCCTTCGGCTCCGTAAGCAAGAGCGAATGGAGTATGGCCAATCGCGAACTTGTGAGTGGTCCTGTAGGCCCAAAGTGCCGTAGGAAGCTCATCCACCCACTTGCCTCTAGCGTTCTCCAAATGCTTTTTCAGAATGGATTTGATAATCTTGTTTACAGCTTCAACCTGTCCATTCTCCTGAGGGTGAGCGACCGCCGCAAACCTCTTCTCAATACGATACCTTTAACAAAATTCTTTAAATTTAGTGCTATCAAATTGAGTCCTATTGCCAGTCACGATAGTTCGTGGAAGACCAAAAGGATATATGATGTTTCGAACAATGAAGTTAATAACTTTCTTGGTTGTAATCGTGGCTAATAGCTCCACCTTAGCCCACTTAGTGAAGTAATCGACCGTGACAATCGCGTACTTCACGCCACCTTTGGAGATTGGTAAAGAGCCAATAATGTCGATACCCCACATAGCGAATTGCCATGGACTGACCATTTGTGTGATCTCCATCGGCGAGGCTCTTGGCACTTTTGCATATATTTGGCATTTGTCGCATCATCTCACATAATCAGCAGCATCCCGGTTCATAGTCAGCCAGTAGTATCCATAACAGAGTATCTTTTTTGCTAAAGTTTCCCCCCAGTAACATTCCCTCTCATGGACTTATTTTAAGACACGCTTTATCTCGTCATGGGCGATACACCGGAGTAAGGGAACAGAAAACCCCTTTCTATACATAGTTCCTTCTTGCATAATATACCGTGAAGGTTTACGAAGGACTTGTCGCTTTTCGTTTCTCTTTTCGGGCAAGATTCCATGCAATAGGTATTCTTTAAATAGAGCCATCCATGATTTCCTCTTGGGCTCTGTTTCCAGTATTTGGTCAACTTCCATCATTTTTATACTTGGGGTGTGCAATTTGCGTCACCAGTACTCGCAAGCTTTGCCAATGAATCAGCTTCTCCATTTAGCTCACGCGGGATATGCGAAATGTCATAGTATTCGATATCCGTCAACAACTCCTTAACTCGGGTAAGATACGGGGCAAGTCGTTGTCCCTTGGTATGATAATCTCCGCTTACCTAATATACCACAAGTTATGAGTCACAAAAGATTTCAAGAGACTTTACTCCTAGCTCTATAGCGAGTTTTAGCCCAGCGATCAATGCTTCATATTCGGCTTCGTTATTTGTAGCGGGAAAATCAAGCTTTAGGGCATAACAAATTGACCGGTTCTCAGGGGTTACAAGAACAATCCCAACTCCGAAACAACGATCATTAGATGCTCCATCGGTGTACATCTTCAATCATACAATAGGGATTACTCCATTCTCTGGGGGCTCGTCCTGCATGGTAAACTCTGCTATGAAGTCTGCCAATGCTTGTCCTTGGATAGCTCGTCGTAGCAGATATGTAATGTAGAACTGGCTAAGCTCGATGTTCCATTTAAGTAACCTTCCAAACGTCTCAGGTCATTGTAGGACCTGTCGTAATGGCTGGTCAGTATAAACGTGGATCATATGGGACTGGAAATACGGGCGAAGTTTGCGAGATGCGATCACCAAGCAGTACGCTAGTTTCTCTATCTTCGGGTAGTTTCTTTCTGCCCCCGTTAATCGTTTATTGACGTAATACACCGGTCTCTGAATCCAGTTCTCCTCACGAATCAACGCAGCACTTATGGCATGCGATGATACATCCAAGTAAATATACAACTCCTCATGATCTATCGGCTTTGACAAGACAGGGGTTCTCTCCAAATGATCCACCAAAGCTCGGAATGCGCCTTCACAATCTTGCATCCACTCGAAATTCCTCTTTCCTTTCCTTATCAGATCGAAAAAGGAATGCATTTATCGGTTTCCCTGGAGATGAACCGACTCAAAGTAGCGACCTTCCCGTTTAAACTCTGCACTTGTTTATTGGTTCTAGGCACTTGTATATCCTGAATGGCTTGAATCTTTTCTGGATTAACTTCAATTCCTCGAGCATTGACCATAAAGCCCAAGAACTTCCCTGACGCAACACCAAATGAGCACTTTAGAGAGTTGATTTTCATGTTATAAAATCGAAGGATATCGAACATCTCTGCCAAATCTCAAATGTGGTCGTTTGATCGTCGTGACTTCATAAGCGTATCATCCACATAGACTTCCATCGTCCTCCCAATCTGAGCCTTAAACATTCGATTAACCAGACATTGATAGGTTGCTCCAGCGTTCTTTAAACCGAACGGCATCACTACGTAATAGTATAACCCAACATCCGTCACGAAAATGATATGTTCCTGATCTAGGACATGCATCGGGATTTGATTATACCCTGAGTACGCATCCATAACCGATAACAACTCATGCCCAGCAGTTTAATCAACTAGCTGATCGATTCTAGGCAGGGAAAACTATCTTTAGGGCACGCCTTGCTTAAATCCAAATAGTCAATGCACGTTCTCCACTTCCCATTTGCCTTCTTCATCAACACGGGATAAGATATCCACTTGGGATAGAGGGCATCGTGAATAAACCCGTTGACTTTAAGTTTATCCACCTCCTCTTTAAGAGCGACGCATCTCTCCAGATCCATGCCCCGTCTTTTCTGTTTTACTAGAACATATTTCGGTTCAATGTTTAATGCATAGCTCGCAATGGCAGGCAAGATCCCACACATGTCAGAATGTGTCCAAGTGAACATCCAAATTCGCTTAGAGGAAATCGGTAAATTCTCTCATCATCAAAGGGATGAGTTGCGATCCAGTCTTCAATACCCGCGATGAGTCGTCATGGCTGACTGTAATATCAATCGTCAGCCCATCCGGCGCTGCCTTGGTCTTCTTGGGTTCCTCCTCATCATCACTCGGACCTATATCTCTATAGAACCGACTGTGGTGCCCAAGCCAAGGCTTAGGCCCCATTTTTCAATCCTCGGTAACTTGGATGCGGACAGACTTGTCCACATCCTTTCCCTTCTCTTTCACGGAGCCTTTCTCAACTCAGCCACATAACAGGCACGTCCAGTCGCCTGATCACCATGCACAACACCTACTCCATTATCAGTCGGAAACTTCAACGTCAAACACCAAGGTGCCAAAGCTGCCCGAAATTCAACCAGGGCCGAACGACCTAGAAAAAAATTATACGGTGAATCAACATCCAAAACAATTAATGGTAGGATCTGCATCCTCCTACGTTCACCTTCTCCCAACTCAAGTGGCAGTTCGACATAACGTACTGCTTCAGTAGCCACACCGTTGAAACCGTGTATATGAGCTTTAGATGGTTCGATCCTCATATGATCATACACCTTCTTAAAGATAATGTTCACAGAACTTCCACAATTAATCAAAATTCTTCTCACAAGATCAGGGACAATCATAGCTGAGATAACCATCGGACCAATAGTAGGGGTCTCTACTCTATCGGCAACCCTGCTTCTAAATACTCGTGCGCTATTGCTAGGCCGGAGTCCCGTCCTTCATATTCGAACAACATTCAAAATCCACATGTCTCATTGGACTAGCATAGCGCTCCATTTCCTGCCAACTCCAGTCTGCAGGATGCGGTTGTTATCTCGCCTTTTGGCAAGGCCATGACACCAAGGAATTGACTGGAAACCAAAGACGGTTCATCCCGAAAACCAGTTATACACGGGTTCTCTATGGGTGCTGGTAAATTTTTCCGGAGTCCGAATCGAGCTACAATTAACATGACACGGCAATTAAAGCTATGAAAGCCAACTTTCCAAATTTCAAGTCAATCGGAGTTCATATGCTCAAGATAAGATTGATGCAAATCAAGCAATGCTTCCATTCGTATCCATCACTCCACCTCCTTCATATCGGTTTCATTCGAATCCATCCAAGGCAACGTTCTTCATATCTGTCCTCGTTCGCATCCATCCGAAGCGGCCTCCTTCATATCCATCAGAATCATGCTAGTTCACATCCATGGAACACGCGTGGTTCGTATTCATTCACATCTCGTTCGTATCCATCCCACAAGCACCATTTCGTATCCATTATGTCTTCCCCACTTCGTATCCATTGTACTAGCTCCACTTCATATCCATCACGTCCGCTCTATTTCTTATCCATCATCTGAAGATGTTTTGTATCGCTTCGATACGAAATAACACTTAAAAACATAACTACTCGGTGATCGATATGAAGAGAGTCGGGCTATACCAAATATCGATATGAAATGAAACCAATAACATCGATACGAAGTAGCTATGCATCATCGATATGAAGTGGAGCACGGAACATCGATATGAAAAACATTACCTAGATCGATACGAAGAGAACACATTCAAGTGAAGGACTCGGTCACTCGGCATAAGAAGTGGATCGATCCTAAAAGTTAGCACCGTGTCATCAGTCATCACGTGCCCAGAAGCGATGCAAACAGAAGCGATGCGAACAGAAGCGATGCGAATTCGGCAGCCTTCAACAAATCCAAACTTGCATCGATCATAACTTGAGATCTACAAATCCAAATGCCACCAAATTTTCACAGGAGCTTGCATACAGCCCTAAGGATGTACCCAACAAATTTCAGCCTCAAAGGACCATTTATGGATCGATACAAATTCAATTTGTATCGATACCCGGATCGAGTCGAAATCACCTGAACTCGCTCCCGTCGGCCCATTCACGTGAGAGAAGAAGTCTTCTGAGATCTGGGCGAGATATTTGCTGCCTACGCCTATAAATAGTGACTCTAAACCTACAGAAAAGGGATCTTTTGGCTCTTCTACGTCCAGACTCTGCCGAAATTACTATTGTACTTGGATTATACTGTTGTAACTCATTATAACCAGCAAGCAAAAATCAATGAAAGTCAGCCATTTTATAGCGGACGTAGGCCATACGCCGAACCACTCTAAATTCATGTGTTTCTGTGCATTTTCTTGTTTGTTGGTCGGTGTGTTTTTTAGATCTACCTCATTTTACATTTATTTTCTTCATTTTATCTTTTCAAACACATCCAAAGAGTGTTGTGTCCAATTTTGGTGAAAACACTTTGGTGCTTTCACTGAGAACACCCAGTTTTCTCCTGCTCATTAGATCTACTACCGATATCGGATTGCAAGAATCTAAGGAGAAGATCCAGATCTCAAGTCCAGAAGTTCTTCAATCCTTTTCAGATTTGTACAGGAGGGAGCTTCGCTATCCACCATGGTCAACACTAGGACTACTTCAACAACTGCAGATCCAGAAGGACGGGACAGACAGAACCCCGCGCAACTTCCTTCTACCGACCAGAATGCTACCGGACCCTCAGATCCACAAGGCCCTGTCACCACGGAAGAGTTCTAACTGCTAATGCAAAAGCTGACTCAAAGCCGCCAGCAGCTTACTCAGCAGCTCCATGCCAACGCGGAGTTGACCAATCAACTGAATCATCAAAGACGAAGGTGATCCAGAAGGGATCATGCTTCATATTCATCCATTGAGAGTTCAGCCTCTTCTGACTACAATCATCGGTCCACGCGCCCACGGTTGGATGGAAGCTATACACAGGCTACTGGACATCAGCGCACCCTGAATCTTGGGCAACCGAGAGTTGGCCCGTCAACTAGCCATTAGACTAGACCCACCTCCCAAGGAGGTATTGTTCCTTATCATACTACTGACAATCACGCTGCTACCGCTGCTATTGAGTTAGGAGTTGAAACTCAAAACCGAACGGATCCGACCCATCATCAACATGATTATACTCTTGAGCCTTATGTTCCTGAAGACCTAGAACCAAGGAGGCGAGATATGGACCGTCGACCGTGACCGGTCCATCCTCGCATTGTGGAACCCGACCACACCTTGGCTTAGCATACCCAGAACGTCCAGATGCCAGATATCCTGAAAATGATCCGTCATATGATCCACGAAAGTCAGGGCCTCACCAATGACGACTGGGGAATCTCCCGGAGTCATACCCCCTTCACTGATGATATACTCTACGCTGAACCGCCTCGGCAATTCAGAATGCCAACTCTACCCGTCTATGAAGGAAGCTCTGATCCTACCAGCACATTTTTAAAGTACGAATGGTTGATGAATGCCGCATGGGATGATGATGTGGTCAAATGCCAAAGTTTCCTGATCTCCCTAGGGGGCATAGCGACAATGTGATTTACTCGTTTACCACCCCAATCTATCTCGTGTTTCGACCAGTTGGCAATGAAGTTTGTTGAACAGTTCTTCATGCATGTCACAGGGCCGAAAGATGTTAATACCTTGTCTAGTGTCACTCAAGCTCCCGGAGAGACACTTAGACGTTATCTGGAGAGATTTCACGCTGCATGCGCTGAGATTAGCAATCCCAATGACAACTCAATTCTGATGGCACTAAGGGGATCGATCCCAATTTCGAATTTGGCAACTGGTTGGCCGGAAAACCCCCTACGTCACTGGACAGTTTCAATTCCATGGCAGCCTAGTTCTTAAGAAGGGAGGATGCGAAACAGTCTAGGAAAAAGGATGATGCAGGGCGTAATGTGGAAGGAATCCAAAGCAATGTCGCTGTTAAACAAACCGGGGAGAGTTTTGGAAAGGTGCAATTGAACATATAGAATAAGCAGAATCAACAGAAAGGCAATGGAAATCAAAACAGGAAACGGGATCAGAATCATGGGTCGCGACGTAGGGCTCCTATGTTTGAAAATTGTACTCCTTTAAATACGTCACTGGAAAATGTGTACTTGCAGACCTACAATACTATTCAATATAAGAAACCTGCTCCGAAGCAATCATCAGAAAAACAGATTCAAATAGGGAAGTTTTGTAGATTTCATGATAGCTATGGTCACAACACAAACGAGTGCCATCATCTACAGGATATTATTGAGAAGTCGATACGAGAGAGAAAGTTGGAGCAGTTTGTGCGAGCGCCACAGTCTGAAGGTGCGGGCCCATCAAATCAGAACCAAATACCAAGTTAGGCAAGACTGGAGGAACCCACTCATACCGGCGGGAGGTTGGTGATTAATACTGTTAGTGGTGGTCCTCATCCAGCAGATCGGAGCTGGAAGGAAATGGAGTCGTATGCCAGCTCTATCAGGCATGCGAGCTTCGAATGTTGTAGTAATTTGGAAGACGGGGCTCCGGTCAAGCAACAGAAAATGATGACAGACGACATCGTATTTCGAGACAGGGATGTCGATAGAGTCAAAGCCCCAACCATTGATCCACTTGTCATTTCAGCTCAGATAGGTCCTGCTTGAATGAAGAGGATCTTAGTGGACAATGGAAGTTCAGTGAACATATTGTTTAAGTGAGCTTATGATCAGATGAAGATGGAAGCAAAGGATTTGAAGCCTTGTCAGCCTCGCATTCATGGCTTCAATGGAAGTGCGACTATACCCACTGGGATGGTGGAGCTACCAGTGGAATTGGGAATTGGAGAATGCCGAAGAGTCCGGATATTACAGTTTGTTGTATTGGACATAGACTCGCCATACAATGCTTTCTTGGGCCGACCGGCCCTAGCTGAGTTCAGGGCTGCCATTGCCCCTTGGTGTCTGACTTTAAAATTCCCTACTAACAGTGGAGTTGGAGTCGTTTAGGGAGACCAGGCTGTTTGACGAGCCTGTTATGTTGCTGAGCTACGGGAGGTGTAGCGAAAGGAAAAAGGAAAGGGCGTAGAGGAATTTCTCTGCGTCCGCTTTGCTGAGAATTGACAGCTAACGCCTGGGCCAAGGCTTGGGCACCCCCAACCAATTCCCAAGAGATCTTGACCCGAGAGATACCAAAAGTGAAGATGAAAGCAAAGACAGTCAAGCTTCCCCGGTCGAGCTGACGATCGATGTTCCGATCGGTGATAATGACGACTCTAAAATGTTAAAGATGGATCTCAGCTAAGCCAATAGATGCAGGAGGAATTGGTTGAATTTCTCTGGGCAAACCTCGACGAGTTTGCCTGGACGCATTCCGACACGTGTGGAATCTCTCCGGACATCGCGAGCCACATATTGAATATTGACCCACGGCATGTCCCGGTCAAGCAAAAAAGGCGTGGTATGGATCCAGAGAGATCTGCCGCCCTTAAGGAAGAGGTAGATAAGCTCAAGTCGAATGTGTTTATCCGAGATACATTATATCCGGAATGGGTGTCCAATCCTGTACTTGTTAGAAAGCCTAACGGGAAATGGAGAACATGCATTGATTACTCAGACTTGAATAAAGCTTGCCCTAAAGACAGTTTTCCACTTCCCCGAATCGATCAGCTCGTAGATTCAACGGCTGGATATGAATTATTATCCTTCATGGATGCGTATTCTGGCTACAACCAGATACCCATGCACTTGCCCGATCAGGAGCATACCAGCTTCGTCACCGATCTGGGACTTTACTGCTACAAAGTCATGCTTTTTGGACTCAAGAATGCTGGGGCAACCTACTAACGGTTAGTTAATCGAATGTTCGCTAACCAGATCGAAAAAACCATGGAGGTATACGTGGACAATATGCTTGTAAAGTCGCGACTCTCCACCAATCATATCAAAGACCTGGAAGCGATGTTCGACATCCTTCGAGAGTACAGAATGAAACTCAACCCGTTGAAATGTCACTTTGGGGTCGCGTCTAGAAAATTCCTTGGATTTATCGTCAATGCTCAAGGAATTGAAGCCAATCCCGAGAAGATCTGGGCAATCAGAAATCTTGAGACTCCAAGGACTATAAAGCAGGTCCAGAGCCTCAATGGGAAAGTAGCAGCACTAAGCAGGTTCATTTCAAAATCCACTGACAAATGCATTCCCTTATTCGACCTGATCAGAAAAGGGAAATGAAACTTTGAATGGACCACGGAATGTGAGGGCGCATTCCGAGCACTAGTTCAACACCTGTCCACACCGCCCATCCTATCAAAGCCTATTGATCACAAGAGATTATACATCTACTTGGCGGTGTTAGAAAATGCAATCAGTATTGCCCTAATTCGGGAGGAAGACCGGATACAACGACCAGTCTATTACATTAGCAAACGACTGACCGGAGCAGAGAGAAACTATCCGAAGTTGGAAAAGTTGGCTTATTGTCTTGCCATTGCCTCGAGGAAGCTCCGTCCATATTTTCAGACTCATTCTATCACTGTCTACACTGAAAAGTTGGAAAAGAGATGCCTGGTAGGTTACTCAAGTGGAATGTCGAGCTGAGTCAGTTCGACATCACTTACACTCCAAGGCGAGCTATCCAAGGACAAGTCCTGGTCGATTTCATCGCTGAGTTCACTATCCCAGAGGACTTGCCCGAAACCAGTGAATCTCCTAAATATGTCTGGAAGCTACATACTGATGGTGCATCGAATGTCCGGTGCTCAAGCGCTGGGGTTGTACTCAAAACTCCTAAAGGCCAATCTATTTGTTATGCTTTAAAATTTGATTTTCGTGCGACTAACAATGAGGCGGAATACGAAGCCATGCTTGCCAGACTTAGGCTTACCAGAGATTTAAGGATTATTGCTGTGGAGATTTGCTGTGATTCACAATTGGTCGTGTGCCAAGTTCGGGTGGAGTACCATGCCAAATACCGAAGGCTGGGTGCTTATCTTGCTCGGGTTCAGGAAATATTGAATCAATTTGATTATTATGCCATCTATTGCATACCCTGAGAACGCAATCAGAAAGCCGATTCCTCGGCAAAGTTAGCCAGTACCAGTGAGGCACAGCAGATGGGACTCGTTCCCATAGAAACATTATCTTCCCCAAGCATTGATCAGATGGATACAGACAGGGTATTTGAAGTCATTCCCGATAAGGAGTCATGGATGACTCCGTTCAAAAACTATCTCGAGCATGGAACCCTACCAGAGCACAGGAATGAAAGGAGACAATTTCTTCGAAAGGCTTCGCGATTCACTATTCAGAATGGAGTCATGTACAGGAGAGGGTACTCTGTTCCTTTACTTCGGTGTATCGCCCACGATGAAATCAAACGAGTATTACATGATGTACACAAACGAGAATGTGGCGATCACACCGGGGGACAAGCTCTTGCCAAGAAAGTGCTCCGATATGGTTACTATTGGCCGACTGTGAATCGCGATGCATCGGATTATGCCAGAAAATGTGACAGATGACAACAACACGCTCAGATTCCAAGAGCCCCGCTTACCAAAATAACTCAGATGGTCAGTCCATGGCCGTTTGCAGTATAGGGCATCGACATTATTAGTTCTCTATCTCTGGCCAAAGGTGGTGCGAAGTACGCCATCATTGCAGTTGATTACTTCACCAAATGGGCGGAAGATGAGCCCCTTGCTACTATTACAACGAAGAAAGTGATCAACTTTGTTGTACGCAACATTATCTGTCGATTTGGTCTCCTGCAATACCATCATCACCGACAACGGAGCCCAATTCGATAGTGTTGAATTTAAGAATTTCTGTCAGCGATTCCACATTCAGAAAAAGTTCTTCGCAGTTGCGCACCCTTAAGCAGATGGACAGGTTGAAGCTGTTAATAAATTTATAAAGTCCATTCTGAAGAAATGACTAGAAAAGGCTGGAACAAATGGGTCAATGAAGTTCTTATGGCCCTATGGGCTTATCGAACAACCCGCACGTCCACGACCTGCCACACTCCATTTTCACTTTCCTACGGTTTAGAAGCCGTTATTCCGGTCGAGATGGAAGTACCTTCTCATCATGTGACATATTATGATCCGAAAACAAATGCTATATTACTTGCCGAATCTCTGGATTTATTGGATGAGAAGCGAGAAGAGGTTGATTTGAGGGCAGCCTCATACCGAAGTCAAGTCTCCCGATTGTACAATGCCAAGGTCAGACCCCGAACATTTGAACTCGGCGATCTCGTCCTCAAGAGAATTTACCCGGTTCTTTCACATATGAAACCAACGTGGGAAGGGCCGTAGGCCATTGAACAAAGGCTTGGGGATGACACATTTAAACTATCGACCGTTGACGGTCTCACTTTGCCGAGAGCCTGGAATAGAGACAGTCTTCGTCACTATTACACATAACAGGATTTATTTATTTATCCAGTCTGCTTTTCATTTGCAATTTGTTTATGCATTTCAAAATTTGAATTTGCAATAAGGTAACTGACTTTGCCGTATTTTCTTATTTCAGCAATAAAATGCAATCTCTTCGAGCCAGAGCAATGATTTTTAAAAATGCGTCATACGACCATCACAATGCACGGAGAGCTAAGTTCCACCCTACGGTGGGATTTATTCAGATAGGGAGTGACTGTGATACGACCGGTCACTCGCTAAGTGAAACCCGAGCTCGAGGGCAAGTCATCACACTGAAGCCAAAAAAAGGATTAATACACGACAATCCTCTAACTAACTCCAGATTCCCGAAGTGCGAACTGGAGTATAAACTTACAAATACGGTTTCGAGGAGGGTGGATCCGTCCACCTAACGAATTCGCCCGTATTCAAACCAAGTTCAAGGAGGATGGACCCGTCCATCTAACGACCTCACTTGTTAACTCAGGGTGGATGTGAATCAACCATCCACGATCCTGATAAATCCATCGTTCCCAGAGTGCGAACAAAATTCTGAAACTCACAACAAATGTGATTGACCATCTGTCAACTAACTCTAAGTCCCCAGAGTGTGGACTGGAGTATAAACATTGACTAACTCTAAGTCCCAGAATGTGGAATGGAGTATAAACATCAACTAACTCTAAATCCCCAGAGCGCGGATTGACGTAAAACAAAAACCGGGTGTGAAACGACCACCCATAGAACAACTCCGAGTCCCCGGAGTGCGGACCGGAGTATAAACGCAAATCAGGCATGGCTGACCACCCACGAATCAATCTAAGTCCCCAAAGTGCCGATGAAACTCTAAATATCAAACGGGTGTGACTGACCGCCCATAAAATAACTTGAGTCCCCGAAGCGCGGGCATATTTGTAAATCTTAAGCGGGCGTAACCTACCACCGACAAACAAGTGCTATCCCCAGAGCATGGATGCATTCACCAATAGATGAGCAAGTGTGATTCGACCACCCAAACTCGTCTTGCTTCAGCCTCATTTCACAAAGTTAAGCTCGATGTATTAAAGGTGAAATGTAACTGCCGGTCGATCTTTTCAATTTATCCCCAGAACTAGGGACAAAACTTGAATACCATCTGTTGATCGAGACGCTGCAGTATTGAAATTCGACCTAACGTTTGATCATGACCCGAAGTCGTGGCTTTAGGACTTAATGAATAAACTCAGGACCGATTCGAAGACTAAAACTTCACAAGTACATCGAATAAAAGTTCGAACGCTGAAATATTTAATCAAACAAATACAAACTGTGCTGAAGACAAAGTGGAATTTTATTTTAACTATCCTTTAGAAAAGAAGGATAAGTACAAAAATCTTTCCAAGAATTCCTACTAGCGAGGGCCGAATTCGCATCAATACACGGCCTACAAGAAGCAAAAAGAAATTCCTATCTTTCTACCAAAAATGAGGCAAAAAGACATGCATATTCTTTCACTTTCTTCTTCTTCCTCCCCATCGTTGACCCGTTGGAGCTACCACTTGGATGCCTCTTCGAGCCCTTGCCTTTTGGTGGTTGGTCTTCGGCCGAGTGAATTATGATAACCTCTTCCTCCGAACTCACATGAATTAGAATATTTTCTGAAGGCGGAGTCGGAGGGGTACGATCGATGTTGAAAGACGGGGGAGGCATACCGGTGTCGACGACCGTGCCTCCCGGGGAATTCATTCGCAGAGGGGCTGGACCAGGGCCCGCCATCCCACCTCCAACACTGCTGGCCTGTGCGGCCGCTTCCATCTCAGCATTGATCTCAGCTATTATTTCTTCTTTATGAAGTGTTTGGGCGTCTGCGGGGATGCTGGCAGTTGGACCTGAGGAGCTGACCAAGGGTGCGCCTCCGCCCATGACAAATGGCAGGTCAGAAAAAGGTTCGCTGTGATGACCAAGAAGTTCCTCCATCATCAGTTCATCGAAAGTAAAAGTGCTTCCATGCGCTCCATCGGTTGGTGCGGTGGTCGTTGTAGTGGTTGCTTCTGTTATGAGGGCCTCCTACGCGTGATGTGGTTCTTGGGTTGCAGGGGGCACGGCTGATGTAGCTCCTATCACTGAACAAAGACAAAGAGAAAGTTGTTAGCGATTCCTTCAAGTAACGCTTTCGACTTTGAATAAGTGTAAGAAATGTTCAGAATACCTTCCTCAGATTGGCTTGCGGGTGGAGCCGAAACAGCTTCTGTGACCTGCTCACGAGCTGGAGATAACTGTGGTTGATCAGGATTGTATGCGGGCACAGATTATGGATCAACCGCAGGAGCAGATTTGGGCTGGGTTGGCATAGGAACTTCAAGGCCCGCATCATGATGCTCAACCCCAGAACCCTCTCCAGCTTCCGAATGCTGAGTACCGAGCTTCTCCTTCTCGAATGTGATAGTGATGTCGTGGAGAACTCTTCTTTCTTCCTCACCCAGCATCTGATTCTCCAGTTCAAATTCATCGATAGATTCAGCTTGATGCCCTGCCTTTTCATCTTCCACCAAGCGACACCAAGCATTGTATAGGTGTGACGGATAGTTTTCGAGCCAAGTCAGATTTCAATGCTTTAAGACGTTGGCGTTGTATGTGATTAGAAGATCATCGATGTCAGTCTCTAACCTGGCCTCCGCTGCTTTCACTTCATTCTCCACCCTGGTTTTGGCTTCCTAAACTTTGAGCGTTACCGCATCCCTTTCATCCCTAAGCATCACAGCCTGTTCACATGCTTCCTAGGTGGCTTTGTTTGCATCGTCTTTCTCTTTGACGATTTCAGAAAATTTAGCTTTAAACTCTTCAAGCTCTTTAATCACCCCGTCTCTTTCGGCCATAACTATAGTGATCCGATGTCCCATCTCCTCAACCAGGACTAAGTGTGTCTGCCTCATCTCTTCCATCCACCGAGTTGCTTTATCGGCCTTTTTATTGGCCTCTGTCTCTGAATTTCTCGCGAACTCATTCTCATCGTTGAGCACCTGGATTATGCGGTCCTTCTGAGCGAGATCGGTCCCTAATTTTTCGATTGTCTTCGCTCGCTCGAAGGCCACCGCTGATACTTTGTCCGTGGTCTTCATACATTCCCGGTATTGGCTATAAACATCATGAATGTAGTCATGCATTGTTTGTTCTAGCTCAACAGGAATTCTCTTTAAGTGCGAAGGAAGACGAAGCCATCAAAATAGATATTTGGAAAGTCCTTTTTCAGCTTAGCAATTTTGATCGCTCCTTCCCCGGTAGGCTCTGTGATGGACTGTTCAGTAACGATGGGAGTTTCGGCATCGGTCCTCCGACACTGTTGATCAGGCCTTGGTATTTGGGAAGGTGGTGTTTAATGCGAAGATTCCTGGATTTGTTTGCCAGAACCTGAAGGTTGTGTTGGACCTCTAAGTGGCGGAGAGCGTGACCGAGAGCGGCGCCTGTACTCCCTATCTCAGTCCCTTTCATAGCGCTCCCTTTCTTGGCTAGAGTAGCCGTGATCGCGGTCTCTATCAGCCTCACGTCTGCGAGACTCATGATATGAACTAGACGAATGGCATGTAGAACGGAGGCTGCCAAGCATAGATCCTCGCTTCGACATTGTGCCTGCAAAATGAAAAGAGAAGCAGAGTTTGTAATCTCTAGAAATGAATAGCTTATGATTGGAAATCATGTAGTGTCATGAAGTGTGTGTATGCATGTGCAAATCCCCCGACCAACCGGTTATATCGGCCATACTCGTAAGAAGTGACTCGCTTAAATCTAAAGCGCTTTGAAGCCCTTCCAATCCTGTGTCTTGTTGGAGCGACACATAATCCGGAATTGGAATGTCAGTGAGTCCTTCGAAGGGATTCTCCATTTGTGGGGGAGGGGCCTCCGAGATTCTAACACCGACGGCTGGCAGGGAAATGACCACAGATTTCCATCTTGAAGACTTGTGAAGCTTATGAGCAACCGCCTTGCCTTTTCTCTTTCCCTCTGAATGTCGAGGACTATCTGAGGGCCCGGCTGTGGGTTCTTCTTCGGTGGGCGTATCCTCTTCACCACCCTGCTCAATAATTACTATTCCAGGCGCCTTACGCCCAGCCCGTCTTATCGGAGCTGCCATAAGAATTCCTTCAGGCCTTGTGCTCTGATCTCTATCAATCAGCCCAACGGCGCTTAAATTTTCATATGTAAGCACCGAGTCAATCTCTCTAATATCACCAGGAACCTCTTGAAGAATTCGCACTATTTCTTTAAATCGGGCACCTTCGGGTCGCGGAATGGCAGATGTAAAGGAGAGAAAATATTAGATTCAACGTCGATTACAACTATCTCGTTGGTCACCAAAGAAATTGCGGCACTTACGTCTAACTAACCACTGTCTAGCAAACCCTGGCGGGCACCGAATATAGAACCACTCGGTCTTGAAGTAGCTAAGTCTGGTCCTGGTTCCAGTCACAACTTGGCAATTCCTGATCGCCTCTAAGAATGTGAACGAGGGATTATCTCCCCGACTCTTGATGTTGAACAAGAATCTGACTTCTTCTGGAGTCGGGGGCCGGAAGAGAAGCTCCATAAAAGCAATGAATAAGTTGTTCAACAATGCGTATCCATTTGGATGCAACTATGACGGAGAAATTCCTAGGTAAGATAGCACCTCCTGGATATACTGATTGAATGGTGGAAGTGTCCCAGCTGTGCAGGAAAATCAATTAAAAGCAGTGTACCCTTCCGAGGGAGCGTGTGGCATGTCGCTTGGCCCTAGTAACAGAACATCGTTCAACGATAGCCCGTGCCGCAAGCAGATTCTCCCCAACATATCTTCAGTGACATTGGATGGAACAGAATCTTATGGGCTCCCAATGAAAGCTGCTCCGGGTAACTCGTCCGGAGCTGGACTTATGACTTCGACCGCGAAGGCCGGCGTCTCTATTACCAAAGGAGGTGGACTATGAACCTCCTATTGCTGTGAACTCCCGGGTTCCATAACTAATCAACTCATCAAAAACCGTAATTAGGTGATAATAAGCCCATGTGTTCCCCAGTCTGAAGTGCATGAATGTGTTATGCAATGCAATATTGCATAGTGCTTGAGAAAGTTCTACAGAAGTACTACAAGATGTAGAAGAGTGTTTGAACGACGAGACCTCGAAATTCCATCAGAGTGACAATCATCGCTGACCGTCATAACTGTGCCATCCTGACTTCAGAAATCGATCCAAGTTAAAGTTCATCAAATTATGTCAAGTTACAGTTCCATCGACGAGCTTCGAAAGGCAGTCAGATATGCAGTGAAATAGTCAAGTCCAATTATGCAAGGCTGAAGCTCGTCGGGGTCAGATGATTCAGTTGTACAAGATTTCGTATCCATCAAGGGTGAAGCTTGGATCGATTACCAAAAGCCCTTCATCTCGTATCGATCGTGTGTCGTATCTTCGCATCGATCGCAAAGGAAGAGACTTCATATCGATCGCCATAACGCTAGTTCGTATCAATTTCAAGCCCTTCATTTCGTATCGATCGTGGGCCGCACCTTCGTACTGATCGGCAGAACTGACACTTCGTATCGATCGCGTAGGTAGGTTTTCGTATCGATCGTTCTGGATCGATACGAACTCCCACCATCTTCAACCAATATGAAGCCACTCCCTTCTTCGATAAGATGCTCTATCGATATCCATCAATACGAACATTAATTGTTTTTGAACAATACGAATCGCTTTTCCTCAATCGATGCGAATGGTCTCTTTTCAACAGTCATCCCTTCTTCTTCTCCAAACAGTTTGATTGCATTTCCTCCTTCCTCGACCATACTCTGACCTAATTCCGGCATCAGCACTATCGAAATTGGCGCGAAGTTGGGCAAATTGGCTTCAAACTCGAATCTCGTCGCTCTAAAATGAATTATTTCAACTAATTACCTAATTCTAGCAAGCTAATTCAAGGAATTAAGGAGTTAAATGGTTCGAAGGCTAAGACAGTTTCTTTTTCCCGAGTTTACGATCGATACGAAAGCAAAATATTGAGATGAAAGCAAGTGAGAATTTGGCTAAGTCCAAAATGAATTTATATGGGTACGAAATCAAAAGAAAAGACGATTCGCCTCCCAGTCATGTTGATCGGTAGGAACAGTCTCCCTCACGATCAATGCGAGGAAGCCTCCTTCGCATCCATTCATCATCGATCTAAAGCAACAGCTGTTCATATCCATCGGTTTTCATCGATGCGAACGCCACTACCAAGTAATATTTGGATTGTTCGACTCCATCGACATGAAGTGACAACTTTGTGTCCATCACTTTGAAGACCATCAGAATTCGTATCTGTCGATACAAAATGATTTAAAGAGCCAAATGATTCGTATCGGTTTCCATCGATACGAGGAACAACTTTTTAACTTTTCACATCGATCAAGGAGAGGATCGATACGAAGAGATACTTTAAAAACAACCATCAAGCATTGTTACAACTTGATTTTCACATCGATTCAGGAGAGAATCGATACGAATTCGGTGTAAAAGAAAACCGACAACGACTCGTGAGCGTGAAAAAGTCAACGAGAGTCAGGTTAACATACATGCATGTATGTCGGACTAATATTCACTTTTCAAAATTCACAGGAATTGAATGCTAACTTGGGGACAATTACAACAGCGAACAATAGTTTGCTATCATTCAACACTCAGTCACAACAGTGCATAGTGCAACAATTGGCAGTCAACAATTCATTATTTGTACTGCTAAAGATCAATCAAAGGCTACATCTTTCGACGAAAAGACAACAACTACTCAACGAATCAGATAGAACTTTTCAAGATGAAGATTGCAGCTTTTCAAAGCACGTCATGTTCCCACAAGACGTACTTTGGGGGGCAAATGTTATTCCGCCTTTTGGCAAGGCCGTGACACCAAGGAATTTACTGGAAACCAAAGACGGTTCATCCCGAAAACCAATTATACACAGGTTCGCTATGGGTGCTGGTAAATTTTGCCTAAGTCCAGATCGAGCTACAATTAACATGACACGACAATCAAATCTATGAAAGACAACTTTCCAAATTTCAAATCAATCGAAGTTCATTTGCTCAAGATATGATCGATGCAAATCAAGCAATGCTTCCATTCGTATCCATCACTCCACCTCCTTCATATCAGTTTAATTCGAATCCATCCGAGGAAACATTCTTCGTATCCATCCTCGTTCGCATCCATCCGAAGCGGCCTCCTTCGTATCCATCGGAATCACGCTAGTTCTCATCCATGGAACACGCGTGGTTCGTATCCCTTCACATCTTATTCGTATCCATCCCACCAGCACCATTTCGTATCCATTATGTCTTCCCCACTTTGTATCCATCGTACTGCTCCACTTCATATCCATCACGTCCGCTCTGTTTTGTATCCATCATCTGAAGATGTTTCGTATCGCTTTGATACGAAATAACACTTAAAAACATAACTACTCGGTGATCGATACGAAGAGAGTCAGGCTATACCAAATATCGATATGAAATGAAACCAATAACATCGATACAAAGTAGCTATGCATCATCGATACGAAGTGGAGCACGAAACATCGATACGAAAAGCATTACCTAGATCGATACGAAGAGAACACATTCAAGTGAAGGACTCGGTCGCTCGGCATAAGACGTGGATCGATCCTAAAACTTAGCACCGCGTCATCGGTCATCACATGCCCAGAAGCGATGCGAACAAAAGCAATGCGAATTCGGAAGCCTTTAACAAATCCAAACTTGCATCGATCTTATCTTGAGATCTACAAGTCTAAATGCCACCAAATTTTCACAAGAGCTTGCATACAACCCTAAGGATGTACCTGACAAATTTCAGCCTCAAAGGACCATTTATGGATCGATACGAATTCAATTTGTATCGCTCCCGGATCGAGTCGAAATCACGTGAACTCGCTTCCGTGGGCCCACTCACGTGAGAGAAGAAGTCTTCGGAGAACTGGGCGAGATATTTGCTACCTATGCCTATAAATGTGACGCTAGACCTATAGAAAATGGATCTTTTGGCTCTTCTACGTCCAGGCTCTGCCGAAATTACTATTGTACTTGGATTATACTATTTTAACTCATTGTAACCAGCAAGCAAAAATCAATAAAAGTCAGCCATTTCATAGTGGACGTAGGCCATACGCCGAACCACTCTAAATTCGTGTGTTTTTGTGCATTTACTTGTTTGTTGGTCGGTGTGTTTGTTAGATCTACCTCATTTTACATTTATTTTCTTCATTTTATCTCTTCAAACACATCCAAAGAGTGTTGTGCCCAATTTTGGTACAAACACTTACAAACAGTGGTCCACCAACTATCGTGTTTATTACCAACCTTCCACCGGTCCGTGCAGGCTCCACAGCCCTGCGCGGAGCCTGCCCTCGATTGGGGTCCGACGTCCCCTGTCTGCCATCCTGTGGATTGTTCACAAACTGCTGCAACTTTTTCTCCCGAATCAATTTCTCAATGGCATCCTGGGGATGCCTACACTCGTTAGTATTGTGCTCGTAACATTCATGAAATCGACAATACTTCCTGGTTAGTTTCTGTATCTCTGTCGACTCTTTTGGGCGCGGCTTCTTATATTGAAAAGTATTGCAGGTAGACAGGTAAATGTTCTTTAGGGATGCAGTCAAAGATGTATAGCAATCATACATAGGGAACCTGGGCTTCGGCCTTCCTGCTCCCTTTTCCGGTCTCGATTCCCTTCACCACTTCTTTTCTGCTGATTCGGCTTGTTTTGAACATTGACCTGCACCTTCCCAGAACTCTCATCAGATAGCTTTATTGCGATGTTGCTTTGCACTACTTCCCCACTGGGCCCTGCGGCATTGCTCTTCCTAGACAACTTGGCTTCCTCTGTTCTCGTTAACCAGGCTGCCTTTGAATAGAAACATTCCAGCATGGCCAGCAGTTTTCTAGCGAGCCAGTCGCCGAATTCAGATTTTGGGTCGACCCCTCTCGTCACAGCCATGAGTATCGCATGGTCATTCGAGTTACTGACTTCAGTGGTTGCAACATGAAATATCTAAAGGTAGCCCTTCATTGATTCCCCTGGAGCTTGGATTACACTTGATAATGACATCACATCGAGTAGCGTGGATCCGGAACTGCTCCACAAACCTTGTTTCCAGTTCGTCAAATCTTGAGATTGAACGTGGGGGTAACCTTGTAAACTACATCATGGCGATCCCAGAGAGAGTTATGGGAAAGCATTTACATTTGGTGGCATCATTCGCTCTCGACGAGTCCATCAACCATTCGTACCTCATGATGTGCTGTTTGGGGACGATTTTCCCCTCAAAGGCAGGCATCGTAGGCACGTTAAACCTTCTAGGATACTCCGCATGTAGAACGTTGTCAGTGAATGGGGTGTGGCTCCTAGAGACTCCCTAATCATCATTCATCAAACCCTGGTTCTCCCTCACCAGCTATCTGACCATCGTTGATAAGTTCGGTGTTTGGATAGGTGGCGCCAAGTGGCTCCACCTCGCGTGAATGTTCCGGTAGGTGTTTCCGGGCCATTTCACACCTCCTTGGCCTATCATCCTCCTGATGTGCATTCTGAGCATTCACTTCATTATCATTCCGGAGAGGTAGCTGGTCAGCATCCTTAGACGTACTTCAGCGTCCAAGTTCCTAGATCCAGCACGAGCGTGATTCCCCGACTGCATCTGGTTGAGGGATCGGTACCTCCTTAGGGAGGGATCATCACCTAACCATCTCAGCAGACAATGTTGGTCTGCCAAGAGTTGCTTTGATGTCCCCTTCATGCCGCTTCAACTCTGTGACGCCTTCGCATGTGGTGTTTGTCTGATGAGGTTGAACTATCTAGCGTCAAGTAAGAAGCAAGATCCGTTCTAGCGCTGCTGTTGAGTATTCTGGTTCATCAAATTGGCATTAGTCTGGATTTGTTCGTTTAGCTGCCTATGAATCTCCTTCAGCTCTCTCATCAAGTCATTGAATTCAGCTCTAGTTATGGAATCAGCGGGGTTCTGGACTGCAACAGACTCCACATTCACATTGGTAGGTTGGTTTCTTGGACCCCCTTGTTGGACACTGGCAGTTTCATTGGCATCAATAATCTGGAAAGTAGATCTGGTGCACCGCACCATTCTAGATTTCTTTGCTTAGACCTTGGTAAATCTGAGTAGTATCTGCAAGCTTCTGAAGATGAATCTGGATCTCCTTCGAGGAATTTCCTCAATCCAATAGCAACAAAGGTGATCCTAACAGACTGAGAATCAAGTTCTCAGTGATAGCACCAAAATGTTTGCAACCAAATTGGCCACAAACGCCCAAGAACAGATTTAAGTAGTGAAATAAATGAAGAAATTAATTGAAAACAGAGAAAGATCACAAAATATCAAGAAAAACACGACAAAAAGCAAACACAACAAGATTTATAGTGGTTCGGCGCTGATTGCCTACGTCCACTTTGAATATTTTCTTTATTGATTCTCAATTCACTTGACTACAATTACAAACAACAAGAAACGTCAAGAGATAAGAAAAGAATGAAAGAAGTTAGTACAATAATGGTGAAGTTTAATTAACAGCGTAAGAGTCCCTAGAATGGCCTCATGTGCCTATATTTATAGATAAAGGCGGCCTCCAATCTTACTGAAACTTCAGCAACAGGACCTTTCCAACCATATGGGCCCACCAAAGGGAGGGCTAGGCCCAACTATCAAAGGATAGGAATCGGTACCAATCCCTCCATGAGTCGAGTTTGGGCTAGCGATCCTTATGGTAGCTCCCTTATGACATAACATACTGGTGCTTTAGATATCAAGATGTTTGGATGTATGGAGCTCCTGTTCTTGTAGCACTTTGGTTCAAATCTTAACTTAGTCAAGGGAATGCCGATCCCTCCTTGTTCTCCAATATATGTCGATCCATCCCCCACAATCCATGCCGCCCCAATCCATATCACACGGACCATACCATGTCGATCCATTTCTTTTGAATACACCATGCCGATCCCTCTCTCACGAGTGCATCATGCCGATCCCTCTAGCTTTACAACTCATACTGATCCCTCTATATTTCCATTCAAACTGACCATCTTGCCAAGTAACCATGCCGACCCCCTATTATCTTAAGTGTACACCGATCCCTTCACTATCTTATCCAAACTGACCAATGACCATGCCGACCCCTTTTCCAACCAAACTAATCTCCATAGTCCCGACATCCTACGTCGTATATCTATTAACTTCTCCAATCCGGGCTCTGCACAACTGTCCGGACTTTACATCTTGGTTATGCAGCCGTTGCCTTACGATCGTCCTTTTCATCAACAGTCGAGTCTAGCCTGCATGATCAGCCCACTATAGCCGGGTCAAGGCATCGGGTAATAGTGAGTAATAAGATCAAAATGGATGTAATTTAACGAATGAAGCGACAACATGAAACAAAAGTGTTTCTAGGATTAGGAGGGGCTACTAATGCTTAGGATATTTATTAGAATTTATTCAAGTTTTATAATTGGTTAAGTGTTCACGTTGGCATCTTCATATGTCGAGCATGATGCTGTTATTTATGATTTTATTATATTTACCCCTATATGGGCATGATTTGGGAAATGAAGAGATAGTATAAAGACAAGTTGTGTAATGAAATTTATTTAGTTGTTCTGTTTACTTAATATTGTTGAAAACAACTGATTCCATTTTGTGGTTTGAAAATAATTCTAGTGATGATTGCATCGTCATTGGCGCTCATTTTCGAGCCCCAAAGTGGGAGATTTTACAATGTAGTATCAAAGCTTAGGTTTGGGGATATATAAGTAAGATAAAGCTAAGAGGAGGTTGGCTTCTTGTCAACTTCAAGAAACTACTTTAGACTGGTGGAAGGTGTTGAATGCTGAGATCTTGGAGGAAGAGTTAATTTTTTGTGGTTGCAGGAATAAGTAGAAGTCTAAATTAACATAGTAATAGGAAATGGAAAAAAAGGTATTATCCCTGCATATTTGTATGTATGTTCCATAAAAACACAATTTTTAGTTTTTTTCTTATAATTGTTTCTGATTCACCAATTACTATTGCTTTTGAAGAAAATAATTGAAAAAAATGAAAAAAGATAAGAAACCTTAAATATTCCTATTATATTTTTCTTACTTTTTTTGATATATCAAGAATAATATGGAATAAATTTAAGGAGCGATTCGAGGCTTAGTTTATCTTGAATCATAGAAGAGTGTCATGAGTTTCTAGATCTAAATCAAGGAGAGATGACTTTGGTAGGGTACATCAACATTTTAGTGCTTTATTAAACTATGGTAGGGTGTATATGACAACTCCATTAAAAAGGAATGAAAAGTCCGTAAAAGGCATGAAGAATTGATTGAACCATTAGGTGATGAAGCTCCCGTTTTCTCCTTATGAGATGGTAGTGGTAATGGTGAGGAGGTGTCAGTGATTGTACCAGAAAGAGAGAAAAGCCGATATGAGGCCTAAAGTGGAGCAGAAGAAGAGGTTCAACCCATATCAAAAGGGGAATAAGTACCAGTTAAAGGGAGAAAAGTCCTCAAGGGGGTAGCTCAGAAGCTGAATGTTACAGATATAGTTTACTTTAATTCTAGAAAAAGGGTCACTATTCGACTAAGTGCGCCCAACCGGATAATAAGGGGAATGGCAAGTGCTTTATCAATGATAGGGCTAGCTATTAGAAGAGAGAATGTCAACAGTTGGGAAAAGCAAAAGTGTCTGCCCTGGAAGGACCATCAACTGGACTAACTACTAAGGAGAAGTGGAAGAGTGTATGTAACACCCTGTATTTTCATTATGTGGTTAATTTTGGAATTAATTGAGGAGGAGATAAAGTGAAATCTTAATTCATTCTTGTTTGCTTCTGTAAGCCCCAAGGCTTTTCTAGTCCAAATCCTATCTGTAATATATCTAGATAAGACTTTGACCTTTCAATACCTACAAAGTAGGTAGGTCCCCATCATTTACTACCTAACCCATTTCCAAATTCTAACACAACTATCATCAACGATGCAAGAGAAAGCACCCAAACCACTTAATACCTTTTTATTGGGAATTAGGCAGACTTTGACTATTTAATACCTAACCCAAGGCGGGTCCCACCATAGTTCTCTCTAATTGGCATCGTAAGAAATCCCATAAGGTCACTTAATACTTCATTTATGGGAAAGAGGCGGACCATACAATAGTCACTTAATACCTCTAAACCCGTAGTGGACCCTTCCAAAGATCTCCTTCTACCGTATCCATAACGTGACTATGACCCATAACCTAACTGTGATGTCTCAGATTAGTCTGAGTATCGTAGATACAGGTAGGCAAATTAACTGGGCAGACTTACCATACAGAATTGGGACTAACCTCGCGTCCACCGTGTTTACTTATCATAGGCAATGTCTCCCATCAGTCTCCAAAGTAACACTGTTAGTAGCCAGATTTAACGAGGCAGATTTCTGTGTACTTTAGACCGACCTTGTATCCCTATAACTTAGTCACACTTACTTTTCTTTAGCATACTATTAAATATATACTCATTGTATATATACTATCTCACCATAATTAATCTTAACGTCATATAAAGGAAACTCTTTATTACGCGCTTAGTTGTGAATTAATTCCCACAATTATAATTTACTTACTTTATAAGGTATTTAATGCTATTTACTAACCTATTAATTATATTCAATAAGATCAATATGATATTATCAATACGTTAATAATATATTTATATGTATATACACATGAGATCTAAGGTGTAAATAAATATTCCTAATCACACGTAAATAAATCCGCTTACTAAATTAATTAAAATGCCAAATTCATACAAGTCTCTAATTCCAAACCAAACCAAGATAGCTAATATCCTTAGCCAACACAATGACTTGTATATAAAAATTGGAACAATACCAAACTTATCTCATATTAATATAATAGAATTAAATCCACTATATCAAGGAACAAACTTTACAATTTAAACCTTTCATATTTTATTCAACCTTTTCAATTACCATCTTGGATACTCATTTAATTTACAGAAATAGATGGTGAAGACTACGAATATTCAAAATCATACTTTGCACTCTATTTCTAACTTTAATTATTTTTAGAATCCTTTAACACTACAAAATAAATCAAAAGAGATGAAGCGGAGTAGATTATAAATTGCTTTAAAAAGATGAAGTCGAATAGGAGGCGGTCGACCGTTGATAATTTCGGGACTATGTATTTTCTACCTTTTTTATTTTTGTTAATTTATTATTAAATTCCTTATTTAATTTATACGATACTGTAAACTTTAACCCTTGCTTAAATGTTAAGTGACCCTTAACATTAACCCTCATTTAAATTCAAATTTTCAAATTTAAACTCGTCTGAATTATTTTAAATTCGAAACTTCAAACATCCATAATTTCTCCATTTAAACTCTGACTACAAAACTTTATATATGAAAATTAATCATAAACTCACCACAAACCCAATGGTGCTAATTTCATGTCGAATTCCAACATTTACAGAATTTTCATTTTTAACATTATTTTAATTATTTAATTTCTTATTAAATTTTCGGAGTGTTACAGTTTCTCTCTTAAAAACCTAAGACCTAAGGATGTTAATAATGACAAATTATTAAGAAAAAAGAAAAGAAAACCAAATAAAACTTTCTAGAAATAAGTAAATAAGAAAGAAAGTTAATGGGCCTGATGGCCAAACCTATCATATTGTAATAAACTTAACTACTCTCTCTCACTTTATTCATTCTACCTTCACAAATAAAAACATAAGCCCTTGAAAACTTTAATAGTGGTAGCCTTAGAGAGAAATAGGGGAAAGAAAAAGAGTAAAAGCATGGAAACTAAAAGAGATTAAAGATCAAGGGAACTGAGAGACCTAGGTGATCAATACATCTTCTATTTCATCAATTTCATCCATAGTTGAACACAACCACTATTAATAAGTTGAGTTCATATGTGTTTAGTGATCAAATTAGTATGAAAATTTAATATATTATCTAAACATGTTTTAGAGAAAGGCTTTGGTTTTGAGAATTTTCCCTCATTAAATTAATTTAGAATGAATTTTATAGGAACCGTGCATATTGAGTTTGGGACATTTACATAAGGAAACTCTATTTTCAACTTTTCTAGAATTATTATAAGTAAATTTATGAATTAAAACAGGCTTAGCCAGAATGAAAATATGAGTGCTGAAGGGTTAAACATAAATGGCAGAGGGTAACTTCTCAAAATAAGGTACTTAATAAAAGGTCAAGATACTATATCCACAATAATTGTGAAAAGTCAAGAAAGTACCGTAATAACTAAAAAGGATGAATTTAGAACAATTCTCATAATGACGCATGTAAAGATGGTGGCAGATATATAGGAGTCAGATGCTGTGATGTGTACCAAAAAGTGTTGCAACGAGAGTTTAGCACCCAAAACTAAAATGAAATAAGGACGATTCAGCAATTCCAAATTAAATATGAAACGAACGCCGAAGGCTGAAGTTTCCAGACAAAGGTAAACACCGAATGTGAGTGTCAAAGGTGTCTATACTGAAAATAGGTTAAACTAGGCTTCCCTAATGCGGACCTGATGGTAGTGATTTATCGAGACTAATTGGCTTCCAAGGGAGAGATAATACAGAAGCCTTTAAGCTTTGATAGAAAGTTAATACGGAGACCTATTGACTTTCGAAGGAAAGTCAATACTGAGATCCAAATCTTAAGATTGGAAATGATTGAACTCAAAGTTTTGTAAACCTAAGTAATAGCTCAAGCTAAAACCAAATAAAAGAATAGTTAGGTAAAGTATTAGTAGATAGCGTAAAGGTGAAAGGCCTGAAGTGCCAACCAAAACATAAAAGCATAGGTGTAAGACCTAATGTGGCAACCAAAACATGAAAGCATAGGTGTAAGGTCTGGTGTGGCAATCGAAACATGAAAGCATAGTAAGGCTTGGAGTAGCAACCAAACATGAAATCATAGGTGCAAGGCGTGGGTTGGCAACCAAAACATTAAAGCATAGGTGTAAGGCCCGGTATGGCAACCAAAACAGAAAGTGTAGGTGTAAAGTCTAAAGTGGAACCAAAATATGAAAGCGTAGGTGTAAGGCCTACATTGGAAATCGAAACATTAACTATAGGTGTAAGGTCAGCATTGACAATAAAGATACCAAATTAGAGCATAAGGCCGTGGTGGCGGTGGCCGAAAACTTTGCAACTTCGATTTTGAAAAGAATAGAGAATAATGCCTAAGTGGAAAACTAAATGAATTGACAATGAACCTAGTCATGTTATAGTTGCAAGTGTAGGGAACACTTATGTATGAATGAATGAATTGTGGTCATGATACCTTAATGTTATTGAATAATGAGGGGAAAACCCGTTCCATGCTTTAGTGGCAAGGTCTCACTATATACCATGTTTAAGGTAAGTATTATTCATATTAGACTTTATGTTTAACGTGTTTTTATTATTGTTTCCCCGAAACCTCATAAGTACTCGTTTGAGTAGTATAATTTTATGAATTTAGGTAGCTTTCTTTCATATGATGAATAAAGATCACCGAAGATGAAGTAGGAGGTTTAATGGATAACTATAATTGTTTTGAGTTTTGTTGTATGAGTGTTCATGTCAGCATCTTCATATGTCGGGCATGCCACTATTGTCTATGTTCTTTTTATTTTTACCCTTGCATGGGTGTGATTTTGAGTTTTGAATATGTAGTGACAATTATGTGTAATGCATTCTAATCCTTTGCTCTATTACTTTAAAACTATGAAAAAATAATATATACTGAGCTCACTCTGTCATTGACTAATAATTCGAAAGTGGCCGTAGCACACTAGGGTTCCATCTTTGGACTTTAGAATGGGGTACATTATTAGAGCTTAGGTTAGAAACAGTTAAGTACAATAAAGCTAGAAGTAGAAAATATATAGTAGAAAACCAACACCTTAGAGAGGGTATACGCTATTTCATAACATACTTGTGTTTTTCTATATACACATATATGTAGATATATCTACCCTTCTATTGTTGTTTAACTCTCTTTCTTTCTGTTTCTAATGATGATTTTCTTAACAAAGAAGTAAGGATGGAAATGAGAAGTGGAAGGGTTATTGTAGGAAGAGGAAATACAAAAGGAGAAATGGAAAGTACATAGACTTTGTTTCAACAATTTATGGTGCAAATGATGATGGAGAATATGACAGAGGATATTGAGCCGAAGCCTACCATGAGGAAGGATTTCTCAAAGATGAACCATGACTAGCGGAACTTGAGGGGCAAGATGAACCAAGGACTTCAATTCCAATCTCAAGCTTAAAAGATTAATGAACTAAATGAAGAGGCTATGGGTTATCCTGATATAATGCATGATTATGAAGATTTAACAATCATGGGGGTAAGGATCATGGTTCTGGACCATCAATGGCGGAACTACAAAGTGGTTATTTGACTACAATAAAGAAGATCAAGAAAGAAAAAGGTATCGATGATATCCCGCCACCACTCTTTATAGCTTTGCCAATGCCAATACTCATTGTTCCAAATTCTACTCCTATAGTAGCTGGTATCCAAGCTAAGGCTCCCAAGTCCTCGGAAAGCGATAACAATTAGGACGAGGAGCCCAAGGGCCTTCTGTCATGGGGAAAGGAGATAGACTCTAAGAAAACAAAGATTTTGTCTTCTTTTAAGAAGAGGATGAGGAAGAAGAGATGGAAGCAGATTTAGGACTTGCTTCCTTGTTTTTCCTTTTTCTCTAGTGCATGTATACAAGTCATTGTTGTGTGGATATGGCCCCTGCTTTTGTTTTCAAAGATTTCACATGTGAATAAAGTTGACTTACGTTCAGGCTCTCATTTTATTTTACTTTTCCATCTTTACACTTATCTGCCTATATACTTAGTTTGATTGAGTTTGTGATTTTCATACTTGAGTCAATGCAATGTTATTATTCACCATAAATTCATATTAAGGAATAATCTTTCGCCATTGCTTAGTGATACTTCATTATTTCATTCTATTTATCACCACCAAAACATCTATTCCTTGGCTAACAAAATTGTAATTAGTTAGGGAACTCCGTGGCCTATCTAGTCTACCTTTGGCCAGGTTCCTTTTGACCAAAAACAAGGTTGTAGTCTTATATCACTTCCTATCTCTGAGAAGTGATGGCTTCGATGTCTATCTCAAGACATCCATGCTCGATCTCACCTATCTCCAAGCATGGATTGTAAGTACTTATCGTACCTATAAAAGAATATTCAATTTCATATTGGGTCCTATCTCCAGGATCTAACATTTTAGATGCCTATCTCTGGCATCATCATTAGGTCCTACCTATCTCCGGGCATAGGCTTTAGACCATGCCTATTTTCAAGCATTGGTCAAAGGTTAGAGGTATAAGGGGACTCTTTCGATCGATCCTAGCATGATTATACTCCCATGACCCAATCATGGATCGAAGGAGTCTGTTGGTACCTATCTTTAAGTAGTAAGATATCTGCATTTTAAAATAAAGAATGTTCAATACTCCTGTTATTCAAATGACAAGAAATTAAGGTTTTAAGAATACAGTTCCATCGATCCTCATAAGGCAATTCTATTTGTAAACATAAGATTGACAAATTTTACCTTATTACATCAGATTTTTGTCAGCTATTTGCAAAGATAAGTCTAAGTGAAATAAAATCTCAAGTGCTTGCTATTCCATGCTCTCGGAATCGAAATTCCATCAAAAATTGCTAGCTTGTGAGTTCCATTTCCAAGCTTATGTTTAATCGTGTAAGGACCTTTCCAATTTGGGCTAAGTACTAGTGGACCAGGGAAGACTCATTTCTAAACGAGATCGCCTACCTCAAAGGTCTGGTTTCTAACCTTAGCATCGAATTGTCGTGCTACTCTTTTCTAGTAAGCAGTTACCCTCAAATCAGTTTCTTCTCGCTACTCACTGACCAAGTCAATAGACTCAAGCAGGAGTCCCTCGTTGATCTTGGGACCATAGTGCATTCTTTGATGAGAAGGACCTTCCAATTCAACTAGAAACATGTCGTCTGATCTGTAGGCCAAAGTGAAAAGAGTTTGGCCGCTCGTGGACTTGTGAGTCATTCGGTTAGCCCATAGTCTAGGGGTAATTCACTAACCCAATTTCCCTTAGCCTTCATCAATCATTTATTCAGGATGGAATTAATGATCTTGTTCACCACCTCCACGTGTTCATTTACTTATGAGTGTGCTACAGCTGCAATCTTCTTTTAAATTTGATGCTTGTTGTAGAAATCTTTGAATTCGGCACTTTCGATTAGGTTCTATTGTCGGTGATAATTTTCTAGGAACTCCAAACGATGTATAATGTTCTTCACCACAAAGTTAATCACCTTCTTCGTAGTGTTCATGGCTAGCAGTTTTGTTTCATCCCACTTTGTAACTGCAATAATGACATACTTTGCTCCTCTTTTCGACATTGGTAGCACACTAATTATATCAGGTCACCGAACCACAAACGACCATGGGCTAACTATTTTCGTAGTCTTATGGATGGGGCTTTAGGAATCTTCACAAGTATTTGATATCAATCACACTTTCTAGTGTAATTATCCGCATCCCGATGATCGTTGGCCAGATGTATCTGTAGTGAAGAATCTTCCTTGCTAAAGTCTACCCTCAGCGTGATCATCGCAACTTCCCTCAAACACATCGACGAGCATCTTCTTGGCTTTTTCTTGGTGACACATTGTTGTAAGGGAGCAAAGAATCCTCTCTTATATAATACTCCTCCTTGAATAATAAATCGTGGTACTTCAAACAGAATTTCCGCCATTCATTTCTCCCATTTGGGAGAATTCCCTTCAAGTAATATTCTTCAATTGGAGTCATCCATGACTCCTTCTCCGTCTTGGCCTCCAAGATCCAATCAACATCTACCTGGTCGATGCTTGGATCCAACAAAACCTTCATTGGAGCCAATCATATAAGCTATGTATCCCTAGAGTTGGCCAGTTTGGCTAATGAATTAGCCATCACATTTCTTCTCTGGGAATGAGTATTATCGTGTGATAGTCAATATCATTCAGAAGCTCTAGAACCTTCATCAAGTAAGGGGCAAGTCTCGCGCCCTTAGCCTAAGATTCCCTCATTACCTAAGAGACCACCAACTGAGAGTCGTTGAATATGTGCAATGTTTTGACTTCCAATTCTTTTGCTACCTTGAGCCCAATGATTAACGCTTCATATTTAGCTTCATTATTTATTACTGATAACTCAAGCTTCAAGGCATAACATATTGTTTGTTCCTCTGAGGTCACCTGCTCAGAGCTATTTCATTGGACGCTCCATTTGTATACAATTTCCATTGAGCAAGTCGGACCACATCCTCTTCCACTTCTCCATTATGGACAGTGAACTCAGCAATGAAATTAACCAACCCTGTCCTTGTATCACCCTTCTAAGATGGTAGGTTATATCATATTGGCTCAGTTCAATATTCACTTTACTAACCTTCCCGAAGTCTCATGTTAATATAACACTTGTCTCAAAGGTTGATCAATTAACACTTTTATCGGATGAGCCTGGAAGTATGGTCACAACTTCCTCGAATCGATCAACTAGCAGTGTGCTAGCTTCTCTAACTTTGGGTAATTCTTCTCCACTCTAATAAACTGCTTGTTGATATAATATACGGGCCTTTGAATTATAGACCCCTTACGTTCCAAAGATATACTCGATGCTTGAGCAGACACTGCAAGTAAACAAATAAGTCCTCTCATTGTAAAGGCTTTGACAAGATTGGTGGTCTCTCTATGTGATCAAGTAAGGCCTGGAAAGCTTTTAACATTACTTCGTCCAGACAAACCTTCCTCTGTCATTCTTGAGGGCATCTAAAAATAACACACGTTTATCTGTCGCCTTGGAGATGAATAGACTCAGCAGGTGACTTTAATGTTTAAGCTCTACATTTCCCTCCTCATCCTTGGGGCATCAACAACTTTCAATGATTTAATTTGCTCTAGATTAGCCTCTATGCACCTTGAGTTTACTGTGAAACTCAAAACTTGGCTGGTGTGACTCTAAAAGAGCATTTTAATAGGTTCAGCTTCATCCCGTACTTCCAAAGCACATCTAACATCTTTGAAAGGTCACACATATGGTACATCGATCGCTGCGACTTCACTATTATGTCATCCATGTAAACCTCCATTGTACATCTGATCTGATCTTTAAACATCAAGTTTACCAATTATTGGTAGTCGGCTCTAGCGTTCTTTAGATTGAATGACATCACACAATAACAATATAGTCCCAAATTGATGATGAAACTGGTCTGCTCTTGATCTAGAACATGCATTGCTATTTGATTGTAGTTGGAGTATGCATCCGTAGTAGTTCATATTTGATGGTTCAATAAAGAAGATGGTCAATTCTGGACAACGGGAAGCTGTCCTTCAGGTACACCTTATTCAGATCAGAATAATCAATGCATGTCAGCCATTTTCCATTATGTTTGTTTACCTGCATAGGATTCAATACCTATTCAGAGTATATAGCATCATAGATAAAGCCATGCGTCTTCTGCTTATCCACTTCTTCTTTCAAGACGGTGAATTGCTCCGGACCTAGGCTGTGCCTCTTCTTCTTCATAGGATAGCATCGTGGGTCCATATTCAATGCATGGCACGCTATCTCTAGCGCTATTTCACATATATCGGAATGCGTCCAGGAGAACACATCCAAATTTTCTCAAAGAAACTCTAACAACTCCTTCTTCATATTCACTCAAGCTGAGACCCGATCTGTAGGACCCGAGTGGGTTCATCCCTATTGATCGGGATGTTAATTGTTAGCTCTTCTAGGGCTACACTCGCATCCTCTGGCTCTTTCCTTGGATCCATTTTTATGAAACTTACTATGCCATTAGAATAAGGGCTTAGGCGATGGTTGGTTTGCATCGATTGTCTTGATGCAGAGTGTTTTCTCTACACCTTTTACCTTCTCACATCGCTTTGCCTCTCTGAGTTTCACGACGTAGTGCTCATGACAAGTAATATGGTCTCCCTGGATAAGGGCTTAGGCGTTGGTTGTTATGCGTCAACTGTCTTGATGCGAAGAGTTTTCTCTACACCTTTTCCCTTCTCACATCGCTTCGCCAATCTATGTTCCATAATGTAGTGCTCACAGACAGTTCTATAATATTGTGCCTCTCTTAGGATTCTCTACACATTTTCCCTTCTCACGTCACTTTGCCTCTCTGAGTTTCAATTTTTTGGACCTGAGTGGGGTCATCCCCATCGATCGGGATGTTGATTGTCGGCTCTTCTAGGGCTGCCCTCACATCCTCTGGATCTTTACTCGGGTCCATAGATTTGTGAAATTTACTATGCCGTTTAAATAAGGCTAGGCAGTGGTTGCTATGCGTCAACTATCTTGAGGTGGAGAGTTTTCTCTATGCCTTTACCCTTCTTAGGCTGCTTTACCTCTCTGAGTTCCATGATGTAGTGCTCATGACCAGTACTCTGGTCTCCCTGGATAGCTCCTACGCATTCTCTGTTGGAAATTTTATCATCAAACACCACGGTACCAAGGCCACCCTGAAACTAGCAAGGGCATGTCGGTCTAAGAAAGCATTATAAATAGAGTACGTATAAATCACAACGAAGAATTGCACTCGTACCATCGTTCGGTCACCTTCACCAAGCTCCACCGACAATTCTATACAACCAACAGGCTTTGTAGAATATCCGATAAATCCCTTGGTCTGGGATTTGCATGGCTTCAGGTCTTGCACACTCATTCTCATCTATTAAGATGTTTTCTTAAACAGAATATATAATGAGATGTCACAATCAATGAAAACTTAGTGTGCAATGGTTGGCCTAACCACGACCGTAATCACCAAAAGGTCAAGCTTCGGAACTTGCACCTCATCCGCATCTCGATTTCTAAGAAGTATATCACCAATCATCATCTTTACTTATTTTATTGGAGCTCCATCTTCCACAGTAAAGCTACTCACCTCCACAACATGTTTCGGTCAACTTCCATATCCCGCCATCTCATTCCAACTTTTATTAGCTGGACGAGGTCCTCCAGTAATACTTTTTATCACAATTATCTTTCCAGGCTACCTAGGTTCATCACCAATAGGCCTAACCTGATTCCTTTGTGCCATCTACCCTTGAGATATGTTGTTCATCTACCCACCATCCAGCGGGTCTTTCACGTACTGCTTTAGCTTCTTTTCTAGATCAATTCTTCGATTGTATTTGTCAAATACCGGCACTCATTGATGTTGTGTCCATGTATCTCATCGAAGCGATGATACTTCCCTGAGATTCTTTCTCGTTCAGTTGCCTCCCTCCAAGGCGGCTTCTTGTAATTATCAATTCCATATGTAGCAAGGTAAATGTTTTTGATAGTCTTATTTAAAGGGGTATAATCTTCAGGCTTAAGATATCTCGGGCGCTTCTTGAAGTCGGGCTTCATTCCACCAATGCCATGATTCCTTCTCATTCGGTTGCCATTATTATTCCCAATATTGACTATAATATTCCTGGCGCTCTCTTCGGTTTCCTTTATAGCTACGTTTCATGATCAACCACCAGCATTTCCAATGACCAGGTCTGCTTATTTCAAGTGCAAACACTGGTTGGCCATCGATAGAAAATTTCCATGGTAGATGGCTATTTCATCCATAGTCATTTAGCAAAATCTATATACGGTTGTATCCCTCGGACCAATGCCATTAACACAATATCCTCCTTCGGATTGGTCACTGCGGTCGCAGTAGTACTGAATCTACTCAAAAATCCATTCAAATCTCTCTAGGACCCTAATGGATGCTCAACAAGGACACCCCATCCTTCGGTCGAGTGATGTTGAGCCTGAACTACTCCATAAGCTTCTCGCTAACTAATCAAATAAAGATATGGATTTTGGCAAGATTCGAGTAAACAATATCATAGCCACTCTATTCAAAAATAAGGGAAAACATCTATACCTCACTGCGTCCGTCGCTTTGGAACCATCCATGTGCCACTCATATTTTAATATATGCTGTCTAAGATCTATGGTCTCATAATATGATGGCATTGTAAGCATTATAAACTTCCACGGATAACCTTCCTATAGGATATCATCCATGAATGGGGTCCTGCTAGGCGCTAAGCACTATTCATTATCACTTCTATGCTAGATTTTATTCACTAGCCTTCTCACCATTTCAACTATATACTCCAGATCAGTCGGATCGACTAGATGGTGATCATTTGGGACTACTCTAAGTGTTTGGCTCTGCAAACGCTTTTGGTTTGTTCCGTGATGTCAGGGTTCCCCTATATCTGGGAGAATAGTTCTTGCAGCTCTTTATTTTCTATGTTATCCCTTTGATGGCTAAGTGGCAGTTGTTTTAATACCATTAATTTGAACAGCACCAACCTTCTCAAGACTGGCACCAACCCCTTCATCATATTCACCGTCTTAATCCCCACTTATAACTCGGCATCTTAACTCGATACCAAGTCCTGATGCTCAGTTCTGAGTTGTAATTTGTCAATCAAGGCATTCCCTGACCCTATTTTTAATGTCCTAGCTTATCCTCCTTTCATCTTTTGTTTTCTGTATCTTTTATTTCTGTCCGATGAGGAAACCTCTCTTCTTCCAAGTATGAAGATGATGATTCTAGATGACTCTTCCTTTATCTTTGGGTTAGTTGAGTCATCAAAGCAAGGTTATTTACCATCTGCTTTAGGATAGCATTTTAGCTCTCTTTCGTCTTTTAATTCATCTCCATCACCAATTCGGTCCAAACTTATCCTAGTCACCATCTCCAGTGCACTTGGAATTTTAGTAGCAAAAGGTTGATTTGTTTCTTCTTCGTGTTGAGAGACTTCTTTTTTAGCATCGTTGGTGGGTCTTGAGATGATTGATTTTTCCTTAGCATTTCTAGGTGACTAACACTTCTAGGACTTCTTTCAAATCTAAGTAATCAAGGATCTTATAACTACAAGTTTCTAGTACTAGCTTATGGATAGTGGTATTTCAAAGTTTCAAGATAGATCTACATATGAGAACTTCAACTCCTTCTCGGTGAAAGCACCAAAATGTTTGCATTAAAAATGGGACAAACTCCTAATAGAATATGAAGTGATGATTATAGAAATAAAGAAATTGAAAAAGCGGTAAAACTTGTAGAATTTATTATGCTTCGGCCAAAATCAATAGTCTACATTCACTGGTAACTTTGCTATTGATTTCTACTCTCTTTTATGACAACGATTTGACAACTTGGTTGCCTACAACTCGGGTAAGGATCCAATAGAGTATTAGTGTAAAATCTAATATTTAGAAAGTGTTATCCAGCCTTATGACTAGTCTATGTTCGGACGAATCAGATCGGTTAAACTGATTTATTATCAAGATGGATTCGGAGAAATAACTGCCAAGCTCAGATACCAAGCGAGACCAAGGAAGTCCGAAGATAAAACATAGTCTTCAAACAAAAGCCCACATACCTCCTACCATAAATACAAGACTTAAAGGTCCAAGTACTAAGAGAAGTTGTGGATCGGTTCTGATCCCTGAATAGGGATTGGAACCAACCCTAAAGCACCTCCAAATCCTCCATTTTCCTCATGCCATGTCATTTGGGAGTAATTATGAACTGTTCAACGCCATATAGAAATATTGTGCATGCTCATATCAATTGAACAATCGATATATAAATCGAGTGCTTCTGTCATACCTCCGAACAATGGAATATACTTAAGTTCACGCCTATGGAAATGCAATCAAAACATCAAAGATGAAGATAGGAGCCAACCAAATTTTAACAAGAGGGAAATGAAGACCCATGGAACCAACTCATGGACCGGTACCATTCCCCATTCAGGGCTTGGTACCAACCCTTGAGTATTGCTAGTTGGCCATAATTTCTTCAGTTCAACTTCTCTAGAACGTAGGAAATGTGGGCAAGAACGTGGATAAGGGATTTTATTTGACCTATAGATATAAATAAAGGAGGAGAGGCATTGTTCGAGGATCTTTGTAGCATCCCCTATCTGGAGGCCCAAAGCTAAGCGCTATAGATGTTGTAGTCATCCATAGTATTAACTTCCGGTGACCAAATATAGTAATTTTAATGGTATTCATAATATCATAAGCACATGAATATGAAACAAAATCACAGATTTCATAAAACAACATTTTCGATTACATTTCATAAAACATATTTCTTATCCAGATTACATAATCGCATCCCAGGTTCAGATCAAACATAATTATTACAAAATACGCCAAAAGCAACATATGAAGATGCCCCCTTAGATGACCAGAGTACTAAATAGTCATAACTGACTTAATACAACATAGTGGAATAATACAAATACAACAACTCCTAAATAGCTAACTTCAGCCTCCTGCTCGTCTTCGGACGCTTTATTCGCCAACTTACTAAAACCTGAAAATCCTTAACCCTTAGCCTACTCAAATCAATTTTGAGAAATCGAGAATTTAAGGGGAAAACATAAACTTCGAGTCAGACATAAAGCCTGGTGTGAGTAATACTATACATCTCGGTTATTTGATATTAAGTGAGACCACGTCGCTTAGCGGAACGGGTTTCCCCTGAAACACCCCACACCCCTTAATATACCCAAAATGACACATTAAAAGGCATGGTGCATTGTAGGTATAACTGTAACTAACAGAGACTAAGATTCAAAAGACAAAAATAGGTAAAAACAGCAGAAACTAAAGTAATAACTTATTCAAAACAAAAACTTCATAATTGCTTCATAAACCAAATAAGTCAAATACCAAATACAACATACATGTCTCAAAACCCAATATGTGTCATGAAATAAAAACTCATAGTCTCAACAAAAATCAGAGTATAAATATCCCTCTCTAGTGCCAGTACAAAAAAAAGAAAAACGAAAATAAAAGTAGGGAAATACATAGCAGAATCTTCTCCAAGAATCCTTCGAGCAACTACAATCTACTGCCCTCTTCCTTGATTGCCTATGAGGGGAAGAGGTGAAAAGGGGAAAATAGAGGAGTGGGTTAGACTAAAAGTCTGGTGAATGATAGTAACTACTAGAATCTTTAAGCAAAGTAGAAGTAATAGACTCTTCAATAGTTCTAGAATATACAAAAGGAAACAAAGGAAATAGGAAAGAGATAAAGCTGGAAATAAATACGGATTAACTAGTACTCAATTAATAAGATAGGTTAACTTTGATTGTTTGCACTTGTCCTTGATAGCTGCTTTGATTAGGATGAATTCCTAATCCTATAATTAGGCTGAAATCTTAATTCTACCCTTTGATCGGCCTGCTACTCCATAGACCTTACTGCTGACTAGATGCTATATAGCTCCATACACAGAAGACAATGGTGTCTACGAAAGACACACATACTAAGCGCTTGGAACTCAATAGCGACTTATCTCCCCTAATCGATGCCGCACGCTACGTCACCCCTGGTTTGCACTATCTATTGCTCCCCCTTTGACCTTTTATTTACCCTAGACAGCATAAGCGTGCCCTCGTCTCACTTCAGGCTATTGTGAGACACTGTGTCCATAGAAAATAGTGAATGCTGTTGGTACTGGTCCCTGTCAAACAAAATCTAGTTGCGTCCCCTGTCCAAATCCCCGTGATTTAGTCTTTTAATTATTGACCTCTTATCTACCCTAAACAGCATAAGCATGTCCCAAGGGAAATGCTGCCGGTACGGATTTTTTCTTTTAATTATTGACCACTTATCTACCCTAAATAGCATAAGGGAAATGATGCCAGTACGGATCTTCTCTTTTAACTATTAATCACCTATCTACCCTAAACAACATAAGGGAAATGCTGCCGGTACGGATCTTTTCTTTTAACTATTGACCACCTATCTACCCTAAACAGCATAAGGGAAATGCTGCCGGTACAGATGTTTTCTTTTAACTATTGACCACCTATCTACCCTAAACAGCATAAGGGAAATGTTGCCGGTACAGATCTTTTCTTTTAACTATTGACCATCTATCTACCCTAAACAACATAAGGGAAATGCTGCCGGTAGGGATCTTACTTTTATCTTTGCTTATTAACTTAGATAAATTATTTGAAATAAGCCTTTGTTATTATTCTTACTATCTGTGCTTATTAATTTATCCTAAGTCTTAAAATAAGCCTCATTCTGTTCTGTTTTCTTATTATAACCTACGTTATAATCGTGCTTATTACTTAACCCAAGGTCTAAGTGTGAAAATAAGCTTCTTTCATCTTTTACTCATTTTAGTTATAATTCTAAGTTATAACTAGGCCAATTATCTTTAATTATTCCAATTCTAACATCAATATCATAATTAGGCTCAATTTCAGTCTGAATTTCATTTTTATTATAGTCTTTACAATTTACATCTTATCTTCCGTTATTTCAGTATTCTTATAATTTTAATCCATATTCGCGTTTAATCTATTCTAACTCATACGTGAAGAAGAAGGAGAAATAAAAGAAAACCGAAAATAGAAGAAAATCCAAAGCGTAGGAAAAATATGTAAATAACGAATAAATAACAGTAAATAAATTAAAATACTGTAAATAAATGGAAAAGCTATAATTAACAGAAATAAACTAAAATTAACTTAAAATAATAGCTAAAAGAAATAGAATGAAAATAATTCAAAAACTGTAAATAAACTATTAAAAAGGTTATTCCAAAAATCGTAGTAAAAATACAACTATTGGAAACCCTATTATTTTAAATTACTTAAAGAAATTTAAAATAATTACAATCACTCACCTATGGTCCTAAGCTCTTCCATTTTGGTCTTTCCGAATCTACTTGAGGGTATTAAAATATTTTTATTAAAATGATTTTCTCCTTAGAAAATTATTCCTTTTAGGGTCCTTCTTGAAAAGGTGAACCCAAGCAGAGAAAATCTAGAATGAGAAAAAGTGTTAGGCCTAGGGTCTTATTTATAGGGGTAAAAGTGGATCTTGGACCATTAGATTTGGGGATTGAATAGGATGCAACCACGTCATAGGCTGAATAGGAGCCATCGGATGCAAGAATGGAAGGACCAGATTGAGTTAAAGAATGCAAAACACGTAGAAAATAGGCTAACTAACATTACTGGATGAAGGAATTTTCCTTCGTCCAATTTCTAAGGTGGGTCGACCGGCTCTATACCCAGGTCGACCGGCCGGTCAACCTAGGGTGAGGTTAGGTTGACCTAGGGGTCGACCTAGCCTACATACTTTTTTTTCTTGACTTTTGTTTAATTCATATCTCGGCCATATTAACTCGGATTCTGACGTTCTATATATAGAAATTGACCAGAAAATTACCATGGACACAATGGTGCAACTCCCATGGCTCAATTATGATAATTTCACAAAGTTATTTTTATTAATTTACGAATTAATTATTATGGGTTAAATTTCGGGTTGTTATATTCTCCCCTCCTTAAGGGATTTCGTCCCCGAAATCTCTAAGGATAAAAGAATGTACTAAATATTTTCATCCAAGTTCTACAACCAACTACTCAATCATCAACCATTCATCCATTGTCCTTAAGTTTTTCTAATGCAATTCATGATACTTATGCAATTAGTGTAGTGTTAATGTCCCTAACTAATGCAAAAGATTAGGCGGTCCACTGATTCAGTTGACCTCCTTTTATGCAATCATGTATGTGCCATGTATCCAAATGAATGCAAAAATTTCCTAATGATAACTGATAGTTCTATATGCCTACTTCAATCATCATCCAAATGCAACAAACATGTGATAAACATCCATCTATAGCAACCATGAAAAATAAAAATGCACACACATCCATATGCACATGCTCTAGTGTCCTAATTAGGCCGATCCCTAAAGAATAATAGTGCCTAGTGTACCTATATGCATCAATTAGCATCCACTAGCAAACACTTGCAATCACTAGCATACATCATTCATAACATGTTCTATTAACATGTTTACATCAAATCCTACCATCCATAGGTTAAATCCTAAGCTCTACCCTCCCAAAGGATAATAAAGGAAAGAACCTATTCAAAACTAGAGATGGAAAATAGGAAATTCGAAAACTTATTATCAAAGGAATGTGGATATGAAATACGAATTTTCTCCCAATCAAACCAATCCTCCCCGAAGTCTTCTTAACTATGTCGGAACCAAGGCAATACCTCGGTAGACCCTATCCAACACGAAGGCGACTTGCGCGGTCTTTCATAAAGAGCTTCGAAAGGTGCCACTCTAATGTTACTATCACGTGAGGATCCTTTTAACGGAAGATGCTTTTCCCAAGTTTCTTCAAAATCAAAAACATACGTCCTTAACCATATGTGCCTTACAATCTTACTTATTTCACTCTATTATTCTTCTTTAGTCTGCACACATGAATCAACATTCCTAGGTTCTTACTAGTGTCCTATACATTCCACGGGAACTTCTATCATTACTTCCAAAAGTAATCACTGCCATCCCCTACATGGTCTTGCACTTTTTCCGTTATACCTAGGAAATGAATTTTCTATACTCCATATTTATAAGAGTTTGGTTGGGTATTTAACATTTCAAAAACTAAGACTTCTAAATTTCCAAAACATCAAATCCCAAAATCTTTGTCTTTAAAAAGTGTTATTTTTGAGTTTCTATTAAATTCAAAAATACTTGGTTACTTAACATTATTTCCCAAACCTAGAGGGGAAAACTTTCAAATTTTTAAGTCTAAAACTTATTCCTCCTTTTCTTTTAAGGACCTTCAATTTTCTATAAAATTAGAATTTTCAAACTCTACTTTTATTAAGTTTTTCATTTCAAAAACTTGTTTACTTTTTCACCAAACCCTTTCCTTTTAAAATATCCTTAAAATATTCCAATGTATTTTCAAAACATCTTCTTATTACTCCTAACGGTCTCATACGTTAATGTATTGGAACTACTTTCTCTTATGAGAAATTATTAACGCTAAATCTTCTATGAAACTTTTTAAAAGAGGACTTCATGTTTATGTGAAATTTTAGGAACTTATTCTATATTTTTCGAAATAGGCTACACCAAATATGGCGTTTCCCATACCTTATATATCTCTTTCGCATATTCCGTATAACTTGCACAAAACATTTTTATTGGTTTCATAGAAAATTATACCATTATTATTTTCATTCCAATAGATTAAAATATTTTTAACTTAAATATTAATTTTCTAATATCTAATTTTTTTCTTTTCAGAAAAACTCATCTTCAAAACTGTTTTAATATATCCATAACCAAAAACATTTTCTTATACCTATTTAATTAATAGGTGTATTCACAAATCATTTTTATCTCTATTCTTAGAAATTATCTTTTAAAAATACATTTTTATTTGGGTTTAAAACAGATGTTATGTAAAACACTGTTACTACAACCCAAAAATACTAGTGTATTGATTCAATTAAATAAATACCAATAAACCTCATATACCTATGTAAAAATATTTCTCTTGGGAGTCACTTACTATAACAATAGTGTTATAGCCTATGCTCCTCTTATTTTTCACAAAAACATTTATTACAATAATAAAAGTTGTAATCTACGTTTTCGGTACTTGATACACTCTAGGTTTTTATATTTAAAATCTTTGTTTACTTACAAAGAAACTAGTGAGTTATATATATATATATATATATATATATACACACACACACTCCATAATTCTTCAAAAAGAATTCTAATTTTTCATTATATAAAAACCAACTTAAATTTCATACCATTCTTCAAAAACCACATATTTATTTTCTATGACAAAATATTAACAATGAAAATTTTCAATTCTAACAATTACATTTTTTTCCACTTTTTAAATTTCAAAATTTTCATTTTATCGGGCATGGCAAAAAGTGGATTTTATTCTTACTCACTTAGGAGTACTTTTCCTAAACCTTGGAAATCTCATTTCCTTACACCATAAGCGACACTTCAAAAACTTTGCTCTCAACTGATGAAACACGAAGTGTACGAAGAACCTTCTCAAAATGTCTGAAAAATCATTAATGACTGGGATGGAATCTAGCTTTCCTAGTGATGAATCAAAGGAATAAAGGAAGCTCAACATGACTGACCCCTGCTGGTCGCAAGAAACCTCGATAGTCCTACCGCTGCATGTTTCTAGTCTAACAACTCTCCTCTCACAGTTTAATATAGCTCCATATGTGGATAGCCAATCCATCCCCAAGATCATCCCATACCCCGAAAATCCCAAAACATAGGCGTCACAGTCAAATTCTACGCCTAGGATAAAAAATTTCAAACCCTTACAAACCATAGACAAGTGTGCCGATCCTCCTATGGGGTTTGAAACAACAATGGGGTCTACCATTAAAGAAATGTCTAAGTGCAAACAATCCACAAGAGAACTAGAGATATAAGAGTGTGATGCTCCAGAATCGAATAGAGTCCGAATGGGAAAATCAGAAATAGAAATCAAACCTTCAACTGTGACTTTCCTACCTCTATCTTGTCCATTGCTAGAAGGCGCTGTATCCAAAGCCTGTACTAGCACTGTAGGTGCGCTTGCTACCTGCCCCGTTCTCTGAGGGCAAGCTATACTAAGGTGACCAGGCTGTCCACAAATGTAACACCTTCCCTTCATCATCTTATTCTTACAGTCCCTTGCGTAATGACCAACCAATCCACCGCTATTGCATTTCCCGCTTTTCTTGATCCGCTTCTGAGGTCCTCCTTCTTTCCTCTTGTCCTTTTCTTTCTTACTCTCCAACCACGGCTTCTTAGAGCTTTTTGCCTTAGGAACCTCTTTAAGCTCTCCCGTCAGCTGCCAAGATGTATGCTGAACTCTCTGCTGATCATCCAATCCCGAAAGTCCGAATATCCTCTTTGCGTCTCTAAGCCAAGCTCTTGCCTCCACAAAAGTCTCCTTACCAGAAAACATCTTTCCATCCAAACTCGCAAAATCCTTACAAAGCTTAGAGAAATTGATGGCGGTAGGTGGGTTGATGGGATTCTCACCCGCTGGTGCTGGGTTGGGCACTTGCCCGTGCACCTCTAGAGTCGTTACTTGTAGATACCTACGAAACCAGGCTGGGACTGGAATGCCCTTTGGAAGGTTTGAGGCATCCGCCATTCTACGAAAAGAAAATGATAGTTTAGGAAAGAGTCGAAGGGAGATTGAACTAGACATTTGAGGGGATTTTTATAAAAACTCTTTTATACTTAAAAACTAATTCTAAGAGTTCTTTTCTAAAAACTATTTTTAAAACAAGTTATTTTGGAAAACACTTTACTTTTAAAATAAATTTTTAGGAATTCTGTAACCTTAGGCTCTGATACCAAGTGAAACACCCCACACCCCTTAATATACCCAAAATGACACATTAAATGGCGTGGTGCGTTGTAGGTATAACTGAAACTAACAGAGACTAAGATTCACAAGACAAAAATAGGTAAAAACAGCGGAAACTAAAATAATAACTTATTCAAAACAAAAACTTCGTAATTGCTTCATAAACCAAATAAGTAAAATACCAAATACAACATACATGTCTCAAAACACAATATGTTTCATGAAATAAAAACTCGTAGTCTCAACAAAAATCAGAGTATAAATATCCCTCTCAGGTGCTAGTACAAAGAAAGAAAAACGGAAATAAAAGTAGGGAAATACATAGCAGAATCTTCTCCAAGAATCCTCCGAGCAACTGCCATCCACTGCCCTCTTCCTTGATTGCCTATGGGGGAAGGGGGAAAATAGAGGAGTGGGTTATACTAAAAGTCTGGTGAATGATAGTAACTACTAGAATCTTTAAGCAAAGTAGAAGTAATAGACTCTTCAATGGTTCTAGTATATACAAAAGGAAACAAAGGAAATATGATAGAGAAAAGGTTGAAATAAATACGAATTGACTAGTACTCAATTAATAAGATAGGTTAACTTTGATTGTTTGCACTTGTCCTTGATAGCTGCTTTGATTAGGCTGATTTCCTAATCCTATAATTAGGCTGAAATCTTAATTCTACCCTTTGATCAGCCTGCTACTCCATAGACCATACTGCGGACTAGATGCTATATAGCTCCCTACACAGAAGGCAATGGTGTCTACGAAAGACACACATACTAAGCGCTTGGAACTCAATAGCGACTTAACTCCCCTAATCGATGCCGCACGCTCGGTCACCGCTAGTTCGCACTATCTATTGCTTCTCCTTTTGACCTTTTATTTAGCCTAGACAGTGTTTGCACCAAAATTGGGCACAACACTCTTCGGATGTGGGTGAAAAGATAAAATGAAGAAAATAAATGTAAAATGAAGCAGATCTAACAAACACATCAATTAAACAGATAAGAAAATGCACAGAAACACACAGATTGAGAGTGGTTCGGCGAATTGCCTACGTCCACTATGAAATGATTGATGTTTATTGAATTTCACTCGCCGTTTACAACATATTACAACAGTATAACTGAAGTTTGATAATCATTTCGATAGAATATCGGCGTAGAGAGGCCAAAAGTCCTTCTTCTGTAGGCCCTGGGGCACTATTTATAGGCTTAGGAGGCGAATATCTCACTCAGATCTCGGGAGACTTCTTCTGGCACGTGGGTAGGCCCACGCGATCGATCCCAGGTGATTTTGACTCGATCCGTGATCGATACGAATGAATTTCGTATCGACCAAGACTTGCTCCAATCGAGTCAAAATTTGGCAGGAACATTCTTTATGTTGCACGTAAGAACCTGTGAAAATTTCAAAGCATTTGGACTTGTAGATCATGAGATATGATCGATGCAAATTGGAGTTTTTCTGTCCATGATCGATACGAACGAATTTCGTATCGATCAAGACTTGCTCCAATCGAGTCGATATTTAGCAGGAACATTCTATATGTTGCACGTAAGCTCCTATGAAAATTTCATAGCATTTGGAATTGTAGATTATGAGATATAATCGATGCAAATTTGGATTTCTCAACCGTGATCGATCAATATCTTGAGCATACGAACTCCGAATGACTTGAAATTTAGAACGTTGGCTCTCATAGCTTTGCTTGTCATGTCATATCAACTTTAGCTCGATCCGGACTCGGACAAAATTCATCGATATCCATAGTGAGCCTGCGTATAACCGATCTCCAAGACGAACTGTCATTGGTTTCTAGTCGAGTTCTTGGTGTCACGACCTTGTTAAAAGGCGGGATAACATTTGCCCCCCCAAAGTACGTCTTGTGTGAACATGACGTGCTTTGAAATGCTACATCCTTCATTCTGAAAAAGTTCTATCTGATTCGTTGAGTAGTTGCTATCTTTTCGTCAAAAGATGTGACCTTCGATTGATTTCCAGTAATATAAATGTTAATTTGTTGACTGCCAATGATTATGTAGTGCATCGTTGTAACTGAGTGTCTATTGCTAGCGATTTGTTGTTCACTGTTGTAATTGTCATCAAGTGAGCATTCAACTCCTGTAAATTTTGAAAATTGAATGTTTGTTCGTCATACGCGTACGTATGTTAACCTGACTCCCGTTAACGTTTGCACGTTCACGAGTCGTTGTCAAGTTCTTTAGTTTTTGTTTGGATTGAGTTTCGTATCGATCCTCTCCTGGATCGAAGTGAAATTCAAGTTGTAACAACGTTCGATGGTTGTTTTAAGTCATTCCTTTGTATCGATCCTCTCCTGGATCGATCTGAGATGTTGGAATGAATGCTTCGTATCGATGGATACGTCATATTGGGTCTCGGATTGGCGGATACAGTAATAATGCTTTGTGTCGACGGAGTTGAACGATCTAGACATAATCATACAGTGAGGCTTCACAGAGGATATGCCATTTCTCATTCCTTCATTCAAGAAGAATTCCCGATTATGGATAATCTTTGATAGGAGTCATCCATGACTCCTTTCCTAGATCCATCTCTAAGATCTAGTTGATCTTCATAGGTCAATGCTTGGAATAATAAGTATTTCAACAGGGACAAAGTCTTTTTGCCGTGCATCCCCAGAACTGGCTAGCTTGGCCAGTGACTTAACTTTTTCATTTTGTTCTCCGAGGATGTGTGTAATGGTGTAATAGTCGAAGTCGACTAGTAGCTTTTGGACCCAGCTAGGATAAGGAGCAAGATGTTGCCCCCTAGTCGAATAATCTTCCCTGACTCGGTATACTACTAACCAGTAATCACATAAGATATATAAATTTTCCACTCCTAGTTTTCTTGCAAGTTTGAGCGCCAAGGCTTCATACTTAGCTTCGTTATTTGTTGTAGGGAGTTGAGTTTGAGGGTGTGGTAGATCGATCGTTCCTCAGTAGTAATTAACGCAACTTCGATGTTAAAAAGCCGATTATTGGAAATTCCATCTGTGTACGTTCTCCATCGGTTAGACGGTTCTCCACTGTTCTTTGGATAATCGTCTGATGTAGTGAATTCAGATATGAAGTATGCTAATGTTTGACCTTGGAGAGCTCTCCGAGGGAGATAAGTGATATCAAATTGGCTTAGCTTGATACTCCATTTGAGTAAATTTTCAGACATCTAAGGTTTCTATTGGACCTATCATAATGGTTGGTCGATATGGATGTTAACGGGGTGAGCTTGTCAATAGCCAGCCTTCATCATATACTAGTCTTTAGATTCGTTTCTCTTCACATAGCATTGCGATTCTTATGGCGTGTGTTGACACGGCCCAATTAATGTATAAATCTTCGCGATCCAAAGGTTTGGGTAAAATGGGAGGTCTCTTTAAGCGATCTATCAGAGCTGGAAGTGCATCAATGCAGTTGTTAGTTCATTCAAAAGTTATCTTCCCTCTCTTGGTCAGGTTGAAGAAGAGAATTCACTTTTAGATGGTCCTAGAATCAAATCAACTTAGGACGGTAATCTTTCGACTTAGGCTCTGTACTTGCTTGGTTTTCCTCGGTACATGGGTGTCTCTAACTGTCGGAATTTTCTAGAAATTAGTCTTGATTCCATGAGAATTGATGATGAAAACAAAGAATCTTTCTGATGTAATGGTGAAAGAGCATTTCAAAGGATCGAGTTTCATCCTGCATTTTTTAGAGAGCGTTGAATACCTCTGTCAAATCATCGATATGGTCGTTTGATATTCGTGATCTCACGAGCATATTAACCACATCTACTTTCATTGATCGACCGATATGATTTTTGAATGATCTGTTAATCGTCTTTTGGTAAGTAGCATAAGCGTTCTCAAGTTTGAATCCAGGGATTTCAGCATAGCACTATGGGCCCAGGTCAATAATGAAACAGTTGTATTCCTGGTCTAGGACATGCTTCAGTATCCGATTGTATCTGGAGTTTGCATCCATGGATGTGAGTAATTCATGTCTGATGGTCAGGTCCATCAGTTGGTTGATCATTGGAAGTGGAAAGCTGTGCTTTGTCATACCCCATGAAAATCTGAGTAGTTGACGTATGTCCTCCACTCTCTGTTCGTTTTTCTTATAAGTAAAGGATTGGATACTCATTTTGGTTAGAGGGCATCATGGATAAACCCACTGGTTTTGAGCAGATTCGCCTCCTCTTTAAGTGCAACAGATCTCTCCAGATCCATGTCGCATCATTTTTGTTCACTGAGACATGCCTCGGGTCGACATTTAATGCAGGGTTCTTCATGGCTGGTGAGAGTCCATATATATATGAGATCGAGTCCAAGCGAACACATCAAGGTTCACCTGAAGTAAAACAGTTGACTCTTTCTTCATCATTTCACAGAGTTGTGATCTGATCTACAATACTCGTGATGGGTTGTAGGCGCCTCATGTGTTTATTTTCAATGGTAAATGATCAGGCTTATAAGGACGTTGAATCAAAGGATTAGTAGAACTTAGCCTTGTCCTGCATGCTGCTACATAGCTGGCTCCAGCTTTGGGATTGAATTTACTTGTGTTTCTGAATGATGCGCTTTTCATTCAATGTACTCGCGATCCATTGCTCATTGTAAGGGTCGGAATGATGATCAGTTGCCCATGAGTTCGGGTATTGATCCGATGATTCTATCTCTAGGCATCCTTTCAGTCATAACCTAGAGTTGTTAGGAATATCAGGCATGGGTCATAGGTTCAAATTGTCATAGTCAACTCTTGGATAATCACTCTTTTACCCCCAGTCTTGGGTTGGCGGATGCATTACGCGGACGGTCTAGTTTCGTCCTAGCTGTGTTTATACTATAGTTCAAGCTTTAAGAATCAGAGTTGATTGATGAATGGTTGAATCATATTAATCATATCTTCTTGCTCGTGCCCCCAAGTCTGGGGAATATCTCGATAAGTGGCAGGGTAGATAGTGTCTGCTTCAATTTTGTATTCTATCCCATTGAACCATGGAATCAAGTTAACTGATGGAGGGCTAAGTCGTGCCTATCCTGCATTATGTTCTAGTTCTTTCCTCTAGGCGGAATACATTGTTACTTTGCCGACATTCGGACATAAGCTAGATTCTGGACGGTCAATGACATTCACTTCGCTGCTTATGTCACCATACTTTGTGCAAAAACTGAAGAGTGAATCGTCCAGTCAGATCCAATGCAGGATTGATGCTTCCCTTGTTGAATCGAGGGTACGAGTCAGTGTGTAAATGTTTAGGTTGCACGTGTTTTGAATTGTTCTTTTAATCGAATCATGGTAAAAGTCAGAGAATGAATGGTCACATTGCATTCTCTGGGAGTTAGGAAATTAACTACATCCATTTCGGTTTACATTCTACCGTCGGAACTTGGGATAATGTCAGCTCAAACGCAGTCAGGTCATGCCCATCCGGTTTCATGCTTTTCCAAACAGATCGAAGGAAGGCGACGGAGGACGAATGGTCAAGTCACACTCACTCGTGGTTTATTCTTCTATCCATGCTTTGTTGGTTGAAGGTATTCGATGGACGTTCGGGTGACATCGATTTGTAGTCGAAGAGGATCGATATTGACTGTTGATTCAACGGCATGATGTAGAATGTGAGAAATGCGGATTAAGGATCTTAAGGCTAGAATTAACACTAGATGGGGGGTGAATAGTGTTTAAAGAAATTTGTTAATCTTTTTGAGTTTATCATACTCTGTTAACAATGTATACACTAAACAGACACAGATATGAATACAGAATCAAACACAGATGCAAATATAAAGTAAAAGCAGTAAAGGAAAGAACACACCAGATTTTATACTGGTTCGGAGTTACCCTACATCCAGTCCCGCAACACAAGTACAGATTTCCTTTCAAACTCAATTCAACAATTACAACCCTCGATTTCAAGGCTACAAGATACACCCTCCAGAATAACAATCCTCTGGGTAGAGATACTTGATTTCCGGGGCAACAAGTTCACCCAATTGATTCCTAGGGCTACAATCACACCTTCTCTCGCTCGATTTATTACAAAAAGTCTATAACTCGGATTAGCACTTGGATCTTGTAGAGATAGTGATGGAGAATCACACTAGAAGTAATCGAGTATGATTCGATGTTGATTTCGGCAGAGTAATGGTATGATTTTGTATTAAGAAATGTAGAAGAAGAAGAGGAGTGAAAATCAGAAAAAGTGATTAAAATTCGTTGAAACAGACCCCTATTTATAGAAGAGCAACAGCCATGACCATTCATGAAGAGTTATGGCGAATAGACACTTCTTTTGAAATTTGAATTTTGAAACCAACTAACACTATGTCGACATGGGGTACTTTGGCATGTCGACATCCCAAAGGGATTTTTGGTGTTTTGATTTTCTTTGAAAATAACCTCTATCTTATATTAAAATTATTTTAAACTTTATAAATATACTTAACTATAGTTGAAATACATAAGTAAATATAAAGAACAACATATACATAATTTAACTATAATTTTATATTTAAATCTAAGTATAAATATTTAAAAGTTAAATATATTATTTGAAAAGATAGTTTAAAATCAGGAGTAATTTGACTTTGAAATTAAAGATGTTTTTTAGGCTAAAATTATTTAAAATCAGGATAGAGAGTTTTGAATCTTTTAAAAGGAAAGTTTTGAAATCATTTTGAAAACAAGATAATTTTGTAAAATCATTTTGAAATAAAATTAGTGGATACAAAACAATGTCCCACTAGATTTTCGTAGGTTCCATCCTACTTAGGGTTACATCCCTTTAACGGGCTCGAAGTGAATTCCATTCCACGAATAAATTGGATATTAAGATGCTAGTGCTTTTCTACGAGTTTTAACAATATTCCTAACTATATAACTTATCTTGGAAACTTGAACTCTTGATAATCTTGATACTCATGAGTCTTCTTTCTTTCTATATCTTGAATCTCTATACTGTACAGTCTTCATTCTTGATACCTGCATGGTTAGATCCTGCATATACATATATATCTAAACTTGTAATGTTAGTATTTATATTTTATAATCTATTCTAAGGTTGTTGTCATCAAAACCAACTCCTCAGGGACTAACAATCTCCCCCTTTTTGATGATGACAACCTTTGTTTATAAAATATTCCTTCTATCCTAATAACTCCCCCTAAAACTAAGAACTCCCCCTTAATCTATGCCTAACTACCCTATTTTATACTTCTCCCCCTTTGTCATCAACAAAAACTTACTCTAAACTAGATAACTCCAAACTATATAACTCCCCCTGAAACTAAGACTACATTACTTGTGATTATAATGATAGTGTTATCATACATAATCAATACTTAACTAAAATATAATCCTAAACTATTAACTATCCTAACTAAGAATTCACAATAATACTAACACATATAAGAACACGAGTTTATTTATTACGAGTATGGTTGTATTTACATTTGCGTTTGAAAAACATAAAAACATAAATAACAACGGAAAGAAAGAGAGGAAACTAATGTGTGTTTCTGAACATAGGAGATTTATGAATTGAATAGTTTGGATAGTGGAAACAGAAATTTCCACGTTGTTCAACAAGATTCTCATTTTTGTCGAAACACACTTCTCCAACGCATACTACTTGGTCATCATCCTCCTCGTGTGCTTCTTCCATTGGTTCTTCTTCTTCTTTATCGCTGACCTCATGTTCTTGATTGAGTGAAGAGTCTTCATCGATCAAGATAGGGTTGGCCTGGTTATCCATTAGGAATTTTTGTAAATTCCTAAGAATCTTACCTTGCCTCTCTTTCTCTTTCGCCATACGAAGTTGAGTCACTTGAATTTCTGTCAACATTTGAAGAGTATCCTTCATAGACTCCTCCAATTTAGTTACACGTGCGAGAGTAGTGTATTGAAATGGACCAGAAGTAGGAGAGGGGAATGAGAAAGTTGATTTTATGTTTGATTTAGAGGAAGATGCCATTATTTTATATATTTCAGAATAGAAAGTGAAGAGAAAACAAAGAGAATGAATAAGAATTCGAAATAGAGAGGAATATATAACTAAATTTTTGAAATTTGGTGGGAAAATTTTAAAAATAAAATAAAAACGTTATATGTCGACATGTCTTCCTAGGGGATGTCGACATGGTCCTTATATTTTAACTCTATGATTTATTTTAATATTAATTATTAATTATACTTGTTATTTATATTTTATATTTCAGTTATAGAACAAATACCTAATTCTCTTCTTAATTTAGTAAATATAGATTCATTTAATGGTTTTGTTAAGATATCAGCGATTTGATTCTCAGAGTTTATATATTCGAGTGTAATTACTTCTTTAGTTATATTATCTCTAAGAAAATGATGTCGAATGTCAATATGTTTAGTTTGAGCATGATGAGTAGGATTTTTAGATAAATTTATTGCACTAGTATTATCACAATAAATTGGCGATTTTGAGATATTTAATCCAAAATCTCTTAAGGTTTGTTGCATATATATTACTTGAGAACAAGCCAAAGCAGCAGAAATATATTCTGCTTCAGTTGTTGATAGAGAAACTGTACTTTGCTTTTTACTAAACCAGGAAACCAGAGAATGTCCCAAAAAGTGACAAGTTCCACTTGTACTTTTCGGTCTGATTTACATCCAGCATAGTCAGCATCACAGTATGATATTAAATCAAATGAATCATTTTTAGGATAAAATAAGCTATAATCAAAGGTGTGTTTAATATATCTTATGATACGTTTTACAGCTTTTAAGTGAGTTTCTTTAGGATGAGATTGATATCTTGCACAGAGACATACACTATGCATGATATCAGGTCTACTAGCAGTGATATAGAGCAATGATCCGATCATTCCTCTATACAACTTTTGATCTACATCTTTCGAGAAATCTTCTTTACTTAGATATTCATTGGTTGCCATGGGAGTAGGTTTTCCACTCGCAGTAGTCAAACCAAATTTATTGACTAGTTCTTTAGCATATTTTTCTTGACTAATAAAAATACCATTATCTAACTGTTTTATTTGCAATCCTAGAAAGAAATTTAATTCACCTATATGACTCATCTCAAACTCTTTTGTCATTATTTCAGAAAATTCTTTATTCATTTCGAAGTTAGTTGACCAAAAATGATATCATCTACATATACTTGAACTAGGATAATATCATTTTTATTTCTTTTAATAAAAAGAGTGTTGTCTATTTTACCAATTTCAAAATTTGATTGTAATAAATAAGATCATAGTCTATCATACCAGGCTCTAGGAGCTTGTTTTAGACCATATAAAGCTTTCTTAAGTTTGTACACATGGTTTGGAAAATTTTCATCTTCAAAAAGTGGTGCTTGTTCAACATATACTTCTTCTTTTACAAAACCATTTAAAAATGCACTTTTTAACATCCATTTGAAATAATTTGAAATTATTATGATTTGCGAAAGCAAGTAGAATCCTAATGGCTTCTAATCTTGCTACAGGAGCAAAGGTTTCGTCACAATCTATACCTTCTTCTTGACAATAACCTTGGGCGACTAATCGTGCTTTATTTCTAACGACCTCACCTTGTTCATTCATTTTATTTTTATAGACCCATTTAGTTCCAATTATAGTTTTATCTTCAGGTCTAGGAACAAGTTCCCAAACTTCATTTCTAGTGAATTGATTTAATTCTTCTTGCATAGCCAAAATCCATGAATCATCAGTTGATGCTTCTTTAGGATTTTTGGGTTCAATAGATGATATTAATGCTACATTACTCATTTTACTTAGTTGATTTCTAGTTGTAACAATAGATTGCATATCTCCTATTATATTTTCAATAGGATGATCTTTTAAAAGTTTAATCTTTTTATTAGGATGGTAAATTTCATTATTAATTTCGGCTGATTCTTGATTTTGAGTAACTAAATCTTCTTCATCATTTGTAATTTCAAAATCTTTTAAATTTTCATCAAACGAAACATGCATTGTTTCTTCGATGGTGTTAGATCTTAAATTAAAAACTCTATAAGCTTTACTTCTATTAGAATATCCGATAAAGATTCCTTTGTCGGATTTAGGATCAAATTTATCCAAATTATCTTTTGTATTTAAAATAAAGCATTTACTTCCAAAAATTCTGAAGTATGATACCTTAGGTTTCTTTCCATGAAGAAGTACATAAGGTGTCTTATCAGTTAAAGGTCTGATTAAAATTCTATTCAAAATATAACAAGCGGTAGCAACAGCTTCTGCCCAAAAGTGTTTTGGTAAATTACTATTTGAAAGCATAGTTCTCGCACACTCTTGTATCGTTCTATTTTTACGCTCAATTACTCCGTTTTGTTGTAGAGTTCTTGGAAATGAGAAATTGTGAGTTATTCCCTTCTTATTGCAGAATTCCTCAAACTTTTCATTTTCAAATTCACCACCGTGATCACTACGAATAGTTATAATTTTTAAAGATAATTGATTTTTAATCCTTTTTGTAAAGTTCTTAAAACATTCAAAAGTATCACTTTTTTGTTTCAAAATTATTGTCCATGTAAATCTAGAATAATCATCTACAATTACAAAACATATTTACTATGATTTATTGACTGAATTTGAGATGGTCCAAATAAATCAAGATGAAGTAACTCAAGGGATATTGAAGTTGAAATCATATCTTTTAATTTAAAGGAACTTTTTCTAAGCTTTCCTAATTGACATGCATCACATAAACTATCTACTATAAAATTCATTTTAGGGAGACCTCTTACTAGATCATGTTTTGACAGTCTAGATAAGAGTTTGAAATTCAAATGTCCAAATCTCTTATGCCAAATCCAAGGGTCACTTGTATTTGCCAGAAGACATAGGTTATCATTTGAAACTTTCATACTAAGAATATAAATATTCTTTTTCCTAGTTCCCTCAAATATTATGGTTGCGTTATTATCTTCAATATGACATTTATCTTTTTCAAATTTAATTTTATATCCTTTATCACATAGTTGACTTATACTTAGCAGATTGTGTTTTAGATTCTTAACTAGCGAAACATTAGTAATAATAGGAGTTTCAGATCTACCGACATTGCCGATGCCAATCACGTATCCTTTCGAGTTGTCGCCAAAGTTAACCAGTCCTCCGTCTTTGTATATAATATTATTCAGCATATCAGGATTACCAGTCATGTGTCTAGAGCATCCACTATCAAGTATCCACTTATTCCTTTTGATCTGCACAGATTGTCCATTATGGATTGATTCCTTAATACCCATAAAGCATCTTTCCTGCACATTATAAAATTTGGGTAAACAACTAGAATTTGAATAACATTCATATGCAGACTCATGGAACAATAATGATTTAAACAATTCTAAACTAGTTTTAACATATTTTTCAAAAATAGCCATTTTAAAACTTTTCAAAATTCAGATTATGAAACTTTTGAAAACAAAGCTCTGATACCAAATGTGAGAAATGCAGATTAAGGATCTTAAGGCTAGAATTAACACTAGATGGGGGGTGAATAGTGTTTAAAGAAATTTGTTAATCTTTTTGAGTTTATCTTACTTTGTTAACAATGTATACACTAAACAGACACAGATATGAACACAGAATCAAACACAGATGCAAATATAAAGTAAAAGCAGTAAAGGAAAGAACACATCGGATTTTATACTGGTTCGGAGTTACCCTACATCCAGTCCCGCAACACAAGTACGGATTTCTTTTCAAACTCAATTCAACAATTACAACCCTCGATTTCAAGGCTACGAGATACACCCTCCAGAATAACAATCCTCTGGGTAGAGATATTAATTTCCGGGGCAACAAGTTCATCCAATTGATTTCCAGGGCTACAATCACACCTTCTCTTGCTCGATTGATTACAAAAAGTCTATAACTCGGATTAGCACTTGGATCTTGTAGAGATAGTGATGGAGAATCACACTAGAAGTAATCGAGTATGATTCGATGTTGATTTCGGCAGAGTAATGGTATGATTTTGTATTAAGAAATGTGGAAGAAGAAGAGGAGTGAAAATCAGAAAAAGTGATTAAAATTCGTTGAAACAGACCCCTATTTATAGAAGAGCAACAGCCATGACCATTCATGAAGAGTTATGGCGAATAGACACTTCTTTTGAAATTTGAATTTTGAAACCAACTAACACTATGTCGACATGGGGTACTTTGGCATGTCGACATCCCAAAGGGATTTTTGGTGTTTTGATTTTCTTTGAAAATAACCTCTATCTTATATTAAAATTATTTTAAACTTTATAAATATACTTAACTATAGTTGAAATACATAAGTAAATATAAAGAACAACATATACATAATTTAACTATAATTTTATATTTAAATCTAAGTATAAATATTTAAAAGTTAAATATATTATTTGAAAAGATAGTTTAAAATCAGGAGTAATTTGACTTTGAAATTAAAGATGTTTTTTAGGCTAAAATTATTTAAAATCAGGATAGAGAGTTTTGAATCTTTTAAAAGGAAAGGTTTGAAATCATTTTGAAAACAAGATAATTTTGTAAAATCATTTTGAAATAAAATTAGTGGATACAAAACAATGTCCCACTAGATTTTCGTAGGTTCCATCCTACTTAGGGTTACATCCCTTTAACGGGCTCGAAGTGAATTCCATTCCACGAATAAATTGGATATTAAGATGCTAGTGCTTTTCTATGAGTTTTAACAATATTCCTAACTATATAACTTATCTTGGAAACTTGAACTCTTGATAATCTTGATACTCATGAGTCTTCTTTCTCTCTATATCTTGAATCTCTATACTGTACAGTCTTCATTCTTGATACCTGCATGGTTAGATCCTACATATACATATATATCTAAACTTGTAATGTTAGTATTTATATTTTATAATCTATTCTAAGGTTGTTGTCATCAAAACCAACTCCTCAAGGACTAACATAGAATGTTCGAACCTCATTTCATATCGATCCAATGGTATGATATGAAAGGTGCAGATCAATATTTCCCGTCGATCCGACGGTACGATATAATTGGTTGCCCAGGACTTCGGGCATCATTCTGATTGGTTAGCATTAGGGTCTCCTTGTAGTCGTTGCCTTAAGTTGTAAAGGACGTTAAGCTGGAGATGTAGCGAGTCACCTTTCTCTTCTTTCGGTGATTTGTACTTCTGCCCCTAGTCTTGGGTTAGCAGAGTTAGTTTGTGGATGGTCTAATTGCACCTGTAGTGAGTTTACACTCCTCACGTCGAGTTCAGGTCAGAGTTGGTGAATGAATGGTCGAATCACATTCATTCGTTTGTCTATTCTTGTAGCCAAACTTTGGAGATCGGGTCAGTTGAAGGGCCATTCATCACACCTATTTGATCTTTATACCCCTGTCCACACTCTAGGGACTAAGTTTTTTTGTAGAAAATGGTCAGACCACGTTTTCCTCGGTCAATTCCTCTGCCCCCAGTCAAGGGAAAAAGTCGAAGTGTGGTTGGTCAAATTACAACAACTTTAGTTTGATGCTTCTGCCACTGAACTGTATGAAGGAATTGATTGGCGGATGGTTAGGTCACATTCATCCATTTTGCACGCACAACCCGTCAGATCACAGGTGAGAGTTAGCAGATGAATGGTCATGCCATGTTCATTTGCGGTTGGATGGTAGTAATATCAATTCAAAATAGGACATCCAGCTAGGTCCATTTTTCGAATCTACGCCTCCCTGTCGAATCAAGGAAGAAATTTTGTCTTGAAGGGTTGGAGTGCATCCTTATAAATTTACATTATGGGTCTCGTGCCAGGGATAAGAGTTGATGCATGGACGGTTGTGTCACGCCCGCTTAGTGCTGGATGGTCGGATCACATCCAATTTTGTGTGTTAAGTGTTCCCCCATGTCAGGGGAAGATTGGAAAGCAGATGGTCGAACCACATCCGCTTTTTGTACTACATAACTTGATGAGGAACCATAGCCGATAGATGGACAGTCGAATCACATCCCTTTTGGTATTCATATTCCAAACCATGCTTTGAGGACTGGAGTTGGTTGATGGGTTGTTAGTCACACCCATTTGGTGTTTATACTCTAGCCTGCGCTCTCAGGACCGAAGTAAGTTGATGGGTGGTCATTCGCACCCAGTTGGTGTTTATACTCCAGTCCACACTCTGGGGACTTAGAGTTAGTTGATGTTTATACTCCAGTTCGCACTCTGGAAATCTGGAGTTAGTTGATGTTTATACTCCAGTTCGCACTCTGGGAATCTGGAGTTAGTTGATGTTTATACTCCAGTTCGCACTCTGGGAATCTGGAGTTAGTTGATGTTTATACTCCAGTTCGCACTCTGGGAATCTGGAGTTAGTTGATGGGTGGTCATTCACACCCATTTTAGTGTTTATACTCCAGTCTGCGCTTTGGGGACTTAGAGTTATTTAATGTTTATACTCCAGTTCGCGCTCTGGGAATCTGGAGTTAGCCGACAGATGGTCAGTCACATCTGTTTAGGCTTTAGGATTTCGTTCACACTCTAGGAACAAGAAGTTGATCAGGTACGTGGACGGTTGTATCATATCCACCCTGAGTAGGAAAGCGAAGTCATTAGATGGACGGATCCATCCTCCTCGAGCTTGTAAATATGGAAGGCGAGGTCATTAGATGGACTGATCCATCCTCCTCGGGTTTAGGTTGAAACACGGGCGAAGTCGTTAGATGGACGGATCCATCCTCCTCGAGCCCATGTCCGTAAGTTTATACTCCAGCTCACACTCTGGGAGCCGAAGTTAGTTAAAGGATTGTCATGTATCAATCTCTTATTGCCGCAGTGTGATGGCTTGTCCCTGAGCTTGGGGTTTCACTTAGCGAGTGATCGGTGGGATCCCGATTAACTTCCACTTATATGCCCCTCAACGAAGAATGAGATTTAGTTTATGGACGGTTGGATCACGTCCATGTTTGTTTGGATTCCACTTTTGCTAAGCCTAAGGAGTAAGATTAGTGTTTTGGCAAGCTTTGTGCTCGAGCATAGGAAAGGATGGTCGAACTACATTCACTTTGAGTTGTGTATTTTCCCTTAAGTCGGGTGTAAGAATTGGAGAGCAGACAATCGAGTCATGTCCAATTTATACTTTGCATTCTTTCGATCGAGCTAAGGAAGAGAGTTGAAATGACAGCTCGTGATGGTTAGTGAGTAGGCAGTCAGTCGTTGATGACTTTAAATTGAGGGTTGGACCCTGATGAAGTTGGTTTAAGGCATGACTGTTTTGTCGAATTACAGAAGCAAACTGGAGAGTGAACGTTCATATCATATCCACTTTAGACATGTGTTCTCTCGAATAATCCCAAGTGTCTAATGTAGGATTGGATGCATGGATGGTGATATCACGTCCACCCTTGGTGTGATTCCGATTTTATCAGGCATCAGAAGAAGCATAAGTATTTTGGCGAGCTTCAAACACGAGATGGAGAGTGCATTGTTGGGACATATAACTCCAAGTCTTTCTTAAATCTCCTAATTAAATTGCAAAGGCGGATGAGTGGATGGTCGGTTGCATCCACTTTGTACTAGAGTCCTGACCTTATCGGTCTCTTCCGCTTTGATGCCTTGCCCCCAGTCAGGGGCATATAGTAGCCGATGAGTGGTTGAATCATGCTCGTCATGATGATACCTCAATGATTTGATCATAGTCCGGGGAGGTTGTTTTGCATCCAATCTTAAGTACTCGGTTACCTGCATCATTTGCAAGTAGTTTAATTCAAGTCTGTCATATTTCGCAACGTAAATGAAATTGAATTAGAAATAATTCAAAAGAGATCAGATCAAATCTCATTGATAAGTGAGGCAGCGTCGTATGCTCGCTATTGCACTTCAGTCCAGCCCTTCTCAGTTGGAAGTCTAATGCAAATGGTTCAATTTGATCAAAGTCCTTGATCGATAGGGGTTGGATGTTCCCGATCCTCCGTTTTATAGGCTTGCACATATTGTCGGAGATATCCTTTCTGGAGCAGCCTTATGGCGTTGGCGTTCACGGTAGCCATCTAGAGAAGAGGAGTTTTCCGATCTAGAGTATGGAGTAGGTCCCTTCCTTATCTCGCCATGTTGATCCTTCATCTGGTTCATCAACTCAATATTGGCATGCATATGTTGGTGTACTCGTCGACGGCTACCCACCAGTTCTCTTATCAAAGTCTGGAAATAAGCTCTGGTGATGAATTCATTTATGGGTATTGGCAGCAACTGGCTGTGGGCTTTGGATAAATTCGTTGGCTGCCAGCTTCTTCATTCCCTTCAACAATATGAGAAGTAGAACTGGTATGTCTAACCACGATTGACAATGTTCTTTGAGGAATGGAGGAAGACAACTACATTTGATGGCAGTAGTCACTCTTGGTGCAAGCCATGCGCAATTCTCACTTCATGAGGTAGTGTCGGGCGTAATATTTCCAAAGTACACCGACGAAGTCAGCGTGTTGATTTTTTGCTGGAAAATACGCATGTAGGATGGTTTCAATAAATAGGTCTGGACTGGGAAAGATACTTCTATCAGCATTATCAGGTCCATTTTATGGCTGTGGGGTTTTGTAATACTGGTGAATGATGTATGCACGATTGCCCAACGTTCGAGTGGTTGGTAATGCTGATTGGATGGTGAGTTGGTTAAGATGGGCTCATAGGTTGGTGATTATTTCTAATTTTCACCCAGGTAGGAGGCCCATATAAGATAGTGAGGAAGTCCTCTTAAGGTTGTATGTCGTGCTTCTAGTCATATGGACACGGTATGATTAAGATGCGGGCATTTGAAGATGGTTCAGCGGTGACCAGCTATGTTTTGAGTTAGCAGAGTAGACAGTGTTGGGTAGTCATCATATTAGCCATCGTACCATAGTTGTCAATTCAGGAGTTTAAAAGCTAGTCAATTGGGGAAAGTTGCATTCCACCTTAGAAGCATGATATATTAACCAACTCTAGTTCTTGGCGTATTAGCTAGGTTCTCCAGCCTCTGGGAGCATCGGTTGAGTAGTATTTCTTTACCCATTCGTCGATTGCAATTCAACATTTGTTGTTGTGATCTCCTATGTCTTGTTCAGTCATGGAACAATTAGAAGCATGGATGGAATGTTCCTTCATTAAATTGGTGATTGAATTCACTATGTGGGTGCTCTGCGTTGCGGCTAGGGGTATCCATATTTTCATACCCGAAATTTTTTTTTTTGAAATTTCGTATCGTTCTTAGCAACGTTTGAACGATACAAATGTAGGTGAAATCGAACGATCCGAAAAGTGGACAATTGGATCGATACGAAAGGCGTACAGTTGGACCGATACAAAGTGGATGTGAGTATCGATACGAATTGGATGCGGAAGGATCGATACGAACAGCGTGTGAGTATCGATACGAATTGGGCGCAGATGGATCGATACGAACAGCATGTGAAAATCGATACCAATTGGACGTAGATGGATCGATACGAACTGCGTGTGAGAATCGATACGAATAGGACGCAAATGGATCGATACAAACTACGATCGATACGAACAGAGCAGTTGCGATCGATACGAAACAGAGCAGTTGCGATCGATACGAACAGAGCAGTTGCGCAGAGCAGTTGCGATTGATATGAACAGAGCAGTTGCGATCGATAAGAACAGGATGTGAGGATCGATACGAAAATGATGTGAGTATCGATACAAACAGGAGGTGAGTATCGATACGAATTGGACGCAGATTGATCGATACAAACTGCGTGTGAGTATCGATATGAATTGGATGCAGATGGATCGATACGAACTGCGTGTGAGTATCGATACGAAAAGTGATCGATACGAAAGCTGATCGATACGAAGTACGATCGATACGAATGTTGTCATATTTTCTGGATGTGAATACATGGATACAAAAATCACCATATTTTCTGGATACGAAAATATGGATATGAAATTCACCATATTTTCTGGATACGAAAACATGGATACGAAAATCACCATATTTTCTGGATACGAAAATGATCATATTTTCTGGATACGAAAATATGGATATGAAATGATCATATTTTCTGGATACGAAATTCACCATATTTTCTGGATACGAAAATATGGATACGAAATTCATCGTATTTTCTGGATATGAAAACATGGATACGAAAATGATCATATTTTCTGGATACGAAATTCACCGTAATTTCTGGATACAAAAATATGGGTACGAAATTGATCATATTTTCTGGATACGAAAATATGGATACGAAATGATCATATTTTCTGGATATGAAAATATGGATACGAAATTCACCATATTTTCTGGATACGAAAATATGGATACGAAATTCATCATATTTTCATGGATACGAAAATATGGGTACAAAATTCATCATGAATGTAGTTCCTCTTAGATCTGGAGCAATCTGAATAGAATAGAAGAAACCACTGGACGACAGATCTGGATCTCCTCCTTAGATTTTTGCAATCCAACAATGGTAGTAGATCCACAGAGCAAGAGAAAAGTTGGGTTTTTCTCAGTGAAAGCACCAAAGTGTTTGTACCAAAACTGGGCACAACACTCTTCGGATGTGTTTGAAGAGATAAAATGAAGAAATAAATGTAAAATGAAGCAGATCTAACAAACACATCAATTAAACAGATAAGAAAATGCATGGAAACACACGGATTTAGAGTGGTTCGGCGATTTGCCTACGTCCACTATGAAATGATTGATGTTTATTGAATTTCACTCGCCATTTACAACAGTATAACTGAAGTTTGATAATCATTTTGGGAGAATATCGGCGAAGAGAGGCCAAAAGTCCTTCTGTAGGCCCTAGGGCACTATTTATAGGCGTAGGAGGCAAAAATCTCACTCAGATCTCGGGAGACTTCTTCTGGCACGTGGGTGGGCCCATGCGATCGATTCCAGGTGATTTCGACTCGATCCGTGGTTGATACGAATGGATTTCGTATCGACCAAGACTTGCTCCAATCGAGTCAAAATTTGGCAGGAACATTCTTTATGTTGCACGTAAGCTCCTGTGAAAATTTCAAAGAATTTGGACTTGTAGATCATGAGATATGATCGATGCAAATTGGAGTTTTTCTGTCCATGATCAATCAAGACTTGCTCCAATCGAGTCGAAATTTGGCAGGACCATTCTTTATGTTGCACGTAAGCTCCTATGAAAATTTCATAGCATTTGGACTTGTAGATCATGAGATATGATCGATGCAAATTTGGATTTCTCAACCGTGACGATCAATATCTTGAGCATACGAACTCCGAATGACTTGAAATTTAGAACGTTGGCTCTCATAGCTTCGCTTGTCATGTCATATCAATTTTAGCTTGATCCGGACTCGGAAAAAATTCGACGATATCCATATTGAGCCTGCGTATAACCGATCTCCAAGACGAACTGTCATAGGTTTCTAGTCAAGTTCTTGGTGTCACGGCCTTGCCAAAAAGCGGGGTAACATACAGCATAAGCGTGCCCTCGTCTCACTTCAGGCTATTGTGAGACACCGTGTTCATAGAAAATAGGGAATGTTGTTGGTACTGGTCCCTGTCAAACAAAATCTAGTTGCATCCCTTGTCCAAATCCCCATGATTTAGTCTTTTAATTATTGACCTCTTATCTACCCTAAACAACATAAGTGTGTCCCAAGGGAAATACTGTCGGTATGGATCTTTTCTTTTAACTATTGACCACCTATCTACCCTAAACAGCATAAGGGAAATGCTACCGGTACGGATCTTTTATTTTAACTATTGACCACCTATCTACCCTAAACAGCATAAGGGAAATGTTGTCGGTACGGATCTTTTCTATTAACTATTGACCACCTATCTACCCTAAACAGCATAAGGGAAATGCTGCCAGTACGGATCTTTTCTTTTAACTATAAACCACTTACCTACCCTAAACAGCATAAGAGAAATGTTGCCGGTACGGATCTTACTTTCATATTTGCTTATTAACTTAGATAAATTATTTTAAATAAGCCTTTAATATTATTCTTACTATCTATGCTTATTAATTTATCCTAAGTCTTAAAGTAAGCCTCATTCTGTTCTGTTTTCTTATTATAACCTATGTTATAATCGTTCTTATTACTTAACCCAAAGTCCAAGTGTGAAAATAAGCTTCTTTCATCTTTTACTCTTTTTATTTATAATTCTAAGTTATAACTAGGCCAATTATTTTAATTAGTCCAATCCTAACAACAATATCATAATTAGCCTCAATTTTAGTCTTAGTTCCATTTTTATTATTGTCTTTACAATTTACATCTTATCTTCCGTTATTTCAGTATTCTTATAATTTTAATCCATATTCGCATTTAATCTATTCTAACTCATACGCAATGAAGAAGGAGAAATAAAAGAAAATTGAAAATAGAAGAAAATCCAAAGAGTAGAAAAAAGATGTGGATAACGCATAAATAACAGTAAATAAATTAAAATACTGTAAATAAATGAAAAAGCTACAATTAACAGAAATAAACTAAAATTAACTGAAAATAATAGCTAAAAGAAATAGATTGAAAATAATTCTAAAAACTGTATATAAACTATTAAAAAGGTTATTCCAAAAATCGTAGTAAAACTATAACTATTGGAAACTCTATTATTTTAAATTACTTAAAGAAATTTAAAATAGTTACAATCACTTACCTGTGGTCCTAAGCTCTTCCCTTTGGGTCTTCCCGGATCCACTTGAGGTTATTGAAATATTTTTATTAAAAAGTTTCTCTCCTTGGAAATTATTCCTTTTAGGGTCCTTCCTGAAAAGGTGAACCCAAGCGGAGAAAAACTAGAATGAGAAAAAGTTTAGGCCTAGGGTCTTATTTATAGGGGTAGAAGTGGATCTCGAACCGTTAGATTTAGGGATTGAATAAGATGCAACCACGTCATAGGCTGAATAGGAGTCATTGGATGCAAGAATGGAAAGATCAGATTGAGTTAAAGAATGCAAAACACGTAGAAAATATGCTAACAAACGTTACTGGATGAAGGAATTTTCCTTCGTCCAATTTCTAAGGCGGGTCGACCGCCATGTCGACCGTCGGTTACGTAGGGTGAGGTTAGGTTGACCTAGTGGTCGACCTAGCCTATATAATTTTTGTTTCTTTTCTTGACTTTTGTTTAATTCATATCTTGGCCATATTAACTCGGATTCTGACGTTCTATATATGGAAATTGACTAGAAAATTACCACGGACACAATGGTGCAACTCATGTAGCTCAATTCTAATAATTTCACAAAGTTATTTTATTATTTAGTTAATTAACGAATTAATTATTACGGGTTAAATTTCGGGTTGTTACATCCCCTCATGAATATCCTTTTAAAACATATCCTTTGCAAATATTAATTCTGCAACCAAAACTGGTTAAAAATGTAAAGCATTATTATGTAAACATACATATCAGGTAACAAATGGACTATTTGTCCGAACACTATTGTTTTGTTTGGCTAATTACAACCTTTGGTTGATTTGGGCCTACCAAACAATATAAACAAAAAAATCTAACATCTATTAGGTACTCCTCTTCTGGACGGTCTGTCCCTAACTTACTTTCTCCAGGTCAACTGATCCTAATTGTTTTGCGGCCTCACCAATAACCTACCTCTATACAAATATATTACTTTCTGTGTGTAACATCATTTTAGTCTTAGACAAAGCCCTACCCACTGGAATTTTGGACTAAATTAGCTAGGGGCTAATAGTTAATGTATAGGGCGCGACCATATACCAGGCCTATCTGGTATTCCAATATCTGAGTCATTTTACTTAGGGTCATCTACCTAAAAAAATTCCTTGAAAACCATTTCATTGATTTAAACCTTTAAAACATTCTTTAAACAAGGAAGATATACCATATGCTTTACTCAAATCACCTTGCCATGTTATACATACTTTACTCAAAACTTTGTTGATGAAAACATTTAACCTTTGAAAGTATCTATTTCGATCCCATTGAAAGTATCCCTTTCGGAACCAAGTAAACCCTTTATATCCTAGGCCGAAAGGCCAACACATTCCTTTCGAAACCATTCATATAAACCTTTCGAAATCATTGAAAACCTTTCCTTCGAAAGCTATAAAACCTTAGACATCCTATCTTTAAACACTTAAACATTGCCTTTCAAAAACATTGGAAAACCTTTTCTTTCAAACTTTTCGAAACCATTGGGGAACCACCCCTTCAAAACCTTCATTAAAACCTTTCAAAAGCATTAAAACAACAAACCTTTCGAAATCATTTGGGTTCAAGTAAAACATGTGGAACGACCTTTAGAAACCACTTAAACTATCTTGTTCGAAACCTTTTGGTTCTACATTCAATAGAGCAAAAGGTTTATAAAACATTTAAGTCGAAAGCACTCTTTCGATAGCATTTCCTAAGTAAATAAGTGATGGTGTCAAAACAACCCTTCGAAAGCATTGGAGAAGCGACTTGGGTTTTAAAATAAAGTATACCATCCGAAACTATTTGCTTCAAAAGGTAGAAAGTGGCAGCTAGGAGTTTCAACCCCTTTGAAAGCATTTTCTTAAAATAAAGGCGCAACCCATTTCGAAACCTTTCCTTTTGAACATTTAATTCAGTCGAAAGCCAACCAAGTCGAAAGCATTCCTATCGAAAGCAAAGCAGGCGCATTTTCATTTAAAATCAAAGCAAGCCTTCGACCTCCTTCGGAACCCCATGTTTCGACTTCATACCTTCTGCCTTAGTCCAATTCGCTACATACCAAGTATTGATACTAGGCGCATTGGTTTCGATGGTGATGGAGGCAGAACTATCGGGTCAGAACCTAGGTGCCAAAAGTGTCGAAACATGAAAAAACACGATTAAACTTATTTTTAGCTTTTTAAAGTAATCTTTTCAACTAACCTGCCTTGTTTGTCAAAATATTATTGGTTGTAATTTCTTTTATAAAAGTTCTGCTGAAATTTCAAAAATAAGCAATTCAATTTATTTACAAAATACCCCTTCTCCTTTTATGAATATATAAAACTTTTATGTCACATACCTTAAATAATTTTATATATTTATAAAAACACATAAGAAAATTTGACAAAAACTCCAAAAAGTCATTTTTAATAAGTTTTCCAACATACATTAATTTCAGACCCAAAACATAAATAATTTAGCCGTAAATTATTTTAAACCCTGGTAATCATTTTATTCACTACAAAATTAATATAAAATCCACATTAAATCAAAAAATTATGAAAATTGAAACCCATCTTTAAAATATCATTTATGTCCTAAATCTAAAATCGTAAGGCATTTGGATGTCATTTAATAGGGTTTTCACATCAAAACATGTCATTAAACCTATATGAATAAGCATAAATCATCAACAAGCATATATAAACATTCTATCGTTGAAAAAAAGGCATAATCTTGCAAAATAATTCGGATTAACCTTAAAACCAAAAAAATAGAAAATATGAGATGTAGTCACTATTACCTTAGCTTTGAGATTAAGGAGTTTGAGATTTGAATGGATTTGATTTTGCTTAGTCTTCCTTCCTTTGATTTTCTTTATCTTCTTCCTCTTGCTCTTGCTAATAGTGGTGGGCCTCTATTTAGTTTGGTATTGCAAATGAACGTATGAAATGAATTCTTAAGGGTTTAGGGTATTAGAATATTCTTATTCCAACTTTGCCCCTCACCAATTTCCTTTACCCATTTTATTTTAGTTCATTTTAGTTCATTTATTCTCTTAGGCACGGCTACCCCTTATTAATCCCAAATCTCAATCCCCTAATCATCACATTATTTTATTTTATTTAGCTAATTAAATATCCTAAATAATGTTACTAAAAATTAGGGTCATTATAGACTCCCCTCCTTAAACAATTTCGTCCTCGAAATTATGATAAGTTACACAAAAAATCTATCATAAAGGTAAAATATACCATCAAACAATCAGGATAAGCATCTCTAATCCTGCTTTCAGTCTCCCAGGTACAGTCTCTCTCATCATCACTCCACTGGACTTTCACTAATCTAACTGTCTTGTTCCTTAGCCCCTTCTCATCTCTTGTGACTATACAAACTAGCTTTCTAACTATAGTTAAGTCTGGTTCTACTACTAAGTCCTCTAACACAGTCGGTGCTATAGTAGACTCCAGATCTCAAACACACTTCCTTAGATGAGAAACATGAAAAACATCGTGGACTCCTACCAAACTGTTCGGTAACTCTAGTTTATATGTGAGTTTCCCGATCCTCTCTATAATAGGAATTGGTCCTACGAATCTCAGTGCCAACTTTCCTGATTTCCCGAATCAAATCACACCCTTCATCGGTGATACCTTAATGAAAACATGATCTCCAACATAGAACTCCAAGTCTTTCCGTCTTTTATCAGCATAACTCTTCTACCTAGATTGAGCTTCCTTCATTCTTGCCCTTATTAACTCAATCTTCTCTAACTAAATCCAGACCATGAACCAACATATCCTTGGTCTCTAACCAACAAACAGGAGATTTGCATGGTCTTCCATGCAAAGCTTCAAACGGTGCCATCCTTATACTAGCCTGATAACTGTTGTTATATGAAAACTTGACCAAGTGTAGATGGTCTTCCCATAATCACCCAAAATCTAACACAGAAGCTCGTAACAAATCCTCTAAGACTTTGTTAACTCTTTCTGCTTGCCCATCGGTCTGTGGATGATAAGTGGTACTCATCTTGAGCTTGGTTTCTAAAATCTCCTATAGACTCTTCAAGAACTCACTAGTGAACAAGGAATCTCTATCACTTACTATGCTACTAGGAATTCCATGCAGTCTAACTACATTCTTCATAAATAACTTAGCTAGAATAGGTGCCGTCTTAGTTGACTTAACTGGAATGAAATAAGCAGTCTTGGTTAAACTATCCACTGTGACCCAATACTTTCATTTCCTCTATTAGATATTGGCAACCCGTCTATAAAATCCGTAGAAATAGAATCCCACTTCCATACTGGAATATCTAATGGCTGAAGCAACCCACTTGGCTTATGATGTTCGGCTTTTACCTGTTGGCTGTTCAAACACTGCTTTACCCATAAGCCTATATCCCTCTTCATACATTCCCAGAAGAAACTCCGCTTGATGCACTGATACATCTTAGTTCCTCCCGGAGGAATAGTGAACTTCGAATGATGGCATTCTTCAAAAACTGCCTTCCTTATGTCTCCCACATTTGGAAAACATAACCTACCTTTCTTTCTCAACCACCCATTCTGGTCAAGACTAAAATCCTTTAAGTCATCGATCTCCATTCCATCCCTTAACTTCCTGATCCATTCAACTAATACTGGATCCTCCATCTGTTTAGAAGCAATCTTTTCAATCATAACCGGTCGATCTTCTAAACATGACAACATAGCAGTTTCCTTACTAGATTTAGTTTCAGATCTCCACTGTACTCTACATGTCGTCAATGCTTCCAAATCTTTCCACTCTGCTATCGTTGCCAACACTGCATTATGATGCTTTCTACTAAGCGCATCTACACCCTTATTACATTTCCCTGGTGTATACTAAATTCCAAAATCATAAGCATCGATAAACTATCCATCTCTGCCGTCTTATGTTCAGCTCCTTCTGAGAGAACAAGTACTTCAACGACTTATGATCCGTACATAGCTCAAACCTCTCTCCCAAAAGGTAATGTTTCCACACCTTCAATGCAAAAATAACTATAGCTAATTCCAAATCATGCGTAGGATCATGCGGTCTACGCTGTCAAGAAGCATAGGCAATCACTTTACCTCTCTGCATTAGCACAGCTCCTAATCAGTTCCACACGCAGCTGTATATACTACCAAATCCTGATTCCCTTCTGGAACAACTAGTACAGGTGCATTAGTCAATAAGTTTTTCATCTTTTGGAATGCTTCCTCACACTTATCGGTCCAAACAAACTTCACATCCTTTCGTGTTAGCTTGGTCATCGGTGCTGCTATCCGCAAAAAATCCTTAATGAACCTCCTATAATATCCAGCCAATCCAAGAAAACTCTTTATCTCAGTCACTGTCTCAGATCTCTTCAAATTATTCACCACTTCAGTCTTAGTTGGATCTACAGACAACCCTTTTTCTGAGACTACATGACCAAGAAATTTCACTTCCTTCTTCCAGAAATGACACTTTAAAAACTTCGCCTTCGGCTGATTCTGCCTCAGCGTCTCAAGCACCACTCTAAAATGAACATCGTGCTCCCTTTCATCCTTAGAGTATATCAAAATATCGTCTATGAACACCAACACGAATCTATCCAAGTACCCTCGGAAAAATCGATTCATCAAATCCAAAAAGAATGCTTGCGCATTAGTTAGTCCGAACGGCATCACTAACCATTCGTACGATCCATATCTAGTTCTAAACGTCATTAAAAGGAATACTATCCTCTGCTACTCTAAGCTGATGGAAACCTGTTGCTAAATCCAACTGATAAAATACCTTGGCTCCACTCAACTGATCGAACAAATCATCAATTCTAGGCAATGGATATCGATTCTTCATCGTCTTCTCATTCAACTTACGATAATCGATACATAATCTTAACGATCCGTCCGGCTTCTTGGCAAACACTACAGTTGCTCCCCAAGGTGAACTACTTGGCCTAATAAAATTCTTGCCTTCCAAATCCACCAACTGCACCTTTAACTCAATCATCTTGTTAGGTGTCATCTTGCTTGGCGGTCTACTCACCAGTTCTGCTCCAGACACCAAATCTATCAAAACTCAATGGCTCGTTTCGATGGCAATCCTACTACGGGCTCAAAAACATCTGCGAATTCTCTAACAACGAAAACGCGATTCAACTCGTCTACTATCTCCACAACACCCAACAAAACATTCGCCTCACGACTAGGGCTTTCTACGGTATATGCAATCTGATCACTACAGTCAAGGTGTTTAAGCGATATTTTCCTAGCATGGCAAAATATCCTATCATCGTAATTACTTAACTAATCCATACCCAAAATAATTCTGAATCCTACAAAGTCAAACACATGCAAACTGCAAACAAAGATATAACCTAACAAATCAAACTCTAGGTGGTTACCCTTCATCCCAAGTGTCGCATACCCTCCTATCGGATTTGCAACCCTTAAGGAAGTAACTAAGTATGAGGGTTCTAGGTTAAGCTTATCTACAAACAACGAGATATAAAAGAATGCGATGCACCAGTATCAAACAGAACGCTAACAGACATACTATGAATCTGAAGCATACCTCCCAACACAACATTTCCTTTCTCCTCTGCCCTTGGCCTCGAGGTAACTGGTTACAATGCAAACACCTTTCCCTTTCCATCCTTAGCAGGCTCTTTGCACTGGTTCTTATAATGGCCAATTTGATCGCAGTCGATGCACCTGATGTTCTTCTTCCCAATCACTTCCTTTGCCTTTCCAGTACGACATTCATTAGCAAAATGTCCCTTCTTATCGCACTTGGAGCAAACAACCTCCGACTTTCCTTTCTTCATGGCTCCACCTTTTTGAGCACCCTTCTTATGAAATAACTTCCTTTTCTGACTCTTCCCCATCTGGACTTCCTTTTCCTTGTTCTTCTCCAATGAAGCAAGCATCTCCTCATGCCTCAATGCCATTTCCACCACAACATCACACGGATCCCTAATATGAGGCAATGTAGCCCTTGCCAACTCAGGCTTCAACCCCCTTATGAACTTCTCATTTCTCTTCATCTTAGTATCCACCGTGGCATGTCCATACCTAGCCAACTCCTTAAGCCTTCTAGCATACTCCAACATAGTCATCTCCCCATGTTCCAACTCAACAAGCTTTTTGAGCAAGGTAAACCTCGCCATCATAGACATGAACCTCTCCTCGAATCTCCTCCTAAACTCAACCCATGTCATCGTTTCTTCATTTACTCCAAATGTCACACCATTCCACCAGAATAAAGCTACTCCCTGTAGCTGTCTCGATGCAAGCCTCCTCTTCTGCTCATTATTGAGTCCCAAGTCTGTAAAGATCCTCTTATAATGCAGCAACCGGTTCTCCACCTCAATGGCATCTTCAGTTCCAATAAATGGCTTTCCTCCAAGCCTAACATAGTCTTTACTCAGAATAGCGTGGTTATTCACCACTGGAGCTTCCTGATTCCCTTCTCCAGCATTTCCTCCAACCACTCCAGCAGCAACACATGCCTGCATCAGGTTGATGAAGAACTGATACATTGCTCCCATGTCAACTTGTAGGACTCCAGCACCCACATTTCCAGCTTGTGCCTGACCTGGGTTTCTCCTGGTATTCGGTCTGGCATTTCCATTTGTTTTGGTGCTTGCCCCTCCAAAGTTAACTCTTCCACTTCCAGCATCCATATCTATATTCAAGCCTCTTGAGATACATAAGAATAGCCTAAGAGAGATATGAAACTAGAGATATACGTATACTTATATATAGGAAATACAAGTACGTTACTATAGCAATATCCCATACCCCGATCTTATCTCTAATTCCTTTGGATTATGTTTTCAAAAATCATTTTAGTTTAAATTTTTTCATAAACCTATGCTCTAATACCAAGTTTTAGCATCCCCTATCTGGAGGCCTGAAGCTAAGCGCTATAGATGCTGCAATCATCCATAGTATTAACTTCCAGTGACCAAATACAGTAATGTTAATGGTATCCGTAATATCAGAAGCGCATGAATATGAAACAAAATCACAGCTTTCATAAAACAACATTTCTAATTACATTTCATAAAACATGTTTCATATCCAGATTACATAATCCCAACATTTCCCAGGTTCGGATCAAATATAGTTATTACAAAATACGCCAAGAGCAACATATGAAGATGCCCCCTTGGATGACCAGAGTACTAAATAGTCATAACTAACTTAATACAACACAGCGGAATAAAACAAATAGAACAACTCCTAAATAGCTAACTTCAGCCTCCTGCTCGTCTTTGGAAGCTTTATTCGCCAACCTACTAAAACCTGAAAATCCTTAACCCTCAGCCTACTCAAATCAATTTTGAGCACCCGAGAGTTTAAAAGGGAAAACATAAACTTTGAGTCGGACATAAAGCCTAGTGTGAATAATACTATACATCTCGTTATTTGATATTAAGTGAGACCACATCGCTTAGCGGAATGGGTTTTCCCTCAGTAATATCCTTTTAAAACATATCCTTTGCAAATCTTAATCCCGCAACCAAAACTAGTTAAAACTATAAAGCATTATCATGTAAACATACATATCAGGTAACAAATGGACTATCTGTCCGACACTATAGTTTTGTTTAGGTAACTACTAACCTTTGGCTGACTCGAACCTACCAGACAATATAAACAAATAATCTAACACCTGTTAGATACTCCTCTTCTGGATGGTATGTCACTAACTTACTTTCTCCAGGTCAACTGATCCTAATGATTTTACGGGCTTACTAATAACCTACCTCTATACAAATATAGTCCTTTCTATGTGTAACATCATTTTAATTTTACCTATGACAAAGCCCTACACACTGGAATTTTAGACTAAATTAGCTGGGGTCTAATAGCTAATGTATAGGGCACGACCCTATACCAGTCTCATCTGGTATACTAATATCCGAGTCATTTTACTAAGGGTCAACTACCCAAAAATTTCCTTGAAAACCATTTCATTGATTTAAACCTTTAAATCATTCTTTAAAAAAGGAAGATATACTCTATGCTTTACTCAAATCACCTTGCCATGTTATACATATACTCAAAACTTTTTTGATGAAAACATTAAACTTTTGAAAGTAACCCTTTCGATCCCATTGAAAGTATCCATTTCGAAACCATGTAAACCCTTTATAACCTAGGCCGAAAGGCCAAAACATTCCTTTCGAAACCATTCATATAAACCTTTCAAAACCATTGAAAACCTTTCCTTCGAAAGCTATAAAACCTTAAACATCCTATCTTAAAACGCTTAAACATTGCCTTTCGAAAACATTGGAAAACCTTTCATTTCAAACCTTTCGAAACCATTAAGGAACCACCCCTTCAAAACATTCATTAAAACCTTTCAAAAGCATTAAAACAACAAACCTTTTGAAACCATTGGGGTTCAAGTAAAACATGTGGAACAACCTTTCGAAACCACTTAAACTATCATCTTCGAAACCTTTGGGTTCTACCTTCAACAGAGCAAAAGGGTCATAAAACATTTAATTCGAAAGCATTTCCTAAGTAAAGAAGTGATGGGTTTTAAAATAAAGTATACCTTCTGAAACGATTTGCTTCGAAAGGTAAAAAGCGGCAGCTAAGGGTTTCGACCCCTTTGAAAGCATTTTCTTAAATCAAAGGCGCAACCCATTTTGAAACCTTTCCTTTAAAACATTTATCAGTCGAAAGCCAACCAAGTCGAAAGCATTCCTTTTGAAACCAAAGCAGGCGCATTTTCATTTAAAATCAAAGCAAGGCTTCGACCTCCTTCGAAACACCCTGTTTTGACTTCATACCTTCCGCCTTAGTCTAATTCGCTGCGTACGAAGTATTGATACCAGGCGCATTGGTTTCGATGGTGATGGAGGTCGGAACCTAAGTGCTAAAAGTGGAGAAACATGTATAAAGCATGTTTAAACTAATTTTAGCTTTTTAAAGTAATCTTTTCAGCTAACCTGCCTTGTTTATCAAAATATTATTGGTTGATAATTTCTTTTATAAAAGTTCTGTTGAGATTTCAAAAATAAGAAATTCAATTTATTTACAAAATACCCCTTCTCCTTTTATAAATATATAAAACATTTAAGTCCCATACCTTAAATAATTTTATATATCTAATAAAACACTTAGGAAAATTCTATAAAAATTCCAAAAAGTCATTTTTAATATGTTTTCCAACATACATTAATTTTAGACCCAAAACATAAATAATTTAGCCGTAAATTATTTTAAACCCAAGTAATCATTTTCTTCACTAGGAAATTAATATAAAATACAAATTAAATCAGAAAATTATGAAAATGGAAACCCATCTCTAGAATATCATTTCTGATCTAAATCTAAAATCGCAAGGCATTTGGATGTCATTTAATAGGTTTTCACATCAAAACATATCAAAATACCTATATAAATAAGCATATATAAACGTTCTATCATTCAAAAACATGGCATAACCTTGCAAAATAATTTGGATTAACCTTAAAACCGAAAACAATAGAAAATATGAGATGTAGTCATTATTCACCTTAGCTTTGAGATTAAGGAGTTTGGGATTTGAATGAATTTGATTTTGATTAATCTTCCTTCCTTTGATTTTCTTTATCTTCTTCCTCTTGCTCTTTCTAATGGTGGTCGGCCTCTATTTAGTTTGGTATTGCAGATGAACGTATGAAATGAATTCCTAAGGGTTTAGGGTATTAAAATATTCTTATTCCAACTTTGCCCCTCACCTATTTTCTTTACCCATTTTATTTCAGTTCATTTTAGTTCATTTGTTCTCTTAGGCATGGTACCCCTTATTAGTCACAAAACTCAATCCCCTAATCATCACATTAATTTATTTTATTTAGCTAACTAAATATCCTAAATAATTTACTAAAAATTAGGGTCATTACAATCTTTTAGCCTATTTAATGAATACTTGTATTTCTTTTGTAATTTCACCGATCATCACCGATCCCTAAGAATAGCTATGTAAAAACTAATTGGAAACTTCAACAGAGTTTAAGTGGACGTAGGCCTCTTATTAGCCAAACTATTATAATTGTCGTGTGTTGTTTTTGTCGTTTTCAATTTATTTTCTTCATTTTATTCTCTATTTTTAATCTTTAGGAATTTATGCCAACTTTTGACGTAAATAGAAAGTAAGAAAAAAGATCCCTTTTCTAAGCACTCTTCCTCCTATTTATGGAAGGAGATCAAAGCAATAAGCTCTAAAATCTTATCCCCATATTCTCCACATCTACTAGGAGGCTTTAGAAGAAGATCATGGCCAGATCTTCACTTCAGTATCGAATTCAGTACCTAGTTATATGGTTTTCCACTTTGAGTACTTTTCTTTGTACTTGACTTCACTCTCCCGAAGTGGGTATGCTAACTTAGCATTCACGACCCGGTGCTGAGTCAAGAGCTTGAAGTTGATGCCGAGTAATGGACTTGGGTAGTATCTTTATTTCTTGCTTCTTGCCATTTGACTTATCTAAAGGATGGCTAAGTATTCTCTAGTGTTAAGCAAGATTCAACACTGATTCTTTAAACTTCACCTAAATTCTAGTTTTTGGATTTGCACTTCTAGACTTTTTATTTACTTCATGATAATTCAATGGTTATGACTCATCAAGAGATTGCTTGGTTCAAAAGCAAAATAACATATTGACACTACACTTAATAAGAATGAGAAGTTCATTACTAGATTGAATGACTATCTTGGTAAGAGGACAATCGGCCATATTGAAGAGACCTTTAGGAAAGTTATGGAGAGGGCTTTGAGGCATGAGATCCTCTTGCTAAGCAAAAGAATGTTATCGTTTCTCCCAACGATGAAGCTAAATTACAAAGTACTGGTAGGAAGCGAAAATGGAACAACAAGGAAACTTAGTTAGCTCAAAGGAAGGATGGAAGAAGAAAGGCAAGCGGGAGCCTACTTGTTTTAACTGTATTGAGAAAGGCCATTTGAGCAAGAACTACAAGGTTGAGGGAAAGAAATTCTTCGACTACAACAAGTTGGAACATATCCAGGGATAATGTTCCAAGCTAGTGAAATAGAGGCAGATGGTGAAGAAATATGCTCTTGATGTTGTCTCAACTTCACTGAATGCTCCATTGGGAAAGGAGAAGGTAAAAAGCATCATTAATCAAGATATGCTTTCTATTTATGATGTTCTTATTCGAGTTTTGTTTGATACCAGGGATTCACATTCCTTTATATATAGTGCCTTGGTAGATTGACTAGGATTGAAACTCAAAATTATTGATCGACCTTTGACTATAACAAATCTCATTGGAGGCTCGAATAGCCCGTGTATGATTTTCCATAGTTTGGACTAATCAAGTGATGGATGCATGTATGTTTGTGTTTACTTTATTTTGAGTTTGGTGGAGTTTGGTATTATTCTGGGGATGGACTCACTTTAGAGGTATGGAGTCATTGTGGATTGTGATAGGTTGTTGGTGACGATTAGGATGGGTGGTGAGCTTAAGGTAGAGTTAGGGTGCCTACCGAAGGACAAGGTGATGGTTAGCTTTCTATATTCGCTCGAATTCTCGCTTGATGAGTTGTCATTAGTACTGATAGAAAAGGAGCATTCAGACATATTTGAGGAGGTGACCGGATTACTTCCACATAGAGAAATTGAATTTCATATCAATTTGGTAAAGGAAACCAGACCTGTCATGATGCCTTTACGACATATGGAACCCAAAAAGTGGAGGGTACTAGAGGTGCAAGTGAATGACTATTGCAATGGAGGTTCATTCGAAGGAGTATTTCAAAGTAGGGAGCACCTGCAGTATTCACGATGAAGGAGGATGGCGCTATGAGACTGTGTGTAGATTATGGTGAGCTGAATAAGGTGACGAAGAAGAACAAATATCCACTCTCATGGATAAATGACTTGCTCGATCAGCTTCATGGTGCGAAAGTGTTCTCTTAGTAGGAACTTGCAAAGGGTTTATTTAATTGAGAGAAGCAAAAGATAATGTGTTGATCACTACATTCCGTACTCCATCAGGATTTTCTAAGTGGCTAGTTATGTTGTTCGGGCTAACCAATGCATATACGTACTTTGTGGATCTCATGAATTGTTTTTCCAAAGGTCAGCTGAATAAGTTCATACTTGTATTCAAGGATGATATCCTTGACTATTCAAAGATGGAAAAATAACACAAGGAGCACTTGAGGATTATGCTTGTTGGAACTAAGCCAGCCCGTAGCAGAAGTTATGGGTGAATTTCAAAAAAATCCGTTATTGGATTTATATTGGATCTATGAAGTCTAATGTATTTATAATATTTTTAAATATTATTTAAATAAAATCTTTTATTTTATTTAAATTCATATATCATATGGTTTTACTTAATTTATATATATATGTGTATGTATATATGTGTGTATCATATATACATATATATGTGTGAAATATCAAATTGTGGAAGTATAACTTTCCTGTGTATAGATGTTGGGATTTACATCCCAATAGATATATTAGCTTATCCGATATGTAAATATATGCATGTATATAAACTATCACTTATATAATATGCATATATATAAATGTGCATGTTAAGTTTGTTTAAATAATTTATGTAAATGTATAATATATTTAAATATATATACATATATATATAATATTAATATATATATATATATATAACAAATAAAATCCTTTTATTCATGGCTTCTCTTCTCGCTTCTCTCTTCACCCATACTTTGAACTTGTCGCTTCTTCCAACTATGTCCATCCCATCTGTCCTTACTCTGCTGCGTCCTTCTCTTGTCTCATCTTACCTTCTACCGATCCTCCTCTTCCTCTATTCCTCCTCATCCTAACTCTGATCCTCTTGTTCCTTCCCCCTCTACTCCCTCTCTCTTTATCGTCTTCTCTTTCTGTTCAACTTCCTCCCCTCTTCTCTTCCTTATGGAACTCCCTTTTCAAAAGCAAACTGTGAAATGCAGGTAGGTACAATCCAGTTGACATCCCCCCTTCCTACGCTGGTGATGCTTTGTTACCCTTTGCTAATGTTTTAAAAGCAAGTTATGAAGTGTGGAAGGAGTATCCTGTAGGCTTCTTTCTTGACAAGCCCCTTCCGTACACTATTGTAATTCAGCATCTTAAGAGGGTTTGGCGGCTTAAGGGATCTATTAGAATGAAATCTAATGGATTCCTCTTTCTTTTCTTGTTGTCTTGTAAGGAAGATAGGAAGAGAATTATTGAAGCTGATCCTATAATCATGAAAAACAAATTGGTTATTGTAAAACCCTAGGATCATTTAGTAGGCAAAGGTTGTGGAACCATAAAATCAGTCCCTGTTTGGATTAAACTTTACAATATTCCCCTTTATGCTTGGTCCCACCCAGGCATTAATTTTCTAGCATCAAGGTTGGGGAAGTTCTTGTGTATAGATGAGTCTATAGAAAGATTGGAAAGGATTGAATTAGCTAACTGTATGATTGAAGTCTCACCATAGCAGGAGTTGCTCGATCAATTCCCCATGCAACTCATGGATGGAAGTGAGCAGGTAGTTCAAGTGAGTTATCTGTGGAAACCAAAAATATGTATAGTATGTAAATAATTTGGTCACCTAAAGCAAGATTGTCTTGCTATTAACAATGTGGAAGTTGAAAAAAAGAAAACAGAGTATGTTGAGGAAAAGTTAAAGGCAGTGAAAGCAGAAAGGATGTAAAGTTGAATAGGGTAAGGAGTATGAAGCAAACATGGTAAAGAGTTGCTTTTGGTAAGAGGAAAGAAATGCTTCTGTTGGAAAACAATTGAATAGAATTTATAAAGGAAAGGAGGTTGAGTTAGATGTAGAAGAAAGAAATTTGAATGAGGTAGGAATTGAAAATGAGTTCAAGTTTAAGTCGAATTGGTTACAAAGGCAAAAGTGTTAGATCCTTCAACTTCTAATAAATTTGCAGCGTTAATGGTTCAGAAGGATTAGGTGAATGATGTTTTTTGTGATTCATAGAGTGAGATGGAAGAGGAGGGAGAGATAATAGGTGATAAGGATTTACCAGTTGAAGGGGGAAGTAGTAAGGATGTGGTGAATGTTGAAGGATTGAAGGAAGCAAATGAAACTGCTTGTGATACTGAAACTGTGCATGTATGTTCCAAAATTGTGTGTGTGAATGAAGTTTTACTGCACCAAGATGTGATTTATGGTGTGAGCCAGGGCTGCACCATCTAAACAGTTATACCCCATATTATCTCTCGTTAGCATTATGTTATGTATTTAGTGGATAAAAATTCTGTTGATGCAAATGGTGATTCAGAGGAAATAAATGTGCATGTTCCCATGCATGCAAATGATCATAGTTATTTAATTCAATCCTCTCTTATTTTTGGCTCACTTCCTTATCAAAATCATCTTCCCCCTCTCCATCTCATCCAAATAAATCTCATAATCCTCCTTCTGATGATATTGTTTTGAACTTCAGGGAGTCTCCAACAAACTATGTTCATATCAAATCCCCACCAGGCTAGGCATCACCTCCTTCCCTCATTGGTAGTGTCCAGTCAAATCTCAAATAGTAGTAATATCAACTCATTCAAAATCATTTCATCATAACAAAAATAATAAGAATCCGGGGGAAACAAGTTTGCAGCTCCTCCTCTGAAATCTATTTCCTTTATCTCTCCTCAAGTTAGAAATGCCCATGTCTCCTCAAGTTAGAAATCCATTCTGTTACAGGACCTAGCAGTGTGGAAAATAAGGGAAGCTCGCAACAATATTAAACTTGATCAAGTCAAAAATCTTATCCATCTTCACAATCCTCATCCTTTTGCAATTCTTGAAACTAAGCTAAACTCCAATCTTAGCTCTTGTGCCGCCAAGTATATAAATCCTCTTTAGTCTCTCTCACAATCTTCTTGGTGGTCCTTATAGGAGGATTATGGTCATCCACGATCCTCTAACTTACTGTCTAACCTCTATTCTAAGCACAAGGCAACTCTTGCATTTCCATTCCCTTTGCATTCCTTCCTCTTCTTCTTTTTATCTATCCATTATATATGCTGACAATTCCAATGACTCAAGGTAAAATCTTTTCAATCTTCTCCCTTCCCTAAGGCATGATTCCCATCCATGGATAGACATTGGTGATTTTAAAAGCTGCCTTGATTTTGATGATAAGAAATGAGGTAATCCTCTAACAGCTAGGGAAATTATGCCTCTCAACAAAGCAATCACTAATTTTTCTCTCCTAATATCAATAAAACAGGTGCCAAGTTCTCTTGGAATAATAGAAGTAGGAGTGGCACCAGAACTTTTTTCATAATTGATCATGCTTTCTGTAATTTCAAGTCTCTTACTTCTTGGCCATCCATCTCATCTTTCTTTTCACAGCTAACCCTTTCGTATCACCCCCCAATTATCATCTCCTCTGGCTTATCTGCTGTGAAAGTCAAAAGAAGTTTTAAATTTTTTAATGCTTGGGTTTATAACCCTGATTTTTTAAACATAGCTAATGCTACTTGGGCTAACAATTATTTTGGCAATCCTATGTACATTTTTAACAGGAAACTAAATGCTACTAAGTCTGCTCTCAAGGATTGGGAAAAACTAAAATGTGGAAATGGTGATCAATATTCCTCTAATCTCAAAGAAGAATTGAAGGCAGCGCATAACCACATAATGGCTAACCCTGACGGTGAACGAGCAACAACAGAAGAAAGTAGGCTTTTCTCAGAATTAAATGAAGCCTTAGTAGTAAGGATGGTATGAAGAGACAGAAGTTAAGATAGAAGTGGGCTGTCCAAGGTGATAAAAACTCTACTTATTTCCATGCCTCTTTGAAGATAATGTAGGCCAAAGACCAAATAACATCAATTTTGGATGATGGTGGCTTGTTGCATTCCTCACCTGAAGCTGTGGACTTATCCTTATTGAGTTACCTTTCCAATCTCCTAGGTAACTCTTGCAACTTTCCACCCAATTTAAACTTAATTTCTGACATTTTCCTCCCTAGAATCAAGCCTGATGACATAGCTATCTTTTCCTCTCCCATATTTGTGAAGAGATTAAAATAGTTATCTTTTATTTGAATAAAATTGCAAGTGGTGGGCCTGATGGATTTAATGACACCTTCTTTACATATTGTTAAAGAATTTCTTCGTTAACTCCAAAAAGTGCAAGGAAGTGGAACTTTGGTTATTGGAAGGTTTTGGAGAGCCTTGGTTAACCTCAACGAGTGTAAGAAAAGTGACACTTTGTCGAGTTAAGGCTTAAGAGGAGTGAGTAAGCAGGCTTAGGTCCATGATGAAGCCATAAGCAGGATCATGTTAAAGTCGTATGTTTTTAAAGTCAATTTATTTAGACAATTGTAGCAAAAATGGAAATCAAGAATATGAGTACTTTTGTAATCCGAAGCAAGATATGACTAAAAGAAATCACAAATGCTTAGGAATTCGAAAGCAAGCCATAATTCAGGACATCTTAGTCGTATTCCATATAGTAGTTGAATGTACAAGATCCTATGTGCAATAGTTCGTTTGGCACTAAAATCCACAAATTGATTTAGGGTTATAAAATTTAAAAATGTAAGAGATGAGAAAAGAATGATTCACCCTCTTCTTCATGCCCCTTCGTCCATATTTTTAGGGGTTGAGGGATGCGGCATCGTTTCCATGTATCCATACGGCATGATTGACCTTCGGCATTATCCATGTTGATTGTTCATGGTGCTATATTTCAACATTCACTTACTTAATGGTGAAATTCGATGCTTAGCATCCATACCGCCTTGCTAGTCTTCATTTATGATATTAAACATCAACATTGTATTAAGGATATGTGGCCTCCTTTGAAGATTGATGAAGTGCGACATCACTATGGTACAACATTAATAAGCAGCGACATTGATAAGTGGCGATATTGGCAATGATCGGCATTAACAAAAAACGGCATTGATAGCAAGCGGCATTAATAATAAGTGACATTGATAACAGGCATCATTGATGATAAGCAACATTGATAACAAACGACATTGACAATACGTGACATGGGTAACTGGTGGCATTGATAATAAGCAGCGTTGATGATAAGCGACATATATAAGAGAAGGCATTACTTTAAAGGGTGACATTAGAATAAGGCGACATTGGAGAGATGCAACATTAACCTGGAGTGACATCGATTCTTTTGGCTATATGGATGCTCCATTGATGGAACACGACATTAATGTGATGTGACATCAATGCTATATCATGTTTTAATAACATTGATGGCTTTCGGTATAAAGCTTTCCAATGTCGTCATTCCCTTACTAACTTGCAGCATTGTTTCCAATTTCCTTGGCATGACATCATCTATTCAAACTTATAAGCGGTATGTGGCAATGATGGCGTTTTTTATTGTTGGCTTTATTGATTACCTATGGCATTGCCTATTATACTTTATTGATGTGGGGCGGCATTATAGGCCTCTGACGTTGGTTCATTAGCATTCTTTTGACATTGGTTATTGATGCGGTGTCATAGCTATGTGGCACGCCGCATATCTTCGAAAACAGTAATTGTATTAACATTTTCCCTCTAATGTAACGGAAGCGTTGACCTTTCAGGTCAACAATCTCATCAATAATGCTTGCCGCCTATTGGTATCCTCAGTGAATCTACCCGTTTATTTGAATTGAATTAACGGTAATTGTATGTCTCCTTTTTTCTCTATAAGTAGATGAGCTTCCTCTTCATTCCTCTCTTACCTATAATTAAAAACTCGAGCAAACAAAATAAAATTCAGAAAAAAGTTTACAGATCCTAGCTTTTCAGCAGCAATTAAAATCAAGGTATTGTTCTCCTTTTATTGATTAAATTAACAAGACAAATTAGAATCTGGAATCAAAATCGTTTTTAGGGTTTAATTAGGGTTGTCGATTTTGAATTGGCACTTAGATTCGATTATATAGCTTTGATGTTCATACTAATGGTTAGATTGTAATCGTTCATGCTTGTAGTTTAATTCTAGTGTTAAATTTCTATGTTACTTGAAAGGAATTTTTGGTCAATTAATAATTAAGTGACATTGATAACGAAAAACTGGGTGTTCTTAGTTTAATAATGAAGGGGACAGTTTATTAGAACTGATTCCTATACTGCTTCGTTGTATATCAACATTGGGTTGTTATTATATCATTATAATATTCGACATTGACTTATTTTCTTTTGTTTTATGCCAAAAATGATATTTTATGATGTTGGTATGATACTCGGTGCAAAACTATTCATATCATTAATGACTAAAGAGATGTGCGTCAACTTATTTTATGGACATAGGAGTCATTGTTACAGGAAACCTTATGTCGATTAGATGTGACATTAATAAGTTTAGTATAATTAAGAATGTTGCCGCTTATATTCGACATTGACTTAGGGGGTTATGGTTTAATATCAATAGCTTGACCATTTGTTATTACCTTTCAGTAGCCACTTTTAACTTTATTTGACACCATAATTTTCGACATAATTGTTGCAGCAACTTATAAGTCGTTTATAGATTCAACATTATTTATTGATATCGGCAACCTTATTACTTCGACATTGATTATAGTTGCGGCATTACATTGTTGCTTTATAGTATGACCTATGTGACATTCGGCATTGATATACCCATTTGACGTGGGTTTATCGATGCAATATTGTACTTAAAATATCTTTATGTTAACTTTTATTCAGATTTAGTGCAAATTCCCTAGGCCTACTTTATCATCATAAATTTAATATTTACTTGTGCACTTTTAATCAACTTAGCAGTTCAAGTTTTTCATGAATTCGATACTGTCTACTCAATGGTCACTGATTAATTGTAAATACTACGTTAGGCTTTGTATTTTTAATATTTTGGTGTGATAAGTAAATCACTTATATGCCTTTTGACATAGTATGTACTAATCCATCTATATAATAAGCACTAGTATTTCACAAATTTGAATAATATCACCTGGCAGGAAAATTAAAGGCCAAAAGACAACCAAGAAGTCCTTCCAAAAGACTAGCACAGGTCCCAAGGCTTTACCCTTACTAATAAGAATGGGGGCCATCTCTTGAATTCTTCATATATCACAACTTAGGCTTAAGTAGACTCTATCTTGGAGCAATTCGGCATTACTGGAATTGAAACTATTCCTATTGGTCCTACTAGTAGCATCTATAACCCTCCAGAAGGGTATTTTGCTTTCACCCCAATCCACATCTGACATACAGGCTACCTTCCTTTTTTTGAATTTCTTTTGAGGTACTTGGAGCATTTAAACATTGCCCTGATCCAGTTCACTCCAAATGCATATACTTACCTGACATACCTAGAAGTCCTCGCTCGGGAAGCCGGACTTCCTTCCTTAAGCGCTGAATTCCTCCATTCCATAGCTGGCCCTGCAAGAATAGGCAATCAGCAGGATAATTCATTATACCGCATTTATTCCCTCTCAAAAAGCCTAATCACTGACTCTTTCAATAAGGCCAAGGAATTGGAGATGCAATTCTTCTACGTTAAGTGTTATGCCAGCATTAAAGGAACTTTCTCTATCTCCAGTAAGTTTCTTTCTCTTGTTACTCATGTTTTTTTTCTTGTTGTTCCCTGCTAATAAGTTTTTTCTTTTAGGTGCTGCTCCAAAGCAATTAAGTTCTTCAACACAGGAAACTATCCAGTCGTTAACTCGAGCATCGAAAATGATAGGCAATAGATTTATGCTGCTAACGCAAGAAATGCTCCTTCGGTATTCTATAATCTTAGATCATCTAAAAATCTTGGTGAAGCCTCCCATGATTAAAGGTAATGCCTAAGGAAGACAATCATTAGTAGTGGGCAAGCCGAGACCTTTCTCTATTAATTCTCTGGTCCAACTCGAACCTTTTGGTGAGTTACCATAACTTATAAAAAACCTCTTGTAATATTATCTTATAAGCTTTCGTTTCTAATTTAGGATCATCTGCCGTAATTAATGTCTCCAAAGAAAATGAAACCTTGATGCTCCCAAAGAGAAGGGGAATAAAGATGGCACTCCTGCCTCGACTCAGGATACCAAACCTATTTCAATAAAGGATTCTATTACTAGTGCATTCCATACTTTGAAAAGAAAATCAAGTGATGGTTCTGATGTTGCCATATCAACCCACAACAAAAAGTTCAAGGTTGGGGATAAGCATACCCCTGCAATTCTAGATGAAGAACAATATGTAAACATCGACGTAAGTCCTGAGGCCTTAAATCTTAACCCTCTTGGGAAAATGGCTCAACGGCCAACAGAGGTGGGGCAGTCTCATGACTTGCTTCTGAATATCCATTTTCTAGATATTCCTAGGAGTCTTTATCATATATGCGATAACCTTGTCCTATTTCTTATCCTAGAAGACCCACTCCCCTCTAAGTCTCAGACACAAACTCCTGTCAGTAACTTTGATGATCTTTTTCAATCAGTTGTCTACTCTCCATCTTTTACTACTCTTAAACTGCCATAGTCTTCTTATTATTCCCAAGATCACCTCTTTACTATTCTCAAGCAGTTCTTATCGGTATGTGCCTTTCTTTCTTTAACTATTTTAGGTTCTTAACTATATATATAATGTTCTAACTTATACTTGTTACTTATTCTAAGCAGCTAAGCACGTGTTTCTCTTCTAAGAGGCTGCCCAAGGGTCTTCCAATGAGGTACCTAAGCTAAAAGAGCAGACTTCATCACTTGATACCAACATAATCGACCTTTCAACATCGAAGGATGAGGTCGTGGCTGAGAAGGAAAAACTCGCCCTTAACGAGGAGAATATTGCCAAACAAGCGCTAGAGGATAAGGTGAGGACTCAAGAAGAAAATTTTGGGCAGGCTGATAAAAGAGAGGCCAGGCTTGCAGAGGAGAATGAACTTCTAAAGAAGAAGCTTCGGTGGAAAAGAACCCTCCTGACTAAATCAACCGACATTATTAAAGATGCAAAGCAGAAGGTGTCTTATTTTCTTAACATGGATTTCGACTCCATTATCGAGAAATGTTATGAAAAGACCTTATTCATTGCATACTCCTACAATATTTACGAGTGCCCAGATATGTGCTTTCCCTCTCTTCCAGCTTGGAATGAGGGGTTTAAAAAGAAATTTAGTGCAATGATGGAGAAAGCTTTGGGATCTAAGGAGGAGTCCTCTGATGAGGAGGAGGAGGAGATCAATGATAAAATATGCTAAGTTTTGATTATCCTCCAGTAGACGAGGAGACGAAGTCCGACGAGGAAAATGAGGATGATGATGAGAATAGGAATGATGATGGTCATGATGATGAGGGTCATGATGATAATGGCAATGATGACAATGGTGGTGGTGATAGAAAGGGTCCCTCTGGACTACCAACTGAAAAGGATGGATCGGGAGACGCTAACCTGGTCTCGGCGGTCTAAGGTACGGAAGTTACTGAAAAACCTGATTCCCCAACTAAAGATTCTCCTCGGAAAGACAATGCTCCTCAAAGCCATAAGTCCAAAGGGAAAGAGCAAATTTCTACATATCAATTCCATTCTCTCAAGCATGGATCACTTTATTTAAACGTTTTAAGTTATCAAGAAGTTTTTATTTAATATGTTAATTATTCTAGTCAAGGAGAAAATCGAAACACCATTATGAGTTTATTCTTGGAAAGAAGCAAATGGAAATAAATCAACCAAATGGTGAATTAGATAGGCTTTTGAAGGAGCACAATAAACTGTTTAAGAAATATAATAATTTTACTGCTAGTGCATTGAAATTAAGATTTTCAAAGAAAGGCAAATTGCTCCACGTAAAGAATGCATGTCTTCATCACGAGAGACTCTTGACAAAGAATGCAGAACCTATGACCCTCTTTTAAATGCTGATCAACGATTGGAATGCCTTGGAGGAGTTTCACTACAGAGTTTATTTTAGGGGTATATTGGTTGATTTTTCTTACTTAGGCGACAACTGCAAGGGTTTGCTTAGGCGCTTCCATCGCAGATAGTTAGACAAACATTGGCCCGATCCTTATCCGAGGACAAGTCGGAATCTCCCAAGAGTTGCTTCTATCCCTCTTTCTTCTCATTCTCTTCCCTTTGAAAAACTCAAATACAATAGGAAGAGGTTTATTTTTGAATTTTGTAAGAAATCAATTTTGTATGAACCCGAGTGATTGTATAATTGTAATATGTAATTCAAGTAGTTTATAAACTTTATCGCTTTTGTCTCTCTAATTTTCACATATTATACAGATTAAGGAACTATCTAATAGTCATGTGCCTATGGAACTTTTAAGTAAGTTTACCAAGTTAAAGAGAGTTTTTAAGGAGAAGTCTTTAATCATTAGAACATTTCAACTAACAAAGCACTACTTTCTAAGAGATTTACAAGAAGTATACACATGATTCCCTCATTTTTGTTTTGACATTCTGGGTGATGAAAAGGACAAACTACTTAATTAAATTCGAACTTATCATGCTAAATTGTTGTGTGGTCACAATTGCCCCTTAGCCGAAAAATGGGATTATCATCAATTCCCCTAAGTTGATACTCTAGAAGGGATTAAAACTCCTTTTGATTCTACCCTGACCTTGTTGGACGGGTCATTTGAAAAGACTAAAATCGACGTTTCAAAAATTCAAGAGTTATTTGGATGTTCAATAATGGAATTATGATGTAATTTGAGTTTTCTTATTGTTTGTAAACTTTGCATTCCGTTTTACTTATTCTAAATAGGAAAACGAATTAGCATTTGCACCTGGTCCTACAAATGCTCTTTCTCGAGTAAACGTTATAAAAGATAAACTGAAAGTTGATATTTGTAACACCCCATATTTTTGGTAACATTATTTAGGATATTTAACTAGTTAAATTAAACAAAATAATGTGTTGATTAGAGGATTGGAATTTGATTTTAATTAAGAGTAGCCGCGCCATTTAAACAATGAATGAAAATAAGAGTTAAAATGAAATAGAGGAGGGGTAAATAGGAAAGTGGCCATTCCTATATCCTTAAACCCTTGGCCGTGTATCCCTTACACGTTCATTTCATTTGAATTTTTTTAAAACCAAGGTCGACCATCGTTATAAGAGTAAGAGGAAGAAAGATAAAAGGGAAGCTTAATCAACATCAAATTCATTCAAATCTCACATCTTTAATCTCTAAAGCTAAGGTGAATAATGTTAACATCTCATATTTCTTTTGTTTTTTGTTTTAAGATGAAATCCAAAATATTTTGCATTGATTTGCCATATTGGTGAATGATGGAATGATTATATATACTTGTTGATGATTCATAGTTGTTCATATAGACTTTATGACATGTTTTAATGTGAAAACCATATTAAATGACATCCAAATGCCTTGCGAATTTTTATATAGACCAGAAATATTATTTTGGAGATGTGTTTCAATTTTCAGAATATTCAGAATTTTTGTGGAATTTATATGAATTTTCAAGTAAAGAAAATGTTAATTTGGATTATAAATTATTTGCTGTCAAATAATAAAAGGTTTGGGTCTGAAATTTTTATATGTTGGAAAACATATTAAAAGAGATTTTCTGGAATTTTTGTAGAATTTTCCTAAGTGTTTTAATGGTTATATAAAATTATTTAAGGTATGAGACTTAAATGTTTTATATAATTAAGGAAGGAGAATGGGATTTTTGTAAATAAATAAATTTGTTAATTCTGGAAAGTCGGCAACACTTTCGATAAGAGAAATTGGCAACCAATCAGATTTAGACAAACAAGGCATTTTAGGTACAAAAGAAACAGTTTAAAAGTACAAATAAACATGTTTTTCACTGTTTCGATGCTTGCGGCACCAGGTTCCGCCTCCTTAGCTTCGCCTCCGACACAGTCGAAACTAATGCACATGGTATCTGGGAACCGGTACATAGTGAATTGGATGTAGGCGGAAGGTATGGAGTTGAAACCAGGGGTTCTGAAGGGGTTGAGGCATTACTTTGCTTTTAAAAGAAAATGCACCTGCTTGCTTTCGACTAAGTAGCTTTCGAATTAGTTAGCTTTTGACTAGGTCAAATGGATTTAAAGAAATGGTTTTGATTGGATTGCGCTTTTGTTTTAAAATGACTACTTTCGACTAAGTCGAAACCTTTTGGCTGTCCATTTCTACCTTTCCACCCAGATGGTTTTGAAAGGGCTGTTTTGCTTTGTTTTTCATTTTAAACTTGACCACTTCTCCAATGCTTTCGAAGGGATGGTTTCGACACCATCACTTCTTTACTTAGGAAATGGTTTTGAAATAGATGCTTTTGACTTAAATGTTTTAAAGACACTTTTTCTATTATTAAAGTATAACCCAAATGGTTTCGAAAGAGACAGTTTTAATGATTTCGAAAGAAGTGCTTCGACTTTAATGGCTTTCTGATCCTTTTGCTCTACTTGAAGGCATAATACAAATGATTTCGACCGAGACAATTTTCAAAGGAGTAAATTTTTGAATGGTTTCGAAAGGTTTCCACATGTTTTAAATTAAACCCATGTGCTTTCGAAAGGTAAGTTTTGATGCATTCGAATGGTTTTAATGAATGGTTTCAAAGGGGTGGTTCCCCAGAGTTTCAAAAGGGTTGAAAGGAAAGGATTTTTCTATGTTTTTGAAAGGTAATACTTAAAGGTGTTAAAAGAAGATGTCTAAGATTTTAAAAGCTTTCAATAGGAAGGTTTTTGTGCTTTCGAAAGGGAAGACTTGGCCTTTCGGCCTAGGTTAAGTAAAGGGTTTTGCTTAGTTTCGAAAGGGTTACTTTCAAGGGTTTCAAAGGGGTTGTTTAAAGGTTTTAAACAAAGGTTTCGAATGTATTAACTAGACAACATAGCCTGTTGGGCGTGTTTTCACTAGACCGGTATTATTGAACCAAGATGAGGGAAGCCACCACCGAACCAACTCCACTTCCCTGCATAGCCGAACCAACTCCACTTCCCTGCATAGCCGAACCAACTCCACTTCCCTGCATAGCCGAACCAACTCCACTTCCCTGCCTAGCCGAACCAAAACCAATCTCACTCACCACCGGACCAAGTTCCACCGGACCAAGGCATTCCGGACCAACTTTGCCAGGCCAGATTGCACCAGCCCAGGCCCACCAGCAGCTATATACATCCAAGACCCCTAGCCCCGGCCTCACTCTATAAATAGAGGGGTAAGGGTACAACAATGGCGGACAAGTTTGAGAGCTCAAGCACAGAGAGAACTTTAAAACAACTTTCATATACTTGTATCAAAGCTTTGTACTTGTAATCTGAACAAAAAAGGAGAAATAATATATAAAGTGGACGTAGGCACATTCTGGCTGAACCACTATAGATCTGTGTGTCTTTTACAGTTTAGTCCCCGCTTTTTACATATTTGTATAAACCACCCAGATCACTGAAACAACATAAAATCAACTAAATCATACGACTTGGAGGTGTTTGCCCATTTTTTGTGCAAACATTTTTGGTGCTTTCACTGAGAACGAGAAGCTCGAAGCTTCAGCTTCTCCCACTTAACCTTCTTCCTAACAGCGTCGTTCATTGCTTGGAAAACATGCCTCCGAGGCAGAAAAAAGACGTTAACAAAGGAAAGAACATCGCAACTAGCAGTGTTCCAGATCCAGTGGTCACAGATCAAGTAAATCGTCTCATTCCAGCAGCAGTACCAAATGAAGGTCAGGCAAATCCGACAACCCCTGCCACAGAACGGCCGGCAGCAATTACTAGGGCAGATCTAGACAGGGTTGTGGATGAAGTGACTAACCGCTTCACATCCCAGCAGGAAGCCTTGGTGGACCAACTCATGTCACGCTTAAGGGATGCTGAAGAGTCCAACCGCAACACTGAATCATGGGGTGAGTCCCAGTCTGGAGGATCTCAGAGACAACAAAGATCTTCCTTCTTCGAAGGAGCTAACGACAGAAGCGACCATGGTAGGAGCCGAGACCAAGCTCAGCCCGAAGTTAGACCTGAAGAAACACTTGGAACCGAACCCAACAGGGGAGGTACCGGGCGGAGGTCAACTATAGCCGAGCCTGTCGTACTGCCTAACCACGAAAACACCAATGAACGGGGCCGAGCTAGAGTCCAGCCCAAAGTTGGACCCGAGGAAGTGCTTAGATCAGAACCCAGCAGGGGAAGATCAAGGCAAGGGCCAACTGTAGCTGACCCTAGCATGCTCCCAGAAGACCAAAGACAGCCACTGGAAAATATTAGGAATGATAAACGATACCATCCCTACAGGTCATCTGGACGGAATCAATCTCACAGAGCAAAACCGAACTCATTTCTATCTACTCCAAATTCTGATGAAAGGATGGCACGCTTGTTCAGAGAGTGCCTCCAACGGGATCAAAGAGATCGAGGGATAGGCGCTAGGGTAACCAGCCCCTTCGCCCGCAATATCGAAGTTGCCATCACCCCCCGAGAATGGAAAATGCCAACAATGGAACCTTACAAGGGAACCTCTGACCCTGTTGTACACTTACAGAGATACACATAGCATATGCTCATGAGTGGGGCGACAGAAGGAGTGCTGTGCAAATGCTTTCCGCTATTCTTAGAGGATCTAGCTACCTCCTGGTTCTGCCATCTACCCCAAGGATCCATCAGCTCATGGGAGATGTTGAAAGAAAAGTTCATCAGCCAGTTTCGCATTCATGTGGAGCAGCCCAAGGACGCTTATTCCTTATCCAGTATCAAACAGAAACCTAGAGAGAAAGTGCAGCAATATCTAACCCGATTCAATGCCACAGCGGCCGCAGTCCAAGATGCCGATGAGAAGCTTATCTTAATGGCCCTCTGTAGCGGTGTGCATCCGGCTACTAAATTTGCTAGAAGATTGACCAAAGAAAAACCAGCTACTTTACCCGATTTCTTCCATGAAGCTGGGAAATATATGAGACTTGAAGATGCTGCCACTGAGAGGCAAACAGGGCAACAAAATAAGGCAGCTCACGGCAACACGCCTGTTGTAGCAAAGGACGTTCAAAGAAATGATTCTAGAGACAACGCTAGGGGGCAAGAAGGGAGAAAAGTGCCTATATCGGCCAGGACCGAGATTTGATGCTTACACCCCATTGAATGAAACGATCGAAAACATCTTCCTAGCCACTCAAGACGAAGTTAGATACAAACGCCCCCCGCACAAGAAGGAATCAGATAACGCAATTAAGTCTGGAAAATTCTGCCGCTTCCACGAATCCCATGGGCATGATACCAACGAATGCCATCATCTCCAGGACTTGATTGAAGAACACATCAGAAGAAGAAGACTAGAACGCTATGTAAAAGGCCAGGACAGGACTCCAATTCCTGCCAATGAGAACCCAAGGCTACCCTCCCCAGAAATAGGTAGAGGAAATCGCAACACCGGCGGCTCCAGTCAAGAGAAGATAGTGGTCCATACCATCTCGGGAGGGCCACACATCGCCGACGGAAGCTAGGCAGAGCTGGAAAGGTACGGAAAGTCACTTAGAAACAATGAAGAATGCGTTAATTCCATTATAGAAGAACGCCACCCGAAGCGGATAGAAAATGATGACATCACATTCAGTAGGCATGACCTGGAGGGAAGGTAATACCCTCACACGGATCCCATGGTTAACTCTGCCCGGCTCGACCCAGCCGAGGTCTTTCGAATTCTAGTAGACACTGGAAGCTCAGTGAATATCCTATTCAAGCATGCTTTTGACAAAATGAAGCTGACATTAAAGGATGTTCTTCCCTGCAATAAACCACTACACGGTTTCACAGGAAATGCGAAGATGCCCCTCGGACGACTGGACCTCTTTGTTGAAATTGGAAGTCATCCCCGCTCCGTTGTGCGGAAATAGACATTTGTGCTGATAGAAAACCACTCGGCCTACAACGCCTTCTTAGGAAGGCCAGCCTTGTCTGACTTCCAAATTGTCCTGGCCCCATGGTGCCTGAAGATGAAATTTCCAACGGACAATGGAGTAGGGGAAGTAGAGGGAGACCAGGACATTGCTCGAGATTGCTATGTAACCGAACTTCGCAACAACCACAGGAAGGATAAAGGGAAGAGTGTAGAGATTGCCCTCTGCACAAAAAGTTTGGAAGCATAGCAACTAAAGAAAGCCCCTCCTCTTCGATATACCAGCGACCCTTTCAATGAATTAGACCCCAGGGACAAAGAGGAGGAGGCCACCGCCGAGCTTGCAGAGGCTATGGAATTTGTATCTGTAGACAGACATGACTCGAGTAGACTATTGAAAGTCGGGTCCCAACTAAAACCAGAGCTGAAGGAATAACTCATTGATTTTCTCCGCCATAACTTGGATGTATTTGCGTGGTCACACACTGACATGACCGGAATCTCCACTGACATAGCATGCCACGTACTAAACATTGATCCTACCAAGGCGCCAGTAAAACAGAAAAAGAGAAATATGGGGGCAGAACGATCAGCAGCCCTCGATGAAGAAGTAAAGAACCTACTTGCCAATGACTTCATACGAGAAGCCATCTACCCAGAGTGGATCGCTAACCCGGTGCTGGTAAAGAAGGCTAATGGGAAGTGGCGAACATGCATTGACTTCTCCAACTTAAATGACGCCTGCCCGAAGGATTGCTTCCCACTTCCCTGAATCGATCAACTTGTAGACAGCACAACCGGGCACGAACTCTTATCTTTTATGGACGCATACTCAGGATATAACCAAATTCCTATGCATGCTCCCGATCAAGGCCATACTAGTTTCATCACTGACCGGGGATTGTACTGCTACAAGGTAATGCCTTTCGGACTTAAAAACGCAGGGGCCACCTATCAACGCCTCGTCAACAAGATGTTTGCAGGGCTAATAGGACAAACTATGGAAGTTTATGTGGATGACATGCTGGTAAAGTCAAGGGGAGCCGACGATCACGTAAGCCACCTGGATGAAATGTTTCGAGTACCTCGCCAATATGGAATGAAGCTGAATCCTCTAAAGTGCTCCTTTGGAGTATCATCAGGAAAGTTTCTAGGATTCATCGTCCATGCCAGAGGAATTGAAGCAAACCCTGAACAAATCCGAGCCCTGAAAGATATCAGGATACCTTCTACCCAAAAGGAGATGCAAAGCCTAAATGGGAAGGTGGCCGCCCTGAGCGGATTCATCTCTAAAGCGACCGACAAATGCATCCCCTTCTTCGAAGCTCTAAAGAAAGAGAAAGGAAAATTCGAATGGACTGACGAATGCTTAACAGCTTTCCTTAACTTAATCGAACACCTCCAGAGACCACCAGTACTCTCAACTCCGAACAAAGGCGAGGAGCTATACCTATACCTTGTTGTGTCATCTCATGCTCTAAGCGTCGCATTGGTGAGAGAAGACAAACGCACGCAGCGGCCAGTATACTTTGTAAGCAAGAGGTTTACGGAGGCGGAAGCCAGATATCCTAAACTTGAGAAACTAGCATACTGTTTACTAATCACATCACGAAAACTATGTCACTATTTCAAGTCTCGTTCCATCAGAGTTCTGACCGATCAACCACTAAGGCAAGTACTCCATCGTCCCGACACTTCTGGGCGACTACTTAAATGGTGCATTGAATTAAGTCAATACGATATCACCTACCATCCTCGCACCGCCATCAAGGGACAAGCCATGGCCGATTTCATTGCCGAATTCACTACCAACGAAGGTAAGGAGCAATCGGAAATAGCAGAAGACATCAAGTGGAATCTCTTTGTGGATGGTGCGTCAAACGAACAAGGCTCAGGGGCAGGCGTGGTAATAATCACTCCCAAGGGGAATAAGCTACACTATGCTATAAGGTTGGAATTCGCTGCCACCAACAACGATGCGGAGTATGAAGCAGTGATAGTTGGATTACAACTTGCCTTAGAAATCGGAGCCAATTCTTTGTGTCTTCATAGCGATTCCCAACTTATTGTAAATCAAATACTAGGAGAATTCCAGGCTCGAGAAGAATGACTCATGGCATATTTAAAGAAGACCAAGTTGCTTCTCAATCGATTAGATCACTATTTAATCAAACACATCCTTCGGGAAGAGAACCAAGAGGCCGACGAATTGGCAAAGCAAGCTAGCATGAGAGACAGCGCTATTTCCGGAGCAGTAGCCATCTCAAAGCAACTGACCCCAAGTTTTGAGCAAATGAATCTGATAGCTGCAACCGAAGAAGCAACTTGGATGACTCCCATCCGAGACTACTTACAAAGTGGCACACTGCCCAACGGGGGTAATGAAGTTAAGAAAATCTTGAGGAATGCTTCCCGCTACACAATACAAGAGGGCACCCTCTATCGGCGCGGCTTCTCTAACCCCTTATTAAGGTGTGTCGCTGGAAGGGAGGTGTTATCCCGCGTTTTGGTCAAAGTCGGAATACCAAACAAATCGACAAGAAAGGATGGATATCAGGATTGGAGTTCACTTGGAAACAAGGCTGCAATGGATATCGTCAAAATTTGGCCGAGCTCCGATCAGGACGGAATCGATTGGAGATGATGATGAGGACTAGGAGAGGCTACGTTTCAAATTTCAGGTTAATCAGAGTTTGTACGGAGGAGATACGATCGATACAAGGTAGGAAGGATATACAGTTCGAATCCATCAAAGAGTTGAGGTGATGGAAGTTTCGAATCCATCTGGTTCGCATCCATCGGGATTGACATACTTCGAATCGATCATTCTCATCACACTCGACTCCATCAAGTTCGACTGAATCTACTTCATACCCTTCGGTGAACACTCTCTCGAATCCACAAAGGCTGGTCACTTCGTATCCATCTGGGACTGTTACTTCGAATCCATGCAATTAAAGGTGCTTCGAATCCCTAGCCTTCGAATCCCCAAGATGAGACAACTCTGAATCGATCCACAGCAGCACGTCTTGATCGATTCGAACCAGCACCAGTTCCATCGATTCGAAGGAAGCAAACCATCGAATCCAACGTATCGAGTCCACCAGGTAAGCGCGGCTAAAACCAAGGATTCGACCCGGTCAACTCGGAGAAAAAGGAGGATCGACTCGAAGATTGCGTGCCACATCACCACGAGCGCGCGTGCCATGATCGATTCGACCTAATCGATTCGAAGGAAGATCGATTTGAAGGAAGATCGATTCGAAGGGAGCTTATCAACCAGAAACATGATCTCGAATCGATCATATCTTGAGATCTACAAGTCCAAATGCTATGAAATTTTCACAGTAGCTTGAGCACATGTTGAAGAATGTTCACGCCAAATTTCAGCTCGATTGGACAATTTCTTGATCGATTCGAACATAGCTTCGAATCGATCCCAAAGTGGGCCCGGATTTCCAGAAAGCGGGCATGTGGGCCCCCTCACGTGCCAGAACTGGTCTCCCCTCAATTTAGGCGAAATATCAGCCTCCTACACCTATAAATAGAGCCCCTGGTCATTCAAAAAAGGGGTTGGACAATTTTGAGAGCTAAAGAGCGCCCGGACTCTGCCAGATTTACTCCAGATCACCATTGCTGCCTTAGATTCATATTATAATCATAAATTCCGTTGTACTACGCGATAGGAAATTGTAATCTTCAAGCATCGATCAATAAAAGATAAAAACTTTGGAGTGGACGTAGGCCGGAGATAGCCGAACCACTATAAATCTCGTGTTTTTGTTCATTATTTCTGGATTGCTGTTTGTTGTTTGTTTAGATCTGAGATTTGTGTTTGAATATTGCTGATTTGTATTCATACACTGTTGCTTTCACAACATTCGGGGTTTGTGACCATTTTTGGCGCAAACACTTTGGTGCTTTCACTGAGAGCAACTAGCACCCGCTACACCAAATTCAAAGTTTAGGTTTGAAAGTTTGAAGGATTCGGATTGACTCTACAATAACTCGACAAACAAGTAGAAGACAAAGAGCTGAGAGAAGCCAACAAGGAGGAAGTCAAGAGGCATCCTCCGGAGCTGGAGAAGGACAAGCTTCGATTTACATTACCAGAGACGAGATGGAAGCTATGGCGAATTCATTACACGAGAGGTTGCTGAAGAGTCAACAGGATATGATGCAGACTTTCTTCGAGCAGATGAGAGCTGCAGGAACACAGAACCTTGGACCAACTATAGCGGCTGCAAATGTGGAACAAGGAACTAGGGTTGCGGAACCCAATGGAGGACAGAATACAGAACCGGAAGGAAATCAACAAGGGCTTGGGGGAAGGCCCGCAGGATCCAACGCAGAAGGACCTTTGGAAGGAGTTCAGCAGGCTAGAGCCAACGTTGCGGCTAATGAGCCACATGAAGAATATGTGACGGAGTTCCCTCGGGAGCATGGGGGGCAGCCCCTAACAGGCAACGCTGGATTAATGGAAATCATTAGGAAGACTATGCGTGGAGGTTCGACCAATAGAGACTTGGAAGGAGTGAACAGGAGTCCGTTCGCTCGGGAAATCAGGATAGCTCAGAATCCACCTAAGTTCAAGTTACCTAGCATGGAAGTATATAATGGAAAGGCTGACCCGACTGATCACTTGATGAGATACACTAGACACATGGAAGTTCTGGGGGCATCGGAGGAAGTGATGGCCAGATGTTTCCCTTTATACTTAACAGACCTAGCGGCAATGTGGTTTAGGCAGCTGGAAGAAGGATCTATCAGGACTTGGAGGGAATTGGTGGATAAGTTTTTGGGACAGTTTCGGGTTCATATCAAGAGGCCGAAGAACGTGATGACGCTGACATCGGTGAAACAAAGGACGGATGAATCACTTAGGGCTTTTCTAACTCGATTCAATGCGGCAGTTGCTTCGGTGGATTGGCCGGATCCATCAATGGTTTTGATGGCAGCAGTGTCGGGAGTCAGAGAGGATTCGGATTTCAAGGTATCTTTAGTACGAGACCCACCACTGGATCTCGGGGAATTCTTTCATGAAGCTGAAAGGTTCCTTCGGCAAGAAGATGCATGTATGGACTTAAAGCTAAAGGAAGTGAATGTGACCGGGGGTGGAGGACCATCCGACGGAAGCTCGGATAAAGATAAGGGAAAAAGGAAGCTGGACGAAAATTCTGAAAAAGCTAGGAAGCGATGGAAGGATCCAAAGTTTTCCGCATACACAGAATTGAATGAGACGCTGGAGCGGATTTACTTGGAAACTCGGAATCGCCTTCCTTACCGAAGGCCGGCTAGAAGAGAACCATCCGAACGGGAAAGGGCATCAGGAAGGCACTGTGTCTTCCACGATCTGGACGGGCATGATACCAACAGCTGCAGGCACTTAAAGGACATAATTGAGGAGCATGTGAGGAGTGGGCAATTAAGGCACTATGTTGGGGCTCGAAATGCAGCGGTGGAGCAGGAACAACCACCGCCCACCTCAAGCCATGATGGCATGAGGCTAAGGAATGATGGTCGATTGATTATCAATTGACCAGGATAATATGAAATAAGTAACAAACCATTGGCGAGCAACCAAGTCATTTACACATGTATGGGGACGGAGATAGCCCATAGGCATGCTCTGAATGATGATAAACCGCAAAGCCATGGTTTGCGAAATCTGTCTTTTGTTTTTAGATTGGACACTTGGTTTTCTGGTTTGGTTTTTGGGGTTTGGATTGAACTCCTAATTTTGCTTGTTTTTCTGGTTTTTGCATTCATTCGGATGATTGTTCTCCGTTTTGGATGATTATTTTGATTTCTGGTATGGATTTCTGGCTTTCCGTTTTGATTTGGATTTTGGATTGGATTCTGATTGGATTCTTTTTGGTTTTTGATAAACGATCGTCAGGTGTGGATTACGCCTGGCAAGGGGTGAGTCCTTTTGCCCAAACGTGGTAAATTGACTCATTCAGGTCGTCGAGTATGGACTATGCTCGGCAAGGGTCTGGAGTGACCAGGATTCAGCCTAGGACTTAGGCCACCTATTATCGATTATTGTTTCAGGTCGTCGAGTATGGACTATGCTCGACAAGGGTCCGGAGAGACCAGGATTTGGCCTAGGACTTAGGCCTTGTATTATCAATTATCATTTTCAGGTCGTTGAGTATGGACTATGCTCAATAAGGGTCCGGAGTGACCAGGATTCGGCTTAGGACTTAAGCCATGGCATTACTTACGTCCAGGGACACTGGACCACGGTCGTCAGGTGTGGATTGCGCTTGGCAAGAACCCGGAGAGGTTAGCTTAACGTCCAGGGACACTGGACCACGGTCGTCAGGTGTGGATTGCGCTTGGCAAGAGCCTAGAGAGGTTATGGATTTGGATATCGACCCGGAGAGGTCCTGGATTCGGTTATTGGCTATTGGATAAGGATGGATTAGGATTCGGTCGTCGGGTTCAAATGGATATGTATTTGTCTAAGGCTTTGGTTATTGGGTTTGGAGTTGGGCATCGACTCTGAGCAGTCAAGGATGATGCACTTGGATGATGTGGCTATGGATTTGGATATCGGATACGGAACTATTCAAAACACGCCTTCTTATCACAAGGCATGTTTTGGGGGGCAAATGTTATCCCGCGTTTTGGTCAAAGCCGGAATACCAAACAAATCGACAAGAAAGGATGGATATCAGGATTGGAGTTCACTTGGAAACAAGGCTGCAATGGATATCGTCAAAATTTGGCCGAGCTCCGATCAGGACGGAATCGATTGGAGATGATGATGAGGACTAGGAGAGGCTACGTTTCAAATTTTAGGTTAATCAGAGTTTGTACGGAGGAGATACGATCGATACAAGGTAGGAAGGATATACAGTTCGAATCCATCAAAGAGTTGAGGTGATGGAAGTTTCGAATCCATCTGGTTCGCATCCATCGGGATTGACATACTTCGAATCGATCATTCTCATCACACTCGACTCCATCAAGTTCGACTGAATCTACTTCGTACCCTTCGGTGAACACTCTCTCGAATCCACAAAGGCTGGTCACTTCGTATCCATCTGGGACTGTTACTTCGAATCCATGCAATTAAAGGTGCTTCGAATCCCTAGCCTTCGAATCCCCAGGATGAGACAACTCCGAATCGATCCACAGCAGCACGTCTTGATCGATTCGAACCAGCACCAGTTCCATCGATTCGAAGGAAGCAAACCATCGAATCCAACGTATCGAGTCCACCAGGTAAGCGCGGCTAAAACCAAGGATTCGACCCGGTCAACTCGGAGAAAAAGGAGGATCGACTCTAAGATTGCGTGCCACATCACCACGAGCGCGCGTGCCATGATCGATTCGACCTGATCGATTCGAAGGAAGATCGATTCGAAGGGAGCTTATCAACCAGAAACATGATCTCGAATCGATCATATCTTGAGATCTACAAGTCCAAATGCTATGAAATTTTCACAGTAGCTTGAGCACATGTTGAAGAATGTTCATGCCAAATTTCAGCTCGATTGGACAATTTCTTGATCGATTCGAACATAGCTTCGAATCGATCCCAAAGTGGGCCCGGATTTCCAAAAAGCGGGCATGTGGGCCCCCTCACGTGCCAGAACTGGTCTCCCCTCAATTTAGGCGAAATATCAGCCTCCTACACCTATAAATAGAGCCCCTGGTCATTCAAAAAAGGGGTCGGACAATTTTGAGAGCTAAAGAGCGCCCGGACTCTGCCAGATTTACTCCAGATCACCATTGCTGCCTTAGATTCAGATTATAATCATAAAATCCGTTTTACTACGCGATAGGAAATTGTAATCTTCAAGCATCGATCAATAAAAGATAAAAACTTTGGAGTGGACGTAGGCCGGAGATAGCCGAACCACTATAAATCTCGTGTTTTTGTTCATTATTTCTGGATTGCTGTTTGTTGTTTGTTTAGATCTGAGATTTGTGTTTGAATATTGCTGATTTGTATTCATACACTGGTGCTTTCACAACATTCGGGGTTTGTGACCATTTTTGGCGCAAACAGGAGGCCAAGGAAATCTTATCCAACATCCATCAAGGAAGCTGCGGAGATCACACTGGAGGGCAGGCTTTGGCAAAAAAGATACTCCGATATGGATATTTCTGGCCCACCTTAAGCAAGGACGCCTTAGATTTCGTCAGAAAATGTGACAGATGTCAGAAATTTGCTAAGATTCCGCGGCTACCAACAACTGAGATTACTCAAATGACCAGCCCTTGGCCCTTTGCAGTATGGGGAATTGACTTGATTGGCGAACTGCCAATGGGCCGAGGCGGGGCCAAATATGCTATAGTGGCAGTCGACTATTTCACCAAATGGGTGGAAGCAGAACCCCTAAATAAAGTATCTTCAGCAAAATTTATTAACTTCTTGATCAAAAATGTTCTGTGCAAGTACGAAGTCCCATTCAAAATCATATCGGACAATGGACTTCAGTTTGACAGCGAGGAGTTCGCCAACTGGAGCCAAGAGCATGGAATTCACAAAAGCTTCTCATCCGTAGCTTATCCCCAGGCAAACGGACAAGTCGAAGCCGTCAACAAAATTCTCAAAACTCTAATAAAAAAGAAACTCGAAAAGTCAAAAGGCGCTTGGGTGGATGAACTTCCTACGGCACTGTGGGCCTATCGCACATCTTTCAGAACATCAACGGGGCATACTCCTTTCTCTTTGGCATACGGATCGGAGGCTATGCTCCCAGTTGAAACTATAGTGCCTTCCCACCGTAGGATCCACTATAACCCAGAAGAAAACGAAGAACTCCTTCATATGTCTTTGGATCTAATTGAAGAGAGAAGAAACGATGCAGCACTCAAAACATCAGCTCACAAGCAAAAAGTGGCAGCACAATACAACTCCAAAGTCAAGCATCGTAGCTTACAAGAGGGAGATCTTGTCCTCAAGCGAATCTTCCCGCGCCCCGGAGCACTAGATCCAATCTGGGACGGACCATATGTAATTCATAAAGATCTCCACAATGGAGCTTATATTTTGTCAACAGTGGACGGGGAGGTGTTCCAGAGGGCATGGAACATCCAACACCTTCGTCGATACTTTTCTTAACTTGTACTGCCCATATGAAGTGAATTAACAAAGAGAATCAGTGGACGTAGGCATTTTCATGCCGAAGCACTTTAAAAAGCTTGTCTCTTTTTAACTTGTTCCTTTATATCTTGGCTGCTTGTTAACTTTATCCTTTTCTGTTGAACAAAATCCTGTGTAATGACATTTCCATTCAAAACACATCGCGGCACGACTCCACCTGGACAAGACCTAACAGGTACTATACGAATCTATGCCCTCGCCAATGAGACACTTTTGCTCCGGCATCCCTCTGCTGCGGGTTAACTCATTGCTCGTGATGGCCCTCAAAGCCAACCGTAATGAGCCGATTATAAGCCATCAAGAAGGCCGACTATAGCCAAGGCAGCTCATTACGGCGTTCGGCTCGCCGACAACTGTGAACCTACTTTAAGCCCCAACATAAGGTGTGGCCAGCCAGGGGTAGTTCACGGTTGACGATCGGCACCCACGCTAGCCGGCCACAGTAAATCGAATAATACCCACGATTACGGGCCATAATGGCCCGGGTAGTTACTGTGCGCGATCTCGACTCCGATGCGTCTTAAGTACGGCTGTGGTAAAATAGATTAACTCCCCGCGGAGGTGTAAGATGGGTGACAAATGTCTTCAAGACCCACAGCTAGGGAAAGTGACTACAAAGCCCGTTTGCCACGAACTTAAGCACATCGAAGGCCTTCCGTGATTGGAAGTTTTACTATTTCTCATATTTCAATTTTATTTAAAAAACTTTTCTCCTATCCTCTATAACGATCCCTAAAGTACAGGGCACAGAATAGGAGACATTCGCTAATGGGGGTGGGAACTCACAACGGGACACTATGTCGCATTCCATACTCAGTCACACAAGACATTCAAAGCTGCCATCTACAAGTAAAATATGAAGGGCGGTATTTTCTTCTTTCGTGTATAAATACGTGGCTATAATTTATTCACACGTCACACTAACATTGCAAGACATGAAATTGTACTTTAAGCAAGAACTTGGTGCCAAACACAATTGAATCGCAGGCATATGCATAGCTATATTTCTTATACAACATGTCAGAATAACAAAAGCATTCAAATACGACATAATCGGCTTAAGTTAAAAAATTACACGCCAAAAATAATGTTGTTTATTACAAGTGACATAATTACAACCTAAAAGTTACGTTATTATTTTGAGACTAACATATACAACAATGTTTAGTAAGCAAAAAGATATCCAGGTCAAGTCAAGGAGCCGGCTGCATCGGGGCTTTACCCTTATCCGGTTGACCACCTGTCCGATCAAGGAAAGAATTCATTAGTGATAAGCAACCAAGTTAACGGAAAGACTAAAGGGGAGGACTTACCAGCATCTGCTCCTTGATCATCTTGATCATCATCTCCTACTTGCACACCTACCTCCTCAGCAGCAAGCAGCCGCATGCCCTCCTTCACCGCCACCTTCTCCTCCTTGGTGAATTGGGCCGTAACTACATCCATTCTGAAGACCTCGCCACCCTCCTTATCCGCATCAGCCTTGGCCTCCTCCAGAGCCCTGAGATAAATCTTGGCCATAACCCGGGAATAATCATCCATCCAGGATAAGTTACCCTGTTTCCAAGTACGGAAGTACATATCCTGGAGCATCTCATCCATCATCCCCTCGTTCTCCTCGAACTCTCTCATTCGGACCTCAGAAGCCAATAGCTTTGCAACGGCAGCATCCCTCTCCAATCTGTATCGCGAGCGGTCAGCCTGAAGGGATTTCCTCATCACCTCCATCTCATCCTTTAGCTTGGTTTGAGCCAGCTCTGCAGCTTCAAGCCTCCCGGATAACTCCTCAACCCGCTCGAGATCCGCTTTCCGAACCTCATCCACCGTTGCTATAGCCATGTCAACCTGTTCCTTACAGGCGGCTTCCATTTTCTGCAACTCTACCCTGCTGACCTCTTCCATAGTCTTCTTTAATTGCCTAGATGCAGCCTCATGCTGAGAAATCTGGATGGCTTGATCAGCAAGTTGTTTAGCCTGGTTAGAAACCATTAACCGCAGTCGAATATTGGCGCTCCTGATTTCCTCCCTAGCCTTGACCAATCGGGCATGATGTCCCATCAGCTTCTTGGTTTCCTCGGCGACCCGGTCGATGTTCGTCTTAGCTTTGTCCCCCAGAGTTACGACCCGAGTGGTAAGCAAATCAAGGTCCAGGGACTTAGCCTCGTCAAGCACTCGTACCATAGGATTGCGAGGGAGAAGGTGTTCACCAGTAACCTCGTCGAAGGAGATATCCTGAGAGGCCGGGTCCAGATCTGGATGACCCGCAAACGGATTACGAGCCAAGCCAGGATGATCTATCGGGGTAACGGTAGGATTTTCAGACGGATGCGGAGAAGGTATGAACTCAGTATCCCCCTCTGTGATATCGTGAAGAGGCTAGAGTGGGGGCTGAGGACCAGGTAAAGGTTCGAACAAGGAGCGGCTCCTATTCTTCTTCTGAATGCCCTCTTCAATGACCCTAAGAAGAGGACGATAGCCGACTACATCCCCGGAGCGGTTGGTCGGAGGCTTCGGTTTAGTAGAAGCTTTGAGGGACTTATATTGATCAAGGCGGTGCCGAACATCTGAGGGCTTGGCTGCTTTGCCCGCTCCTGGAATGAAAACCAAGTGTCACAAGCATGCATTGAACCGTAATTCAAGAAATATGTCAAGTTAAGAAGAGTAAAAAAGTCTGCAGGAGTCAAAGATTCACCTTGGATCGCAGAAGTTGCCTCAGCGGAAGCACTCTTGGAAGATAAATCGGCGCCAGTCCCGGCCTTACCAGCTTTCTTGGGCTTCTCCGCCAAAGCCGGTCCTTCCTCCAACCCTTCGAAGGCTTGGCGGAGAGCGTCATCTAACCACTCTTGAATCACGCTTGCTTGCCCAGTAGGTAAAGCCCCGGTGCCATCACCACTTTGTCCTTCGCCGCCATCATCGCCGTGACGATCACCGTCACCTTCTCTACCACTTCCGCTCTCCGCCTCACCTCCTTCATCCTCGTCTCTTTCCTCCTCCACATTTTCCTCCTCTAGAACATCTGGACATGTGCTGGGGGAGGGTCCATCGGACTTCTTGAGTTTCTTCCCCCCGGCAACTGGATGTATCGAGAAGGGTCTCCTTTTGCTGCTCTTCGCCGTAGCCCCTCCTTTAGCGTTGGCAGCCCTCTCCTCCGTCATGTCTCTCTGCTTGACCACGGACTGATGTGGTAAAATAAGGTTGTGCCCTAAAAGTGTAGCGTTCCTGATCAAGTAAGAAGCCGACCTATCCCTTCCCGTAATGGCTTCTATTTCCACAGCCATCTGAACCAGGCGATCGTTCTCCACGACCGCAAAGCCACCTGTCGCTAGCAAGAAATAAAAGCACATAAGAAGAAGCATTGCAGTCAGAACGGAAATCATAAATAAGCTTCAACTTACAGCCAGAGGTGAAGCGACGGATGGAAACAGAGCCATCCTTGATGAAAAACCATTCCTTTTTGAACATACTGAACTTCGAATATAAATCCAGGACTGGCTTGAAGGACACAACCGACTCCAAGCTAATATACGGAGATCCCTTCTTGTAGCCTCTCATGTTGTACAGATACTGGATTTCCCGGTTGGAAGGAGGACGCCCGTATCTCCTCTGGAAGATAACAAACAGGCTCATCAGGATGGCATAGGAGTTAGGCTGAAGCTGGAATGGAGCCACCTTCAAGTAGGTGATAAAGCTGACTATCCAAGCATTAATCGGGGGAATGGCCCCACACATACAATGGTACCTACTGTAAGCGAAATATCCTTCGGAGGGATTATATGGCATCACTCCTTCCCCCGGCAACAACATGTGTGCTCTATCGATCCCAAAAGAGCGAGAGATAACGTCAAGCTGCTCATCTTTGAGGGAGCTAGGAAAGCAGTCGGGCGGTGAGATCAGAAGCCTTGAGGACCGTACCCGTCAACTAGCAATCTCGGAGTTGGTCCCTGTCGTTCTGGTGCTGCCTGAACCGGGGGCACTACGGAAGGCTCTCCTCGGTCCTTGGACTTCTTCTTGTCAGAGCGAGTTTCAACTTTATGAGACATTATCTGCAACACAAGAAAGCACATTGTTAGAATAAGGATGTAGAGATATAAACGAGCAAGTGTATGTTGTCTAGAGTTTCACTTATAATTCAACACATAAACTCATTCGGTAGTTCAAGGCACGAAGCTTCATTCGGCACTCGAACTCCACGGGTTCGTTTGGTAGTTCGAAACATGAAAGTCATTCGACACTCAAGCCCATTCGGTAGTTCAAGGCACGAAGATTCATTCGGCACTCGAGCTCCACGGGTTCGTTCGGTAGTTCGAAACATGAAAGTCATTCGGCAATCACCTGATTCGGTAGTCAAGCATGATCCGGCAATATGATTGATTCGGCAGGAAAATCTGATTCGGCTATCTCACTTGGTAGGGGATAACGAGAGCATAATGCCCATACTTATAGGCAAATAGAAACAACCGGACCAACTGGCTCGGCACACAGGACCGGATGAGAATGTCCAAGCTAAAACAAAGCGCGGCATATGCAGGCATATGCCCCGCTTTGGGGGGCAAGTGTTAGGCATGTTTTCACTAGACCGGTATTACCGAACCAAGATGAGGGAAGCCACCACCGAACCAACTCCACTTCCCTGCATAGCCGAACCAACTCCACTTCCCTGCATAGCCGAACCAACTCCACTTCCCTGCATAACCGAACCAACTCCACTTCCCTGCATAGCCGAACCAACTCCACTTCCCTGCATAGCCGAACCAACTCCACTTCCCTGCCTAGCCGAACCAAAACCAATCTCACTCACCACCGGACCAAGTTCCACCAGACCAAGGCATTCCGGACCAACTTTGCCAGGCCAGATTGCACCAGCCCAGGCCCACCAGCAGCTATATACATCCAAGACCCCTACCCCCAGCCTCACTCTATAAATAGAGGGTTAGGGGTACAACAATGGCGGACAAGTTTGAGAGCTCAAGCACGGAGAGAACTTTAAAACAAATTTCATATACTTGTATCAAAGCTTTGTACTTGTAATCTGAACAAAAAAGGAGAAATAATATATAAAGTGGACGTAGGCACATTCTGGCTGAACCACTATAAATCTGTGTGTCTTTTACAGTTTAGTCCTCGCTTTTTACATATTTGTATAAACCACCCAGATCACTGAAAACAACATAAAATCAACTAAATCATACGACTTGGAGGTGTTTGCCCATTTTTTGTGCAAACATAGCCTAAGCGTTTTCAAGTTAAAAAGGGTTTTAACTTGTTTTGAAAGGATAGCAAATTCTTATTAAAATTTATCAACATTATTTTGAGTAAAGTATATATAACATGGCAAAGTAGCTTAGATTAAAGCTAAGAATATATTTTCCTTGTATAAGTATGATTTAAAAGGTTAAATCATTTTGAAAAGGTTTTCAAGGAGAAAGATGATGGGTAGTTAACCCTAAGAAAATGATTCGGATAGATAGTCCATTTTTATTCGGACAGTTAGTCCAGTTTGCAGGCAATCAGCCTAGTTTTCGGACAGATAGTCCATTAGTTACCTGATTATAGCTTAACGGACTTAGCTATTATTATCATTATTATATCAGTTTGATTAACCAGTTTGGTTGCAGGAAAGTATTTGCAAAATATATGTTTTAAAGAGGATATTAGTTAGGGGAAACCCGTTCCGCTAAGTGGCATGGTCTCACTTAATATCAGTAAACCGAGATGTAATAGTATTATTCATACCAGGCTTTATGTCTGACTCGAAGTTTTTGTTTTCCCCTTAAACTCTCGGGAGGCTCAAAATTGATTTGAGTAGGCTAAGGGTTAAGGTTTTAGAAATTTCGGCGAATAAAGCTTCTAAAGATGAGCAGGTGGCCGAGGATAGCTAATTAGGAGTTATAGTTTTATCTTGTTTTGATTCCGCTGTGTATTTTAAGTCAGATATGACTATATTGACCCTGATCAACCATGGGGGCATCGTCATATGTCGCTCTTGGCGTATTTTTATAATGATTGTATTTGATCTTTACCTTGGAAACGATATGGGATTACGTAATTTGGATATGAATTTGTTTTTGAAATGTAATGAGTAAAATGTAGTTTTTGAAAATCTGTGAATTTGTTCATATTCAAGTGCTTTTGATATTATGGATACTATTAGCATTACCGTATTTTTTCACCAGAAGTTAATACTATGGATGACTGCAGCATCTATAGCGCTTAGCTTTTGGCCTCTAGATACGGGATGTTACAACTTGGTATCAGAGCAAGGTTATGAAAAACTTTAAACTAAAAAATGGTTTTTAAAACATAATCCTAAGGAATTAGAGTAGGATTAGGGTATGGGATAACGCTATAGTAACGTACTTGTATTTGCTATATATAAATATATGCTTTATCTTTAGTCTCCTATCTTTATTAGGTTATTTTTCTGTATCTCATGAGGTTTGAATACAGATATGGATGGTAGAAGAGGAAGAGTTAACCCAAGATAGGAGGGCACTGATGGGAATGCCAGACCTAATGCGAGGAGAACCCAAGGTCAGGCACAAGCAGAGAATGTAGGTGCTGGAGTCCCACAAGTGGACATGGGAGCTATGTATCCATTTTTTTGTGAATATGATTCAAGATAGAATTACAGCTAGAGTGGTAGGGGGAGTTGCTGCAGGGGTAGAAGTTCCGGAAGTTCTGGTAATTAAACATTATGCTAAGTTGAGCGGAGATTATGCTAAGCTTGGAGGGAAGCCATTTCTGGGAACAGAGGATGCTATAGAGGTGGAAAATTGGTTGCTGCACTGTAAGAGAATCTTAATAGATTTGGGACTCAATGATGAGAAGAAGAGGAGGCTTGCTTCGAGACAGCTCCAGGGAGCAGCTTTGTTTTGGTGGAACAGCGTGACAACTGGTGTGGATGAGGAAACTTTGACATGGGCAGATTTCAAGGGGAGGTTCCAAGAGAGGTTCATGTCTGTGATGGTATAGTCAGCTTTGATCAGAAAGTTTGCTGAATTAGAGTAGGGAGAGATGTCTATTCTAGAGTATGCTAGAAGGTTTGAGGAGTTGGCCAGATATGGGTATGCTTTATTGGATACAGTAATGAAGAGGAATGAAAAGTTTATCGGGCGGTTGAAGCCTGAGTTAGCAAGGGCTACATTACCACATATTAGAGATCCTTCTGATTTTGTAGTGGAGATGGCCTTAAGGCATGAGGAGATTCTTGATTCTCTAGAGAAAAGTAAGGCTAAGGAGGTCCAGGTTGGGCAAAATCAGAAGAGGGAATTCTTTCCTAAGAAGGGTGCTCAGAAGGGTGGAGCAACTAAGAAAGGGAAGTCTGAGATTGTTTGCTTCAAGTGCGACAAGAAGGGGCATTTTGTTAATGAGTGTCGTGCTGCAAAGGCAAAGGAGGTAGCCCGAAAGAAGAATGTCAGGTGCTTCAATTACGACCAGATTGGCTATTATAACAACCAGTGCAAGGAGCCCGTTAAGGATGGAAAGGACAAGGTGTATGCATTGGAGCCTGCTACTTCGAAGCCAACAGCTTAGGGGAAAGGAAAGGCGGTTTTAGGAGGTACGCTTCAGATTCATGGTATGTCTGTTAGCGTTCTATTTGATACTGGTTCATCACATTCTTTTATATCTAGATGTTTGATAGATAAGCTAGCCTAGAACCCACATATTTAGTTACTTCTTTACGGGTTGCGAATCCAATATGAGGTTGTGCAACTCTAGGGTTGAGATGTGACCAGTTAGAGTTTGACTTGCTAGGTCATGCTTTTGTTTGCAGTTTGCTTGTGTTTGATTTTGTGGAGTTCAGGATTATTCTTAGGATGGATTGGTTAAGTGAGTACGATGCTAGGATATTTTTCCAGGATAGGAAAATATCACTTAGACACCCTGCTTGTAGTGATCGAATAGTTTATACCATAAAAGGTTCTAACAGTGAGGTGAATGCTTTGTTGGATGTTATGGAGTTGGAAGATGAGTGGAGTCGAGTTTTCGTGGTTAGAGAATTCGTAGATTTTTTTGAGCCTGTAGTTGGATTGCTACCGAAATGAGCCATTGAGTTTCGGATAGATTTGGTTCCGGGAGCAGATCCAGTGAGTAGGCCGCCAAGCAGGATGACCCCTACAAAGATGAGGGAGTTAAAGGTGCAATTAGTGGATTTAGAAGGTAAGAGTTTTATCGGGCCGAGTAGTTCATTGCTAAGGATCGGGATGGATCATTAAGGCTATGTATCGATTGTCGTAAGTTGAATGAGAAGATGATAAAGAATCGATGTCCATTGCTAAGGATTGATGATTTGTTCGACCAATTGAGTGGAGCCAATGTGTTTTTCCAGTTAGATTTGGTGATAGGTTTCCATCATCTCAGAGTAGCATAGGATAGTATACCTTTGACGGCGTTTAGGATCAAATATGGGTCGTACGAATGGTTAGTTATGCCATTCGGACTGACTAATGCGCCGGCTTTCTTTGTAGATTTGATGAACTGAGTTTTCCAAGAGCACTTGGATAGGTTCATATTGGTTTTCATAGATGATATCTTGATACACTCTAAGGATGAAAGAAAGCATGAAGTTCATCTTAGAGTGGTGCTTGGGACACTGAGGCAGCATCAGCCGAAGGCGAAGTTTTTGAAGTGTCATTTCTGGAAGAAGGAAGTGAAGTTTCTGAGTCTTATAGTCTCGAAGAAAGGGTTGTCAGTAGATCTGAATAAGATTAAAGCGGTGAATAGTTGGAAGAGACCCAAGATAGTGACGGAGATAAAGAGTTTTCTTTGATTAGTTGGGTATTATCGGAGATTCATTAAGGATTTTTCATGGATAGAAACACTGATGACCAAGCTAATAAGGAAGGATGTGAAGTTTGTCTAGACCGATAGGTATGAGGAAGCATTCCACAGTTTGAAACACTTATTGACACATGCACCAGTGTTGGTTGTTCCAAAAGGGAATCAGAATTTGGTGGTTTATACGAATGCGTGTGGAATAGGATTAGGAGCTATGCTAATGTAGAGAGGTAAAGTTATTGCCTATGCTTCTAGGCATCTTAGACAGCATGAGGTCAGGTATCCGACACATGATTTGGAATTGGTAGTAGTGATTTTTGCATTGAAGGTGTGGAGACATTACCTTTTGGGAGAGAGATTTGAGTTATATACAGATCATAAGTCGCTGAAGTATTTGTTCTCTCAGAAGGAGTTGAACATGAGACAGCATAGGTGGTTATAATTTATCGCTACTTATGATTTTGGGATCATGTACACACTGGGGAAATGAAACAAGGTTGCAGATGCACTTAGCAAACATCAGAATGAAGTGTTGGCGATGATTGCTGGGTAGAAAGTTTTGGAAGCATTAGCAGATTGCAAAGTGCAGTGGAGATCTGAGGCTAGGTCTAGCAGAGAAACCATAGTGTTATCTTGTTTAGAAGTTCGACCGGTGATGATCGAAAAGATTGCTTCTAAATAGGAAGAAGTCCGGTATTAGCTGAATGGATCAGGAAGTTAAGAGATGGAATCGAGAGCGATGACTTGAAAGATTTCAGTCTTGACCAAAATGGGAGGTTGAGAAAGAAAGGAAGATTATGTGTTCCGACTGTAGGAAACATAAGGAAAGAAGTCTTAGAGGAATGCCATCGTTCGAAGTTCTCTATTCACTCGGGAGGAACTAAGATGTATCAAGATATGAAGAGGAGTTTCTTCTGGGAAGGTATGAAGCGGGGTATTGGCTTATGGGTAAAGCAGTGCTTGATTTGCCAATAGGCAACGGCTGAACACCAAAAGCCAAGTGGGTTGCTTCAGCCATTAGATATTCCGATATGGAAATGGGATTCTATTTCTATGGATTTTATTGACGGGTTGTCAAGGTCGAACAAGGGAAATGGTAGTATATGGATCATAGTGGACCAACAGTGCCCATTTCATTCCAGTTAAGTCAACCAGAACGGAACCTGTTTTGACAAAGTTGTTTATGAAGAATGTGATTAGACTACATGGAATCCCTAGTAGTATAGTAAGCGATAGAGATTCCTTATTCCCTAGTGAGTTCTGGAAGAGTCTGCAAGAAGTTTTGGGAACCAAGATCAAGATGTGTACCACTTACCATCCGCAAATAGATGGGCAAACGGAAAGAGTTAACAAAATCTTGGAAGATTTGTTAAGAGCTTGTGTATTGGATTTTGGGGGATCATGGGAAGACCATCTGCATTTAGTCAAGTTTTCGTATAACAGTAGTTATCAGACTATTATTGAGATGGTGCCATTTGAAGTTTGTATGGAAGGCCATGCAAATCTCCCGTATGTTGGTTAGAGACCGGAGGTAGACTGGTTCTTGGTCCAGATTTGGTTAGGGAAGCTGCAGAAAAGATTGAGGTCATTCGGGCTAGAATGAAGGAGTTTCAGTCTAGGCAAAAGAGTTATGCAGATAGAAGGCAGAAAGATTTAGAGTTCTCGGCTGGAGACCAGGTTTTCGTCAAAGTGTCACCGATGAAGGTGTGATTATATTTGGGAAATCAGGAAAGTTAGCACCGAGATTCGTTTGACCTTTTCCTATTGTTGAGAGGATCGGGAAACTCGCATATAGAGTTGAGTTACCGAGCAGTTTGGCAGGAGTCCATGATGTCTTCCATGTTTTTCATCTCAGAAAGTGTGTTAGAGACCCGGAGACTACTATTGCACCAATTGTGCTAGATGAATTAGTAGTAGAACCGGATTTGACTATAGTGAGGAAGCCTATTCGTATTATTGCGAGAGATGAGAAAAGGCTTAGAACCAAGATGGTCGGATTAGTCAAAGTCCAGTGGAGCGACGATAATAGGGACTGTACTTGGGAGATTGAGAGCAAGATTAGAGATACTTATCCTGACTTATTTGATGGTATGTTTTACCTCTTTGATTGATGTGTGTGTACCTTATCGTAATTTCAAGGACAAAATTCTTTAAGGAGGGTAGTTTGTAACAACCCATATTTTTGGTTACGTTATTTAGGATATTTAATTAGTTAAATTAAACAAAATAATGTGTTGATTAGGAGATTGAGATTTGATTTTAATTAAGGGTAGTCGTGCCATTTAAACAATGAATTAAAATAAGAGCTAAAATGAAATAGAGGAGGGGTAAAATAAGAAAGAGGCCATTCCAATATCCTTAAACCCTTGGCCGTGTATCCCATACACGTTCATTTCATTTGAAAATTTTTAAAATCAAGGTCTGCCGCCATTAACAAGAGTAAGAGGAATAAAGATAAAGGGGAAGCTTAATCAACATCAAATTCATTCAAATCTCACGTCTTTAATCTCTAAAGCTAAGGTGAATAATGTTTACATCTCATATTTCTTTTGTTTTCGGTTTTAAGATGAAATCCAAAGTATTTTGCATTGATTTTCCATGTTTTTGAATGATGGAATGATTATATATACTTGTTGATGATTTATGGTTGTTCATATAGACTTTATGACATGTTTTGATGTGAAAACCCCGTTAAATGACATCCAAATGCCTTGCGAATTTTTATATAGACCAGAAATATTATTTTGGAGATGGGTTTCAATTTTTAGAATTTTCTAAAATTTTTAGGGAATTTATATGAATTTTCTAGTAAAGAAAATATTGATTTGGATTATAAATTATTTACGGTTAAATAATAAAAGGTTTGGGTCTGAAATTTTTATATGTTGGAAAACATATTAAAAGAGATTTTTTGGAATTTTTGTAGAATTTTCCTAAGTGTTTTAATGGATTATTTAAGGTATGAGACTTAAATGTTTTACATAATTAAGGAAGGAGAAGGGGCCTTTTGTAAATAAATAAATTTGTTAATTCTGGAAAGTCGGCAGCACTTTTGAAAAGGGAAATTGACAGCCAATCAGATTTAGACAAACAAGGCAAGTTAGGTACAAAAGAAGTAGTTTAAAAGTACAAATAAACATGTTTTTCACTGTTTCGATGCTTTCTGCACCAGGTTTCGCCTTTATAGCTTCGCCTCTGACACAGTCGAAGCCAATGCACATGGTATCCGAGAACTGGTACATAGTGAATTGGATGTAGGCGGAAGGTATGGAGTCGAAACCGAAGGTTCCGAAGGGGTTGAGGCATTACTTTGCTTTTGAAAGAAAATGCACCTGCTTGCTTTCGACTAAGTAGCTTTCGACTTAGTTAGCTTTCGACTAGATCAAATGGATTTAAAGAAATGGTTTCGATTGGATTGCGCTTTTGTTTTAAAATGACTGCTGGCTACCGCTTTCTACCTTTTGACCCAAATGGTTTTGAAAGGGTTGTTTTGCATTGTTTTGCTTTTTAAACTTGACCACTTCTCCAATGCTTTCGAAGGGATGGTTTCGACATCATCACGTCTTTACTTAGGAAATGGTTTTGAAATAGATGCTTTTGACTTAAATGTTTTAAAGACCCTTTTTCTATGATTGAAGTATAACCCAAATGGTTTCGAAAGAGATAGTTTTAATGATATCGAAAGAAGTGCATTCGACTTTAATGGGTTTCTGATCATTTTGCTCTACTTGAAGGCATAATCCAAATGGTTTCGACCGAGATGATTTTCAAAGGTTTTGAAGGTGTAAATTTTTGAATGGTTTCGAATGGTTTCCATATGTTGTAAATTAAAGCCAAGTGCTTTTGAAAGGTAGGTTTTGACGCCTTTGAAAGGTTTTAATGAATGGTTTCGAAGGGGTGGTTCCCCAGGATTTCGAAAGGGTTGAAAGGAAAGGTTTTTCCAATGTTTTTGAAAGGCAATATTTAAAGGATTTAAAAGAAGGATATCTAAGATTTTAAGAGCTTTTAAAGGGAAGGTTTTTGTGCTTTCGAAAGGGAAGACTTGGCCTTTCGGCCTAGGTTAAGTAAAGGGTTTTGCTTGGTTTCGAAAGGGTAACTTTCAAGGGTTTTGAAGGGGTTATTTAATGGTTTTAAAAAAAGGTTTTGAATATATTAACTAGGCAATATAGCCTAAGTATTTTCAAGTACAAAATGGTTTTAACTTGTTTTGAAAGGATAGCTAATCCTTATTGGAAAAATTCAACATTATTTTGAGTAAAGTATATATAACGTGGAAAAGTAGCTAAGAGTAAAGCTAAGAATATATTTTCCTTGTATAAGTATGATTTAAAAGGTTAAATCAATTTGAAAAAGTTTTCAAGGAGAAAGATGAAGGGTAGTTAAACCTAAGAAAATGATTCGGACAGATAGTCCATTTTGATTCTTACAGTTAGTCCAATTTGTAGACAGTTAGTCTAGTTTGCAGGCAGTCAGCTCAGTTTTTGGACAGATAGTCCATTTACTACTTGTGGACAGATAGTTGCACGCCACACACTATTGCATGAAGGGTGAAGGGGAGTACTGATGATTTGGGAAGGCTTTGAATGTTTGGAATGTCCGATGGTAATGCAATGGAGTTGGCCTGAGGTTCTGGAGGTTGTCACCAGTGGTTGATGGTGAATGCAAGTGACAGTAGTTGAAGGTGGGTGGTAGTTGCTTGTATGGGTAGTGGAGCGAGCTGTTTTACTGGAATGTGATGTTGTCTGGAATGACAGTGATGATGATGTATAGTTTGCACACTATGATGTTAGGCTGAAGAGCAGTATTTTGATGATGTTCACTGTGTTGTTGCTCTGGTGGATGTTGTATGGGTTGTTTGATGGCACTGTCGAGTGAAGTGGCGAGGCGGGCTTTGGTTGAGTAGGTGAATTAATGGTTGTTCAATTTCAGGTGATTGAAGTGGAGGTGGGTGGTCTGTTGAGTAGGAATTTGGCTTGAAGTTAGTTGATGGCAGAGGAATGTTTTAATAGTGGAACAAGTATATGTGCAGTGGCAATTTTGTATTGCAACAGTGAGGCAATGGATCATACACTGTGTAGAAAATGGTTTGGCAATGTATTATGGTGATGAATGAAGTAGTTGTGGAAGAGGTTGTATGTGATTGAAGTGATTCTTGTGCAGGGCAGTATCAGGTGGGGAAATGTAGATGAAGATCAGGTGGTTTGCAGTTGCAAGGTAGAACAGTCTGGTGGTAGCAGATAGGAGATGTGGTGATGTTTCCTGATGGTTGGAAGCTTGTCAGTGGTTTGGTGAGGAGGATGCAGCAGTTTAGTGGTTTTTGTTATGGGGTGAAATGAAGCACAGAGGAGTAGCAGTTGGTGAAGAGTATGTTGCTGGTGGAAATGATATGTATAGGTGATGAAGTTTAAGGGTATATGTCAGGGGTTGCTGGAGTTTGATGAAGCTATCGAGGCAATGAGTGTGCAGAGGAAGTGAATTTGTAAGGAAGGGAAATGAAAACTGTAAAATGAAAACAGAGAAATGAAAACTGCGACAATGTGAAATGTAAATGAGAAGTGAATTTTTTTTAGTTTTGAGAGAAAAACAGAAAGAAGGAAAGGAAGAAAGTTGTAGATGTAAAAGCAAACGAAAATGAATAAAAAAAATTATTTTTGGAGTGAAATTGTGTTGTTGTTTTTTTTAAATATATACAATGCAAATGCAAAACAAATAGAATGCAACAATCACACAAACAAAATGTCACACAAATCACACACAAACACACGATATTTTTTTTAAATGCAAACACACAACAAAATGATAATACACTAAAATCAAAGGAAAAATAATTCGAAGAACAGAAAATTAAAATAAAAACAACTCCCCGGCAACGACGCCAAAAACTTGTTCGAACGATGGAAATTCTATCGGATTAGAAAACCGTTGAACGAATTTAGAAATAAAATTTTACTGCAAGCACACGGCGTACACTTTGTAGTACGTGGCGAATACGGGTCGATCCGCAGGGAATTGTGAGAGATTAAAAATCTATTCAATCAAATTAGACCAAAGTGAGAGGAAAGTTGTTAACTACAAAAAGAAGCTAAAGCTAGAATTAAAATGTGATTTAAAAACTATTGAACTAGAGAACAATTTAGAGGCAAATCCACTCTCATATTTTTGTAAATCAACAAACAAACAATTTGTGATCTCTAGCTTTTGATATTAAGTGAAATATTGTTATATTTATCATAAGTATGGTTTGTTTATGTTATCAATTAACATAACTCAAACCATCAAACTATAATACAACAAATAAACCACTTATAATTCTCATGAAAATGAAGCCAAAGCAAAAGCTATTTTAAGTATGATCTATTTACTATTGTAACTAGTAATATAGATCATCAAATTTCATTTTTACTTTAAATTCACAATCAAAAATGGATTAGCAAATGATGATGCAAATTGTGTTTATGTTGAATAAGAATAGCTCATTTGCATAAACAATATAAGCTATCAAACTCACTTGTATAAACTTGCATCAAACTTCACTTCATGAAGCATAAACCAAATGAGATCATAAATCATAAAATGTTGAAATTACATAATATTTGAGAGCTTCATTACCTCTAAATTGAAGGGGTTTAGCTACTCTTTTGTGGCCTTGAAGCAACACAAGTAACTTTCAACATTAAAAAGAGAAGAAAATAGAGAATAAGCAAAGAAGAGAATGTAATTAAACTACTTACAACAAAAGAAATTAAGCTACACTACTTGCATGAATGTAAAACTATTCTACTAACAAAGAAAAGAAAAGAACATAAATAAAAGCATTAACATAAAAACAAAGAAAAGCATGTAGAAAAGAGAAACGAAAGAGGCTTGGAATCCATTTTTATTTCATAGAACATCGAGCTTACAATTTGATCTCTTAATTTCCTAAGTAAAATGAAAGAGTAGAAGATAGTTTCATGTACATAAGAGGGCTATATATACATGCATAAAACCCTAATTCTATTTTTAGGGGGCTTCCTAAAATGCCCTTTAGGAAGTGTGGCCACCAAGTAACCATTAGCCACTAATTAATCCATCATTTGTTGTGCATGAAGCTTTAACCTCCACTTAGTTGTCCATTAGCTCATAATTGTACATTTAGGTAAGTGGGTGCGGTCCTCCATGATCTTGAACTTGAATTATTTCCTCTTCATTCCTTTGTATTTCATTTGTGCATGCATGTATCTTCATATAAGCCTCTTCCATATGCATCCAAATTCCTATAAAAATTATCAAAAAATGTCCAAGTAAAAATTCTTAAATTGACACAAGCACAAAAATGACCATTTTGCCCTTGAATGAAGATGAAAATATGATGGTTTGAAAATAATTGAATTTTGGTTTTAAATATGTTAAAATGCCCAAATATGATGTTTATTTAAATAAAAAGAGATAAAATATGGATGTAAATATATGCACATTTACGTGCACATCACGCCACATATCAAGTGGTGTGACATTTTGCCAAATTAACCTCTTACTTTGTTTCGGTAAAATGCAATATTCCAATTTTACTTTGTTAAGTGTTACCCCGTATTGATGATTATTTACATCAATTCTCTTCGTCAAAAATGCATCGGTTCGAATTTATGGAATTCAGTAATGGCCGAAATTCCAATATCATCCATATTTAACTTTATAGTCCAACAAAAGTATTTGGTTCAATAATAATAATAATAATTAACCGAGCTACTCTGACTAGTGATTTTGACTTTGAGTTGACTTCAGTTGACCGTGATACTAACTATGACGACTGCCCCATACCACCCGCACATCAATGACCTAAAAGAGCATTGTAACCGTGCCAGGTTGATATGGAACGATCATTAAGGTTGAAATTTAAAGCAAAAAACCAGTTGCATATCTCATAGTGCATAGATAAAATGTAATATAGAAAATATACAGCAGAGTATAGCGAGCCATAATAAATGAAAATAACATCTCCGCTAAATCATGAGTTATGATACAAATGTCATAATATCTCAGTACAACATTTCCTCACTACATCCCTCAGATTACATAGAAACAAACAGCGGAAACTACAAATATAGAGTAATATGCCATAGCTTCTCTAACCTCATCCTCATACAGCAGCTACAACTCCAAACCCGTCATCTAGTCTACTCATTTAAGAGTACCCAAGATGATAAGAGGAAACATGAAATCTTGGGTCAGACAAAAGTCTGGTGTGAACGGTAAATGACTATCAAAAGCTATACTAGAAAATATTGTACTAGACAGGTACAAAAATCCATACCTGACATGTCCCAGCAACCAAAGAGTTAGCACATAATAATAAGATATAATATGCTACTCAAATAAACGACAATAGGTGTAACGACCCGCAATTTTCGATAATCAAAAATTGAAAATTTAATAAGGTTTTGTGATTTAATGTTGGAAGAAATGTAATTTTGTGATTAAATAATAAGAATGTAATTGGATTAAAAGGTAACAGTGTTAATTTAAGGTAATTCAAAATTGCTTTGAATGTAATTCTAATTAATTGAAATAATTAAAAAGTTATAATTAGTTATAGATGGAAATTTATTGTATTAATCATGTGTGTATAAATGGATCATTGGATTTAAAGGGAAATTGATAATTTAAAAGGTGTAATTTATGAAATAAGGTGTAATTAATTGTAATGGATAAAAGTAGTGTTTGTTAACCCACCTTTTGGCAAGGCTATAGGCAGGCGGATTTAACTAAATCGACTACTCGTTTGTCGAGACTGGAATACGACAGGTTTAAGTCGACTGGATGGATAGATGATGTAGTGCGCTTGGAAGATGGATATTGGATTGGATGAAGTGGATTTACATAAGCTAGTGGCTCAATGTTGGAGTCTCAAGGGAATCAGGAAGTCGTTCAGCATTGGAAGTCACTCGGCACAGGAAGTCGTTCGGCATTGGAAGTCACTCGGCACAGGAAGTCGTTCGGCATTGGAAGTCGCTCGGCACAGGAAGTCCTTCGGCATTGGAAGTCGCTCGGCACAGGAATTCGTTCGGCATTGAAAGTCGCTCGGCACAGGAAGTCGTTCGGCATTGGAAGTCACTCGGCACAGGAAGTCGTTCGGCATTGGAAGTCGCTCGGCACAGGAAGTCATTCGGCATTGGAAGTCGCTCGGCACAGGGAGTCGTTCGGCATTGGAAGTCGCTCGGCATAGGAAGTCGCTCGGCATAGGAAGTCATTCGGCATTGGAAGTCGCTCGGCACAGGAAGTCGTTCGGCACAGGAAGTCGTTCGGCATTGGAAGTCGTTCAGCATCGAACCTCGCTCGGCATTGTGGTGAGGCCGATGTGGTGAGGCATTGTGGAGGTATGTGGCTTGGTGGAAGTCCTTCATGGGCCCGGATCATTCAGAAAGCCCAACAACTCAGGATTTGCCTATAAATACAGCATATGAGGGTTCAGAAAAGGGATCTTCTTTCTGCTCTCTTAATTTCTACTTACTAAGGCTGAGGCTACTCTGCCATTTTGTAACTGTAATTGATTCTAACATCAATAAAAAGGAAACTTCTAGAGTGGACGTAGGCCGGAGTTAGCTGAACCACTATAAAATCTGTTGTCCTTTACTGCTTTCATTTTAATTTTTACTGTTCTTTACTTCATCACTCTCTACACACATTCTGTTTGTGAGCTGTGACTGGTATTTGGTGCTTTCAACTGGATTTGGGTGTCAGTGACCAATTTTGGCGATAACACTTTGGTGCTTTCACTGAGAACGCAAGCACTCGGGAATTTTGGAGTTAGGAACTTGGATCCTAGAAAGCAATGGCTAGACCACCAACGAGGAAGCAAGCAGCGGAAAGGAGCAATCAGAAAGGAAGTCAAACGGCCTCTTCTGGAGCTGGAGAGGATCATGCATCCATCTACATAACTCGGGATGAGATGCAGGTGATGATGAATTCTATGCAGGAGCAGATGATGAAACGGCAAGAGGAGATGATGAAGGCTCTTCTTAGGCAATTTGGACAACTAGGAACTGTAGGTGCTCAAGTTCTTGGAACTGGTCCAGGGGAACTCAACCAGTGGACAGATGGAGTGATTCAGCAGGGGGCAGCTCCCAATCAACAAACAGCCAACAATCTAGATGGACCTAGACTCGGGGGCACACCACCAGGTGATGCTGGACCAATTCACGGAGGGATACCGGATGACGTACACGGCCTGACGTCGATAGGAATACAGGAGTACGTAATGAAGAATATGTGCCAGAATTTCCTCGGGGACTTGGGGGGCAGTCTGGAAACATGGATAGGGGGCAACCCTTGGTTGGAAACACTGGATTGGTTGACATTATCAGGCGGACTATTCGCGGAGGTCTGACAAACAGGGATTTAGAGGGAGTTAACAAAAGTCCGTTTACCCAGAACATTAGGACAGCTAGGAATCCGCCCGATTTTAAACCACCCACTTTGGAAGTATACAACTGGAAGACGGATCCCACCGACCACTTGATGAGGTACACTAGGCATATGGAAGTGTTGGGGGCAACGGAGGAGGTTATGGCCCGATGTTTCCCCCTGTACTTGACTGATATTGCTGCTATGTGGTTCAGACAGTTGGGGGATGGATCCATTGGAACATGGACGGAACTGGTGGACAAGTTCTTGAGTCAGTTTCGAGTTCACATAAAAAGGCCAAAGAACGTAATGACGCTAACGTCAGTCAAACAGGGGGCGGATGAATCGCTCAGGACATTCTTAACTCGATTTAATGCAGCAGTTGCTTCGGTGGATCGGCCGGATCCATCAATGGTTCTGATGGCTGCGGTATCAGGAGTCAGAGATAATTCGGATTTCAAAGTATCGTTGATACGGGACCCACCGTTGGATCTTGGGGAATTCTTTCATGAAGCTGAGAGATTTCTTCGACAAGATGATGCATGTTTGGACATGAGGTCAAAGGAAGTAAACGTGATTAAGGATGGAGGACTACCCGACGAAAGCTCGGGTTGGGGCAAGGATAAAGGGAAAAGGAAGCGCTGGGGAGAATCAAAGTTCTCCACTTACACAGGATTGAACGCGTTGGAGCGGATATTCTTGGATACTCGAGATCGCCTTCCGTATCGAAGGCCGGCGAGAAGGGAGCCCTCAGAACGAGAAAGGGCGTCAGGAAGGCACTGTCTTTTTCATGACCTGGACGGGCATGATACTAACAGCTGCCGGCATTTGAAGGACATAACCGAGGAGCATATAAGAAATGGTCAGTTGCGACAATTTATTGGAACTCGGAATGCGGCGGTGGAACAGGAGCAGCCACCGCCTACATTGAACGATAAGGGCATGAGGCCCAGGAATGGTGGCCGATTGGTCATCAACTAATCTTGATGTTTTGGAATAAGTAACAAACTCCGGGCAAACGGTTAAATCACTTACGCATGTACGGGGTCGGAGATAACCCTCAGGCATGCTCTGAAATGATTGCTTACCGAGACGCCCTGGTTTGTGAAATCTGTTTTTTCCTTTGACTTGGACATTTGCTTTTTCTGGTTTGGTTTTGGAGTTTGGTTTGAACTCCCGGTTTTGATGGTTTCTTTGGTTTGGATTTTGGTTTGAATGTTTGATTTTTGGTTTGGATTTTGATTAGGATTTTTGATATGGATTTCTGGTTTTCTAGTTGAATTTGGATTTCGGTTTGGATTTTGGATGAAAGGTCATCGAGCATGGACTATGCTCGGCAAGGGTCCGGAGAGACCAAGATTCGTCCTAGGACTTAGGCCCTATATTATCGGTTATTATCTCAGGTCATTGAGTATGGACTATGCTCGGCAAGGGTCCGGAGCGACCAGGATTCGGCTTAGGACTTAAGCTATGGCATTATTCGGCGTTCAGGGACATTGAACCAGGAACACCGTGGAATTACTTAGCATAGGTCGTCAAGTGTGGACTGCGCTTGGCAAGAACCCGGAGAGGTTACAGATTTGGATATTGGCTATGAACAGCTAAGGATTTGGGCATGGGCCCGGAACGGTCCCGGATTTGGACATTGAACCCGGAGAGGTCATGGACATGGTTATTGGTTGTTGGACATGGATGGGTTAGAACTCGGTTGTCGAGTTCAGATGGATGTGCAATTGGATAAGGACTTGGTTACTGGATAGGAATTGGATATCGACTCAGAGTAGTCATAGATTCAGATAAGGATACGGCGATGGCACTTGGATAAGATGGATTGGATTATGAATCGAAAAGTATGGATGTGGATAACATACATACATCGGATATCGGACGTGAGGCTACACAAAACACACCTTCCAATAGCAAGGCATGTTTTGGGGGGCAAAGTGTTAACCCGCCTTTTGGCAAGGCTGTAGGCAGGCGGATTTAACTAAATCGACTACTTGTTTGTCGACACTAGAATACGACAGGTTTAAGTCGACTGGACGGATAGATGATGTAGTACGCTTGGAAGATGGATATTGGATTGGATGAAGTGGATTTACGTAGGCTAGTGGCTCAATGTTGGAGTCTCGAGGGAAACAGGAAGTCGTTCGGCATTGGAAGTCACTCGGCACAGGAAGTCATTCGGCATTGGAAGTCGCTCGGCACAGGAAGTCGTTCGGCATTGGAAGTCTCTCGGCACAGGAAGTCGTTCGGCATTGAAAGTCGCTCGGCATAGGAAGTCGTTCAGCATTGGAAGTCCCTCGGCACAGGAAGTCGTTCGGCATTGGAAGTCGCTCGGCACAGGAAGTCGTTCGGCATTGGAAGTCGCTCGGCACAGGAAGTCGTTCGGCACAGGAAGTCGTTCGGCATTGGAAGTCGTTCGGCATCGAACTTCGCTTGGCGTTGTTGTGAGGCCGATGTGGTGAGGCATTGTGGAGGTATGTGGCTCGGTGGAAGGCCTTGATGGGCCCGGATCATTCAGAAAGCCCAACAACTCAGGATTTGCCTATAAATACAGCATGTGAGGGTTTAGAAAAGAGATCTTCTTTCTGCTCTCTTACTTTCTACTTACTAAGGCTAAGGCTACTCTGCCATTTTGTAACTGTAATTGATTCTAACATCAATAAAAAGGAAACTTCTAGAGTGGACGTAGGCCGGAGTTAGCCGAACCACTATAAAATCTGTTGTTCTTTACTGCTTTCATTTTAATTTTTACTGTTCTTCAGTTCATCACTCTCTACACACATTCTGTTTGTGAGCTGTGACTGGTATTTGGTGCTTTCAACTGGATTTGGGTGTTAGTGACCAATTTTGGCTCTAACACTTTGGTGCTTTCACTGAGAACGCAAGCACTCGGGAATTTTGGAGTTAGGAACTTGGATCCTAGAAAGCAATGGCTAGACCACCAACGAGGAAGCAAGCGGCGGAAAGGAGCAATCAGGAAGGAAGTCAAGCGACCTCTTCTGGAGCTGGAGAGGATCATGCATCCATCTACATAACTCAGGATGAGATGCAGGTGATGATGAATTCTATGCAGGAGCAGATGATGAAACGGCAAGAGGAGATGATGCAGGCTCTTCTTAGGCAATTTGGACGACCAGGAACTGCAGGTGCTCAAGTTCTTGGAACTGGTCTAGGGGAACTCAACCAGCGGACAGATGGAGTAATTCAGCAGGGGGCAGCTCCCAATCAACAAACAGCCAACAATCTAGATGGACCTAGACTCGGGGGCACACCACCAGGTGATGCTGGACCAATTCACGGAGGGATACCGGATGACGCTACGCGGCCTGACGTCGATAGGAATACAGGAGTACGTGATGAAGAATATGTGCCAGAATTTCCTCGGGGACTTGGGGGGCAGTCTGGAAACATGGATAGGGGGCAACCCTTGGTTGGAAACACTGGATTGGCTGACATTATCAGGCGGACTATTCGCGGAGGTTTGACAAACAGGGATTCAGAGGGAGTTAACAAAAGTCCGTTTACCCAAAACATTAGGACAGCTAGGAATCCGCCCGATTTCAAACTACCTACTCTGGAAGTATACAACGGGAAGACGGATCCTACCGACCACTTGATGAGGTACACTAGGCATATGGAAGTGCTGGGGGCAACGGAGGAGGTTATGGCCCGATGTTTCCCCCTGTACTTGACTGATATTGCTGCTATGTGGTTCAGACAGTTGGGGGATGGATCCATTGGAACATGGACGGAACTGGTGGACAAGTTCTTAAGTCGGTTTCGAGTTCACATAAAAAGGCCAAAGAACGTAATGACGCTAACATCAGTCAAACAAGGGGCGGATGAATCGCTCAGGACATTCTTAACTCGATTTAATGCAGCAGTTGCTTCGGTGGATCGGTCGGATCCATCAATGGTTCTGATGGCTGCGGTATCAGGAGTCAGAGATAATTCGGATTTCAAAGTATCGTTGATATGGGACCCACCGTTGGATCTTGGGGAATTCTTTCATGAAGCTGAGAGATTTCTTCGACAAGATGATGCATGTTTGGACATGAGGTCAAAGGAAGTAAACGTGATTAAGGATGGAGGACTACCCGGCGAAAGCTCGGGTGGGGGCAAGGATAAAGGGAAAAGGAAGCGCTGGGGAGAATCAAAGTTCTCCACTTACACAGGATTGAACGCGTTGGAGCGGATATTCTTGGATACTCGAGATCGCCTTCCGTATCGAAGGCCGGCGAGAAGGGAGCCCTCAGAACGAGAAAGGGCGTCAGGAAGGCACTGTCTTTTTCATGACCTGGACGGACATGATACTAACAGCTGCCGACATTTGAAGGACATAATCGAGGAGCATATAAGAAATGGTCAATTGCGACAATATATCGGAACTCGGAATGCGGCGGTGGAACAGGAGCAGCCACCGCCTACATTGAACGATGAGGGCATGAGGCCCAGGAATGGTGGCCGATTGGTCATTAACTAATCTTGATGGTTTGGAATAAGTAACAAACTCCGGGCAAACGGTTAAATCACTTACGCATGTACGGGGTCGGAGATAACCCTCAGGCATGCTCTGAAATGATGGCTTACCGAGACGCCCTGGTTTGTGAAATCTGTTTTTTCCTTTGACTTGGACATTTGCTTTTTCTGGTTTGGTTTTGGAGTTTGGTTTGAACTCCCGGTTTTGTTGGTTTCTTTGGTTTGGATTTTGGTTTGGATGTTTGATTTTTGGTTTGGATTTTGATTAGGATTTTTGATATGGATTTCTGGTTTTCCGGTTGAATTTGGATTTCGGTTTGGATTTTGGTTTGGATTTTGGCTGAAAGGTCAACGAGCATGGACTATGCTCGGCAAGGGTCCAAAGAGATCAAGATTCGGCCTAGGACTTAGGCCCTATATTATCGGTTATTATCTCAGGTCATTGAGTATTGACTATGCTCGGCAAGGGTCCGGAACGACCAGAATTCGGCTTAGGACTTAAGCCATGGCATTATTCGGCGTTCAGGGACACTGAACCAGGAACACCGTGGAATTACTTAGCACAGGTCGTCAAGTGTGGACTGCACTTGGCTAGAACCCGGAGAGGTTACGGATTTGGATATTGGCTATGAACAGCTAAGGATTTGGGCATGGGCCCGGAACGGTCCCAGATTTGGACACTGAACCCGGAGAGGTCATGGACGTGGTTATTGGTTGTTGGATATGGATGGATTAGAACTCGGTTGTCGAGTTCAGATGGATGTGGAATTGGATAAGGACTTGGTTGCTGGACAGGAATTGGATATCGACTCAGAGTAGTCATAGATTCGGATAAGGATACGGCGATGGCACTTGGATAAGATGGATTGGATTATGAATCGAAAAGTATGGATGTGGATAACATACATACATTGGATATCGGACATGAGGCTACTCAAAACACACCTTCCAATAGCAAGGCATGTTTTGGGGGGCAAAGTGTTAACCCGCCTTTTGGCAAGGCTGTAGGCAGGCGGATTTAACTAAATCGACTACTCGTTTGTCGAGACTGGAATACGACAGGTTTAAGTCGACTGGACGGATAGATGATGTAGTGCGCTTGGAAGATGGATATTGGATTGGATGAAGTGGATTTACATAGGCTAGTGGCTCAGTGTTGGAGTCTCGAGGGAATCAGGAAGTCGTTCGGCATTGGAAGTCACTCGGCACAGGAAGTCGTTCGGCATTGGAAGTCGCTCGGCACAGGAAGTCGTTCGGCATTGGAAGTCACTCGGCATAGGAAGTCGTTCGGCATTGGAAGTCGCTCGGCACAGGAAGTCGTTCGGCATTGAAAGTCGCTCGGCACAGGAAGTCGTTCGGCATTGGAAGTCGCTCGGTATAGGAAGTCGTTCGGCATTGGAAGTTGCTCGGCACAGGAAGTCATTCGGCATAGGAAGTCATTCGGCATTGGAAGTCGCTCGGCACAGGAAGTCGTTCGGCATTGGAAGTCGCTCGGCACAGGAAGTCGCTCGGCATTGGAAGTCGCTCGGCACAGGAAGTCGCTCGGCACAGGAAGTCGTTCGACATTGGAAGTCGCTCGGCACAGGGAGTCGTTCGGCATTGGAAGTCGCTCGGCACAGGAAGTCGCTCGGCACAGGAAGTCGTTCGGCATTGGAAGTCGTTCGGCATAGGAAGTCGTTCGACATTGGAAGTCGTTCGACATCGAACCTCGCTCGGCATTGTGGTGAGGCCGATGTGGTGAGGCATTGTGGAGGTATGTGGCTCAGTGGAAGTCCTTGATGGGCCCGGATCATTCAGAAAGCCCAACAACTTAGGATTTGCCTATAAATACAGCATGTGAGTGTTCTGAAAAGGGATCTTCTTTCTGCTCTCTTACTTTCTACTTACTAAGGCTGAGGCTACTCTGCCATTTTGTAACTATAATTGATTCTAACATCAATAAAAAGGAAACTTCTAGAGTGGACCTAGGTCGGAGTTAGCCGAACCACTATAAAATCTGTTGTTCTTTACTGCTTTCATTTTAATTTTTACTGTTCTTCACTTCATCACTCTCTACACACATTCTGTTTGTGAGCTGTGACTAGTATTTGGTGCTTTCAACTGGATTTGGGTGTTAGTGGCCAATTTTGGCGCTAACAGTGTTGTATAAGTTGTTATAACAATTGGTGGTAAATAATAAACTTACAAATGTTATTAAATGTAGAAATGGTGACAATTGTTATTTGTTACCAATTTAATTAATCAATTACAAGTAAATGTAAATAAATGTTACATTAATGTGAGTTAAGATAATAACTAGAGTGAAATGTAATAATGTAAATTTAAGTTAATTATTAAATATTTTAACGATAGTCCAATCAATTGAAATAATTTAAAAGTTATATTTGGTTATAATTTGGATATAAGTAAATAAATGTAAATTTTGTATAAATTAAGGAACTAGTATATAATTAATGGAAATTGAATGAATTAGTGTTATGTAAGAAATTGTAACATTTGTTGTAAATAATGAATGTATAAGTGTGATTAAAGGTTAATGGTAACAATTATTATATGTTACCTATTTATTTGGTCTATTAAATTAAATTAGGAACCAATTGCAATTAATTGAAATTAAATTTTACGTTAATTGAAATTAAGATGAAATGGGAAAATATTAATGTACTAAGACATAAACCAATGTTAATTATACCCATAAGATGATAATCGATTTAACAACAAAGATGGAAATCAAATTTAATGGAATTATTGGAAATTAAATTCATAATCTCTGAATTTATTGAAATTGAAATTAAACATTGTAATCGGAGAAATATTCAATATGGAATGGATATAGAAATTTGTTTTAAAGGATTTTTAATTACTAAGTAATCCAAAATGATGGAAATTGTAAATTATTAAAATTTGGATTGAAAAAGTGATTTAATTAATTTAATATTAATTTATTTAATTAACGTAAAAATAGTCATTTTGACCACTGACTTGGATTTTGATGAAACCCATTTCATCGGATCCGTAACAGTGAATTATTGTAGGATTTCAAGTTTCATAGCAATCGGACTTGTCGTTTGATCGTACGGACTCGAAACGCCTAGAAATCAATTTAAATTAAATCAATTTTGAAATAAGCTGATTTTAAGCTAACTTCTTCATATGATGGAGTTAGGACTTGAAACCTATTCCATTGAGTTTAAAAATATTGAAAACATCTATATTGATATATGGGATGACCCATTTTCGTTCCGGAGACAGAACGGGCTTTTCGGGTCGTTTATCGCTCAACTTCCAAATCAAACCTGATCCATTCATTTCTATTTCTGATCTGCCTATAAATAGTCCGTTATAAACCCTACCTACTTCTTATTTTCATTTGTCAGTACATACATTTCCTGTCTATCTCCTCCTTTCCAATGGCAGAACATATTCAAATCTCCAGACCCTAATTGCAAACTAAAAGCAAATCGAAAAATCAAACTCCTCCAAAACCTAACAAATTAAATACTGTTTCGAAGCTCTCAACGAGCACAAGTCAAATATGTTGTCTGTTTTTTGATTTGGTTTTCTGTGTGTCCGGAATTCGAGGAACAATTCTTGGCCTTTCATCGATCGTCGATCAACTTCGACTGATCGGCAAATCAATGATACCGTTGTGTGGAGAGGACCGATGGGAGTTCGTCGGTGTGCCTTATTCGTTGTTTCAACGGCTCGATCATCCCCTAAAATTCAGTTAGGTTCAATATTCGTGGTGGCTGCTGCTTTTGGGCACGGCGTTCGGCGCCTGCGCGTGGTCGGGGGGGAGGAAGACGAGGTCGGCGGCGAGCATGAGTGGCCGTGGCGACGTAACAGGAGGCACGCGCAAGGAATCGAGGTGGGCGGCACTGATGTCGAGCACGAGCTAGGGTTTGGAACGATTTTGAGTGAAGCAAATGGTGACGTGGCCGGGTGATTTGCATTTTTTTGTTTTGTTTTGTTTTTTTTTAATTAAATTAAATTTCGAAATCATTCTAACGTACATAACTTTCGCATACGAGGTCCGTTTCACGCACGGTTTGTTCCGCTGGGATCGTATTAAAATTTCGGACATTTTGACGCTGGTTTAGAAGAATTCTAAAACTGTTTGAATTTGGGCCCTAAATTGGATTTTAATTCGATTTAAAATCAAAGGTGAGTGTTTAACCCACTCACAACTTCTATAAATTATTATGTTAGTTAAATTAAATTTTTGATGTGATTGGAAGTTTATTTATGGCTATTTGGTATATTTAAATTGCTATTCCAGTTAATTTGAATTACTTTGAATAAAATTGTCATTTAATTTGTTATTGAATTTAAATCGCCAGTTAATTTTCTGTTAATGATAACTTATTATTTGTTGATGTTTATTGGCTGATTTGGATGATGATTATGGTGTATGTTTCATTGTTGATATTGGGTGAATGGATGTTGTATTTTATATCGTTATAATACTGAAAGTTCCCTATGGGTTGAAATGATACATACCCGAACGATCTATAGATTAAGAAAAATCGTTATGGTTGAAATGACAGACTCGAGCGATTTTATGGATTTTATTAAACTCGGGGTTGCGGTTTGAAATGATAGATAACCGTAAAATTTTAAATTCTGGATTGAAATGATAAATGTCCGTATCACTTGACCCTAGGGTAGAGAATTATATACGGACACCGGATTGGTTAAATTAAATGGTTTTGAACCTTTGAAATTTTGAATTCAGTTTACTAGTATTTTGAAGAAGAAATTGATTTATATACTGAAGTATTTTCGATAATCCAAGTGTTAATAAAATTGTTCAAAGGATTTAATTTGGAATTTCAAGGTTGAAGTGTCGAACATAAATGAATTTAGTGGGATTGAGTTATTGAAATGTTTGGATATAACTTTGAAATCTATTTGAACTAATCTAAACTGTTTTAATCAAATTAACTAATTTAATCAATTTTAAAACTATTTTAATTTATTTTGAATCTATTACAACCTATTTAATACAATTTAACCTATTTTTAACCAATTAGATTAAATCTATTTAATATAATTTAAATCTATTTAATCTATTTAAAAATATGCTTAATCTATTTTAAATCTATATAGATCATCTTAAAATCTAATTAAATCAAATTTAAATCTATTTAAACTATTTTACTATTTAAACTATTTTAAATCTACTTAAACTACTTTAAAACTATATACACTACTCATAATGACGTAAACTATTTTCTAAAAATTCAGACTGTATAAGTTGGAGTATTTATATTTAATTCCTTAATGATGATACAACTTAAGTTGTAATTTGGGATTGATACCTTTTGAAAATTTACACATTGAGTAAATATGATTTGAAAGTGAATATGATTTTTGAAAGTGAATATGGTTTGAAAGTGAATATGATTTCGAAAGTGATATGGTTTTGAGAATATGATATTTTGATATAAATTGTAAATTGACTTTTGAAATGTAAAAGAACTATCCGGTGTGAAATAAGCATTTGGTTGTTAAAGAGACCGGGATCGGATATTGTCATACTCTCTGCCAATACTGAAAACCACTTTAACAACTGTGTACGTGGTGGAGATTCCAGAAATGAAGTAGGATGGTTTGGCGAACGATTCTGTATGAGGTATTTACGTGACCCTGACTCCCATGAGTCAGCTTGATGTGGCTAAAATCAGGAGCCACGCCGGGCCAAGTGAGGTCATTCCTCCTATCGGGCACATTTCTTCAACACTATATTATGACTTTGTGATTGATTTGGTGGCCACCCCTTGATTTGATTTTGGGAGTGTGTTCCGAGGTGGGCAGTAGTAGCTGCTATGCATTACCACCAGTCGGATACGCAATTGGTATATCTACCCTGGGCATTGCCTCGAGTGCCTTGTCGCATGCCTTATCGCGGCTTCTACGAGCTTATTTTGTACCATACCTATGGAGTGCAATCTGGGTAAACCTCCAGTTTACAGAGGAGCGTACGATACTGTATAGACTATGGGAATATATAAAATGTGTTAAGGGGATATGGGTAACGTCTTAACACTATTTTAATACTTTTACTTTACTGTAGACCAATTATAATAGCGTATTGTACTACATAGTAGATAGTTTAACGGATCCTTGGGAGATGTGAATCCCGAACAGCTCTTAAGTTATTGCACTCACGTTAGACACTGGATAGGAGATGTCAAACCCCGTAAACATCTCTGACGCTGTCACACTCATATTTACCGTTGATTTAACTTACATAAGATCTTTTAGTCTGACTCGAGTGTTTTGTCTTTTCAATTCGCTCGGGTCAACCTAAGCATTTCAGGGTTGAAGACCTTATTTCTAGAGGACGAAGATGAAGATTTGTACTAGTATTATTTATTATATTTTGCTGCATCATGTTGTTCTGCTGCATTTATTATTTATTCCTTCATGTTTCTGTAACTCTGATTTTGTGTTGTAAAAGAATAGTCAAATGTATTTATAAAACAGCTTCATGAACTGTTATTTGATTATTATATTTTGTCATTCTGTTGCGAGATTCTATATTTGTTTTATTTCTTCTCTTTTTCTTATTTACCCCATAACTATCTGCCCTTATGAATGGTTTGAGTTTGACATGTGTGTCTACTTAAAACATCCAAAAGGTAGGCCATTACAATAGGATACTGTAATAGAACATGAGAGAAAATTTTAAGCAGCCTCCTCCATTGACCCTATTCCCAATCCCTTTTCTAGCATTCCTATATATGATAGCCTGCCATAGAGAAATAGCTAACATAACAACCATAACATCCATCAACCAAAATCTAGCTATCATCTTCTAAAGCCTTAAATATGTGATAACTTGTATATCCTCGTTCTCGCTTGCCATAGACTAATGGAAATCCCAGTTCTCGATTGTGTTCCCCCGTACTTTCAGGTCCGAAACCCTACACGGTTGTCTCCTACGGTACCTCCATACCATTTGACACTAGACCCTTTGGGAGCGGTCCAAGATGCACGACTGGCACTACCAGCCCTTGGGTGCCCCTACATATAGTACCCCTGCTTGAACACGACCAGAACACTCCGAGTTATCAACAATTCCTTGGCACTCCCAAATCTTCAAAGCTTTCACAACTCCAATCCATTTCCAAGCACGAGTCCTGCCACTCAACTCAGTCCATTATACCATAGCCTCGTTCCATCCAAAGCTGTCTATCAACTCCTTCAATCTTACTCCTTATCCGAGCCCCCGACCAAAGAGCCGAAAATTCATCATGCTATAACTTCCAAACCGTAGAAGCAATTAGCAAGCCATAACTTCTAGCATGATCCACTAAAACCCTAGAGTCTCCACCCCAGATCGCATCACCATTGAAGGCAACAATTTGGATTGATGTCGATCCGATCCAAAACCTTAGCCATTTCCAGCTCCATTTCTCTCGCAACCTCTAGTGCATTTCTCCTTAATGCCTTGGACCCCGATCCATATCTCCTAGTCGTAAGGTCTTCTCTTCCATGCATCATGGTTCAATCCATTGAAGACGATCCTTCTAATCTTCAATACTTGGCATATCCTCTGATCCAACTTCATAAAGCAACTCTAAAATCCATGCTCATTTTCCCCTTTGGATCTCACTTCAATTGGCATGCTAATTTTTGGATCGATGCCGATCTAAATACTTAGCTCCAATTGTCATGAAATTTTCAGGGTGTCTTCCTGCCCTACTCTAGAGCCTATCCTCTAAGTTTCGTGCGATTTCGATGAACTTTATTCTCGATATGCTTCGATCACCAATCTAAGTTCTAAAACATGTGCAACACTAGCAAACGAATCAAGCATAGCTAGCAATTCAAACATAACAGCGAATCAAACATAGCAAATCATCCAGTTACATCCAATATGAACATACAAAATCATTTGAATCAATCTACCATCATAATTCTACCATAGATCTAATCTAACACATAGAATTTCATAGCCAAATATACACAAATGACACTACCCAATGACCTAATCCCAATTACATGTTTAATTAGGTTAATCTAGGGTTTCTAAATCTGAAATTATCTAAATCTAATCAATTTATAGCTTAATTTGATAATTCTGACCTATAATCACCTAATTACAACATATAATCCATCATAGACTAGCGAGAGATCATAACCACTCACCAAATCCACCAAACCTATGAAATATGATGAATATTTGATCCGGACAGTGAGAAGTCGGATGAAGATGCAACCAAAATGATGAGATCAAGCTCTTAGTTGAAGATCTAGCCTCTAATTTGCGATTAGAAATGATTTGAGATGAAATCCAATGAGATGAATGGAGAATTAGAGAGGAATTAGAGTTTGAGGCTGATTTGAAATGAAAGATAAACTTTCAAATGGTCTCCCTCACCTCATATTTATAGCCAAACCTGATTAGACTAATAGGTTTGCTAATTCGGCCCATTAATCCCCTTCTAATTATGGGCAATAGATTTTAAAACTTAAAACTAATATAACTTCCTAACCACTTATCCGATTTTCCCATATGGTCACTCTACGGAATGTGAAACCACCATCCCGGAGCAATGAAATAGGTTAGAGCATCTAATTCGGCTTCGATCAAAAGTTATAGCCGAAATAAGATCTCCAGGGGAAAAATGGTCACATAGAATTTTGAGAAAAATTATAGATGTGTAAAAAATCCCTAAGAACCATATTCCAAAATATTAGAATCATACGACCAAAAATGAATTAAATAAAATTATTTTACGATCCTCCGATACGTAAAATACGGATTGATACATTACTCTCCCCCCCCCCCCTTAGGAATTTCACCCCCAAAATACCTAAACAAACATAAGCAACCAAGGTTATCTCCCATTCCTACCAGTCACTAGCAAACACTTAACAATCCAACTAAACGGTTAAATCAAAATAATAACCAAAACCTATCCTAACATGCAAAATTCTAATGGTATAAGATACAATAGTGCAAGTAGATACGACATATGGGTCTTACCAGTCGAAGAGTTCTGGATAGACCGTCCTCATACTCTGTTCAGTCTCCTATGTACAATTGCTATCATCCTTACTCCATTGCACCTTAACTAGCTTAACTACCTTCCTCCTAAGATGTTTCGTCCCATTCCCAATGATTCGAAGCAGCTTACGAGGTCTTGAAACTTCCGGCTCAACCTCTATTTCTTCCAACTGATCCCGTACAACCACGATACTCAAATCATGCACAAATTTCCGTAGATAGGATGTATGAAAAACATTGTGTACACCTGCCATCTTCGGAGGTAGGTCCACTTTATAAGCCAACTTCCCAATTCTCTCAATAATTGGAAATGGTCCAACAAATCTAGGTGTTAACTTTCCCTTCCTACCAAACCAAACAACATTCTTCAAAGGAGAAATCTTAACAAATACCATGCCTCCAACTGAGGATTCCAAATCTCTTCTTCTCTTATCTGCATAACACTTCTAACGGTCTGAGCAGTCCTCATTCGTTGTCGAATGATCTCTATCTTCTTTGACGTCTCTATAATCATTTCGGGCCCAAGCATCAGTTTCTCACCTACTTCCCACCAACATGAAGGCAAATTACAAGGTCATCCATACAATGCTTCATATGGTGCCATGCCAATACTTGACTGATAATTGTTGTTATATGCAAACTCTACCAAATGCAAATGATCTTCTCAAGATCCTCCAAAATCTATAATACAAGCTCAAAGAAGATCTTTCAAAATCCAATTCACTCTCCCGGTCTGACCATTCGTCTATGGGTGATAAGTTGTGCTCAAGTGCAGCTCAGTTCCAAAATCTCTTCTAAGCTCTTCCAGAATCCATTGGTAAACCACATGTCTCTATTGCTTACAATACTCTTCGGCACACCATGGAATCGAGCAATCCACTTAACATAAAATTCTGCCAACTTGGATGCCGTTTTGGTAGACTTGACAGGTATGAATCTTACACTCTTGGTCATTCGATCTACCACTACCCAAATACTATCATACCATGCTCTAGTCTGTGGCAATCCATCTATAAATCCATAGATATATGTTCCCATTTCCATTCAGGATTATCTAGTGGTTGTAGCAATCCACTAGGCTTCTTTTGCTCAGCCTTCACTAACTGGCAATTCATACACTTCGAGATGAATTTTCCAACATCCTTCTTCATACCTTCCCAGTAGTAAGTCCTCATAATGTTTGTATACATCTTGTTACCACCACGATGAATGGTCAATCTGTATTGATGGCATTCTCTTAGTACTTCATCTCGTAATCCATCAACATCTGGAACAACCAGTCTCTTATCCTTACAAAGTCAACCATCTCGGTCAATCTCATACTGCCTCAAATCTTCAGATTCCACTCCCATCTCAATCTTCTCCATGATCTCTACTAGCTTAGCATCTTGCTTCCGACTAGTAAAAATCCTTTCTATGAGAGTAGGTCCGATCGATGGACTTGCCAACATCTCAAGCTCAAGCTCACAATGTGGCCTGAAATCAGATCTAGCTATATACTCCATATGCTTTCATTCAAAAAACATAGTTCCTAATCTAGCATGTCTTCTTCTTAGTGCATCTGCCACTGCATTACCTTTCCCTGGAGTGTAGGAAATATCTAAGTCATAAGAGGCCGAAAGCTCTAACCACCGTGCCGTCGAAGATTAAGATCCTTCTGAGAGAAAAGATACTTCAAGGATTTATGGTCCGTCAACAGCTCAAATCTTTCTCCCAATAAATAGTGCCTCCACATCTTCAAAGCAAACACAATCGCCGCCAACTCCAAGTTATGGGTTGGATAATTCCTTTCATTCAACAGTTGACTAGCATAAGCGACAACTCTCACTTTTTGCATCAACACAGCTCCAAGACCAGTACTGCAAGCATCTGTGTATACTATCATCTCTTCATTCCTACCTGGAATAACCAATATGTGCACTCGTCAATCTCTCATACAGAACTACAAATACATGCTCAAATCTAGCATCCCAAGTAAAAGTCTGATTCTTCTTGGTCAATTTGGTTAACAGTGCCCTTTATGAAACGCCAGTAATACCCTACAAATCGTAGGAAACTTCTCACATCCGTAGCATTCTTCAGCCGATTCCAATCTTGGATCACTGCCACCTTTGCAGGATCCATTACTATTCCTTGTCCTGACACGACATGACCCAAGAATCTCACTTCTTCCTTCCAGAAGTGACACTTTGAGAACTTAGCTCTCAACTTGTGCTTTCTCAAAATCTCAAGCATAATCCTCAAGTGCGTCTTGTGCTCTTCCTCGGTTCTAAAGTAAATCAGAATGTCATCCACGAACACAAGCATAAACTTATTCAACTAATCTCTGAAGACTCTATTCATAAGGTCCATAAAGTATGCCAGAGCGTTGGTCAACCCAAAAGGCATCACCAACCATTCGTAGAAACCCGACGGTGTCCGAAATGCAGTAATAGGCACACTTTCTTTAGCCACTCTCAACTGGTGAAATCCCGTTGCCAAATCCATCTGAGAAAACACCTTTGCACCATGCAACTGATCAAACAAGTCATCAATCCATGGAAGCAAATACTTATTCTTCTTCGTAACCTTATTCAGCTCACAATAATCCACACATAACCTAAAAGAACCATCCGCCTTAGTCGCGAATACAATAGGTGCGCCCCATTCGGATATGCTTCTCCGAATGAATCCTTTCTTCAGCAGATCATCCACTTGCACCTCTAACTCTTTCTGGTCTATGGGTGTCATATGCCTCAAAGGCATCACTATGGGTCTGGCTCCATCCACTAAGTTGATCCGAAACTCAATCTCTCTATGCGGTGGTAATCCATTCACTTCCTCAAAGACATCAAAATACTCTATAGCGATAGGCATAGATGACAATCCTTCCTATGGAATCTCAAGCGAATATAGAAAGCTGACCAATACCACATCCTTTGGTAAGTAGTGTATCACTACCGTTCGCCCTTCCACATTCCTAATTGTCACCACTAGCTTCTCGTGATCCACAATAGCCGCATACCCCATAAGCTAGTCCATTCCCAAAATAATCCTGAACCCAACAAAATCAAGAACAAAGCAATCGTAAGCAAAAGAACATCCATCACTCGATAACACTAGGCCACGACAAACCATACAAAGACTTTCGTCCAATAGGGTTCGTCATAATCAAAGGTCGGTCTACTATCTAGTCTGCATACTAAATCACCACAGATGAAAGAATGTGAAACTCCAGTATCAAAAAGAACTCTAACAGAAACATCTCTAATGGAAAGCATACCTTGCACCATGACTCTTTCCCCTTATCCTTAGCAGTAGGAGCACGGTCGGGATTGCATCCAAATCATATGCCTTCACAATTTGCTTATCTTTAGGCGGTTCCAGACAATCCTTCTTAATATGCCCTGGCTTATCACTTCTTAACAGTCTTGCATTCCTTAATATAGTGGCCTTTCTCCTTGCAACCATGGCAAACAATTTCACTCTTATTCTTTTCTAACCCCCTTTTTATTATTGTTGTTGCTTCCTTTTTCCATTCCACTTCTTCTTACCTCCACCGCCCTGCTGCGTTTTTGGTTTCTCTTTCTCAGCAATAGAAACAATAGTAGTCTTATTCTTCGGGTACAGACACTCATGTCTTAGGGCTTTCTCCACAAGTTTCTCAAAGACACTTCAATGTGATCCACCAACTTCTCTCCCAAGTGGTCGTCCAATCTAGTGATAAATTTCTCATTCTTCTTCAAAGGTGTATTAATAAAAGACATTCCATACTTTGACAGAGCATCAAATTCTACCACATATTCAAAAACAGACATCTCCCTTTGGTTCAACTCGATAAATTTCTTGAACGGCACGGACTTTTGAGCTGCATGAATGAACTTCTCCTCAAATCTAGCCTTAAAATGGTCCCAAGAAATCTAATCCTTTGTAGTAGCAATGGTAACAACATTCCACCAATTCATTGCTTGGCTCTGCAGCTATCTTGAAGCAAGCTTCCTTTTCATAGCATCTTCCACATCCATATCCTTGAAAATGCATTCACAAGTATCTATCTAATCTTGCACTTCAATAGCTGATTCTGTTCCCAATAATGGCTTCCCTCTAAGAGTAAAATAATCCATGCAAAGCTTAGCTAAGTCAATCCTAGGCACTTGCAAAGGAGCACCACCACCTACAGCTACACTAGGAGTAGTTTGGGCTCTCCTTACCAGCAAAGCCACCATTGCATCGAACATGGCTTGAAAATCGGATGTAGCAGCTCCCGATCCCGCTCCCTCTTCCACTCTTGAAGTGGAGTTATTCCTAGCAGCATTCCATGTTTTTCGATTCATTCTTATCTGTAATAAGAACGATTAGCCTCATTCCAAGAAAAGCTGTAATGGTACTCGGGTGCATATTATACTATATAATATTACTATATAGCATAATATATTCATTAACAAGTACGCTCCCTCCTTTAGCGTATACTCTCGAATTTCTTCGGTTAATTCATAACCAAAGCTCTGATACCAAATGTGACGACCGCCCCCATACCACCCGCACATCAGCGACCTAAAAGAGCGCAGTAACCGTGCCAGGCTGATATAGAATGATCAGCAAGGTTGAAACTTAAAGCGGAAAACCTGTTGCATATCTCACAATGCATGGATAAAATATAATATAGAAAATATACAACAGAATATAGTGAGCCATAACAAATGAAAATAACATCTCCATTAAATCATGAGTTATGGTACAAATGTCATAATATCTCAGTACAACATTTCCTCCCTACATCCCTCGGAGTACATAGAAACAAACAGCGGAAACTACAAATATAGAGTAATATGCCATAGCTTCTCTAAGCTCGTCTTCGTATAGTAGCTGCAACTCCAAACCTATCATCTAGTCTACTCATTTAGAGCACCCAAGATGATAAGAGGAAACATAAAACCTTGGGTCAAACAACAGTCTGGTGTGAGTGGTAAATGACTATCAAAAGCTATACTATAAAATATAGTACTAGACAGGTACAAAAAACAATACCTGACCTGTCCCAGCAACCGAAGAGTTACCGCATAATAATATGATATATGCTACTTAAATAAACGACAATAGGATATTGTAACAGAACATGATAGTAGAATCTAAGCAGCCTCCTCTATTGACCCTATTCCCAATCCCTTCTCCATCATTCCTATGGATGATAGGCTACCCAAGAGAAATAGCAAACATGACAACCATAGCAACCATAGCATCCATCAACCAAAATCTAGCTATCATTTTCTAAAGCCTTGAATATATGATAACTCATATGGCCCCGTCCTCGCTTGCCAAAGACTAATGGAAATCCCGGTTCTCGATTGGGTTCCCCCGTACTTTCAGGTCCGAAACTCCGCACGGTTGTCTCATACAGTACCTTCGTACCGTCTAACACTAGACCCTCTCGGAGCGGTCTAGGATACAGGACTGGCGCTACTAGCTCTCGGGTGCCCCTACATATAGTACCCCTGCTTGAACACAACCAAAACACTCCGAGTTATCAATGATTCCTTGGCACTCCCAAATCTTTGAGAGCTTTCACAATTCCAATCCATTTCCAGGCACGAGTCCTACAACTTAACCCAGTCCATTATACCACAGACTCGTTCCATCCTGAGATGTCTATCACCTCCTTCAATCCTGCTCCTTATTTGAGCCCCCGACCGAAGAGCCAAAACTTCATCATGCTATAAATTCAAACCATAGAAGTAATCAGTGAGCCATAACTTCCAGCATGATCAACTAATATCCCAGAGTCTCCACCCCGGATCGCATCACCATTGGAGCGAGCCAACAATTTGGATCGGTGCCGAACCGATCCAATTGGATCGGTGCAGATCCAAAGCCTTAGCATTTCTAGCTTCGTTTCTCTTACAACCTCTAGTGCACTTCCCTTGATGCCTTAGACCTCGATCCATCTCTCTTAGCCTTTACGTCTTCTCTTCTATGCATCATGGTTCAATCCATTGAAGATGATCCATCCAATCTTCAATACTTGTCCTATCCTCTGATTTAACTTCATAGAGCAACTCTAAAATCCATGCTCATTTTCCCTTATGGATATCACTTCAATTGGCACACTAATTTTTGGATCGGTACCGATCCAATCCAATCGGATCGATGTCGATCCAAATACTTAGCCCCAATTATCGTGAAATTTTTAGAGTGTCTTCATGCCACACTCTAGAGCCTATCCTCTAAGTTTTGTGCGCTTCAGACAAACTTTGCTCCAGATATGCTCTGATCACCAATCTAAGTCCTAAAACATGCACAATACTAGCAAACGAATCAAGCGTAGCAAGCAATTCAAACATGACAGCGAATCAAACATAGCAAATCATCCAATTACGTCCAATATGAACATACAAATCATCTGATTCAATCTACCATCACAATTCTAGTATAGATCTAATCTAACACATAGAATTTCATAGCCAAATATACACAAATAACACTACCCAATGATCTAATCCCAATTACATGTTTAATTAGGTTAATCTAGGGTTTCTAAATCTAAAATTACCCAAGTCTAGTTAATTTATAGCTTAATTTGACAATTCTAACCTATAATCACCTAATTACAAGTTTACAACATATAATCCATCATAGACAAGTGAGAGATCATAACCACTCACCAAATCTACCAAACCTATGAAATATGATGAAGATCCGATCCGAACAGTAAGAAATCGAATGAAGATGCAACCAAAGTGATGAGATCAAGCTCCTAGTTGAAGATCTAGCCTATAATTTGCAATTAGAGATGATTTGAGATAAAATCCAATGAGATGAATGGAGAATTAAAGAGGAGCTAGGGTTAAGCAAACATGATTAGACTAATGGGCTTGCTAATTCGGTCCATTAATCCCTTTCTAATTCTGGCCAACGGATTTTAAAACTTAAAACTTATATAACATCCTAATCAGTTATCCAATTGTCCTATATGACCACTCCACGGAATGGGAAACCACCATCCCGAAGCAATGAAATAGGTTAGAGCATCAAATTTAGCTTCTATCAAAAGTTATAGCTGAAATAAGATCTCCAGGGGCAAAATAGTCACATAGAAATTCGAGAAAAATCATAGATATGTAAAACATCTCTAAAAACTATATTCCAAAATATTAGAATCAAACGATCACAAATGAATTAAATAAAATTATTTTACGATCTTCTGATACGTAAAATACGGGTCGCTACACTAACTCCATATGACCAAGGAGATGAATCCTCTCTTGTATAGTATTTTTCTTTCAATACTTCCACTCAACTTAAATATAGTCGTTCGATGGATGTTGTGCAATGATTTAACTATAATAAAAATAGAGCTTTCATATTGAAGATCAATAGTGTTCTCAGGTCAAGAGAACTGTGTAAGTTAGTCACTTCGATATTTTCTGTTAGACTTTAGTTATATTAACCAACGAAAACTATCGAGTGAGTCATTCCATAATTATCCAATAACTGTCAATATGTATCCCCTTGGTGCCCTCAACAGCTATAAGTAATACATTGCCTAACATTTGGAGAGCACTACATACTCTAGTTTCAGCGGATGCATCGAAGTCCAGTCTTGGTACATCTTGACTAGGAATATTCAAAATGATGCGCTTATCATATTGTGATATAGTATTCATGTTTTGAACTATTTGTAACTGTTGTCACAAAACATCATTTATCGACTTTCTAACATATATACTTAAATTATCTATTTAATTATTTATAACATTTTATAACAAGTACACAACAGAAAGGAAACACCTTTTAGTTCAAACAAGATTGGTTATCGAGTTAGATTTATATAACAAATTACATAATTGCCCCTAGGGCATATCCCTAGCTCTATCAATCTTCCACTTGCACTTGGGGTCAATTATGGAATCTTATTCCAACCTTTCCAATCAGTTTCTTCAAAAACAATCAGGTCAATCCCTTAGTGAATGGGTATGTTATTATGTTTCAATTATCTACTATGTCAATCAACTCTCTCCGAAATTGACAAACTGACTTTGTCATATGGAACAATTCGGAATATGTCTCATGAACTCTAGTGTGCTCTAAGTTCTGTTACAAACTATATCATGACATTGTTATCATATAACAATAGTATGGGATTCTCAACATTTGGAATCACCCTCGGCTCATTTATAAATTTATGCATTTATTATTTATATACATTGCTTTTATTATGGCGCTATTCAAGGCGATATACTTGGCATCTTATTGAATCATCCATAATATCTAATTTGGAATTAAAGCTTCTTAACCAAGCTTTGAACATAAATTTTATATTAACATGCCATACTTAATATCACATATGAAGTCTGAGTTTGAATACTTCTTCATAAGGAGTTTGTTGTTTATATAAACAATTCTCATGTATTTTGTAAATACATGAGAACATTCTAAACTACCATTTAGTGACCTTAATTTGGATTTGATATTTGCTTCTTGTATCAGATACATAAATAGATCAATATATCATAGACAGTATGATGTGTATGATAATTTCTATTACCATGCATAAGGAATCCATCTTACATGTTTCTTATTAAACATTTTAATAAGGTATTTCTGCATATTGTCTGGGACATTCTTAATGTCCTTTAGACTCGTTATAAAACACATCATTTGCAAGTCCAACATCGAGTATTAAAATAACTAAAAGTTAATTTTAACACAAGTACAACATGAATAATTAGCAGCGTGTTGTTTTCTTATGTTTAAAAATATCAATGTATCTTCAACGTTCTTTCTTATGGACACACACTTCCTCTATATTTTGACTAAAATCAAACTATGTAATATTTCTATCAAAATACTTGTTTAATTTTGATGCTTGTCGATCAATACTTTCATATCGGTTCTTGGATCATATCTAAAACCCAAAAATTCAATATTTCTTCCATAAACTTCGAGGCACTTTGGTTATTATGTGCAAACAATCTAGTCTAAATTTTTATTTAGAATCTTCTGTTTCAACACATATGTTACCAAAATACAAGTCGTACAATGCGATCACTTTGTAGGTAGAATCCTGACTGACTTGAGCACATTGAATGTAGAATCCGTTAAGCTAATTTCAACTATTGAAATTTATGATTTTATCCTTATCAATTTGGCTCATCATATTCCAATTGCATTTTCCTTTCTCTTAAAGATAGATTTATGGTCGAAGGATCATATCCATTTAGGTCCAACTATCAAAATCATGTTTTGATAATGTACTTGGAATCTATTTCGGATTTGTGAATCGTACCATATCATAGAGTCAATACTCTTAATGGTTTAACTAAACAACCAAGGATTATGAATTATTGACATTTATAAGAAACTCATAGTTTTTCCTTCAACATGTAAGAATAATCATTAGACACTCTAATGCTATGCATTCATTTATGTTCGGTTAATTTCATTTTCTCTTGTAATTAGATTTGTCCTTGGATTGTATCCAAATCCATTTTACTACTAATAATTTCTTAAAGAAATTCATTTACTATAAAGCTGGTTTTTCTTGAAATAAAAATTGTTTCTTATTGCAATGGAACTAGCATTCATAAATGTTATCCATATAATTTCATGGGAGAATATAGTTTCTGATTCGAAGCTCTAAGGAGATGATGTCGAACCTCATTGTAGGAAGAGGTGATTAGGCTATTATAATAATGGGTGTTTTCACCAATACCGACTTCGAAGATGTAGAGCCGCTCTTCGATCGTGTCGTCTTCCCTTATCGCTCCCGAAGACATGTGTACGGCGTAGTGTGTAACCAAAGGAGCAAAGCATCAAAGTGATAGTGTCGATATCGAGGATTGTTCTTTGATCCATCATACCTCATCGTTATTATCAAAGACACAAGGGTGAATCAACGTCAAAAAAGTGGGACTCTGTATTTCACAGATAAAAAAGATATAAGCTATGTCACAAGTACTAAAAAGAACAATGACGCCGAACCTAATCAGCATTGTAAGTGATCAACATCATAAGCCAGTGATGGGCGTCGATATGGTCCACATCGACCCTCATCGAAGTGAAACTCAGGTGACACCGCTGCCCACCTGTTAAAGTCAAAGCAAGTTTATCGACAACCATGAAGGGAATTAGTATTGTATTGAAGCAGTGCTACACTTCATAGCTCCTTGAAGATATTTCTCTACAACAACGCCGAAGATCATCAACACTAAGATAAATGCAAAGCGACACTGCTCTTTGTTAATGACCAACGCTGCATTTCGCCCTTCATGCAGCGTGTTTCTTCAACATTTGGAGGACACTATGTTTATAAGCAATGTGGTATTGATGGTGAACACCATCGATATCTACGAAGACCTCAATACTACTTTATGGTTATCATTGCCGAAGTCATCACTTATTTTTAGAGGACTTCGACCGCCACGAAAGAGGCCATCGATGTTGTCAATCATTAGAGCCCCCGACATTGTACCTAGTAATGCCACTGGATATTATTGCCAAGGCTGTTGCCACCTAAGATGTTGCCGCACATCTCCAAAAGGATGAAGTCGAAGTCCTACACCACCTTCACTAATGAAGCTGCATGAAGTCATCGACACTGTCGATGCAGCCATTCTCCAATGCCCGTATGTGTTGGTACCCCACTTCGTCAACTATCCCATAATGCCGCTAGCCGCCAATATTGGGATCTATAATGCATAAGATCATTGACACCGAAGATGTTAATGAAGTACACTGAAGCAAGCCCATCGAAGATGTTGAAGGCGAAATGGTGCCGGTCCACCCCTATAAATATGACTCTAGGGGCACTGTTTCGAGGGACTGGATTCTCTCTTCTCACATCTTACATGTTTTCAACTTTGTAAACCCTAAATCAATTTGGGGATTTTGCAAATTGTAATACTTGAGTCTTGTATACATAAGGAATTGGAAATCGAACAATCGCATAGCTTATGGACTATGATTTATGACTAGCATATTGTCTTTGATTATAATTTTTACTTTGACTTGACTTCGAACTCGAACAAGCATATCATATCGACCTTATTCGAATTTGAGATTGCATATCCAACTTTGAATACAAATTGACTTTGACCTTGATCTTTAATAGCATATTTGGACTTACATATTGAACTTGCACGTTGACGTCAACCATATACTATATTTTACATGACTTTGGCTTTGATGATTAAACAAAGAATTTCAATGGACATTGAATACTGCACATCTCGACCTATGACTTCAATGACTTCAACCATCTTTGAAGAGGATACTCTTTGATTACCCGTCTTTTATTCACTTTTGGGTGTTGATGAATTTATTCGTCAACATTTTGGTGCTAGAGGAGGGCTTGAACCTCCGTTTCCTTTAATTTTCTCCATAAGCTGAATACATAACATTATTTTGTTTCAGAAATAATGGTGAGAGCTAGGGAAAATAATAATCTCCCGAACTTCAATTTAGAGAACATGGAAGTGAAGCGGTCTTCGACCTTAACAAACCTCGTGAGCAGTGAATCTAAATTTCAAGATTTAACATGGCTATTAATAGTTATGCAAGAACCCCTTGAGCAAGCCCCATTGCAAAGATCTTCCAATACGGTAAAGCTTATGGAAGAAGGAAATGAAGTGGAAAAACCAAGATGAAGCGCATTCTCCAAAGTCACAAGTAAAAGAAAGCAGTAAAACTAAGAGGAGTCAACAAAAAGAGAATCAAGAAGGCCAATAAGGAAGGTCACCTGAATAATTAGATAGCCCAATCTCATATCAACAACATAGGTCCCATGAAAGAAATTACTATGATGATGAAACCGGTCAAAAGACATTCTCAACCAGGTAAGAAAGGATATGCTTAACGAGGAAGGAACTCTTGACCTAAGAAAAAATAGCTTTCGAAATACTCCTTTTTCAGAGGAAATATTTTCCATTAGAATTCCATCTCACATCAAAATTCCTCCATTACAGTATTACAGAACCACTGATCCAGATGACCACCTTCTAGCTTTGAAAACCAGATGGATTTATATAATGCTTCTGGGGCAGTTCGTTGCAAGTATTTCCCCATAACTTTTTATGGAGCGGCTGTAAAATGGTATATGCACTATCAAAAAGGAACCATCTATTCTTGGGAATGATTCTCTTATGAATTTGTGGTGCACTTTTACGTATACAAAGACCCAATTATAGATTCCAGTATGTTGGGTAATATCAAGCAAAGGCCAAGGGAATTGCTTGGAAAATATCAAAAAAGATTTAGTATATAGACATTAAAGGCAGAAAGTTCAACCGATAGAGAAAAACTGATGGCAATTCGCTCAGGGCTAATCGAGCAAACCCCTTTCTCGCAAGATCTTTACATTAATGGATGTAAAAATCTACAATACTTCCATTTTCCAGCGGAGAAATTCATCCGCATGGATGAAGATGTACCATGCCAAGGAAAAATTCAACAAGACGCACAAGAAGAAAAATTCGGTTTTCTTCATTTCAACAAAATGCAAAAATAGGATGAAAGCAAGGGAAAAGATCAAATGGGAACATCTGAATCTAGTCAGTAAGCTTAAACCCCTTTCCTGTATTTTTGCCATAGGAAAAAGTAATGGAAGTTTCCCTAATACCTATATAACAAGAAAACCTCCTGAACCTAAGAGGCGAAGAGGTTATTGTGCTTACCACAAAGTAAATAGGCATAAGACCGATGAATGCCATGCTTTGTCAGAAATAATTCAAAATATGGTCAAGTCAGGATCTTTAAAGGAATTCATTAAGAAATCCTTAAGGATCTCTCATTCTAAAAAGAATAGCCCTAAACATTTAAAGCCTAATTTTTTCTATAAGAGAAAAGCAGCTTTTGCAACTCCAAGCCCAGATTCCAGCCAAACTATGACGTTTCATGGAAATTACTCGCTATGGACCAACTTCATTTATGAAAATTTCTAATTTTATTTGTACTTGAAATTGATCATGTATTAAAATAAAATTTGAGTGTCTTTACTGGTTAAAACAAAATCAATCTACTTTATCCGGAAGGTTGAGAATTTCCCTGTCAAAGCATAACAAATTTCTTGATATCTCTGAAGATAGCTCAAATGTTCAGTATAAAGTGGCTCTCTATCCTAAAGCCTGAATCCATGTAGTATAAAGAATTTCTTTTATGGAATCCAAAATTACCATCAAACTTCCATCATAGACCGATTCTTAGAAAAAGGTAAGTATCCAAAGTCTTCCCAAAAGAAGGGATTCTTAGAAAAAACATGCTCTTGTCCGTAAAAGTTTATTAGTTCATGAATTATGACTTTTTAGACTTACAAACAAGACATCCCTTTTTGCTAAGCAAAAACTGAAGAGGTGCAATTATATATCATATAGAGATGAAAGTAAATACATCGACCTTATTTTCAACAAGCCAAATTATTACCAAAAAGGATTGGCTAAACACATCTTCAAAAAAAAATTATTTTCCAAAAATCAAGAAGGATTATTTCCGGTTACCCTATGGATCAGGGAAGACAAATGTTTATTTGTTTCAAGAAAAGATTTATACAATCTTTGGAAATTTTACATAGCATTAGTAAATGCACAAAAGAGATTTCAGTTGAGTATGCCCTGACAAAAGCATTTTCAAAGCTTTCTGAAGTTATTAGCAAAGAAAGACCTATACGCATTTTCTCAAGAAAAGTTTTCAGAACTACCAAGATTCATTAGCAAAAACTCTAATTAAAAGAGCCTATCCTCGATTAAAAGACTGTTAGTTCATGGATCATGACCACTCAATTTTTTATTTGAGATTCACATTTCTATTATGAGAATGATTTAAAAGCCCTTCCTGGTGGCAACGCTGAGAAGAAACTTCTTTACCAAAGAACTCCAATGTCCAAAATCTTTTAAAAGGAAAAACTAATTTCAAGAAAAATTCTTAGTTTGTCAAAGAAGTTCTTTTTCAAAATACTTTCTTCCAAAGTGAAAATTCATACCGAATAAATTGAGATCTTAGCATTCAAAAAAAATTTCCCAAATTTATTATACGGCCAATGAAGCCATAAAATTATTTTTACAAACAAGTTTTAAGTCTTCGACCAGTCCGGAGCGCCTCCTAAAAGGAGTGGGTCCAGTACTTACCAAGAAGCTTTTGGCCAGTCCGTAGCACCTCCTATAGGCAGGAGGGTCCAGTACCCACCAAAAAACCTTCGCCCAGTTCGAAGCACCTCCTAGAGGGAGGAGGGTCTAGTACCCACCAAAAAGCCTCCGATGTCCATTCCGGAGGACCTCCTAAAGGGAGGGACAAAAGCCTTCGGCCAATCCAGAGCGCCTCCTAGAGGAAGGAGGGTCTGGCACCCACCAAAGCTTATGATGAATTCCCAGAGCGCTTTCAAAACCAAAAGGGACGAAGATGTCCATAGCCCGAATCAAAGGCAAAGCCTAAGAAAGGGAAAAAGGTAAAAGGATGAAGATATCCATGGCCAAATTATTCGAGGGTAGGAGTATGGTTTTTGAAATATAGTTCTATTAGAGATGAAAGGGCTAAGTCATATTAAAGAAAGAGAATTAATATTGTGATTAATATGGTCATTAATCTCCTTTAATACAATCATTTCATTTCAAAATTCAAAAGTAAAAACCCCTTCATTTGCTTCTTTCAGGCCAGTTATATCTATGGCAATCAAGGCTGGCTATGTGTACTTGCTCACGGACTTTAAACATATTTAAGTCCGAACAAAAATTCTGGCATTTAATTCTAATTTAAACACACATCGATATCGCATACCGTTTAGTATATTTATGGCTATTATAAATATAATATTTAATCATGTTCAATACATTAAATAAATTTTTATAGTTAATATTTCACAAATATTAATTAATTTGATTAATTTATAACAATTATAAATTAGATAAATCAGGTGGTCAAATGAGTATTCAACGTTTTGGTTCTGTGACTCTAAGTTATAAATTTGGTCAGCGATTAATATTGAACAATTCAAACATTAACGTTTACACGTCACTTAGCAGGTGGTGTGACATTTTGGCAAAATTTATCGCTTACTTGATTTTGGTAAAATCCATTTTTACTTTGTTAAGCGTTACCCTATAGTAACGATTATTTACATCAATTCTCTTCGACAAAACTGTATCACTCCGGACTTATAGAATTTGGTAATGGTCAAAATTCCAATATCGTTCGTATTCAACTTTATAGTCCAAACACAAAGTCTTTGGTTCAATGATAATAATAATTATTAATCGAATCACTCTGGCCAGAGATTTTGACTTTGAGTTGAGTTAAATTAACTGTGATACTAACCTCATATAACCGAGGAAACGAATCCTCCCTTGAATAGTGTTTCACTTCCAATACTTCCACTTGACCCAACTATAGTCGTTCGATGAACACCATGCCACGATTTAACTATAATCAAAGCGGAGCTTTCATATTGAATATCAATAGTATTCTCAAGTCGATAGAACTGTGTAAATTAGTCATTTCGATATTTTCTGTTTGACCTTAGTTATATTAACCAATAGAAAACTATCGAGTGAGTCATTCCATAGTTATCCAATAACTATCAGTACGTAACCCCTTGATACCCCTAACAGCCATGGGTAATACACTGCCCAACATTTGGAGAGCACTGCGTGCTCTAGTCTTAATAGATACATCAAAGTCCAGTCTCGATACACCTTGACTAGGAATATTCAAAACGATGTGCTTAACATATTGTGGTATAATACTTATGGTTACAACTATTTGTTACTGCTATCACAAACACATCATTTATGGACTTTCTAACATGTATACTTATATTAACTAATTAATTATTTATAACAAGTATATAACAGAAATAGAACACCTTTTATTTCGAACAAGATTGTTTATCGAGTTAGATTTATGTGATAAATTACAAAATTGCCCTTAGGGCATACCCCCAACTCTATCAACTATCAAAGGGGGTGAAGTTTTGCTTTCTTTTGGAAATGGAAAGAAACGAAAGAAGTGGGATGCGAACTGCAGAGTTAGGGGGGAAATGTTCCGAAGAAGCAGGTAACGAGCTGGCTTGTGTGCTCGATATGTAAACCAAACATATACTAACTAGGCCGAGTGAGAAATGTAGGCTTTGGCCTAAATGTTTGTAAAAATATTCCGTGTTGTACATAATTTTACTTTTTAGTTGATTAAGGAAACCATGAAACTTTGTTAAAAAAGAAAGAAAGAAAAGGACCAAGATTGAGAATTAAAACAAAACACCCTATCTCATTCATATTGCATTAAAATGACATATAAGTTGCTAGCATTTGGACCAATCACTCATTAAGTAGCAAAGAAAGCTCTTTATTTAACGTTGGTGCATTATTGCATAGGTTTATTTTATTTTTCTATTTTTTAATTTGTCCGGAAATGTTCGATTTGCATAAATGAGAATGGTAATTGTCAAAGAAGAGAAAATTAAATAAGGCTGAGTTCATAGATCATTTTTTTCATTTAGATTTTTCCTTCTAAGTACATATTAACAAGTAATTATGTGCTAACAGGAAATCAATAGCATCCCTGGCATTCATAATGAGACCATGAGACTCAATTTGATTATGCAAAGTTACAACTTGCTAATCAAATTATACTTTAATTATATAAGCTCAACAAATATATTTTACTAAACAAATCAAGTTGCGAAGTTTAACAGGAAATGTGTGTAAAGCATGTATAGGATAAGATAGTGGTATGCACATCAACCTATTATTTGCACATGTTGACTTGGATGACAACACATCTGGTTTTCAATATTAATAGTTTATTACTACTATTATTATTCAACATAACTGTAAATCAATCATATATTTTTGTAGAATATTTCTAAAACATGTTACTATGTCACACACATATGTATGGTGTTTCGAATAAAGACAGTCTACCGTATTTCAATTATAAATTTATATATATTAAAACAAAAACCCATTTATCCAGAAATAGGTCTCCCTGTCAAAAAGGAAAGAAATAAAGCGGAAAAGTAAAGTTGCACCGCTCTTTCTTTGAGTTTTTAGGAACAGTAAATTGAGTGATGATTCATAGCTCATCTCTGAGTTTCATGCCATAATTACTTCATCCAACTCTCTACTTAATAAATATTATTCACATCTCTCATTGTCTTCTTCTATTCCGAGTAATAGCACTATGATACCATCAAAACCCAAGTGAGTTTCCTTACTAATTAGATCCAATCTTTTCTTTAATCGATTTCATGGCAGATGCGATCTTGATAGGTTTTTTAAGTGTGAAATGCCGATTTTCCTTCTGGGTTTGATCAATTTGTTAGAAGTCTAACGTTTTTGTACTGTTCTAGTGTAATGTGCTTGATCCATGTATGAAAATTTGTCATGGGTTTGATATCTGTTGAAATATAGCTTTTAACATCGTTATGTGTGATTTTCAAGTGGTTATTAAGCTTATGATAGTAGTTAAAGTTGTGGTCTAGTGTTCTGAGATCTGAGTAATGAAGTGCAGATCTGTTCGGTGTTAACAGATCTACTATCCTTTTCATTATGATTGTTGCATTGAGCTATTGTTTCAATATTTTAGTAACCAATAACTAATTAAAAGGAGGATAAATCTTTACCTTGAATGTGAAATTATAAAAGTAGAATATTGCTGTTTAGTTTGCTCCGTTGGCCAGATCTTAATTTGGCATGACCATTTATTGCAAAGTGTGCCTCTAGCCGTGAAATTGCTTGCTTAGTTTAATCATGTTACTCTGCATTTATAGAAGACAATAGCCCTTAGATAGAGTAGAACACAATATGCTGCAATATGGGGAGGTTATCATGACTGCAATTCGAAGGATTAAGCTTATCCTTTTCAGTTATTGAATATTACTATAATTTATGAATTGTTCTCATACCTTTAATTAAAGGGATAGTTTGGCTCACATCCCGGTTAAGTTTCAAAACAGAAAAAACATCCTCCCCAAAATAAACTTACATTTATAGTCTCTATTTTCAAATCCGCCTACGCTAATTGTAGACTTTTCTGCAATTATTCCATATATAATACAATACTTTTATGCAATTATATCGAATAATTGCAGAAAAGTCTGCAATTATTCCAAGTAATCGCTCAGAAAAGTCTGCAATTATTGCATACTTGACATGTCGTTGTTTTTACATATGCTTAATGCCACTCATTAGAAAGATAATAAAATTTGTGATTTAATGGTGAAAACGGTTTGTTAATCCGTCGTTTCTACAAAAGTTATTGCATTTTAAAGATTGATAATTAACGGGGTGTAGATTTTAATTATGGAGGTAAGAATAACATCCACACATGAAAAACCAACGTTCAGGCATGGAGCTGAGGGGTATTTTAGGAAAGAAAATTGCAGTATTTGAAAATATGGATGTAATTTATATTTTTTCTGGGATGATGTTTTGTGTATTAAGTTTGATTTTAGGGATGTGTTCCTTATTTTCACTAAATTAAAATTCCTCATACCTAGACAATTATTCTTAATCAGATGTTTTAATTTTAAGTTTAATGCTATTATGCAAGCAACTTTGTTTCGATTTAGTAAAATATCTTCATTACATAATTTTTACATTATACCTTCTTTATGTGCTAATTAATTATTTTTTACAACAAAAATACCTCACACCTTACAAAAATTATCCACCTTTAACATTTCCCTCAAGTATGGTTAAAAAACAGTTAGAATTAGGTGAAAATTGAGAAGTGCGAAAGCTTGAACATAAGTAATTGAATATATGTCATTGAATTACGTGGGTGTGGTTGTGTTTTAGATTAAGATACATATACACTGAGATATCTATATCAGTATATTGTTGTTTACTCTTTGTTCGCAGTACTAATGGTGGATTTAATTGATCATAAATCAACATGATAATTCGTTGTCTCTTGTCTGTGTGTCCCCATGGTTTTCAGCATAACATGTTACTTGCTATATCACCTTGTGCTAGCTCATGTTATGCACGTTTTCCTTTCTCCTAACTGCATTCTTCATAGGCATCTGCGCGCCCGCGCGCACACACACATATAATATACATTTGTGTGTGTGTTTGTGCATACACATACACACGTGTTACATATACATATACATATACATGTGGCCATTGACTGAAGCTTGGTTTATGGAAACAGATCAAGCTTGTCAGAGACAGTGAAAAATAATAAATCAGCACCAGCAACTCCAAAGACAGGTAAAACGGGTCGATCGGGATCAACAAAAACCGACTCTTCGCCTCTTCAGAAATCACGCAGTTCACCAAGGTCCGTTGAATCTAAACCTAAAGCTGACCTTCGATCGCCGAGATTTAGTACTACCGCTTTGAATGTAAGAACTCATATACCTGGTTAGTCATTTAAATTCGATAAGACTAGCTTGCTACATTGCAGGTTTCTTTCTCTGTTTTTTTTAATAGCTCAAAACATTGGGTAATCTAATTGTGAAAACCCCTAAAATACAATAGAGTTATTTTTGTTACTTTATTTTTTTTTAGCTATCACTTGTTTCCCCTACCTAAATGATTTATAATTCAAGGCTAAAATTGCATTAACTTGGAACATAACATGGTTCCTTTCCAAACCGCCTGAACTTATAATGTAGATTTGTGCGATTTTAACCATAAGTTTTGAATTTACACAATTTATATGTTGGCTTTCATAAACAGACCCAACTGGATGAAGTTCAAGAAGATCTCAAAAGGACAAAAGAGCAGTTGGCTTTTGTCGAGAAAGAGAAGGCTCGTGTTCTAGAAGAATTAAGCAGCACCAAAAAAATGGCGGATGAGGTAAATGAGAAGTTAAAAGAAGCTCTTGTTGCACAAAGAAGAGCTGAAGAAAGTTCAGAGATCGAGAAATTTAGAGCAGACGAACTAGAACAAGCAAATATTGAAGCTTCTCAAAAAAGAGAGAACGAGAGAGAAACTGAGCTCCAAATGCAAACCATAGTAGAAAAGCACCGGTTAGAGTTGGAAAATTTGAAGCATGAATTGGAAGCAACAATCAATGCCAAAATCACTGCTCTTAGCCATGCTGAAGACGCAATGAAAATTGCTGAATTTAACGCTGAAAAAGTAGAGATTCTTAACAATGAGATAAACCATTTGAAATCTTTGATGGATTCCCAGCTTGAGAGTGTGAGTACTGATAAAGAAGAAATAATTAAGAAGTTAGAAATCAAGGTTGAAACTCTGAATAATGATCTAGAAAGAGCAAAAGTTACAGAGGAGAAGTTGGTGAACTTGGAGCATATTATTGAGACACTCAATAGCGACTTAGAAAACACAAAAGATGCAAAGGCTGAGTCGGATAAGTTGGTTGATGAATCAAAGAAAAAATCGGAAGTACTGGAGATTCAGTTGATGGAAACTACACAATCTGCAAATTTGTTTTTGAAACAATTAGAAGAAAGCAAGGTTTTATTGCATAATACAGAGACAGAAAAATGTACTCTTGAGGAAAAACTCGAGGCTTTGGAGACCGATTTAAAATCATCTTTAGAATCTGAATCTCTGCTTTCTAAACAATTAGAGGAAGTCAACGCCTCACTTTTGGATGTTGAATCCGAGGCTGAACATCTTAGAGGAAAAACCGAAGCATTAGAGATCGAAATAACTGAGTTAAAAACTCAAGTATTTGAATTTAGCAAGCAAGCAGATGAGTTGAAAGAAAAATCCGAGTTTCTTGATATTCAGTTAAGTGAAGCTAACAAATTAAAGGAGTCTATATCCGAGTCGTTGACTTCAGTTACGAAACAACTTGAGGAGAGCAATTCTTCTTTACAAGATGCTTTATCTAACAATAAGGAGTTAGAAAAGAAGATGGAGGAACTAGAGATTGAGCTTACACGATACAAAGAAGATCTCATGAGCACAGAAAGGTGCCTTGACATTTCAAAACAGGAAGCAAGTGAAATGATGAAGGAGATTGAAATGTTGAAATCAGAGCTTGAGATTTTATCTAAAGAAAAAGAGCGGGCATTGATTAGTGAAGAAAGTTTATTAGAGGAGAAGAACAAATTGATAAATGAACTTGATATGGTTAAAGAGGAAGAGGATAAAGCTAAAAAAGCAATGGAAGGCTTGACTTCAGCTCTACATGAGATCTCTAATGAAAATAGAGAAACTCAAGAACGAATCTTTGCAAAAGAAGCCGAATATGAAGATGCAGTTGCTGAGATAGAACGATCAAGATCAAATCTCAAGAACACCGAAGAAAGTTATGAAGGCTTATTAAAAGAATTGAGAGAAGAGATTGTTTCCCTGAAAACAGCTGTTGAAAAACTCGAAAATGAAGGGAAAGAGTCGCAAATTGAGTGGGAGGTCAAAGAGGCTAATTTTATGAATGCAATCAAAAAGTCTGAAGAAGAACTTGCAGTTTTGAAATCAATGGAAGGTGAGAAAAAAGAGATGGAGAGTGAGTTGAGAGAAGCAAAGTCGAAGCTGAGTATCACAACTGAGGCTATTGAAGCAGGTAAGGCAGATACTTTGAGATTAAGAGAGAAACTGTTGGATAAAGAAAATGAGCTACAAAGTATAAGCCAAGAAAATTTCGAACTTAGAACCCGAGAAACTGTTTCCTTGAACAAAATTGATGAATTGACTGCGTTGCTTAAGGCATCCAGCAAAGAAAACGCTGAACAAAATGGTGAGTATTTGCACAGCAAAAAAGAAAAAGAACTTTTGCCAGAGCCAATGGAAACTCAAGTGCAAAATGTCGAGGTGAAAACTGCAGCAAATGAAGAAGAAAATTTGAAGGAAGATAACGGTTCTATAAAAGACGATGAAGACCTTTCCATAGAAATGGAGAACAAGGGAGAATCAATTGATGGTGATTCACATTCGAAGACAGACAGCGATAGCTTTGAACATACAAATGGGTTGCAATCAGGAACAAAGGATGACACGACAGTTGCACAAAAGAAGAAGAAACCTCTCCTGCATAAATTTGGTAGTATGCTCAAGAAGAAGAGTCCACATAAGTCATAAATTGCTTCAGGTAACATTTCATCTTTTAAGTCTGCTTGCTGTTTAATGGAAAAAGAAGTTGGCATGATAGCTATGCATAAACTTTAGAAAATTAAATCGCCAAATGCAACATCTGTTACTTGTAGGAGTGCAGTGATCATAATTGTAAATTAACCCAAAAAGTGCATTTTTCGTCATGAGATCGTGAATGCTGAGACATGTGTTTAAACCATTTAGATACATAATTCAAGTACACGTGCATGTTATAAACTTGCTGATAAAGAAAAAACTGATTCAACCGACGTTCTTGCCCTAAATTGTCAACAGACCGAGAGAGATCAGAGGAACCCGCAAGTAAGGATCCCGCCAATCCTCTCTCTGTCTTGTAAGAATTTCCGGCACTGTAGTGGTAGTGTCCCTTATTAGTCCAATTTCTAGGAAGTTAGATTATCCTTGTCGGTCTCTGGTCAGTCTCTTTTGGTTATGTTTCATATTATTTTAAATCCATTGCCACAACCGTTGTTCAAAGAACTGGAGCTACATGAAGACTTCCAAGCTTCTGTTTTCTAGCTATATGTAACTGATTAGAGAGAGCCTGCAAAACCAATTTGCAATATGAGCAATGACTTTTTATTATATTTCTGAAGTAAAATTATCAGAAATTCCTGCCAATTTTGCTGCAGGAGGTTAAGAATATAAAACATAAGGAAGTGTTTGGTTTGAAAATAAGTTTTGCGTTTTCAACATGTACTTTAACATGCATGGAAGAGGCGGATGGAAAACAATTGATTCGGAAAATCGTTTTAACATATAAAATTGAAAGTGACCTTTTTTTTGTTTTTCGCCTTTTAAAAAATATCAACAACTATCTTCGTCCTTGTTACTCTCCCATTTGTTGGAATGACCAGTATTTTTCAGATTTTTTTTTTCCCTTTCCCATGCCATTTGACTAGGCTGAAAACACAAAGCAAAAACTCATTTTCAAGCCAAACTCGATCTAAAATTTCAAATGTTGAACTACTATGAGCAACAAGAATGACATGGTTCTCGCTCTTGCTAGATATGTCAATATTCCATTTATATTGTCGTAATTCCATTATCCATATATTTCTTCGTGTTTATGCTAAGCTATTTTATATTTTAGGTCTAGCTCAGCTGCATATTCTAAAAAAATAATAAATTTTGTTTGTACGAAAGAGTTCATTAAATCATATACTGTTTAGTTACTTTATAGAAGCGTTGACATTTGTTGTTCCTTTCAGTATAACACGAACTCTTTTTGATGCACAGGCCACAATCTATATGCTCTGTAAAGAAGGTAGCTATGCATGCTCTTAGTTGATGGCGTCACGGATGTATTTTTCATGTCATTTCTTGTTCATCTTATCTTATATTTAGAGCTTTCTACTTTTTCATCTGGTTTCGAGTGATTTTCTTTTACTTGTACTTTTTTTTTCTAATATTTTGTGAGATTTATTGGAATATATGAGCTGCAGCTTAATTATTGCTAGGGTACACAACTTATGGGTATTTATTATGATTCATGTGATGGCTGCTCTTGACATTGATGTGATAAAATCATGTATGTATTTAACCAGCAAAACTAAAGATTTGGCTTATCTTTTCATTTGTGTGATTTCCGTTTGGTGTCAAATAGTTCAAAATCATTTATCCCAAGATTATCAGATGCTTGATCATCATAATTCTTAATCGAAACATGAATATGCTTGCAGTTTTATTTATTTGGATTTTCTTTTTCTTAGCTATTGTCAGATGTTCAAAACAATTTTACTTGCAAAACAACAATAACATAGTGAGGTCTGTTAATACAGTCGGTTTGATTATTAATATTTTATTGGGGAATTGGGCTTCAAGCCCCTACAACAAATTAAAATGGACAAAAATCTCATCAAATGAAATTTATAAAAATTAGGTCCCTTTCTCATTTTCGAAGCGGAAAGTGTGAACGGTCCATGTTAATACTTCCATATTACTGATTTTCATTTCCATCTCCATTCCGTTTTACTTTCATTCCATATTACAAGTTAAATCCAATGACTCGGCAATCATCTGATCTGCCCAATCAACTATTAGTCTAATCCAGATTTCAAATCAGGTACAACTACTGAATATACTGAATAAAATTCATTTTAAATATCTTAATGTTTACTTATTTGAATTTATTTGTATTAGTAGATCATAAATTATGACGGATTTAAATCAACTTCCATTGTTAGAATCTAGATCTTCAGAAGAACCTAGATGTTCAATGTCTTCGTTCAATTTAAATCGACTTCCAGCTGTTGCTGCAGAACCTGGTATAGACATGTATTTGTATCAGTTTTTAAATGCATTGAATCATATAATTATATTATCAACTTCATTATAAATATGCATTTATCAACTATACAGTTTGCTAAGCTTTGCTTATGCTGTTATTTCATGTTTATTTATATTTAACTGCATTATACTTATTATACTTATGCGGTTATATAAGTATAATGTTTATCTTTAACAGCATTATGTTTATGCATTTTTTTCAACTATACAATTTACTGAGTTATGCTTATACGGTTATTTTATGTTTATTTATATTTACTACATTATACTTATGCAGTTACATAAATTAGTATAAATATTTTTATCTTTAACTACATAATGTTTATGCATTTATATAATTTATCAACTTTGAGTTCAATTTTGCATTTAACTACGCTACAGCTGGATTATACTTATGCAGTTATATAAGTAATTCAATTAAGAATTAATTAAAATTTGTTATTATTACTGCATATAGAAAACTACTGGAAAAAAGTATTGAATTATATAATTAAATTACTTATATATTATTAATATAAGTGAATACAGATATATAAATTAGTACAAATATTTTTATCTTTAACTGCATTATGTTTATGCATTTAAAAAATTTATCAACTTTTGAGTTAAATTTTACATTTATCTGCACTACATTTATACAGTAATATAAAAAATTAAATTAAATTATAAATTTATTAAACTTTGCCGTAATGAACTATATATTTAATATTAAAGTTTTAACAATTATAAATATATTAAATTATATAACTATATTACTAATATAATATGGTTTATAAGTTAAAATATATATACAGATAACTTTAAACATGTTCACATTTAAAAATTTAAATGCATTATACTTAAGCAGTTAATTTATTTATGTATTATCTCAAATTTATTTATACATATAGTTTTAAATACAATTAAAATATAAACTACATTATAATTATGCAGTAAATTAGTTTTTATTTTATTTTTTTATAATTTAATTTTAACTAATTAAACTTTAATTGCATAAAACTTATACAATAAATTAATATATTTTTAATTGCTGAAAACTTATATTATAAATTGTAACTTAGCTAATATAATTTATTTTTACAATTGCAAATCACATACACCTTCAATTCTTGTTTGTTTCATGTTCAAAGGAAACAGTTATGGTATTCGTCTTTTCCAGGATTCAAAATTAGAATTTGTGAGAGATTTAGTATTTTTTAAATGGAAAAATCTTCATTACATACCATGGGATTCAATTGCTGAAAACTTATACGTTAAATATAAATTAGCTAATTTGATTTGCAAGCCTTGTTGTGTCATTCTGTATTCAACAAAATGGATTCTCGTATTATGAATATGGGCATAAAAGGTATATCATCATCATCTGTTTCCAACACAACTGCTTCCACTTCAAGTAATTGTGTAGAAGATGTTGGTTTGAAATAGTTTGCTCTGATGATAACACTAGCGGATTGCTAAATATTCTTAGAATAGATCACAACTGTCCAATTGAGATTTTTACAAGAGTTGGTCAGTGTTTTAGCACTGTTAAAGAATTTAGAAACAAATTGGTACTCTATCAACTTGTCAATGGGTATAAGCTTAAAATGTGAAAAATGATAAGAATCGTGTTACTGCAAAATGTGCTCAACCTAATTGCAAATTTAGAATGCATGTGTCTTGTCCATTGACCAATCCAAATACTATTATTGTTAAAACTATGAACAATGTTCATACATGTATTGCTGGAGTTTTTGATGTAAACAATCCTCCAATTTCAAGTAGATTTGTTAGAGAATTAATGATGAGTTATATTCGTTCTAATCCTTCTATGAAAACAAGATTAGTTGTCACTCAATGTAATTCTGAATTCAAGATTGTTCTTAGCTACTACTACGCTTACAAAGGAAAAGCTCTGGTAATTAAAGAGCTACACAGAACTTCAGATTTATCCTATCATCATTTGGTAGAATATATTAAATCAGTAAACACAACAAATCCAGGAAGCACTACTGTTTTGGATGGAAATCCATTAACTAGAAGGTTTGAACGAGTTTTCATTGGATTAGAAGTCTGTTCTTTTAGTTTCAAATATCGTCGTCCTGTTATATTTTTAGATGCAACTTTTATGAAAGGAAAAACTTCTAGATGTTTAATGTCAGCAATAGCAAAAGGAAACAATAAAGGTAAATAATTACTCTATACATGCATTTATATATGTTGTTTTAAATAATTACTCTATACATGCATCAGTAAGTTTTAAATAATCACTACATAACACATAGGCAATTATAAATGTTTTTTTTCACATATAATTATACTAATATATTCTACATGTATTTTAGGTATGTTTGTGTTGGCTATAATTATAGTTTCCTGTGAAAATGCAAACAATTGGTATTGGTTTTTTGAACATCTCCGTCAAGTGCTCATTGATGATAATAGAAGATACGTTTTTATGTCAGATAGACATCATTGAATCAAATTGTCTATTCCAAAAGTTTTCCCAAATGCATATCATAGCTATTGCTTATACCATTTAAAACAAAATCTAATACCATCTTTGGGAAGCTGTAGAAGTAATAGAGGATGGATAGTAAGAATATTCATAGAATGCGCTTATGCATTAACTTTTTTTGAATACAATAATGCTATGGAGACATTTAGATTAATTGGTAGGAAAATAGTAGCCAAATTTCTTTTGAATTTACCACATGAGCATTGGACATCTACTCTATTTCCTGGTAACCTTTATGGAGAAATATCATCAAATATGGTAGAATGTTTTAATAGTTGGATATTAAAAGAAAGAAGTTTGCCAATAACTCCATCACTAGATGCTATAAGAAGCAAATTAATGGACTTAATGTCAAACCGTTGAGAGGAATCAAAAAATTGGAATGCTATTCTATGTCCGAAATCAGAAAATAAAAAATAAAAAACTCATTTCACACAAGCATCGGTTGGATAGTGAACAAATCTTCTGATGATATTTTTGAAGTACAAACAACCAAAGGAAAAGTTGAAGTTGTAGATATTAACTTCCCTATATGCTCTTGTAATATCTAGCGTATTAACAACTTTCCATGTGATCATGCAAATAGAGTTATACTAAGTCAAGATATTATAGTTTATGATTATATTGAAGATTACTTCAAAACATTTTATTATCATTTAGCTTATTCTCAGAACGTCAACCAAATTCTAACTTTACAAAATATAAATGAAGCTCCAGATAGGGCTGTCAATGGGTCGGGTCGGGTTTGGGTCGGGTCAAGTCGGGTTCGGGTTGATTTTAAATGGGTCGGGTCAACCCGTTTATTAAACGGGTCAGAAAAACTCAACCCGAACCCGACCCGTTTATAAACGGGTTGACCCGACCCGACCCGTGTAACTCGATTATAAACGGGTCGGGCCGGGTCGTAAATGGGTCGGGTCAACCCGTATAAGGTGTAAATGGGTCGGGTCAACCCGTATAAGGTATAATTGGATCGTAAACGGGTCGGAACGGGTCGTAAATGGGTCGGGTCAACCCGTATAACCCGTATAAGGTACAAACGGGTCATAAACGGGTCGGGTCAACCCGTATAACCCGTATAAGGTATAAGGTACAAACAGTAAAATCTAAATGTGTTTATCGAATTTGATTAATAATTTTTTTATTATTGATCATAGGTTTTACAGTAGGAAAAATGATCAATTATTTTATTGATCGGAGCTGGATGTATGAAAGAAAAGAAATGGGAGGCTCAATAAGTAAACATTTTCTTAACGGGGTAAATGTGTTTGTCGAATTTGCTTTAAGTAATATTGGAAACGACGTAGAAATTCGTTGTCCATGTAGTAGGTGCAAATTGTTGAAGCATTTAGTACTGAATATGGTTAGGATTCATTTGCGCCAATATGGTTTCGTAACCAATTATTTGGTGTGGGATCGTCATGGAGAAATTATAACACGTAACGAAGAACAGTCAATAGAGGTCATTAGTGATGAAGTTAGTACGACGAATCTTATAGAACATATGGTTGAAGAAGCAGCACGATTAATGTTCCCTATTGTTGAAATTAATAACGACGATGTTAACGTCGAAGAGGAACCAAATGTTGGAGCGAAAAAAATATATGATTTATTGGATGCTGCTAAGAAACCTCTTTGGAATGGATGTACTAGCGGCACTCAATTATCGGCAACTGCAGAGTACATTGCAATGAAATCAAAGTACAACCTCACAGAAGCTGGATTTACGGCTGTTGTACAAGTTGCTAAACGCCATATGCCATCAGATAATTTAATGTGCGAAAATTATTATGAAGTGAAAAAACTAATGTCATCTTTCGGTTTGCCGTATCAAAAAATTGATACATGTCTAAATGGTTGTATGTTTTTTTGGAAAGATGATGTCAGTCTTCGAAATTGTAAAATATGTAATCAAGAAAGATACAAACCAAGAAAAAAAAGGGAAAAGAAGTTCCATACAAGCGTATGCATTATTTACCTATCTCTCCTAGACTTCAAAGGTTATATGCATCATCTGTAACAGCGCATCATATGAGATGACACAGTGTGAGAACACCTGAAGAAGGTACGTTAACACACCTATCTAATGGAGAAGCATGGAAGTATTTTGATAAGAAATATCCCAATTTCGCAGCGGAGAGCCGTAACGTTAGACAAGGTTTGTGCAATGATGGATTTTCACCGTTTTCTCAGTTTGGTTCTAAATATTCATCTTGGTCTATAATCATTACACCTTACAATCTACCCCCGTGGATGTGTATGAAAACTCCATATATGTTTCTCACAATTATCGTCCCTGACCCTGATGATTCGACACAGGGTATCGATGTTTACTTACAACCGCTAATCGAAGAGTTGAAAACATTGTGGTATGAAGGAGTTGAAACATACGACGTATCGAAATTTTTTTTTCGAATGTTCGCTTCTTTGTTATGGACTATTAGCGATTTTTTTGCATATGCAATGCTTTCGGGTTGGAGCACGGCCGATCGTTTTGCTTGTCCTTACTGTATGGAAGAAACACGAGCATTTTCTTTACGGCATAGGAAGAAAATTTCATGGTTTGATTGTCATTGACGTTTTCTCCATATTAATCATACTTTTAGAAGAGGCAAAAAAACTTCATAGCTAATAGACATGAGACTTTACAACCACCAACGATTTGGTCAAGTGAAGATATATATGAACTTGTAAAAGATTATCCAAATATACATGAAACCGGGCAGCAAACTGAAATCCAAGGTAAATCGACATTTCATAATTGGTGCAAACGGAGTATATTCTGGGAGTTGCCTTATTGGAAAAATCTCTTAATCCGTCATAACATTGACGTGATGCATAACGAGAAAAACGTATTCGATAATGTGTTTAATACACTTTTGAATGTTAAGGGCAAGACTAAGGACGATCTGAAATCAAGACGTGATATAGAAGAAATATGTAATCGTACTGAGCTTCATATGAAGCCAAATGTATATTAATCAGTTCAGTAATTAGCTATGAAAAATTAAAATATATAAATTATTTATTGCAGGAAAGATCGCTTGGACGTCCCGTGTCTATGATGAAGGTATTTACCCGCACCTACGCATCAAGACAAGCAGACAATGCTGGCAATATTACATATCAGTGGGATGATGATGATAAGGCGACGGCTGCATATGTATGCATATTTTAAATCTTATTTTATTAATATCGATAAGCTTAAATCCTATTCTACTAATTTTAACCTGTAATTGTTTTTTATTTTAGGTAAAGTTTCAAGAGGCACAGGCAGAGCTGCTTTCAGAATCGGATCGCGATGAGTTGACGGTAGAGGAGCAAGATAATATTTTCGACGTTATTATGGATCCGACACAGCGGAATAAGCGCTATGGCTATGGAAACCAAGCGGTAATCTTATAAATATTGCAATATTATATTTAATAAATTAACCTATAGATACACTATACATATGATGATTTCTACCTGAGTTAAATCTAACATATACGTGATTTATAAATATTAGATAAGTAAAAAAGGAAAAATATACAAAGATAAGTGATGAAAATGGATGAACCAAAACAAATATATAAGAATACTTTTAACACCTATATATTGTATTAAAAAGAATCCATTTCCTTGTGGTATATATTCCAAGAAAAGGGTTCGCTATTTTACATTAGGAACCAAAAACATGAACCAAAAAGAAATGCACCATTATCATCCTACACCATTATCATTTAATAAAATATGCATTTCCTTATGGTATATGTATTGCTTAAGATCATGTCATTTACGTTTCTATATTTTAAAATATGCATTGCTTAAGAAAATGATTATAATACAAATGTGAACATCTCACATTCTATTTGCAGGTTCGGGCAACACAAAAGGTGTGTGACAAAGCTGAAATAAAAGAGCTTAGAGCCATGGTTGAGCAGTTGCAAGAGCAGGACCGTCTTCGCGCTATACAAATGGAGCAGCTGAATCAACGTTTAGCGGAGTACGCGTAGAGACATGGTTTCTTCCCTTCGTCGTCTGGTGCTTCCGGAGGTGATGATGATGCTTGAGAGGTATGATGATTATTGTCTTTGTGGTTGGTTATTGTATATATTGACTTTGAGGTGGTGAAGATTGTGTTTGATGGTTATTGTGTATATATTGACTTTGAGGTGGTGAGGTTTAAGTGTTTGCATTGTATATATTGACTTGAATATGGAGTTGGAGTTGGTGTTGGTGAGGGTTTCGTTGTTTATGTACATATTGACTTGGAGTTTGGTTTGAAAATGTAATATTTGATGTTGATTTTTGGTTGTTTATATTGTTTGTAGTATAATGTGTTGGATATGTGATATATATGTGAAATGGAGTGGAAATAGAATGGAAATGAATATATATTGATGGTGTGTGGTTGGAAGGTGAATGACTTGCTGTTATAAAAAAAAATTCATCCAGATTAGCAACGGCTACCAACGGTTCTTTGGTCATTTTAAACCAATGGCTTCCAACAGCCTCCATTGGCTAGATGTCGTTTGAAGCCGTTGGAAAAAACCGTTGGAATAGCCCTGTTGCTTCTGTTGGAAGCCGTTGGAAAGCGTAAATGCTATTCCAACGGCTCCCAACGACCGCCAACGGCTTGAAGCCGTTGGAATAGCCGGTTTCTCTTATAGTGTATATTATATTTTCAAACAAAAATTAAAGTAGTCTTTGGTTTAAAAATGAATTTTGAGTTTTCGGTTTTCAATATATATGTCAAATATGAGAAGAAAGGAGGAACGACGAAAGGATGAAAGAAAGACGGTTGAGAGGACGAAGGGGATAGAGGGACGACGGAAGAATGGATTGTTTTACGTGCTTGTGTTATTTTCCAAAACATGAAAAATAAAAATAAAAAGTTGTTTTCTATTCTGTATGTTAACTTCGTTTTCTAAATTGGCCGTTTTCGGCAATATACATGCGTCATGTGCATTTTTGTATGGACGAAAATCCAAAACTAAAAACAACAAACCAAACACTACCTAAGATTTCCATCAAACATACTGGTAATGCAGTTACGCAGTATGCAAGCTATAATAAAAATGTAACAGAAACCATGAAACATGATAATTCTACGCGAAAGAAAATATTCAAAACATATGGTGGTTTGACATTTTTAGTTTTGTGCTTTCATCCATAAAACGTGCACACAACGTATGTATTTTTGAGAAACAACCAGTTTGAAAATTATATTACCAGGCCTTAAAGTATTTACACGGTTTGAGTGACTTACCAATCACGATGACTAGTGTGTAACCCGTGCGTTGCACATGGTAATATTGTTAAAAAATATCATTTATATTTTAATTATTGCTAAAAATATATTTTTATTATGCAATATATGATATGATATGATAAATTTATTATGATATATTAGTCATAAACTAAAGTGAATTGTGTGACGTTTAGATATAAGGTTGATGGTTCAGTACTCGCTAACTACATATCTTTGTAAAAATTATTGTTCTAACTCAAAAAATTATAATTAAAATTGTTAATACTGTATAACTAAATAATTTATGTTATGTGATATATATATAAGCGAATACGTAGCTTCACTATTTTGTTAATATAGATTGTTGTATATATACTGAATTATCATCTTTCTTAAAGGATTTATAAATGGATTAACAAACATTAAGTAATTTGAATAATTTGAATTAATGATCGACATAACTAATTAAATATAAGGAGTTAAATGTAAAAAAAGTTAAAATTGAGAAGAGCTTTTTACAAATTTGTAATTGAGAAGAGCATAGACTTATGGTTAGATTATCTGCATGTGAACTTTTTTTTGAATCAGACGTGAAATTTTATTCATTTTTAAGTTTTCATTTTTAAACAATTTTATCCTTGTAGTTGACCATAAATTTCATGTTCTTGTAGAAGGGTCATGCTTACAAGTTTGATGGTTGCAAAATAATATTATGTAGCATTTAGTTGAGTTATGAGTTGGATATGGTTTGATAATATGTTGAAGGTGAGAATGTTTGTATAATCTAATTTTTATCGGTTTAATCTGTGCGTTCACATTATAATGTTGTAAAATATAAATTTATCTTTTAAATGTTGTTAAAATGAAATTATATTATGTAATGTATGATATTCTTTTGAGATAAATGAATTAGAATGAAAGAGTTATTATTATTTATGTATACATTTATGTTATATGATTTATATACCTTCATATATCCGAATAAAGAAGAAATAAATTTATTATTTTTCTCATATACAGGAATATTTTATATATTGAAATTCTCTTATTTTTAGGATTTATTAGATGGATTAATAAATATCAGTTAATCATATTTATTTCAATAGTTTAAATTTTAGATTACACAATTAGTTAAATATATAGACTTAAATGTAAAATATTAAAAGAAAATTGAGAAAGGTTTCTAAGTAATTGTAAAAAAAATTAAATTTTTAGGTATTCGAAGTTAATAGAATTTTACAGTGCAATGTATGATAAATTCATTTAGTAAATAAATTATAGAATAAATTTGTTATTGTTATTAATGTGTATGATTTTTATTATGTAACTTATACATATTTGCATCTAAATCAATTTTTTTTACCAATTTGTTATGCGCCTATAATATACATATTGAAAATTTCATCTTTTAAGATTTATTAATAAATATTAGTTGATTAAGTTTATCAATTAGTTTAAATTTTAGATTATGTAATTAATTTAAATGTGTGGACTATAATGTAAAATTTTGAGAAAGAACCGTGAAATATTTGTAGATTTATTTAATAATAGATATTCGAATATAAAATAGTGTGAAAAGTTTAGTACAATAATTGTAAAGTAGTAATCGTATGATTTTGAAAATAATATATCCACTTATAGAGAATTAAGAAGAACACAAATAACTCCTAAAATTAATGAGAGAGCTTCAAATTCTTCTGCTTTACTATTATTTAATAGATTAGTGTCTGGATCATTCTTTTCTCCTTCAAGAATAGTCTCTCTGTTGCATGTTTGATATCCAGTAACTTCTTGCTTTACATTAGCGTTTCCACTTGATATATTTCTGCCTGATCGTTAATAATATGAGACAAAGAACTATATAAACCTAGTATTCATTTGAACCACTTACTAGCATGAACCAAACGAAAAAGCTATTGAGTATCCCATTACTCAATAGCCATTAAAGGAAAAAAGAAAAGAGATGAAAGATTGAATTTATACAAAAGGAGTGGGAGAAAAACGAACTTTACTATACCCCAGGAAAATAAACAAACTTTACTGCATAAAATCGAAAAGCAATAAAAGAAGAAGAAAAGTTTTGTATTATCGAATATAGTCGAAAAAGTAGGGAAACAAAATATCAAAATTACTAAAACTCTCACATGTCCATGGCTTCTGCAACACCTGTCCACGAAAGCCTTCTACCTGCTTCAATTCATCATCATCAACCATTGCAGCCTCAGGCAAAGAAGATGAAGAGACAGATTGAGATGCCAAACCAGCGGATATCTCGGGCGAGGTTACCAATCGCGTCATTCTTTTGTCCACATCTGGAGGTCTGCATGAGTCGGTGAAATCGGTCATGGTTTCCAGAGAAAGGTTTATACGATGAGAGAGAGAATGAATTATGTTTTGTAGAATTGGAACGATGATTAGTAGCGGTTAATAGTTTAGCCCTGACAAATTTTATTTAAATCTGATAAATTGCTGAGTCATCACCAAATATAAACCAAGGCAAATGGTGGGGCAAACCAAATATTTAGTCATGGGATATGCGTATTGAATGAGAAATGTAGACTAGGTTTAGTTTACCGTTTTTAGTTTTAAGTTTTCGTCCATACAAAAATAAGAACAACGCATGTATATTATAAAAAATGACCATTTTAGAAAACGAATTTAACACACAAAATAAAAAACAACCTTTTTTTATTTTTCGTGTTTTGAGAAAAACGGAAGCACGAGCAACAATTCATTCTTCCGTCGTTTCTCCATCCACTTCGTGGTCCCCTTCAATCTTCCGTTCATCCCCTCCGACCTCTCTTCATTCTTCTCATATTTTGTAATTAATGTTGAAAACTCAAAACATAAAATACAAAATAAACCAAACGAACCCGAAGATTTTAGGGTGGTCATTCAAATTTTATGAAGCACGCTATATGATCTTCGGATGGAGTAGAATGAAATCCAATATACTTTGGCTAACGCCGAGCGTGTCCATGAGTTTTCTTGTGGGAGATGTAGACCCCAAAAACAAAGGAGGAAGGCCATGGATTTCAATATTTTCATTTAAGCTATACTACTTTAATCAAAAGCAGGGCTTTTTAGTACTACTTACAACAATTACACAGCATTTGATTGTGTAATTTGAAAATAAATATATTTATTGCAATTACTTGTTAATTTCACTTATAAATGCATAATGATTATACATTAAACAAAAATTTATGTGCTTTATAATAAAGAAAAAGTAAAATATTAAATAAAAATTACAATAAAAACAAATAACAATCGTGTGTGTTTTCTAATTGTTATATCACCATGAAGAACTACAGTATACGTTCATAAACTAAAGTATCCCAGTATTCCATATTGTCTGTAATCTACGTGCGAGTTCATCAGTCGAAGTCTCGCTCAAATCCGAGTTAGTATGAAGAAGTTATTGCAGTCTGAACAAATAAAAGCGGCTTCTCCCTATATGGAGTACAAATATGAGGATGTAGCCTATTATTTTCTAAGTACGACTATTGGTCACCATGGAGAACTACAGTGTGCGTTCAAGAGATGAAAATGAAGTATCCGAGTGTTCCATATTATTTGTAATTTAGGTGGGAGTTCATCGGTCGAAGTCTCGTCTAATTGCGGGTTAGTATGAAGATGTTATTGCAGTCTGAACAAAACAAATAGCGGCTTCTGCCTAAGCGGAGTTCAAATATAAGGATGTAGCCTGTTATTTTTTAAGTACAATTGTTAGTCACCACGGGGAACTACAGTGTGCGTTCAAGAGATGAAGTATTTGACTGTTCCATATTGTCTGTAATTTAGGTGGGAGTTCATCGGTCGAAGTTTCGTCTGATTCTGATTTAGTATGAAGAAGTTATTGCAGTCTGAACAAAAAAATAGTGGCTTCTACCTAGACAGGGTTCAAATATGGGGATGTAGCTTGTTATTTTTTAAATACAACTGTTAATCATCATGGAGAACTATATTATACGGCCATAAGCAGAAGTATCCGAGTGTTTTATATTGTCATAATTTAGATGGGAGTTCATCGGTCGAAGTCTCACCTGATTCCGAGTAAGTATAAAGAAGTTACTGCAGTCTTCACCATTATTACAGATTTGATGGTCTGTTTTATATTTTCACCATTATTGTTTGACCTTAAGTTTTTACTGATAATTTCTGTAAATCTCTGGCGAGCTTTCTTGGGTCCTCTTCCACCTTAAGATCTTCATGCCCAAAATTGCCACAAAGGGTGGTTATGATTTATGACAAACAAATGTTGAATCATTTTTACTGTTTCGTCTCTTTTGGTTTGTGGAAGTTGTATGAATAATTGTATTTTGCATTATTTGTGCGCTAACCATTAAATGGTTAGTATGCTTTATATGTTTTGTATTGTGTTATGCTTTATATGTTTTGTATTGTAGTCGTATTTGCATGGAATTTGAGTGTCAGGTTATTTATTGGATGAAATACAGCTTTCATTGGTTTCATCCAAAAGTTATTTAGTATGGAGGTACACAGCTGCACTCAAAAACACAATGCAGTATAGTGTTGTTAAACAAAAAAACATAGGTAAATGGTGTTTTTCGCGTTATGCTAAAATAATTTTGAGTTTTTTTGTCCTGTGAGTAGAATAAATCAATAATTCTGTTCTGACATGTACTTATTCACTACAAGATTAAACGGCTATTCCAACGGCTCGTAGCCGTTGGAATGGCCATTTGAATAAAATCAACGCTTTCCAATGGTTTCCAACGGAACCAACGGAGTTTCCAACAGCCACCAACGGTTTATAGCCGTACGTTGGAAACCGTTACAAGTCGTTTGAATAAAACGTCCAATAAGCCGTTGAAAACCGTTGGAAATCTGGGTTTATTTTGCTGTACAACAGCAAGCCTATTCACCTTCCAGCCACACCATTTCCAATCCATTCCATTTCCAATACATTTCCAATCCATTCCACACATATATATCAATATCAATATAAACAACACACATAAATCAATTAAACACCAATATAAACAAACCAAACCATTCAAACATCATAAACCGTACCATCAACGTAAATACCAACAAAACATGTCAACAAACCACGTACATACCATCAAAATATCGTTCTCACCCACTCCGTACCAATATATACAACATTAAAACACATAATAACCATCTCCAAGTCAATATATACATCGTTCAAACACAAACACTAAAAAGCATACCTCCTCAAGCATCTTCGTCGTTGCCTCCGGAAGCACCAGATGACGAAGGAAAGGTACCATGATTCTGCACATACTCCGCAAGCTTTTGATTCAGCTGCTCCATTTGTACAGCTCGCAGACGATTCTCCTCCTATAGCTGCTCAATCATAGCTCTAAGCTCCTTAATTTCTTCTTTGTCTTGGGCCTTTTGAGCTTGTCGAGCCTGCAAATAGAAATAATAGCAAAAGGGTTGTCTCAGCATATAAAATATTATAACATTATATATCTAAACGCTAATTTGTTGTACATATGTAAAAGGATTAATTACCGTTACGTTCCCGAAGCCATAACGTCTACTCCGCTGCGTCGGATCCATAACAGCGTCAAATATGTTATCTTGCTCCTCCTGTGTCAACTCATCACGACCAGACTACTGAAGCGCATAAGCCCGTGCCTCTTGTAACCTTGACTATAATGGAAAAAAAACAATTTCAGTTGAAAAATAGTAGAATGTAATTTTTATTTTACATAGCTAGTAATTAATAAATCTATCGATGTAAGTATTAGAAATTAAAAAACGCATACATATGCCTCAGTCGCCTTATCTTGATCACCCCACTGATATATGATTTTTCCAGACTCGTCTACTTGCCTAGATGCGTGAGTGTGAGCAAATAATTGTAAAAATTACCGGATATTACTCAATCGTTCTCGTCGTTTTCTGATTCAGACTCGGTTTCGTGTTCTATGTCGTTTTCCTCTACACTCTCAAATGCTTCGACTAATACATTTGTCTCATCATTTAAAGGTCCAAAATCAGTTTGATCGTCTGTAATTGCTATTTCAACATTTTCCTCCAGATCTGCTTGATAGGCTTGTTCGTCTGGAATATTATGTCCATCGAACGTAAATCTTGCTTTGGTTTTAAAAACCACAGACCAATCTGCTTTATCCCTTTTTAGAGATGGATAAGGGGCATAATAAGCTTGTATGGCTAGTATAAAAGGGTCGTACTTTTGATAACGCGAGGTATGTTTAATTTCTATAAGATTATAATTTGGATGCACGTTAATACCAGAACCTGGAACATTGCTGAACCTGTTGCATCTAAACAAATAAACATCCTCCGCGGGTCTTGTAAAATATGTCAACTGCAAAATCTGAGTTAACACGCCATAAAAATCATTTATATGATTATTAGGATCATCACTGCCTTTAACAAATACACCAGTATTGTTTGTTAATTTTTCAGCACCGTATTCTTTGGTGTTGAATTTATATCCATTAACAAAAAATATTGGATACGTTTAAACTTTTCTTTTCGGTCCAAACGCCAAATGTTTCAGTCCTTCATCGAGCACATTATTTGTGGGATCAGAAACGTATTTCGAAAACCAAGTACTGAAATCTTTGCTTAAATCGCCGCTTGGATTTTGTGATTCAAAAATACTGGAAACACAAACAAGATATATTACATTATTATTTATTTACACGTGCAGTATTAAATTTAACAAAACTTGGAAGGTGATAATTATCTAACAAATGGTGCAACTTCAGGACAATTAAGAAGAATATATGTGTGTGCTACATGGTAATCTTTATCATCTAGCCATACTTCCACACATTTTCCAACATGTCGGCCATGTTGTTTAAAAGTAGATAATATTGATTCAGAAGAAGAATTTTGTTCAACGGCTTCATCATTACGCGGAACACTTACAAATGATAAGTTCACATGATCATTAAAATAATGAGAGAAAACGAAAGAAGCTTCTTCTTCGATATATGATTTGCAAATAGAACCTTCAACTCGAGCTTTTTGTCTCACTTTTTTCTTTAAATGATTTAAGTACCTGATAAAAAATATTTCGGTTAAGTATTAACTTCTATTTAAAATTAAATTAACATTTACATACTCAGTATAGTAACATACCTTTCGAATGAATACATCCATCCATATTGCACAGGACCTCGAAGACGTGCTTCATATGGAAGATGAACAGGTAAATGCTCCATTACATTAAAGAAACTCGGAGGAAATATTTTCTCCAGTTTGAAGAGCAGTATAGGAATTTCTTCTTTAAGTTTAAGTAGACGGTCAACTTTTAACGTAGTTGAACAAAGCTCCATGTAAAATGAACTAAGTTCTGTTATTACCGTCCAAACTTTTACCGGTAACAATTCTTTGAAAGCGATGAGTAACAAATTTTCCATCATTACATGACAATCATGGCTTTTCATTCCACTTAGTCTTCCATTTTTATAGTCAACACATCTACGAAGATTAGAGGAAATTCCATCGGGAAATCGTAATCCTTCCACCCATTTTAACAGTACTTTAACTTGGTTGATGCCTAGTTCGTAGCATGCTTTGGGTTTTTTTACTGTCGTTGGGCTTCATATGAAGCTCAGGACAATTGCATATTTCCTCTATATCACGTCTAGATTTCAAATCGTCATTAGTCTTACCCTTCACATTCAAAACTGTATAAAACACATTATCATATACGTTTTTTTCGTTATGCATCACGTCAATGTTATGACGGATTAAGAGATTTTTCCAATAAGGCAATTCCCAGAATATACTTTGTTTGCACCAATTATGAAACGTCGATTTACCTTGAATTTCAATTTGTTGTCTGGTCTCGTGTATTTTTGGATAATCTTTTACAAGTTCATATATACCCTCGCTTGATCAAACCGTTGGTGGTCGTAGAGTCTCATGCCTATTAGCTATGAAGTTTTTTTTGTCTCTTTTAAAAGGGTGATTAATATGAAGAAAACATCGATAACAATCTAACCATGAAATTTTCTTCCCATACGGTAAGGAAAATGCTCGTATTTCTTCCATGCAATAAGGACAAGCAAAACAACCGGCCGTACTCCAACCCGAAAGAATTGCATATGCAGGAAAATCGCTAATAGTCCATAACAGAGAAGCGAACATATGAAATTTTTTCTTTTTTGATATGTCGTATGTTTCAACTCCTTCATACAATAATATTTTCAACTCTTCGATTAACGGTTGTAAGTAAACATCAATGCCCTGTGTCGGATCATCAGGGCCAGGGACGACAATTGTGAGAAACATATATGGAGTTTTCATACACATCCACGAGGGTAGATTTTAAGGTGTGATTATTATATGCCAAGATGAATATTTAGAACCAAACTGAGAAAACAGTGAGAAGTCGTCTGTACATAAACCTAGTCAACGTTGCGGCTCTCCGCTGCAAAATCGGGATATTTATTGTCAAAATATTTCCATGCTTCTCCATCAGATGGGTGTGTCAACGTACCTTCTTGAGGTGTTCTCACACTGTGCCATCTCATATGATGTGCTGTTACAGATGATGCATATAACCGTTGAAGTCTAGGGGTGATGGGTAAATAATGCATACGCTTGTACGGAACTTCTTTTCCCGTCTTTTTCCTCGGTTTGTATCTTTCTTGATTACATATTTTACAATTTCTAAGATTGATATCTTCTTTCCAATACAACATGCAACCCTTTAAACATGTATCTATTTTTTGATATGGCAAACCGAAAGATGACATAAGTTTTTTCACTTCATAATAATTTTCGCACATTAAATTATCGGGTGGCATATGACGTTTAGTAGCTTGAACAACAGCCGTAAATCCAACTTCTGTAAGGTTATATTTTGATTTCATTGCAATGTATTCTGCAGTTACCGATAATTGAGAGCCGCTTGAACATCCATTCCAAAGAGGTTTTTTAGCATGATCCAATAAATCATATATATTTTTAGCTGCAGCATTTGGTTCCTCTTCGATGTTAACATCGTCGTTATCAATTTCAACGGTAGAGAACATTGATCGTGCTGCATCTTCGACCATATGTTCTATGAGATTTGTACTAACTTCATCACTAATGACATCCACCGACTGTTCTTGATTATTAGGGGCTACAATTTCTCCATGACGATCCCACAGCAAATAATTGGGTTTGTAACGATCCTAGATTTTAATTTATTTAAATTGATAGTTAAATGAATTTTTGAATAAAAATTGTAAAATTAAATTAATAAATTGATTCGAGTTTCCCCGAATCCAAATTTAAAAGATATTAAATCATTTAAATTTAAATATTGTATACATATGTGAATATATATGTATATATGATATATGAGTAAATTTGAAATTTTATATATAAGTATATATTAATTTGAATTTAAATTTCAAGTAGATGGATTTTAAAATAAAAATATATATAAGATAACTATAAAATAAATAAATTAGATAAGATTTAACAACAAAATTAAATCTAGAAATTCATCTATATTTTGAAATGAATATATATATAGTTTTATAAAATATAAAGTAAGTAAATAAACCTTAACATCATAGTACGAATATTAACAAACAAAATAATAAAAGCATATGTAAGTAAACAAAATAAGAACAAAGCAAAGAAAATAAAAATATCTTTGTACAAATAAACAAAGTTTATAGGAAAATATCAACAAATAAAAATATATGTATGGCTGAAGTAAACAAATCTTTAACACCATACCTCTAATACATCTTCAACCGAGTAAAACAAGAACACAAGTAAAATAAAGTAAAGAGTAAATATATTCAAGTATAGGCAAATGAAATACAAAGTGTTAACAAGACAAATATTATTAAACAGCCACCCAAATAAACTGCATAGTCAACAAGTAGGTATGTATGTGTAGTAGAATGCAAGACAAAGCATTTAATGCAAGATCATCTCAGCCATGCTTATTGTACTAAACAAATAATCAACCTGTACACTTTTCCTATATATCACCTTACACAAAAATGATAAACAACCCTGCACACTTCTTAGTTTATATTTACTTCATCTCAGTTTCGAGTAGCATCTGAGTAAATATCATAACTTAAACAAAACTTCAATTTAAAACATCAAAAAAAAATCAAAGTTCAACAAAACCAAAGCTTCAACAGATTTAAAAGCAAAGAAGAGGAGCAACTCTGTTCTTCTCTGCCATTTTTCAATGTGAGCAAATCATCATCTTCAAAGCTTAGTCTGTTATACATATAGAGTTGCTTGTCAACAGATTTCTCTGTTCAATATTTGTGAGTAACCTTCACCTTTGAAAACCTAAGTATCTAAAATTAGTTTCAAGTTCATATCTGGAAAATATGTATGTTGTTGTTCCTGAGTATATGTAAGTGTGAATATGTAACTCTGTCCATGCCTGTATCTTTGTTCTTATTTTTGTTCTTTTTAGGCCAGGTTTACAAACAAATCCAAATCTCTTGATCTAAGCATAATTTGGATACAAGTTTTAAATAAAACTTGGTTGTTTTATTATAAGCTTTAGTTTAAAATTTTATTTGAGCTAAAACAATTTAGTATTATCTCTGTAAATTTAAAAGAACAGACCAAGACTTTAAATTGGTCAAATTTAGAACTTCATAATTTTTGAATTCAGGGTTACAAACTGAACTCTTATACAAAAATATGATTTTTAAAGTAAAAATTATGATTCTTAGATAAAGGGTTTAAGTGCAGTTCGAATTTGAAATAAAACTGCATTTCCACCAATTCCAGGAAATTGAATCAATGTAAAAGGTTGAAATTTGAATTGAAGCTTGTATTAACATCATGGATCTTGAGAAAATTATCAGAGAATTTTTTTATTGTATAAATTAAAGGAACGAAATTGATTTAGGGTTTTAGTTGGAGTTTTGAACATGTCTGTAACAAAGGCGTGTTCGTCCTCTTCACGTGATCGAGTTCGTCGAGGTTCAAGGGGAAGGTAGAGGGGACATTGATAAGTGGATGGCCGGGGTTGCACGAACTTCGGTGGTCGAGGCGGTGAGGGCGAGACGTTGACAGGTTTGGAGGTAGGGTCTGTTCATGTTTCCAGGTTTTGGTTCGAGATACTCGAATTCAATTTTTAGGGAGGTTCGAAGTTCTGATGATCGTATCAAGGTGAGATGATGGTCGTCAATGGGGTGATGGTCGCAGCACCATCCAACGGCGGCGAAGGTAGCCGTGCACATGCACGACATCAACCGGTGTCAGTTGTTCGTTTGGGGGAAGAAGGTGATCGACTCGAAGTCGATCTCGGGAAAACTGCGTTCTGGCTCGAGTGTGAACTCGTGTCATTTCGAGTGTGTATCGGGTTGTTTTCTTTTAAAAACAAAATTTTTAAAAACTGAAGCTATCAGGTCGATTTGGAGAAAACTCGAAGCAAGTGAGGGAAGTTCTCGGGTATTACCCGAAGCAGCTCTAGGGTAATGACATTTTTCAGTTTTAACTTTGAAATCTAAGTCAAAATTTATTTTTAAAAAACTATTCTTTTTAAATGAATGATTGTTGATAAGTGGAAAATGGTAATCAAAGGTTTTAAAACAATTTAAATTATTTAAGTTAAAAAGGATTTTAAACTTATATTTTCAGAAATGGTTTTGAACAAGATTTAACAAAGTAATTAAGGAGACGATTAAATATTTTACACTTTTAACTTAACTTAAAAGTAATTAAATTAATGCATTGTTAATATTGATTAAATAATTGATGAATTTTAATTACTTAATAGTTACAGAATAATTAATTTAAGAGTAATTAATTATTAATTTGAGTTAATTAATTTAAAATCAAAGATAAATTAATTAAGGTAATTAATTAAGAAATAATTAATCTATGAAGGTGATTAAGATTTAATTAATTAATATTTAAGGATTAATTAAATTTGAATTAAGGATAATTAATCATCAATTAAAGAAAAATATATATATATATATAATTATGTGATAGATTGATTATTTTTGAAATGCTTTGAGCAAGTTGAAATCCCTATTTGTGATTGTGATGCTTTGTGATATAAATTACTTTGTGCTGAGCTGTGATTTCTGTTTCTGTGATATATTTCTGTATATCTATGAAAACCTTTGGCCCGTAAAACGGCACTTGAATTTCAATGCGACAGGGAGTCGGATTCCAATTGGTTATCTGAAACCCACATCGAATTGTAATAGTTAATCTTTGTGACCGATAAATTTATTTTATCTATGAATCTGTGAATGAAGATGAGCGTTATCGATTATACCGCTTGTCGATATATCTGTGATGATTGATATTGCACTATTGTGTGTAAAACCCCTGGATTACACCATACACACACAAATATGGATTCCACGTGGAAATTGGTTAAGTCACAGATGATTTAAAATTTGATGTTTTTGAAATTTTAATTTTAATTGATTTTGAAATTAGAAATTTGGGTTTAAATGTGAAAAGCTTTTGAAATGGAATTTCAAAGATAAAAGTTATTTTGAATAACTTGATAAAGTTTTGAAGTTTAAATAATTTGATTTAAACTTAAATTCAAGATTTGAAATTGAATTCTATGATTTGAAACTAGGGATTAAAGATGTTATACCCGTTATATATGGGTTAAACCATTTTAAAAGTATTGATTTTGGAATGTGAATATAATTCAAGGGCTTTAACTCGTGCAAATATAATTGGATTTTTCTTCAAACGAAAACTATTTGTTTTCAAGTAATAACAGCTTTCATATAAGAAGTGAACTTCCAATTTGTGTTGAAAGGTTTCAAATTTAAAATGAAATTGAAATGTTTTGAAAGGCTATGAATGAATTCTTTTTGAAAGCTATGAATTGAATCTGTTTATTTTTAACAGATTTAAAATGATGATTTGTTTAAACCATTCGAAATGAAATTGTTTTGAAAGCTATAAGTTGAATCTTTGTTTTAAAGATTTAACGAGTTAATCCAATTGAAATGGAAATCGATTTGAAAATCTATGAATGGATCTTCGTAAATGGGGTGAACTTTGTGAAATAAATCTTTTTGTTTAAAAGATTTAAAATGGTAATCGATTGAAACCATTTAAAAAGAAGTTGAATTATTAAGTTGTGACTTAATTGAAATCACATATCCATATGTTTTTAAATATCGTGCTCATTATTCGGGTTAGCCGGGAAAAGACATTTGTGTCATATAACCCATTCCGAATAGTGATACATCGTATATGGATAGCATTTGAAGACCGGTGGTGAAGACCGAATATTTTCGAAAACGAAAGGACAACTCATCGAATGTCTCTGCATCGACTGGCCCCGATATAGAGATTTTATCACCCTTTGTGATGGGAAGTCCGGACGGGATTGTGAATACCCGGAATTGCAAGGGCTTCGTAAGAATTGCCTTCGGTTCTGTTCGAACCCGGAACAGACTTGTATGGTTACATGTCTGACATTACACTTTGAGATATAAAGCCGATTTCTTTCAAATACATTTCTGTTTGGTGGCGGAGAATTTATTCTCTTAGCTTAACACCCTTCTCTGAGACGTACGAGCTCAGAGGTTATGTAGTTGAAGGTTATCAGCGATATATTCCCAATTTGGTAATGTGACATGCTGAGTGTTGCTGTGTGATGATCATTGTTTGATCATTTGCGATATGATCATTTGTTTGATCATTTATCTTTGTGATCATTACTTTGATCATTTGTTTGACCCGAAGCATGGCTTTGTGACAAAGCGTAGCTTTGTGGACGAGACTTCGTCGGACCTCACACCCCGAAAATGGTCAAAACAGGAAAGATGCGGCAAGGTTATTAGGGGGTAGCGCCCCTTTAGTGTATGTCATTCCTTCTGGATAGAGGTGGTATCATGGTATGGAGCCCAGATATTTAACCTATGTGGTTGCTGCAAATTTATTACTTTGTGGTTGTTGGAAATCGAGGATCCTCGGATATAGATCGGTTACGATCGGGGGATGACATATTCGTGTCAGTAGTTACCCAGTTAGGGGTAACCCGGCCTTGTGTTGGCAGAGATCTAACCGTAATGTTAGGTTATTTCTCGGGACGTCATTCCAGAGGCGTTTCCATGTGGCAATGGGAAGTTCCTTGGCCTGACCATTTGTTGGAAATCCAAACTCCAATACGCACCTTGTACGGTTTTAGTTGTAGAACCTGCCATCTAATATGGTAGTTATAGCAGGCATAATATAATGGTACCTATGTTGGCTAAGATTTATATTCTACTTTCGAAATGTTTTCTACACTATGCACTAATAATAATATCAAAATGTTTTGATTTTGCGTAGTAAGCATCTTTGACTATCATAAGAAGAAATCTACTCCAATTATGCATTTGCATTGTGTGTGTGGTGGGAGGTCTTATGGTAGTTTCATTTTCCAAAAGCATTGCGAATTGACTTTAAATTCTCTTGCTATTTGTTTTAAAGATAAACTGTTTTTGTTGCTCACACCAGTCCCATGACTGATCCGGAGTTTATTGTTTCTTTCCTAAACTCTGGATGCTCAAAATTTTTCTACACGGGCAGTCTAGAGTTGGGTTTTTCAGATAGTCAGGTTCAGTAGATTATCTGGAGCTAGTTCAGTCTTTGGATTTGGACTGCACTTGCTTATCTTTGTGCATCGTTATTGGGAGTTAGAGCTACTGCTGGAGTTCTCTCTTGAAGACTATCTTAGAGTTATTTTGTTCCGCTGCTGATGTTAGTTATCTATTTTTCTTTTCCGCTGCTATTTGTTGTATCATATCTCTGATGTATATTGATATTCATTGTATCACTCTGTTGTATCGGATATTGTATATCAATGTATTATTCTTTTTCTTCCGCTGTATTATTTACTTAACTGTTGTTATAAGCTCCGGCGACTCGGATTTGAACGGTCGAATCTATGACATTCGAGTACGATGTAAAGTATGGATGTCGATTTTCGAGCGGGCAAAAATCCGCAGCCGTTACAAGTACGAAACCGTATTGGCGCAAATGAACCTTAGCTATATTCGGTACTAAATAGTTCAATAATTTGCATCTACTACATGGACAACGAATTTCTTCATCGTTTGCAATATTACTTATAGCAAATTCGATGAACACTTGTACCCCTTTTAGAAAATGCTCACTTATTGCGCCATTAATTTCCCTTCTTTGATACATCCAGCTCCGATCATTAAAGTAATTGACCATTTTTCCTACTTGAAAACCTATGATAAAGTAAAAAAATTATAAATCATTCATTTTATATTTTGTTTAAATTTTATTTACTGATTTAGTAAACATGTACTAAATTTTATATTTTTTCTACAAACTTTATTTTAAATAAACAACTATTGATTCATTGCCACTTATGTGTCTTCTTTGATGGTCGGTCATCCTACTTTCCATTACAAACACAATAGTAATTATATTCCGTAAATCATATCATTTTAAACGATTTCACAAAATTTCGATAGCATTTCCCCCGTGTTCCTTGTATCGTACACAAATGCGTGTACACAAAGAACGTAAAGGAAATGCCGTCGAAATTTTGTGAACCGTTTAAAGTGATATGATTGACGAAATATAATTACTTTATAGTGTTTGTAACTTGTCCAATACAGGGACAAATCCGACAAATGATGTATCAGATGAATAGAGTTGTCCGTTTGTGGAAAAAACGAATATCCCTAAAACGATCATATACAACACTTGTCAGACGGGGCCAAATATATCTAAGGATTTAAATATTTGTTTATATTAAATTTAAATATATAACTCGTTTAATTAATATTGGTTTATATCTTACCGTTTTATTACATAAGTATAAAATTCATTTATACACAAAATTTGTACACAAAATTCATTTATTACAAATTCATTTATACACTAAATCAATTCGCGTGTTCGCACAAATACAAAACTCGTGTTCGCACAAATACAATATCCATTCTAACGGCTTCCAAATGCAATAAACTCTATCACACACATACATTCAATACTAACCAAATCAACATAAACTAATGCAATATCCTAAATTACAAAATTTTCAATCGGTAATAACTTGTTCATTATGGGATAATAGTTGCAATTAGGGGATAACATGATGTAATATGCATACACTAACAAGTAGGAATCAATCACAATTCAAATTAAACCCTAAATATTAGGTTTAGCAAAATTATCGATTTGGAGAGCTAGAAGGGTGGAGATGGGCTGGAGCAGCTTCTAGATGGCGTCGGAGGTGGTTGGGATGGTGTTTGGGGCGGCGGTAGCAGGCTAGGAGGTGGTCGAAATGGGGGAATTGGGTGAAAATATTGATTGGGGAAGGAGATAATGAGTTGCAGGTCTGCTCTCGGGGAAATATGCAGGAAATTTTCCAACAGCTTCCAAAGGCCGCAAACGGCTTCATTCCAATGGTTTCCAACGGTTTCCAACGGCTTCAGACGGTTACGTCAAAATCCAACGAGCCGTTGGAAGCCGTTGGAACATGGGCGTTGGAATACACTGTATCTCTAGTAGTGATTGTTTGCTCCCGTATTCAGTGGGTAAAATGTGCTTACTGCTTACTGTTTGTGAATAATTCTATTCTGTTATTCATTTGTTTTTTTCTTATGGATGCTTTTCTATTTATACTTATCTAATGGTATATTATTTTGTTAAGGTTGTGTATGCATTAAGTTCAGGATATATTTCATTCAGTGTTATGTTAAGGAAGACATTGGCTTTCATATTTAATTATAATAGTGAACAACGACAATACACTTCTGGGATTTATTATACGTATAACCTCAAGAATTCTTGCCCTTATCTGAATATCAGGTTTGCATGTACAAAAAAATAGTTTTTCTATACTTATTTTTTTGATTCTTTTCATGTCTATTCTTTGAGGTACATGTTTCCTTTCTTGAATGCCAGAACAAATGAAGAAAAAAAACATTAAAATGGAAATAAAATATAAAGATTTTACTCAAAGGTAACTAACCCTATTAAAATGAGCAATACAAACTTAAGAAAGAAAAATATGAAATTACTGGTTTCCAAAAGAAATAGTAATTTGAAAGATGGTTTCCAAATGAGTAACTTGAAAGCATAAAAGATAAAAAAAACTATAAAAAAGTGGTAAAGAAACAATTAACGGCCGATATATTTTGATACATTTTCTCTCATATCTCATATTAGCTAAAAGAGCATAAGCATGTAATAGTACAAGTATTATTTCCATTTTCAGTAGTATAGAATAAACTAAAACAAAAGAAAGGAATGATAAAACTATGAATGTTTTCAAGCTATTGATTCTATGAATGTTCTTCAGTTGTCTCGGTCTTCTCGGTTGCCTCAGGTTCAGTTTATACTGGCAATGCTACTGTCAAATGTACTTTTATAGGTGTAACTAAAAATGCATGCACGTTGTGATTAAATGCTTGCCCACTTGAAGATGCATATATACTCGTATGTATAATGAAAAATGACCTAGAATTATATAAAATATGTGGTCAAGGCAATCCACAAAATAATAACATTTTTATTATCGAAAATTACAGATTGCTTACACTAAAATATATGTTATACTTAAAAGACATGAAATAGTTAAAAGACATGAAATAGGCAACAAAAGCACATACCACTATTATATTAAATACTACACCAGAATCATTGCAACTATATCTTACAAAAAATATGTAAGCAAACTTAAAATAACAACTGCTCCTTAACTAAACGAAGTAAGCTTCAAATAAGTGAGGACAAACAACAGAAATATGAAATGTGAAAATAGTAGCAAAGAAAAAGAAAGAGTATAAAAATAGCAGTAGAGAATAGGAAAGAGCATTTTCCAAAAGTCAGCTACAAAGCAGAGTATTTTCAAGCTACTGATGTATCTTACATATTATGTATCATACAGATTAACGATCAAGAAATGTGAAAATATGAAATATATAGTGAACTATTCGGTGTTTAGTAACATACATATATCACTATTTCCATAAAAATGATAAATCTTCTTATTTTCATTAGAGTTTAGACAACTTGTCAATAAAGTTTGTCTATGCCAATGAAAGGCTACTAGCAAACACATCAGAAAGCATACAGTTTCTTGTTCATTCAAAACTGCATACTAACATGCAACCTCTAGTTGTACTTTATTTTCCACTACAACCTCAACCTGCAAATTATAGACAAAAAATCTCATATAACAAGTAATTAGCTCATTGCTAAATTATAACATATCAAATTGTAAAGGATATCCATGAGTTCAAAATAAAAAATTGAAAGGATAATTCAAGTTTTGAACTAACATTACTGACACGAACAACTAAATTAACATGTTTAATTGAACTATTAACTTCGTACGGTGTGCAAACCAGTTGAAAACATTAATATATTTAACATGGCATCAAGCATTTCCATGTTTTCTTATACTCCAAATCAAGTACCGATATTCGAAGGCGAGCACTTCGATTACTGGAGGAGCCAAATGGAGACTATATTTTTGTCTCAAGATCTATGGGATGTTGTGGAAGATGGTTTTCCGGAACCACCACAACAACAAAATAATGATGATTCCTGGAGCCAAGCTCAACAAAATGACTATAAGAAAAACGTCAAGGGAGATGCAAGTGCCCTCAGATTCATTCAGCAAGGATTAAGCAAATCCATTTATCCAAGGATTCATGGTATCAAACGATCCAAAGAAGCCTGAAATATATTGAAAGAGGGATTTCACGGCAATGACAAGGTAACTTCTATCAAGCTACAATCTCTTTGGAGAGAGTTTGATAATTTATCAAAGAAAGATAGTGAAGCTATGCAAATCTATCTTACTCGAGTTGCCGAAATCGTAAATCAAATTAGAAGTCTTGGAGAAGTAATTGAGGAAAAGAAAGTCGTTCAGAAAGTCCTCCGGAGTCTTCCATCCAAATATGATTACATTGTTGCCGCCATAGAAGAATCTAAGGATTTATCAACATATTCGTTGCACGATCTCACATGTTCTCTTCAAGTGCATGAGGAACGAATTGGCAGGTCTTCAAATCAACCCTTGGAGCAAGCCTTTGGATCGATGAATTTCTCGAACTCAAACTCTAAACAAGGAAAATGGCATTTTTTTAAAGGCAGAGGAGAAACATCTCAAAGTAAGGGAAAAACATTCCATGGAAAAGGTGGAGGCCAAGGAAATCAATCAAGGAGTTCTGGTCCTTACTGCAAAATTTGTAAGAAGACCAATTATAACACAAATGATTGTTATTTCAAGTGCAAAAAATGCAGGAAATCCGAATCACTCGCAGAGGGACTGTTTTCATCAGAAGAAAGATGATAAGAATGAAGCACATCTTTCCAAAGATACCAAAGATGAAGGCGAACAACTTTTCGCTTATATGACTTCCCAACATCAATCACAACAGAAATGGTATATGGACAGCAGCTGCAGCAGTCACATGACTGGAAATAGAAAAATCTTCGTCGAACTTGGTCAAGATTTCAGGTCCGAAGTGAAGCTCGATGATGGGAAGTTTCATCGCTGTGAAGGGAAGGGAATCGCTGTTCACACCAAGGGAGGTAACAAAAAATTCATAAGTGATGTGCTTTATGTGCCAAATCTAACGAGCAACCTCCTAAGTGTCGGACAACTTAACGAAAAAGGTTACTCTGTCTTGTTTGATGATGGGAAATGCGACATATTTGATAAGAAAAATAAGTGTGATGTTGCTTCGATACCAATGAGTTCAAACAGGGTGTTTCCCATGTTCATGCCTATAGAAGAAAAGGTGGCCTTTGCTGGTGAAACCATTGATCAATCTCAAATTTGGCATCTGAGATATGGACACCTGAATTGGAACGGGATGCAACTTCTCCAGAAAAAGAATATGGTGGTTGGCCTTCCGGAGCTTGAATCAAAAACTCAAGTGTGTGAGGATGTATCTATGGAAAAATGCATCGATTTCCATTCCCAAAGACTTCTTGGAGAGCTCAGCAACCCTTGGAGCTCATTTATGCCGATATTTGGGGTCCTTCGAGAACTCTCTCTCTCTTGGAGGAAAAAGGTACTTCATTTTATTTGTTGATGATTGCACAAGGATGATGTGGATTTATTTTCTAAATGAAAAATCAGAGGCTTTCTCTACATTTCTCAAGTTCAAAGTTCTTGTGGAGAAGCAAAGCAATCATCAAATCAAGACACTCCGAATCGATCGTGGAGGTGAGTTTATATACACACCATTTATGGATATTGCAAGAATAATGGTGTTCACAGGCAGCTCACCATTCGGAGAAGTCCCCAACAAAATGGAGTCGCCGAACGGAAGAACCGCACTATTATCGAAATGGCCAGAAGCATGATGATTGGCAAAATCTTACCAAAATTCTTTTGGGCTGAAGCTGTTCATACAGCTATCTACATTCTGAACCGATGTCCTACAAAGGCGGTTTTGAATCGAACTCCATTTGAAGCTTGGCACAAGAAAAAGCCTCTTGTCGATCACTTGAAGATTTTCGACAGCATCACATATTCTCATATCTCTACACCAAATAGAGATAAATTTGATGAAAAAGGTGAGAAACTGATCTTCATTGGTTACAGTGATGAGTCAAAGGGCTATCGTCTCTACAATCCTGTAACTCGCAAGCTCGTGGTTGCAAGAGATGTGTTTTTTGATGAAACAACATCATGGAGTTGGGAAGGAAAATCAGCCGTGCATGTGTCTCAAGATGATTTTTATGAATCATGGAATGCCGACGACGAAACTGATCACGTTGTGGCACCTCAAAGTCCAAATCCTACTCCACAAAGATCTCCTGATGATGTTCCAGATTCAAGTCCAGATTCTCCAATAAGAAAAAATCGTTCACTACGAGAAATCTATGAGGTATTTGAAAGAAATCAAGTTGTTCCTTTGTTCCAACAAACTCCAACCTGATTTCTCCTTTGCTCAACATATCTCGGATGAAATGATGACGCAACTCAATATGCTTCGATCTTGAATGAAACACTGGATTTTTCGTCATAGCTATCGCCGACATGTTGTCGATCACATTATGGCACCTCAAAGTCCAAATCCTACTCCATAAAGATCTCCTGACGATGTTCCAGATTCAAGTCCAGATTCTCCAATAAGAAAGACTCGTTCACTACGAGAAATCTATGAGGTATCTGAATTCGCTCTTTATACTAGTGAACCTGAAAGTTTTGAAGCTGCAGATAATGAAGAAATTTGGAGAAAAGCCATGGAGGAAGAGATTGCAATGATAGAAAAGAACAAAACATGGGAGTTGGTGGATAGGCCAAAACACAAGGATGTGATCGGATTGAAATGGATTTATAAAACAAAATATCATGAAGATGGAAGCATTCAAAAGCACAAGGCAAGACTTGTTGCGAAGGGATACTCGCAACAGGCGGGAATTGATTTCATAGAGACTTTTGCACCGGTCGTGAGAATGGAGACTATCCGTGTTGTTTTTGCTCTTGCGGCGCAGCTGGAGCTTCAAGTATTTCAACTCGACGTCAAGTCAGCTTTTCTAAATGGAGAGCTAGAGGAAGAGGTATTTTTCAAACAACCTCAAGGTTTTTGTGTTGAAAGAGAAGAAAACAAGGTGTGTAGGCTTAAGAAAGCTCTTTACGGGCTTAAACGAGCCCCGAGAGCCTGAAATAGCAAAATCGATGGATATTTTCTCAAAGATGGTTTTCGTCGAAGTCCTAATGAGCCCTCTCTATATGTGAAAAAAAATCATGATATTCCGATTGTTTGCATCTATGTTAATGATCTTATCTACATGGGTACTAACATGCAGATGGTGAAAAATTTCAAGCAAAGAATGATGGAGGAATTTGAAATGACTGATTTGGGAATCATGAAGTATTTCCTCGGAATCCAAGTGAAGCAATCTGAAGGGGAGATACTCATATCACAAGAAAAGTATATTGAAGATCTCTTGAAGAAATTTCAGATGGAGAATTGCAATCCAGTTTTCTCGCCGATGGCGACGAGTGATAAGCTGAAGAAAGATGATGGTGCTGAAAAAGCTGATGCACAGCTTTTTAGAAGTCTTGTTGGATCGCTCATCTACCTCACTAACACAAGGCCAGATATTGTTCAAGCTGTGAGTATGCTCTCGAGGTTTTTAAGTGAACCAAGTAAACTTCATTTTGCAGCAGCCAAGAGGATCATGAGATATTTGCAAGGAACAAAGAAAATGAGCATCAAATACATGAAAGAAGTTGAGTGGAAGCTAATTGGATATACGGACAGTGATTGGGGAGGCTCTTTGGATGATCGAAAGAGCACTTCAGGCTACTTATTTTCTCTTGGAACTAATGTAGTTTCATGGAGCTCGAAGAAACAAAAGTCAGTGGCATTATCATCCGCCGAAGCCGAGTACATAGCTGCTTCGGATGCTACTTGTGAAGGAATTTGGCTGAGAAGGTTATTGGAAGATATGCAGCAAGTTCAAAAGGAGCCCACAACAATCTATTGCGACAATATGTCGGCGATAGCTATGACGAAAAATCCAGTGTTCCATTCAAGATCGAAGCATATTGAGTTGCGTCATCATTTCATCCGAGATATGGTAAGCAAAGGAGAAATCAGGTTGGAGTTTGTTGGAACAAAGGAACAACTTGCAGATTTCCTTACCAAGGCAGTACCTGTGGAGAAATTTTGAAGTCCCGTGGTATGCTCAAGATTGCAAATTAAGAGGGAATGTTGAAAAGTAATTTGCAATATTAATTACAGTCAACGATTCTTATCATTCATGCATCTATCTATGTTTGGGGTTTATTAAGAGTCATGTAATTTACTTTAATGAAGTTTATCAAGAGTCATGCATTGATTAGATCAATGTTTAGAAGTATCTATAAATACCTATGTAAGTGAAGTCATTTGACATCCAGAAAAATATATTCAATCTATATTATTCTCTCTTCAAAATATCAAGTGCCGCAGCACTATCTTTTCTTCCTTATACCCAACAAAAACATGTTCTCAGATTTTCAGATAATTCTTTATGGACGATAATAATTTCCAAGTTCAAAATTTGTCAAGGGGATAAATACAAATTAGCATTCTTATAACAAAAGGCCTTCACAATTCACATGTAAACATGTTATTAAAATGAAACACATGTCGCAATCATTTAAGAAAAAGAACCTCAAAGGATTTATAATTACGTAACAGAGCTTATGATATCAAGTGAACTGAATATATTTCGAGAAATTTTCAATAACTTATTTTGAACATAGCAATGAAAATATTGAATAGAATAATATTACCATAAGTTGGGACTTGAGCACATCATCCTCGGTGAGAGGAATTGTGAGCTAGTCGGTACAGTTTCATCTGGACACAAGCTTTCTTCGGAGAGTCTACATAGATGAGTTTTTTTTCCTTTACTCTCTCTTTTTTTAAAACCAAAAAAGGGTAAGCTTTTTTTCTTTTTTCTTTTGTACATTTGCCCTATGCAGTGAACGATGACATATGTTTCGGCATAGTTTAAGCCTTATGGTTGAGATTACTACTTTCTTATATGGCATTGCTTTCTTTTTAAATTACCATAAATTACCAAAATTTTAAACAATAAATTATTGTTCAATTGTGAGTAAGGAAGCAAACAGTAGAATAAAGTAGCAAGAGGAAAGTTTTGGCAGGTGGATTTTTCATTAACTCTTTGTTTTAGTCTTTTCAATCGAACACACATTGAAGTATTTAATACTGTCAAAGGGTCAGTTCTATTCCAACCCATATTTTCACTTAGTAGTCCCCCTTCAAAAAATAAATTTCTGAAGACAAAAATACCCTTAAGAAGCTTTCTTCTCAACTCTTCTAACTCTTACGTAATTTTTCACTTTTCTAAAACATCGAAACTCCAAAACCCTACTTTCCAAATCATTGATGAAAAAAGTTGTTTTTAAACTAGTAAATGATGAATTTGAAGAGGAAGATGATTTTTTGTCGCAATCACAGCAGGTAATTCGAAAAAAAAATTATAAGTTTTTTAATATTTGCAAGTACAGTCGATGGTTGTCGATCAGTGGGATTTGCGACAATCCACGTAGATACGCTACTAGGTTTTAGGCCAAATAGCGCAGTTAGTAAGCGTGATTATAACAAAACCACGCTTAGGTGCTGCGTGGTATTGACACTAACCACGCGATTTGCGTGGTTTTGACAATAACCACGCAGCATCCCTGTGTGGTAGTTCAATTTTATTTTTTTCTACTCACCATTTTACTGTTTGATACTTGTTTTCTGCAGATTGTACCATTTTCAAGTGATGAAGAAACGTGCGACGAAATAGTGTTGACTTATGATGTAAGTTTACTTTGATTAACGTTCGAATAAATCCATATTACTTACATTTTATTTAACATTTTTAATGCAGATATTTTTTGGGCGCATCGTACCAGCTTGGATTTTTTACGTACATTTCCATGAGTTACATGGTTGTGTACAATGAGAATCTTCAAGTGTTACATGAAAAGTATGCGAAGCATACTTCACTCTTGAAGTATATTCACGAGACATGGTTAGATACGTACAAAGGGCGATTTGTTCAAGCATGGACGGATGATTACAAGCATTTCAGAAATTATACTTACAGATTATTAAAATTCACAATTATTTCATTTCCTTCCATTCAAACTGAATTACACATTACCAATCGTAGGTAAAACTAGAGCCTAAACATCTGGTACCACTAATTTATTCAAAATGGTTCACGGCTCGTGATACGGATGCAAGTAAATGGGAATATATTTACATCGATCGAAGACAAGCTTGGGATGAAAGAAATGAATATGTTGAATGGAAGTAGTCGTGGCACCATTTTGGAGTTGTTATATTGTATGTTAAACTTGCAAATTGTTGTTGCTTAGTAACTACAATTTACTTTGTTCGCAACTAGTTGGATTACAATGTACGTATCACTGTTTGAATTTTCTTGAATGAAATGTGGATTAAAACGTGAATCATTTAGTTTAAACTATGTTTGTTTGCGGCGATGAAGAACTGGTAATTTTTTTTCTTGTTTTGAAAGTACCACGTAGGGTTAAAACATCAATGTTGTTCCAGTACGGGGTGAACAAACGTGGTTGGTAATATAATGACGTAGTGCCGCTACATGGTTATATGATAAACCACGCATAGTCTCTACGTGGTTAGGTATCTAACCACGTCTTGTCAGTGCGTGGTAAACATAGAAACTAAAAAAAAATATAGAGACCTTTCCTCGCATTGTCTCTACGTGGTTAGGTATTTAACCACGTCTTGTTAGTGCGTGAGGAAGATACTGCGTGAGTGCGTGAGGAAGAAATCGCGTGAGATAAGGTTAGGGGTAATTTTGAAACAAGCGGGGGACTACTAAGCAAGTTTGGAGGTTTACAATCTTTTTTACATTTTGGGGCTACTAATTGAAAATATGGATTGGAATAGAATTAACCCTACGTGGTGCAAATGCTACAAATAATTAGGTAAAACCAAGCATTCTTTTGAAATTATACAAGCCAAGGTTTTGATAAAAGATCACAAACTTTATATATATACCTTGATAAGGGAGTGAAGAATGAACGTTTATTTCTTAGCAACATGCACATTATTGACTAGCATTCCTGTTGATGGAACTATCTGATGCTCTCTTCACTAAGCATTGACATCTGGTGTTGCACCAACCTTTCTAGCCTCTTGATCAGTCATAAATTAAAAATGTTGTTGCCAGCCTTCGACGGTTTTCGTTTACATAAATGAAACTAATATTGGATGCAATATATAAAACCATGGATATTCTTTCCACTAAATATAATAAGGGGAATACTAATAAAAGCTTCAATAAAAAGATATTGCACAATAATTAGGTCAACCTGAAATATAACTGGTCAAGTAACATCAACAAAGGATTTCCTCAATTAAAACTCAATCTCTCCTTAGTTTCACATTTTTTGCGTATACAAACAAGAAATGTAATGAGAGCACATTTGTTATGATTGTCTCGTAGTCATAATTAAAGACAAACATCATATCGTTTATAGAGATCCACTGTCAGGCTTTGGAGTTCCAATGCAAAAAAAAGTACATAAACATTGACATATTTGTATAAAATCCATGACATTTAAAAGCTCAACAAAAGATAATAAAATTTATGGGTTAAAGATAAAATGAATATGAGTTAGAAGATTAATTTTTGTTATAGAAACCTAAATATACGAAGAGAATCACAATATTGTATCATAGCATGCAAATGCACAAAAGAGCAACCATGACTCGTAATGACCAAGTGAAAAAATGATGCAGAAGATTAAAATTCAAATGCATACTGTCGTTTCTAATTTGCTTCTAAGAGTTTTATTATAAAAACGGTTGTATATTAAGAACAAACTATGGTACATTCAGTATGACAAATGCACCATTGAATTTATAACAAAAAGGGTTAAAAATAGCATCAACCATTATATATATATATATATATATGGAAGTTGACTATTTGAACACAAAATAAAACACAATTGATAATACAATAAATCTGGACCGTTTGATCTTTTTTTTATATGAAAGGTGAAAATTAAAGGAAGATCTAATGGTTAAGGTATCTTATATCACCATTTGTGTTTACAAATTGTATCCATATAGAATTTTCTATATATATATATATATATATATTTGTATGTGTGTACAAGTGGTCCATGAAAAATAATTGACACATTCATGAAAAATTTGGAAAATAAGGAAATATAATATTATTAGATGAAAATAAAATTATGTATTCCAGAATTTTGACCTGACACTCTCATTGCATGGCTGTAATCTTGCTATTTCTTTTGTAGCCAATAAAAATACTAAGGCCATGATCATTTGAATTAATTTCACTATTTGGATGGCTTTAAAGAAATAACCCATTTCATGGTGATAAAGCTAAACAAAAATTGTCTGAGAGGAAGCTTATCAAATGGAATTTATATCATTCAAATTGTGAATTATTGTTTAAAACAATATTACTTTCAAAGGAATAATCCTAAACGACAACTGCATTCAAACAACAATAAGGCAACAATTTTCAGTTAATTTAAACAAGTATAAACCCAAACTCTTAGAGCATCCAATATTTTTATAAAGATAGGTTTCTGATTTTAGTTAACCCAGAAGATAATCAATAACGTATTGAAGAAATCGTGTTTGTCTTAAAGCAGGTGCAATGCGTAGATTTCAAAATAAAAATCCTATTTTTGAATCTATTGGTCCTATAAAGTCAATCTAATAAAGTTTTAAATAGATTATATGAATAATGAATCTCTGGTATCTTCGATATGATTGAAATGCATATTAGTGAACATCTATCAAAAGCTTCTGTTTAGTGGTGACCATTGATACTTTCACCTGTATGTAAAGTTAAAAATATATTCAGCTATTGAAAAGTTGAAAAATTCAGATGAGATATCAACTCCTATAATTGTTTGTTGTCTGTTAAAGTCTACCTTCCAGTGAAAGGTGTAGAATTGTATGAAGCTTCTTTTAGAAGACTTCCCTTGGCAAAGCCATCAATATCATGTGTTGAACAAATAAACATCTATAAATAAGAAGCATTTGGTTCACCAATTACTCAAAAGCTACCATGGAAAAGAGTGATTTTGATACAACTGTAAAATTCGATCAAGAATTTGTGAGTGGAAAAACAAAGGAAGAAATAGTGTTAGCAGTCAACCATTTTCTTGCACGGCACATTAGTGGAAAGGTAGGCAAGTTCCACCTCTACTTTTTTTAGTCTGAAAATTTTCTTCAAGATATAGAAAAGTGAGTATCATATCTAGTCGGAAAAGGAGTTATTAAATGGTAGGGTGCCAAGATTAATGATGTCTAAAATTTAATGATATATGGGAGATTGCCATGACTTGGGAAGTCTATAGGGTTCAATTTAGATAAATAAAACATTAAGGTAAGTTTATGGTATGGTGCCAAAACAACGGGGTAGTGTTATAAATAAATTGGCAATGTGAAACAAAAGTGTTTCGTGACTAAAATGGGCTATTGACTCTTAGTATGGACACTTATTAGAATGTATTCGCGGTACATTCAACCTCTTAGGAGATTCTGGGTGGCTCTCATGGTAAAATGAGTGGTCATTTCACCGGTGGCATTGTCCGAGAAAAAGATAAATTAGTGATAGATAGACCTAAGGAGGTAATCGCTAAAATAAGTTAATGGTAGTTTTAAGATCAACATCTAAATAAGAGATTGGGTGAGGTTTGTGAATTTGATGGATGGTTGTATGACATGGTTCATAGTAATTTGATTATAAGTGCAGGGTACACTTAAATGGATGGATGTATATAAATATGACATGGTTCATAATTGAATGGTAAGCGTAGGGTATACTTAAGACTGGAAAGATGCTTATAAATGCTCATGATGTGACGGTTATTTTCATGACATGATGTATTTGGTATGATGTCAAGTAAGGGGAAACCCATTCTGTGCTTTAGTGGAATAGTCTCACTATGGGTATGTTTAGGGTAAAGTTTTACTCATAATAGGCTTTAGATCCGGCCTGTGTTTTTATTATTTCCCATAAACTCACGGGTAATCATTCGAGTAGTCTGAGTTTATGGCGTGACATGTATCTTTTGAAAAGACGAATAAAAACTACAAAGGCAAAGCAGGAGGCTTATTAAGCAAATAAAAGTTATTTTGAAAATTCTATTATGTATAACCAATTATATTTGGTTAAGTGTCATGTCGGCATCTTCATGTCACGCATGACAGTATATTTATTTCTTATTATGTTTACCCCTGCGTGGGAATGACATAGGTTAATGATGTAGTACGTAATCAATTATGTAAAACCATTTAATGTAGTGAAATTTATTTAGATGCTCTGTTTACTTAATGTTGTGAAAAAATATTGATCTCATTTCGTCTTTTGAAAACAGTTTTGATGATGACTGCAGCATCATCGTATTTATTTTCGGGTCTCTAAATGGGAATATTATAGTCATGTCATGATTTAACTAAATCAAAGTGGAGTATTCACATTAAATTCCGTAGTTTCTCAAGTCAAGAGAACTGTGGTATATCATTACACTGAAATTTCCTGTTTGACCAAGTTATTATCAACCAACGAAAAACTCCTAGACGTGTGATTCCATAGTTATCCGATAACTATAAGTATGTACCCCTTCGTGTCCCTAGCTTTCATGAGTAATATACTGTCCAAATTTGAAGAGCATTACATACTTTTGCCTTAACAGAGGAATTAATATCCTTTTCTTGAAACATCCTGACTGGGAGTGCTTAAAACAAAATGTCGTTTTATTTTGTGATCAATTACTCACGATTTCAACTATTTGCAACTATGAGCATATAACATTTTATTTAAGAATTTTTCTTGTTATAAACCTTAAATTACTTACTTAATTAATTATATCATAATATAACAATGTATATAAAATAAAACAAACATCGTTACTATAAACAAGATTGACTACAGAGTTATAATGAATTATATAATTGCCTTTAGGACATACCACTAACTCTAACAAATACTAATATCCATAAACTTCTTTCTCACTTGCTCCAAACCTTATTTGTGTCATGTGATTGCATCTTTTGCATGTGATCGATAACACACCTCTATGGCATATGCTTGTGCATTTGCCTCTACGACCTATGCTTATATAACTCCACTTGATAGTAATCAATGCTAAGTTTATGCTTTACATACAAAGTATTTCCCCTCTATAAATAGAACATGTCATGATATGATATATATGTGGGATCGTGATACTTGTTTGTAGCAGATCCATAATTAAAATCAACATGTCAATAAACTTGGACGAACGTATGAACTGCTATCGTCCATACGAAATGGTCAGTAACCGATATCTGAGTAAACATAGTGTGTCCCTAACTCGTCTAGGTAAGATCATCAACATTTGGTGGCATTATCCAATTAAGAAATGTAGAAGGTCCATCAAACAAAAGCAAGTGGCATCCAGTATCCAGGCAGATAAGAGTATTAAATCTGTAACGACCCGGAATTGTGGTCGTTGATTTTGAAATATTTAATTGATTTAAATATTAAAGTGATTGGTATAAAAGGTTGGATAATTCAAAATTCCAAATATTGTGATTTTATTTTAGTTAATAATTGAAATTCAAATACAGTGATGATTAAAATATTTGAATTAAGGGATTTAATATTGAATAGTGATTCTAATAACTGGATTTTAAATTGAATATCAATTCAATTAATTTAATGGGCTAATTTAACTCATTTTAAATGGATAGATAATAACGGTGAATTCAACCGTTAATTAATTGCAGTAATAACAGTTCGAATAAATAATCAGAATTTTTTTATAACTCGATTTTTGTTGATGTATTTTTAATTTAATTTATTTGATTTTTCCATTATTTTTAATTTGGAAAATATTGAAATTCTCGTTTGACGATTTATCGATAAACAACGGTGTTTTATGATTTTACAGAATCCTATAACTAGTGTATATTACTATTGTTTTGGGATCGCGTCGCTGTTCTGGACGCAAGCGTATTTTTTGTTTTATCGATTCAAAGTCCGAATGCGAATGAAAAGCGGTGTAATGAGGTACCCAAATTTCAAAATAATATAGTTTCACCTAGACAATACGTACTCCCGCACGCAATTTTGTTTCATTCGTACCCATCAGCCCCAATTTTCCTCTCCCATCTGTTCTTGTTCCATCTCGTACCAGCAATATTTTACCTCCCATACCCTCTTCAAAATTTAAAAACTTAAAACCAGTGTTTTCATGATCCAATCCTGCCGCGGTCCAACCTCGAATAACCATGAACTTTGTACCACCACGGCCCGGAACTCAATCAGACCTCATTTATCGATGAACCTTGGTCGGACCTTTAAACCAACGGTTCAACCGTCAATTTTACCTGGTTGAACCACGGTTCTTTTGTTTTTTCTTACATTCCCATCGTGTAATTCTCTCTTATTTTCATTGCTTTGAAAAAAAAAGTAAATATATATTTTAAAAATCATTATTGTTCCAAATTTTAAACCACTAACTTCATCATTTTGTTCTTCAGTGCTGCAAACTACTCTAATACCATTGTAAGACTCATCAAGTTTGTATACCTTGAAGGCCGTCTACAGCTTGTGTACATAACATTATTATTTCAATATTTTTGTGTATAGTTTGTGGCTAAATGTGCAAAATTTTCAAAAAAAAAATCACGGTTTCGACGGTTCGACCGGTTGATTAGGGAGGTGAAATTAGAGAGAATTGAGGAATTTTAGTGCGAGAATCCGACGGTTCGACCCGTTTTATATTCGTAATTAGTGCAGCTAGTGTAACAAATTTTGTTTAATTTTTCATATTAGAATTAATGTGTGGATTATGAATTAATATTGTATATTTTTATTGAAGATGTTGGTTTATTGTGTATTTAAAATTGATACGTTGCATCTAAATGTATTAATTTTCAAAAAAGAGTATGTGCGGTTCTTGATGGTTCGACCGGTCGAACCCTCGAAACCTCGAATCCTGAGTCTGCACGGTTTGATTCACGGTCCGGTTATGAAAATATTGCTTAAAACAGTGTGAACACTTTATAAAACTGCAAATACTTTTCTTCCTTCACTTAAGCTCGGTAAACAAAAATGCCATTTCCTCTCTACCTTCGCGTGCCTTAGAAAAAGAAACAAAAAAAGAGAGAAAATCTGCAGAGCAAACAAATTTATGTTTGTTTTTGAATTTGGAATAAAAGGGTCTAACTGTCTAAGTCATCAGGCAGTTCATTCTTTTATCATCCTCCTTCCATTCGTTCTTCACTTCTTGAGATAAAGCAATGGCCGCCTATTTAAAATTCCAAATCAATTCACATACTCAATGAAAAATTATGTCATTGGTTCCGTAGTGTTTATATGCTTGGAGTCTTCAATTATATATGGGGTAGTAAGGGTCTGATCATGTTCTAGAGGGTGTAGGTGTTGATCGACAGTTTGTACATGGGTTTTAAAAATCTAGGGTTTTGATTTGGTGAAGTTTGGGATGGAGTTGGGTAAATCGGTGATCGGATCTAGCTTCGTTGGGTTGAATAGCACCTTAGTGCCGAGTTTTGTGAAGCTCGATGGTGAGGAGGGGGTTCCGTCATTTGAAGTCGTGGCTTCAGGAGGTGGTTGTCGCTTTTTCATGGGAGAGTTCGGGTGGCATTTTAAGAGGATGGTCCTAAAGAGGAGGAGTATGAGAGATCATCGGGTGGAGATGAATTAAGGTATCGAGTAATGTAGCTTGAGTTGTGGGGTGTGAGTTGCACGGCTATGGCTATGTTAGTCGAGTTGAGGAAGAGCAGAATGTCATGGGAGAAGAAGCATAAAACGTAAAAGGGTAATTAGTTTAGATAGAAATGTCATTGGTTAATTTAATATATATTAAAAATCGATAACTTATAAAATCAGTTATTCATTCATGCGAGGTCAGATTCAGACGCCGTTAGTCACATTGGACTAGTATCGCCATCCTCTACGTAATGGATTTAGACTGGTTACTTTTGGAACTAGTTGAATATGGAGCTATAGTCGAACGTTGTTCGACTATAGACCAAACTGAACGCGAAAGCGACAACTAGAATTTTGGTGAGTTAAACTCATCTTTCTAATTTACCAGTATATTATTGTGTAGAATAAATTTATTTATATCCGCTTGAATTGATTGAATTGGCTGATTGGTTGAATATGATCTAGGATGATGATATAGCATGTTGAAATGCTATTAGATTGTTTAAATCTGATTTAGGATCATGATATAACATCTTGAAATGCCAAAACATAACCTGTCTTGCTAAGATCGAGTGCATCGCTCGCGGCATGCCAAAACAACTGAAAGTATTGCTAGAAAGGGAGCCGACTACACCCTATGGGTTTGCCAACCCTACTGGTCATGTCTTCTATCTCTTGTTTTAGTCATTTCCGCTGATGAGGCTACGTCCGGCGTTCCGGCTTACGCACCGCACCAAAATAGATCACGGAATCCCACATGGATTCCCACACCCCAACGGGTCTTGGAATCACACAAGAATTCCCTCATCTCAAATAGATCTTGGAATCACATATCGATTCCCACACCCCAATGGGTCTCGGAACCATACATGGATTCCAACATCTCAATATTACACGAAACTCCTCCATAGAACCGTATATGGTTTTGAAGTGGTAACAGTTCCGAGTCATCTCTTACGAGTACACTCTTCTGCTTCCCGGGCGCTCCAAAAGCCAATCGTCGATTTTTCGGAATGCTCAATAACGGTTCTTCAGGGAATAATCAGACAATACATAAGAGCAGGGATCACCCCTAACCGTTTAAGTGGACGGATCTTCTTATCATTTATCCTGGAAGACAAATGAGTTTATACGTACAGTATAGCACCACTGATGGTAACTATACCATATAATTCCCATGTTTCTCCTGGATATTTCCGGAGTTAAAATCCTTCGGTGTTAAGTAGGAAATCGTTTCTTACCACCACAATTAAGAAGGATTATATATTTAGGCCAAGATTTGATAGTCGGTTATTTAACTATCATATAAACAAACATTCAAACAGAGATCACATTTTCCATTGAAATCACTAAGCCTCATTTAATTTAATTCCGATAAATTGAATCTCTTTATCAAAAATAGACATATACTTATCTCATCGGAATAAGTATATTCACAAACCATTCCTTTCAAAAATACTTGAAAACTTTTTAAAATAGATATGGAAAGTACCATTCGGTATCAACTATGGATCGCAGCTCAATGGTTACGTCTCTATCCCAGTGAAACCAACGTAAACTACAAGCAATCTCTATCTACGCCATGAAATCAATCATAGATCGCCATTTTCACAATGGTTACGTCACTATCCCAGCGAATCCATAACAAAATGTAGGCAATCTCTGCCCTTCGAATTACGCTATGAAAATTAATCATTACTTTCCAAAATCTATTTATTTCATAGAATCTCAAAACCTGTTTATAAAACTTTTGTTTTTTTTCAAAAATTTCAAAGTTTAATTTAAAGAAATATTATTTTATAAATCTTAAACCATTTGTAAAACTTCCCTTTTCGAATTTCAAACCTCTTTCAAATTTTCCTAAGTAATTGGTTTTGGATATTTATGTAGCTATTTCGTAAAATGGTTTCAAATAGAGAATTTAGTATTATTTATTCGAACTGTTATTACTGCAATTGAATTAACGGTTGAATTCACCGTTATTATCTATCCATTTAAAATGAGTTAAATTAGCCCGTTAAATTAATTGAATTGATATTCAATATAAAATCCAGTTATTTGAATCACTATTCAATATTAAATCTCTTAATTCAAATATTTTAATCATCATTGCATTTGAATTTCAATTATTAACTAAAATAAAATCACAATATTTGGAATTTTGAATTATCTAACCTTTTATACCAATCATTTTAATATTTAAATCAATTAAATATTTCAAAATCAACGACCAAAATTCTGGGTCGTTACCAAATCTACACTAGATAGCTTTGTATGATGGCACTATGATGATGAATCTATCAGCTAACCACCCGTCTATGGCCCATGCATCAAAAAATTTCTCCGAACTATAAACCATACCACAATATGTGTCCGGGTGTGGGTCATCGAGTAATCTCAAAATCATGCATCTGCCTCCAATATTACTTACCAAGATATAAATAATAACCAAAGCCGGTTGGAAATGAAATCGATGAAAATCCATGCATCCTGGACATATGTATGAAGTCATGGTGAATGCCCACACTATCATCAAAGGATGACATGTATCTATCCATTGCACATTTACAAGTCAGTCTGGCTATAGGCAATGAAATATACATAATGAGATTAATTGTCCCGCTTCATCCTGTTCCAAGAGGCCCAATATGTAAGTTGAGAAAAATAATTAATACCACTTGGATTTCTGTGATGAAATGGAAGTTGCAAAAATACTCAAAATATTAATACTACAACAAATCTCGAAATTCAAATAACAAAAACTGCCATGTGCTGACAACTCACTGTATGTCTAGACACTGATACGCATACGTCCAAGTAGGAGTACCCCATTCATACATAAAACTACTATCCAATTCCAAAATTTCCACTACCTTCAAATACTGGACTTGCATAGTGGAACTATTGTTTTAGAAAAATCAGTTCCCGACAAGTTATAGTAGGAGCAGTCAAGCAAGCTGCCAATGATGCTCTTCACCATACTCAGTAGTCAGTACGTATCAGATCCATAGCACGTAAAATTGTGCATACGCTTATGGCAATAGAACATTAGAAAATATTTATGTCCTCCCGATCAAAATGGGGAAATAAGTCATATATAAGATTATGATCATGTCACATATCATCATAGAGTTAAATAAACCATCCATTACTACACTAATACTGGTAATAATTGAAAAATAAGGTGTAAACAAAACCTTTTCGCATGGAAGATGATATGTGTGAGTAGTTTTACACCGGAGAAGAGAAATAACGAAAAATAGTTGTTCATCAACAATTATAAGTTTACAAGTACCTAAAATTTGAAATAAACGACATGTTAAATTTTACATTATTGCATCATTAAATAAACAATTGCACTATCGTTCAATTAGTGCAATTAGCCATGAAATGAACAAAATTGCATGGGGTATATTTGTAATGCGCTTGTAAAAGTATTTTAAAGTGCTCCAAAGCGATACACCAAAACATGTTTTTTAGGATGGTTTAAAATTAATGTAACATTAATGTACTTTTACCAAAAAAACTAACTTAATTACATGTTAAGTATATTTAAGAAAGCAAATGTGGAAAATACTTACAAGCATATTTGGTTGTGTACTGAAATACACTTCATTTTGCAGAAGAACCCTAAAGCTGGAATTCCATACTCACTCAACACTATCATCATTTGTCACACTTGTGGCAACACCTACAACTGCGAATGTTTCTAACTCCTTGACAGTCTCCGCTGCTTTTACCTCTCCACGTTCTATCCCTTTAGCATCAATCCCTTCGACCTCCATTCCAACAATAACATATGTCGACCATCATCGAACCAACCATAGTATACACCCTCAAATTGTCGCCACCTATACCACCAAAACTACTATTTTCTAACATTTTTTGATATTCTTTTTAGTAGTCTAGATATTGTAAACTGCGTAGGTCGTAAAAATATAATTTGTTTCGAGTAATTTAATCAGAAACAGAATAAAAACTGCAAACGGTTTGTGATTGTGTGAACTAGAGAGAAGAGAAATAAAATGACAAAACAATTTACCGTTTTATTTCGAAAATCTGTTTGACTTTTTGTTCAAAATATTATGATAAACAATTATTTCATGTTAAATTATTTTAAAGACTATTTTTTGAAGGCTAAGAAAAAAACTTATTCAATTTTAGGTCCCCTTCAAAGTTTATTATAAAATTTATAATAGGGTCTATTTTTCATTATATAGTATTTTATACCTGCATATTTTGAAAATGCACACAAAGTTTTAATGTGTACTTAAGCGTTTTAAAAAGGCATCTTTTAGTCAAAGGGGTCTACTTTATAATCTATTTATCTTATAGTCTCTGCCGTAATAAATTTAAAAATTGAGATCTCCCATTTAATAAAAGTATCTTAATACTCTTTTGATAATTTGATGATTGTGATATGCTTAATTTGAAATGCATCTACTTAATACGTTAAGAAGATATTATTAGATTTCAAAAATAAAATAAAATTCTTCATCATATTTCATAAAAAAATCAATTTTTTCAATTAATTATGCATCAAAATTAATAAATATATTATCACATTAGATATATTCATACATAGGAACCGCTATATATTTATTAAAACTAATATCCATACACACACTATGTATATGCATATGTACATGTATGTGTATGTGTATAGACACACATGCATATATCAAGCTTGATAAATATCTGTGTCATAAAGGAAAATTTGGTTTAGTGTATCAAAAGTCATCCGAGCATAGTAGTATATTGAAATTAGAATTTCTAATAATGCACATGAACTGTGGGTTTATCGGAACTAATATATATACAAATGCACATACATCCATCAAAGTTGATAAATATCAGTATTATATAAACAAAATTTGACTTTAGTGTATCAAAAGTTATTGTGTTGCCAAGTGTAATCAAATATTTGAGTTAGAAAGCTATATATGTGTATCAATGCATATACATATACATAAATGCATGCATACTGTTGGCGTCAAAAATGACCACCAACACCCAGTTGTGTGATAGCACCAATATTCAGTCACAGATCTCAGATAATATAAAGTAGAGAATATAAACTGAAGAATAATAAAATTAAAATAGAAAGAAAATAAAGAGAGACACAGGTTTATAGCGGTTCGGCTAACTCCGGCCTACGTCTGCTCCAACGATTTTCCTTTTATTTGTTTATGCTGCTGTTACAGTTACAAATCCGTGAAATCCTAGAATAAAGATGGTAGAGTATAGCCTAGGTAGAAGATAGAATGAAGTAGAAAGAAGAAAATCCCTTTGCTGATGCCATGTCCACTATATTTATAGGAGAAGACGTGAAAATATCTCGCTCAAACCCCGGATTTGAAACCCTGAAGCCAAGACGAGCTTGCCCGAGAAGTTTGGGGCCCACCGAAGCCCATAATAGTGATCTGGCTCGTTCCCTATTTTGATGGAGTTAGGGGTTGCGATCCCTATAGGGTGTTCCTCATGTTGTAATATGCTTGTACTCCAAGTTTCATATTGGTAATATCTGTAGATTTTGAGTTATTGATCGTTCATTGCTACAAATTCAAATAAACCTGTGAGTAAGGATGAGGGTCGATCCCTCCAAACTTCACTTCTTGGGGTGCGATCCCTATGGTGGACTCCCTATGGTTCGCTTCTTTTGTTCCTAAAGTTTCACTCCAATCCACCTTGTGGTTGTTGAGTTATGGAGCGATCATCGTTAAGTTGTGTTGTGTGCATTCTGTTCAATCTGATCCCTCTATTCTGATCCCTTTATGTAGAGTGAATATTTCGACCCGATCCCTCTCCTAGGGGGAATGCTAGTTCCATACTTAGCCATTTTTTGAGTGTTGTCCATCTAAATCCATTCAACTATAGTCCATAGTTTCAAATATAATAGATCTCTCGTAACATCCCACACTTGGAGGCCTAAAACTAATGACTACGGATGCTGCTGTCATCCATAGTTATTAATCGGGCGATCAAATACGGTAATGTTAGATACATTGATATAACAGAAACACATGGATATGGAAAAATTTTAAAATCAACAAACAACTTTCTCATTTCATTTCAAAGCATTTGAAATTCATTACATAATCCCAATACAAGAACGACGTTCAGAGAAAATCAAATTATTACAACATACGCCAAGAGCGACATATGAAGATGCACCCTTGAATGATCAGAGTATATAACTAAGCAATTAAACTTCTTTGCCTTTACAACAAAACACAGCGGAATCAATATAGAAAAGAACTCTAAATAGCTATCATGCCTCTTGTACGTCTCCGGAAGCTATTTCGTCTAAAGAGGTACTTGAAAACATCAACTCTCAGACTACTCAAAATCAATTAAGCACCATAGAGTTTAAGATGAAAATAGAATATTCGAGTCAGACATAAAGCCTGGTATGAATAATAATCTACCATCTCAAACCATTTAGATATCTAGTGAGACCATGCCGCTTAGCGGAACAGGTTTTCCCCTCACTAGTATCCTAAAACTTTATAAAACCATATACCGTGCTCCTGCATCCACAATGGTTAAAACATAGTAGTTCAAAATAATATGATGATATGTAAACAAGTAAATCAATTCTGGATTTCCCATCCTCTTTTCATTTTGACTAACTGTCTTATTTATAGTTTCTAGGGTTACTATTAACCTAATAGTTTTCATGGGCAGACTATTAACCTGTTTAATACATATGGACTCCCTATCCGATTTCATAGTTTTCATGGGATCACCAGGAACCTATTGGCCCCTGCAAATAACTTTATTGTTTCATGGGTTCTTCCTGAACCTATTGGTATCTCCAATAACTTCCCTCTTATCCTAGTTTTCTTGGGTTAACTAGGAACCTATCGACTTCTGTCAATAATTGAATCCAGATATAGTTTTCATGGGTTCACTACAAACCTATTGGCCCCTGCCAATAACTCAATCTAATCATAGATTTCATGGGTTTACAATGAACATATTGGCCCCTGCCAATAACTTTTCTATACATAATTTTCATGGGTTTACTATGAACCTGTCTACCTAACAACTTCTTTAATCAATATTTAAGCATCCTGCATTCTGGTCTATCTGACCTCTTGGATGCAATTCTACTCATTCATGAGTTAACTTAGTTTATATTCACTACTAGGTTAACTTAGCTGGTTATTCTGACCTTCCCCAAGATACAGTTATGGGTCCATTACAATGTGAATATATATATATATATATATATATATATATGTATGTATGAGGAAGTAAACATAATAACATAATAAGACCAATACTTGTGGTTTAATATCCTTGAAATCATTTTATATAAAACATGGTTAATCCCTTTGACCATTAATCAAGGAAAACTTCTTCAAAACTCCATGCTTAAAAATCATTTCAAAACTCTTTTATTATGCCATGGTTTTCCTTTAAAATGAGATTTGGTTATTTGTTTTGAAAATTAAGGCTTTCAAAACCTTTAAACTTTACTTTCGAAAGCATTGGAAACTTCCTTTCAAAAGCATTAAAATCTTCCTTTCAAAACTCTAGGCACATGCCCTTTCGAAACACTTTAAAACCTTTCTTTCAAAACCTTTTGAATGTATTAAAGTGAAACAATTCAATTATAGAAGCATACCTTCGAAACCATATGAAAGTACCTCTTTCGAACCCATTGGGTTTAATTCAAAACATACTTATTAGGTCTAAGTGAATACAAGCGAAAGTACCCCTTTCGAAACCTTTAATCTTAATATAAAATTTGTTTGGGAAAATTGATGGCTTCGGAACCATCCTTTCAAAAGTATAAACTATATAAGTAAAACGTTTGAAGGTTAGCTTCGAAACCCCTTTCGGAACCATTGCCTTCGAAACTATTAACCCCTTTCGAAAGCTTTAGGAAGTGGCTCATATTTACAAAACAAAGGCTACCTTTCAAAAGCATTGATATATTCAATTCCTTCGAAAGGCATAAGGTTGGTAGAAGGGTTTCGGTTAGGTCGAAACTAACCCTTTTGAAATCATTAGTTTGGAAACTAACTTATTCGAAAGCTATACTTTAAACTATAAGGCGACAACCCTCTTTCGAAAGCTATTCAAAAGACCCCTTCGAAAGCATATATTTCGACACCTTCAAAAGCATTTAGTAAAACGGGAAAGTGCATTTCTTTAGAAAACAAAACAAAGGTTTTGTTCCCATCGGAAGCTAAGTTTCGACACCATGCCTTCTGCCTTTCTCCAATCACTACGTACCAATGTTGATATCTTGTGTATTGGTTTCGGCTTCGTGGGCTTCAACCTGGTGGGTTTCGACTTGATTGAAAGCGGAAGCTATGAGCCGAAAGGTGCTTCTGAAAGATTCGGAACCCACTTTTCTGGATAAAAACCGATTTAAAGCCAATTAAAGCAAATACTTTCTAACTAACCTGCCTACTTGTAAACATGTGATTGTTGCCTCAACTTTTCAAATTCTTTACAAAAATAACTGCCACATGATTTCAGATCTAAACCAAGATTAATTTAACAAATAAGCCCTTGCATAAGCAAAATAATTAAATCATTTAGGTCCTCCTTTTAAAATAATTTAATTCTCATAGTAAATGACTTAGGAAAAATCCCCAAAAATCACAGAAATTCAATTTTAATATGTTATCTAACATATCTAATTTTCTGACCCAAATTCTCGATATAATTTCCGAAATAAATTTTTAAACCCAATTAACCGTATTTTCCTTTGAAAATTCATAATAAATTCTCCATAACTTGGAAAATTGTGAAAATTAATACCCAACTCCAAAATCATGTTTCACATGACATAAATTTTTCTCATGGCATTCAACATTAATTTTAATCGGTTTTACCCTTAAAACCACATAGAATCATATTTAAACAATCTTGTTTAAATCAAACATGTTATAATCCAAGCATATCAACATCCAAATCATCATAAAAATGGATTTAATCTTATACCCGAAAAAAAGGATCAAAACAAAATAGTGATGATATAGATTATTATTCACCTTGATTAGGATAAGGAATTTGAGATTGGATTGAGATTAATTTCCTCTAGCTTGAATCCTAAGATTTACTTGAATTTTCTTCTTTTCTCCTAGTAATGGCCAGCTCCCCACTTTTCTTACGTTTGTTTTTATTTTTTCAAAATGAACGTGAATGGTTAAGGCACGAGAATATAAGGGTGATGTAAATATGGTGTGACAATTACCCTAATACCCTTGTATTAATTAATTAACATGTATAACCATTTATAGCCCATTTATTTAATTAAGCTCGGCCCTTAGTTTTATTTTTAAATCTCAATCCCCTTATCACTCTAGTTATTTACATTATTCTATTTAATTTATCTATTAATTCTCCTGAATAATGTTATTAAAAGTTAGGGGTGTTACAAGCTCCCCTCCTTAAAGAATTTCGTCCTCGAAATTCAGCAAGGACTAGATACTAAGCATAGCAATCATCTGTAACAACTCCTAACAACCATGCTAGCCTACCTAATTAGCAACTATCTATATAATTCTAGTATAGACATACCCTCAAAGTAGATCAGGATAAGTATCTCTAATCATGTCTTTTGTCTCCCAAGTACAGTCCTTCTCGTTGTCGCTCTACTGAAATTTCACCAACTTGATTGTCTTGTTCCTCAATCTGTTCTCATCTCTCGCTACAACCCGAACTTGTTGTCTAACAAAAGTCAAATTAGGTTCTACTATCAAATCTTCCAACTCTATCGAAGGAATAGTAGTCTTTGGATCATTCACATACTTGCGAAGATGAGACACATGTAACACATTATGGACACCTGCCATACTACTCGGCAATTCTACTCTGTATGTGAGCTTTCCAATCCTCTTTATAATCTAGAACGGACCAACATATCTCGGTGCCAGTTTCCTTGACTTTCCAGATCATACCACACCCTTCATCAGTGATACTTTAATGAAAACCTTATCTCCAAGTTAGAATTCTAGGTCTTTACGCCTCTTATTTGCATATCTTTTCTGTCTGGACAGAGCTTTCTTTATCCTTTCTCGGATCAACTCAATCTTCTCTATCGCCTCTCTAACCTGATCTAGACCTAAGACTGATCTGTCTCCAGCCTCCAACCAACATGCTGGTGATTTGCATGGTCTTCCATACAAAGATTCAAAAGGCACCATTCCTATACTAATCTGATAACTATTATTATAGAAAAACTCACCAAATGCAGGTGATCTTCCCAAGATCCACCAAAGTCCAATACACAAGCTCTTAGTAAATCCTCGAGTACCTTATTGACTCTCTCTGTCTGCCCATCCATCTGAGGGTGATATGCAATACTCATCTTGAGCTTAGTGCCTAACACATCTTGTAGACTCTTCCAGAATTCGCTAGTAAACAAAGCATCTCTGTCGCTGACTATACTACTAGGAATTCCACGTAATCTAACTATGTTCTTCATGAACAACTTAGCTAAAACAGGTTCCGTCCTTGTTGACTTAAATGGAATGAAATGGGCACTCTTGGTCAACCCATCCACTATGACCCATATACTTTCATTTCCCCTATTTGACCTTGGCAACCCATCTATAAACTCCATGGATATCGAACCCCATTTCCAAACTAGAATATCTAAAGGTTGAAGCAATCCACTCGGCTTCTGATGTTCGGCTTTCACTTGTTGACAATTTGCATACTGCCTAAACCATAAGCCAACATCCTTCTTCATACCTTCCCAATAGAAGCCCCTCTTCATATCTCGATACATCTTGGTTCCTCCAGGATGAATCGTAAACTTGTATCGATGACATTCACCCAGAACTTCTTTCCTTAAGTTCTCAACATTCGGAACACACAATCGTCCCTTCTTTCTCAACCATCCTCTCTGGACAAGACTAAAATCTTTTAGATCATCGATCTCGGTTCCAACCTCAAGCCTTCTAATCTTCTCGGCTAATAAAGGATCCTCCATCTGCTTAGAAGCAATCTTCTCGATTAACATCGGTCGAACTTCCAAACCGGACAACATGACGGTACTTTGACTAGAACTAGCAATCGATCTTAACTGCATACTCAAGTAGTCAAAGCTTCTCAATCCTTCCATTCTGCCAACATAGCCAACACCACATTCTGATGTCTTCTACTAAGAGCATCTGCTACCTTATTTCCTTTCCCAGGAGTATACTCTATACCAAAATCATAAGCAGCTAAAAACTCCAATCACCTCTACTGTCTCATATTCAGCTCCTTCTGAGAGAATAAGTACCTTAAAGACTTATGATCTGTGTATAGCTCAAACCTTTCCCCTAAGAGATAATGCCTCCAAATCTTCAATGCGAAGATCACCGCAGCCAACTCCAAATCATGAGTAGGATATCTCACTTCATACGGTCTAAGCTATTGTGAAGCGTAGGCAATTACTTTACCCTTTTGCATCAACGCAGCTCCTAATCAAGTCCCACATGCATCGGTATACATCACCAACCCTTAATTTCCGTCTGGAACTACTAACACAGGTGCATTAGTCAACAAATGATTTAACTTAAGGAATGCTTCCTCACATTTGTCGGATCAGGCATACTTCACATCCTTCCTAGTTAGCTTAGTCAAAGGTGTTGTTATCCGCGAGAAATCCTTGATGAATCTCCGGTAATAGCCTGCAAGTCCAAGAAAACTTCTAATCTCAGTCACCATCTCTGGTCTCTTCTAATTATTAACAACTTCGATCTTATCTAGATCGACTGACAAACCCTTCTCTGAAACCACGTGACCAAGAAACTTAACTTCTTTCTTCCAAAAACGACAGTTGGAAAACTTGGCTTTTGGCTGATGCTGCCTCAGCGTCTCTAGCACAACTCTAAGATGATCTTCATGCCCCTTTTCATCCTTAGAGTATACTAAAATGTCATCTATAAACACCAACACGAACCTAGCCAAAAATTCTCGGAAGACTCGGTTCATCAAATCCACGAAGAAAGCAGGTGCATTCGTTAGCCGGAATGGCATTACTAACCACTCGTACGAACCATACCTAGTCCGAAATGCTGTCAAAGGAATACTATCCTCTACCACTCTTAAATGATGGAAACATGTTCCCAAATCCAACTGGAAAAACACTCTGGCTCCACACAACGGATCAAATAGATCATCTATTCTTGGCAAAGGATACTTATTCTTAATCGTCCTCTCGTACAACTTACGATAGTCGATACACATCCTCAACGACCCATCTGGTTTCTTCACGAACACCGTGGCCGCTCCCAAGGCGACCTGCTTGGTCTGATAAAATTCCTTCCTTCTAGATCCGTTAGCTGCACCTTCATTTCCTTCAGTTCGGTTGGTGTCATCCTGTTAGGTGGTCTACTTACAGGTTCAACTCTTGGAACAAGGTCTATCCAAAACTCAACAGCTCGTTTCGGTGGTAGTCCCGTAACCGGCTCAAAGACATGTGGAAAATCCTTTGCTGCTCGAACCTGACTTAACTCTTCTCCCACTTTCATAGCACTTAACAAAGCACAACCGCTCCGGTCAGAATTCTCCACGGGGAATATGATTCAGTTATGACTATTAGGGTGTCTTAGTGATATCTCCCCATCCTGGCAAAATATCCTAGCCTCATACTTACTCAACCAATCCATACCCAAAAAGATTCTTAAGTCTACGAAATCGAAAACATATTGAATGCATGCAAACTTATGACCTAACAATTCTATTTCTAACTGGTCACATCTCATCCCTAGAGTTGCATACCCTTCTATCGGATTCGTAACCCTTAAAGAAGTAACAAGGTATATGAGTTCTAAACATAACCTGTGACGCCCCACCTCTATGCTCACGCTAGCCAAGGACACTACAAGGTAATGCCGTCGACAAGCGCGAAGAATAAGGCTGTTGTGGAGCGACCATCTCTGTAATTGCTTTGTGCGAGTACCGATATGTCAGAAAATATAACTTACATTTCATTTCAAGAGGAAATCCGACGTAGCAAATACAAACTCAAAGCTACCACACAGTGGCTAAGTGGACTTCGGAAACAAATTTAGAAATAAAAATAACACAAATCAGTCACATATATTCATATCACAAAGGCAGAATCAGATATGAATATAAAACATAAAAGTGTACATCAAAGTAGTGGTCAAACAAGATCCACTACATCACAAAAGAATAGATACAAGTGCTAGACAAAAGAATAATTATACATCAAGGAGTCTATAGCTCAAATGTATAATAACAAAAACTACTAATCTAAAGTAGTTAGCCAAAAGTCAGGAGAAGGACCCTGATAAGAAGTCAAGCAGGAGCACCTGAAATATCTCGGTCTGACCCGAGTATTATTTAAGAAGAAAATAATAAACGGATCAGTCTAGCTATAAATATGAGGTAAAATGAGATAGGATAAGAGATATGACCAAAAACGTATGATAACAAAAATGCCATACTGTGTCAAGTATACATTTAACAATAAAGAAAAGTCATACAATTATCTCAAAAATCTCATAACATCAAAAAGAATATCATATTCTTTATTTTATTCACCAAGCCACGAATATTGGAAAACATATCGTTGCCAATCGCAAAAATTGGTGAAACATAAATTCCAGAAATCATCAATTAGAAATACTGAAATCACAAGGGGGAGGCCTATTACAAACGGGAGCATGAAAACTTTCAACACGTGTATCACAAACGAGACGCTATCCCATAAACTGAACATTGACGCACCTAGAACGATACGCCCCATGCACAGTCGAACATCGACGCATCTAGAAAGATAAGCCCCATGCATAAATAAACATCGACGCACCTAGAAAGATACGCCCCATGTAAAGTCTAACATCGACGCACCTAGAAAGATACGCCCTATGCAAAGTCGAACATTGACGCACCTAGAAGATACGCCCCATGCATAAATAAACATCGACGCACCTAGAAAGATACGTCCCATGTAAAGTCTAACATCGACGCACCTAGAAAGATACGCCCTATGCAAAGTCGAACATTGACGCACCTAGAAAGTTACGCCCCATGCATAGACGAACATCGACGCACCTAGAAAGATATGCCCCATGCTCCGACTTATTGAGCCGATTGCTCTACGAACGGTCCAAAGACCATGGGTTACTAGCCCATAAAAATGAGACGAAGCTCATTAGGACGAGGTACTGTCCCCCACGTGGACAAAGAGACATCGCACATTGCTAGTCTAAACCATAAAATGATCATCATCGATCATCAAGAAGTGTCGACTACACTAAGCTAGTAAATATAAGAGTTTAGCTTCATGTCCCATAACCACTAGCTTAACTAAAATATTTACGAACAGATTGTAGATTTCCACTCGAAAATTGTCACAAGAGTTCAATCGAACAAGTCCAAGAATTAACCGACGAAGTAAACGCAAGCGTTTCATACCACTTCTTTTGCTAAGCCGTTTAATTAGATTTTCTCATACGAATGAGGTAAAGGTTTGTATATACTAATAGATTGGAAAATAGTTTTATAAACGAGCTTTGTATAAAAAATAGAGTTGAAATCATCTTTGTGAAAGAGTTTGAATATTTATTGCTAGTATAGAAAACCTTTATATTTTAAAGTGACAAATCACAGAAATGATTGTAGAAACAATCAATCATCAACAATTCACATTCGAACACGTGAATCAAATCCATAAAAATCGATACCGAATCCATTAAAATGAATAATCCCAAAAATCCCGAAAAAGAAGTCATCAAAGTCAATATAAATGATAACAATAAATCGGATCGACCCGAATCGATTAAAATTGGAATCCCACACAAAATAGGCAAATTGGGCTGAGACAAGCAGATTCAGACGTTTGAATTGTACATTTCAGACGTCTGAAACTGGTGTTCAGACAATACTTTGCCTAGGCCAAAAATGGCCAAATCATATCGGAAGCAATCGGACGAGTGATGATGGCTAGGGGTTTACGCCAACCGACTACCCAACCTTAGAGACTCATCAATACATTCTGACCATTATGTCCAAACAACCATATAAGAATTTCGATATATTTCGACTTCAAAACACCAAAATTGGAATGTTCACCAAATCAATTCAAATGGAAAGCAATAAATAAGTAAGTGTTAGGAATTCATACCTAACATCAAAGATAGGTATAGACTTAGATGTGAGATAAAAATCTCACCTTTAAACCCAAAAACTATGAAGGAGAAGCTTGAAAGCAAAAGAAGATCAATTACTCTTCAACTTCAACTCTAGAAGCTTGAATCTAAGCTTAAAAGAAGAATATTTCCTAAGTTAGGTTTAGGAAATTTCTGAAATTAAAGAGAGAATGAGTTGGAGAAGAAGAAGGAGATGCTCACCTAAGCTTCTCTTTGAATTTAGGAGCTAGAACTTGAATTTGCAAAGAAGATTAGGGCTTAGGAATTCTAATTCTTTTTCTCTTCCCCCATTTTTCCAAAGCTTGAGTGTTAGGAAATATTATGAAGGAGTGAAGAGGAGTGGAGTGGAGTTGGGTTGATATGTTGGGTTAATGGGCTGAAACCCAAACCCAAAGCCCTAGTTGAAAATCTCGAAATTTTACCCAACTCAAAACATATCGATGTTTATACTTAAAGTCGCAAACACCATTTTGAACTCAATGGAATTGGTCTCGAGTCCAAATTGCTGAATCTCAACTTCATTCTTGATTCAGACGTCTGAAATGTCTAAACTAGACGTCTGAATCTGGAAAAATAAGAGTTCTCAGACTTCATTCAGATTTCTGAAATAGATGATTAAGACGTCTGAATCTGGAAAAATGAATGTTGTCTTAGAACAATATTCAGATGTCTGACTCGGGGATTTCAGACGTCTGAAAATGGCTATTTTAGCCTGTTTTCATTCTGGATCGATTCGAACACTTTCAGACATCTGAATTAGTCATTTCAGACGTCTGAATTTCTGGAAAAATGTGTTTTCAAATAGGCACTTCCAAATAGCACTATCCACATAGATTTTTCATTAATTCGACTGTTCTTCAACGAATAGTGACCTTTTCGGACTAAAATCCGACTAACGATGGTATATTTAAATTAAACATTTAAATATACGAATCGTAAAATATGCGGGTTGTTACAGACTCCCCTCCTTAAAGAAATTGCTTCCACGCATTAATTAAGAGGAGAAATAAAAAGTAACAACCATAAAAGCATATCAACACAAAGAGAAGAAAATTTTGAAATAAGAAGTTCACTATAAAGTGCACGAAAGAGTAAGTCTGGATGTGTTTGCTCGATGAATTCTCAAGATTCCTAAGAGCAATCCTTAGGATTTGAGGACCATTGAACTTTCACAAGAAGAACATCTTTATTTCGAAGGCGTTTAACCTCCGAAGCAATGATACGAATAGAATGTTGCTCATAAGTCAAATTTGGTGAAACTTCAATTTCTTCAATTACACCGGGCTCAAGGATAAAAATCGGAATCCCTAAGGTATTTCCATAGTAAAGAGACGTGGAAAACGTCATAAATAGCAAAAGAATTGAGCCGGTAATAAAAAGCTATAAGCCACAGAACCAATGCGTTCGGTGATGGGAAATGGACCAACATATCGAGGTGCTAACTTTCCCGATCGACTGAAACGCACAACACCCACCATAGGTGAAATACAAAAGAACACCAATACAAGATTGGAAGCTTACTATAGGAAGAAAACTTAACAAGAGACGTACGATCTTCCTAACTTCCACCAAAATCAAGAACACATGCACGAAAGAGACCTTCAAGAGTTTGATTCACACGCTCGGTTGGCCATCGGATTGAGGATGATAAGCGGTGCAAAAATTAAGCTTTGTTCCCAAAGCTTTTGAAGACCTCACAAAAATCCACTAGAAAAATAATGGATCATGATTGCTAACAATAGAAGTAGGAACTCCATGCAATATAACATGACATAAAGTTCTCCAAAAGAGATATAGTCCAAAAGAGAAGGACGAGCCTCAAGGCTACACAAAACAAGAGATGAACATGAATGGGATTTACGATCTCGAACCTCATAAGTGGTTAAAGTCTCGAGATTATTCCATTCGGATATCATCATAGAAACAACTGCTTGCTGCTCACGGCTTAAGGGCATTGACAACACGATTGCCCTTTCCGGAAATATAAAAATATCAAGATCATAAGATGCAAGGAACTCGAGCCAACGTTGTTGACGCAAATTGAGTTCCTTTTGAGAAAATAAATACTTCAAAGATTTAAGATTGGTATAGAGAACAAATTTCTCTCCCAAAAGATAATGACGCCAAAATCTTAGAGCGAAAACAATAGCCGCAAGCACCAGATCATGAATGGCATATCTAGTCTCGACAAGCTTTAATTGTCAAGAAGAAAATGTGATAACACATTCCCTTAGCAAGAGAATGACATTCAAACCAATACGACTAGTATCGGTACAAACAATCAATTCTTGGTTCCCTTCGGGAATCGCAAGAATAAAAGCATAAAAGCATTGGAAAAGAGTTCTTTTAAATGATCCTCTTTAACAAAAAGCTAAGACATTCAAAATTATAATTAACTTGATGTAATCATCTTTTTAGAAAAATTTACTTATTACAAGTCAATTTACTGTGTCTGTCTGTCTCATCATAACGTTTAGGAAATTCCTATCGATAACGTTGATCAAGCGCATCGACCAAAATTCTTAAAGCACTCAATGGGCAAAACAACACAAAATCATCTCCGATATGATAAACAAGTCTCTTAAAAAATTTACAAATATTCTTTTCTCGTTTTAAGAACAAAATCCAATCATACTTATAAATATCTTGTTAAAAAGATTTGCAAATTTTAAATTTGTTATTTTCATCCACAATCAATAAATACAAGGATAAACTCATCGAGATATTCGTAGAATACTCGATTCATAAGATGGATGAAATAAGGTAGAAGGTTCATCAAACCGAATGACATAACGAACCACTCACAAGAATCATAACGAGTGCGGAATGCGGTAAGTGGAATGATATCCTCCGCAACTCGTAGCTGATGAAAACCGGTGGCAAGGTCGAGCTGAAAAGACCTTAGCACCACACAATTGATTGCTTAGGTGATAATCCTAAGATAAATCTAAAATATACCAGAAAATTCACAAACTACTTGAATGAGAGAAATAATACTTTCCTTATCAAGTGGGTTTACAGAATAAAATGATGCCACCGAATTTTGGAAATCAAAATCATTAAGAACCAAAGAAATCTGCTTAACAGATTGAGAATGTCGAAGATAATAGTCCACAGTGGACATAGAATATGGGCTTCATAATAATAAGCCAATCCTTTCACAAAAAAAATCAATTTCGAAGCCTAAGTAACGCATAACATGCAAATCGGCTCGGAAAGAAAATCACATAAAATAATCTCGACATCTTTAAAAGAAAAGAACTGAGTGTTGCGGACCCACCAACCGGATTCGCAATTCTCAATGAAATCATCAAGCCCAAAAATTAAAAAGAGAAAGAATCATCAAGTTCTTTTGATATAAAATAATGGGATGAACCCAAATCAAAAAGAACTCGAATAGGAAGATCACAAAGTAAAACAATGTCATCAAGGATTGAATGAAAAATACCTTCACCAAGAGAAGTGTTACTAGGTATTTACACAATATTTAGCTTTCCCATCCCCTTGCTTAGAAGTTTGGGACATGCAGATTAAAGATGACCCGGATTTTTGCAATAGCGACAAGTAAGGGGTTTCAGACACTTATTTGCATAGTGTTCCTTAGAATTACAATTGTAGCATCCTCCACGATTAAGGATTGGAGTCTTTGCTACCAAAGTAGTTTGCTTCACTTTCTTATTGGGATTAGGGCTCTTGAACTTAATATGCCTCTTCTTGGAAATCCCAATATCACCATCACTTCCTTTACCAACCTCTTCGTGTCGAAGAGTGATATCCACAAGCTGATTGAAAGGAACTTCAACTTTTAAAGGTAAAATCTTTTCGGGGTTCTTACTCAAAGTACAGATAAACCTTTGATTCTTTACAAGATCCAAAAGTTGTTGGGCAGACATAAATACGCCATCCAGAGAAGGACTACTGGATTGACCGGCATTGATACGGCCAGATCTAACCATTTCTCTTCATTAAGAAAGAAAGAAGAAGAAAAAGTTATTCTCAAAATGAATATCAAACAAAGTTGATTGATAAAGCAAGGCATCACAAAAGAAATTAGGATAGAACGGGTCCAATGACTCGGATAAAATCCTAAAGCACGACTCCTAAGAAAGACTTAGGACAAAGATCCTTGCTAGATTATTTTACATTGTTCCGAAGTTTGGCTCTGATACCAAGCTGTGACGCCCCACCTCTATGCTCACGCTAGCCAAGGACACTACGGGGTAATGCCGTCGACAAGCGCGAAGAATAAGGCTGTTGAGGAGCAACCATCTATGTAATTGCTTTGTGCGAGTACCGATATGTCAGAAAATATAACTTACAATTCATTTCAAAAGAAAATCCGACATATCAAATACAAACTCAAAGCTACCGCAGAGTGGTTAAGTGGACTTCGGAAACAAATATAGAAATAAACATAACACAAATCAGTCACAGATATTCATATCACAAAGGCGGAATTAGATATGAATATAACACATAAAAGTGTACATTAAAGTAGTGGTCAAACAAGATCCACTACATCACAAAAGAATAGATACAAGTGCTAGACAAAAGAATAATTATACATCAAGGAGTCTATTGCTCAAATGTATAATAACAAAAACTACTAATCTAAAGTAGTTAGCCAAAAGTTAGGAGAAGGACCTTGATAAGAAGTCAAGCAGGAGCACCTGAAATATCTCGGTCTGACCCGAGTATTATTTAAGAAGAAAATAATAAACGGATCAGTCTAGCTATAAATATGAGGTAAAATGAGATAGGATAAGAGATATGACCAAAAACGTATGATAACAAAAATGCCATACTGTGTCAAGTATACATTTAACAACAAAGAAAAGTCATACAATTATCTCAAAAATCTCATAACATCAAAAAGAATGTCATATTCTTTATTTTATTCACCAAGCCACGAATATTGACAAACATACCGTTGCAAATCGCAAAAATTAGTGAAACATAAATTCCAAAAATCATCAATTAGAAATACAGAAATCACAAGGGGAGGCCTATTACAAATGGGAGCATGAAAACTCCCAACACGTGTATCACAAAAGAGACGCTATCCCATAAACTGAACATCGACGCACCTAGAAAGATACGCCCCATGCACAGTCGAACATCAACGCACCTAGAAAGATACGCCCCATGTAAAGTCTAACATCGACGCACCTAGAAAGATACGCCCTATGCAAAGTCAAACATTGACGCACCTAGAAAGGTACGCCCCATGCATAAATAAACATCGACGCACCTAGAAAGATACGCCCCATGTAAAGTCTAACATCGACGCACCTAGAAAGATACGCCCCATGCTCCGACTTATTGAGCCGATTGCTCCACGAACAGTCCAAAGACCATGGGTCGCTAGCCCATAAAAATGAGACGAATCTCATTAGGACGAGGTACTGTCCCCCACGTGGACAAAGAGACATCGCACATTGCTAGTCTAAACCATAAAATGATCATCATCGATCATCAAGAAGTGTCGATTACACTAAGCTAGTAAATATAAGAGTTTAGCTTCATGTCTCATAACCACTAGCTTAACTAAAATATTTACGAACAGATTGTAGATTTCCACTCGAAAATTGTCACAAGAGTTCAATCGAACAAGTCCAAGAATTAACCGACGAAGTAAACGCAAGCGTTTCATACCACTTCTTTTGCTAAGCCGTTTCATTAGATTTTCTCATACGAATGAGGTAAAGGTTTGTATATACTAATAGATTAGAAAACGGTTTTATAAACGAGCTTTGTATTAAAAATAGAGTTGAAATCATCTTTGTGAAAGAGTTTGAATATTTATTACTAGTATAGAAAACCTTTATATTTTAAAGTGACAAATCACAGAAATGATTGTAGAAACAATCAATCATCAACAATTCACATTCGAAGACGTGAATCAAATTCATAAAAATCGTTACCGAATCCATCAAAATGGATAATCCCAAAAATCCCGAAAAAGAAGTCATCAAAGTCAATATAAATGATAACAATAAATCGGATCAACCCGAATCGATTAAAATTGGAATCCCACACAAAATAGGCAAATTGGGCTGAGACAAGCAGATTCAGACGTCTGAATTGTACATTTCAGATGTCTGAAACTGGTGTTCAGACAATACTTTGCCTAGGCCAAAAATGGCCAAATCATATCGGAAGCAATCGGACGAGTGATGATGGCTAGGCGTTTACGCCAAACGACTACCCAACCTTAGAGACTCATCAATACATTCCGACCATTATGTCCAAACAACCATATAAGAATTTCGATATATTTCGACTTCAAAACACCAAAATTGGAATGTTCACCAAATCAATTCAAATGGAAAGCAATGAACATAAGTAAGTGTTAGGAATTCATACCTAACATCAAAGATAGGTATAGACTTAGATGTGAGATAAAAATCTCACCTTTAAACCCAAAAACTATGAAGGAGAAGCTTGAAAGCAAAGGAAGATCAACTACTCTTCAACTTCAATTCTAGAAGCTTGAATCTGCTTAAAAGAAGAACATTTCCTAAGTTAGGTTTAGGAAATTTCTGAAATTAAAGAGAGAATGAGTTGGAGAAGAAGAAGGAGATGCTCACCTAAGCTTCTCTTTGAATTTAGGAGCTAGAACTTGAATTTGCAAAGAAGATTAGGGCTTAGGAATTCTAATTCTTTTTCTCTTCCCCTATTTTTCCAAAGCTTGAGTGTTAGAAAATATTATGAAGGAGTGAAGAGGAGTGGAGTGGAGTTGGGTTGATCTGTTGGGTTAGTGGGCTGAAACCCAAAGCCCTAGTTGAAAATCTCGAAATTTTACCCAACTCAAAAAATATCGATGTTTATACTTAAAAAAGTCGCAAACACCGTTTTGAACTCAATGGAATTGGTCTCGAGTCCAAATTGTTGAATCTCAACTTCATTCTTGATTCAGACGTCTGAAATGTCTAAACTAGACGTCTGAATCTGGAAAAATAAGAGTTTTCAGACTTCATTCAGACGTCTAAAATAGATGATTAAGACGTCTGAATCTGGAAAAATGAATATTGTCTTAGAAAAATATTCAAACGTCTGACTCGGGGATTTCAAACGTCTGAAAATGGCTATTTTAGCCTGTTTTCTTTCTGGATCGATTCGAACACTTTCAGACGTCTGAATTAGTCATTTCAGACATCTGAATTTCTAGAAAAATGTGTTTTCAAATAGGCACTTTCAAATAGCACTATCCACATAGATTTTTCACTAATTCTACTGTTCTTCAACGAATAGTGACTTTTTCGGACTAAAATCCGACTAACGATGGTATATTTAAATTAAACATTTAAATATACAAATCGTAAAATATGCGGGTTGTTACATAACCTATCGACCAAACACTAAGATATAAATGAATGTGATGCACCTGCATCAAATAGTATCCTAACTGGTATACTCTGAATCAAAAGCGTACCTTCCATCACAGTCTTCCCTTTTTTTAGCTGCAGTTGGCCTAGCAGATGATGGTCCAACAACAAAAGCCTTTTCATTGTCCACCCTAACTGGTTCTGGACACTGATTCTTATAATGCCCAACCTGGTCACAGTTAAAGTACTTCACACCTTTCTTTTCTGCAGCCTTCTTCCCCTTGCCGACCGACATTCATGAGCATAATGAACTTTCTTGTCACACTTGAAGCAAACTAAATCAGCCTTTTCCTTCTTGGCAGCCTCCCTTTTCTGGGCTCCTTTCTTCTTCAAGAACTTCCTCTTCTTTCCCTGAGGGCCCTTGGTTTCAACCGGCTTTTTTCTAGCACAAATAGCAAGCATTTCTTCATGGCGGATTGCCATCTCCACAACTACATTACAAGGATCACAGATATGTGTCAGGGTCGTCCTAGCAAGCTTAGGTCTCAATCCTCGAATGAACCTCTCATTTCTCCCGATGTCGGTGTCTATCGTAGCATGTCCATATCGGGAAAACTCATCAAACTTAGTAGCATACTCGATTACCGACATTTCTCCCTGCACCAAATCCATAAACTTTCTCAGCAATGCTGACATTGCAACTTCAGATAAAAACCTCTGTTCAAATTTCCCTCTAAAATCTACTGAAGTCAACTCCTCCTCTGGAACCCAAGCAGTAACACTATTCCACCAATGAAGTGCTGCCCCTTGCAACTGCCTAGAGGCCAGCCTCCTCTTCTGCGCATCATCCAAACCTAAATCAGCAAAGATTCTCTCGCAATGCAACAGCCAATCCTCAACTCCTATAGCATCCTCCGTTCCCATAAATGATTTCCCATCAAGACTGGTGCAGTCCCTGCTCAGCTTAGCATAATTATTCCCAACTGGAGCCACAAGATTAGCTCCTCCAACATTCCCAGCAACTCCAGCAGCTGCTCCAGCTTGCATCATATTGACAAAGAACTGATACATTGCCCCATGTCCATTGGTGGATTTCCAGCACCCACATTGGCATCAGCATTTTGGTTAGCATTAGCCTATCGACCTGGGTTCCTTCTAGTGGATCGAACATTTCTGCTAGTTGTGGTATTTCCTCCACCGAGATTTCCTATTCCGTTTCCTGCCTCCATATCTTCTTTCTCGTAAACTGCATACGAGCCCTAGTAAGATATAGAAGAACGGTCTAAAAGAGAGGGGAATGCGTACTTATACATATATCTATATATCAAATATAAGTATGTTACTATAGCTTTATCCTAAACCCTGATCTTATTTTTTGATTCATTGGATTATGTTTGAAAATCTTTGAGATTTAAATTTCTTTTAAGTTTCATAAACCTATGCTCTGATACCAACTTATAACATCCCCAACTTGGAGTCTCAAAACTAACGGCTACGGATGCTGCTGTCATCCATAGTTATTAATCCTCGGCGACCAAATACGGTAATGTTAAATACATTGATATAACAGATGCACATGGATATGGAAAAATTTAAAATCAACAAACAACTTTCTCATTCCATTTCAAAATATTTCAAATTCATTACATAATCCCAATACGAGAACCACGTTCAGAGAAAATAAAATTATTATAACATACGCCAAGAGCGACATATGAAGATGCCCCCTTGGATGATCAGAGTATATAACAAGGCAATAAAACATCTTTGCCTTTACAACAAAACACAGTGGAATCAAAATAGAAAAGAACTCTAAATAGATATCATGTCTCCTGCACGTCTCCGGAAACTTATTCGTCTAAAGAGGTACCTGAAAATCTCAACTCTCGGACTACTCAAAATCAATTGAGCACCCGAGAGTTTAATGGGAAAACAGAAACTTCGAGTCAGACATAAAGCCTGGTATGAATAATAATATACCATCTCAAACCATTTAGATATCTAGTGCGACCACGTCGCTTAACGGAACGGGTTTTCCCCTCACTAGTATCCTAAAACTTTATAAAACCATATACTGTGCTTCTGCATTCACTATTAACCTAATAGTTTTCATGGGCCGACTATTAAATTGTATAATACATATGGACTCCCTGTCTGATTTCATAGTTTTCATGAGATCACTAGGAACCTATTGGCCCCTGCCAGTAACTTTATTGTTTCATGATTTCTTCCTGAATCTATGGGTATCTCCAATAACTTCCCTCTTATCCTAGTTTTCTTGGGTTGACTAGGAACCTATCGACTTCTGTCAATAATTGAATTCGGATATAGTTTTCATCGATTCACTATGAACCTATTGGCCCTTGCCAATTACTTTCCTATACATAGTTTTCATAGATTTACTATGAACCTGTCTACCTGACAACTTCTTTAATCAATATTTAAGCATCCTACATTCTGGCCTATCTGACCCCCTAGATGCAATTCTACCCACTCACGAGTTAACTTAGTTTATATTCACTACTGGGTCAACCTAGCTGGTTATTACAATATATATATATATATATATATATGAGGAAGTAAACATAATAACATAATAATACCAACACCCGTGGTTTAATATCCTTGAAATCATTTTATATAAAACATGGTTAATCCCTTTAACCTTTAATCAAGGAAAACTTCTTCAAAACTCCATACCTAAAAATTATTTCAAAACTCTTTTATTATGCCACGGTTTTCCTTTAAAATGAGATTAGGTTTTTTATTTTGAAAACTAAGGCTTTCGAAACCCTTAAACTGTACTTTTGAAAGCGTTGGAAATTTCCTTTCAAAAGCATTAAAATCTTCCTTTCAAAACTCTAGGCACCTGCCCTTTCGAAACACTTTAAAACCTTTCTTTCGGAACCTTTTGAATGTATTAAAGTGAAACCATTCAATTATAGAACCATAGCTTCGAAACCATATAAAAGTACCCCTTTCAAAACCATTGGGTTTAATTCAAAACATACTTATTGGGTCTATGTGAATACAAGCGAAAATACCCCTTTCGAAACCTTTAATCTTAATATAAAATTTGTTTAGGGAAAATTGATGGCTTCGGAACCATCCTTTCAAAAGTTTAAACTATATAAGTAAAACATTTGAAGGTTAGCTTCGAAACCCTTTCCGAAACCATTGCCTTGGAAACCATTAACCCTTTTCGAAAGCTTTAGGAAGTGGATCATATTTACAAAACAAAGGCTACCTTTCGAAAGCATGATATCTTCAATTCCTTCAAAAGGCATAAGGTCGGCAGAAGGGTTTCGGTTAGGTCGAAACTAACCTTTTGAAATCATTAGTTTGGAAACTAAGTAACTTATTCAAAAGCTATACTTTAAACTATAAGGCGGCAACCCTCTTTCGAAAGCTATTCAAAAGACCCCTCCGAAAGCATATATTTCGACACCTTCAAAAGCATTTAGTAAAACAGGTAGACGCATTTCTTTAGAAAACAAAAAAAAGGTTTCGTTCCCATCGGAAGTTAAGTTTCGACACCATGTCTTCCACCTTTCTCCAATCACTACATACCAATGTTGATATCTTGTGTATTGGTTTCGGCTTTGTGGGTTTCGACCTGGTGGGTTTCGACTTGATTGAAGGCGGAAGCTATGAGCCGAAAGGTGCTTCTGAAAGAGGCGGAACCCACTTTTCTAGGTAAAAACTAATTTAATGCCAATTAAAGCAAATACTTTCTAACTAACCTGCCTACTTGTAAACATGTGATTGGTTGCCTCAACTTTTCAAATTCTTTACAAAAATAACTGCCACATAATTTCTGATCTAAACCAAGATTTATTTACAAATAAGCCCTTTCATTAAGCAAAATAATTAAATCATTTAGGTCCTCCTTTCAAAATAATTTAATTCTCATAGTAAATGACTTAGGAAAAATTCCAAAAAATCGCAGAAATTCACTTTTAATATGTTATCTAACATATCTAAATTTCTGACCCGAATTCTCAATATAATTTCTGAAATAAATTTCTAAACCCAATCCATATTTTCCTTTGAAAATTCATAATAAATTCTCCATAACTTGGAAAATTATGAAAATTAAAACCCAACTCCAAAATCATGTTTCACATGACATAAAATTTTCTCATGGCATTCGACATTAATTTTAATCGGTTTTACCCTTAAAACCGCATAAAATCATATTTAAACAATCTTGTTTAAATCAAACATGTTATGATCCAAGCATATCATCATCTAAATCATCATAAAAATGGATTTAATCTTAAACCTAAAAAAATGATCATAAAAAAAATAGAGTTGATATAGATTATTATTTACCTTGACTAGGATAAGGAATTTGAGATTGGATTGAGATTAATTTCCCCTAGCTTGAATCCTAAGCTTTACTTGAATTTTCTTCTTTTCTCCTAGTAATGGCCGGCTCCCTTCTTTTCTTACGTTTTTTTATTTTATCAAAATGAACATGAATGGTTAAGGCACGAGAATATAAGAGTGATGGAAATATGGTGCGACAATTACCCTAATACCCTTGTGTTAATTAATTAACATGTATAACCATTTGTAGCCCATTTATTCAATTAAGCTCGGCCCTTAGTTTTATTTTCAAATCTCAATCCCCTTATCACTATTATTATTTACATTATTCTATTTAATTTATCTAATTAAATCTCCTGAATAATGTTATCAAAATTTAGGGGTGTCACATCTCCAACCTGGTAACCATCTCTCTGAACTTTCTGCCTTGATGATTATGTAGTCCGTTGGGTTAAATCTGCCTGTGTATTGCCTTACCAAAAGGCGGGTTAACACTTTGCCCCCAAAAACAAGCCTTGCGATAGGAAGGTGTGTTTTGAATTGCCATAAATCCAAAATTTGAAATCCATTATCCATCGATAGCCATATTATCTAATTTAAGTCCACGATCTCTCCGGATCATTAGTGAAATCCATGATCATTCTGAGTCAATATCCAATTTTGTATCCATTGCAAATCTGCGGTCTTCTAATTTTTTTATCCAATTCCTCAACCTCACCAAGTCATTAGCCAAATCCGGGACCACTTCGGGTCCATATCCGAGTCCGTGACTGCTTCGAGTCCATATCCAAATCCATAGCTATTCGAAGCTGCTATCCAAATCTGTGACCTCTCCGGGTCCTTGCCGAGCATGATCCATACTCGACGTCCGAGTAAGTCGATCCTGTCGCTCTTCAGCAAAGCGGCATCATTTCCTGTACTCCGGTTCAACCGAACTTTAAGTGATGTCTTGGCCTAAATCCTAGGCCGATTGTGGTCTCTCCGGAACCTTGCCAAGCTTAATCCATACTCGATGACCTGAGTAGGTCGATCTTATCGCTCTTCGATAGAGCAACCTACTCCTTGCCAGGAATAATTCATACCTGACATCCTATTAGGTTTTATTCTCCGGCCTCGACTCTCCTGTTAAGGACTTAATCCATGTACGAGTCCATTCTGTCGCTCTCGAACGAAGGGACTCGCACCATGCGGTTACCGCCCCATCACTCCAGTTGGGACAATAATCGTGTCCTTTTTTATTTACCACAGTAATGCAGACCAACAAAAACCTAATAAATAATAGTTCGTACATCCAGAAATCAAAAAAACTAAAAAAGCCAAAGGGTGCCTCTCCAAGCACGACGGTTCATTATCATCTCAGAGCATGCCTAGGGACCATCCTCGATCCCGTACATGTGTAAGTGACTTATCCACCTTATTATAGAGTTTATTACTGTTATTATAATAGCCAAAGTCCAAGTCCTAAACTCGGCCCTTAACATCACGATCAATTAATGATGATCCGTGACCCCGATCCAGGGCCATTCCTGTTTCCATTCGATGCGGACGGTGACTGCTCCTGTTCCATCATTATTGTCCAGTTCCTCACATACTGCGACAGTCTGCCATTCCTGACATGCTCCTCAATCATATCCTTTAAAAGCCTACATTCACCCGTGGTGTGCCCGTTCAATTCATGGAACATGCAGTACTTTCCAGACATATGCTCCCGCTCCGTGGGATCCCTCATTGCCAGTTTCTGATAAGGGAGTTGCCCCCTAGTGTCCAGATAAATCCATTCCAGGCTTTCTACCAAATCTGAGTAGGAAAAGAACTTTTGCTCCTACTCTTTCCATCGCCTTTTCGTTCCATCATCCAGTTTCCGTTTGCCTTTATCATTCTTGTTTGCATCTCCTGATGATTCTCCACTTTGCACAACCTCCAGTTTGTCGGCTTGTGCGTCTTCCTACCGCAAGAACATTTCTACTTCATTATAAAACTCTATGAAATCCATAGGTGGATCCTGCGCCAATGAATCCTTGAAATCCGTGCCATCGGCAATTCCTGATACAGTTGCCATCAAAACCATGGATCGATCTGGCCGATCCACCGATGCCGCCACAGCATTAAATTGCATTAGAAAACTCCTTAGAGACTCTCTGGTCTTCTGTTTCAGTGTTTCCAAACTCATCACATTTTTGTGTCTCGAAATGTGAACCCTGGACTGCCTCATAAATCTTTCGACCTATTCCATCTATGTGCAAATAGAACCGCTCTCCAACTGCCTAAACTACAGTGTTGCTATATCCGTTAGATATAGAGGAAAGCATCGTGCCATGACTTCCTTTGATGCCCCCAATACTTTCATGTGTCGTATATATCACATTATATGCATAGTTGGGTCCGACTTTCGATCATATACTTCCAGCGTTGATAGTTTAAACTCCAGTGGATTCCTAGCATTCTTGATATTAGGAGTGAATGAACTCCTATTTACATCCTCCAAATCCCTGTTCACCAATCCTCTAAGCATAGCTCGCCTGATCATCTCCACAAACCTATCACTGTCATCCAATGGTAGTCTCCTATCATCATTTCCGAACTGCCCTCCAAGTCCATGAGGGAATTTCAGAATGTACTCCTCTGGACGAGCATCCAAATTTCGATTTGCACCAAGCTCCATGGGATCGACCGTAGATCCTCCAGCATCGTGATCAACCAGACCCGAAGGCATGCCCCCCAAGTCTTTGGGGATTAGGGATCCCTCTAAGATGACCGCGGACTGCCCCCGGCTGCTCTGTTCCATTCCTTTGTCCAAAAGCTCCGTCTCCATGTTCTCGATTCTGATTTCCAACGATTGCTGATGCTTCAACTCCTTGATCTAAGTTGTCATTAGCTCCTATTACTATATTCCCTTGGTTCTGCGCTCTAGCTTATCCAATCTGTAGGAGTAAATTCTGCATCATCTCCTCCTGTCTTTTCAGCATCCTTTCCTACATAGCATCCATCACCATTTCCATTTCATCCATAGTGATGTAGATAGATGCTTGATTAGCTCCAGCTCCTGAGGAAGCCTCCTGACTCTCTCCATGGTGGGTCCTTTCCCATTGCACTCTCCTTGTTGATTGTCTAACCAATTCTCCAAATCTAAGCTATCTAATTGATTCCAAACTCTGAATCCAAATTTCAAATCCACGGGGGCTAGCTTTCTCAGTGAAAGCACCAAAATGTTGGAATCAAAAATGGCCACCAACACTAGTTATGTGAAAGCACCAATATCCAGTCATAGATCTCAGATAATATAAAGTAGAGAATATAAATTGAAGAATAAGAAAATTAAAACAAAAAGAAAATAAAGAGAGACATAGATTTATAGTGGTTCAGCTAACTCCGGCCTACGTCTGCTTCAAAGATTTTCCTTTTATTCGTTTATGTTGCTGGTTACAGTTACAAATCCGTGAAATTCCAGAATAAAAATGGTAAAGTATAGCCTAGGCATAAGATAGAATGAAGCAGAAAGAAGATCCATTTGCTGATGCCATGTCCGCTGTATTTATAGAAGAAGACATAAAAATATCTCGCTCAAAACCCGGATCGGGAACCCTGAAGCCAAGACGAGTCTGCCCAGGAAGTTTAGGGCCCACCAAAGCCCATAATAGGGATCGGGGTTTATCCCTATTTTGATGGAGTTAGAGGCTGCTATCTCTATGTGGTGTTCCTCATGTTGTAATATGCTTGTACTCCAAGTTTCATGTTGATAGCTTCTGTAGATTTTGAGTTATTGACCGATCATTGCTGCAAATTCAACTAAAACGATCCCTAAGTAGGGATGAGAGCCGCTCCCTCCAAACTCCTCTTCTTGGGGTGCGATCCCTAGGGTGGACTCCCTTGGGTCCCCTCTTCTTGTTCCCAAAGTTTCACCCCAATCCGCCTTGTGGTTGTTGAGTTATGGAGCGATCATTGTTGAGTTGTGTTGTGTGCATTGTGTTCAATCCAATCCATCTACTCCAATCCCTATATTCCGATCCCTTTCTATAGAGTTAATATTCCGATCTGATCCCTCTCCTAGAGTGAATTCTAGTTCCATACTTATCCATTTTTTGAGTGTTGTTCATCCGAGTCCATTCAAATATAGTCCATAGTTTCAAATATAATCGATCTCCAATCCTGGTAACCATCTCTCCGGACTTTCTGCCTTAATGATCATGAAGTCTGTTAGGTTAAATCTGCATGTGTACTGCCTGCCAAAAAGGCGGGTTAACACATAAATATATATCATATATAACCGATAATATCAGTATCATAAGTGAAACTTTAATTCATTATATCATATGACATTTCTAAGCGTGAGCATGGTTTTATATTCAAATCAAAATTATTTTGTACATGTGAAAAATTGGTTTAGTGTATAAGTCATTTTAAAGTTGAATATAATTTTATATAATCAAAATTGTTATATACATGCATGTATCGGAACTTGTATGGATGTACTTACACATACATGGATGTGTGTGTGAGTGTGTGTGTGTGTGAATGGGGTGTATCAAAGCCGATCAATATAATAAATGACATTTTGATTTATTGTATCATAATTTACTTTATAGCTGGACATAGTTTTTTATTCAAACTAGAACAACTATATGTATACATGTATGTGTATCAGAGATATATATACACATACATCGAAGTTTATAAATATCAGTATCATGAAAGAAATTTGGATTTATTGTATCAAAAGTTACTGTAAAGACAAGCATAATCTAATATTCAAGTTAGAAATGCTATATACATGTATCAAAACACATACATACACACACACACAAAGAGATATATATATATATATATATTGAAAAATATCGGTATAATAATCGAAAATTTGGTCTATTTTATCAGATGAAAATTTTAAGAATGGACATAGTTTTATATTCAAATCAAAACTATTTATTACATATCTTAAAACTATTATGTATACATTTATGTGTGTCTATATATACATATACATCTATATATGTACATACAAATACATATACATATATATGTTCATGTATATTTGTATGTATGTATGTATATGTAAATATGTATCGAGACTGATAAATATTGTTATCATACATGGAATTTTAGTTTAACGCATAGGATGTTGTATCAAATGACATTTTTAAGAAAGAGCATAGTTTTATATTCAAACCAAAACTATTTATTACATGTCTTAAAATTTTTATATGTGTGTGTGTGTGTGTGTGTTTGTATGTATGTATATCAGTGTGTGTGTGTGTTTGTATGTACGTATATCAGTGTGTGTACCAAAACGTATTAATATCAGTATCATAAGTAAAATTTTGATATAGTGTATCAGGAAGTCATTTCAAAGTAGAGCATGATCTTGTATAGAAATAAGAAAAGAAATTTTTTGTTGTATATTTAGTAAAATCTTATAATGAATTAAGAAAATATAATGAAAAATCATATAATTTTAAGGATAAGAAAAATAAAATAATCTTTGATCATTTTTACACGATAAAGCAAAAATATGTTAGCCATTTTTTAGTGAAAATATTTTTAAATGTTTACTCCGAAGCAGGCCTGACCCTAGGGCAAGGTCGGCGTGACAACCGCCAAGGCCAACCGATCCGGCAGGAACAACGGATGGTGAAGTGGTGACAATTTAGCATTTTATTAAGATAAAAATATTTTACATGGAAGTATTCTTAATTGAATGCATTCTTTGGTGGAAAGTTTGTTATTAGCTCAATGGAGCAACCTAAGCTTAAGTCCCATCAATGTGTAATTTTTTTCAATCGCATACACTATAGAGTATAGAATGATGTTAGACAACATGCTCATTATTACATGTCTTTATATATGGTTTGAACAGAACCAAAGAATATTCAACAATACTACTATCCCTATAGGTAATCAGATCTATGCCATATCTCTTTTCATTTATAATTGGGTTGTAGACCCTAGCTATAAATTGTCTAAAAATGACTTCTTCAAGGCATTCCTTAATAAAGTTAAAATTCACATTGATATCTTGAAGGAAATAATTATTCATAATATTGGTAGACACAACTTGGCCATAAGTAGCGAACTAATAAATAACTTTAACGAAGGCAGCTCCCCATACACTCTACTCTGGGTTGAACACCAAGTATGTAATCCTGTCGTAACACACTTATTCACTATGATATATATCTATTGTTAGTGAGACTTTTTGTCTCACCACACCCGAATGAACGTGAAGTAACTTTAGTAATAATCACTTTACAGATTTAGAATCGGCAAATTTAAGTAATATTAACTTTGCATTTAGGTAGTAAATGTGCCGCTAGAAGCTTATAGAATTAAGTAATTGCACTTTAACTAATTGTTAAAATGTCAAATCGAACTAGTACTTTAATTAAAATAAAGACTGAACAAAATCTAATACTGAAATCTAGATGGAAATAAACTGAAATGCAAAAAAGTAAAAGATACAGAGAATTTTACATGGTTCGGATATTAAGGGATCCTGCGTCCATGAAGAAAATACCACTTTCTTTTTTATATTCCATTGTACATATTTCAATGGCAGAGAGAGTGCAATGATATCTCTTTTTGAACCTTAAAATATCAAATCGGGAAAAGATACCTCTCTTGCTACAGTGCTTTTTCTATTTATAGTATAATGGTGCACGTTGATAGCCACAATCCTTCTTTCGTTATTTTGTTTCCGCCTTTGGATCATGCCAGGTGTCATCCATCTGTATGGCCTATTTGATGCATGTGGATTGCTGGCGTGTCTTTGGGGAAAACTCGGATTTGAGCAATTGAATTTCTTGTTTTGGCTGGAGATCTGAAATTAAAGCGGGAATGTTTTAAAATTCACGGTGGGTGGTTTATAATTTGAATGGGCTCTGAGTTCTCACCTTTTGAATGGTGAATAACCCGGGCATTACTCCTTTTTTGTGGGTGTGAGTACGACAAGCTGTTGTCCCTTTTTTCTTCATGGTGAATTGCATTGCTTTTATTACTTTTGCCTCAAAAGATGGTTGCTTCTTTGATCTGCCGTGAGCATTGACAATTTTTACAAGGTTGTTTAGGATGATCGGGCTGCCTTTTTTTGAAGGCAATCACCTTATGCGATTCTATGCCGAGCTGCTCTGAGCCATGGACTGTGTGGGTTATTGATAAGGGAGACTTATGTCTTTACCATTTATTTGTAAGCGTGGACTTGCATCGGTGCACTGTTTGAGTGGCCATGTGCGTAGCCCTTGGACTGCTTTTGACTCCACGTAGTACTGCTTAGGTAGCCCTTGGTTGGTGCAGTGCAAATCCATTCTTGGAGATATCAGTGATGTACAAGCTCTAAGAATGATATTGGGGTTTATTCAGCCCCGTTGAGTGCAACATGGTCCTTTTCTTTATACTTATATTTCGTTGGATGTTTGTTTCTTATGACGGTATGCTGTGTCATCCCTAGTGTTGGAAAAAGAGGGGTCGGTGCATCCCTATTTTCCTTCAATGCAAGATTGTTAGTACATTTCTACTATTTGTATATATTGGCTTGTGAGGGTAGTATGTCATTGATTGCGTGCGTTTTCTTTTAAGTGAGATGTGTTATGCTATGATGCCATATATACAACTTCTTATGTTGCAGCGTAACATTAACGTTTTATTGTTATTTAGGATTTTGGTTATGCTGTAGTTCCATGTATTATAGTTGTAGACCGTTTACTATGCTTTGTGACCGTGTTCGGTTTGGGCTCCGTATCGTAATGTAACACTGAGATTAGGAGGATCGGCGCAGTTTGAATCTTTATTTTTGTCTTACAATTTTCTGAGCATAGTATCTTCTTAACCTCGCTTCTTCCTTGTAGTCCATCTTTTATTATGAGGGCATACCATTTTGATCTTGGTACTTACTTTATTTTTCCCCCAACTAGATTTTTTATGCATAAATTAACTTGAGAAAATTTAATAAGAAATTTCCATACTATTTTGTAGGAATTTGATTTCAATTACAAGTGGTTTGATGAAGAAGATATGCATGGACAAAAAGAACACAAAGGAATGAAGATGGAAATAATTCAAAGTGAAGATCATAGAGGACCTCACCTACCCACCTACCTAAATGTATAAATTAGAGGCTAACGCACATGCTTATGGAATTAATGGCTTCATGTACACTTAAATGATGATTAGTAGAAGCTAATGATTACTTGGCCTCCACACTTTCTCAAGGGTATTTTGGGCACTCCCCAAAAATATGAATTACGGTTTAACGCATGTATAAGTACCCCTTATGTTCATGTAACCCTTCTCCCTCTTAGTCTCTCTTAGTTTAGTTTAGGCTCACAAATAAACAAGCTCTTCTCTTTCTCTTTTCATGGCTACTTAGCCATTTTTATCTTCATGTAATTTTTCTTTTTTATGCAATTTAATATATGATCTTTTCCCTTTCTTGTTTATTTCCTTTCATGTTATAGTGTAGATTTACTTACATGCAAGTAGAATAGTTCTAATTCTTGTTAATTAGCTCTCTTTTTCATTTTGCTCTCTTTTTCCTTTCTTTTTGCTTTAATGTTGCTAGCTACATTTGTTAATCCAATGACAAATATGAGAGGCTAAACCCCTTCAATTTAGGGGTAATGAAGCTCTCTAATTATGTAGCTTTAACTATTTGTTAATTCATGCTCTCCTTTTGTGCTTAATGAAGAATGATTGAAGTGGTTTTATTGTTGTTTTTGCTTTGAATTTGATAGCCTATATTGTTGACACCAAATAGGCTATGCTTAAACAATCACTAACACTAATTGCCTCTTCATCAAAATAAGATTATGGCAAAAGAAAGTGATTTGAAATTAAAATTTGATGGTCTATATTTCTAATCAATAGTTAATAGGCCATACTTAAAATAGATTTCATTTTCATTGTCAAATTTCATGAAAGTTAGTAAGTGGTTTAAGGGGTGTGTTATAGTTTGATGGCTTATGTTGACTAATCAATAGCACAAATATGCCATACTTATGATAAGCACATCAATTAAAGCACTAATGACAATAAAAGAGAGATTATGCATATGTGTTGAATTACATAATCTAGAGAGTGGATTTATTCTCTAAATTGTCATTTAACCCTTATATTTGCAACTCTTTTCTTTTAGTTAGTTAGCTAATTTTCTAATTCTCTAGCTTAACTTTCACTCGAATTTAGTTTAATTTGATTGAATAGTTTATCCCTATCATATTTGAATAGGTCCAGGAAAATAAATACACTGATTTCTCCAGGAAGTCAATTAATTCAACTAGTGCTTCTGCACTAAGGTTCTTTTCTATCTTGAGTACCTTTATAGGGTCCTTTGGATCTATTTATTTGTCTTCAATACCATCTACCGGCTTTAACTCCTTCTTTGATTCCCCTAATCTTGGGTCTATCTCACTTTCCGCTTCCCCTTCTGGTGTGAGTTCACTAAGGATGCCTATTTTTGGGCTTCTTCGGAGAAGTATTGTGCCTAAACTGAATTATATTCATCAGTATCGATCATGTGCATATATGTTCTTTTCACTTTCTTTATGGATTTTGGTGTCGTAGAACGGTTTGCCTCGGTATCGTTTTTTGTGCTCTGTACCGATGCGGTTCTTTGAATTTGTTTAGCTTTATGTTTATTACTATTATCAAAAATATCAGAAGAGACAGCGGAATAGTTTCAAACAATTTTATTGCTAGAGTCAAGAGTTACATTGTATACTTCCCTAACTAAAAATTGTTTGCCTCTTATTGATCCTACCTCAATAGGAGCATTGAACTTCATAGGAAAGTTTTTCTAAGAGATGACGACCCCTCAATCTATCAGTGCGGGTCTTCCTAGAAAGGCATTGTATGGTAATGACTGATCAATGGTTAAGAAGCTGTCATAAAATGACTTATGTAGAGGGGCGGTTCCAGCTGTGACATGCATGCATGCAGATCTTATTGGGATGGTTGCTGTGTTGTCGAACCCGTGATGGTTCAAAGCTGGGCTTAAGGATTTCTAAGGGAAGCTTCATCTTGTCATATGCTGATTTGAAGACGATACTGACTGAACTAACTAAATCAACAAAGGCTTTCTTCATGGTGCAGTTTGAGATCAGCACTATAACAATAAGCGGGTCCTGATGCAGGAATACCACTCTTATTGCATCTGCTACTGGGAAAACTATCTCATGAGCTGGCCTCTACTCGACATGGAAAATCGTTCTTTTCTGTACCTTGGCCTCTTGCACATACCTCTCTTGTGATTTTTTGCTTACCCCACCAAGGTGTGGTCCTTCATGGATCAAGTCTATGAGGTTAAAGGGTTGTCTATGTGACGACCCGACTTTTCGACTCTCGAAAACTGACATCAATACGTTCACTGTATAGCATGTCGAACAATGAGTGCTGGAAAGGCAGATTGTTAGGGGAAAAGAAAGAAGGTAGAAGAAAGAAGAAACTAAACAAATACAGAATCTCACAGTAGATCGAATAATATATAATATTAACAGCTCTTTACACAAATCAAAACTGTAATATATATACCTCAAATCAGAGTACACAAATCAGTAATTACCAGCCTGGACAGTTATAACGGCCTGTCCTTACAATTGCTGATAATTTCAACAGACATTGCAGCCGAATAAAACAAGTACGAGAATACGTCTCAGTCTTCAGCTCATTTCCTGAGCTCTAAAGCAATCCAATTTGAATCTGTAATATGCTCGGCCTGACCCGAGCATTATTATAATTAATAACACACAAATCAGTTTGGTAAACCAACGTGAGTAAACACACTCAATTTGATTTATTAAGTTATAAAACCTTCTTAAAATAAGGATATCGTAAGACCATACCGCACATAAACACAGTCGGGTTTTTGCCTTATGATCAGCAAACCATTTCTATTGAAAATCTAGTGATATTATAATAAAGTCTAAGGGTCAAAATAATAATAATCAAGTAGTTGTGATGCTCGTGCTGTGTACATCACAACAATACTAGTATAAAATCAAAACTCGATAAGGCTCGTTCGTTAATTATGTAGGATTCCATGGAGTTGCCCTCAGTGCTTCAAGAACGGTCCTCCTGCACAAGGATTAGGGTTATCCTTTCGAAGTATCATACCCGTCTAGCCAGGGTATTATAGGAAAAATCATATCTGGTCTTGCTAAGACCGAGTGCATTGCTCCAGCATGCCAAAAACAACTGAAGGTATCGGTATTGCTAGAAAAAGGAGCCGATTACACCGTATGGGTTTGCCAACCCTACTGGCCATGCCTCTTATCTCTGGTTTTAGTCATTTCCACTGATGAGGCTACGTTCGGCGTTCCAGCTTACGCACCGCTCCAAAAATAGATCACGGAAACCTATATCCCACACCACAATGGCCTTGGAATCACATACAGATTTCCACATCTCAAATAGACCTTGGAATCACACACGGATTCCCATACCCAACGGTCTTGGAACCACACATGGATTTCAACATCTCAATATAACACGAAACTCCTCTATAGAACCGTATATGGTTTTGGAGTGGTAACGGTTCTGAGTCATCTCTTATGAGTACACTCCCCTGCTTCCCGGGTGCTCCATAAACCATCCGTCGATATTCCGGAATGCTCAAGACCGGTTCTTTAAGAAATAATCCGACAATACATAAGAGCGGGGATTACCCCCTAACCGTTTAAGTGGACGAATCTCCTTATCATTTATCCTAGAAGAACAACAAGTTTATATGTACAGTATAGCACCTCGAACAGTAACTGTATCATATAATTTCCGTGTTTCTTCTAGATATTTCCAGAGTTAAAATCCTTCGATGTTAAGTAGGAAATCATTTCCCTACCACCAAAATTAAGAAGGATTACATATTTGGGCCAAGATTTGATAGTCGGTTATTTAACTATCAAATAACAAACATTCAAACAACGATTACATCTTCCACTGAAATCACTAAGCCTCATTTAATTTGATTTCAATAAATCGAATTTCCTTATTAAAACATTCATATACTTATTTCATCGGAATAAGTATATTCACAAATCCTTTCTTTCAAAAATACATGAAAACTATTTGAAAAAAAATAGATAAGGAAGTGCCATTCGGTATCGACAATGGATCACAGCTCGATGGTTGCGTCTCTATCCCATAAAAACCAAACTTAACTTAGGCAATCTCTACCTTTCGATTTCCGCCATGCAATCAATCATAGATCGTAGTTTGCATAATGGTTACATCGCCATCCCAGCGAATCCATAAAAAACTGTCGACAATCTCTTCCCTTCAAATTACGCTATGAAAATATACCATTACTTCCCAAAATCTCATTATTTTATAAATATCTCAAAACTATTTATAAGGCTTCTATATAGATTTCCAAGTGTAATCTAGGAAAATATTCTTTTATAAATCTCAAACCATTTGTAAAACTTCCCCTTTCAAATTTCAAACCTCTTCCAAATTTATAAACTTCTTTAACAAAATTCTTTTATAAAATAGTTTCCTTTTATAAACAATTTAGTATATAATTATAATAAATAAAGTTTTAACATCACAAAAATATCTTAACCATTTTTAATAATATAAAAATAATCTTTTAAAAATAATAATGATTAATAATTTAACCTTTAACATTTTAAAATCTAGTATAAGTAATTAACTTTAAATCAACTTTTAAATAAAATTAATTAACTTTACAATAACTATTATTAATGAAATAATTATCTAGTTCTAAATCACTAAAAATAAAATAATTTATTCCTTTAAACAAAATCAAATAAACAATTAACTTTAAAACATAATTAAGCTTACTAAATAAAGGATTTTATAAACATTTGTAAAATAATAATTAAATAAACAACTTGTATATATATAATAATTTAATAAAACATTTTACTCCAAATTATAGAATTTGAAGTCAACCAAAACCCATAACTTTCCATATTCAGAAAAAGGCTTAACGATCACAATGGTACTTAACGAGCTACCATTAAATTAAATTTAACTTTCTAAGTTAAATTACATGCATTTACATAATAATAGGCATATATGTAAATCGAATCCATAAATAACAATCAATTGTTAACACATCAATTATCCAGTGTAAATCCACTGGCACTTAAAATAATTATCCAAATTAATCTAATAGCAGAATGAGAATTTATTCTGCTAACCAAGGTCATTTACAATAAAACTCTTTCATTTATTTTTCAACGGTGTTTATTTGGCCAAATATGTCACACCAATATATTTCAATTCAGTTACGATATCATTGAACAATGGAATTTAAAACAATCCATTATCTATTTCATACATGATTCAATACTGGAAAAAAATTTAAAAATAAACTCAAACAGTTTAATAGCAATTGGAGATGTTATATCGTCATCCTAGATAAATTTCAACAACCACCAATTTCAACAACCCAAATAAGAAAAATAAATTTTATTGACCATAAAAATATACCGATTAACCAAATGAGTAAGTTTAACTCACCTTGAGTTTTCAATTTTCCAAACGTTCCAATTTTAAATTAAATAGAATGACGTTCGATTTAACATAAAATTTTAGCTAGCTCCAATCAACTCCAAATCGATTCCAGAATGTAGTATTCGTCACTATGATTCCATCACCACTTGTTTTGTCTCAAACAGACCTCGTACGAATGAGATACGATTTTTATAAGTTATCGATACTTTTTAAATTAAATAAAATAGAAAAATCACAACTTTTACCCAAAATTACAGGAACGCCCCTCATTGCTTCTTCCCCAACCTCTTGCTCTCCCCTGTACATGAACTTAGATGCACGGCCGTGCACAACCCTACCCATACTTCCTCAATCCTCCACGAAATGGCACGAGACCATCGCTATTCTTCATCACTTCGCGAGAGCCTCCATCCTACCCAACCTCATCAAGTATGGTCCAAGGTTGGCCATCGCGACCTGCTGCTGCGCTCAGTGGCGAGCACTGTTCACGCGACAAAGTTTGTCGCCGTATGATCCAAGATTTGGTGACAAGCTGCCAATTTGCACCTCGAACACGAATCCACCGTCTATTTCTCAAATCGATGATCCATTACTCAAGAATCTAAAACCCTAGCTAGTTGCACCGCTGTCGAACTTCCCAGAAAGCTGTCGCACCCCCTAACGCATACATCACCACGAAGATCCAAGCAAGATTGACCCATAGAAACAAGTTTTGGATTTTATAGTTTAGTATTTTGAGAGATTAAATTTTTTGAATTCCAATCTCTTTTCTTTATTCTTTCTTCTGTTAAGCACAGTTTAAATAAGCAGGTGGGAAGGCGAAAGTTACTGTAGTGTGGCTGAACACAGGGTAGGGGTGGCTGATAAGATGTTTAAATGGCTACGATTAAAAAATTATATTTTTATATTCAAAAATATCTCGTTTATGTACCTCGAAATTCTGAACTCCTATCGAGGTGTGCCGCCTGGCGCTCCTAATATTATATCCCTATTTCGAATGCAATGGAACAAGTTTCAGGATCTAATTCGATCGTATGTGAAAGATAGCTTTTTAAACCCAATTAAAAAATTAAATTTTCGATATTAAATTCAATGCGTTTCTATCCCATACGACCAAACGGTAACTCCAATCGCTACGAAAATTGAAATCCGATAATAATACACAATTACGGATCCAATAGAACTAGTTTCGTCGAATTCTGAGACTGTGCCCTGGATCGCTATTTTTTTCACAGATAAATTTATATATATATATATATATATATATATATATATATATAATTTCAAATTTTAATTTATCGACTTTTAATTTCATTCAAAAGTCCACTATCATTACTCTAATTCAAACAGAGTTTAAATCAACTTTAGAAATCATTTCCATTCACATCTAACTCCAGATTCACATATTTACCCAATTTCATATATTAAATTTACTATTCACCAAATCCATTAAATCGCTATATTTGAAATTTTAAACCATTTCACTAATTTAACCAAAATTCCCATATTTAAAATCCATTAAATATTTCAAATTCAAACGGCTGAAATTATGGGTCGTTACAGTCTGGTCGGTTTTCCTTTGGGTCGGGAGTGAGGTTTCCACTTCTATTTTCATTGTCGGCCTTCTGAAAGCTGCCCAAATAGCCTTTAAGGATTAGTATTTCTATTTCATTCTTCAAATGCCTGCAGTTGTCAGTGTGATGACCGTTGGCGCTATGGAAGCGGCAGTATGCTACACCCTGATTCCGCTCTGCTTTCTTCCTTTTATTCGGTATGTTGTATGCGATCTCAGCCTTGGTTATCTCGTATATCTCCCTAGGAGTGGGAGTAAGGGGATTTTTGGTGGTGAGGTTCAATTCCTTTTATCGCTTCATGGGTGGGTGGTATTCTTCTGGCCCCATTTTCTTATCATAGCTGAGGGCGGAAGTTCTCTGAGGTTGCACTGCAGATCTGGCTTTCTCCATCCTAGTATAGCCAGCTGCTCTTTCATATAAATCCCTCATGCTATGGTATTACTTTCTGTTGTTTTTATCCCATATAGTTGTTCCTTTTCTAATTCCGGCGAGCACCACCATTAGTAATGCTTCTTCGCTAGTCACTCCAATCCGAAGTGTCGCGGCTTTGAAGCGGTTAATGAAATTGCACAGGCTTCATTTCACCCTGCTTTACATACGACAAGTATTGACATCTAGGGAAGCTTCTCTCCCCGAATAAAATTGCCTCAGAAAATCAGTAAACATATGTCTCTAAGATCGGACCTCCCTTGGTTTATACCTCCTGAACCATAGGGAGGCTACGCCAGCTAAGTAAACGGCGAACAACTTACACCGAGCCATCTTTCCCTTCAAGATGTCCATGTAATACTCAAAGGTACAGAGGTGGTCGTCGCGGGTTGGTAGTTCCATCGAACTTATCAATTGTAGGGGCTTTGAAGTTATCAGGGAAGTCTGCTTCAATGACGGTCTCACTGAACGTGGATGGAACCTCTTACTCTATTTTTTCTCCAGTGCATTGTTGACATATTTTTGCTAGCTGCTCTACTCGAGCCTTTAGTTGATGGTTTTAGCTCTCTCTCGAGTAAATCTGGGATGAATTACCCTCAAAAGCGGTGTCCCCATCATCCAAAGCAGATTGGGTTTGTTTTTCCAATAGTAATGGGTTAACATTGGCCGGCTTTGTTTTGATATGAGGATTGGCCTGGATCCTGCTTTTCATCTTGGTATTAGATTTAAGGCCAGCGTTACTGTTCCCATCTCTGGGAGTGCCATTATCATTCCTCGTTGAATAGCTAGCGACGTAGGTAAACAATGGCGGTATTAGAACTAGGCCAACCGGTAGCAGAAGATATGAGTGAATTTCAAATTTTTTTACCCTATAGGATTTTTATTGGGCCTATGAAGTCTAATTTATTTAGAACGTTTCTAAATTTGATTTAAATAAAATCATATATTTCATTTAAATTTATAAATAGTTGATCAAAATTTAATTTATTTTCAATATATATATATATATATTTGTGTATGTGTGTGCATGTGTAACACAATATTCTGTGAAGGGTAAAACATAAATTTATATGGACGCTGAGAATTACATCGCAATAGACATGTTAGCTCATCTCATATGTATTGTATGTTGTCCAAATATGTATATATGTTTATGCTTACTATATATAAAACCAAGAGTGTGTGTGTATATATATGTGTGTGTGTGTATTATGAGAAAATATTATACATATATTTATACGTAAATTTAATAGTGTTAAATAATATATAAATATATGTATATATAAAAGATATAAATTCATAACTTTTATTTTATATATATATACTAAAGTAACATATTTATATGTATAGAATATATATATATATATATATTATTTAAATGTAAATATGATTTAGAATGGTTTATATATATTACAAAATTGAAAAAAAATCTCCTTTTTATTATTAAATGTTCTAGATTGAATACACAGCGGGTAAAATTTTAATTATAATTTTATTATAGTAATAAATAAATATCTTGACTTACTTAGTTAAAAAATTAAAACTAAAATGATAGAAAATAAATGATTGAAACCTTCCCGATTCGTCGGATTGCTAGTCTTTAAATCGCAGACCCTTTGTTATCGAATAGCTATTGAGTTTAATTAATTTGATTTTATTTGCGTTGGATCACTAGGAGGTATATTCGGCCAGCAATATGCAGAGAGAAGGTAGACAAAAAGTCTTCTAAAGGTTGAGGTTAGAGATGCATATATATAAGAGAATTGGAGATATTTTATAAAGAGAGGAATTCGTCTACCAGTAAATTAATAAGCTCCAAAGTTCAATTCAAATCACTGCCCAACTTGTTACGTTCATCATATGACCTATCATGGTTATCTAACAATCATTAAGAATCCATCTTCCCACTGTTTAGAGAGTTCTTTCTGAATGACTTCGCTCCTTCAAATGGAGCCATGACGGTAGATTCCCACGCGTTACACACCCGTTCGCCACTTTGTTCTCAACGATTCCGATTCCAGCAAACTACGGCTGAAAATCAAGTAGCTAGCCAATGTTTATACTAGGGTTTTTGGAGTTCTCCCATTCTCTTGTGAATAAAGCTGGTGCTGATTATTCTCATAGTAAGAAGAGTCAACCAAGGAAAGTCACATTAGGTAGTGCAGGGGGCACAACAGATGACTTCCTTAGTCTAGTTCCATGTTGTTCTCATTAAAAAAAAGAATCGCAGGAAGAGCGGTTAAGCTCCGTCAAAACCAAGGGCATCGCTGCTACTTCTGGTGCCACTGGAAGGGCACCCTTTGTTGTTTTTAATCTTGGCACCGGGATAGCAGTGAAGCCAGTCTTGTGGAGCACCTTCCTTCCCCTAAGTATACTGGTGGTGTCCCATTTTCAATTTCATAGCTATATGCTTGCTTTTCACAGGCAAGTCGGCTTGGTTAATACTTGCCTTTGCTACAGGTGCGAAGCGAAGCACCACCTGTGAAGAGTAAGATTCCGATCTGGGGGAATATCTTTTTCAAAGATTTCGTGTGGTGGTCCCTAATGAGATGGGAAAGCAAAGAAAACGCGAATCGCGCGGAGCCTGGATCAATATCTAACTTCATCTCTTACCAATTCTTTTCCATCTTAGCCCTCCATCTCCAAGCCTTTGTTGCATCATCTTATGGTTCATATTGCTCTCATTTTGGTCGAAATTTTCAACCCCTTTCATGGGCTTAAACTCATTTTAAGCCCAAATAAATATTGTTAATTAAATCTAATTTAATTGCTCATCGATATTGCATATTGATCGGTATATTTATAATTATTATAAATATATACAATAATATTTACTCCTTAAATCATATTCAAAATTTTATAATTAATATTTCATAAATATTAATTAATTAATAATAATTATAAACTAATTAAATCGTTTGGTCTAAAGAGAATTCATCATTCAGTTGTGTGACTCGTTAGATGTAAATTCAATCAGCGAATAACATCGAAATATTTGAATGTTAACATTCACACATCACTTAGCAGGTGATGTGACATTTTGACCAAATTTATCGCTTACTTAGTTGCGGTAAAATCTAATTTCACTTTATTAAGTGTTACCCAGTTGTGACATTTATTTACACCAATTCTCTTCGTCAAAACTATATCACTTTGGACTTATGGAATTTGATAATGGTAAAAATTCCACTATCATCCACAATCAACTCTATTGTCCAAATACAAAGTCCTTAGTTCAATAATAATAATTATTATTAATCGAAATGCTCTGACCAAAGACTTTGACTTTGAGTTGACTTGAGTTGAACATGATACTAACCCCATATAACTGAGGAGACGAATCCTCTCTTGAATAGTGCTTCACTTCCAATACTTCCAGTCGACCCAACTATAGTCAATCGATGGAATGCCATACCATGATATGATAATAATCAAAGCAGAGCTTCATATTGAAGATCCATAGTATTCTCAAGTCAAGAGAACTGTGTAAATCAATTACATCGATATTTTCTGTTTGACCTTAGTTGTATTAACCAGCAGAAAACTATCGAGTGCGTCGTTCGATGGTTATCCTATAACTATCACTACATAATCTCTAGGTGCCCCTCAGCAACCATGATTAATACACTACCCAATATTTGGAGAGCGTTATGTACTCTAGTCTTAACAGACACTTCGATATCCAGTCTCAATGCATCTTGACTAGGAACATTTAAAATGGTATATATTTGTTTACATTGTGATAAATTACTCACAGTTACAATACTTTGTAACTACTATCACAAAACATACATTTATGTATTTTCTATTAAATATACTTTTAATTAAATTAATTAATTAATATAACACATTATATCAACTATATAATAGAAAGAAAACACCTTTTATTCAAACAAGATTGGTTACCGAGTTAGATATATGTAACAAATTACATAATTGCCTCTAGAACATACCCCTAGCCCTATCAATCTCCCACTTGCATTTGGGGTCAATTACAAAATCTTATTCTAACTTCTTCAATCGATTTCCTTAAAACCAATTGGGTTGGTTGCTTAGCGAACGGATATGCTATTATGTTTTAATCATCTACTCTATCGATTAACTCTCTCCGATGTTGGTACCATTTTACTCCGATTGTGCAGCTAGCATTCCAATTAAGGTGCATATACATGGTTTTGTTAAATCTATCATTTTGACGATGTAGTTAATGATATATGCTCCCATTTTGATTTTTACATGTCGGTAGGGGTGCCTAATCTAGTTTTAGTCTCTGGCCTCAAGCAGAGGAGTGTGCGAGAACTGACGCCCATAGGTATTTTGGTGGTTTTATCAGGAATATCAAGAAGGTCAAGACTCAGCCGATGGACACTTTAGGGGGCACAAGGGAGAAAGACATACTTAAGATTTTCGCGCTTGAGGACTCCTTGAACGGAGTTTGGAGCAGGGTCGCCTTCTTCTCAGAAAAATTTAGACAAGGGAAAACTAAGAGCAAGACGAGGTAGGTTTTTTTTGCCAAAGTGCATGCAAATGTGTAGAATATATAATTGTGCGCAGATCTTTAATGAGTATGGACAGAACTAAGTAAACTTGAATAGACCTTAGTTTCTGATGTTTACCTGGTGATCTTTAAGCAGTTTCTGGAATCGTACCTGATTTGTAAGTTATAGTACATTCCATGTATTGTTTTACCTTTCATTTTCCGGATTAGCTTTTTGTGCACCTCATGGATCCTGAACCGAGCTTTTGACATGCGTCTTTTGCTGCATGCTTGGCATGATCTGCCACCTCGTTCGGAGGCAAGCTCACGTTCATGCGCTTGGCATACTCTGCCCTGCTATTTTGGAGGCAGACTAATATTCGACTATGAAGTCAGGTTGTGTACTTACAACATTATTAATTCATGTGCATAGTTTTTATGACTGGTTCAGGCTATCTGATATCCTTGCGTCCAGTGTCGCTATGTAAACAAATTAACAAAGAGAGATTTTTTATATACCGGTTCAGACCATCTAATATCCCTTCGACCAGTTTGGTTGAGAAAGTCGGACTACGTTTGGTTCAACTTCGTTTTGATAGCTGGTTTGGGCCGTCGAATATCCTTACATCTAGTGTGACCATATTAACATAATTAACATGAAGGGTTTTTTATACTAGTTCGGGCCATCTAATATCCCTACGTCCAGTATGGCTATGTTAAAAACATTAACATAAATGGATTTTTATACTAGTTTTTACCGTCTAATATCCCTATGACCAATTTGGTAGAGAAAGCCGAGCTTCGTTTTGTGCAGCTTCATTTTGATAGCGGGTTCAAGCCGTTTGATATTCCTACATCTAGTGTGTCCTTGTTAATATAATTAACGTGGAGGGTTTTTATACTAGTTCAGACCGTCCAATATCCCTAAGTCTGGTGTGGCTATGTTAACAGCATTAACATAGAGGGATTTTTATATTGGTACGGGCCTTCTAATATCCCTACGACCAACTTGGTTGAGAAAGCCGGGCTATGTTTTATGTAGCTTCGTTTCTGTTTTGGGATAGGGTCCCTTTTAGCAGGAATTGTTTGATGGGAGTCATCCAGTTGTTCTCCTCAGTTTGCTGAAGTGTGGGTTCAACAGAGGACCACTTCTGATTTTTTGCCGTTTCGTAACCTTGAGCCCCTTGAGTTATTGCCCGTCAGGCTCTGATTAAGACCAGTATCTGATTTGATTCTGTTATACTTGGCTCTGCGTAATGCCCTATTGGTACCGCCTTCATTTCATTTGACACTTTGGTGCTCGCAAGTTTGGCTAATGAGTCGGCAAACGAGTTGTTTTCATGTGGAATTTATTCTATGCTAAACTGTTCGAATTTCTTTGGTAATTTCCTAGAAAGTTCCACATATTTGTCCAAGGTTGGTTCCTTTGTTTGGTAATTTCCCACCACTTGGTTAAAAACTAATTGAGAATCGCTATGAATTTTGAGGTGGGTTACCTTCATTGCCTCGGCCATTCTCAGGCCTGCAAGGAAAGCTTCATATTCTGCAACGTTGTTGTTTGCTTTGAAACCAAGCTGCACTGCTCCATATAGATTTTGCTTATCTAGAGTGGTTAGTACATACCCAATTCCTGCTCCCTATTCATTTAATGCTCCATCCACAAATAGTTTCCAAACTGAGGGGTTGAGGCTTCTTCCTCTGGTTGAGGTTCGGCAGGCATGTTGTATTCTACAATGAAGTCTGCCAGTGCTTGACCTTTGATTACCATTCGAGGACAATAAGTGATGTCATATTGACGGAGCTCCATTGCCATTTCAGTAAGAACTTTGATGTTTATGGCTTCTGCAGTATCTATCTTAGGGGGTTTGTCTGTGAGGACTTTTGATGGGATGTGCTTGAAAATAGGGTCGCAACTTCCTTGCTATAAGCCAGCTTTTCAACAACTAAGTAGTTCAACTCTGATCCCAATACATGCTTGCTGGTGAAGTAGATGGGCCTCTAGATATGTTCATCCTCTCGTATTACTGCAGAGCTAATAGCTTTATCAGTTACAACTAAATAAACATTCAAGTCCTCACATGTTACAGGTTTTGATAGTATGGGAGTGTTGACTAGATGATCCTTTAGGTTTTGGAAAGTGGCTTTGCATTCCTCCATCCATTCAAAATTTCATTCTTTCTTTACCTGGTCGAAGAATGGGGTGCACTTGTCGGTTGTTATTGAAATGAATCTGCTCAGTGCTACCACTGTGCCATTTAAGCTCATCAGATCCTTCAATGTTTCTGGGACCCCCTTTTGGCTTATGGCTTCTATGTTTTTGGGATTCGCTTCTATGCCGCGCGCAATTACAATATACCCTAGGAATTTCCTTGATTGAATAGCAAAGTTACATTTTAGAAGGTTCGGGTTAATACTATACTGCTGCAGGACTTCAAATGTTTGCTCTAGGTCTAGTTAAATAGCTACCTGATTGTGACCTGATTATTCATCCATGAGTGAGAGCAGTTCATGTCCACTGGTTATATCTACTAAATGATCAATTATAGGTAAAGGGAAGCTATCCTTCGGGTATGCCTTGTTGCGGTTGGTATAATACATGTAGGTTCTCTATTTTCCATTAGATTTCTTTACAAGCATTGGGTTAGCGATCCCTTTTGGGTAATATACCTCCCTAATGAAACAATTTTCCTTTAATTTTTGACTTCTTTGTATAGGGCATTGTATCTTTCTTGATCTATAGTTCTGCGCTTTTATCTAACTGGATGGGCATCTGGATCGATGTTAAGTGCATTAGAGATGATAGCTGGGTCTATTCCTATCATATTTGAATGAGTCTAGGAAAATACATCCGCCGATTTCTTCAAGAAGTCAATTAATTCAACTCGTGCTTCTGCACTAAGGTTCCTTCCTATCTTAAGTACCTTTATATGGTCCTTTGGATCTATTTGTCCATCTTCAATATCATCTACCATCTTTAACTCCTTCTTTGATGCCCGTAATCTTGGGACTATCTCACTTTCCACTTCCTCTTCTGGTTGTGAGTTCACTGAGGATGCCTATTTCTGGGCTTCTTCGTAGAAGTATTACTCGTAAACTGAATTATATTCATCAGTGTCGATCATGTGCATTTATGTTCTTTTCTCTTTCTTTATGGAGTTTTGTGTTGTAGAATGGTCTGCCTTAGTATCGGTTTGTGTGCTCTGTACCGATGCAGTTCTTTGAATTGGTTTAGCTTCTTTCTTATTACTATTATCACAAATATCAGAAGAGATAGCGGAATAGTTTCAAACAATTTTATTGCTACAATCAAGAGTTACATTGTATAGTTCCCTAACTAAAAAAATTTCGCCTCTTACTGATCCTACCTCAATAGGAGTGTTGAATTTCATAAGTAGGTTTTTCTAAGATGACGACCCCCCAATCTATCAGTGCGGGTCTTCCTAGAAATACAATGTATGGTGATGGCTGATCAATGATTAAGAAGCTGGCATAGAACGACTTATGTAGAGGGTCGGTTCCAGCTGTGAAAAGCAGGCATGCAGATCTTATTGGGATGGTTGCCATGTTGTTGAACCCGTAATGGTTCAGGGCTAGGCTTAAGGATTTCCGAAGGAAGCTTCATATTGTCATATGCTGATTTGAAGATGACATTGACTAAACTAACTGAATCAACAAAGACTTTGTTCAAGGTGCAGTTTGAGATCTGCATTGTAACAATAAGCGACTACTGATGTGGGAACACCACTCCTGCTGCATCTACTACTATGAAAACTATCTCATGAACTGGCCTCTATTTGACATGGAAAATCATCCTTTGATGTACCTTAGCCTCTTGAACATATCTCTCTTATGATTTTTTGCTTGCCCCAGCAAGGTGTGGCCCTCCATGGATCGAGTCTACGAGGTTAGACGGGTTGTCTGCTTGGTTTTCGTTTGGATCGGGAGTGAGGTTTCCGCTTCTATTTTCATTGTCGGCCTTCTGAAAGTTGCCTAAATACCCTTTCTGGCTTAGTCTCTATTTCAATCTTCAAATGCCTGTAGTTGTCGGTGTGATGACCGTTGGCTCTACGGAAGCGGCAGTATGCTCCACCTTGATTCTGCTCTACTTTCTTCCCTTTATTCGATATGTTGTATGCGATCTTAGCCTTGGTCATCTCGTATATCTCCCCAGGAGTAGGAGTGAGGGGATTTTTGGTGGTGACGTTCAATTCCTTTTGTCGCTTCGCAGATCGGTGGTATCCTTTTACCCCCCCCTTTTCTTATCATAGCCGAGGGCGGAAGTTCTGAGGTTGCATTGTAGATCCAGCTTCCTCCATCCTAGTATAGCCGGCTGCTCTTTCGTAGAAAGCCCACATGCTATGGCATGACTTTATGCTATTTTTATCCCATATAGTAGTTCCTTTTCTAATTCCAGCGTGCACCACCATTAGTAATGCTTCTTCGTTGGTCACTCTAATCCGAAGTGCCTCGGCTTTAAAGCGTTTATTGAAATTGCGCAGGCTTTCATTTTCACCCGGCTTTACACACGACAAGTATTGACATCTAAGGAAGCTTCTCTCCCCGAATTGAATTTCCTCAGAAAATCGGTAGATATATGTCTCTAAGATTGGACCTCCCTTGGTCCATACCTCCTGAACCATAGAGAGGCTACACTGGCTAAGTAAGCAGGGAACAACTTACACCGAGCCATCTTTCCTACATTCAAGATGTCCATGTAACACTCAAAGGTACAGAAATGGTTGTCGGGGTAGGTAGTTCCATCGAACCTATCAATTGAAGGGGCTTTGAAGTTATTAGGGAAATATGCTTCAATGACGGTCTCACTGAACGGGAAAGAAACCTCTTCCCCTATTTTTTTCTCCAGTGCATTGCATATTTTTGCTAGCTGCTCTGCTCGAGCATTTAGTTGATGGTTTTCGCTCTCTCTTGGGTCAATCTGGGATGAATTACCCTCGGAAGCGGTGTCTCTATCATCCAGAGCAGATTGGGTTTGTTTTTCCAACAGTAACAGGTTAATATTGGTTAGCTTTGTTTTGATCTGGGGATTGGCCTAGATCTTGCTTTTCAGCTTGGTATTAGAATTTGGGCCAGCGTCACCATTCCCATCTCCGGGAGTGCGATTATCATTCCCTCGCTGAGTAGCTAGCGATGTAGGTGAACGATGGCGGTATTGGAACTGGGCCAGCCGGTAGCGGAATATATGTGTGAATTTTAAATTATTCTTACCCTATAGGATCTTTATTGGGCCTATGAAGTCTAATTTATTTAGAAGCTTTCTAAATTTAATTTAAATAAAATCAAATATTTCATTTAAATTTATAAATTGTTGATAGAAATTTATCTAATTTATTTTCAATTTAGTTTTATATATACATATGTACTATAGACATATATATCATATACATATGTGTAAACGTGTGCATGTGTAACACGATATTCCTTGAAGGGTATAACATGCCCGTATATGGATGTTGGGATTTACATCGCAACGGACATGTTAGCTCATCCTATATGTATTGTATGTTGTCCAAATATGTATATATGTTTATGCTTATTATATATAAAACCAAGAGTGTGTGTGTGTACACACACATACACATACACAAATATATATGTGTGTATGTGTATCTGTGTGTGTGTATTATGAGAAAATAATATATATATATTTATACGTAAATTTTATAGTGTTAAAAAATATGTAAATATATATAAGATATAAATTCAAATTATATATATATATATATATATATGTGTGTGTGTGTGGGCGCGCGCGCGTGTGTGTATACTAAAGTAACATATTCATATGTATAGAAAATATATACATATATAAATGTAAATATGATTTAAAACGGTTTATATATATACATATAAATATTGAAAAAAAATCTTCTTTTTATTATTAAATGCTCTAGATCGCATACACAGCTAGTAAAATTTTAATTAAAATTATATTAATATATAAATATTATGAATTAATTAGTTAAACAATAATAGATAAATGATAGAAAATATAATATATATATATATATATATTTTGATTTTCAAATTTCTAGAAAATTTGAATAATGTTTTATAGCTTAAGAAAAAATTTGAGATTTTTCTTAGTCAATTTTTTTATTAATTAATTACTTTCAGTCGAATTAAAAAATAATTTTTTAAAACTATTAAAAATAGTTGAAAATATCTGATTTTTTGATAGAAAGCTTTTATAATGATAAATTAATTTTGGAAAATTTAAGATCTAATTTTAAAAACATACTTTATTTTATATAAATTTTAATTCAAGATTAAATATAACTAAAAACATTAAATAATTACCAATAGAATTATTTACAATTACTAAAAATTATAATTTATATAAATATACATTTGAAAAATATTGGTTTAACTTTTGTATGATACAGTTCTATAGTTTAGTATTAGTCATATAAATAAATAAATTAATATATGCATAAATAAATTAATAATAAATTGAATAAAATAATTTTGGCTATGTGTATCATATCTATTATAAAAAATGTTTTTTTATACACATAACCAATCAACATATGTGACAACAACAATACCTATAGAAATCTCACATAATTAAAAATTCAATAATAACAAAGTGTGTGTGTGTGTGTGTGAACAATATAGAGTTATACAGAGAATATCGATCATGTATAAAACTAAACACTTACCTATATTAATGCCCTTAAGTACACTTTGTAGTGATGAGTTTCCTTCCTCTTGAAACCTTCCCGGTTCGTTGGATTGCTAAGCTTTGAACCGTAGACTCTTTGCTATCGAATAGCTATTGATTTGAATTAATTTGGTTTAATTTGTGTTGGAGCACTAGGAGGTATATTCGGCCAACAAAATGGAGAGAAGAGGCAACCAAAAAGTCTTCTAAAGGTTGAGGATAGAGATGCTTATATAGAAGAGAATTGGATATATTTTAGGATCAATATCTAACATCATCTCTTACCAATTCTCTTCCATCTTTGCCCTCCATCTCCAAGCCTTTGTTGCACCATCTTATGGTTTATATTGCCCTCATTTTGGAAAAATTTCCAACCTCTTTCATGGGCTTTAAACCCATTTTCAGCCTAAATAAATATTTTTTATTAAATCTAATTTAATTGCCCATCGATATCGCATATCGATCGGTATATTTATAACTATTATATAAATATATACAATAATATTAATTCCTCAAATCATATTCAAAATTTTATTTTCATAAATATTAATTAATTTATAACAATTATAAACTAATTAAATTGTTTGGTCTAAAGAGAATTCATCATTCCGGTTGTGTGACTCGTTAAATGTAAAATCGGTCAGCGATTAACATCGAAATATTCGAATGTTAACGTTCACACATCACTTAGCAGGCGGTGTGATATTTTGACCAAATTTCACTTATTTAGTTTTGGTAAAATCCAGTTTCACTTTATTAAGTGCTACCCGGTTGTGACATTTATTTACACCAATTCTCTTCGTCAAAACTATATCACTTTGGACTTGTGGAATTTGATAATGGTCAAAATTCAAATATCATCCATATTCAACTCTACAGTCTAAATACAAAGTCTTTGGTTCAATAATAGAAATTATTATTAACTGAAATGCTCTGACCAGAGACTTTAACTTTGAGTTGACCATGATACTACCCCTGTATAACTGTGGAGACGAATCCTCTCTTGAATAGTGCTTCACTTCCAATACTTCCACTCGACCCAACTATAGTCAATCAATGGAATGCCACCATGATTCAACTATAATCAAATCAGAGCTTTCATATTGAAGATTCATAGTATTCTCAAGTCGAGAGAACTGTGTAAATCAGTCACATCAATATTTTCTGTTTAACCTTAGTTATATTAACCAACAGAAAACTATCGAGTAGTCATTCGATAGTTACCCTATAACTATCAGTATGTAACCTCTAGGTGCCCCTAGCATCCGTGAATAATACACTGCCTAACATTTGGAGAGCTTTACATACTCTAGTCTTAACGGATACTTCAATATCCAGTCTCGATGCATCTTGACTAGGAACATTTAAAATGGTATATATTTGTTTTCATTGTGAAAAATTACTCACAGTTACAACACTTTGCAACTACTATCACAAAACATACCATTTATGGATTTTCTATTAAACATACTTTTAATTAAATTAATTAATTAATATAACGCATTATATCAACTATATAATAGAAAGAAAACACATTTTATTTTGAACAAGATTGGTTATCAAGTTAGATATATGTAACAAATTACATAATTGCCCCTAGAACATACCTTTACCTCTATCAATCTCCCACTTACACTTGGGGTCAATAATGAAATCTTATTCTAACTTCTTCAGCCATTTTTCTCAAAATCAATTGGGTCGGTCCCTTAGCGGACAGATATGCTATTATGTTTTAATCATCTACTCTATCGATTAGCTCCCTATGACGTTGATAAACTACCTTTATCATGTAGAACAATGACATCTAGTAAGCTCTAAGTACTACTATGAACTATGTCATGACATTGACATTGTTATCATATAACAATGTTATGGGATTCTCAACATTTGGAATTACCCTATGCTCATTTATAAATTTGTGCATTTATATTCAAGTTGTACTTAGCCATTTTCATAGAATCAACCACAATCTTAGCCATTTATACTACATATCGCTTATAAAACTTTGAGTCCAAATACTTCTTCACAAGGAGTTTGTTGTTTCTATAAACAATTCTCTAGTATTTCATAAATACACGAGAACACTCTAAAATATCTTTCAATGATATCAATTTGGATTTAATATTTTCTTCAATCAAATACATAAACAAATCATGATATCATAGACAACATAACATGTATGATAATTCCTATTGCCAGTGTATAAGTAACCCATTTTATATGTTTCGCATTAAACATTTTAATAGGGAGTCCTTACATATCATTTGGGACATTCCCAACATCTTTTATACTTACTATTAAAGACAACATTTATAAATCCAAAATCAAGTATTAAAACAACTAAAATTGATTTTAACACAAGTACATTGTTAAAAATCAAAAATGTGTTTACTAATTGTTTAGAAATATCAATGTACCTTTTAACGTTCTTTCTTATGAACACACGCTTACTATACAGTAATGGATAATCAGAATATTGATATTTCTATCAAGATATTTGTTTAATTCTGATGCTTATAAAATGATACTTTCTATCATTTCTTGGATCATATCCAAAGACTCACAAACTTAACATCGCTCCCACTAACTTCGAGACACTTTGGTTGTTATGTGCAAACAGTCTAGTCTAAATCTATATTTAGAACTTTTTATTTCAACATATATACCAAAACCTAAAGTCATACTAGGAGATAATTTTGTGAGTAAATCCTAATTAATTTAAGTACGTTGAATAATGAATCAATTACGCTAATTTCAACAATTGAAATTTACGAGGTTATTCTTATCAATGTTGCTTATTAAATTCCAACTACATTAGTCCCTTAAAGACACAATCATGGTCGATGGATCACATCCCTTCGAATACAACTACCAAAAACATATTTTGATAACGTACTTGGAATCCCTTCGGATTAGCGCATCATACCATATCATATAGTCAATACTCTTATTGGCTTAATTGACAACCGAGGATTATCTATTCTCAAGGTTGATAAGAAATTCATAATTTCTCTTCAGTGTGTGAGAATACTTATTAGCCACTCTAATGCAATGTGTTCATTAGGTTAGGTTAGTTTAATTTCATCCCGCATAATTAGTTTTATCGCTGGATCGTATCCAATTCCATTTTACTACCAATAATTTCTCAAACAGTAATTGTTTCTCGTTGTAATGGAATAGGTATTCATAAACATTTTATAAATTTCCATTTATATAAAAATGATTTGGTTTTAGTTTACAAAATATATGTTCAAAACATAAATATGTCATCCAATGATAGTCTTTTCCAAACTCCTATTGTGGTGATTCATACAAGATCCCTCACGAACAGTTATCGCGTGCAATCTTTCGACTCGCACAACCTGCCAACTCCTTGGCCTAGAATATATTGGAGTTTCTTATAAACCCTTATCTTCTATGATTATGTAAACTATTATTTAGATGAAATAATATTAACCTTGCGTACTATTCTTGAGTACATGACCTTATAGAGAAAAAATAACTCAACTTCACTCACAATCAATCGTACTTTGTCCAATAAAGTTCGATTACTCCTCATTGATACATCATTATGTATCAAATGGAGGAGTGAATTTTGAGATTGAATCTTTATTCATTTTTAGGTGCATTCATATCTCTTTCCAATATACTCGCCCTTTGATCTAATCGAATCATTTCTATTGCATGTTACATTATTTACTTCCGTGGTATATTCTATGGGCTTACCATAGACTTATACATGCGTATTAAACACACATGTCCATATCTGTGATAACTCATCAGTGAATATAATGAAGTATATGGAACCGTTTTAGTATTAATAGACCTATGATTGCATACATCTATATGTATGCATCCGAAGAGTTCACAACTTTTATGATACTCCTGCTAAATGGGTACATAGCCCTTTATTGTTTGAGATGTAATGATCAAATATCATATGATTCATAATCATATAATAAAATTATTTCTCAAAACTACGGCTTAGTCTATGATTCCAAAATAACTGTAAATAATATTAGATGCTTCTATATTTTCCAATGCATCACTTTTTTTATGAAAACAAATACCACATTATAGTTTTATTTCTTAATGAATATTCATAATATTCACATTGAAATATAACTATATCTATTTTTTAGTCGACACTGAAAAATAATCATTATTTAACAAATAATTTTCGGTACGTTTTATGAATTTTTTTCGTAATTTGATGCAATCAATAAGTGTTATATGGTATGCTCGCACTATTTCTACCATTACTATAATAGCAAACTAAATTTGGAGGTCCGTCACTCACTTAATGTAGTTTATTTATTTCATATAATGCAACTAGTTTACACCAGAGAGTTCTTTGATCAAATATCTTAAGCTCAAAGATATAAATCTTATAGAAGACAATTTTCTATGTGAAAGTACATTCGGAATAAAAATCATATTTCTTATTCCAATAATAAGTATCAATTATTATTACAATTCTCATTTTTGATGTTTCTTTATGAAGCAAAAGTGACCAATCACTCTCTTCATCCCACCTGTACCTTTAATCATATCTACTCTTGTACAATCATTTTTCTTCCTAAATGGTCGAACCATTCGAAAGAAAGCCTTCACTGCTACATCTTAACGAACTCTTTACAAAGATGCATTTGATCATTCTTAACATTTAAGGACATCAAATATATGCACCTTATGTAAACCGATCAAACATACATTTCAGTGATCGAATTCTTCGATCTTCCTTGTAGTTTTGGTCTAGTGTTACATTTAATATAATACGATCTTTTTGTAATGAATCAAATTGAATACTCAATCTTATAGTACTATTTATTTGGTTGTTTCAAATGAACTAATTTCATTGAAGTATCGTACATTATGAACTATGACCGTTCCCCACATAACACTTATATGTGATAGTATATGGATCGAATATCCATAGCCTTATATTGTTTTTGGAGTTTGAAACTCATCGATTGCAATACATGGTCTCGACCAAATAAATGTGTAAGCGACCAAATTACGAATGTATTTAGTAGTTGTAAAATCAGGCACTTACATGAGTATTGAAACGTTAATATGCAATAAGCATTTATTTGTAATTATATTTTATACTTCTATTTGTCAATCTTTGATTCAATTCATTTGTATATCTTAATTGATAAACATTTTATTAATCATATTAAATGCACAAATTTATCATTGTAGGTTATTATAGCATTATATAGCATATGTTCTTGTAATATTAGAAATGTTAAATGTATCATTTCATTTTTCTAATAAGGCCCCCCCACTAGTCTTTTATGCTTCACCAAACCCTAAGCAAAACATAGAAGTCTTTTGACTTCACTGATGGGTGTTAGGACCCGTATATCTTGGGCTTCTAACATTGAGGAAAGCTCAACAAATCATAGTCTCATATACGATAGATAACTCTTTATCGGTAGTATTACATACAGCTCCTAACCCATGATTCTTTGTCCTAATCATGCCTTTACCTTAAGGAAAGCTCAACAAGTAAAGCAGGACTGTTCACTCGGATCTATCATTTGGCAAACAACCTAAGTATAATGAACATACCTTGAGGAAAACTCAACAAATATGTGTAGTTACCTTACCTCGTATGTTCAATATATTAATAGTACTACACATAAAATCCCTAGCTTGAGGAATGCTCAACAACTAAAGAGTACGTAGGTAATCTATTAATATATAAATAATAGAGGACAACTTTATATTAAAGATTCATAATCTTTATATTATATCGAGTGATATCGATTTATGGAATAATTTTTTTTTGAAATAGCCTCACGATTCAAGTGTCGGACAAATCAGAAATCACGGTATACGTACATATACGTATGTATTTATTCCTTAAGTCTACTTTAAGTTTCTTTGATGTTTCACCTTTAGTTTATACATTCATATTATATAATTTTTTTTATTATATAAATTTTATATTTTATATTACATATATAATAGTCTTAAGTATAACATTATATTAATTAAATCTTATTTAATTAATTTTTAATTAATTAACATTTTAATTAATTTTATATTAATTTAGTATAACATTTATATTAAACACTTATTACATACTATAAACTTAATAGTATTACACATGTATCTTATATATGTGTATATTCATTTAAATAATTAACCTTTAAGTAATTTATTTAATTAATTAACCTTTAATTTATTTATTTAATTAAATATTTTTTGTTAAATTATATAAACTTCAAAATTCAATTCATATACATACATGCATACTTATGTTATATTAAACATTATAAAACAACATAACATATATTATGATATATAATACATGCATACATTTATTAATTAATTAATTAATTTTATTAATTTATTTTATTAATCTTATTAATAAAATTTAAAATTTTGAAATTAATATTTCTTTTCAAACATTTTGAAATTTTTTTCGTATATTATAACTTATATAATATTTGCATATCTTATTTTAAATTTAAATTTAAAATTTAAGATCTTATATTTTAATTTTCAAACAATTTTGAAAATTAGCCTAAGGCCTTATTCAAATTTGGGTGTTTTCTATTAGGGACAACTTTTAGGCTATGCGCTTAATAGTTAACCCTAACATGACTAATTTAGACTATATAGGCTGTTGAGCTCTAATACTGTTGTTGGAACTGAACTAGCCTGCAACAGAAGATATGGGTTCAATTTTTTTATCCTATAGGATCTTTATTGTGTCTATAAAGTTTAATTTATTTAGAACATTTCTAATTTAATTTAAATAAAATCATATATTTCATTTAAATTTATAAATTATTGATAGAAATTTATTTAATTTATTTATAAATATACATATGTATCATGTACGCATGTGTATGTGTATGCATGTGTAACATTATATTCCATGAAGGGTATAAATGCCCGTATATGGATGTTGGGATTTATATCACAGCGGACATATTAGCACATCCTACTTATATTGTATGTTGTCCAATATGTGTATATATTCATGCTTATTATATATAAAAGTAAGAGTGTGTGTGTATATATGTATATTATGAGAAAATATTATAGATATATTTATACATAAATTTTATAGTGTTAAATAATATATATATAAGATATTAGTTTATTTTTTTTTACATATATAAAGATATATATATATATAATATGTATACACTAAAGTAACATATTTATATGTATAGAATATATATATATATATTTAAATGTAAATATGATTTAGAATGGTGTGTGTATATATATATTACAAAATTGAAAAAAATATCCTTTATTTTATTAAATGTTCTAGATCGAATACACATCAGGTATGATTTTAATTATAATTTTATTATATTAATGTATAAATATTATGAACCAATTAATTAAACAACGATAAATAAATGATAGAAAATATATAATATATTTATATGTTTTATATTTTAAATTTTCAAAAAATCTGGAATCATATTTAATGGTTTACGTAAAAAATTGAGATTTTTCTATGTCAAATTATTATTTTTTATTAATTAATTACTTTCAACCGAATTAAAAAATGATTTTTAAAAAATATTAAATCGGTTGAAAAAATATAATTTTTTGACAAAAAGCTTCTATCATGATATTTTAATTTTATAAAATTTAAGATCTAATTTTTGAAACATAATTTTTTTGATATAAAATTTTAATTCGTATAATGATTAAATAATACTAAAAATATTAAATAATTGCCAAAAAATTATTTATAGTTAATAAAAATACACATTTGAAAAATATTGAGTAAATTTTTAAATGATATAGTTATATAGTTTAGTGTTAGTCATATAAATAAATAAATATATTAATATATGTATAAATAGACTAATAAAATAATAAATGAAAGAAAATAATTTCGGCCGTGTGTATCATATCTATTATAAAAATGTTTTTTATACACATAACCAATCAATATATGTGACAACAACAATACCTATAGAACTCTCACCTAACTAACAATTCAATAATAACAGAGTGTTATATATATATATATATATGTATATATATATATGTATGTATGTATATATATATATATATATGTGTGTGTGTGTGTATATGAACAACATTAATTTATACAGAGAATATACGTCATATATAAAACTAAATACTTACCTATACTAATGCCCTTATGTACACATTGTAATGATGAGTTCCCTTCCACTTGAAACCTTCCCGATTCGTCAGATTGCCAGTCTGTGAATCGCAGACCCTTTACTATCGAATAACTATTGATTTGAATTGATTTGACTTGATTTGTGTTGGAGCACTAGGAGGTATAATTTGGCCAACAAAATGGAGAGAGGAGGCAACCAAAACGTCTTCTAAAGGTTAAGGATAATGATGCTTATATAGAAATTAGTTAGAGATGTTTTAGGATCAATATCCTACATCATTTCTTACCAATTCTCTTCCATCTTAGCCCTCCATCTACAAGCCTTTGTTGCACCATCTTATGTTTCTTATTGCCCTCATTTTGGTCAAAATTTCCAGCCCATATCGTGGCTTTAAACCCATTTTAAGCCCAAATAAATATTATTAATCAAATCTAATTTAATTGTTTATCGATATCGCATATCGATCGATATATTTAGAGATATTATAAATATACAATAATATTTATTCCTCAAATCATATTCAAAATTTTATAGTTAATATTTCATAAATATTAATTAATTTAATTTATTTATAACAATAATAAACTAATTAAATCATTTGGTCTAAAGAGAATTCACCATTATGATTGTGTGACTTGTTAGGTGTAAATTTGGACAATATTAACATCGAACTATTCGATTGTTAACATTCACACATCACTTAGCTGGTGGTGTGACATTTTAGCTAAATTTATCGCTTACTTAGTTTCGGTAAAATCCAATTTTACTTTATTAAGCATTACCTGGTTGTGACATTTATTTACACCAATTTTCTTCGTCAAAACTATATTACTTTGGATTTATGGACTTTGCTAATGGTCAAAATTCCAATATCATCCATGTTCAAGTTTATAGTCTACACAAAAAGGCTTTTGTTCAATAATAACAATTACTATTAACCGAAATACTCTGGCCAAAGACCTTGACTTTGAGTTGACTTGAGTTGGTCGTGATACTAACCTCATATAACCGAGGAGACAATCCTCTCTTGAATAGTGTTTCACTTCCAATACTTCTACTCGACCCAACTATAGTCACTCGATGGGACGTCATGCCATGATTTGACTATAATCAAAGCGATACTTTCATATTTAAGATTCATAGTATTCTCAAATCGAAAGAATTGTATAGATCGGCCACATCGATATTTTCTGTTTGACCTTAGTTATATTAACCAATATAAAACTATCAAGTGAGTCGTTCCATAGTTATACAATAACTATCTGTACGTAACCTCTAGGTGCTTCCAACAGTCATGAGTAATACACTGCTCAACATTTGGAAAGCGTTACGTACTCTAGTTTCAACGGACACATCGATATCCAGTCTCGATGCATCTTGACTAGGAACATTAAAAATGGTATATATTTTTTTCCAGTGATAAATTATTCACAGTTACAGCACTTTGTAACTACTATCACAAAACATATCATTTATGGATTTTCTATTAAATATACTTTTAATTAAATTAATTAATTAATATAACACATTATATCAAGTATATAATAGAAAGAAAACACATTTTATTTCGAACAAGATTGGTTATCAAGTTAGATATATGTAAAAAATTACTTAATTGCCCCTGGATCATACCCCTAACTCTATCAGGCGGTGAGCTATGGCTGTGGAGGTGAGAATGGTCTATGAGTAACATGTTGGACCATTATTTCTCTAACGCCTCCATGCGTTGGTTCATTTGGTTTGTGAAGGACTGGAATGCGGCTAGGAAGGGGACTTCAGTTGAAGCTCTCGCTTCACTTTGGGCTTTCGAAGCTATAAATGACTTGTTCATGGTTTTCGAAGCCAAGTGAAATATTTTTCAATGGAAGGGATAGTGAATCGGTGGGATTCATGGTATACGGAATAAATATGGGTAAAAGTCTTTTACTGGATGTAGAAAATAAACGGAGGTTCAGGCATTTCTTCTAACGTCAAAATGTTAGTGAGATTTTTTGGCTCAACACATCCGAATGAACATGAAATAACTTTAATAATAATTACTTCACGAATTTAGAATCAGCAACTTTAAGTAATACTAACTTTGCCTTTAGATAGTAATTATGCCATTGGAAAATTACACAATTAAGTAGTTGCATTTTAAATATCTGTTAAAATATCAAATCGAACTAGTACTTTAATTGAAATAAAGACTGAAAATAATCTAATACTGAAATTTGTAAACTTATATGCAGAAAACCAAAAGACATACAAAATTTTACGTGGTTCAGATATACGTCCATTGTGGAAATGTCAATTTATTTTTTATATTCCTTGGTACATATTTCAATGGTAGAGAGAGTACAACGATTTCTCTTTCTAAACCTTAAAATATCCAATCGGGAAAAGATCCCTCTCTTGCTACAATGTTTTTTCAATTTATAGTATAGAGATGCACATGGATCACCACAATCCTTCTTCCGTCATTTCGTTTGACCCGCCTTTGGATCATGCCAAGTGTCATCCATCCGCATCACCTATTTCATGCATGTGGATTGCTGGCGTATCTTTGATGGGAAACTCAAATTTGAGCGGGTTAATTTCCTGTTTTGGCAGGAGATCTGAAATTCAAGGGGGGATGTTTGAATCTGAGGTGGGTGGTTTCTAATTTGAATGGGCTCTGAGTTCTCACCCTTCGAGGGGTGAATAACTTAGGCATTACTTCTTTTTGCGAGGGTGTGTACGGCAAGCAGCTGTCCCTTTTTTTGGGTGAATTGCGTCGCTTTTATTATTTTTGCTTCAAAAGATGGTTGCTCCTTTGATCTTCTCTGAGCATTGACGATATTTACAAGTTGGTTAAGGTGATCGGGTAGCCGTTTGTGAAGGTAATCGCCTTATGCGATTCTGTGCCGAGCTGCTCTAAGTGATGGGTTGTGCGGGTTATTGATGAGGGAGAGGTATGTCTTTGCTATTTATTTTTTACCTTGGATCTGCGTTGGTGCACTGTTTGAGTGGCACTGTGTGCAGCCCTTAGACTGCTTTCGACTCAACATGGTACTGCTTAAGTAGCCTTCAGTGAGTGCAGTGCAGAACCGCTATTGCATATATTATTGATGTACAAGCTCTATGAATGATATTAGGGTTTATTCAACTCCTTTGAGTGCAGCGTAGTCCTTTTCTTTGTATTTATCTATCGATGGTTGTTCGTTTCTGATGACGGTGCACTATGTCATCCCTAGTGTCAAAAAAGGAGGGCAGCGCATCCTTATTTTACTTCAATGCAAGACTATTAGTACAGTTCTACTATTTGTATATATTGGCTGAGCGCATAATGTCATTGATTGCGTACATCCTTTTTTTTAAGTGAGATGTGTTATGTTTTGACGCCATTTATACAACTTCTTGTGTGGAAGCGTAGCATTAACGTTTTATTGTTATTCGGAATTTTGGTTACGCTGTAGTTGTATGTATTATAGTTCTAGACTGTTTACTATGCTTTGTGATTGTGTTCGGTTTGGGCTCAGTATCGTAATGTAATATTGGAACTCGAAGGATCAGCGTGGTTTGAATCTTTTGTGTTGTCTTATAATTTTCTAAGCGCAGTATTTTCTTTACTTCACTTCGTTCTTTACTTTTCTTCTTTCTAGTACATCTTTTATTGTGAGGGCATCCCGTTTGATCTTGGTGCTTACATCATTTTTCCTCCAACTGGATTCGGAAAATACGGGTGTAACATGTATATAAACACTTAATTATATGCATATAAATGGTTCGACCTCACGTTTTGGTTGAGTTTTTCTGGTTTAGGTAATGGATGGATTAGACTGCTGATGCCATGGCACCTGGCAGAAGATATATGATTGGCCGGTTTGGGTTATCAGCTTTCTTCTGTTTGCTCTCGTGTTGGGTTTGCTATTTTTTTATTTTAACCCTATATCTATATATGAATTTTATGCTGTGGTTTTGCTACGTGTCCGGTTTGAAATTTGGATAAGGCAACCAAATTGCTTAGGTCGGTTTGTCCCGAAGAAACTTCATAATTATTAGTTTGATTTGATTCAAATTAAATTAATTGATAAAACATTTACAGAAAGACTATAAATACCTTTGATTTTTTGAAATAGGTCTTTCTCACACGTCTCCACTTTGAAAGGTGCGCCGCCTATTTTGAAAAAAGAAGAGAAAATTTGTGCTAATGCATCAGATCTATTTCTATAAAAGTTCTTCGGACAAAAACAAATTTTTGTCTTTATATAAATTTCCCAATTTTCGATGGTATTGGTGGCTGGATATGGTTGGTGAAGAGTTTGAAAAGTGTCAAAAGCGAATAAAACAACCATTGGCTGCTTATTCGCCACGGGATGCTCTTATTTTATACAATTGAGCAGTTTGATTTGTTCTTTCGTTCTCCGTGAATCCAACAACCTTCGTCCCACCATCTGTTTCAATTGTTTATACACAAAAAAGCGACGTAATGGCGGCAAAGACGCTGGCTGCCATACTTTTACTATTTTATCACCAGTCAAAGGCACTACCAGTGACCCACCATCTCCGATCGACGGTTGACCTCATCAACAGAGATGGGCCATTCATCGGAATCGTGATGTCTTATCGAACGGAGGAGGATGCGTTGGCTCTATCGGGGGAGTTCGTTGCTCGGAATCATGTACCTTACATTGACCATTGTGGTACGCATCTTCTAATCCGTGGACGCTTTTGGAATTAGGTTTGGATTGAAATTGCCTTTAAGATGGAGTGGTTTAATTTTGTGATATTATTTTATTAATATAAGTATAAATGCATATACCTTATACAGTTTGCTCAGGTGGACATCGGCCAATGAGCTCATTTGAAACAGGGACTCTCATTTAAATACAATGCAAATGAGTTGTGTTAATGATTCGTTATTAGATTGGTGTTTTCTAACATGTATTTTCGTATATTGTTTTGAGTCTGGTTGTTGAATCTGATATGATATTTACGACTGAAGGTTGGAAATTATAAAGAACCATTTATCTTTTCAAATGAAAGTACAAAACCATTTAACCATGTTCTTTATTAATAAGGGAGGAAATGCTATCAGTTTTCTTTGCTGGACTATTGCTACGCATCCATTAACTGTGGTGTATGTGCAATTCAACTCATTGATATTTATATCATGGAATCTTATATTGTTGTAGTTTAACCCATGGCTGGCAATTTAAATGTAAAAAATTCATTATCTGGATTGGAAAAAAGAAGTATTTTTTAGCATCACACCATGTATAACATATGAAATAGGCAAGTTATATAAGATAGATGATGTAACGTTTGTAAACATAAATGATTAGCTAGTTACTCATTATCTACAGAGAAGATTTTGTTATCATTGTTTAATGTGAAAATTATTCCTAACAAATCCTACATGTGGTGTACCTGAGCTTAGAATATGGACATAAATATTTAACACATGCTGATTGACAATTTAAGATAACTATAATGTCAATCTGGGGTATACTCAGTTATCATAAAATCAGTTAGAATATATATGACATTTCATATACATATAGGTGTCCATGCTGTCATGTTTCAATAAGTCTATTTCAAATAAAAAAACGCTTCATAGTTTACATGTTCAATGAATTATGGTGTACCTTTATAGTCACCTACACCAGCATATAACACAACAATTGCATCTAACTTAGTGTACACACATTTATTCAAGTGTTAATTCCAATTTGTGAGTGTTCTTTGAGTTGTTTTAGATATTCTCTACTCGTGAAGACGGATTGATAGTTCCTTACAACCATATTAACAGCATTTACAATTTACAACTTTGTACATTAGAATTTATTCCAATGGGAAAGTGCAAAAGTGGATGTAAATCCTATTGATCCTCTTCCCCAAATGGTTTGCTTCTCTCTTCATCATAACGGTTGGAATTGAATGGAAGAAAAAAGAATGGAGAAGAAGAAAACGATAAACATGCCCAAAGATTAGAACATCTGGAAAGTCTGATATTTGATAAAATAATAAGTTGTGCTCCCGGAGGTGGGTTTATGCACTCCCGGGAAGCAAAAAACAAGAGAGCAAATACAAGTTTGCTCGTTTGTCACGGGGCAATTGTAAGTTCAGATTTCCATTTGCTCCCCCCTCGGACATGCTCATAAAATCTAGAAACTAGAAAATATATTTGTTTTTGTTTTGATAGTCTTCAGTAACAAATCAAATCTTTGTATATTTTTTATTTCACTTTATTTTTTTGAGTTAGAATTTATCTATTTGAAAATTTAGCTTTCATGATTCATATAATAATACTTGCCAACAAAATGAGAAAATAAATTATTCAAATTGATATGTCACATAACATACCTGTAGGACGGCGATTTCACATAGGAAGTATTCGTGATGTGAACGTCATCTACGTCCTCACCGGGCAGCGAAGGGTAATTACTTTTGAACATCTAGTGAATTTTAATACACAACCGTGGAATCACAAAATTCATTTCCACTTTTCATACAGTCCTGTTGTTATTTTTTCATTTGTTTCATATCATTTAGAAACAGTTGAATGCAGGTATAACTGTACAGATACTTCTAGATGTTTTTGATGTACGTGGAATTGTTCATTATGGAACAGCTGGAAGTGTTAACAACTCCATGTCATTTGGCGATGTTAGTGTGCCAAAATTTGTTGCTTTTACTGGCTCATGGACATGGACGGTAATTATTTGACTATGGTTTGGAAATGTATGACATATCAAACCAACCTCTCATAAGGCTCTCTTTTTTAGTTTAGTTTTTTTTTTTTCCTTTTCTTTTTGGTTAGTAAAGCTACAATTTAAACTAAAGATGTGGTATATAATATGTCAATTTGATGAACGTTACTCTTTTGATAGTTCTCCAGTTTGAGACTTGTCCTCTGGATTTTAAAACGAGTTGCTATATTGGAGACTATACATAAAAACGCTGAAGATTATAAATAGAAAAATAATCCAAAGAAATGTTAACATTTAGATCTCTCACAATCTTAAGGTCTGTTTTATTTATTCTTTATTTTATTTATGACCTTGTCTGTATAGAGATTTGGTTCGAAGAGTAGAGAAACCCCTGAGCTCAACTTCGATGCATTTAACATTCAAACTCAAAGCAAGAATTTGCTGTCTGGAGTTGAATTTAAACCCGAGGAATTTTATTCAGATGGGAAGCCTATGGAAGAAGTATTTTGGATGCAAGTCAATTCAGAATGGTATAACGTCGCCAAACAACTTAAGGTTTATGTCCTCAACTATTCCCCACAGTTTGCACACTGTAATCTTTGGTTTATATTTGCTAATCTTAAATCTGCAAGGCATGGCTATTATTTGCATTTTCATAGCAGTAACATACTAATTACTGAGCAAACTTTCAAGGGAATAATAATAGAACAGTACCAGTGTCTTTTATAATGACAATTACATAATATAGTTGCTAATTCACAATTGAAACAATATATTCACTAATCGAGTTATGATATTCTAGTCCAACCGCACACTTCTCCAAATGCACTTATATGAATGAGGTCATGGGTTTGGGTCACATTAATAATGCTGAAATTTTTACATTTTAAATTGAAAATTCAGATATATAAATGAGGTTACGAGTTCAAATCTCAGTTCCAACAAAAGTGTGTGTATTATTTTTCTTAATATTTTTCAGTTGTTTGTAAAAACTACATAGAGAATCAAAATTTAATAATTTGTGATCATAGTGTATCTTTTTCAAAGATGCTTTTATGCATTGCATGTGCCAATGAAATTGTTTTTGATATTGGAGGATGAAGACAATGTTTACATAGTGGATTTTTGTTTGTTTTGACCCACAAAAATTTATATGCTATAATGTCATTGTGCATATTTTGTTGCAGATAAAATTGGAAAGGTGCGCGAACAAAACCTATTGCTTACCAAATACACCGAAAATAGTGGCTGGTCTAAAAGCATGTACAGCCGATATATTCTTGGATAATGCTGCTTATCGCGAGTTTCTGTTTCAAAAGTTTGGTGTTTCTACAATTGATGAGGAGAGTGCAGCTGTTGTGATGGTAAGAAAACTCTTGAAAATTCTAAACACAATGCTATGAAGATGAACGTCATAACTCAAAATAAAAATAAAACCGATGCCTTTAATGATGAACTTTTGTGCTTTAACTTGGCTCCATAGACGGCTTTGTCGCCTGGGGTTCCTGTAATTGTGTTCCGAGGAGTGTCAGACCTGGCAGGAGGCGAAGAACATACATCATCAAGCTTGATGGAATTAGCTTCAGTGAATGCTCTTAAAGCTGCAATCGAGTTTGTGGAGGTGATTGGGAAGAAGAAACAGAAACCATCTTCATTTACTTTTAAAAGATCAGTTGATCATAGAGAAAATATATTCAATTCATTAGACTACTCTGTGCCATGTTTATAATTGAATTATGTCATGCAAAAGATTTTACACATTCGATTGTTACGGTGAAGCAGTATGTAATGTTCTTTAAGTTTGAAATTATAAATGATCTTCCTTTTGGTTTCCATTTTGGTTCATTCATTTGTTAATTGACAGTAAAAATTGAAACGGTCAGAAATTTTCAATTTAAGTTTTGGTCATCTATTGGTTGGTCATTGTT